>BRKX01000013.1:8585323-10049683 GCA_026008535.1 Perilla frutescens | reverse complement strand
TGAGTTTACTTAGTCGATCAATTTATCTGGATTCTGGATCCTCGCAGAGAACAAAAACCCCTCTCTGTTCATCGCAGAACTTCCTCAATTCAATCCAACTGAAATCCGGTTGTAAGTTTCCTTCCCGATTTACGCTTATACATTTATTCTTTGCCTTTTTAGGTAGATATAATTTTGATCCCTTTATTAGAATAAAGATGGATGGGAACAAAGATGAAGCGTTGAAATGTTTGCAAATCGCCAAGAATTCAATTCAATCGGGCGACAGAGACCGCGCCCTCAAATTCCTCAACAAAGCTCGTAGATTAGACCCATCGATTCAAATCGATGATTTTTTGTCCAATCTCAACGCTTCATCGCCTGAAGAGAAGAACCCTAATGAACCCACCGATGAAAATCCTCCTGATCCATCGGGAACTGGGCCTCGGCGCAGGGTTCCGGCCGCCGGGCGTTCGTCATCGTCGACTGCGTCAGCTGCCTACACAGAGGAGCAGGTGACTGTGGTTAGAGAGATTAAGAGGAAGAAAGATTATTATGAGATTTTGGGGTTGGAGAAGAATTGTACGGCTGAGGATGTTAAAAAGGCGTATAGAAAGTTGTCTTTGAAGGTCCATCCTGATAAGAACAAATCTCCAGGGGCAGAAGAGGCGTTTAAGATGGTGTCGAAGGCGTTTCAGTGCCTGAGCGATGAGGAGGGCCGGAAGAAGTATGATGTTGTTGGATCGGAGGAGCAGGTGTATGAGAGGAGAGGTGGAGGTGTTAATGGAATGCATGGTTTCAATGGAATGCGTGGTTTTAATGGTTTTTATGAGGCAGACATTGATGCAGATGAGATTTTCAGGAACTTCTTTTTCGGGGGAATGCATCCAGCCACCACCGGTAACTTTGGTGGTTTTGCATTTGGACCCGGTGTGAGGGTTAGAACTGGTGGCGGTGGAGGTGATCCTAGTCCTAATTGGTTGAGAACGTTGATCCAGTTGCTGCCAGTGATACTGATTTTGTTGGTGAACTTCATGCCATCATCAGAGCCGGTTTATTCTTCCTCTAGAACTAATTACCATGATGCTAGATTTACTACACCCAAAGGAGTCAATTATTTCGTTAACTCTGCAAAATTTGGGCAACAGTATCCACTTAATAGTCCAGAACGTGTTGCAATTGAACAACGGGTTGAGGATGATTACCACACAGGCCTAGTGCATAATTGCAGGGTTGAGTGGCAGCATTTTCAATGGGGTTACAGACGTGAGACACCAAGTTGTGATGCATTAAGGAGCTTTGAAGCTAGGGCTCAGTGAAACATTGAGCTGTGGCTTAGTGACATGATTAAAGGTTATTTTCATGTTTTATTTGTGATTTGGCTCTTAACCTAATTCAAGTTTCTTGTCATGCTCTTTTTGTGATTTGACCCATAGCCTGACTCAAGTTTCTTTTCACGCTTAGTTTGTTGCTATGGTTGGATACATGTTGCTATTTAACTCCATTGTTGATTAACCATTTTCCGTTTCTACTGTTAACGTTCTTCTCATTAAGTTTTGAGATGTATGAGCCTGCAATTTTTTTGGGAATGACCATTTACTACTCACTTGATTGGGGATTCTCTTAGATGGCTTCTAGGAAACTGCTTTAAGGTATATATTCACCATTAAAATGACTAAGGTTGGTATTGGTAAAGGGCAATTTTTTCTTCATGAGAGCTGAATCTGATGGTTTGGTTAAGCTTGTATTACTTGAGAAGATATGTTGGTCAAATTTAATTTCTTAGTCAAATTATTGTTTAACATGCTGCACAATGCTAGTGTAGGAAGTTCTGTAAGTATGTGTTATAAATATATTTTTCTATTGTAAGATTATAGTTCTTGAAGTAGTAACTTGTGTTAATCAAGCTTGTTACTTGTAGTGTCCTTAATCCCACGCAGATTTTAGAATAGAGTTCATTTTTCTATCCATTACATATTTTTTAAACATTACGGTGATCAGACTACTTATCAATCTGAATTATCCTATATCACTTTAGCCCTGAACTAGATGTTAGGTGTGACATTGAGCCTTTAATATATTATTCCATTGTATGAACTGGCTTAGTAAATAAGTAGCTGTTGTCTAAGGCTAAACTTTGTTGTTCCTGAAGGCCCAATGCTACTGCCTTTTGATTGTGTTTGTTTCTAAAAATCAAATCTGCATAGCGTTTCATTTGTAATCATTGCTTAGACCGATTAGTAGTCACAAATGATGAACTTATATTGCAATATTAAATCTGACAAATAATAAAACTATGAGGTTCCTTAAATATGGTCGTACTTTGTTTTTATTCAAATCATTCTACATTTTCTTATTAAACTTTAATTTTTATGTATGAAGTTATATGCAAAACAAATTAATAGGTCTTACCCATTTTTATTTATATATATAGTTATACGGAAAGAAAGTGATATAGTTTCCAAATATTACGTTCTAATAAATTTGGTGATGTGTTTAGCAAAACTGGAATGCATGTCAGTAAAAAGATATGGCAGGGTATCTGTTGATTGCTGTAACTTAAGGAGTGTCTGTACTTTGTCAACTAGAATTCCCCTGTCCATAGGTGAAAAACATGGGTCAGATTGCTCTAGACATTACTTCGACTCCACGTTGTTGTCGGGTCTCTCCCAAACAGAAAGAACCACAATCCACACCCTTAAAAGCAGACCTTGTAACTTTCTACCCTTTCCAAGTGAACATGTGTGGTTTTTTTTCCAATGGTTGTGTGGTGTCTGGATTCTATTTATGCACCAATGTGTGTGTAACTTTAGAGAGGTTGGAGAGAGGAAGTGAGAAGATAGAAAATGTGTGAATTTGTGAAAGTCGGGATTTCCCTTGTTTTGCTATATGATGCCTTCATCATCACCTGACCAAGTGACACTGGTCTACTTTTCAAATTAGAAGGCCTTATACCTTATTCAATTCTCTTATCCTCTATAAATTACTTTTAGCAATGACGTGATTTTGCTGCATCTTCAATATCAAGACACTGAATTATTCTACCACTATACGACATTTAGTAAAAATAATGCCTTAACTGGTCGTAGGTTCTTTTTGGCTCATCCTGAAGCAAGTATTTTCATTCTTTTGTTCTGCAGATTAACTAAAGTCCGTTCAATTTGCGTGTGTTCCTGAGTAAATAGTGGAACCAGAAAATCGAAAGTTTGTGGGGGCAACCAGAGATTAAGATGAAGCCGCTATATATAGGCAGCAGAGTACACTGTGTTTGAAGGCTCGTGGCTAAACCCAATTCTGGAATCCCATACCCGTGAATGCTACAGGAGGATTTTTTTTTCTCGTTCTTACATTTTAATCTTACATTACCTTATCTATTTATATATATTTGGGTCATGTTGCTACCTGGTGCAGTTATTCCTGCTTTCAGCCTCGTGTATTTACACAAAAAAAAATGGTTAAGCAGTCTGATTTGTCTCGTGGTTGGGTTAAATACTTGGTTTTACCCTATTACGATAATATTGTTTGGTATGAATGAGCTTGAAGATTCTTGATGTATTTCTTCAAAGCTAACAATCATGCTGAAATTCCACGGGTTTTAAAGAGAAATACGTCACTAATTTTACTATGAAAAAATGTTGCAGTGAGTAATATATGTAAAGGAATCACTAAAGACATAAACTTAGTAGAGAAGCGTTTTAGTTGCAAAATCGCGTATTCATAAGGACATATAGCTCAAGGAAAGACCAAAAATCCAGCTAATAAAATTTTACTCAACTTTGGAGCCCAGCCTACAGTCAGAGATATACAGATCATTTCCAAGTTCTTGACTTTGTCTTCAATTTTCTATGCCCACTACGATCTCACTCCAATTTGGAATTCAAGCCCTATTCTTTTGAAGTGATAACCAGCAATCCCAGAGCGCCTATCAGTATATACTGCACCAAAGAAGACAAAGCAAACACAAACTTGCCTTTAGACAATCCAAATCAACACAAATTGGAGAAGAATAAGAAAAGGGGGTAATTTGGTATGTCAAGCATTAATGGCCAAATATTGCAGTAGAAAGCTAACCTTGATGATTGGCTTCTCAGTCATGATTATCGTCACCCAACCTACATATGGCAAGAATCTGCAGAAAAGCATCATTGGAAATGTAGATTGATCATCAGACCTCAGAACACACACAGTGAATGTTGTGAGCAATAAGCAAATGAATGCCAAATTTCAGGAACATTAAAGCAATATTGCAGAAGAATTTAATGTGGATAATGTCGAGAGTTGACTGATAATCACAAAACTTGGAAGAGTTGGTGTTCCATGGGCATAGCTGGTTGGCTGAGACCTGCTTCACACTTACGTTTTTCCTCTACTACTGCTTTATTTGCTATGTCCTTAATAACCCCTTGGCTCTAGAGAAAGCTAAATGCGTGACATACTACAAAAGACAGAGCTTTCCCTTTCCTTTGCAGTAAAAATCAAAACGCCTAAAAATTAATACTTAATCGGTAATTTACCAGCAGATTTCATTAAGTAGTCTCTGCCATCTTTCACCCTGTTTTAACCACTTCAATTTCATATGGTTGAAAAAATGTTGCTTCATTTCAATATTCCATCCTACATTTTCAGGTTATTGCATGTTGAGGGCCACCAATGAAGCTGAAAGAGCTTCATTGCTGTTTCAGGAAAAGGGGCATCATTGTGGAAGTTTCAACTACGATTTAGAAGCATCCAAATTGAGGCACAGGCTGGACTTTGTGGGAGGTAAAGATGTATGCTTTGTAGTTTATGATGTTTATCAATGGAAGAAAAATATGACATCAAAATATGAAGATTGGCTTATGCTACAAAGAATAATGCAAAAGATAATAAAAAATACAAGATGTTGCTCCAAAAAGCTTTTGAAATTTCGCTGCAGAACCCAAGAGAAGTTCAAAGGTCTATAAAACCTCATGAAAAGATAAAATGCCTGTATCTGCGAATAGGCTTCAGAACTTTCTGACTTTATACAGGGGTAAGCTAGTGCAACAAAGTCTTCACTTGTAACTTCAACTATTCTAAAGCTAAAGAGGACTTCAACAAGCACCTACTCAGGAGAATTAGAAAACCTTCGGATAGGGCTCTGACATACAACTTGATAGAAGAAAATAAAGCTAAAGAATCTCAGAATTGATTATGTCCCGTCAAATCTGTTTATGCCTATAATTTTTCTCATATATTCAGCCCTTGACTTCTAAAGAAGAAAAAGTAAATAATATTGTCCATAAAATCAGAAATCTTAAAGCTTCTTATAAAAACTTAAAACACACGAGGCATGCAGAAATATGTATTCAACCATGAACTCACCCAACAGCTCTTCCCATAATATGGTGCCTGTGTAACCAGAGCTGACCATGAGCATAGAGAAGTCTGTCATCACCAAAATTATTATCTCCTGGAAGAAGAACAACAGACCGATGTAAATACCAACCTCACATTTTCCTGAAAAAACATTGCATCATGTCTATTCCTAAATGAAGGCATACTCATACAACTATTGCTAACTCCCACCGCATCCCCATCATAAAAACCAAATTGCACACGCTTCAGGGTTCAAATGTACCTCAAGACACTAACATTTCATGATTCTGAGTAATGTCATTTTGTACCAATTATCTTTATAGAGTTCATATATTGTCAAATATAGGTCTAATCAGAAAGTGAAATATTATTATGACAAATAATAATAACTCAGAAACATACCTTTCGTAAGGACATCAACTTCTCCACTATCTTCGCGCTCATGAACCTAAAATAGCAACCTAAAGGTTAGTGTGAAAGCACAAGGAACAGGAGAGCACATGAAAACAAAACTTCGTCAATAAAGCAAATGCATAAGCAATCATACAGGGCTTGGTTCTTAGTGGTGCATGTATTATTTGTACTACAGTTCTGTGAAGGAAGATCTAAGAAAGCCAGTTATTTTTGCAGTAAAAATGAAATGTCATATCACATTAAATGCATAACATATATATGCATCTGCCGACCTTAAGTTTGATGTTTGTTTCTGTAAATGCCAGAGAAGAAACTAATAATATTTATATGCTTAAAGCTAATGTTAACACCAATGCCTTGTTTATGTGGTGTAACATGACGACAGAGGGAAATTGACTTCCCATCCTTTTGACGCTTCCCCTCCACCTAAAATTTGTGAGGTACTCACTTATCCAATGAGTTGACACATTTTTTCACCTTTTCTCATCTTCTCCCTAATTAACAATGAAAAAGCTGCTTTTTTCCTCCACTGGAATAGTTTCAATGCTAATACATAAGCAGGGGTAGATAAGAACAAAACAAATATGAACTATCGTACCTTGATAACTCGGTGGACAATAGGAATTTCCCGCCCCTGCCAGAAAACAAAAGAAATGGAACAAGCATCAGATAATAATTTACAAATACTTAATAAATATGCAAAGCCATGAAATGCAATAATACCAAAATAATATATAATATTGATATCACGTACATCAACATTAAACACAACAATTTCACCAGCACGAATAGGGTCCTTGCTCATGTGCAAGAACAAGATGTCACCCTGAAAAAAAGTAAATGATCAAGTTACGATCAAGGAAAAATGTAAGGAAAGAGCAATTAATGTTATAACAATCTCATGTAATCAAAGTACTTACCCTTTTAAAACCAGGCTCCATACTTCCAGAAAGAACAACAACTACTGGTGATTCACTGCCAGTAACACACATTAACCCTTTCCATATAATAAGTGCTGATGTGACTATCATACCTGGAACAAAACACAAATGAAACTATTTACTTGCATACTTCTTCCTTGTTATGAGGAAAAAGCAAAATGGACAAATATTACCCAAATCCTTCATGACAATAGAGCTTAAAAATTAGGGCATACATAATATAACTCTTAGAAACAATGTGTTGAACAATTTTCGGATGCAAGAGATGTGATTGTCACAAACTCCAGATCTATTGCTCAATTACTGAACAATTAGTGATTTGTTAAAGCTACATAGAGCCTATTTTAAAAATTCAAGCTTCGACACACATAAACAGACAGATATGCATATACATTAAGGGCAATCCAGGTGAATGTCTTTCAATGTTAATCTTCAATATGCAAAGGCGGCCAAAAAAAACATTACTTCTAAAAATAGAATTGCATAAAATAAAAAATTAAAATATATGGAATCCCCCATTTAAGATGTCAAAGATACATCCTTTAGTTCTTGACAGCAATTCCTCATTAATTTCCTTTCTACCAAAAACCAATTTAATGTTTCTTGAGTTGAAGTGCGTGATGAAGAATTAACAATAAATCACAGAAATCTCAACAAAAGCTACTTTAGATTAAGAGAAAAAAATCCCCAAAAAAAACAAAAACAAAAAACGATTAATTCACCCAACCAATCAATAAAACAGGCAGCGGTACATGAATTCACATCTTCAAAACAAGTCAAACATAGAGGCGAAAGCACCAAATAAAGGGGGGCAATTTTTTGACGTGATTCAGGAATTCAACAGACAACAGACACAAAAAATTGTGCAATAATGAAAAACTAAAAAGAAAAGGAAATTTATTGCACGAACCGAGGCTGACAACTTGAGTGAGAACTTGTCTGAAATTCAAGGATTTAACTGAATCGATCTGCTCTCCGATCCACCCCATTTTCGCCTCACTCCTCTCTCTCTCTCTCTCTCTCTCTATTAGTATTACACACTTTGTTTTAAGTTCTGAGTCGAAACGCTGTTATTATTCGTATTTATATTTACGAAGGCAAAACGGGGGGAGAACTGGAAAATGCTGTGAATATTTATTTCCATTGTTTATAAATATAGACACGCCCAAATTTCATTCTTTACAAACACTAATTATTCTTATAATTAATTATAGAGGCCATTGAAAATTGATGATTTTTTAAAGTTAGTATGGGATTGGTTCCATAAAAAATGGAAAATATAAATAAATTAGAGAAGAGATTTTCAGAATTTCTTAAAAATTAATTCTTCTAATGGAATAAATAAGATTGATTGGATATGGTAGGATTGTATTATAAATGCAATAGCAATTTTGTGTTTGAATTATTTAGGAATGAGATTAAAATATAGCAATAGACCGAAATTGTCATCCACATAATTCTTTTTATTGAAAATTTAAAATTCTAATTATTTATTAATAATTTTAATAAATTTGTAATCTTAAAAAAATGATTAAAATTATAATTATTAAAATTTAAAATAATGGATTAACCAAACAGAATAAATATGAAAGAATAAGTACGGAAATAATATTAAACCTAATAAACATGAAAGAATACGTATGTAAATACGTGTTTGAAAATAAACTAATCAAATATTTATTTGGTCTTCTTTCTCTTCATAGTTCACCCCCACCCCCACCCCCACCTAGCCTACAACTCTCTCTTTCTCCTGCAATTTCTAATTTTTGCAATTTTGTTGCAGCAACTTGGCGGCGGAGGTCGAGGCCGGGGCCGTGGTCGATTTCCGTCACCATCTTCATGCTCATGACTGAGGCTCAGTCAAAGCATGTGTTTTTGTGCTAAGTTTGAAGAGATTGTATGTATTTTCTGTAGGGTATCAAGGTTTCTGGAGGTTACCCCGCTTGATTTCCCTTGCCGGCAGTCAGTCCGTGCGTCCCTCAAGGGAGAGAGTTAGTCGGAGAAGCTGGAAAGGCTCAGGGTTCTTTAAACCCAAAGCTCACTCGACACAATGACCAAATACTCACCGAGACCGGAAATGTGTAGAACGGCAGACCTCACAACCTTAACAGAAAGCACGAGACTTCCGACAAGCCCACAACTGCCCTTGCTATCCCAGGCTACTCGCACGAGGAGATCACAAAGGAATCCAGACAAACTGGGACCGTAAGCAAGGCAGTAAGAGCACAGAGCTCACAAGCAAAGCTTGATGTTAGGGTTCACATGAAGGTGAGCAGAGAAAGCACTCACAGAGAGAGAGAGAGATAGGTTGACGAGATGAATGGACATTGAATGCCCCGGCTTCATTAATAGAAGCTTCTAGATAGCCGAAAGGACACTCGGGAATAGTAATGGACGACGGGTCAAGGCTAGCAGTAAATAGGAAGTGGGCCTTCAACAAATGGGCCAGAAATGCCCAACATTCTCCACCTTTGGCCCTTTGATGTGCATTGATCTTCGAATAGAGCTTGGAAGGACTCATCATTGCCTTTTGTTTCTCCCTGCAAGGTCACAAAGACAAGAGAGAAACATAACACACAGTTAGGGTAGGTTAACAGATAACCAAAGAAAAGAATAAATAAACTGTACAGAGAATATAAACAAATTCACAGAGAGCAGAGTTGGAAAGAGTTAACCAAGATCATAGTTTAGGATTCTCTAGCATGAAACAAGTTTATCAACAGGTAGGCACTTAGTTCCCATGTCAGCTGGGTTGAATTCAGTGGGGATTTTCTCCAATTGTATTTCTCTTTTTTCCACCACATCTCTAATGAAATGGAACCTCACATCTATGTGTTTTGTTATATCATGGAACACTGGGTTTTTATACAATTGGATTGCTGACTGGCTATCTGAAAACAAAGTAGGAGATGAGAGCAAAACCAATTTCAGATAGTAAGCCATTAAGCCAAATGGTTTCTTTCACAGCCTGAGTAGCTGCAACATATTCAATCTCTGTGGTAGAGAGGGCCACAATATGTTGGAGCTGAGATTTCCAACTGATGCAAGATCTATACAAAGTGAATACATAAGATGTGGTAGACTTTCTATTATCCTTGTCATTTGCATAGTTGGAATCCACATATCCCACCAATTTTACCCCATTAGAAGACTTAGAAAAAGTCAAGCCATAATTTGAAGTAGACTTCAAATATCTGAGAAGCCACTTTAAAGCTTCCCAATGTGGCATTCTAGGGTTTGACATGTATCTGCTCAAACAAAAAACAGAATAGACAATATATGGCCTGGTGTTAATCATGAGATACATCACAGAACCAATGGCATTGGAATAGGGCACATTAGACATATCATGGATTTCAGAATCAGTCTTAGGAGACTGGTTCTTACTTAGCAAGAAATGAGCAGCAAGGGCACACTAACAGGTTTTGCCTTTTGCATAGAGAATTTACTCAAAACCTTGTCAATATATGAGTTTTGATTCAGAACAAGTGAAAATTTATTTCTGTCTCTTTGAATATGCATACCAAGTATTTTCTTAGTATCACCCAAGTCCTTCATGTCAAAATTCTCACATAGACACTTTTGAACATGCTTTATAGTTTTACAATAAGGACTAATAAGAAGCATATCATCAACATAGAGCAGAAGGAACACAGGGACATGATCATTTTTGAAATACAGATAGTGATCAAAATTGCCCTTTTTGAACTTCAAAGATTGCATGCAAGCATCAAACTTTTTATTCCATTATCTGGGAGACTACTTAAGACCATATAATGATTTCTTTAACATGCATAAATGATCAGGTTTGTTTTTTTATCAAAGAAGCCCTCAGGTTGTTTCATAAAGATATCATTTTCAAGGTCGCCATGCAAGAAAGCAGTTATAACATCCATTTGTTTCAACTCCTAGTCAAAATGAGCAACAAGAGACAACATAATTCTCACTGTAGTAAATTTCACAACAGGAGCAAAGATCTCATTGTAATCAATCCCTTCCTTTTGAGTAAATCCCTTAGCAACCAATCTAACCTTGTATCTCACAGAATCAGATTCATGCTTAATTTTATAAAGCCATTTGCATTGGAAAACAGAGCACTTAGCAGGCTTAGGAACAAGGATCCAGATTTTGTTATCATGTAAAGACTTCATTTCCTTTTTGATAGCATCAATCCATTTTTCAGAATCTTTAGAGTTTAAGACAGCTTTATAAGAAATTGGTTCACATGCATCAAGATTATTAAATACAGTAAAGACAAGCATTGACAGATGACTGTCAGCAAGCCCAATAAATCTCTGGGGTTGCCTAACAGTTCTTCTTACTGTTCCTAGTAAGTTGATAATTTTGAAGAACACTGGAATCTCCCCCTTCTTCAGAATTATCCAAGTTCTCAGCAGGATTATCCTGAAGAAAATTAGGATCCCTCTCATCTTCAGGATGATTCTCAATATCATTCTCATACATAATATCAGGCATAGGCACATCAGCATGCTTATCAAGTTCACTTAGCATAGGTAGATGCTCTACCTCACTTGGAGATGTCACAGACATAAGAGTATGAGAAGATAAACAAAGAAATTCATTTTCATTAAAGATAACATCCTTGCTTATTATGGTTTTAAAACCAGGAACACTCTTATCCCATAGTCTATACCCCTTTACCCCTTCTGGATAGCCCAAGAAAACACATTTCCTAGACCTAGGATCCAACTTATCATGCTCTTTGGTGCGTCGTTTTTCACCAAAAATAATCTGACCGACAGTCGGTATGCCCACACTACCCAAAACAGTGGCGAGCAAGATTGTCTCTCAAACTTTCAATATGTAGAAACCAAACTTTCCAAACGAATTTTGTTGTATAATATCAAGAACGAAAATAAATAATAAAACAGAGAGTAGATTTGTAATAGATTATAAAAGGTATTCCGACTTCAAATTAACTCTACCCTAGCTTAACTATACCAATCATTGATGTAAAGATAATTTCAATTAACACATGTAAACCAGTTATAGTCACCGAAGACACTTATTGACGCAGCCTAATTTCTCCTTAGTTTCTCGATAATCAGGAAGACACTTCACTAATTATTTACCTAATCGACTAACAACCGTAAGAGACACTCTATAGATTTAATGAGCCAACAATATTAAGAACTAGAGAAACCTGATTCAAAACCAACATACTTTGACACAGAACCGTTGAATTTAGATTGTTCTTCCCTCGATTCTGAAGAATCGTTGTACCACTAATTAAACTTAAACCACAATTACGGATGGCCGATTTAATTGGCTACTAATTAATTCCAATCTATTAAATATTCGCGACTATCTAACAGGGATGAAACAATTAAAGACTTTAAACACCGAGAAAAATATATACATTCAATTAATTAAAATAGAAAGAACAATTAGATCTCACAGTATAATTAAGCCAG
The DNA here is from genome assembly GCA_026008535.1 of Perilla frutescens. Classification (NCBI taxonomy): domain Eukaryota; kingdom Viridiplantae; phylum Streptophyta; class Magnoliopsida; order Lamiales; family Lamiaceae; genus Perilla; species Perilla frutescens. The sequence goes on along the minus strand of BRKX01000013.1, from coordinate 10,037,577 downwards.
GGCTTTGTTAATCTTCACCAGAATAAGAACGAGTTTAGCTCGATTGCATAATTAAATCTGAACAACAAAAATATTTTGAATAATACGATGGAATTTTCGAAGTAGAAGAACGAGAAAATCTGCTCTCAAGAACGTGTCTCTGGTCTGCGCGTATCTGGTATGGAATATCAATTCTAATATCTCTCTATATCCTTAAATATAATTGTTTAATTAAGGAAATAGAATCCTAAACCTAATCTAACTAGGAAATAGATAAATATAGAGTCCAAAAGCAATAAAATAGCATCCAATCTCGTTCAGGCCCAAAAACTCAAGCAAATCCGCGTGCTCCAGCCCAATCTCGCACGCGCTCAGGCCCAGGATTTGTCATCCCGGCACTCCTTTCAGTCAGTATGCCCATACTGACTGCTTCCCAGACTCTTCCAGATTTCTTTCACTTTTCTCGACTGCAAAATCTCTACAAATTCGGCCAATTCCTTTATATATATGTTAATCACCTGCAATCACTCACAAAACACAATTTTCTCCACAAAACACGGGCATGAGGCAATTAACACACCAAAATAATATCAAAAATGGCCCAAGATATGCATGTAAAAATAGTCCAATCAGTCTTGGTGAACATAAGCGGCACACCCAAATATTTCAGTTTTGAGAAATCAACATCTTTATTTGCAAACACAGCTTCAGAAATTTTTCCAAGCAAAGGCACAGATGGAGACCTATTTATCAAATAGGCAACAGTAACAGCTGCTTCACCCCAGAATTTTTTAGACAAACCAGAGGATACGAGCAAGCTTCTAACTCTTTCAAGAAGAGTTCTATTCATCCTCTCAACAATGCCATTTTGCTGAGGGGTATAGGGGACAATTTTATGTCTCCTAATCCCAAATTCCACACAAAGATCATCAATTAAAGCATTGCAAAACTCAAGACCATTATCAGTTCTCAATGTTTTAATCTTTTTTCCAGTTTGATTCTCAATCTGAAGTTTCCATGCTATTAATTTATCATAAACATCAGACTTGTTTTTCATTAAGAAAACCCATACTTTTTTAGAAAAATCATCAATATATAATTGATAAGAAATACCAATTTCCACCATGTGTATCAACTTTTGCAGGGCCCCATACATCAGCATGCAAGTATTCAAGAATATCAGTGCTAGCATGTGATTTATTAGAACTAGAAACAGGGAATTGAACCCTATGTTGTTTTCCATTACACAAATTTCACATAAAGACATATAAGAAATATGATCAGAACCAAAAACACCAGATTTATGCAGCATTTTTAATCCTTTATGACTCATATGCCCTAATCTTGCATGCCATAACATGGTTTTATCACTTTGCACAGAGTTAACAATTGAAGGGACCAAATTCAAAGGACTAGCATTGCATACATACAAATTGTGTTACCTAGGTGCCTTAAACACCACCATAGCCCCTTTCAGAAATTTAATGCCATCAACTTCAATTTTATCAAGCAAACCATCATCAGTTAAGCATGCAACAAATATTAAGTTATATCTCAGATCAGACACATATCTCACATTTTTCAAGGTAAGAGTTGAACCAGAGTCAAATTTCAAACAAATTTCACCAATACCAACAACAGGACTTTTCTTTTTATTTGCCATGGTCACAGAGCCATTCTCAACAGTTCTCAGGTTAGAAAACATGCTTTTATAAGGTGACATATGAAAAGTGCATCCAGAATCAATTAACCATTCAGATTCAGAGAGAGAATTAGACAAAGAGTTCACAAAGGGCTCAGAGAACATATCAGAGACCATAAGAAACATCATCATAATTATCAGAATCAACAACAACATTAGCATGATTATCACTTGAATTTTCACCATTTTTCTTGATTTTCTTAGGCTTATCACATTTGTTTGCATAATGATCAGGTTCATTACAATTATAACACTTTCTGTTACCATTCCTAGACTTTGATCTATGTTTTTTCTTATCAGAAGCATAGTTAAGCTTAGATCTTTCAGTTGTTCTTCCCCTAACATGCATAATTTCACCAAAACTCTTACTACTGCTGCTAGACCCATGTTTCATGTCAATTTCTTTAGATTTAAGGCCATTAACCACAATATCATAAGTGACAACATCTCTGCCATATCTAATGACAGATCTGACATCATTGAATTTATCAGTATAGCATTTAAAAGCACAGTAGTAGAATATTTTTCAATGGTATCATCCCCTCCCAATTTCATGGCCTTGATTAATTTATTAAAATCATCTAGATTATCATCAATATCTTTAGACATATCAAGCCTGAATTTGAAAAACTTTTCTTGCAAAAATGACAGTGACTAAAAAGATGTTTGAGTGTACAATTCATTCAATTTTGCCCACAATTCTTTAGCACAAGTAATACCAACAACCCGCCTCATCAGAGAATCATGCAGACTCAATAAAATTGAAGACCTTGCACTAGCATTCATCTCAAGCCTTTTTTTTCATCAGTTTCAGATTTGTCACAACCAAGCAAGACAACATTATACACTTTCTCTTTGATAAGAATGCATTCCATTTTAGTTTTCCAGATTTGAAAGTCAATTTTTCCATCAAAAGGAGCAGTGTGATATGTAGAACCTATGGAAATCACTCAAAAAGACACAGACAGACAGAGATATCCAAGAAATAGAACGGAAGGAGCAGATAAAACCGATGCACACTCACAGGTAGTGAGGAATGCCAAGGAGAGCCTAGATTACAAGCGGGTTTACCTATTGTACAAGGATCACTTGGGTCCTTTGTGTGTGAGAAGTGAGTAATTCAACACACACAGCAAAAAACCAGAGCCAAGAGTGAATAAAGTAGAAGCAGAATGAGCCTAGCACAGAGCCAGGAACAAGATGTAGTGCCCCGAACCTTTTTGTATATAATTAATTGTAATCATAGACTATGGGAGTCGCGTCATTTTAAAATTTCCGTAATTCGGTGGTTTAACCGAACTTGCAATGTGTCGTATCGATGAGAATCGAAATATATTTTAATATGAGTATTAATCGATTTATCGATTTGTGTCAGTTGGCGTATTTAAAATATTTGAAAAAAATGTGTTTAATCTATGGTTTTAAAATCAATGAATTATTTCTTCCGTTTTGGTCCAATTTGGGATTTTTCCGGAGACGGAAAATATCACGATAACAGAACAATTGGTATTTAAACCCGGTATTTTGCCTAGTCAACTCCCAAGTCATGGGAGGCCATACCTCCCATCACTTTTCTCCATGCCTCCCACGTTTCCCCCTTTCCCAAATAGCAAATGGAAATTTCTTCTTCACCATTCTTCTTCATTTCTTCTATTCACTTCTTCATTTTCCATACAAATTTTTGAGAGAAAGTAAGGCAAGGACTTCAAGTTGCAGCCATAATCAAAGCTTCATCCAACCATCTTCAACCTCCTAAAGCTTCTCTCCATTGTTGTACAAAGGTATTTTCGAAAATGATGATATATTTAAGCTTAAGAATTATATGTGTGGATTTTGGTGTTTCAAATGATGTTTAATGATTTAGAAATGAATTGGTTATGTGCAAGCATGTTAGTTGAGTTTTGAGATGTGTTTTGATGTGGTAAAAGCTTGTGTATCGAGTATGATAATTGTTATGGAGTTTCGTTTAAGTTCGCGCATTCGCGCGCGCGGGTCGACAGTTTTGCCACCCTTCGGTAAAACGAACATAACTCTCTCGTTAGACGTCGGATTGAAACACCGTAAATTTTTCCGAAAACTATACTTTTGTGGCTTTCAAATGGTATATTTCTCAGTCTCTAATTCGTTCTGAGTAAATTATGAAAAATCGGCAAAGTCAGGTCATGTGTTTTTCTTTCGGAAATTCATGACAGATTTGCTACCTTCCAGTAAATCAGCTATAACTTTTTCGTTGGTAATCGTATTGAGTCACCGAAAAGTGTTCCAGAAACTAGACTTAAGTGGCTTTCTAATGGTATAGGGCCCTGCCCCTAATTCCTCCTGAGTAAATTTTGATAAATCATCAAAGTCAGTTGTTGTGCGGATTGCTCAACAAATTTTCAGTTTTCAAATCGCCCTTATTTGAAATCGGTTTTAAAAGGATATTTTAACTCCTTGAATGATGCCAATGAGTGTCATTATCAGTTAGTAGCTAGGGTTGTGAGGAACCTTGAACTAAGATTGGTTTTGACGATGAATTTAAATTATGTCGTTTATAATCGCACACCAAGTGTTCGATTTATGCTCGAATGAGATAAATGTGTTTTAAAAGGGTCGTTTTGTTTTAATAAACTCCCATAGGTCTATAATGTTGTTGAGTCTCATTTATGTGAATTAGTATTGTTGAGATTTGAACCATTATTGATTGTCGGGGTAGGCAATTGCTAAGCTATTAAGGTTTAGTTTGGGTCGGTTTAACCGACGAGCATGTGAAACTATGTAATTGCGATAGTCTTGACCTCGTGAAGGTTCTAAGACGAATTTTGATACTTGTAGATCATTTGCCGTAAAACGTAATTATTGTGGTGTTGCTCGATTCCGTAGAAACTGAAAAGCTTCGACTATTATAGTCAAAAGGTGGGCGTATACTATCTTTCTCAAAATGCTATGTTTGAGTTATTAAGCTCGTTTTGAAACAAATATGCATATATGATTATCTGTGTAAAATGATTCGTTCTGCTTGCTGTGGTTGTCGGAGTCTCATATACCAGCGCTGTGTCAATGTGAGTAGCTACAGTCTTGCTTGGTTTGAGTCGTACCCAATCCCTTGCTGTTCTCAGCTAAAAGATCTTTTAATTACCTTGAAGGTTGACTCGTTAATTGCGCATGATGATGTAGTGGTGGTTGCGGGTGTCGTACTTAGCTCACTTCAGGGTTTACTGATGAGCGGGTCCATTTCAGGGTTTACTGGTGGATCAGGTTCACTTCAGGGCTTACTGGTGAACACATTCATGTAAAATATTTTGATGAACTTAGATGCATTTCCCTTTACAAAACCCTCTAAGATTCATCTGCATACACACAGATAATTATTTTATCAAATGCTTTTGATAACTCGATTTTTCTCAGAAAACCCACTGAGTACATTAGTACTCAGCCCAAATATTTTCTCAAATGTTTTCAGGACAATGAGCTGGAGCGTGAAGATGATGAGCTGTGGAGGGGCTTATATGTGTACTCTTATAGCTATTCTGTTGTCTTGGCTCGTCTTAATCTCTGATCATCGTATTATTTCTTTTGATACATCATAGCTTCCGCAAGAGCAAAAACTCATGTTTTGGATATACATATATATATATATATATGTATATAACTCCGAATTTGTTATGATGATCATACTTTATTATTGAACTAATTTGGAATCGTTCATTGAGAATTATCCTCGAAATCCCCTTTCTTTCCCCTCTTCTTAATCCCCACCCCCGTGACGCTCATTTCCACGGTCTTTCGGGACCGGGGTGTTACACAAGAATACCCAAAATCACAAAGATTCGGACCCACAATTTCAACAGAACCACAGAGATACAGAGAAATTTGGGCAAATATGCGAATTACAAAAAATCGAACGAGGATCACACAGATCTTAGATAATAAGATAAGAATCACACAAATCCAAGCAGATAGTACCAAAATCCTAACAAATCTAAGGTTTATAGTACAATACGAGAGCGAGAATCCCCGCAGTTGGGATTCTCAGCTTACCAGCCGATAAAACACACAGGCGGTCGGACGGTAACCCGAAGGGTGACGGAGGGTGTCTCTGGTGAGTTTCTCCCGTGGCTCTGATACCACTGTAGGGTATCAAGGCTCCCGAAGGTTACACCGCTTGATTTCCGTCGCCGGTAGTCGGTATATGTGTCCCTCAAGGGATAGAGAGTTAGTCGGAGAAGCTAGAAAGGCTTAGGGTTCCTTGAACCTAATGCTCACTTGACACAACAAGAAAATGCACACCAAGACTGGAAATGTGGAGAACAGCAGACCTCACAACCTCAACAGAAAGCTCGAGACTTCCGATGAGCCCACGACCGCCCTTGCTATCCCAGACTACTCACACGAGGAGACCACAAAAGAATCTAGATGAACTGGGACCGTAAGCAAGGCAGTAAGAGCACGGAGCTCACAAGCAAAGCTTTATGCTAGGGTTCGCAAAAAGGTGAGCAGAGAAAACACTCAGAGAGAGAGATATATATATATATGTTGAAGAGATGAATGAACAGTGAATGCCCCGATTTCATTAATAGAAGCTTCTAGATAGCCGAAAGGACACTCGAGAATAGTAATGGGCGGCGGGTCAAGGTTAGCTGTAAATAGGAAGTGGGCCTTCAGCAAATGGGCCAGAAATGCCCAACATTTTCATTTATTAAAAAATATATATGTGGTGATTTGTGTGTTTGTATTAGTTGTGTGGTGCTTCCAGTTGCCAACGGCGTAGGTCTATCGACGATGGGCTGGTGTTGGGTGGTATATTTCTTCGTCCAAACATGACTATGCGAGATCTTAAATTGAAGACTTAATTTGGTATATTTTTTTGCTTAAATCATATTAACAAGAGAAAATTGTGATCAGTTGAAGTTTTGAGAAATTTTGATAATGTCTGCGCTGGTCGTTGGCCTTTTTTTTTTGGCGGACTTGGGCTGTGTTTCAAGCCGACCTCACCCGTCTTACAGAATGGGAAGTTGCAGCAGATGTACCAAAGTCCTAAAGATAATTTACCATTTTTACACATTTTTTTGTAATATTTCACTTTACGTTTTTTCATTCACAGCCCCAAACATAACTACTAGTACCAGATGATCACGGATAAGGTTCTATTACTTATTTGTCAACACACTAGAACACAGTTTCCAAATTACTGGCTATACAATATATATATATATATATGTGTGTGTGTGTGTGTGTGTGTGTGTGTGTGTGCGTACTTACCACACAACAACATAATATAGTCTGATCGAGTAATTCTCTGGGGTGTGTGTCATCTGATCATCAAAGGTAACTCAAATTAGAGTGAAGAAAAATGGCAAAAGATAGTGGATGCTGCAATAAGGGACTGGGATATGCTACCCTCTTGAAACCATGTCTGGTCCGAGGGAAACTCTTATTTATGTTAACTGTGTTTACAACGGTACGTAATGCTATCTTCAATTCTTTTTTATTTACGTCTTTGTGTTTTCTGTTAATCAGCATTGACCATTTTATTAATGATTTGATGTATAATAATTTATTTGTATATTTGGGTGATGTTTGTTGGTAAATTTCCTGATTTTATTTCAGCTGTCATGATGAGGGAATAATGATAGATTAATTGTGTATGTATATATTATATATAGTGAAACTGAGATTTAAGTGAAGTCAATTTTTGCAGGGTTCAGTGAGATTTCCCTAGAGATCCATGTTAAAACTTAGGGTGTACAATCATGCTTAACTCTGAATTTATTTGATGATATATATACATCAGTTTGGAGTAGTTGCTTTTTCTGAGTTAATTATGTCCTGAAGGGATGCATTGATAACAAAATATAATTTAGAGGAAGTCTCTTCTCAGTCTGGATCTCTTCCCTTTTTATTTTTCTTAATAAAAATTTTTAGTGGTCTCCCTTCTCTCTTTTCTTTTCTTTTTCAATTTTTTTCCAATTTGTTTTACAAATATATATTTACTTTTTTTTCACTTAATTTAATTCTTTTATCTGGTGTCTTGCGCGGTATACGAATCCATGGACTCGATAATTAATTTTTGGAAATAATTATATACCTCAGATGGAATCAGTGAACCTAATTTTTTTTATCCCGTGTCTCACGAAGTCCACGAGCCATGCGTTGTGCACTCGCGCGATGCTAACACATGAGTTCGTATAATCGATTATGACCCATTAGACAGTCTAACACAAATTTTTTCCCTAATTTATAGTTCAAAAAAACAGCAGAAGATGACATAATTGTAACAGGAGGCAGAAAAATGGTACATGTGTATGTGTGTTCTCTTATCTTTTATTTTCCTTTTCCCTTACTTTTTCCTTGTTGATTGGTTTTGTGAGCATTATGTATCTATCTATATATATATATATACACAGGAATATGAAGGGAGAAGCCAAATTATCTTGCAACAGTGGATGTTGATCCAAGTTCATCGATGTATTCAAGAGTTATACACAGGCTGCCAATGCCTTACATTGGTGATGAACTTCATCATTCTGGATGGAATGCCTGCAGCTCCTGCCACGGTGATCATTTGGCTTCACGTCGCTTTCTTATCCTGCTTTCATTGCTGTAAGCCATCCACATTATATATATATATATATATATGTGTGTGTATCATCAGATGATTTGTGTGTTACTCTTATAATGACATACAGTTTATCCTTCTGGTTGTGCTAACCTTAATCAAAACAATGTTTTTTCTTATGGAATTCTTATGCTCATGAGAGACTTAAATTCTGAGATAGTCTAGCCGCATATATGTAGTGGATACTCTACAAGACCCGAGGGCTCCGACTTTGCATAAAGTTGTTGAGCCCGAAGATATAATTGAGAAGACAGGATTGGCATATCCGCACACTCCTCACTGCCTAGCTAATGGTGATATCATGGTGTCATTTCTCGGAGACAATGATGGAAATGCTAAAGGATGTGAATTTCTTCTCCTGGACTCGGATTTTAATGTTAAAGGAAGGTATATATTGAAGACTAATGAGATTAATGTTGTCTATTTTGCACAAGTCCTTGATCAGCTGCATGTTTTCATCAAGCTAACAATATATATAAACTGATAGCTAGGCATTTGCTATATTTTTGTATATTAGGTGGGAGAAGCCAGGGCACAGCCCCCTTTTCGGCTATGATTTCTGGTACCAACCTCGTCATAAGACCATGGTCAGCAGTTCGTGGGCAGTCCCTTATGTGTTCACCAAAAAATTTAACATCCAGCACGTTGCAGAAGGCCTTTATGGGAGATATCTGCACGTTTACAGCTGGCCCGAGGGTGAGTTGAAACAGATAATGGATCTTAGAGATACTGGCCTTGTACCTCTTGAGGTAAATACATATATATGACTTGAGATTCTGTTCATGGTTGTACAAATGATTTTATGTAACCTTTTCTCCTTTATTGCAGCTAAGATTCTTGCACAATCCAGCCAAGGATAACGGATTTGTGGGTTGTGGCTTGTCAAGCAACATTATACGATTTTTCAAGAAGCCTGATGAGTCATGGGATCACGAGGTATGTGAAAGTGAAGATCTTTCCCTTTCCATTTCCCTTTCCTCACATGAGTTGTTTGAAGGCCATTTTAATCTGTTGTAGGTATCTATATGGGAGGAGCCACTGAAGGTGCAGAATTGGATTCTTCCAGAGATGCCTGGCCTTATTACTGATATTGTGATCTCATTAGACGACCGTTTCTTGTACTTGTCCAACTGGTTTCACGGGGATGTTAGACAATATAACATTGAGGATCTTACAAATCCTCGGCTAACAGGGCAGGTACGCGTTGGAGGTTTGATCCGGAAAGGAAGCCCCGTGGTTGTTGAGGCTGAAGATGGTTCGACGTCCCAGTTTGATGTGCCAGAAGTTTAGGTACTTTGTTATGTTTCTTTTCTGGGAATGCACATTAGATTTTTCATTTTGATGCTTATTTTCCCAAGAGTGTATTCTTTTACACGTTCATTTGATCAATCAGTTTACATATCACAGTTTCACCTCACCAATTTACACCAGAAATGAATTAATCTTAGAAGCTACCTCACTTGAACAATTAAAGTATACTTTTACATGCCGCCTTGGAATGATCAAATGCATTTGTGTATAATTCTGCTGAGTAAAACATGGAGTGCTTCATACTTCTTAGCTATCGTTAACATGAACAACTCTAATGTACATCACTATAAATATAAAATGCAAATCCTAACAAAATAGTAAAATTCTCAATATATTTTATTACGCTATTGCCCTTAAACGAACTAGTTCTTAACTACAGACTAATGAGTCGGTTCGTTTTGGTTATAGGGACAGAAATTAAGAGGAGGGCCTCAGATGATACAACTGAGTTTGGATGGAAGAAGGCTGTACGTGACGAACTCAGTGTTCAGTACTTGGGATCAACAATTCTATCCTGAGCTGGTAGAGAAAGGTAGCCATATGCTGCAGATTGATGTCAATACAGAGGAAGGAGGCCTTGCCATCAGCCACGATTTCTTCGTCGATTTCAGGGCTGAACCGGAAGGTCCCTCGTTGGCTCATGAGATGAGATATCTTGGTGGTGACTGCACCTCCGACATCTGGGTTTAAGCATCGACCTGCAGGCCTTGAAAACTTTGTCTAGTTGTACTGTTACTACTGGGGTCTGAATATCAGTAATTATGAAATAAAAGCACATATATAAGATATGGTAAATAGATTAATTACTATGTGTAACCTTATAAATTAAGTCATTACTATTAGAAATTAATTCGATTAGTTGTAGCAATTGGGTATCTATATATGATATATCTCTATCACTATTAGAATTTAGAACAACTCCACCCGGCACCAAAAACTCATTTTGCATTAGAGAATTTACTCCAACCGAGTCGAAATAAAAATACAAATCATTATATTATTTAATTGTTAAAAATTGAAATTAATTATTAAAAAATAAATTTAAACCTTAATTGGATGGAATAAATCCTAAATAATAATTACAAAACTAACTAAATCAAAATAAATTAAAATTGAAGAAAAAATTGGATGAAAATCTAATAAAAATTAAAATGGGACCCCAAGTGGAGTAGGGATATATATAGAGAAACTAGATGATTTCATTTAAAATCACTTTTTTTTTGTTTTTCTAAGAAAATGCAAATTAGCCCTTTTTGTATTATTAATTACAGTAGTTACTAGTATTATTTAGTATTTAGATTTCTTTTTATTATTTATATATTTTAATTTTATGTATTTCTTTCTTTTTTATAGGAGAATAAGTAAAAGTATAGTTGTGAAAATTAAAGAGCATCGTTAACATAAAAGTTAAATGTATAACATTAACATATAAATTTCAATACCACATGTTGGGTGTGTGAGTAAAATAAATACATATTAACATATAAATTAAAAATCATAACAAATATAAGATTCTCTTATTTAAATAAATATTTAGTTTAGTAATTTTTTTACAGTCATTAGCAATTTGTTAAATTTTCATGCACATAGTATGGACACAAGTGATTCACAACTAAGTCACATTTGATGTAAACTATATATTTTTTTTAATGAATTTTACCAAAACAGATGGGGGCCGGTTTAGCCTATTTACTAAATATGTTTTTTTAAAGAAAATTCAAGAAAATACAGGAGGTTATATGAATTTGACCGTAATATTTATATTAGGTTTAATTAGGGTATTTCTTGTTTTTTTTCTTCATTGGTTTAATAGAACTCGCGCGGGTGGATTACCAAACCCTGAGGGATTAGGATTAGGATTAGGATTAGGATTAGGATTAGGATTAGGATTAGGACTGTTTAGTATTTAGTTATATTGGTGTTAGTTTCATGCTTTTGCATTAAAATTAATAAATTTAAATAAACCAAGGGCCGGGTTTGAAGTCTCGTGTCATCGAGCTAGCTAGAGGTACTTAAAATGTGAATTTTGTTCGTCTTTGAAGCAGTTTCAATATTATACCACAAGTTGCCTCATAATTGCTTTGTGTACGTTAAGAACCCATAAAATATTGATGCATATATAATATAAGAATGCTATACTAATTAAGCAAATTAGAATTAATGAACCCTAACATAAGATTATATGTATTGTCGAAAATTTTGGTAGCTAGGTACTTTTGAATTTAGGAAGGTTTCTGAATCTATTTCCCTACTGTTGAAGTTTTTACTACTGTTTCTGTAGTGGGTGCATCTACGGTGAGATAGGTAGGGGGAGAGAGAGGACTAGTTGTCTAATTACATTTAAATTCATGTGTTTCTCATTTCATTCCATTTTGGCCGGTAAAATAATTGGAGAAATCTTGTGTGAGATCATTTTACGAGTTAAAATTAGAAAGACGGATAAAGATCTGGATCCAATTAGCACAATCAAACATTGACATGGGATCTCCAATATGCCATTGTCTATAACATTCATTGTGCCAAATCTATCTTTTTTTAAAAAAATTTTTTTAACTTTTTTCCAGTTTATTATAATTTAGTTTAGTATAAAATATTTATTTTGAGTTCATCCTTACCCATTTAAGGTATATTAACAAAAAAATAAAAATAAAAATTAGTTCTGTTCATAGTAGGGGATCCAATCCAATCCGATCAAACATCAACAAAATTACAAATATGTTATTGAATATGAATTTGAATCCAGATTTTGACCCGTATAACAGATTTTGACTGTAAAAACGGTCTAAACAAGTTTTTGTCTCAATAATTTGGGTAGATTTATCCAATACTAATAATAATAATAATAATAATAATAATAATAATAATAATAATAATAATAAAATGGAGTAGCCCATCGACAATCGACACCAGATCACCTATTGCATTTCCTGTTACAAGTCTTTGGTTTTTTAATTTTTCTAATTTTTAATTTATTATGATTTTATTTAATTTAAATTTTTTATTTAAGGTTCATCCATCTCCAATTAGAATATATTAATTTTAAAAAAAATTAAAAATAAAATCTAATTATACAACACTAAGGCTACCACCATTGGTGACACCCACTCGGGTGTCACCACAAAACGCCAAAAGAATTTAATTTTTTTTTTGAAAAGTCACGGAAAATGGCTTCCTAGTCGGTTGTCCGCCTTTGAGGTTGGCTATCCGTCCTTGTACACGTGGCACCCTCTGATTGGTGCCACTTAATTTATATATATATATATATATATATATTAATTTAAAATTTAAATAATATATATAATTAAAAAAAATCAATATTCATAAAAAAAAATTTCCTCTATAAATAGAGCCAATATTGGTATGTTTTTACAAACAATTATACTCTCTTTTTCTCACATATCTTATTTGATCTCAAAAATTCTCAATTTCACATTTCTTCTTCATTTTAAGTTATGGATCCAAATCACCAAAATTATTATCATGATTCCCAAAATTTTTCAAATTTTGGAACTTACTTTCACCCACAAAATTTTTGAAATTCAGAAGATCAACAAATTTCTCAGTATTATCAAAATTCTCAATTTTCACCAAACCTCACTCAAATTCCATCTTCTGAAGAACTTCCCAACAGACAAAATATCTCTCGCAATTTGTCAAGTCTATTATATCTCCTGTGACTCGAAAGCATAAGTTATTCGCTCAACATCAGGAGGCTGTTAGAAAAGATGTAGAGCGGGCATTTGGAGTTCTACAAGTTCGTTTTGCATTTATTCGACGCCCATGTCTTGTTTGGGATAAGGTTTTGATGAGAAAAATTATGATGACTTGTATCATCTTACACAATATGATTGTAAAGGATAAACGAGACACATACCAAAATTATTATGATCCCACAGATTGTTTGACGGATGCATCTTCAAATTCAAATGCCGAACCTTTTCATTACTCTACTGAACGCATCACAAGCTTGTCAGATTATATGATTAATAGAGATCGACTTCGCAACAGAGAGGCTCACAGTGCTCTTTAAAAGGACTTGATCGAGCACATTTGGCAAAAAATTGGCACTAGTTGAATATGTAATTTACATCTTATGTACTCGTAATTTAGAATGTCAAGTTTTCTAATTGCAGTTTATTTAATAATGTTTTATTTTGTTTTAACTCTTGTAATTTTCATTTTGTTGTCAAGTAAATTATGAATTTATAATTGTATGAGTATTTTTTTTAATCAAGAATTTAAAAAATGTATCTAATAAATTAATTTTGATTTTTTAAATAGAGTAAAAATTATTATTAATAATATTTTATTTAAAAAATAAAATGATAAATATTTTAGACTACCTCCAACGCTGACACCTGAGTGGGTGTCACCAGAAGCCGACAACCAAATTTAAAAAAAAAATTATACAAAAGTCATGAATTTTCACAACCGAGTCGGCTGGCCGACTTGAAGGTTGGGGTCATGCCCCTGTACACGTGGCACCCTCTGATTGGGTGCCACTTTATATATATATATATATATATTAATAATTTAAAATTTAAATAATTTATATAATTAAAAAAATATTCATAGTTTTTTTTTTCTCTATAAATGGAGCCAATTTTTTTTCTCTTTTTACAAACAACTATACTCTCTTTTTTCTCACATAACTTATTTGATTTGGAAAATTCTCAATCTCACATTTCTTTTTTGATGGGAAAAATTATGATGGCTTGTATCATCTTACACAATATGATTGTAGATGATGAACGAGACACATACCAAAACTATTATGATCCCACCGATTTTTTGACAGATGCATCTTCAAATTCAAATGCCGAACCTTTTCGCTACTCTACTGAACGCATCACAAGCTTGTCGGATTATATGATTAATAGGGATCGACTTCGCAACAGAGAGACTCATAGTGCTCTTAAAAAGGACTTGATCGAGCACATTTGGCAAAAATTTGGCACTAGTTGAATATGTAATTTACATCTTATGTACTCGTAATTTAGAATTTCTAGTTTTCTAATTGCAGTTTAATTAATTATGTTTTATTTTGTTTTAACTCTTGTAATTTTCATTTTGTTGTCAAATAAATTATGAATTTATAATTGTATGAGTATTTTTTTTAATTATGAATTTAAAAAATGTATCTAATAAATTAATTTTGATTTTTTAAATATAGTAAAAATTATTATTAATAATATTTTATTTAAAAAATAAAATTATAAATATTTTATATAGATTGGAAGAAAGACAAATTAATATTTTAATTGAATGTCAGGTTGGATGAGTGTCACTGATGGAGTGCAAATTTTAAAATGTTGGGGGTTGTGGATGTGGAGGAGAGAGAAATTTATATTTTATTTGAGGGTTGGGTTGGGTGAATGTCACTGATGTGGATTGGAAGAAAGAGAAATTAATATTTTAATTGAATGTCAGGTTAAATGAGTGTCACTGATGGAGTGTAAATTCTAAAATGTTGGGGGTTGTGAATGTGGAGGAGAGAAAAATTAATAAAATGTTGAGGGTTGTGGATGTGGAAGAGAGAAAAATTAATATTTTATTTGAAAATTAGATTGGATGAATGTCACTGATGATGTGGGTAGTATAAGTGGAACAATAACATAAGATTTGATCCGTCCACAATCTTCCTCCCAAAAAGTCCGCCAGAAACTGTCCTAGACTCCTATCCGTAACCAATTCCTTACTAAATAATAATAATAAAAAAATCATGTCCTGAATTTTTTGTTGCTAATAAGAGTGGGTGGGTGACTTTTTACGAGTATCGCATAATTCGGTTGATGCCGCTGTCTAGCTCCTAGAAGTGATCTCTAACCGAGCCGAAAATGATATAATCGATATACTGATTAGTTATAGGTTAATGATAAAGCTATTTTAATATAAATTCTTCTTAGCGATCAATTTGTAGAGATAAAATTTTTCCGTTCACATCCCATGTCTCACTGTAGTGTTCACTGTCAAATTTAATATTATAAAAATGTTTATAATAAAAATAAATTTTATTATAACATAACCAATCATAATTAACACTTTTATTGTTAAAAATTAAATTTTTAGTATATACCCTAATTTTAATTTAGAATAATCAACCTTATTAATTAATTATACTAAAAATAAAAAAACATATTAAAAAATAAAGGGTTAATTGCCTTATAATACATAAATTTTGAGGTGTTTTTGTTTTTTTTTTTTTCACATGTTTTAAAAAATATAATTTTAATAAATAAACTTAACTCTTATTTGTTTTTTCACATGATTTTGAAATTTCGACCAATTGAAAAAATAAAAGAAGTCCAAAATTTGTGTATTTTAAGGTAATTTAGTATCCACGTATATGTACATATTGCAGTCTTTGACTGACACGTCGAATTCAATTGGTCGGAATTTGAAAATATGTGTAAAACTAAACAAGGGCTAAATTGATGTTATTAAACTACGTTTTTTAAACATGTGAAAAACAAAAAACATTCCAAAGTTTGTGTATTTTAAGGCAATTAATCAAAAAATAAATATAATTCCTAACATTGAAATTGAAGAAAAAAATGATGAAAATCTAATAAAAATGAAAATGGGACACCAAGTGAAATAGAGAAAGTGAGATATTGGATTTTATTTGCTTAGTTGGGATAAAATAAACTAATATAAGCTAAACTTTTATGACTAGGGTAATACTTTTTAATCTTATTAATGATATTTTCTTTTGGGATTTTCTTCTTCTTTTGTAGTCAATGACGAAAGGGCTTGGGTACATGCAACTCATGTACCCAAGTTTTTGCCTTCTTAAAATGACATATTTTTCTTCCTTTGTAGTCAGTGATCGATCCAAAAAAAAACTCTTGGGAGCCTCATTCTATTGTCCATGATAAAAAAAATTCGATTGCTGGCGCAGGGCGGTAATTCACATGCCCAGTCCTGAAGGCATGCTCAAGAGACATTTGCTTAGGATGGAAAATTCGTAGTCAGATGTTGGGGTAGTGGTTGAATTACATAATAGATCTATTGTAACACTTTTGAGTGTCATAATAAATTTATTGTAACAAATAAAAGTGTCACAATAGACAGTTGGGCCACTACCCCAACATGTGGCCAAGAATTTCTCGTTTAGGATCCTCAATTTTTGGGGGGCCCAAATTTTTATTTTTTTAATAGGTACATGTTTATTTGTGGGCCCAAAATTACAAGAAAAATAAAAACAAAAGAATCAAGATTAGAGATGGAATGACAGATTCATGCCACCGGAATGAAAAGAATAAAGATTAAGAGAGATAGGGAGTCATCTTCACATACTCCACCCAGCTGTGAACCAGTGAACGACGAGATTTGTGAGAAAGGGCCACAAGGGGGATTGGAGAAAAAAAATAAAAAAATAAAAACTTTGAACTTATTTCCAGGTATTCTAGCAAATAAAGTAAGATATACATTCAATTTTAAAATTATTTAAAATTTTGGGGTAATGTGGAGACTATTTGATTTGCTATTAGTGTTGGTGACTTGGTGTTGTGGTAGCAATATATACTATTTTTCGTGTGTTTTGTGTTCCACAATTTATCTGTTTAATTTGTCAATTATCATGCAAGCGGAGCTATTTCTCAAGTGAAATGTCAAGAGTATTAGATGTCCTAGGTTTTTTTGAAGAGGGTGAATTGTTTCCCAATTGTTTATATTTCCTACAAGATTTTATTAACCATATCGGTTACGGTTTTGAAAGATATTTCTCAAAATTAAAATTGATCAAGGATTATCTACAATCAACTATGTCACATGACAAGTTGAATAGATTGACTATGTTATCAATTGAAAGAAAAATGGTCGATCAATTAGATTACATATCCTTGATAAGTACTTTTGTCTCTAAAACTGCAAGACGTGTTTTGTTTAGATGAAAGATTATTTGTCTCTTTTGAACTAATAAATATTGTTATCTCACCAACATATTAATTTGTATTTTTGTCTCCATTTAGACTTGTATTTTTTTTCTAATTTTATCTTTTCTCTGTAGGGGCCAATAATTTTTAAGTTCCCGTCTAGAACACTCTCTGGACACCGCTGAATTTCAAAGTCAAACCAACCCTATATATAGGAAAAAGAAATACCCCCAGCCCCCACGTCCCTCCACACAAATGCCCCCTCCGAGTTGTACTTGATGTGTACTTCCCACACAACACAATGATCTATAAAAGGTGAGTTGAGTCTGGAGGGGTCTGTTATCTAATCATCAAACTCAAATAAAAGTAAAGAAAAATGGAAAGAGAAATTGGATGCTGCAATAAGGGACCAGGATATGCTACCCCTCTTCAAGCCATGTCTGGTCCCAAGGAAACTCTTATTTATGTTAACTGTGTTTACAACGGTAATTATTTACATATAATAATTAATTCATTTATATATTTGTTTATTTTTGGGGGTGTAGTTTGTTGGTATATTTCTTGGACTTATTTCAGCTGTCATATATCGTTAGTGAATAATGATAATGAATTATGTATGCACATATGCCGTGAAAAATAGAGATTAAGTAATTAAAGTTTAATTACAGGGTTCAATATATGCTACAGATTTGCTAGCTAGTATGTATGTTAAAACCCGGTAGTATTTAGGGTTTATATTCTTGACTTAGTCATTCGTACGTAGGGATGTTAATTTAGTTTGAAATTGACAAACATAATCCGAAATCGATCAATAAAAAAATTTGTAAGGGCAAAAATATTCTAGCCCGACAGAAACATTATAGCCTGGTAGGGCCTGATGAGGATGGGTGCGGACATAAGTACCTCAGTTACCATCTCGCCACATACCCCCATATAATTATAATTATATTGGTGGTGTTGAAAAATATTGTAGTATTGTATTTTTTGAAGATTCACTATATATATTACTATGTTGGTATCTTTTTATGTAATATTGTATTTTTTTACTAAAGGCATTTGCATTAAATTTTAATCGAATTATGATTTAGTTTACTACTATTTTTTGATTATTTACTTCAACTAATGACAAATAAATTAAATATTAACAAAATAGTAAATAGTCATAAATATGATACTCCTTGTTATTATATATTTTTAAAGAAATTATGGTACTACTTGTTATTATCCATAAAATATTTTGTAGGAATAAAATGATAGTTGAACGAAAACAAAATGGACGACATAAAATATAAACTGTAAATTTTGTTATATATTCATATATTGCAAATTCTTGATCAAACATATAATAAATAAAAAAATCTTATAAAAATCATGTCTTACATAAAATATATACATATAATTTTATAAAAGAAGTATACAAAAAATAGTAAAATAAGTATCTTGGAAGGATTACAGTAAAAAAATATTATTAAATTTGCTAAAATGGTTAGACATTACTAAGTTTCTACTTACTATATTCTTTAGAAAATGTTCATATATGTACGTAAATCAATATTTATTTATTATGTGTGCATACATATTACTTGGAAAAAAATCCATTGCAAAAGAAAAAGGAAATATAATTCAGCATATTATAAAAAGAAATTTAGTTTTTTATATAAATTACATTTTCATATATAATAAAATTTTCATATTTAAAAGAAAAATAAGTATATTTAAAATATAACATAAAATATAGTTATATTTAACTGTGCATTTTTTTTTTTAATTTGAACTTATAAATACATTTTAAATTTATTAAATATTATAATTTAGATAGAAAGCATTTATCGGGCATCGCAAGATAAATATTAGTTAGTTAGTACCCACAAGATATGAGGATGTGCATAAAAATTGCTAACCAGGGGTATGCGTGCAGAGACAGGTACATGTACTTTTTTAAAATGTATGTATAAGGACAGGTACTATGTGGGTTGGTTCGAGTAACTCAAATTTCTATTATTTTTTTTTTGGTTAAATATTGAAAGTTTCATTTTAGCCGTGGAATTTAGGAGAATTGTCAACTTAGTATCTGAAAGATGAGTAATCTGTCAATCAAGAACCTGAAAGATGAAAACTATAAATCCAAGACCAGAAACATGAAAATTATCAATGTAGGACCTCAAAAATTATAAATTTTGATTTTTTATTGATAATTAATAATTTCTTTAAAGAAATTAATAAAAAATAAAATAAATTGAAAAACGTGATTTTTGAGGTTCTAAATTGACAATTTTCATCTTTTATGGTTATATTTTTCATCATTCGGGTCCTGTATTGATAATTCTCCATTAAGTACTAAATATATAATTGTTGACAGGAGGCAACAATTATAACAGGAGGCAGAAAAATGACTAAACTATGTGTATGCTTGTGTTATTTTCCTTTTTATACATTTCTTACCTTTTCATTTATGGAGTTAAATATGGAGGGCATGAGTGATTGGTTTTGTAAGCATTATATATATATATATATATATATATATATTTACAGGAACAGGAAGGGAGAAGCCAGATTACCTTGCAACAGTGGACGTTGATCCAAATTCATCGACGTATTCAAGAGTTATACACAGGCTGCCAATGCCTTACATTGGCGATGAACTTCATCATTCTGGATGGAATGCATGCAGTTCCTGCCACAGTGATCCTTTGGCTTCACGCCGCTTTCTTATCATGCTTTCGCTAATGTAAGTCATCCAAGTTGTATTTGGTTCGTTATCTTTTGCAATGATCATATATAGATATTTTACTTAATTTGCAATGTGTTATATATGTGTTGAAATTTTACTATGAGGACAAACAATTTAACCTTGCTAGAGTTAGGTTCTTCAATGAAACCAGTGTTAGGTTCTTCATTTGATTTTGCATAGAGTTGTCTCAGGTCTAGCCGCATATATGTAGTGGATACTCAACGAGACCCAAGGGCTCCGACTTTGCATAAAGTTATTGAGCCCGAACATATAATTGAGAAGACGGGGTTGACATACCCGCACACTCCTCACTGCCTAGCTAATGGTGATATCATGGTGTCATTTCTCGGAGACAAAGATGGAAATGCTAAAGGATGTGGATTTCTTCTGTTGGACTCAGATTTTAATGTTAAGGGAAGGTATATATTGAAGACTAATGAAGATTAATGTTGTCTATTTTACATCAATCAATCCTTGATCAGTTACATGTTTTCATGAAGCTAACAATATATATAAACTCATAGCTAGACATTGTCTATTTTCTATATATATTAGGTGGGAGAAGCCAGGGCACAACCCCCTTTTTGGCTATGATTTCTGGTACCAACCTCGTCATAAGACAATGATCAGCAGTTCGTTGGGTGCCCCTTGTGTGTTTACAGAAGATTTCAACATCCATCACGTTGCAGAAGGCCTCTACGGGAGGCATTTACACGTTTACAAGTGGCCTGAGGGCGAGTTGAAACAGATAATGGATCTTGGAGACACTGGTCTTGTACCACTTGGGGTACATACTATACTAGGACTTGAGCCAATGCACCCTTGTAACTCTGTCTATATATACTTTACACACCCTGAGTCTTATTGAGGACAAGGTGGTTTTAAAGGGGTTAAGATTGATGATACACCTTGAGTTCTATTGTTTCATAATTTGTTATTCTCTAATTATGCATTATTGTAGCTAAGTAACTACTTCATTTGTGCATCTTGCAGCTAAGATTCTTACATGATCCAGATAAGGATACTGGATTTGTGGGGTGCGCCTTGTCAAGCAACATGATAAGATTTTTCAAGAAGCCCGATGGCTTATGGGATCACGAGGTACGTGAAAGTGTACGCATTAATTCCCTTAATTTCCTTATAACAATTTGTTTGAAGACAGAGAAATCAAAGAGGTCATATAAATCTATCTTAGGTATCTATACGGGAGGAGCCACTGAAGGTTCAAAATTGGATTCTTCCCGAGATGCCTAGCCTTATAACTGAAATTGTGATCTCATTAGATGACCGTTTCTTGTACTTGTCCAATTGGTTTCATGGAGATGTTAGACAATATAACATCGAGGATCCAACAAATCCTCGACTAACAGGGCAGGTACGCGTTGGAGGTTTGATCCGGAAAGGAAGCCCCGTGGTTGTTGAGGCTAAAGATGGTTCAACGTACCAGTTTGATGTGCCAGAGGTTCAGGTATACTGTATATGTACTCATGTCTTGTTATATATATTCCTAGCTAGCTAGTCTTGGAATTTATATTCTTTTTTTTTCATTTTGAAGTTTATGTTTTACAAGTTCATATGATCAGTTTACATATCACAATTTCACTTCACTAATTTATACCGGAAATGAATTGATCTCAGAAGTAGCATTACCCGAACTAATAAAATAGACTTTTACATGCTTGCATGCCTTGGAATGGTAAAATGGATCAGTATAAGCTTTAAATTCTGCCTAGTTAGCATTAGCTGCAAATATTTTGTGCATTAGCAAGAATAATACGATTCTGTCATATATACTTTATTATGTTGATTTGGTGTTCCAATTGTAATAAACAACTCTGCGTACAACACTATTAAGATAATTTGTTCTTGACTACAGATTGTTGATCACCTGAACTAATTAATGACTCGTTTTGTTTTGGTTATAGGGAAACCAGTTAAGAGGAGGGCCTCAGATGATACAATTAAGTTTGGATGGAAGAAGATTATATGTGACGAACTCAGTGTTCAGCAATTGGGATCGAAAATTCTATCCAGAAATGGTAGAGAAAGGTAGCCATATGTTACAAATTGATGTCAATACAGAGGAAGGTGGCCTTGCGATCAACCCTGATTTCTTCGTCGATTTCGGGGCTGAACCAGAAGGCCCCTCGTTGGCTCATGAGATAAGATATCCTGGCGGTGACTGCACCTCAGACATCTGGGTTTAAACATTGATCACCTTCAAAAGTCTAGCTAGCTGAACTATTACTATATATGTTGTCTTAGATATCAAATAATTAAAAAGATATGTCTTATATATGTATTTTATTGGTTCAAAAGTCTAGCTAGCTGAACTATTACTATATAAGCAGAATTCGAAATTGCATATGTACTATTTTAATATAATATTATGAAGCCAATAATAGTATTTCTTAATCCAATGAAATATATTATATTACCTTATTGTTCTTAAAGTAAATATATTATAGTGATATAATAGACAAATTCAATTTTATAAAAAAGGCCTTTTTATATAATTATAGATTAATATGGAAACTAATGTAGTATACTAGATTTTACATTATAAATAATATTATATACTACATATTACATAATTATCCTTAAATTAAAGTTGTAACGATGATATAATAGGTAAACTAAATTTTGTAAAACAAGACACTTTTATTATATTTGTAGATCTAGTTCCTAGAGTTTTGAAGGATGTATGGTGTAAAGTGGGTCCTTAGTTCTCACACCAATCTCGAAATTAAAAACAAATCTATATGCTTTAATTAATTTCATGATTTGGATGAATGAGATATGATAGGATAAATGAGAAGAGGTCCCAATAAAGTGATGTATTGGGACCACCGTATAAGGAGTGTATTTGTAACTTTCTTTAGAAAAAATGAATGTGGGAGCACTAAGAATTTTAGATAAATGTATGTATTTAGTGATGAAGCCATGAATGTTGCTCATGGGCTAATTCATAATATAAAAAGTCATAAGTAGAGCGATAAAAAAAAAAAAAGAAAAATTGTAACCAATACAATTATAATAGGAAAAAGTAAAAACACATTATAAGGTCGTTGTAGTTTTATATTTTATTTTGATGTCTTTGTACCATATTTTTTTATTAGATCTTTCTACTTTGATAATTCATTTAGTCCAGTCCTTATACTTTTATATTTTATTTTGATAGGTCCTTATACATTTTTTATTTTGATAATTACTTCTACTTTCATATTCGATATCAGTAAGTCCTTCAATGGAACTAACAAAGTTAACTTTTTCATTATTTTAAATAATATTTCAGTTATTTAAATATTTGTTTATATTATTTATTTATGCATTTATATACATGTAAAAGTAATTTATATTTGAGTTGATATAGTAATATATTTAAAATATATAAAATAGTTTACACAAACGAAATATTTGTTGCATTCGAGAAAATCAAACATCTCAACGTTTGGAATTTTAGATTCTTGAAATTCTTCCGTTCATTGAATTTAAACATGAATTACTAGTAAAAATATAAAGCAGCTGAAAATATTTTATATTAATTTTAACAATTTGCATCAATCTATTTCTTTATTCTTTAAGCTAGTGTCACTACATTTTCCATCATGAAAAGTTATTGTAATCTTTAATATTTTGATACATCGATGCAAAACCTTTGCTTTTGCCGAAACTCTCTTAGCTCCATAAGTTTAGTATTCCGGTCTCCGTCCCGATTCCGGTCACGTTGAAGCACCTAGCTAGCAAGTGTTGACAATGACAGACTCAACCAATGGACGTCATCAGCAGATTTAACCGTACGGGTGCCCCTAAAATATTCTAAAAAATGAGAAATTCTACAAAATTCACATGATAGTAACCCACAAACTGAAGAGATCGCGTCATATTAATAATTTTTATTATAAAAAAATACTGATAACGTGGCACTATCTAGATTCTTAATCGATTACTAGGGTAGAAGAGAAGGATTTTTCTGGTTATCGAAATGAAGGTCTAAGGGTCTTATTTATAATAGGTGAAGAGTTGTGGTGAAGTGGTGCACCAATTGGCTCCAAACGATGCAATGGTTTGCTTCTAATGCTGAACAATTGGCTCGGTTCGAGCCAAGAGTCGCAACTGGCGAACCATTATGTCCGATCGGCCTAGAGCTTTTGCACCAATTCGTTCTGAGCGGTTACGTCGAGCTGATTGGCTAAATGGTTAAAACCTTTCGCCCAATCCTTACGCACCCTTTCGTCCATGGTGCTTGATCGAATCGCCGTGAGCCACGAACTGTGCGACGTGCTGAGCCGTGGTTCCAAAGCTCAAAAGATTTAGGTTCTTCAAAGCTCCAATCCTTACGCACCCTTTCATCCATGGCACTTGATCGAATCGCCGTGATCCACGAGCTGTACGACGTGCTGAGCCGTGGTTCCAAATCTCAAAAGATTTAGGCTCCTCAAAGCTCCTCGCGAACGTGCAAAGTGCGCCCTCAAGCGCCCCTTGCGACATATGCTACGTGTGACACGGCTCGGCTCGGACTAGGACTCGGATGGTGCTTCGCACCATCCTCGTAGCCAATTTAATTAATCTATAAAAGACTAATTAAAGACACCACATAGTTGGCCCATTAGAGAGCCCAATTAGTTGAACTCACTAATTAGGAAATCCCTTATATTTAGATTTCACCAACTATATTTTTCCGATGTGGGATAGTTGCACTTCCCATTTAACTCTTCCATTCCATTAACTAATTAATATCTCTTTTTAATTAGATAATTAATTAATTAATTAATTAATTAACTATACTAACAATCCCCCACAAAAGAGATATTTGAAAATTTAAAGTATAAAAATCTCGGCAAATTATTATTGCTTAGGGATAGGTAGCTTCCGACTTTGAACCTTCCTTTAGTATAGTATTATTGGATTAACTTGTTGCTCAGTGAACGCTTTGTCTTGAACTGGTCAACTTTAAATGTGAATCAAACAATAATACTAACACAATAACAATTCTACTAATGGGTGCACCAATTGGCTCCAAACGGTGCAATGGTTCGCTTCCAAGGCTGAACTGTTGGCTCGGTTCAAGCCAAGACTCACAACTGGTGAACCATTGTGTCCGATCGGCCTAGAGCTTTCGCACCAATTCGTTTCGAGTGGTTACGTCAAACTGATTGGCCGAATGGTTGAACCTTTCGCCCAATCCTTATGCACCCTTTCGTCCATAGCGCTTGATCAAATCACCGTGAGCCACGAGCTGTGTAACGTGTTGAGCCGTGGTTTCAAATCTCAAAAGATTTAGGCTCCTCAAAGCTCCTCGCGAACGTGCGAAGTGCAAAGTGCACCCTTAAGCCCCCTTTACGACATGTGCAACGTGCAGCACGGCTCGGCTCGGACTCGGATGGTACTTCGCACCATTCTCGTAGCCAATTTAATTAATCTATAAAAGACTAATTAAAGACACCACATAGTTGGCCCATTAGAGAGCCCAATTAGTTGAACTCACTAATTAGGAAATCCCTTATATTTAGATTCTACCAACTATATTTTTCCGATGTGGGATAGTTGCACTTCCCATTTAACTCTTCAATTCCATTAACTAATTAGTATCTCTTTTTAAATTAGATATTTAATTAATTAATTAATTAATTAACTATACTAACAATCCCCCACAAAAGAGATATTTGAAAATTCAAAGTATAAAAATCTCGGCAAATTATTATTGCTTAGGGATAGGTAGCTTCCGGCTTTGAACCTTCCTTTAGTATAGTATTATCGGATTAACTCGTTGCTCAGTGAATGCGATGTCTTGAACTGGTCAACTTTAAATGTAAATCAAACAATAATACTAACACAATAACAATTCTATTAATGTTTTGTTCTCATGTTTTGTCCATTTTGGCCTTGGACCGTATCTTGTTTCATAAGTGATTCTTTTTGAAGCGGTCCCACTTATCACTTATATAGGTGATCTCCTATTTAAGAGTAAATTTCCATTACTCCACCTTTTACTCAGTATAGGAATCATTAAACACCTTTAAGGTTTATCCTGACCACATCCTAGCAGTTATACTTGGTGTAGTGCCTAGAATGAGTTTCTTAGTGAAAATATTCCAAGTATCGTAGTGTAAACTTTCATAACTTAGTTGTCT
This sequence comes from Perilla frutescens, assembly GCA_026008535.1. Taxonomy (NCBI): domain Eukaryota; kingdom Viridiplantae; phylum Streptophyta; class Magnoliopsida; order Lamiales; family Lamiaceae; genus Perilla; species Perilla frutescens. Next base: position 10,011,245 of record BRKX01000013.1, on the reverse strand, counting down.
CATTGAACCATCTTCTTGGGATCTCCAATTGGTATGGTTGAGTTACCGCTATGAACGTTTTTGTTTATGTGGCTTTTCAAGCTCATTCTCTTTACGGTACTATATAGTAGATCTCTATTAATACCTTTAGTAAACGGATCTGCTATATTATCTTTTGACTTTACATAGCCAATACAAACGATTCCATTTGAAATCATTTGTCTAATGGTATTATGTCGTCTTCGTATATGATGAGATTTACCATTATACATGCTGCTTTGTGCTCTTTTAATTGCAGACATACTGTCGCAATGTATCATTATAGGAGGCACTGGTTTTTCCCAACAAGGAATATCTTCTAAGAATGTTCTAAGCCATTCGGCTTCTTCACAAGCTTTGTCTAATGCAATGAATTTTGATTCCATTGTAGATCTAGCTATGCATGTTTGTTTAGAAGATTTCCATGTTACTGCTCCATCTCCAATGGTGAAGACAAAACCACTAGTAGATTTTGAGTCTTGCATATCAGATATCCAATTTGCATCACTGTATCCTTCAATAACACCTGGATATCTTGTATATGTTAAACCGTAGTGTATGGTATGTTTTAAATACTTTAACACTCTTGTTAGTGCAGTCCAATGGTCTTTACCTGGATTGCTCGTAAATCTACTTAGCTTACTCACTGAATATGCAATATCAGGACGATTACAATTTGTAAGATACATTAGACTTCCAATGATCCTTGCATATTTGAGTTGTGATATGGGTTCTCCTCTATTTTTAGATAAATGCAAACTCATATCAACAGGAGTTGCAGTTGGAGGCAGATTAAAAGCTTCGAATTTCTTAAGCACATTTTCTACATAATGAGATTGTGATAAGATAATTCCTTCGTTTGTTCTAGAGATTTTTATCCATAGGATAATGTCAGCTAGACCTATATCTTTCATGTCAAAATTTCTTTTTAACATGTTCTTTGTATTTGTGATCACGTTCTTATTATTTCCCATGATCAACATGTCGTCTACATAAAGACAGACAATTACATATTCATTGGGGGTATTTTTAATGTAGACACATTTATCACCCTCATTTATTTTGAATCCATTTGATAACATTGTTTTATCAAATTTCTCATGCCATTGTAATGGAGCTTGTTTAAGTCCGTACAAAGATTTTACAAGCCTGCAGATCTTGTTTTCTTGACCTTTAGAGATGAAACCTTTTGGTTGATCCATATAAATTTCGTCTTCTAATTCACCATTTAGGAATGCAGTTTTTACATCCATTTCATGTATCTCAAGGTTATGCAATGCAGCAATAGCAATGAGTACTCTAATGGAAGTAATCCTCGTGACTGGATAATAAGTATCAAAATAATCATAGTCCTCTTGTTGTTTGTACCCTTTGGCAACCAAACGAGCTTTATATTTATCAATTGAACCATCAGCTTTATATTTCCTTTTAAAATCCACTTGTATCCTAAAGGCTTACAACATTTTGGAAGATCAATAATTTCCCAAGTGTGGTTTTGCATGATCGATTCAATTTCTGCATTGATAGCTTCTTTCCATAATGGAGCTTCAGGACTAGATAATGCTTCTTTGATAGTCCTTGGTTCATCATCTTCTAATGCATAGATTAGAAAATCTGGACCAAAAGATTTTGTTATCCTAGCCCTTTTACTACGTCTTGGTTCTTCCTCAACTAAGGGAGAATTATTCGTAGATTCATGGTTTCTTTTGGTTAAATTTGTTTCAATTCTAACCTTCTTGGGAAAGATAGATTCAAAGAAAATTGCATTTCTTGATTCTATAATCATTTCTTCATTTATATCAGAAATTTCTGAGTTGTGCATAAGAAAACGAAATGCACTACTATTGTTTGCATATCCTATGAAAATGCAATATATAGTTTTTGGACCTAGCTTTATTTGCTTAGGTTTAGGTACTTCTATCTTTGCTAGACACCCCCACACTTTAGTCTATTTATAAGAAAGTTTTCTACCTTCCATAACTCATATGAGGTCTTATCTAGTTTCTTATGAGGCAATTTATTTAAGATATGATTAGCTGATAAGATGGCTTCCCCCCCACAAATTCTGAGGTAAGCCAGAACTTATCAACATGGCGTTCATCATCTTTTTAAGAGTTCAGTTTTTTCATTTCGCAACTCCATTTGATTGAGGTGAATAAGGAGCAGTGATTTGATGAATTATGACATTTTCTAAGCATATTTCTTCAAATGGTGCTACATATTCTCCTCCTCTATCACTTTGTATTGCTTTTATTTTTACATTGAGTTGATTTTCAACTTCTATTTTATATCTTTTAAAAGCTTCTATTGTTTCATCTTTGCTTTTCAAAAGATATACATAGCAGTACCTTGTGCAATCATATATAAATGTGATGAAGTAATTTTTACCCCCTCTAGTTTGCACAAACTTAAGATCACACAGATCGGTATGTATAAGTTCTAGAGGTGTTGAACTTCTTTCCATTGAATGAAAAGGAGCTTTTGTCATTTTTGCTTCAACACAAATTTCACATTTTCCTTGTGAATTAAATTCCATTTGAGGAAGTAAATTTAAATTAACCAATCTTCGTAATGAATTTAAATTTACATGTCCTAATCTAGCATGCCATAAATTAGAACACTCAACCAAGTAAGAAGAAACTGCGACTTTATTGATTGGTTTGACGTCTCGGTGGATAGTCATTACATTTAGCTTAAAGAGTCCCTCATTTAGGTAACCCTTCCCAATAAATAGACCACATTTGGTCAATATAAATGTGTCTGCTTCAAAGACTAGTCTAAATCCAGCTTTACTTAGTAGAGAGCTGGAAATCAGGTTCTTACGGATGTCTGGGACATGCAACACATTTACAAGGGTTAGCTCCTTTCCAGATGTCATTTTCAATACAATCTTCCCCAATCCAACGATATCGGAGGTAGCAGAATTACCCATGAATAGTTTTCGACCATTCAAAGGTGTATAAGATGAGAACATCTCTTTGTCGGAGCATATGTGGCGGGTGGCTCCTGTGTCAATCCACCATTCCTTTGGATTGTCAAATAGATTTGCTTCAAACACAATAGTAGATAGATTCAACTCTGACATGTCTATTGGAACAAATCGATTCTCGGTCAAATTTGCCTTGAATTTCTTGGCTTTCTTTGGAGCTTTGCATTCTTTTGCCAATTGACCTGGTTTGTCGCAATTGAAGCAGTTTCTCTTAAACTTTTTGGCTTTCTTTGCAATCATGGCATCCACCTTTTTGCTCACAAACTTCCTCTTCTTGTTAGGATTTTCGATTGTCTTCCTTGATGCGAAGTCTCACAATGAAATCTTCAAGTCCCATCTCCTTGCATTTATGCTTGAGATAGTTTTTGAAATCTCTCCACTGTGGTCACAATTTCTCAATGATAGCTGCCACTTGGAATGATTCACTGACAGACATTCCTTCGGCATGATTATCATGCAGAATCAACTGAATTTCTCAAACTTGATCGAGGACAGTTCGAGAATCCTCCATCTTGAAATCCAAGAACCGACCAACAATGAACTTTTTCATACCGGCATCTTCGGTCTTGTATTTTTTTATCAAGAGATTCCCACAGTGCCTTAGCACTTGTACATTTAGAATAGACGGAGTAGAGAGAGTCATCCAAAGCATTAAGAATATAATTACGACACAAAAACTCACTGTGGTGCCAAGCATCAAGAGCAGTTCATCGTTGAGTGTCGTCATCGGTTTCCGCAACAATAGGAGCATCTTCTTTAAAGAAGCGAACGAGAACAATGGTGGTCAAGTAGAACAATATCTTTTGCTGCCATCTTTTGAAATCTTCGCCGATGAATTTTGCCGGCCTTTCACCTTGAACAGGAGCAACAACGGTAGCCATCATTAAAGAGTAATCGCAACAAAAAATTCGTCTTGCGATTGCTGGGTATATAAATGGATTAAACTTTGAAGTAATTTGGGCAGAGTAACGGGTAGGATATTTAAAGTCGAGTCAAGAGTTATACTCTTTCTCCGCAAGACGAAATTGCACCGTATATTAAATGCAAACAGACTATAGCAATCGTCTCCAAGATAAAATGACTTTCAGCAAGGTTTTGTTGCATTTTTACAAAACTATGTTACAACGAACAAAATAATAATCGAGATTCTTAATCGATTACTAGGGTAGAAGAGAAGGATTTTGTTGCACTTTTACAAAACTATGTTACAACGAACAAAAGGATTTTTCTGGTTATCGAAATGAAGGTCTAGGGGGTCTTATTTATAATAGTTGAAGAGTTGTGGTGAAGTGGTGCATCAATTGGCTCCAAACGGTGCAATGGTTTGCTTCTAAGGCTGAACGGTTGGATCGGTTCGAGCCAAGAGTCGCAACTGGCGAACCATTGTGTCCGATCGGCCTAGAGCTTTCGCATCAATTCGTTCTGAGCGGTTACATCGAGCCAATTGACGAAGTGCAAAGTGCGCCCTCAAGGGCCTCTTGAGGCATGCGGCACGGCTCGGTTCGGAAGCACCATCCTCATAGCAAATTTAATTAATCTATAAAAGACTAATTAAAGACACCACATAGTTAGCCCATTAGAGAGCCCAATTAGTTGAACTCACTAATTAGGAAATCCCTTATATTTAGATTCCACCAACTATATTTTTCCGATGTGGGATAGTTGCACTTCCCATTTAACTCTTCCATTCTATTAACTAATTAATATCTCTTTTAATTAGATATTTAATTAATTAATTAATTAACTATACTAACACTCAGTCTTGCAGGTAGTACTTAAAGGGGAATGGTATAATTTTCCCTAAAAACGGGGCGAAAGTTAACCTGCAGTGATGGCATTACATTTTACAAGAGAACTTTATGATTATTTGAAATCTTATTAAATAATTTATTATTATAATTTATAAATAATATATTATGATCAAATTTTGATTATTTTTAAAATTTTATTGATGAAAAATGGAAGTGGTGCATATATAAATATATTCTAGTAAAAAAGAAAATAATTATATATTTGATATAATTTAGTATATTCAAATAAAAGTGATAAACTATTTTTCAATAAGTAAAAATATTTTTATTAAGCTATACAAATTTATATATACATATATTAATTAAATATTTTATAATACATTTTTTCAGTAAAATAGATAAATTATAATTTGCTAGAACAATTTTTTTAAAAAAAAATTAAATCACGTACTAAAAAAGAAAAATGTAGTGTAGAAATTTAAGAAATGTGTTAATAATATTAGCTACTACACACACTTTATTCAATTATAAAAAAATTTAAAAATCCATAAAATATTTATTTTATAAGATAAAAAATAAAATAAATTGATGTTTTATTCTGTTATTTTCCCACACACATACTAATCATAGTAAATATCAAATCATCATTTCATTTCTAATTTTATTCTATTTATACCCAATTCTATTATGCTTCACAAACCATCTACGAATAAATTGATATGTAAATTTAATATTATAATTGAGATAGAAACACAAATCCTCATGGTCACAATGTAATATATAGTAAAAAAATGTTTAAAAAACATGTCGCATAATCAATTAATTGACTAGACAACGCCAGCACACAGAAATTGAGACGTCTACGCGATATAGAGAAAAATATTAAACTTGTCTTCACAAAATAAACATGTTTCTCTGTGTCTTTTTTTTTTATTATGAAGTGTCGGATGTATGTCGAGGGTTATGTGACTCGTACTTATTTATCGTCAGATTTAAAATATCATTTTTATGTTAACGTACACGTGATCAATTCTGTAAATGAAGAAATATTTTATTACTGGAGCAATTTTTCACGTCTCTTTTGAATCACAACTTTATATTGGGATAGGGTGAATGAAATCATCTTCTACCTATCTTTAATTTGATAGACTTTGTGCTGCATGTTCTGTAACGTGATAATATTTATTAATTTTTTTTATTTATTTTTTCAATTCAAACTCTTATACTGTAATTTTATTTTAATTAAATAAAAAAAAAAATAATACAAAAGTTAAGTAAATTATTATAATCAACCATAATTAATAATTATAAAATTAAACTTAAGGACATCAAATTCAAATTGAAGGAAAAAAACAAAATAAAAATTAATAATTTTTAATGCGTAGCATGGAGTACTATTCAACAAAATGTAGTATATTATTCCATTCGATGTCAGGGGAAGAAAAGGAGGATCGTGTACTAAACTCGATAATTAATTATTTCGAAATAAATATAAATCTTAATTAATAATAGTAAATCCTAATTTAGATGTATTAATCATAATTGAGAATGAACTCACATAATTAAAGTAACAGAGCGATACTTTTAATATTATGATTGATATTTTTTATTGTATAATGTGATACTTTTTGAAGATATATTTTTATTTTATTTTTCCTGGTGGGGGTGGCGGGGGGGGGGGGGACCCAGCCCGAGCTCAACCCGCTTATCTGAAGGTTTGATTTTGGGCTCCAAAGGTTAATGCATGCGACTGCTCACGTACATTCAAAAAACGGTGAGATTATTTGAATCATAAACTTGAGTCTTATGCATTTGATGGCTAAACATTCAATAAATAAATAAATATAATATGCAAAACATGCAATTAGCCCACCAAACTATGGAAAAAATTATGCACTCAAACATTCCTAGTTAAAACGCACATTATTTTTATTTTCAATGGTTAAATTGCCTATTATCATGACCAAAACTTACACTCTCTTAATTTCATAATCGTAGTCTTTTTTTTTGTCCGTCCTAAAATTATATTTCACTTTCCTAACTTATATATGTACATTAAATTTTCATTTTCCTTATTATACCGTCATTTAATAATCTTTCAAATTAACATTCATTTTCTTTTGAATTAATAAATAAGGGTATGGTAGGAAAAGTGTATGCAATTTTATTTTTCCAAGTACATTAAATGTTTTTTCTTGCTATGCGTTAAAAGGGAGCATTTTTCGGATGGAGAGAGTATATGTATATTTTTAATTTAAACACGATGTTTCAATTTTGGTTATTAGTTAAAATGATTTTTTTTTCTCCAGCTTTGGCTATAATTCGATATTTTTGGTGCTGGAATCCCAAAAGATATTATAGTGCCTGAATGTTCCAACGGCTATTTTGTGCTGGAATCATAACAAACGGCCTCAATGAACCCTGATTCTTTCGGGAGATAACCGCCGAAATCATAGTCGCAAGCCCAAGTCATCATATATATATATATATATTCCAGATCGAGGTTATAACACGTTGGAATCACCTTACGTTGGAATGTGTCAAAATTCGTGGAATCATGCTGGATTATATGAATTTCTCCGGGTCGTTTTCTGGCGGGAGGTTTCCGTTGGAATCATCTATTCCCGCGGTAAATTTGCTTATTTTAGCGGTTTTCGTCACGCTGGAAAAGCCGCATTTTCTTGTAGTGATGCATTCTGCTGGAACCAAGAAACTTCAGGTGGTGCATTTATGTTACTTTAGCCGGGCAAAAGAAGACAATAGCCAAATAACATGTGATGACCCTGATTGAGGAATGATAAACCTCAAATAAAATTTTAAAATTAATTAAACTAAATCATAATAAATTGAAATAAAAAAAAAGATTTGGCACAAGGGATATAAAAGAGAATATCACATAGGATCTAAAATCGAAGAAGCACATATATATATATATATATATATATATATTAGATCCTCTGTGCCAGTTTGTGTTACATTTCCTGTGCCATAACTAAGTTTTATTTTCATTTTTTTTAATATACTCTCATTGCGGAAGAAGGAACATAAAATAGAGAAGTTATAATTAAACTGAATCATAGGATACTCCACATTATAAGAAATAATTTAATGATATTATTAATATGGAAGACGTAGGATACTCCATATTTAATAATATTAATTAATATGAAAACTAATGTAGTATATTGTATATTAGTTTGTACATCATATAAATATATTATTAATAAATATAATATATTATATTGCAATATTACCCTTAAATCAAAAGTATTTACTAATAATACAATTTTATTTAACGAAAAGGAGAGTTAAATTTCATGTTTCTCGAGTGCATACTAACCTAACTTTTTAAAATACACATAATTTATTTATTTATTCAAATAATATTTCATGTACAATTGATATTGGAAAATCAAAAAAATGTCTGACACAGACAATATTATTTTTGAGTTGTCCATATAGTACCTAATTATATTACAAATTTTACGCATATAGGTTGTTGAGAAAAGTAGTATCATCAGTGTATTTATTAACAGGCATAAAATAATATAATTATTCACATTTTCGAGTTCTTCTACATCAATTACATAACAAATATCATTTAAAAAATATTACATTGTGTATATTTAAAAAAACAATTAATTCTGTTAAAATTCACTAGAACCACACATGAACTCTACTATAATTCATTATTCTGTATCGATCCCCAGAGTGATGACCCTCCCATAGAAATCCATGTGCAAACGGTAATTAAAATTAGGGTTAATTGCAATATTTAACACAACGTTTACACCATTTTGTAATTTTCGCACAACGTTTAAAAGTTTACAATTCAATTCACAATCTTTAACATTTTTACAATAGTAACACCATTTAAGTTTTTCCGGTGAAATCATCCTACGTGTTCTGTTTCTTCCCACATCTGCATGCCACATATGCTCCACGTCTGCACTACAGGCCACTTGTTTGACTTTTTTTCCACGTCTCTCTCTCTACCTTGCGAGTCTCTCTCTTGCAACCAAGAACCATATCTCACCACTCACATTCACGCCTCACGATCACTCCAGTCCCCGCCGACCAACACTAGTCGCCCCCCTTGTTTGACCATGCATACGATGTAACCCCACTCTTTCATTTGACCACTAACACCAACCCTCACCTTCCCTCTAGCTACTGCATTGTAAATGAACCTAGACCTCTCAGAACACCAACCGCTAAACACACCCATCCAATTCCATATCAAAAGAAACAGAGGGGGGGGGGGGGAGAAAGAAGGTCAAAGACACGGATTTGTGGAGATTAGGAAAACAAATGAATAATTCGTTCTAATTAAAATTGATTCTTTATTTTGCAAAATTCATTAGAAATGTCTCCAAAATCAATCGCAATAAATCCAGGTTTTGGTCCAAATCAAAAATTCTCTAAGAATCATTCCTACCAGACGAAGATCTTCGATGATGACTTTTTGTAGCCGACCACCATTCGACGGCGAGTTCTTATGGAGAAGGGAGGGTGAGAGAAGGAATCTGTGTTTTTAGTGGAGAGAGAGAAGACGTAGGGAGAAGAGACAGGTATTATACAAGTCAAACTTTGTATTTGTGTACATGTGGATTTATTTTTTATTTAGAAAATTGTACAATTGGATTTTTAATCGGACACATCATACAATATCACCGGTAAATAATTGGGGGTGTTAAAATTGAAAAAATATCAAAGATTGTGTATTGAATTGTAAATTTTTAAACGTTGTGCAAAAATTATAAAACGGTCTAAACGTTGTATTAAATCATGCAATTAACCCTTAAAATTAATATAATCGATGTGCAGTGCATGCTGAGTTTCTACACCCGTGAGAGCCACCAGTAACTTCTTTAATTTCTTAATTCGGTGAAACTAAAACTTATTCCACGTGGACATGTCGTCAGCAGCACTACTTGAAGGTTATACACTGATCACGGAAACGGGATCACCTATTGCAACTTTTCATTATTTTTCTAAGAAAATTAATTTTTTTATTTTTAAATTTATTATGATTTATTTTAGTTTAAATTTTATATTAATGGTTGATCCATCCTCAATTAGGATATATTAAAAAAAACTTAATTATGCAACACAAAATGTAACAGAGGATCTGCTCTGCTGATCACATGCTTCTACCCATTTAATTGCAAATTAAATTCTTTAGTCTATTTTTTCTATCTTATTTCTATTTTTATTAGATTTTTATCTATTTTTTCTCTTTTGATTTTGTATTTATTATTTAAGGTTTAAACACCCAATTAGGATTTATATTTATTTTTAGTAATTAGATTTTTTAGTTAGTATAATTGATTAATAGGATTGATAATTCAATAATTATGATATATAATTTTTTAAGATTTTAAATTTTAGCAATAAATGATAATCATGATTTGTTACACTGTTATAAATTTTAATTGTATAATAAATATTTTAAAAATATTAAATTTGATAGTCGAACACAAAAGTGGAATAATAAATGTGGACCAGAGGATATCATTTCATATACTTGAATACCACATTCTAATCAGTTGAAATCTTCTATTGCACATTTGGTGTTGCATTCCCTATTGCACACTCTATTTTTTTAGTTTTTTTTCAATTTTTTTCCTTGATTTCAATTTCTTATACTTTAGTTTAATTTTATACTTATTATTTAGAATTCATCAGACCCAATTGGAATGCATTGTAATTTTTTTATTATTTAATTTTAAATTTTAAGTTATCAATTGATTATTTGAAAAATTAAATACTAAAAAATATATAAAATCCTAATTGGGTAGGATGAACCCTAAATAATAAGTGTAAAATTAAACTAAAGTATAGGAAATTGAAATCAATGAAAAAATTGACAAAAAATTAAAAAAATTGAGTGTGTACTAATAAATGCAATACAAAATGTGTAATAAATGATTTCAAATGCATTGTAATACCCTAAAACTCTCAGAATAATTGATGGCCCTTTTAGAAGGCTAAAAGAAAGAAAGAAGTTGAAGCCTAAATAGGAGTTATAAATCACGACTTCTAGTGTCCTTTTAAACAAATGCATTTCGTTTGCATATCAGGTCAGGTAAGATTTTTGAAGTCAGTTTTAAACGAAATGTCTCAATATCGCGCCGGACTCCGAAGTTTTGGTATTTAAAGTCAAACGAATCCCTACCGCAAATTTTAGTCGGAAATATGCTTTTAAACTTTTTAAATATATTATTTCAAAAAGTAATCATGTTCATGTGTCTAAAATGATTTAATGAGTACGTATATCCAAAAAATTATGTCCGTCCAAAATTTTGAAAATCTAAACAAGGGGTTTCTTTTGTTGCTTTCATATCTTTTTGACACCTTTAAAAAGGTAGAATTTTTGAAAATCTAAATATCTTCACACCTTCAAAAGGATAGAAAAACCGAGCAGGTGAGTGCCGAGCTCGAGCCAGGGCGAGAGGGGAGTACCTGCCGACAGTAGTCAGTAATTTCTTTCCTGCCTTCTTCCATTTGTTACCCATGATTCAGAAAGTAAAACCCACCTCAACTCGCTAGTCTCAAATCGGGAAGCTAAATCTCCTTGATATCAACATTGATTGAATGATTGTCTCTCTATAGCTCATCAGGTCCTACACAGAATAAATCTCAACTTAGGCCTGCTATTGTATATAAATCTCAATAATATAATTATACGATATATGTATGTATATATGTACGTATATGTATTCATAATCATAAACAAACAATGAGGTCAATTCTCCTGTAGCGTGTACATAAGTCTTATATGAGACGGATGGGTACCCTCCGGACCCGACCCCGCCCCAAACGCGACCCGAACAAAAAAAAAGTATCGCTATATAATATTGAAAATATTATGTTTAATACTAAAAAAATGTGACATTCATGTTACTGGAAGTATGGCTAAATAAAAAAGAAAAAAAGCAGTCTTATTTTTGTAATTATTACTACGTATATTTTTTGGATTGAAAAATGTATCACTTATAAAACTGAAAAATATCATTTTAAACACTAAAAATTAAAATACTCTCTCTATTTCATAATAATTGATATTTTAGCATTTTAACTGTCTCAAATTATTTGATGTTATAGATTTTTTCACATCCTTTCTCCTAATTAAACCCCCTATTGAAACACTATAAAATCTCCTACATTAACTTATCTTTAAAAGATGAAGTTTTTTTAGAGAGAGAAGGTTTATTTTTCTCTTTTGTTACTTAATTTTTATTTTAAAAGCTAAAATATCAGTTATTGTGAAACAGACAAATGCTTGTGGTGTAGATTTAGTAACAATAGAGTTAAGGACAATGGCAGAACTAGAAAAAATGTTTATATTGAATGTAGTAACATATAATAATATAAAAATCAAAATAATAATAGTGATAAAAATGTATAAAAAAATCATACATTCAAATTAGTCAAATACAATGAAAATGATATATTTAAAAATTCTAAAGAGACAAAAAAAAACACTCTAAAGAGGTACAAAAATAGAATAAAATAAAATTAAATAGAAGAAAGATTAATATTATACTATTGAGAAGTTTGGAAGAGCGGCCACACGTTTTTATTACGAAAATAACATTTTTCACTTTAACTTTTAAAGAGTTAACTATATATATATATATATATTGTATAAATTAATTATATTATTATACATTTATTTTCTTTCTTCTTCATCCTTAAGTCGGAACCGCACAGGACATTGGTTGAACTTTTTTCATTTTCTTCTCTTCTTCAACCTACCATTTATCTGGCCTCCCTCCCCTTTCAATTATGCACCCTTTTTTTGGGATATGTGGCTAACAGCCATACATTCTCAATCTTTTGAGTTGGTTTGAATCATTTTAATGCCCTGAATTTAAATTCCTAAAGGACCGAGTTGAGTTAAGTCGAATTATGCACGCTAAAGAGATATTAAGCTCCGCATTAATTAAAGTATAATTCTGAAAAATACAGAAGCAGTCCAAGTTAATATTTATCCTGTGTAGGACGACCTCGTGAGCCAGTGAGAGACAATTGATGCTGAGATCAAGTTAGATAAGCATGGATCATCGGATCCCTCTAAATAGATTATTCTCTAATTAGCTGTATATCACGTTCTCCCAGTGCATCTCTTATACTAGTTATGCTTATCTTCTTTTTATATATAAGTCAACTGAACATATAATTGTTCAAGTTTCTTTTTTTTTGAAAAGATGAGTCCCAACTTTTTAAATTATGTTTAAGCCTATTTAATTACTTATTGAGTCGAATTTGAACAATCTTTAATTGAACCAATATGAGCTGAACTCGAATAGTTTAGTAATCTTATTAGTTGTCTACTCATTTTTTTTAGTCCAGATCAAGCTCAAACCGATTTTGTAATATATAATCTTAAAAAATTATGTTATTATTTGAGAAACATAATCAAGTTCAAACGAATTTTAGCGAACAATCAAATTGAATATGGAACTATTTGTTTTGACTTTCGTGATTTCCTCCTACCCTTCCATTTATTAATTTTTAATAACCTCAGTTTTTTCAGCCGTCCAACGTAATACAAAAAATGCTATAGCCGCCACTTAGTACAACGTAAGGGGCACGAGAAGCAGAAAAAAAATATAAGGTCCGAATTGTGTTTTTATAAGGTACAATTAAGCTGCCTTTTTTTTCACATGCCATCATGAATTAAAAAAAAAAAAAAGATTCTTCTTTGAATATTTAATCTTGGATTAAAAAATTTAATGCCTTCTACTAAGTCGAGTGGTAAGACCTCACATCCGCTTTAGGATAATAAAAACGCAAAGTCTCCTGTGCATCAGATGCATGGGTCGGCCCATGAGATGGACCCGCTTCGACCTGGGCCGAACCGCATCTGACCCGTGAAAATAAAATAAAATTCGCCACTCATAGTACCAATTCGAACACTAAATAGTACCAATTCGTGTTTTTTTGTGTTTTTTAGGGTTTTTTTTTGTTTTCTGTTTTTTGGGGGTGTTTTTAGGGGTTTATTTTGTATTTTTTAGGGTTTTTTGGGGGTGTTGTTAGGGGTTTATTTTTTTTTAGGGTTTTTTGGGGGGTGTTTTTAGGATTTATTTTGTGTTTTTTATAATTTATTTGGGGGGATTTTTTAGGGATTTATATGTGTTTTTTTTAAGAAAAAATAAAAAGAAAAACATAAAAAATGAAAAAGAAAAACATAAAAAATACAAAAAAAACGAAACAGAAAATGAGAAGAAAAAACAAAAAATAAATAAAAAAAAATAAAAAAATGCGGGCGTGTGTACAACACGCGCCACGCGTGGGTCAACGCGGGCGCGCGTGGGTCGCGTCTCACGGGGGAGGCTCCTGCACAGGAGACCTCCCCTAATAAAAATTATTAATTTACGGATACTCTATACTCTATATATAGTGCATTCATTCATCACATACAAATAATAATTTATTATGCACTACGTACCCGCCGTCAACATATAATATACAAGGGAGTCTCCTTTTTTATTTTTATTTTTATTTTAATTTTCTGTTTTTCCTCTTTTCACATTTATTTCAATTTTTAATGTCTTCTTCTTAATTTTTTTATAAATATATAATTATTTTTTTTAGAAAATTAAAAAAAATGAAAAAGGAGACTTCCACGTATAGATAATAAATTATTATTTGTGATGGATGAATGCACTATATATAGAGTATTGAGTGCCCGTAAATTAATAATTTTTATTATCCTAACGTGGATGTGAGAGTTTACTACAACTTAGTCGAAGGCATTATTTTTTTTAATCCCAAATTAATTAATATATATTCAAAGAAGAAGCCTTCTTGGTCTTTTTTTTTTCAATTCATGATGGCATGTGAAAAACGACAGCTTAATGTCACCTTATAAAAACATAATTCATGGACCTTACATTTTTTTTTCTGCTTTTCTTTTCCCTTACGGTGTACTAAGTGGCGACTTTAGCATATTTTATTATGTTGGATGGCTAAAAAAAAGTGAGGTTATTAAAATTAATAAATTCACAGGTAAGAGGTAATTATGAAATTAAAATTAAATCAAATAACTTGATATTCAATTAAATTATTCGCTAAAAACTCGTTTGAACTCAGTTATGTTTCTCAAATGATAACATAATTTTTTTTATAAGATTATATATTACCAAATCGGCTTGAGCTTGATCTAGACAAGAAAAAAATGGAGTTGACAACCAATAATATTATTAAACTACTCGAGTTTATCTCTTGTTGGTTCAATTAAAATTTATTCAAACTCGACTTAATAGATAATCAAATGGACTTAAACATAATTTGGAAAGTTGGGACTCATATCTTCTAAAAAACGCTTGCACAATTATATGTTCTGTGTGATTCGACTTATGCTTAAGAAGAAGATATGCCTAACTAGTATAAGAGATAATTAGGAGAACGTGATATACAACTAACTAGAGAATAATCTATTTAGAAGGACCCAATGATCCATACTTATCTAACTTGATCTCAACCTTAATTGCCTCTCACTGGCTCACCAGGTTCTACACATGATAAATTTTAACTTAGTAAGGAGCTTAATATCTCTTTAACATACTTCGACTTAGAATGCGCGATTAATCTAGGGTTTTAAACTCAACTCGGTCCTTTATGAAACTAAATTGAAAGCATTAAAATGATTCAAATTTCAAACCAACTCAAAAGATCGAGAATATGTGGTGGTTAGCCACGTATTCCTTAATTCTAGTGTTACTAAATTTACACCACAAGCATTTCCGACTCAATAACAATAATTGATATATATTTTAGCTTTTCTAAATGAAAATATTAGGAATTAAGAAAATAAATAAATTTATCCTCTTTTCTTTCTCCACATAAATTACACACTCCTGTATAAAGTATCAGTTATGCAAGCATTCATAAATAAGTGCTTGAACGTTGTTGAATAAAGTTAACAATAAAGTGTATGACCGTTATTATGAATTTACTTGAGATTGCAGAAAGTAAAACACAAAAAGTCACAAAGAGTTGATTACCATGTTCGATCAAACGATCTGCGTTAGGGGGACTTGTCAGATCCGTGTGAAATAATTCACTATTTCGATGCAAAAGTGAAAGCATTGGGACAATTTCTCAAAGGGACTATGTCCTACAAGACCAAAAATGCAATTTTCTCCCTGTATGGTATTCCAATTGCCACGTACGTAGGATAATATTATTGGAAAATAGAATTGGCACCAATGATACAAAATTCAAGTTGAGTATCTATCAATCTTGTATTAATTAAAGTTTAGTATCCACTTTGATACAAGCACCATAGTTTAGCAACCTTTTAAGAAAATTTTCCTTGATTCGTTTTGTATTTTAGACTTGTAGTGTTTATTTGAGATTGTTATTGTTTGATGTGATGTTACATTCGACAATTTATTGACAATCCGTGCATGGTATAAATATAATTACTGTGTGAAATGAAAACAAGAGTATATTGTCTTCCATATAGACTAAATAATAACACACACTATCTTGACGACACATTAAAGATGGTGTTTTTATTAAACTACTAAAAAAATGATAACTTCTGTGAAAGAGATCGAAACTAAATTATGTGGTAAAAAAATATTTTAGGGTTTTGATTTCATTATATTTATCCATACAAGTCAATTCAACTATATAATTTATACGGGCGAAACACATAGATGGTAGATTAAATGCTAGAATTATGTGCGTATTAAATTATTAACATGTATACAACTCCTAATTAACAACTCTTGATTGCTCTCTTTTAATAACTAAATACAATTTCTCCCTACAAACATGTATGTATATGGTCGGAAATTTTAATAGTACACAAGTCTTGCAAAAGTCAATTCGGTTTCTGGATTTATGAATTGCTAATCTGACGTGGATCGATATAAGTAATAATAGATTGATGGGTGGACATGGGAGTGCTCCTCTATAAATACCCCGGAAGCGTAAGAAAAAAATAGAGCAAGATACAAAGATATATATACATATATATTCCAAGAGATACCAAAACCAAAGGAATAAATTATAAAAACATGGTTGGAGATAGTAATGTAGTTCAAAACAGATGCTGCAAGAAGGGGCCGGGATATGCTACTCCGCTAGAAGCCATGTCCGGTCCAAAGGAAACTCTTCTCTACGTTACTTGTCTTTACACCGGTATATATATTTTAATCTATACTATTGTGTGGTTTTGATGAGATTCAAATATATATATCTCATATTCCATTTATTTTAGCTAGGTTTTGGTCATTTTTCCTTTGTTAATTAATTAGTGTGATGATGCACAGGAACAGGAAGGGAGAAGCCAGATTACGTGGCGACGGTGGACGTAGATCCGAGTTCATCGACGTATTCAAGAGTTATACACAGGCTGCCGATGCCGTACGTCGGTGACGAACTGCATCATACTGGATGGAATGCCTGCAGTTCTTGCTATCAAGACCATTTGGCCGCACGTCGCTTTCTTGTCCTGCCTTCACTTCTGTGAGAACCCAATTAACCTAATTAATTTCCAACTTAATTACTTCTTCTTCTTTTTTTTTATATATAATTTTAATTTTAATTTTAATTTATATATACAACTTCTCATTTTCAAAATATTTCAACTAATTAATTTTATTCTTCCTTTTTCGTTTGGGTCATATATGTTTAATATTTAATTAATGACCGCGGACCTACAAAGTCATCCTAAGAGCCTAGCCTTCATCTATTTAGCGTTCTAGGGTTTAATGGGACGATTTAGCTAGTTACACCTTCTCCTCACGTTCCTCTGGAAATGAAAAAATAATACAAATTATAATCGTTCACGTTTGTTTAAAAAGATACATATAGATCCCAGATTTTGAAATTATGTTTTTGTTTGTTTTGATTATCTATTGAGTCTAGTTCGACGAAACTTTAATCGAACCAAACATGAGTTACACTCAAGTAGCTAGTTTAATAATCTTTATTGACTCCATTTTTTATCTAATTTGAATCAAGTCGAACTGATTTTATAATATTTACTTATTTGATAATCATAACTCAGTTTAAACGTGCATTTAGCGAACAATCAAATCCAAAATCGAGAAATTTTAATGACCTCAGTGATTTTTAGGCTTCCAAGTCGCATGATTTGTGTAAGGGGAAGATAAAAAAAAATATGACAAAAATTTATATGAGACCGTTTAACGGATTTCTTATGTTATACAGATCAAATAAAAGACCAATCCCACCCCACCCATCCCAACCTCATTTTTACGCCCATGCACGTGAGCTTCACATGCCCACGTGCCTGGGCAACACCCTTTTTTGTTTTTTTCTTCGTTGTTTTGGTTTTTTCCTTTTTTTGTTTTTTTTTTTTTCCAATTTTAAACCTTTATTTTGTCTCGAGCGCAGCGCATGAGCTTACATGTTAGCATTGAGCTCGTGCACTGCATGAGACGTCAGATAAAAAAATTAAATTAATTCAAAAAATTAAATTGATTTAATTAAATTTGGGGTTTACCAATTTTATTTTAGGGTATATATTTATTTAAAAAAATAATTATCGAGTACAGTGCACAAGTCTGCGCGTTAGCGTCAGGGGACTGCACTCCGTGAGACGCCGAATAAAAAATTAAATTAATTAAATTTTATTTTATGAATCACTAATTCCATTTTAGGGTATAAACAAGTTAAGATACATGCAATAGATCCTCCTAAATAGATTCTCTTGTTAGTTGTATATTTCATTCTCCCTTTGTATCTCTTATACTAGTTAGGCTAGCATATCTCCTTTATATATAAGTCGAATCCAACCGAACATATAATTGTTCAAGTTTTTTTGAAAACATTTGAGTCCCAACTTTCAAAATTATGCTTTAGTCTGTTTGATTACCTATTGAGTAAAATTTGTACAAGTTTTAATTGAACCTATACGAGTTGAACTTGAGTAGTTTAATAATCTTATTGCTTGTCTAGCTGCTCCATTTTTACTTGTCCAGATCAAGCTCAAGCCAATTTTTTAAAAGATAATCTTATAAAAAAAGTTATGTTGTTATTCGAGGAGCATGACCGAATCCGAACAAATTTTTAGTGAATAATCAAATTGAATATTGAGTTATTTGATTTGATTTTCATGATTACCTCTTACCTTTACTATACCCTTACCCGGCCTTCAATTTTTTTAGCCGTCCAACGTTATAATAAAATATGCTAAAGCCGCCACTAAGTACAACGTAAGGGGAAGAAAAGCAGAAAAAAATATAAGATCCATGAATTGCGTTTTTATAAGGTTAAATTAAGCTGTCTTTCTCACATGACATGATGAATTAAAAAAAAAAAAGACTTTATTTTTTTGAATATTTAATTTAGGATTAAAAAAAGTTTATGCCTTCTACTAATTAGTTAAGTGGTAAGTCCTCACATCCGCCTTTGGACAATACAATTATTAAATAATTTGTAGAGAACGTGTGATATACATTAAGATGTACATAAATCTTATATATCAATAGGATCGGGCGTGCATTACACATGGGGAGTGTATAATATTTTTTAGTGTTTGAAATGATATTTTTCAATCCAAAAAATACAGTAATAATTATAAAAAAAATACTTCTTTATTTTCTTTTTTCTTTTTTTTTCAGCCATACTTTCTGGTAAAAGAAATGTCACGTTTTTAAACATTAGAAATAATATTTTTTCTGGTTCGGGTCGTGTTTGGGACGGGTCAGGTCCGGAAGGGTATCCGGTAGTTTGATATAAGATTTTCGTACACGAGAATTTGCCTCATTTGTTTGTTTATTATAATTGTGAATACGCATATATATACGTGTATATATATATAGTATAATTATGGGAATAATATAATATGGTTGAATCCAGAAGCTGGTTCTACTAATGTTGATTATGATTATGATTATGATTATGTGATGAGGTCCGGGCGAATATATGCCGTTGATACCCTGAAAGATCCAAGGGCTCCAAGTCTCCACAAAGTAGTTGAGCCCCAAACTATAGTTGAGAAAACGGGATCGGCTTACCTTCACACCTCTCACTGTCTCCCTTCCGGCGATATCATGGTTTCCTGCCTCGGAGACGAACATGGTAACGCTCGAGGAAGTGGGTTTTTCTTGCTCGACTCCGATTTTAATGTTAAAGGAAGGTATACATATACAAATAGCTAGAAATACAGTGTTTATTATGTCTTAATTGATCACAGATGTTAACATGAAGTGATTGATGAACGAACTATGATATATATAATTTATATGTGCATACTGATACCAGGTGGGAAAAACCGGGTCACAGCCCCCTTTTCGGACATGATTTCTGGTACCAACCTCGGCATAAGACAATGATCAGCACTTCGTTTGGGGCACCTTGTGCTTTCACGAAAGGTTTCAAGGTTGAGCATGTTTCCGATGGTCTTTATGGGAGACATTTGCACGTATACGACTGGCCCGACGGCCACTTGAAACAGATCTTGGATCTTGGAGACACTGGTCTCATACCTATTCAGGTGAAGGATTTTCCGTCCCATTCATATTATAAGAAAATTATTGGAAAAGACAATTAAAATATATTAAAAAAAGAAAAAAGAAAACGGGAGTATATCATTGTGCTTGTGATTTTCTTAAAAAAACTATCTACTAAACTAGGCCTTTTACTTTCATACAGCTAAAATTCTTGCATGATCCAGCCAAGGATACTGGATTTGTGGGGTGTGCTTTGTCAGGCAACGTGGTGAGATTTTTCTACAAGCCAGATGGATCATGGGATCACGAGGTGTATATATATATTTATTTTCAATGTGTATATATGTGTGTGTGTGTATAAAACCATTTAAGTAACTAATTATAAATCTCTCTCTCTCTCTCTCTCTCTCTGTGTATATATATATATATGTGTGTGTGTGTGTGTGTGTGTGTAGGTATCAATAGATATGAAGGCAATAAAGGTGCAGAATTGGATTCTTCCTGAGATGCCTAGTCTTGTATCTGATATTGTGATCTCTCTTGACGACTGTTTCTTGTACCTGGCCAACTGGTTCCATGGTGATATCAGACAATATGATATTCGAGATCCGACAAATCCTCGGCTGAGAGGGCAGGTGTGGGTTGGAGGTCTCATTAAAAAAGGAAGCTCAGTTGTTGCTGAGGCTGAAGACGGTTCGTCATCTTACCAGGTTGATGTGCCACAAGTCCAGGGACATGAACTAAGAGGAGGGCCGCATATGATACAGCTGAGTTTGGATGGAAAGAGATTGTACGTCACCAATTCTCTCTTCAGCACCTGGGATCGTCAATTCTATCCCGACCTTGTGCAGAAAGGTGGCCAAATGTTACAAATTGATGTCAATACGGAGGAAGGCGGTCTTGGCCTTGTGATCAACCCCGATTTCCTCGTGGATTTCGGGGCTGAGCCCGATGGCCCCTCGTTGGCTCATGAGATGAGATATCCCGGTGGTGACTGCACCTCTGACATTTGGATTTGAGCTCCCCCAAAAGAAAAGGCAAGGCCGTGCTTATATAGCAGCCATATATATATAATAATTTAATGCATGCTAGATTTGGCCTTCATCTTGAATGAAGGCATATCTAAACTAAAGTCATGCATGTAAATATAATATTCCTTATTGCTAAATGTGTGATTACCTTCTTTCTCGACATGTGTACTAACTATTGCAGTTTCATGTTAAAATTCAAGTGTTGTTGTGATATAATCAAATTTGAATCTGGACAATCCGGTTCAGATTTAATCTGTTGTAATTAAGGTCTGAAAAGACCAAACCCAGCTCACTCCCAAGCTCCTCATCAGTTTGTTCGATGTAAACTCTTTTTTTAATTTTTTGTTCCACGATTTTGACGAATTCACTACTAGTATTTTTAAATCAATTTTATCCAGATTGCAAAATTTTCACCCGAGAAAATCACGTGCAATACACGTGATATAAAGATTTTAAGGTTTTCATTTTGTTTTTCTTATTTTGCAATGGGGTATTGGGAATTGAACCATTATTTCTCAACCTTATAAAGGAGAGAGACTGTCACCAAGCTACAATCCTAGTGGCCTTTTTAGTTTTTCCTTAGTTAATTTTCTTGAAGCAAGAAGACACTCTAGAAAAACTGTATCACAACATAAAGAGAGACAAGCACCCACCTCCATGGACAGGGTAGGGTATAAATGAGCAGAGCCCAATCGAGTATCGGCAAAATTAAATCGCTTGGAGGGGCGGATCGGGGGGTTGAAGGGGCCTTAGCTCCTCCCCCCACCCCCTATTTTTTTCTATGTATTTTTTTGGTTCTGGCCCCCCACCGATGACAACGAATTTTTTTTATTTTTTTTAATATTCATATTCTGTAACGAGGCCCTCCAAATATTTCCGTCTAGATCCGCTACTGTCGTTTGCCATTACACCGAGCACTTCATTAACTTAAACGAGTAAGTCTAACTTAATCGAGCCTAAAAATACTTAGAAAATATAGACGATCAAGCATAAGCTAGCTGCTAGCATATAGTCCAATTCAAATTACGTTGAAATCTATTTAACTTTGCAGAAAACCACCTAAGATGAAAAGAAGTCTAAAAATGTCACCTATGTTTAACTAAATACTTGTCACTACACAATAAGCAACTTCAATTAATTATCAGCTCATGTGTGAACGAATTGAAGGCAACATATCATGTAAAAAAGCTTAGTTCTTACCATTAGATGTCGGATGATTACCAAAAGTCACGACAAGAGCATTCACCATCCTTGAAATGATGGAATCTATTGACATCTCTAACAATGATCTCCCTACCAAAAATGCTGCAAATGAACTTAAAGACGGTGTGACAATCACCGCATACGCGAAGATTCTTAAGAATCCGTATGGATGTCCCTGGAGCAGATTTAAGCAGAGCCCGTAAGCAACAGCTGATCTCTCACTATGCCAAAACAGCTGGTTTTCCTTCTCTTGCTGTTGCATGTCATGCAAGACCAAAGAAGTGTCAGGTACATAACCTCCTCATCTCTGCATCCAATTCCTTTAGAAGACCAAAAATCTCATCCTTCATGGGATGTGTCGTCTCACCAGCGTAGAATACTTGGATATCCTTTCCTAGATCAACACAACTATATCCAGGTTTCCTTTTCAATTCCATAGTAGCCATCAGTTTTCTCACTCTAGATACTTGTTCCCACATACCAGCACGCGCATAAATGTTAGACATCAGTATACATGTTGATGATTCTTCAGGTCCTGATTGGAACAAATGATTTGCAATTCGAACTTCTATTTCCTTTTTTCCAACTTGACAGCAAGCGCTTAGTAAAGCAACCCAAGCAGCTTCATCGGGTTTGAATGGCATGGTATTGAGTACATTCTCAGCCTCTTCAATCAATCCAGATCGGCTATAAAGATCTACTAAGCATGTATAATGCTGAAGCGATGGTCTTAATCCATAATCTCCAACCATAGATTTGAAAAGCTGCCGACCTTTGTCAACTAAGCCAGCATGACTACAGGCATAGATTATCCCAGTAAATGTCACTTCATTTGGCTTCAAACCAGCCAAAGTCATCTTATCATATAATGATAATGCTTCACCAGCTCGGCCATGATGTGCCATCCCCACTATAATCGAGGTCCAAGAAACAATATCCCTCTTCCTCATATCACGAAAAATCTTCTCTGCAGCTAATACATCGCTGCATTTAGCATACATATCAATCAATGCATTACTAACATACAAGTTAGATTCATATCCAAGACCAATGACTAATCGGTGAACTTGCTTGCCGAGCTCCAGCATAGCTAAAGTAGCTGAACCAACAATCAAACTCGAAAGAACAAACGGTCCATCAATATCAACTCCTTCTCTCCTCAACTCTATGAAAAGCTTGAATGAGTCAAGACATAGCCCACCCTGCATGAAGCCTGATATTACAGCTGTCCAACTGTACGAGCTTTTGCAAGGCATATCACGTAAAAGTTCGAGCACTTCACTTTTCCTTCCAACCCTAGCATACCCGTATATCAAGCTAGTCCAAGAAACGACACTCTTTGAAACAATCGAGAGAAACACTCTACGAGCTTTATCAGGCAACCCACATTTCGCGTAAAAATCAACTAGGGACGACTTAACTACATCATCATTTGAAAATATCGACACAAGAAACTGCGCGTGCAATTGTTCACCAAGTTTCAAAGCAGTCAAGCCAGCACAAGCATTAATCAGATTTGCAAAGATGAAACCATCCGGCCGCAGACCATCCTTAGACATCATATCGGAAAACAAGAAGATGGTTTTTGTGGGGAGGTTGGCTTGGTTGTGTGAGGTGAAAATCGAGCCCCAAGATGCTAAGTCTCTGTCGGGCATTTCCTCGACCAGTTGGAGGGCGTCTTTCAGAAAG
Source organism: Perilla frutescens (assembly GCA_026008535.1). NCBI lineage: Eukaryota > Viridiplantae > Streptophyta > Magnoliopsida > Lamiales > Lamiaceae > Perilla > Perilla frutescens. The sequence goes on along the minus strand of BRKX01000013.1, from coordinate 9,987,121 downwards.
CCGCATTTGCCGTACATGCCTATGAGCGTGTTGGAGAAAAAGGGTCCATGAAGGTCGAAGCCGGATTTGACGACATGGGCATGGAGTTTCTTGCCCTGGATTGGGAGATGAAGTTTGATGCATTGCTTTATTTGATGCAAAATCTCGAAGTAATGCATTCATTCCCTCTTGAAGTTTAAAGCTAATTACTTCTACAGCAATTACAGGTAATGTAATTTTCTGTTGTGTCTGGCCAAAAGAAATTGGGCCATTTATTTAGGATGATTCTATTTACACCATCAAATTTTCTTTTCACACCATTTTTACTTTTTACTTTACACGCCATAAAAATTCTTATTTTTTTTTTAATTTTTTCTTCACACACCACACTAAAAGACCAAAATACCCCTCAACTTAAAAAAAATTGAAAAATCAGAATTTTGTATTTAGTTTTTATAACAAAACAACAAAAAAAGAAAAAAAAAAGAATATCTCATTCAATAATCAATATTACGTAAGGCAAAAACAAAAATCAAAATTAACTCAACAGATAGAAAGAAAAGAACAGAGCAGCGCAGTTAGAAAGAAAAGAACAAAGGCAGCGAGAGAAAGGGAAAGGTGGAAGGCAAAATTCGATCCAATCAAAGGTGCTTCGGACTTCAATCTTCGAAACTCCGAAAACCCATCAACTATTGAGCCTCATGTCCATTAATGGTAAGTTTTTCCTACTTAGTTCAAGGGTTTAAATTAGGTTTATGTTTTGTCCCCATGTGCAAAATTAGGGTTTGTTAATGTTAGTTTAAATCGCTATAATATGCTTTGAAATCTAAATACTCCATTGAAATTGTATGTGAAAGATGGTATGAATGTCATTGGAATTGTATTGAAATATTGGGTCTCGATTTTATGTTGCTCTGTTTCGATGGTGTCAAGGTCATTCTAACTGTATTTTTTGTATCACAAGTTGTTGGTACGGAAACAAGTTTATGTGTGTATTATTAAGCATTCAAAAAATTATTTCTGAACATTACTGAGCTGATCCGAAAACAATAGTTGGAACGACAGTATGATTATTCAAAAATAATAATTTGAACCTATTGAAGAGGCTTCAAATTATTGTCTTCGAACTGCTTGAAGTTCATTCATAAACTTTTTTTTGCTCACAGTTGGGATTGTAATGATACTTATTAAATCTTTGTTATTTAGTGTATCGAAGGAGGCCCACGGCCTCTGCAAGGAGAGCAAGACAAGGAGCCATCAAATATTATGAAAGAGTTACAGTTGCGGAAGAAGAATTGGAAAATCAACACTTTAATGATGACCAAAATCATGAACTCAATGGTGGCAATGATAATGATCGCCAAAAGTATAATCCCAATGAAGGTCCCAACGATAATGATGACTAAGATCATAATCCCAATGAAGGTGGCAATGATAATGATAACCAAGATCATGATCCCAATGAAGATGACAATGGCAATGATGACCAAGAGTTCGAGCACTCATTATTTGAGATTGCTTGAGGACCCGAAGTGTTCAGGCAGTATGCATGGTATATTATGGATATTTTGGTTAATTTGCAAAAATGTTTCTGAATTTATAAAGGTTGACTCAAGAAGATGTTTCTGAATCTATAACGGCCGATTCGCAAAAATATTTCTGAACCTAAAAATATGATTCATATACAGGTCATATACTTGTATGCTCCTTCGTACAAGGTAACAAACATCAAGTAGTCTATTACAATACAACTAAATACGAATAGTCTATTACAACACAACAAAGTTTGGCAATTAACCAAAATACACATATTTCATTAAAATATAAAAAGTTGTTCAAGTAACAAAGTTTTTCCACCCAATTGAGCAAACATTTCGATTCTCTCTCCACTGAAGACTAATTGGTGGAAATGGGTGTCCAGAAGTTAGGCAAACCTGAAATTAAATGAACAAAATAATAATGAGTAAAATGTATATGATGATACACTATTTTCATTTAAGAATATAAAAAACATACTTGAACAAAGTGATTTAGACATTTGGATTCACCATATTTCACCAATGTCATGCAAATGATTCTCGGATTAGTTGATGGTGTAGAGAAAGGGTGTTAAAATATTCATCAGAAGAAGGCTCGGAAATTTATTTTTGAACAACACAATAGAGGTTCATAAATAAGTTTTTGGTTGCAAACAGGTGGCTTCGGAAACAAGTTTCTGAACAGAATGAGAGACATTCAGAAACAACTTTCCAACCACATAATGATCTAATCAGAAACTTATTTTTGAACTTAGTCATATAAGGTCGGAAACAAATTTTCGAATCGCTTTTACAACATTCAGACTGTATTTTTCGAATCATGTTCGACGATTTGAACGTGATAACTCGATGGAACTCTCAAAAAACTTAAAAATTACGGTTAAAACAATAGGAAATCACTTATATTACTTGTTTCTTCATCATTTGCACCTTCCATGATGGATTTAAACGCAATATTCTTGAATTCAAAGTTTGGGAAGATAGGGTTTGGTCATTTGAGAGAGATGAACGTTGTTTCTGTTCTGAGAATTTGAGAGTTTCTTTAATTTTTTGTGCTGAAATCTGAAATATTTTTAATTTATTAAATTATTTTATTTTGGTGGTGTGGAAAGAAAAAGTTGTAGTGTGTTGAAGTAAGAAAAGGGTAATTTAGTAATCTCAAAATCATTTATTTTTACATTTAATTTTATTAGTGGTGTGAAAAGAAAATTTGGTGGTGTAAATAGAATCACCTTTTATTTAAACCAAATTTCTATTTCCACGGCTGATTTTACTTTTTCTATTTCGATTATTCAATACATTACAGATTTTACTCTTTGCATCACACATATTTACATTAATACCCTTCATTCCACTAATATTTGTTTTACATAAAAAACAAAGCAAATAAAATATGTTCAGAAATACAATTTCGAACGCGTTCATTTTGTTCGAAAATATTAATTCGAACAACTCAATAATTAGAAAAAAAATTTAGTTTAAAAACTAAAGTTTGAATAACCCTCATTTGTTCGAAACTAAAGTTTGAGCAACACTTAAAAAATTTCAAGGGTACAGGGGTGCTCAAAGTTGATTTTTTGAACAATTCTCATTTGTTCAAAAAATATTTTTCGAACGAGCTATGTTCGAAAATTGAAGTTCGAACCACTCCAATGTATTCGAAAAATTAGATTCGAACGCCTTGAATTCCATTTTTTCTCCAAGTGCCATTTGAAAAATAGAGTTTGAACCACTCCAAAATGTTCGAAATTTCCAATTCGAACGGATCACGATCTGGACAATAAATAAATAAATCTCATCAACACATTCTAAACGAAATTATCTTCGATTAATGCACGCATACTAGCATCTAATACTTCTAATAAATTATTAGAAGTTGATGAATACTGAGTTTTAATATGTTTAATAAATGATTTTTAATTTATTTTCTTTTTTATTTTATTTGTAATTTTGAACTTGTGGTGCATTAAGTAACTTTAGTAGTATGAACAAGTAATAAAAGAGTATTAGAGTAACTTCATAACTATTTTATTTTTTCTTTATTTCTTTTATGGTGTAAAGAGTAAAAAAATTAGTAGTGCAAATATTCTCTCCCATTTTAAAATAGATAGAAGTATTTTGAAGTCCTTTATTTTGAGATGTAATAAAAATCATTTGTAGAGTGTTTTAAAATGCAGTACCAATTTTTCATTATACGTCCTTATTAAATTTAATTTAAAAATAAATTATTATTAATTTCCTTAACTATTCTTTCAAATTAAAAAATTTTGTAAACATGATGGGGATTTGGTTCGAAAATATGTTTTTCGATCCCATTAATCACATTCGGAAAAAAGAAAGAAAAAAAAGAAAGAGTTTTTGAACCAGAGTCAAACCTTCAAAAGTTCTATTTGATTCGAGGAAGGCAATGGGGTGATGGCAGCAGATTTGTTATTCAGGATTGGAAGCGAGGGAGAAGACAGCCGAGTGAAGAGGAGGAGCGCGGATTTCTCATTTGGGAGAGGAAGAAGACCTCTTCTTTATTTTTTTTGGGTTAATTGCTTCTAAAATAACCATTTTTACCTGATTTTTGGTTTCAAAATCACTTTTAAAATTGTTGGTAAAAATGGAAAAATTATGCTATAATTTTATAATTAATTATTATTGAATTAATTTATTTTGTGGTGCAAAAAGTAAATGTTGTTGAGCAAATAACATCTCCCATAATATAAATAATGATTTTTTTTTTTTTTAAAATATTGTGGTTTATTTTGAGTGCATGAATTAGTCTAAGGGCTAAAATTGGACCTTACCCTAATTGAATTGATCAGATTATCCATGAAGATTTAACTTTCAATTATTTGAAAGCTCAATATACTTGGTCATATCAATTTGTTTAATTGATTTGATTTCTTAACTATTATGATACCCTAAATTACCTCTGCACTATGAATTTCTATTTGCCCTACTGATTTTAGTCTTTGCACTTCGATTACCCAATGCACTACATATTTTACTTTTTGCACCATATACATTTACACTAATGCCCCTCACTCCAAAAATATTTGTTTTACTTGAAAAAAAAGAGCAAAAAAAATATGTTCGGAAATAAAATTTCGAACACGTTCGTCTTGTTCAAAAATATTAATTCGAACAACTCTAAGAAAAAAATTGGTTCAAAAACTAAAATTTGAACAACCCTCATTTGTTCGGAAACTAAAGTTTGAACGACACTTAGAAAATTTCAAGGTACAAATGTGTTATAAATTATTTTCTGAACAAACTATGTTCGAAAATTAAAGTTCGAACCACTCCAATATGTTCGAAAAATTAAATTTGAACACCTTGAACTCCGTTTTTCTCCAAGTGTTGTTCGAAAAATGGAGTTCGAACCACTCCAAAATGTTCGAAATTTTCAGTTCGAACATATCGCGATCTGAATAAAAAAAAAATCAACAACACTTTCTAAACTCGATTATTTTCGATCAATACACACATACTAGCATCTAATAGTTCTAATAAACTATTAGATGTTGATGAATACTTCAATTAATTTGTTTTCTTTTTAAATTTTTTTAATTTTGAATTTGTGGTGCATTGGGTAATTTTAGTAGTATGAACAAGTAATAAAAGGATATTGAAGTAACTTCACAATTATTTTATTTTTTCTTTATTTTTTTTGTAGTGCAAAGAGTAAATTTAGTTGTGCAAATAGAAACTCCCAAATTTATATTCACGCAAATATAATTTGGAACAACACATGGTAATACTTGTTTGTATTTATGATCAGATCTTAAAAAACAAAAGTTCTGGATAAAAATGGAAGTACTATAGTAACAAGAAGACATCTCACAACGATTTATTAGCAACTCTACATATTTTGGCCAATAGTCTTTACTTACCACACACTTTTTAACAGAAGAATATAAACACAAACACAAACACAAACACACAGGGTAAAACCAATCTCCATCAGGCACTTCCTTCGTACAAGTTGTCGATCTGCTCTTTGTACAAAGACACTACTTGGTCTCTTCGAATTTTCATCGTAGGAGTCATTAAACCACTATCAATCTGCAATGGAAACAAACGTAAAAGAATATCATTCATAATGCTCTCAACACTAGACTCACTTAAACGTTAATTCTTGATGTTGATGCAAGTTTTACCGTGAAAGGATCATCAAGCACTAGAATTGGTCCAACTTGAAATGAACAGCCTGAGGTCCTGTGTGAAAACCAATCGACATGAAAATATAGAAACAAAATCAGGAAATGAGGAGATTTAATTGACGGGTGTAGAGATGGATCTCGCATAACCTATGTATGGAATGATCTATATGCTTATAAAAAGCTCAATATCAACTAATAGTCAGCCAAAAATGATTTCCTTTCTGTATCATAGTTTTTGTACTTGAAAACATGAGAGGAGAAGGGATATTTGATACAAAATTACATGAGTCGATTTCATAGTATTAGAGCCACGTCAGCAACACTTTCAGTTGCATGGCAAAGATAAATCATAGATAACTCTTTTATCCTAAATTTATCATTAAAACAAATTCCAAGCTATTGGAGCTGAAATACCACTTTTCTAAAATTATCCAAGCCTAAAATTTAGTAATCCAAAATGCAGTTAAGAATTTTGTTGAATCAGCTTTCTTACCATTTTATCAACTCCTTGTGCAGTAGATTAATCTGTTTCTGTTTGCTAAGCTCTGTGGCATCAGCTTCCACCTCAGACAACCTTTTAGCTTCTAATATGATTTCTTCTTTGTTTGGTACAATGATCGCTCCAAGTCGTCTTTGATCCTGCTCATCATTAGTACCATATCAAGCTATATACTGAATTATAATGTTCTTGATTACGAATCCCATTTGTATGATTATTAATGTTGATCAAAAGGGAATAACTAGGGTAGCCTATCTGAAAAAATGAATGATCATATTCACCTGGCCGATGACCACAATCTGCTGAATAAGGCTACTTCTCAGGGCCGCTTCTTCAATCTCTGCTGGTTCCACATTCTCACCTGTCACAACCACTTCTTATGAGTTGGAATACATACAAACTATGTGGGCATTGAATGAAATAGGATGCTCAAGAAGTAGTGAAGAATTTCAAATATGTATATGACTGACACAGCACGAGGACCAGTAAAACATAAGGCTGCATTTGAGCAGCTATTCTAAGTGCTGTTTGTGATGGAATGCATTTTTGTTTTCCTTTTTTGAAATGGTATACTATACATCAGTTTAGTTAAAAACTTATATTAGATAATATTCAACAAAGCATATATGTTGAAAGCAACATATTCAGCTGTCAAACATTTTATTGTTACCGGTTGAAAGGACTATCGTATCTTTTGCACGTCCTTCTAGAACAATAACCCCTCCAGATTGACGACTTCGTCCTCTAGAGTGAGGAGGGCAAATCCAGCCAATATCACCAGTATTCAGCCAGCCATCCTCATCGATAGCTTGTTTTGTCGCAGAGAGGTTCTGATTTCGAACATCAGAAAAAAGATTAATTAATTGATTAATATAAAATTATAAAGAATGCTAAAACCCATAGATGTAGGTTGTATTTTTAATATCAAGCAACAAACTGAACAATTCTAATCTCTATAGCCCCAATCCACTGACTAATAACACTTTTTAACCTCATAGAATGTGCGGTGATGATGTATTGCCATCCACTAATTGAGACATAATCTTTCTTCAATTTATAATTTTTCTTTTTTACTTCTGGGCATAAACGTGTGTCAAGGAGTATTTGGTTTCTAGTCACGACTTGGTATTCTGTTTGATGAACAACTATAAGTTCAGATTCTAGATGATTGGAGCAAACAAACTGAACAATGCTAAATCCTGTAGATAAAACTTGTTTTTTCAATATATTTGACTGCCATTATTTGGGGAGTCGCCTGAGGAAGACCAGATATGGCATCATTATATATTGTAAAAGCATAATATGTAGATTACCGCCAACTTTTCAAAATACATGATTTAAAGTGCAAGACAGAAACATAAAATGAACAAATGACAATTATATTTGCAGATTGTTTTTGGAACAGCATATAAATAATAAAAAGTTAATAAACAGTATGATTTGACTCCATATAGCAACTGTCTGACCAAAATTTGCTTTTTACATGAGTTTTCTTTGTATATACTAAAATATTTTATAGAAAATAAATTAGGATGCATTTTCCATTTGCTTTTTATACTTCTTTAATGAATAGATAAGTTCTTTTTGTACTCTTTTATACTGCATAGCAGATTAATCTAATATGGTTAGGTATATTTGAGAGACTTGCTATATCAAATTATCAATGAAACTCCTGAAGTGCAGACTAGTTCATTTGAAGCCAAGCACATAAGAGAATTATGTAGAAGGTAGCAAAACTTATCCCATCCGTCTTTTTTGAAGCAACCAAGAGAAGTCTAGCACTTATTTTATCAAAGACGAAAAGTCTGCTCATTTGTGCCATTTTCACTGAACCAAATCTAATGACCACACTGTTTAAAAGATTAATCTAATGTCATTTGAGAGCAGACAGTTACATGTAATGTCCTCAACTTGTCAAAATAAGAGGCGGATCTACCTTGTAATAACCCTTCATCACTTGTAGGCCCCTTACTTTCACAATGCCTTTCGATCCATGAGGGAGAACTGCATCCGTTTCAGGATCGAAAACTTTTATCTCTGTATATTTAAGAGGATGCCCAATTGAACCAAGAACCTTCAAACATTAAAGCTGTGACATCGTCAGGAAACAAGCAATTAAAGAAAACAGAGAAATTGAGTTGTATACAACTGCAAATCCAAGAGTGAAAAAATACAGTAGTTCAAAATTAGTTGAAGAGAAAAAAAATTGTACTCTAGAAATGCATAAAGGGTAGTTGTTTATCTAGTAAAATGAAGGAACAGATTAGGGGGGATTAGAGGATGAGAAAAATGTAGACGGGTTCACCATCAAATAATGAACTTATACTCCAGCAATAACTCTAAATTTACAGTCACTTTCAATAGGCTCCTTAATAGAGTTATAGTTTCCAGGACCAACTATTAATACTTTTGGAATGTGAAAATGTTGATTGGTGGCACGAAACCGGCATGTTTACCACAAGCACCTCCAAAGTTGACATGTCTGCAGATCAGCTGGTAATTCAGAAAAAACACAAAATTTCTTATGGGATTCTTGTGAGCACAAATTGCATTGAAATCTCAAAAATACTAACACCCCTACTTCCACAAAAGCAGTGATATTAATTGCTCATAATCCTGACAGCCCTCGAGTAATACTGTTTTCAATATACTGTATATAGATTGGTAGGAATGAATTTATTTTAGGATTCCTTCCTCGCAGTGCAAGACATGGTCTTTCCAGAAATTATGTTATTCTCAAAGGAAGAATGAATTCTTCAAACAAGCAAGGTCATCATATCTGACGAAATAAAGTTTAACCCTGAAAAGAAGTACACGAAACGGAATGCCCTCTACTCCACTCCTGTGGCAACCTTATTTTAGTATCACTTCATGGAAATTGAAACAAAAAAGTCCGAACTTCATGGTTTTGTAACATTTTGGCAATGCTAAATTCCATATGTTGCTTCTAATGCATGAACTATGTTTCTTACATTACAGTTCAGTCTTCGAGCCGCCACAACAGGTGATGATTCTGTTAGGCCATATCCATTTTGAACTGTTACCCCAATTGCCTGGTCAACATAACACAGTATATTGAAAATTTGATCCAGATCCATGTTATCGTTGACTAAACAACACAAGCACATATCACCTCAAAGAACTTGTCAATGTGTGGAGCCAAGCTGCCGCCTCCACTTATGCCAGCCTGCCAATTTTGAAGAATGTTTTTATTTTAATGGCAATTGATGACCATCTTAATGATATGTTAAAACAAAGGGTTTACGAAGCCAAGTATGAACACAAACCTTTGAAATGCCGATGGCAGAATGAATTTTAGTATAGACAATTTTCTTGGCTAATGCATGTAGTGGCCACAATATTAAAGAAACAGTCCTTGCCCATAACCAGTCAAACACTGCAGAAAGGTGGGAAGGTTGTTCAAGATTTCTGGTCAGACATTTCCCCTAGGAACAGAGAACAAACCAATAAAACACAGTACTGAAAAATCAGAATGCAGTTCTAGAAATCAGAAAACTATTTAATCAGACTTTACCAAGAAGCATAACCTCTAAAAACAGTTTGAAACAGTGGATCAAATGCACATACATTAAAATTAAGCAACATCAATATAAAACCATTTGCAATTTAACAATTTCAAAGAATAAACATGTTTCGCAGAACATTGAGGGAATTTATTTGTTTAGTGATTTGATCAGAAGGAATCAGTTGGTAGTACTGTTATTATGTTATATTATGGGTATGAAACTAAAGTCTCTTTAGTTGGATGGCTAACATGTGGGGGGGGGGGGGAGTTGGTAAGACTAAGTAGGAAATGAACAAATGGTGAATTGCCTCACTTCAGTTGCTAATTGCCTTCAAAAGCAACAATGATGATGCCATAAAATACATCTTCCAGTTTTACATTTGTATTCATGATTCAAAACTGTTATAAAGTGAATAAATTATTCATCACAATTGCAACCTCTAACCATTTCAATCATGAACAAAATCTTTGCTGCAGTGACGTGGGCATTTTAGACAAGAATAATTTTGGTTTACGGTTTACCTAGTCATCAACACAAATCATGCAAATTAAGATTAAGTGGTATTGAAGAAAGCAATTCCAACTCTTACGCTAACTAGAATGGATCATAGCTGCAGAAGCTCTTCTAGTATTGCCTTCATTCAAGTTAACATTACTGGTTTTGAGTGGGCACACATAGGAAAGTAAAAAAAAAAAAAAAGAGATAGTGCACAGCATTAGAAGCCTGGAAGTTTATAGGCATTACATCACCCATTTATTTTATAAGACACAAATTGAAACTGTTTTAGTTAATAAAATATTGTGCTTTCAAAGGATTTAGCAGAGCAGATTAAATATAGAAAAAGAGGTAGTTAGATGATAGGGACTCGCATATGTGAGTCTATCAAGGGATTTTACATATTAATTTTCCTTGTTCTGTTATGTTTTTTATTTCCTTTTGTCTCATGGGGCATAGGTCATTAATTGAGTACATATCTAAGTTGCAAGTCTGAATCTTAGGAATCTTGTGAAGTGACCAAGGTATTAGTATTACTGTGGCATATTTCTGGGCAGGTTTTTCTGCCTGGGGATTGTTCTTGGTTGCTTCTTTATCTTTTTCCCATAATTCAGTCAATAATATTTCCTATTCGTGAGTTTAATTTCTCTCTATCTACCTTGACCATAATGAAACCTAAAATATGCACCGGTGCCAACATGATCTTACCAAACCAATGTTTAGTTAAGATCTTTTGCCTTTTCTTACATAACAAGCATCGAAATGCATTTGAGCTATTAGACAATATTGTTGTTCGAGATGTAGTCCTTCAGGAGGAAAAAGAATAAAAATCTGAAAACAAGTAGAGATACCATTTTTTTAAATCACATTAATCTCATCTAAAGATCTAATACACACATTTAAAATTCTAAAATTAATTTAAACAAAAGTATGCAATACAGATCACTCGTTATTTTGTAGCAATCCAGTCAGCCGAATTAGACATATCAGATTGAGCATCTGGAATACATGCCCAATGTATGTATATACTAAAATGTGACTACCCAAATGAGTTACCATCTACCTACTTGCAACAGGTTAAGAAATGTAATACCAGTTTAGAAAGTTCTACCTCATAAATTCTTCTTGCCTCCATGTATTTGAAACTAATATTTAAGAATAGAAGAGCAACAAGTTTACGAACAGCAGAACTTGTTCTGATCTGTTTCTGAATCGCACTGCAGTATATGAAACAAAAGTTGATCATCTATGATAAAGAGATTCAAGTGAGCTAAGATGGCAGAATAGTTGGAGAAACGCAACATAATCTTCTAAGAAGCAAATGAATTAATACAACTCCTAGTTTAACTTGAACATTACCAGCCACTGTGGTTGCCAAAATCTGATTTGGTAGTTAACCATTATGCATAAATGTACCAAGTTGAATAAAAAATTCTGAAATAGTTGGCCAATGATTCATCATAATCAAGAACCAAAGTGAAAAGGTACACATATAACAGATAGAAACAGTAGAGGATACTGACAAAAACAAGTCATGGAGGCAAATTTATATTACCGTTCTAGCCTTTAGTAGATTTGTCTCCTCTCAAAATGAACTGCTTTAAAAAATTCCTAAATGCAAGCACATATACAACTTCAATTATGATCCTTCTAATCCCCACATTACTAAAGTATGGGATTTAGCTTGGGCTTTAAACAACTAGGACACCCTATCCCTACAAGCTAGCTTTCGGGATGAGTTCCACTCAATGGGTTTTACAAGTGGTTTTTTTTTTTTGTTTTTGTTTTTTTTTGTTTTTTTTTGTTTTTACCAGAGCAGGCTCTATGCTTGGCCCACATCATGGAGGGAGCAACCTAGGAAGGAGCGACCTAGCGACCTAGGAGAGGCAAAGAGTGTCTATCCAGATTGAGCAACCAATCCAGAGAGGAGGACCTAGAAGAATACGCCACTCAGATTGGGCTGCTGTGGATGTGGTGTTGTGTAGTATGTTATGGACCTACATAAGTCCCACATTGTAAAAAGTATGGGCATTAGCTTAAGTCAATAGGGTGTTGTCACTTGTAACAGTTAATTATGTCCTGTACGGAAGTGACGTGCCAGACATTCATTACTTTCTACCATGTGATAGACCTACAGAAAGAAAAAAATTAGGTGGTAAGGTTTACCTGTAAAGTGTCTCATATACCAAGGGAACAGAAATAACATAATGAGGTTGATAGCGACGCAAATCATCCTGCAATCAAATCAAATATTGAGTTACTCCTAACCTTAAAAAAACAGCATAGCTAACCTGATGTAATCAGCAAGTGACCACTTGATATTACTATATCATTTGGTGACCCTAACCGTACAAGACAAAAGGGCATGTGGCCTTCATATATGAGGGAAGGTTTACATACCCTTAGGTTCTTGACACTAGTGTATACATGCTCAATTCCATGGGTAAATATGAAGTACTCGCAAGCTCGTTCATATGCATGCCAAGGTGGCAGCATGCTCAGAAATCTATCCCCAGGAACAGCTGGCACAATGTCCCATAAGTTGTTAATCTACATAGCACAATAAAATATCTCATCAGATGGTATGATTTGGAAGGAAACTCAGAAAAAATCTTAGTATCAGATACTTAAAATGAGAACATGAAACTGAAGCAGAAAGCATCTGAAAATCTGAAATCATGTGATGTATTACAGGAGACCAAATCCTCGAGTTCACTCTATACATCCCAGATTGTGTCCAAATAGAAAAATTACATAGTTTGACTGACAATATATTCAATTGAGATTTCAAAAATAATCCTTATGTCCACTAATGACATGGTGCCATGTCTACAATATTCACATGTAAAATTAATAAATTTTACGTAAGGAAATGAACTCTAGTTATATGGCAACTTATGTGGCGTTGTCACATTGTCAAGTGAGATAATGTGCCCAACAGAAGATAGTTGATAAGTTTTTAAATAGCTCTAAACATAGTACTACCAAAACTACATAATTGTGTTATTAGGAAATGGAGTGGGACACAATAAGTCGACTAGAGAATTTCATGCGGTGATACATATCAGAATGGATTCATTTTGGTTTGTCTCTGCTCCATTTGCCACTCCAAAGAAGTCATGAGGTTTTGACAGAATTGTAATTCCTTTTTGTGCTTTTTTTGTAGCTAATTAACTTGGTTATTTGTTGATTCTCTGTGAATATACTTACCTTTACTTATTAGCAGAGTGTATCAAACAGTTTAAATCACTCCTCTCTAGAAGTGTAAACTTTCAGATAAGGTGGTTTCCAAAACTAGATAAAAAGAATACTTAATCCACCATTTATCAAGTATGAAGTTTTACTTGCAAGGTCTGTGGAAAAGTAGGCTCCAGTTTATGGCTCCTCTAATGAGGACATCATCCACTGTTATCAAACATGAAGACCACTTTCAATTTGCATGCAAATCAACAAAGGCAAACTTGAATAACGTGATGCTTGCCATTTGATGTCAACAAGACCATGGAGGAGAATCATATCAGTTATGCATTAACACGATGCAGTGAAGCCAACTACTTCTCCCTGATAAGTACAAAAAGTGCATTGACTCATCGGACTTACTACAAGTCTTATATAGTTATATAAAGGAACATATGCGGGACGGTCCATCAGAAAAGTGAATACAAGCATGAAAAAGAGCTCATGGAACTATACACAGCTCAATTGAAAATTTAGATGTATCAAGTTTCTAACAAGAAGGATAACCAGGAGCACTTAAACCACATAAAAAGATCTCTTAGCTGACCAGAAATTTAATAGAAGAAAAACAGCCAACCTGGTGCAGCAGATTCTTGTGCGTGAGCATAACACCTTTTGGATTTCCAGTTGTCCCACTTGTATATACAAGCGTAGCAATATCATCAGAGCTTATAGTTTCATAAGTAAATTGTCTCCCTGAAATCAATGTTGCCCAATCAGCGAGATTATTGGAATGGCATAAACCAAAAGTTAGAAACAGAAATAAGCAATGAATTCGCATACTAAATCCTGAATCTCGTCACAACCCCTGACAGGATATGAATTATCTAATTACATAGATACAACTGCGTGCTAGGAGTGCAAACAATTTTTTGTTTCTTTTTGAGATAGAAAATTCAAGGCCAAAGTGGGACAGTCATTTATTTAGTACACATTCGATGTATGATAAGATCTATCCATATAGTATAAATATAGTCTCCATCAACAATTATGCTATGCGTGTCATGTCAATTATACATATGTTTAGTAGGCAAGTCGACGATAAAGCTGATTTGCAGAACAATGAAAAAAGTAAATATATCACATATTAATGCATATCATAAAACCTTAAACTAACGCTTTCATTGACAATCTATAATGCATATATCAAGGGAAATGGCTTTTTTGAAAGAAGAAATTAATTAGGATTATATAATTGCAAATAAAACAAACTTACTAGCATCTTCAGAATGATGTAAAGCTTCACGACTTTGACAACCCAAATCAATTAATTCCTTATAACTATAAATAGGAACTTCTGGTGCAGCTTCATTGATTATGTTTGTTTTCTCTCCCCATAGCAAAACGATAAACCTTACAGTGGTTTGAGACCCAAAGGTCTCTGAAATCCTATTGTACATTACAGGATCATCCACAACTAGTGCAACACTGCAGTTAAACAACAAAAAGCTGGAGTTTAGTTCAAGAAAGGATAGGGAGAAAATTAACACAGTTTTTCCAATGGGGGGTGATTTGCCACTCTTAATTTTAACAGAGCGGTATCAACTGATCAGCGAACCAACTTAATTTATATAGAAACTGTACTCCTAGTCAAGATAATGTAATTTTCCTATACTTATTTTCATCTGCTGTAATCACCAAATTTATTTTTAATCTATTTTTTGTCTGTTGGTTGCATCTTAACTAATGATACTCATCAGTAGTATTTGATCAAATAATAAAATCTACAAACTTCATCGACAAAGTTGATTTCGAAAACCATCATTCCCCTTCGTTTGCCTGAGCTTCTGACAATGACAACTGCCATATAATATGAATTTTCCTTAAACTGATTTTATTCAGATTTATTATTTGATAGAGCTTCCGTGTTGCTAGGTTTCAACCCTTCCATTTGTGTTCTGGGTTAGATGTTTCATCAGGAAATCCCTTTCTTTTGTATGCTTAAGGAATTATATTTAATTATTGATTTTGGTAATAATATGTAAGTCATGCCAAATAATTATATATACCAAAATAGAGAATAGAAAGAAAGAAAGAAAAAGATTTTATATACTGGAAAATAGAAGACCAAATATTTGAAATGAAATTTCTTTAACCTTTCAGAATGGCTGTATATCTGCAAAAGCTCTTCAACAGATGACCTTGTACCTCTGACAACATTGATTGCTCCCGTGGCCATAATACCTGAGGAGAGCTTAACACATTACAGAAAGAGTTATGAAGTCAAAAGGTATACAAATAATGTCAACTCCCAAACATACAATTACACCCATTGGTAAAGTAGTGAATATAAAATCTATAGAATCACATCTCAAAGAGAACCATAGATATATAAAAGTATTATGCAATATGGTAATAATCTGATGCAGAAGAAATAAGTATTCTACCGGAATGATTCCTGAAACATTGACTCTTTCTATTGCCAAATATTGATAAGACTTATGTTCTGTCTTAAATAATTTTCAAGAAAGAAAAATGGATAGCTGGAGCAATTTTCTGATCACATGGATGTAGTGTTAGGTTCAACCAAAGCAAAGTCCAGTGATGGGAAAAATCCTGTATTGTCGCCTTTCAAGGATCTAGAAGGAACCAATGCAATATGTTGCAGTGCATTGAAATATGGAATGGAATACAGGGTCAATATCCTTGATCTGAAATTTTGAATGGAGAAAAAATTGTTCAATACAGAGAAAAAATATGATTTACCTTATTGGAACACATTAGGACTTTGAACGTGCAACAGGAGAAGTAAAATTTCTTAACTTTTACATGCTTGAGTATGCCAAAAAGTCTATTTTGGGGTCATCACATCCAAGTGGAGTTTCTGAACAGATTATCTCTCTTTTTTTCAAGTGTTGGTAGGATAGTGTAAGCATAAGCCACAGCATACCTTGGTCTGAAACAAGCCACCGGCATGAATTATCAGCAAAGAGAGCAAGCTTTTCCTCTGGTTTTAATCCGATGACCCTTAAACCTTCACAGAAATTCAAAATTTCTTGCTCTAGCTGAAATATGTCAAGGAAATATGTTTCAGAAAAGCTGATCCAAGAAACTACGAAGAAACCAAATTTCCTCAGATAATTGGGGAACTTTGAAATATCACAGAATATGGTTGCATGAAAAAAATAATAGAGATGGTAAACAGAAATATCATCACAATGAAAATGTATTATACTATCTTTCACTAATAATAAGAGAAGTACATCACAATAAAGGGTAATGGCTCGCAGATGCACATTGTTTCCAGAATTTCATTAGCTAAATATAGAAAATTAAAAGGTACTATAAGGAAATTCTCTCCAAAGTTATTCAAGGAACATACAAACAAAGAATGTCAGAACTTCAATATATGTAAAATTATATACAGCTGAAATGTCAAGTTGAGATTTGAGAAAATAATATATTAAGAAATAACGACCCAAAACTAACCTCTTTATAAGTCATATTTGTTGGAGGGTCATGATACGGATCTACCAATGCTACACGATCACCAAATTTTTCAGCAGAAGTCCTCCAAATATCAGGAACTGTTTTCCACTCATTAGATGGTAAGATTTCATTTCCTGATACTAATTCACTTTCCAAAACAGGAGAGAACTTTCTGGTCCGAACTTCTTTTGTCTTCAAAACCATTGACAAGGAAATAAGATGTTATTTTTTTGCTCTGAGGCCTGAGCATCTTGCAGAAATTTCACTAAGGGCTGAGGCCAGATAGTACAATATAATTGATAATAACAGAACTAATCAAATAAAGAAATAGAGGAAGGATGAAAGCCCATTGTCTTGTCCGTGCATTCAGAAATGTTTCCTCATGCATGCATTTCTATCAACAAATATGCAGCTATTTACTTTGATAAAACAGGATTCACCAATCATCAATCAGCCCCCAGTGCGGACGCATAATGAAATCACCGTAAAAGCAAGAAGGAGACACATAGATAAACCCTCAATCAAGTTTCTCAGAAGTTTACCTGAACCACGTGATATATCTATTTAGGCATGAGATTATAGTTTTCACTACAACTCTCAGAGTAAGACATTCCCTTTATCATATTTTTCTTGAATCTTCTCATTGTTCTTCCTATGTTTCATCCAATATATGTGAATTTTTTAGTTATCTTGTAAGTGCTTTTTTATTTTGGACATTCCAATGCCAGTGAAACTCAGAATTTCATCCACCTTGTGTCATATAATATATTATGTTATGTGAACTTCATGGCTTAGAATTCTTAACTCCAAGGCTCTTACTACAGCATGTTACTAGACACTAACAAACTGAAATCACATTGCTCTACTCTTCCTCAGTTCCCAAAACACATGATACTAAAAGGATACTTATCTATTGAAATCAGCTTGAAAGGAGAAATTTTTCAATTTATTTAATCTTCAATACAAGGAACTTTAGTCATTCTACTTGTGCAGTATGGTTATTACAATGCGTTGTTATAATGCGAGAAGCTGTTATTCCTTTTTTTTTTTTCTTATTCTAGCCGTGCCACTCCATGATTGCAATACACAATAGATTCCAATATAAGTGGAAAGGGACATAAACTTTCATGATAAAGCCTATATGGATTAGATGTTCCTTGCATCTTTAAAACCGGTCCATGTTTAGGAATTTTTCGGCTGTATGTGTATGCCATGCTAAGTTAATTTTGATTGTCAATTTGATTATCGCAACCTAATCCTTGAAGTTTCATTCGCGCAACCTAATTTCGATTGTCAATTTGAAAAGTTATGCTATACAGTTAAAGTTGGAGATACATTGTATAGATGCTTCTTTTAGAGCTCATAACCTTTTCCATTGTCCTATTAAATTGTAAAGCACAGTTGTGACTACATTCCTTGTTGTAATACACAAAATTACTAAATCTTTATCCCTAATTGTGAAAGAATTAGTGACCCAACTTCTCTTCTCGTACCTTTGTATCTGTTGTCAGAACTATCAACGGTTCAACACCAATCGGCTTTACCTGTGCCCTAGCTCTAAGCAGCCGTAATCTGATAATCTTAATTCAATGTGTATTCCAAGAACAATCAACAAAATATAATTTTACTCACACCATCCACTTTAGTCAAAACTGTACATTTCTTCTCTGGAACAAAAGCTCTTCCATACATGAAATAATTGGCAAATGGGTTATCAAGAAATGCCATTTATCAGCCGACATCAAAAAGGAAATAACAGAAAGAGGAAATGAGCAATTCCGAAAAGAGTAAGATCATCATTTCCAAACCAATAGTGAAAAATTCCAACTAAGCAGAGTGATCGCTTGAAACAGCATTCAAACAATCAGCTTAACATCAACCAAACGACCAATAGGAAATTCTCAACAAATTCAGCAACATAGCAAAAAGGGTTGTGCTCAAACAAACAAAACTTCAAAAAAAAAAAACAGAGAGAGAGAGAGAGAGAGAATTAAGCATGAATAATTTACCTGAGAGTCGCAGTAAACTCGTTGACTTCTGCTAACAAAAAATCTACCAGCTTTATTGAAAAACAGCCCGCAGCTAATCAACCTATGTTGGTTGAACAGCAAATAAGTCGAAGATAGCCTCGGATTGCAGGAAATTGATAAAGGACAAGAATTCAAATTCATCCTAAATAGATAGATACAAGAAATGTTGTTCAGAGTTCAAAGTGTAATAAACAAAATGAGTTGGTGAGTGTAAGTGTGAGTTAATTGAAGGAAGAAACTAAGAATTTTGAGGAGTGGATGAGCGAGAAAAGCAAGGGAGTGCAGTGCAGGGATGTGTTTGGTGGTTAGTGAGAGAAACGGCATTCAACTTTCCGGGCAATTGATTAGTTAGAGGTTTTCAACTTTCAACTATAAAATACACAATATCTTATTGCATTTAATAATCAATCATCATTCACGGTCGTTGCTACTACCTTTTTACTTACTTATTTCAGCGGATTATGTACTATATATATATATATATATATATTTAATTGTGAGTAGAGGACATGTTCTTTTGAAATGGAATTTATCCACCGTATCCGACATTTAACTTTGAATTCTCTCAATACAGAGCACCATAGACATCATCTATTCATAAAAAGTAAAAACAAAATATTTTAAAAAAAATTGAAAAATACAAACTAAGCAAATAAAACTATATATGCATCCAGCATGATCTTCCGAAAAATACATCTTCTTCACACCATCACGCTAGGGACCTTGCATGATCCATGACCTGTGCACACAACACATCCATTTCTAGTAAATTATTTCAATCCAAATTAATAAGTCGATATAATTGCAATGAAATAACAGTGCCATCGATCCATCAATTATATTAATTTGAGAAGTGATCATATGATCTTTGTTTCTTACTGGGATCGACGGTGGTCTGAGCTGCAAGACCATTGAAGAAACAAGAGGCACCATCGCCCCTGAACTTAGCCCAATATGAGCTGAATGCATAGCTTGCATGAGCTATAACCGACACCGGCTCGTAGCAGCTTTTCCCCGGAGCAAGCTCATCACAGGTGCCGTTTCCATTCCGGCAGGCGAAGTCCAGCGCCGCTGCCAGCTCCACCAGCCTCGTCGAACTCCCCACCACGCACCATATTTTCCCTCTGTAAGGCCTGTTGTTCACAGGCTTCGCCAAATATCCCTTTACTCCGTCGGGGGCAGGGCACGCCCCAGCTAAGTCCATCGTCTTCAACATATATATTAAATCAAGATTATTTATTTCACTCTACACACTACACTTGTAGTGTTTGTATATGCATGGCTAGAGATTGAATTTGAAATGTTTTTACCTTGTGGATCGGTCGTCCCCTGTTGTTGAGCAGCCCCCAGTGCCTCTCTGTGCCTGGCCCTGGCTTCTGATTCTCGTCGTAGAGAGAGAAAATGAAAGTGTGAATATCGACTCCTGGTTTTGCCGGAGTTCCAAGAGGAGGATCGGACGACATTTTAGCTGCGAGATTGCAGAGGTAAGTAGCCGCGTTGTAGTTGTTGGCACCGGGTTGATCGATGTCGCCTTCATGAGGCCATCCCGTTTCAGCTATGGCGATCATAACGTTGTCGAAACCGAGCTTTTGCATAGCGAAGTAGACGGAATCAATCATCTGGTCGAGAAGATTTGTGTAGATCAATCCACTATCAGGGTCTATGTAAGTCCTATTCCCTTGGTTGAGCAATGCAAAATCTAGGCTTATGTTCGTGGGATTTTGGGACCATGGGAAGTAAGGGTAGACGTCGAGGAAGAAGAAAGATCTAGTCCCGTTCAAGAATTTCATCAGAGATGTCATCACCTCCACGGGGATATTCGATCTGAATCTCCCGCTCGAAGGCGGGAAACTCGACTCCAGCACGTCCATGGCGACGGGGGTTCCCACTTTGATGTTGTGGATGTCGTGCTGGTTGAGAGATTTCTTGATGTTCCTCATGGCAGGCACGAGGTCAGCCCAGATATGCCGGTCGTTGTAGCTGAAGACTTCGTTCCCAACGAGCACGAACCTGATCTTTGTGCTCGGGTAGTAGGCCAGGACGTTGTGGTGCACCCATAGGTTGGCCTCCGACTGGTTGGAGGCAATGCGGCAGATTTGGTCGTTGGCGACCATGATCGAGACATGGATATTTGTTCCCGAAAGGAGCTTCAGCACTTCGGGGTCCGAGTCGTAGAGCTTCACGTGCCCGGCTTTCATCCACTCCAGAAGCTCAATGGATTGAAAAGGAGATGGCAAGTTGTTACCGATGCGCCCGTAGTTTATGCCCAGCTTGTCCGAACCCAACAATGCATCTGAAAAAAACAAAAAATTACAATTAAATTAATCACATATATGAGGAATGGAGAAGCTGGTTAGGAATTGAATTTACTTGAGAGAGAAAGTAGATAACATAGTGACAAAGCAAAAATAGTCTTCATTGTTCGTTTCTTTAATGTACGTGTTTGTGTGTGTGGTGATATGATGATGATGAGAGAAGATGGAGCCTAGCTAGCTACGTGTGTGTGTATATATATATATATGTAGTTCGAATGCTGCAGAAACTGTTGAACTACTGAATTCAAGAATTTGGAAGCTGCTCAATGATGTTTGCGGCATGTCTCATATAAAAAAGAGAAACGTTAAATATTTTTTTTGGTATTTGTAGCAGAACTAGTAATCTATGATAGGAGGCAAAGATTGTGACTAGTAAATAATTGGGACATTCGGACCAGTTGATTTTGGTTTGGTTATGTCATGTTTTGAGGGTTTATTCTCATAAAAGATAGAGAAAAGGAGACGCCAATCGTGTGTTACATATCCATATATATAATAGTAGTCGAATATTGAATAAATCGAATCTTCATTGAGTGTACGTGGTTTGAATTTGGGCACAAATGAGGCCATAAAAACTCACTAGTTTCAATTTGGACAAAAAAAAAAATTGGCCTCAAAGTTGCGTTACTTTTTACTTTTTACGGTCTTTATTATTAGAAAAATTTTAAATATTAATATGATAAAATCTCAGCTCTTTACTTCTAATACGGCCAAAACAATGTAGAAGAACAACGCCAACTATATGAAAGGATTCAACCCAAGATACCTACTGTAATGACACTTAAATATGAACTAATAAACTGATCTAAACCAACGAATAACACTATAATTCGAATTGAACAAGAAATAACACAAATTGACCTGAAAACCCTAAATAAAAACGCGACTAGAAACCTAAACAAAACAACTCAGATTAAGCTCAAATTTAGGAAAAGGTACAATCTGAAGTCATGTAAAACATATCCAAAAATCAGTCAAAACGCACGAGTGGTTTGTGTTTTGGCTCGGAGGTCAATTTTCGGACGATTTAGGATTTGAAGATGGGTGATCGGCTTGAATTGATGTAATCTGGACTTGGGCGACTTTGTGGATGATTATGGTGATACTAGGATGGATATGGATCATGTATAATGGCTGTGAAGGTGTGGGAAAAACGTGGTGGTGATGAAATCGAAAGATAGGATTGTGAATCTTACCCGAAACGAACCCCAGATCGACGAGAATCCGAAACGCGCCTATGGAGCAATCTTCGATGGTTGACTAACCTGGATATTACTGGATATCACGAACGAATCGATTGATTTCAAATTTGAAGTGTCAACAACAAATTCTACTAAGAAAATGATCGGTGCTTGAGACAAGTGAATAGTGATACGCTGATTTTAATTCAAACAACTCTAAACATCAAAAATTTCGACAATAATTTTAAATACTACACTAGGGTACGAAATTCACAAGTCTTTGGGCTTGTAATTTCGAACTTAGACTTAAAATAAAATAAATAAATCCATTGGCCCAATAACACCTAGACAAGTTGTGATAATTAGGCTTCAAATTAAATAAAATAAAATAAACTATATGGATAAATAATTAAATCAAGCTGATTTAATTAATAAAGCGCACGTCCATGAGCTGATTTAATTATGTATTGCACGTCCATGCATGGCCACAACCTCTCAGCTGCAACTCCGGGTTCAATTCCTCAGCGCTAATCCCGGTCTCATTCGTCCTGGAATTCAAGGCGTCATCTCGATCCAACTCATCTGCAGGGATAGGGAATAAATCAGCAACTTTAATTTAAGTGTGGGAGGACACGTATACTCACCGAGTAAATCAGGTCCTTGTCTAGGTCATTCAACGAGCGTCCCATGCATAGAGAACCTTGAACTTGTCTCTTTTTGACTGCACATCACTAGGTAAAGAAAACACATTAGTAGCACTGTTCTCATAAGTTATTGGCACAAGAGACCAACTTGGTTTGGTTACCTCGTCAACTCTTTTGACAGAAAATAACAGGCTGTGAAATTTATCTTTGTGTGCAGCTGATCCGGATGTTTTTTCATGTGTATTGGAGTCATTAACGAATATTTTTGAGGTAGACTTGATGATGGAAAAATTTGTGGCCGTTGGTGAAGTCTCGGCCGAAGGTGGTGCGGCGGTGGCGTAGGATTTGGCGGCTCCGGCGGCTACTTTTGCTCTTTCTTCCTTGCATTTTTCCTGCATCCTCATTTGGTCCTCAATGACATCTTTAGGCATCAATGGCCACAATCTGGTGGTCCGTCCATCTCGGGTCACAGTGTAAGTGTTGGCGAATCCATCATGTATCGCCTTCCTGTCAAATTGCCATGGACAATCTAACAATATATGTGACACCTCCATGGGGATGACATCACACAGAACAGTATCCGTAAACTGACCAATTGAAAAGGTGACACTTACTTGGTATCCAATGCGGATTTCACCTCGGTCTGTCAGCCACTGCAATCGGTACGGTTTGGGATGCTTCTGTGGGACCAAGTTCAGCTTTCCCACTACGTATTCACTGATAGCGTTCACGACGCTCCCACTGTCGATGATAAGCGAGCATGTCTTGTCCTGGATTGAACAACGTGCATAGAAGATGTTCTCACGCTGATCGTTCTGATCCTCTTCACTCATCAGGCTTAATGCTCGGATCGAAACAAGGCTAACATGAGCTTGCTTCGGCTTCTCATCCTTAATCTCGTCCATATGTGGCCTATCAAGGGGCTGATCGGTGTCCTCTGCTGCATCTGCTTCTTCGAGTTCCTCTTCACTAGCTGATTACAACTCATTCTGCTCTGTAAGGAAAAGAACTCGGTGATTCGGACACTGTGCTTGGAAGTGTCCCCAACCTCTATACTTTTGACACTGTATGTCACGTGCTCTTCCTAGAGTACCATTCTGAGGCAGATTAGGATGTACAGTGCGGCTCTGATTGTTCCTATTTGGTGCAGGCAAACTGTACTCGGGTCTGCGATTAGGCTGAGGTGTAGACTGCTCAAAACGGAGAACGCGCTGTGTGGACTGGCCTTGAGGACATGTAGGGGCTTTCTTAGGCGTGAAAGACTCGTCTTGAACCCACGGTGTCCACGCTGGCATCGACTGTGATGGTCTTCTGCGGCCATCTCTGAGCTGTCGTTCTACAATAGAGACATAGTGGATCATGGTCTCAACAGTGTCAAAGTCTCTCAGCTCGACCTCGCACGCAATATCGGGGTTCATTCCCCCAATGTACCGATTGATAGTAGCAATCAATGTCTTTTCTTTACCAACCCGATTCAGTGATGTCTCCAAATCCTTGTGATATTTCTCAATAGACCGAGTGCCCTGGCGAATCTAACTGAGCTCGCATTCTAATTCCCGTTCATAGTGTACAGGAATAAAATGACCCCTTATTACATCATTCATCTCTTGCCAGGTGTCTATCAGAGAGTACATGTCTCTGCGACGTCAGTGCTGTTGGAATTCCCACCAAGTAGCTGCATATCCGATGAATTCCATGGAAGCTAGTTGCACTTTCTTCACTTCTGGGAAATCATAGCACTCAAATATCTTGTTGACCTTCCTCTCCCATTCGAGGTACAGGTCTGGATCATGCAACCTCTCAAATACCGGTATGCTTATCTTAATGTTGTTCAGCAAGCTGTCTTGACCACCTTGTCGGGGTGGATAACGGAGCGCACGTCTGTAGGGTTGACTTGGACGGTCACATCTCTGTAGAGGCTCAAATTCAGCCTCTGATTCCTCTCTAAAGTTGTCATAATCTTCTTCATGATCATCAGGATTGTTTAAACTGCACTGGAGGTGGGCGACACTGAGCAGGCTGTGCTCTAGCATTTGCTCGGGTAGGCTCGGCTGTTGGACCTACTGACTGACGAGGTACCTCAAGCTGTTGAGGTGCTTTATCTTGCTGGATAGGTTGGCCTTGAACTGGTGGAGGTAATGAATTTCGAGCATTGAGGAGCTCGAACTGTGCCATTACTTTGTACAACGTATCTTCAATCTTATTCTCCAGTATAGTATGGTGATACTGAGCATCCCAATACTGATGTGTCGATGAAGTCGCATCTGGAGGAGTAGTAGGCGACAAAGGTGCCTTATCATGCAACTTAGAACCATCTCCGGACTTCATGGTACCTGCAAAACAAATAACCTAAAAAGAAAAAGAAGCAAACGAATTCTTTTTTCAAGATGTATTACTACTCAACTCAACTAATACAGCAACTATATCACTCTAAATGACTAATAACGAACTGAACTTCAAAGAAATCAACTGATTTTTTTTTTGAATGGTGCTCTTTTTTTTAACTGAACTCTATACTAGCTAAACAATAACTAGAACACAACTAATTAAGAAAAAGAGCACGACTGGAATTATCAAACACGAACAACTCTTCTTTTTTTCTCTCATGTATATCTCTCAACTCTCGATCCGTCTCTATGCTTCAAGTCCTCGGTAGAACTGTTGCTAGCTCGTCCAACTTTAGTCAAGAGCTTGAACTTGACTCCCATAAGTACCACGGGTATATAAAACACCACGAAGTAGGCTGCTCTTGGGGTAAAAAATTCACGGCAAAAAAGAAAACAAAGGGCTAGAATTTTTTTTATAGAGATGTGGGTTCGGTAATGTAGATTTTGGTGGTGGGAAGATGGATTTTCGGTAGTTGGATGAGAGAAAATAAGCTGGCCGAAAATTATAAAGGAAAGGGTGACAAATTTGGAATCAAATTGTACCTTAATGTGAGCTCTAATCCAACTAGGAAACAAAACCAAATTCAACTTGGAAACTGCCTTACAAACCAAAACAAACTAGGAAAAGTCCCAAAAGCAAATCCCAATTGAACTAGGAAACGAATTCAACCTCTCCCGCTATAATACTACCAGGACCGAACCTATAGTACCTTAATGCATGAAAATAAGGCTAAAAAATAAGAGAAAACCCAGCTGCAATTATAATTCCCAATCGCTATTCGACAAAGAACAGTAATTGCAACACACAAAAACAAACGACTATCCGACTCAAGAAGACGCCAACTCTATCAAGAATCAATCAAGAACTTCCAAGAACTTCAAGAAATAATCAAGAAACACACGGTGACACACTAGGGATCGATCAGATTTTTTTTAAAGATCGGGCGTCTCTTTTATTTCTCCGAATGTAATCTATATTTTTATACTATGATCGATTCTTTCTTTCCCCTAATGTGTGCACACGAATTTGGATTGAACCACGACCAACAGAAGCTGACGTGGCTCTGATACCAAAATATATGATACGACCAAAACAATGTGGAAGCAACGAATCGAACAACGCCAACTATATGGAAGGATTCAATCTAAGATACCTACTATAATCACACTTAAATATGAACTAATAAACTGATCTAAACCCACGAATAACACTATAATTCGAATTGAACAAGAAATAACCCAAATTGACCCGAAAAACCTAAATAAAGACGTGACTAGAAACATAAGTAAAACAACTCGGATTAAACTCAATTTTTAGGACAAGGTACAATCTAAAGTCATGAAAAACATATCCAAAAATCAGCCAAAATGCACGAGTGGTTTGTGTTTTGGCTCGGAGGTCAATTTTCAGACAATTTAGGGTTTGAAGATGGGTGATCGGCTTAAATTGATGTAATCTAGACTTGGAAGACTTTGTGGACGATTATGGTGATACTAGGATGGATATGGATCGTGTATAATGGCTGTGAAGGTGTGGTAAAAACGTGGTGGTGATGAAATCGAAAGATAGGATTGTGAATCTTACCAGAAACAAACTCCGGATCGACGAGAATCCGAAACGCACTTATGGAGCAATTTTTGATGGCTTGACTAACCCAGATACTACTGGATATCATGGACGAGTCAATTGATTTCAAATTTGAAGTGCCAACAACAAATTCTACAAAGAAAATGATCGGTGCTTGAGACAAGTGAATAGCGATACACTGATTTTAATTCAAACAAGTCTAAACATAAAAAATGTCAACAATAATTTTAAATACTATACTAGGGTACAAAATTCACAAGTCTTTGGGCTTGTAATTTCGAACTTAGACTTAAAATAAAATAAATAAATCCATTGGCCCAATAACACCTAGACAAGTTGTGATAATTAGGCTTCAAATTCAATTAAATAAAATAAACTATATGGATAAATAATAAAATCAAGATAATTTAATTAATAAAGTGCACATCCATGAGCTGATTTAATTATGTATTGGACGTCCATGCATGGCCACGACTTCTCAGCTGCAACTCCGGGTTCAATTCCTCAGCGCTAATCCCGGTCTTATCATTCCCCCCTACTGAAAAGAATTTGTCCTCGAATTCAAGACGCCATCTCGATCTAACTCATCTGCAGGGATAGGGAATAAATCAACAACTTTAAGTGTGGGAGGACACGTATACTCACAGAGTAAATCAGGTCCTTGTCTAGGCCATTCAACGGGCGTCCCATGCGTACAGAACTTGACTTGTTGGTCTTTCTCCTTCACCTCTTCAGTGCTCATGCAGGAGTCATCTTCAACCTTGAACTTGTCCCTTTTTGACTGCATATCACTAGGTAAAGAAAACACATAAGTAGCACTATTCTCATAAGTTATTGGCACAGAGACAAACCTGGTTTGGTTACCTCGTCAACTCTTTTGACAGAAAATAACAGGCTGCGAAATTTATCTTTGTGTGCAGTTGATCCGTATGTTTTTCCATGTGTATTGGAGTTATTAGGGGATGGTTTTGAGGTGGACTTGATGATGGAAAAATATGTGGCCGTTGGTGAAGTCTCGGCCGAAGGTGGTGCGGCGGTGGCACAGCATTTGGCGGCTCCGGCGGCTACTTTTGATCTTTCTTCCTTGAATTTTTCCTGCATCCTCATTTGGTCATCAATGACATCTTTAGGCGTCAATGGCCACAATCTAGTGGTCCGTCCATCTCGGGTCATAGTGTAAGTGTTGACGAATCCATCATGTATCACCTTCCTGTCAAATGGCCATGGACGACCTAACAATATATGTGACGCCTCCATGGGGATGACGTAACATAGAACAGTATCTGTAAACCTACCAATTGAAAAAGTGACACTTACTTGGTATCCAATGCGGATTTCACCTCGGTCTGTCAGCCACTGCAATCGGTACGATTTAGGATGCTTCTGTGGGACCAAGTTTAGCTTTCCCACTGCGTATTGGCTGATAGCGTTCACGATGTTCCCACTGTCGATGATAAGCGAGCATGTCTTGTCCTGGATCGAACAATGCGCATAGAATATGTTCTCATGCTGATCGTGTATAACGACTGTGAAGGTGCGGGAAATTAAAACGTGGTGGTGATGAAATCGAAAGATAGGATTATAAATCTTATCCGAAACGAACCCCAGATCGACGAGAATTCGAAACGTGTCTGTGGAGCAATTTTTGATGGCTTGACTAACCCGAATACTACTGGATATCATGAACGAGTCAATTAATTTCAAATTTGAAGTGTCAACAATAAATTCTACCAAGAAAACGATCCGTGCTTGAGACAAGTGAATAGCGATACATTGATTTTAATTCAAACAAGTCTAAACATAAAAAATGTGGACAATAACTTTAAATGCTACACTAGGGTATGAAATTCACAAGTCTTTGGGCTTGTAATTTCGAACTTAGACTTAAAATAAAATAAATAAATCAAGTGGCCCAATAACACCTAGACAAGTTGTGATAATTGGGCTTCAAATTAAATAAAATAAAATAAAATATACTAATGGATAAATAATTAAATCAAGTTGATTTAATTAATAAAGTGCACGTCCATGAGCTGATTTAATTATGTATTGCACGTCCATGCATGGCCACGACCTCTCAGCTGCAATTCCGGGTTCAATTCCTCAGCGCTAATCCCGGTTTCATCAACTTCCTTAGCCTCGATACTTAAAACCGTATCATAGCCCTGTACATACTATAGTCCCACCTTTTTTTAATATAACTTAAAAGTGAAAATGAGAAACAATGAGATATAAATCATGTTTTCTCTACACACCCCACTTTTTCATAATAATTAATAACTAGAAAAATAGACAGAAAGGAACATAATTCATACCGTACCTCTACATGTTTTCATAACTAAAAAGGAGATATAAATAATAAAATAGTAGATTCATCAATTTTTTATCGGTGTTCTTCCACTAAAATTTGTATAAAATTGTTTTGATTTGAAGTTTTTTTTTCAATGTATGAATTAAAACAAATGAAGTGATAATTAGGAATTGTGTTTATCTTATGCATGCAAACTCCATTTTTTAACCTCACTAGAGCTCTAGTGAACTTGATGAAATTACTCCATTCTTCGTCATTTTGTAAAAAGTTGTGGTGCCTTCAAGAAATAGAAGGTTTTTTCTAACATCATCGATTATGACATCATCCAATTTGATCATGCAGTGGTATGAGGTGAATTCAAAAGTGTGGCAAGAGATGTTTTGTAAACATTTGTACGCCAAAGCCTCGAGGTGTTCAGATCAACTACGAGCCTTCAGCTGCAGCAGAACACCTATTAATCAATACTGATTTTATTTGTGTTGTGATACATACATGAAGTGGAGAGATTCTGAGAGCTGCAATGATTCGTATTCGATTAGTCCATGGGAGAAGGGGTGGAAGCTACAGTGTGAGATGGGTTATAATATGATATGATTTAAGTGTTGGAGGTTAAGGAGTAAAAGAGTCTTATCATATTGATATTTATACATTTTTAAACAGTGAAAACTGTGAAGAGAAAATGGGGGATTGTGCTTAGAATTTCCCGTGCTTTTTTTTAGTATTAATCTAATCAAATTTGAACTACATTATGTATTAATGAACTAATTCACAGTATAATCTAATAATTTTTTAACTTTAGTGCATTAAGGAACTAATTCATAATATAATCTAATAAATTTTGAACTATAGTGCATTAATATACTAATTCACAATATAGTCTAATAATTTTTTAACTATATTGTATTGATGTACAAATTATATAATTATTATAATATAAACTTAGAACTATAGTGTATTAATGTACTAATTAACAATGTAATCTAAAAAATTAAATTTGGTAGTGGTGCATTACATTTTAACTAAAATAAAGAGCAAAAGATTTTTTTGAAATGTGTATTGTTTGTTAATATGTTTGATCCGATATCTGAAAATATGTTTTAAAATTCATATACGTGCAACTTGAGAACAAACCCAATTTAATTGGTATGTTTTACGTCTAAAACTAGTCCACAATAAAAGAATAAAGTAAGAATCAATAAATGATAGAAACTTGTATGAGACTGTATAACGGGTCTCTTCGTTAGACGGGTCAAAAAACCCATCCAAACCTGCAAAAATAGTCAGATGCGTGGAGCCCACGCACGTATCACTAAGTATAAAGTAAAGTATCAATATATATATATATATATATATGTAATATAAAGTATCACTAATTATATGTCGAAATGTCACTTAATATAAATTGAAGTATCATCAACTATGAAGTGTTTTCACATGCTAAGAAAAAAAAAAGAATTATTTTCTACATAAATTATAACGTGGACTTTTAATTTAGTTGATTCATTTATCTTTTTTTTTTAATATGTTTGTTGATGCTTCAAACAACAAGTACCACCATGTATGAAGTAAATAATCACTAGCAATGAACGAAGTGTCATTACCTATGAAGCATCTGACAACCCACATTTTCTTTTTCTTTTTTTAGATTTTTTCAATTTTTTTATTTTTCAGTTTTTTTTTAAAATCTTCATTTTATATCGTGTCAAGTTTATAAGCCCACACGTTAGCGTCGGGTGAATGCATTGAGTGAGACGTCAAACACAAAAATTAAATTAATTCAATTCAATTTTAGGGTTCACTAATTTTATTTTAAGATATATATTTATTTCAAAAAAAATTAATTCAAAAAAATTAAATATATTTTTCTTAAAAATTGAAAAAAAAAGTAAAAAAAATAACTTAAAAAAAAAGGAAACGATGATGGAGAGGGGAAGGGGGACACTAAAAAAGAAAAGGAGATGAGGGACCACCTCATAAGTCAAATAAAAATCCGTCTAGCATAAGAAATATGTCAGACGGTCTCACATAAATATACCTCATATAACTAAGGGGAGACATCGAGCCCTTTTATTCCTCTTGGAGCTTGAATATTAGAGAAGGTTAAAAGATTTATTTTGGTATATATTGCAAAGAAAAATCAATTGTTGATTTGTTGAAATGGAATCCGCGATAAAATATTCATTAAGGGGTTTTTTTTTTTTTTGTCTCAACTTTACAAGCATGTCAACAACCAAATCAGTACAGAAAGTGATGGAATGGATCCAAATGTCCATAACAAAAATAACTAAATTAGGAGTGAGGGATGGAATTATATTAAGGGTAGAAGTGTGAAAACATATTAACCACTAATTTTCAACCATAATTTATTAAATGAAACTCAATAAATTATCAATTATGGCTGGTCACGTTATGGTCGAATATTCAACAACAATTTGAATTTAATAGTTGAAATATTAAATGGAAACTAAATTTTTTATTAGAAATCCTCTAGTCCACTTCTTTATCTCATTCGGTGTCTCATTTTAATTTTTATTAGACTTTTAGCCTTTTTTTCTCCAATTTCAAATTATTTTGGTATAGTTTAAGTTTATAAGTATTATTTAGAGTTTATTCCATTTAATTAATGATTATATTTATTTATGTTTAGTAATTAATTTTCATTTTTAGTTAATATCATTGATTAACAAGGTTAATTATCACATAATTGGGGTATATAATTTTTAAAATTTTAATTTTTAGCAATTAATGTTAATTATTATTGATTATAATATAATAAATTTTATTTTTGCAATAAACACTTTAAAATTTTTTCTTAATTAATTTCTAAATACACCACCAATTTTTCTTCATACACTACTTTTACTTTATGTACCATATATCATTTTTATATTTTAACACTTTTTCTTCACACACTACAAACAATGTCATTTGTACCCTTTACTAGTTAAATCATAAAACTTCCAAAATTAAATTAAAATATTAAAGATAAAAAAACAAGAATAAAGAAAAGACGGCAACTACAGAGCCTCCTTTAACTACTGCCACGCTGACCTAGCTAGTTTCCTCCCGAGCACTGGTTAACTTCGGCAGCCCATCTCCGCTGCCCACAATGGAAAACATCTCTTGATTCACCATGGATAGAGCTGTCAAATGGGTCGGGCCGGGCCGGCCTGGCCCGAGCCCATGGGCCAATCATTTTTTTTCGGGTCGGGCTGGCCTGGTCCGAAACCATTTCGGGCCGGGTCGGGCCGCGTGGGCCTAAGGCTAAATTTCTGTTTTTTTCACTGAGCCGGCCCCACCCATTCAGGCTATTTTTTTTCGGACCGGGGCGGCCCGGCCCAAAACCATATCGGGCCTATAAAATAACGGCCCAGGCCGGCCTAAAATCTGGCTGGGTCGAGCCGGCCCATCGGGCCGGGCCGGTTTTGACAGCTATAACCATGGATATCGCCACCCTCCGCAGTCGCACTCCACTTCACCTTCTCCAACCACGATGTCGACAAGATCTCTTCGAGCGATTGGCTTTTTCCCTTAGTTTTTCATAAAGAAGAGGTGAGGGAGGGAGACATAATTGAAGGGGAGGAGGGGGGAGGATGGAGAAGAAGACATAATCTTTATTTTTTATTTAGTTTACAATTATTTTATTAAATAGTGTATAGTGAAAAAAGAATAGTATATTTAAAAATACCCTATTAAATTTGATAGTGGGATATGTAATGTGAAATAATGATAATATTATCTCAAATTTTTTATTCCGTCATATCAAAACATGACAGGTATATTAATAATATTTTTTTTTACTCACACACCCAATCTGTGGTATTGAGGAAATTCGAACCCGTGACCTTTGGTCTCCAAGCAACCTCACTCCACCACTAAGCCATCCCCACCGGGACATATTAATGATACTCATTTCATATATTAAGGGTAGACGTGTAAAATGTGTTAACCATTAATCGCAACATTAATTTATTAATTGAAACTCACATAAATATATCGATTATGGAAGGCCACATTATGGCTGGATAGCATCACATGAGATTTTCAGTTGTAATTTCTGATACACTCCGTGTTGCACTTTTAAATTACAAATATATCTTATATTTTTTTTTCACCTTTTTTTGTGATTTAGTTTAATTTTAAGATTATTTCCCCATCCAATTAGGCTATATAATTATTTTTTAATATTTAATTTTAAATTTTAAATTAATATTACATTAATATTATGATTAGTTATTACTAAATTTAATTTTATATTTTATTTAATTTAATATTTTTTGTTGATAAATGTTGACTATATATGATTTATTATGTTACAACTAATTCTTACTTTATAATAAATATTATTAAAATCATAAATTTGATAGTGAAATATGGAGTGAAATACGAAGAAGAAATGCTAGGGAAAATTTGAACGGGGATAGCATTACTAAACATAAATTTGAAATAGTTGAAATATGAAATGGAAACAAAAATTTTAGTAGTGAATTTTTTATTCCATCAATATCAAAATATGACGTGTATATTAATGATACCATTAAATAGATATTTCATGTATAACGGTATAAGTAATATGGAAAATAAAGATCAAGTTCAATATAGAATAGAAAATATGGTGTGTGGATTACATATTCATACAATATTTATGATTTACGGATTATATATGTGAGGCTGGAAACTGAGTGTGAACTCACTCCAGCAAACATGAAGATCAACAAGATTAGCAAAAAGTTGATAAAACCACACACCCCAACTCCTCCAAATCTCAAGAATTACAACATTTTCTTTCTGGATGAGAATCTGGAGCCGATGAATATTGTTCTAGTTCTCTTTTATCAATCGAAACTAGAAAATATTAACAGCCAGTTGGAAGAATCATTAGCCAAAATGTTGGTTCAATTCTACCTTCTTGCTGGAAGATACATGAAGAAACATCACCTGGTTGATTGCAGTGATCAGGGCTGTTGGGTATCAACGGGACTCGCCGGAGATGTAGACGCCCTTTCTTCCATCACCGGAAGCCGGCTCCGATTTTTCCTCAAGGGATAGAGGTCCGATTTAGACAGAGAGACGAGAGCAGCAAGGCTCAGGGAACCTGAACACGAGGGACTCCTTTTGCTACAGCGACCTATGCACACCGAAGATCGAAAAAGATAGAGACAGCAGCCTCTCTCTCGCTCTCACCGACAACACCACACAAGCACGAGGCTAAAATAACAGTTGCCCACATAGATCGCTCACCAAGAACCAGAGGGACAGCTCACGAAGAGCAAGGGACACACACAGCAGATTTCAGAGAGAGAGATGTGAAGTCGGATCCATCAACAGTGAAGCCTCCCGCTTCAATTTAATGGAGCAGAAAAGAGAACGAGGGGTCGGGTTTGGAAAATAGGAATAGACGGTCAATCGGGGAGGGCTACCAATAAATGAGAGCAAGAGAGAGATGGGCCTAAAACATTGTTGGGCCAAATTACCCAACAATCTTCACCTTTTGGCCCAACAATGTGCATAGATCTTCGAAATGAGTATCGTAGGTCTCATCATTGCCTTTTCTTCCACTTCTCCTGCAAGATAACACAGCAAAGAGAAGAACACAACACAAAGTTAACACAGATCACTAAGATCAATCAAATAGAGCAAGCTCACACAGCTCCACCTCAAACTAAACCATGGTCACAGAGAACCTCCACATCTCACATAGAGAATACAACAGATTCACTAAGAATCAATCAACAGCCCACTAAGAGCAACAAAACAGCCCACTAAGAGCAAAAACAAACAATAATAACAGGAACAACAGCTCCACCTTACTGGATCAAGTACCAGAAATCAACACAATCACAAAACATTACCAAGATAATTATCCACAACATTAGCCTGAGCATCATTATTATGATTCTTATCTTTAGGTTTCTTACAGTATTTAGCATAATGTCCAGGTTCACCACATCGATAACACTTTCTGTTATTGGGTTTAGAACTGGAATTATACTTCTCCCTCACATGCATAATACTATTAGTTTTAGCACCCCGACCATGTTTTACCTCAATTTCCTTACTTTTTAACCCATTAACAACAGTGTCAAAAGTAATATCATCCCTTCCATACTTAATTGCAGATTTAACATCATTATAGGCCTCAGGGATAGCATTTAACAAAGCAATAGCAGTATAATCATCAATATGCTTATCACCGGACATCTTAATATTTTGAACAAGTTTATTAAAGTTATCCAGATTAGCAGCTATATCATTGGTCAAATCCAGTTTATAATTGAAGAATTTTTCAAGCAGAAACATACGACTTGGAAGAGATGTCAAATTATATAACTCATCAAATTTATCCTACAAAACTTTGGTAGATTCAATAGTACAGACTTTTCTTCACACTGAATCTGACAAATTTAACATGATAGTAGACAAAGCATACTCATTTATCTCAGATTTCTTCTGATCAGATTCTTCTTCACTATAATTAAGATCAATGGCCTTAAACACCTTTTCTTTAATCAACACAAATTTCATTTTTTGTTTCCACAGATTGAAGTCAGTTTTACCATCAAAGGGGGCAATAACAAATTGGGATACAGGGGCCATGGTAGCAAGATTGTATTACACAGAGAAAGCAACAGAGAAACAATCAGAGAGCAGCGGAATCACAAACTCACTCAGAGCCAGGAACAACAAAATACCCAGAATTTCAAAGATCAATAAAAAATCACGGAGATTTTTCCCAAAAGCACGTAAAACCCTAATTTTGACTAAGGGATTAGGGAGATACCAGAGCAGAAACCCCTGCGGCTAGGGTTTCCGACTTACCTCGCCGTTCTCAAAGCCAAGGCGGACGGGCGGAGCCGATGGGCGACGGAGGGAGTCCGGCGAGATCCTCACCGTGGCTCTGATACCACTGTTGGGTATCAACGGGACTCGTCGGAGATGTAGACGCCCTTTTTTCCATCACCGGAAGCCGGCTCCGCTCTTCCCTCAAGGGATAGAGGTCCGATTCAGACAGAGAGACGAGAGCAGTAAGGCTCAGGGAACCTGAACACGAGGGACTCCTTTTGCTACAGCGACCTATGCACACCGAAGATCGGAAAAGGTAGAGACAGCAGCCTCTCTCTCGTTCTCACTGGCAGCACCACACAAGCACAGGGCTAAGATAACAGTTGCCCACAGAGATCGCTCACCAAGAACCAGAGGGACAGCTCACGAAGAGCAGGGGACGCACACAGCAGATTTCAGGGAGAGAGAGATGTGAAGTCGGATCCATCAACAGTGTAGCCTCCCGCTTCAATTTAATGGAACAGAGAAGAGAACGAGGGGTCGGGTTTGGGAAATAGGAATAGACGGTCAATCGGGGAGGGCTACCAATAAATGAGAGCAAGAGAGAGATGGGCCAAAAACATTGTTGGGCCAAATTACCCAACAAGGGCGTTGAGCTCGTCATAGCCGAAGCTCTAGACAACGACGGCCTCGAGCTGACGGAGCTCGTGGCGAAAACTATTGATGCCGAGCAAATCAACGGTCTCCTTCCAGATCAATATTTCTGAGTTGATGAAGCTTCAGACGATCCCCTCATGTTGATCCAGACCACACATTTCCCATGTGGTGGGCTAACGATCACCGTCAGCATTTCTCACAGAGTTTTCGACATTTCATCGCTTGGGACATTCATTGCCGCCTGGTCGAACACTTGCAATTACGTTTGCAATCCAGATAATAATAAAATGGTGGAATTCACCACCCCATCTATCGATCTTCCTTTGTTGCTTCCCTACAAGGATCACAATTTTGGCATTGATTTCAACAAATCCAGCACTGATGATGATGATCATGATGACAAGAACAATAATATTGTTGTTAAAAGGTTGTTCTTCAACAAGTCGGCATTAACCAGTCTGAAATCGAAAATAAGGCCCAAAAATGGGAAAACAGTCTCGGGAGTGCGTGTTGTGTGTGCCGTCATAGCAAAGGCCCTCATCCGGGTGGATCGGGTGAAACACGGCAGAAACCGGGATATGATGATTTTCCAACCGGTTAACATGCGGGAGAGAACAATCCCACCTCAGTCGAAGCATACCTGCGGCAATCTGTCGTTGGTCTCGCTCACGCGACGTGTGGCTGCGTCAGAAGCTGAGGAGCTTGGAGTGGATGAATTGGTTGATTTGATAAGTGATGCTGTGAGGAAGAGCATAGGTGATCATGCTGAAATACTGTCTGCAACTAGGGATGGACGAGATATCATCGCAAATTCTTTGGAGATGTTGATTAAAGTATTTATGAATCCGGAAATGAGTGTTGTGGCTTTCACTAATTGGAGTAGGTTTGGATTCTACGAAGCTGATTTCGGGTGGGGGAAGCTGCTTTGGGTGAGCATCGGACCGCAACAGCCGAGGGGCAACTCCACCGTGCTCAATATTTTCGTTCAAAGTGGCTAAAATAAATATATTTAAAAGTTATTGACTAAAATAAGTATGTTTGAAAGTTTAAGTGGCTAAAATAGTTTTTGCCTCTAAAATAAATAATTTAAAAAATTAATGGCTAAAGTAATTTTTTTTAAAATTTTAAGTGGTTAGTTTCCCATATTGAGTCTATATATAATATGAAACAAATCACGAGTAATTACTCGAGCAAATATTCGATCGTTACATATAAAGCATATACATCGAAATCATGATTGCAATCATGGGCGGATCTACCCAAAAGCCCAGTGCAAGCCCAAAATTTCTTTTACTACCTACATGTTATATTTAAGTCCAATCCAATATTAGCCCAGCCCAACCTTAAAAAAATTAGGGGAAAAAAAAATTAGCCCACAAGAAAATTGATTTTTAGCGATAAAAATTTAATGAAGGTATGAAAAAATGGTCATTATAAGTATAATTCTTATAGTTTTAATGAGAGTAAAAAAATTACCTAGCTAAAGATGTAATTTTTAATGAGGAATTCCAGATTCCCTCACTATTAACATATAATACTCTCATTATTGATAAGAGAAAAAAAAATCCCCTCATTACTTGTCAAAAGTATTTTCGCCATTTCTCCCACCATATGATTCAATATTTTTACCTTCAAAAAATTAAAAAGAAAACTCTCTTAGGGTAAAATAGAATACGTTTTGCCCAGAAAGAAAAAGAAAACTCACTATTAACATATTATACTCTTAATATTTTGCTATGTATAAAATTTATTTTTCAGCCCACCCCACTCTCAAATTCTGGATCTGCCCCTGATTGCAATCAATATTATATTTGGATGTTATTAATTAATTAGGTAGTAAATAATTTGATTTCCTCATCTTGGTGGAAGCAATGCATGTCAGTTTGGTTCAAATGCAGCCATGCCTCAATCCCATCACCATGTGCACGCAAGGGTTGTGCGCTGGACACTGCGTGTGCGCGCTGGCAATGCGCGCAATACGCAGGGGTAAAATTGTCATTGTGACTAAAAAAAGTATATTTAAAAGTTAGTGGCTAAATTAATTTTTTTTTAAATTTGACAGGCTAGTTT
Organism: Perilla frutescens; assembly: GCA_026008535.1. Lineage (NCBI taxonomy): Eukaryota > Viridiplantae > Streptophyta > Magnoliopsida > Lamiales > Lamiaceae > Perilla > Perilla frutescens. The sequence continues at coordinate 9,948,300 of BRKX01000013.1, read as the reverse complement.
TATATATTTCCACTTTATTTTATCCATCATTATCAAAATACCCTTTAATTAATAACTTTTAATATAATTTTCAATTTTATTCAATATTCTCTCTCCTCTCTTTTCTCTCTCTTTACCCCCCTTCTTTTTTCTTTCTAATTTAACAAAAAAGTTACAGAACTAAAAAAAAAGAGTTTCGATCATCTTCTCCAACCCACTGCCCCCTCTTGCTTCCCACTCTCCTCCCCGTCCCTCTCTATTTTATCACAACGGAAGACCCACACCATTCGATCCCTCCCCTCTCGCTAGCGGAACCTCATTCCACCATCAGATTTCGTGGTCGCCGGAAAAATAGAGATTAAGTTTTGGTGGTTGATGCACTATTTATTATGCACAAATCTGCAACTAACACAAATCTGCAACTAACACAGGTCAGGCAATATAGTAGTGAATCGAGTATCGTATCCATAGGGACTGAAAATATTAATCAACACTGAGTACTAAGTTAACAATTCTCTATTATCCAGGCTACCAATTTATGGGTTTATTAAAACTATGCACGAATTTAAATAAAATAAAAGAAGAGAAATAGAACCAAATAAACACAAGTAAATAAACTAAGCAAATAATCAAACTCAAACAATTAATGAAATATTAATCCTAGGGAATGCAACACACATGTATCCACTATGATTCAATTTAATCCTAATCTTTTCCAATTTTAATCCGATTAAAGGTGAGGAATCAGAAATATATCCACCTATCTCCGCCAGGTCTCAAGGTAGAAGTAGATTAACAAACAACCTATTACTTTCATCTCTAGGTTAATTTACTAACTCCCGATAGAACCACAGATTTAAATTCCCCTACAGATTCCTTAGAACGTGTATCAAATTATTCAATTAATCCCACTAATTAATTATCTCTGCCAGGACTCAAATTAACTAGCTAGCATGCATCAATTGTGATCAGTAATTAAGTATGAAATCAAAAGCTCTTGAACAATTGAACACAATAATCGGAAGGGAAAAATAACAAGATTAAATTAAATACATAACTTCAATCATGCTTTGCAAATCCTAGAATTAATAAAAGACTACTCACGCATAATTAAAACCATAGAAATAATAGAAATAACAATAAACATTGACATAAAATAAATGTGCAATAGAATAGAAAAACCGGAATGACGATTCGTTGAATAAAACTTGAATTCTTCTTTCTTGAATCTTCACAGCAAAACCTCGAAAGTAAAATAAGTTTGGAACTCTAAAATAATGAATAATGTGTCTAATTTTCATCCAAAACAAACATATATATACTAGGTATCGAAAATACGGGCCGAAAGATGAATTCGTGGGCCGAAAACATGTCCGGGGGACAATTCCCGTCGATCCCGCCGACCGGCGACTGGATCAGCGAGAGAAACAGAGATTTCCGCCGCGACCGGCGGCCTCAACGGCGGGTTGGCCGGCAGCTCCGCGCGCCTCCACCGTTTTGCTCCGTTCTCCTTCGTTTCTCGTCCGATTGACCCGATTCAAGTTGCAATGCGACCCTCTCTTGATCCTCTATCTTTCTAGCAACTTTCCTCCTTGAATTGGATCTTGGATAAATCCCAAATTCAGCTCAAACTTGCACAAGAAACACCAAAACATCAAATAGCACAAGGAAACTCGAAACTAGTATAAAACCTTAACAAACGCATGCATTAATCTTCGAATATGAACCATACAACTCCTCAAATGCATGTAAAAGCCATGTTTATTAGTGGTCGCCGGAAAAAATGATGTTGTGAAATCCCCGTCGCAGCACCCATTGCCTTGTGAGCATCTCGCAGTGCCTGCGCAACGCAGGTGCGCATCGCGCATTCCTTCAACACCAGCAAAGCGGTGCCGGCGTATAATTTGTTGTGATTCTGTGGAGCTGCTGATGAGGGAGAGACCGACAGATAAGGAAGAGTTTGGCTACTTGAATTTGGTGGGGTGGGTTAAGATGAAGGTATGAGAAGGTGAAGATGGCAACGGTGGTATTCCAAATTCAACTAAATGATGTATGAAAATCGAAAAGTTAGACGATCCAAAAAATCTGGATTTGTTCACATGAAGAAGAAACGAAGAAGGGAGGAGAATGTTTTTATTTTTATTTTTATTTTGCTTTTGTGAATTTTGATTGTTTATTCATTTTTTTATATAACTAAGGGTATTTAGTCTAAAACAGTTAAAATAAAGGGCTGGTCTCCTGTGCATAAGGTGCATGGGCCGGCCCATGAGACGGGTTGGCCCATCAACCCGGATCCAGTCCATTACCAAATTTAGCCCATAATTAAAAAAAAACGACGCGATACAAAGAGAGAGAGAAGAGAGTCGAGAGACAGCACAGAGGACGACCACACAATGGCGAGAGGGGGATCGGCGACCTCACCCGACCGCCGCCACCATCAGCGCCGCCGCCGGAAGGCCAGGACCACCGCACCGGAAGCTAGGACGGAGACATTACATTATATTGAAGAAATTCAATTTTGATTCAGTTTTTTGTCAAGCTCGAAAATTTCAAGGTAACACTCTAGAATTCAATCAAGCCTATTCAATTGTGTCCATTGTAGTTAGGAAATTTATTTTTCAGATTCTTAGAATTGAATAATTTAGATTTTCGATTTTTTTTTTTGGAGTTTGAAAAATATAATTGGATGTGTATATTGCTTAGGATGGATGAAATGAACATGAATGTGGGAAATTATTCGAAAGCTTTTGTGATAATTGATGATTCTGACAGTGAGGCAATCCTCATACGAGCATAATACGGAGGTAAAATTTTTACATAAACTGATGAGGTTTTACCCCACGACTCTGATACTGTACAATATTTTAATTGATACTTTCATGCACATTAGGTGATACTGTGAGCTTGTCTGGATCTCTAATTTGTATTCAAAGAGAAACCTTCGGTGAGATGTACGAACTATACTGCAAGCATCTAGGGAGGTTGGATTTGGGGTTAGGAAAATACTCAAAGAACAAATAGTATTGGTGAGGTCATTGAGAAATACTATGTGTGCTCGAATGAAGGAGTTAAGAAAAAGGGCAAAGTTGGTGAATCTAGCAATGATGATCAGATTAGCTTTCGGCAAATAACATCACGCGTACTGATTGTAAGGTATTCTTGAGGGTGAAGAAGAATGTCAAAAAGAAGTATGGGGCGATCACCTGGTTGGCCAAACGTTGAAAGACCACATGAACTTTGTTAATAGGATGAGAATGAGTACAATTAAAGCTAAGGATGTAGAGACTCTTATTGACAGGTTGTGTCAAGAGGGGGTCAAAGATGGAGACTTCTTCTACAAGTTCAAGTTGAACGGTGATGGAAGATTGTCTGATGTATTTTGGAGAGATTCCATGATGTGTGAAGAATTAAAGACCAACTTGAGTATCAAGGGCCAACTTGAAAAGGGCTGAAAGAAGAAGAAGAGCAATGCTGAAGGAAGCTCAAATCAGTTGAGTGAGTTTAGCTCAAAGACTCCCAATCCTCGTTTGTTTTAGGTACATATCAGGTTGGTACCTATCTTCAGCACAATTGATACTTTCATGCTTATTAAATGGTACCTATTCTATCTAACTGACTCACTTCTTAAATTTATTTTGCAGATTTTTGGATTGAAGATTCCTCATTTTTTTAAATTTATCTTGGATGTTTTAAGAGTTCAATTTGAATCAAAATGTTGATGGCATTTTATTATGTAAGAAATTTATCATTTTGGAATACTATTATAATGTAATTTCATTTCTTAGACATTCATTTATGCATGCTTTCTTAGTTTGTCTACTCTTACTGTTTGTTCAAGTTGCTTTTTTTATGTAAAAAATGGCCAAACAAGGGAACTTTATTAGAAATTTTCAAAGACTGATTTTTTATTTTTATTTATTTTGAGTTGTGATGAAAAATGTTGTCGATGTTTCATAGTAGCTAAAAGAGTGAATTAACTCTTGAATTGGAAATCATGCACAAAAATACACATGTTGGCATTTTAAGTTACTTCTTAAACCGATATTACATTTAATTCTTAAAGGATACGTTTTTGTTTTTTAATTGATACCTTTATGCTGAATAAATGATACTCTTCAGGATGTAATGTTACTTTTTTTTAAATGTGATACTTTATAACTACACAAACGGTACTAATATAATTTCTGAAAACAAATTTGTCTTTCCTTAAAATCAGAATACGTATATCAAATGATACCTTAACATGGAATAAATGGTTACTTTTTTATTGAACATTTGATACTATATAAGTTAACAAATGATACTGCGATTGTCTCTGAAAATAAATATGGGTCTTGCTCAATACAGGTTATGCTAGTTATTAAAAGGACAAAATTCAACATAAACCTGTATACTTCATACAAAATTTATTCCACAAAATAATATCTCAAATGATGCCAAATTTAAAATAAAATAATACCAACCACCATTCCATTGATTAAAAATAAATAATCCAAAATACCCATTCACCATCACACATACCACAAATAACACAAGAACAGTATTTTACCCCATCCAATTATCTCCAATATTATAAACAACTTCATGTTTGAACCATAATAAACTCCACACATCTAATAAACCCGAACCACCAAATCAAAATATACCAAAATGTTGTTAAAATATCAAGCCATAACACCACAAATATCCAACAAATATATACAAAATTCCCAATCACTTCTTCCTCATGTTCATGAATGCAAGCACCAACTTATAAACTTCAAATCTTAAATCATTAATTACAGTAAGGGCGATACGGGTACAGTACATGGCTCGAAGCTTCCTTCGACCAATGGACTGCAAAACCAACAAAATGGAGTTAGAAAATCAAGTAGAGGAATACAAACTGAAAGCAAAAAAACTATCTCTAATACTCTATACACTGTTTTATCAGTTGCATCATCAGTGAATGAGGTATGAAGAAAATTTATGAACACAATTATTAGTTTAACTTGAACTTCCACATTTTGTGTCATACAAAGAATCTGTATTATATTTAAATAAAATAGAGAGAATATCTTCTGCATTTTATGAGTTTGATCTTAGAGGAAATTTCTACATTTTGTCACTGCAGCAACGAAATAAATCACCTGCATCAGATGATCTAAGGCGAATGAAAAGTGTTTCACACGTGCAGTCATTACAACCTGCTAATCTTTCACCTAGTACTAGACAAACAACACACCAGACAGCTTCAATGCAATGACCTCTAAATAAATCCACACCCATTCCCCTAAAAAATAATAGGAAAAAAGAAAAGAAAAATATATGCAACGATGCTCAAGATATAATGACCATTACACTCAAGTCAGCAGTGCATTGTAAAAATCAACAAACAAAAGCATCACATTTGGTAGTAATCAACATGAAAATTGATACTCCATACAAAAAAAATGAAAATGCACATACATAAAAACATAAAACAAAATCTGACCCAACTCTGATACTTATAAGCATCTCATTTGGTAGTAATCAACATGAAAATTGATACTCCATAAAAAAAATGAAAATGCACACACATAAAAACATAAAATAAAATCTGACATAACTCTGATACTTATAAGCATCTCGTTTGGTACTAATTAACATGAAAATTGATACTCCATACAAAAAAATGAAAATGCACACACATAAAAACATAAAACAAAATCTGACATAACTCTGATACTTATAAACATCTCGTTTGGTACTAATTAGCATGAAAATTGATACTCCATACAAAAAAATGAAAATGCACACACATAAAAACATAAAACAAAATCTGACATAACTCTGATACTTATAAGCATCTCGTTTGGTACTAATTAGCATGAAAATTGATACTCCATACAAAAAAATGAAAATGCACATACATAAAAACATAAAACAAAATCTGACCTAACTCTGATACTTATAAGCATCTCATCTGGTACTAAATATCACTAGCATTGATACTCCATATATAAATGGTCATAACTGAAACTTCAATTAATACAAAAATAAAAAATAATACAGAGTAAAATTTGAAAAAATAACTGAACCATTAAGGGATTTAAACATATCACTGCACAATCTGATACATATTTCTACATCAATTGATACCCATTATCATATTAACTGATACTTAACATAATAAATACAGATACTTCTTTACAAATAAAAATGGCGAACAGCTAAAAATTCGTACTACTCACATTTAAATAGATATGCAACATATCTGAACAATCAAATACAATAAAGACATATTAAGATTCAATATATTTTCTAGCATACATCTAAGTAAAAAAATATAGAAACACAAAAAAATCACATAAAAATCAGATAAAGAAAAAAAAATCCTTTAATGATGACCTTTAGCCTCAAACTTCTTATGAGACTTGGCATGTGCCTAGGGAAAAAGGAGAAAACCAAAGCTCGAAACACTTTTTATAAAACATAAAAACCTAATTCTCCAATCTCCGTACATTACTGCGATGCAAACCAAAAGAAAGTAAAGCAGAATTAAAAAGGATGAAAAAAAGGCACTAATGGTTTAATAGGCTAAATTCATGTGATTTACCATCCTAACTGCAATAATGGATATGCATACATTTGAAAGTTCTTATTTAACTGTATATAACAGTATAGCTGATGGTATCGGATAACTGATCAGAATTACCAGCAGCACGAAGACATGAAGAGAAGCGGAGCAAGAGATGATTGAATCTTCGCCTGGGAAGCGATGAATCCGCAGCAAGATATAGACGATTGGATGATTCGTTTACAGAAATATCGAGAGATGAAGTGCTAATCGACGATGAGTAAGGAAAGCTTCAAAATCTCGGTGATGAAGTGCTAATCGACGAAGCGGAGCAGAGATATCGAGAGATAGAAAGGGAGAGAACGAATTTGCGGCTAGGGTTCAGAAATCGCAAAAGAGGGGAAAATGAGAAAATTGGGTCTCTGAGACTATTTATATTTCGGGTCAAGGGGCGGGTAGGGTCGGGTCGGATCCGTCTCATGGACCGACCCATGCACCTGATGCATAGGAAATTTTGCACAAAATAAATAGTTTTAAAATTTAATGGCTAAAATAAGTTTTTTAAAGTTTTAAATGGCTAAAAAAAAAGTTCGCTCTTATATATATATTATGAATCTAAAATTTAGATAAGTTCTTTATTATTCCTTTTTTTTCATATTTATGTTTTTTGTTTGACCCTATTTATCTGCTTCTTCAAGTTGAATGGCATGCATGAGATCCGTCCAACTATTTGAGAGAATTTAATTGGATTCTTTTTCATTACCACTTATTCAAATTTTCAGCAACATAAAGTGGCTAATTAAAATCGCCAAGATTCTACTATTAAACTCCCCTAATTACTCTCACGTGCATCCACTTTCATTATGATTTTTTTTTCTAAGTACCGAAAAAACGGATGAATCCTTTGTTAAATTATGCGCAACAATCTATATTACGCATTTAAAATTATTAATTTTTATTTAGTCGATTTCAATTGGTTTGCAATTGTTTCATTTTACACTTGTTAATTAGAGTTCATTTTTCCCAATTAAGGTATATAATTATTTTTTAGAAAAAATAAAATTAAATATTGAAAAATAATTATATACCATAATCAGAAAAAGTAAACCCTAATTAATAAGTGTAAAATTAAACTTAAGCAAAATCAATTGAAATTGAAGTAAACAAAGGAATAAAAATTAATAATTTTAAGTGTATATCATAGAATGTGCACAGAATGTGGCAGAGAATTTCATTTGCCGAAAATATTCCATTAATTCATTCATTAATTTCCTTAATCCGACAATTCCATCTTTTCTAAATAACCTTTTTTTTTTTTAATTTGTTTGTTTGGTTTTATTTTGTTTAATATAAAGGCAAAATCTTACCTGAGATGGCCATCAAACGTCTTTTTTTTTTATTATTATTATTTTTTTTATTTCAAAAATTATTTATTTCATTTCATTTAAGATTTATTAATTCTATTTATGGTATATATTTAATTTGAAAAATTAATTGTCCATCATAGTGCGAAGCCCACGCGGCCACGCGTAAGAATTGGGCGCATATACTGTTGTTTAGTCTGTTGTTTTGATTTGTAATCACGATTTAGATTTAATTGCAGATTGTTTCTTGTTGTAATCTTGTTATAGAAGAATATTTTTGTCCATAAGGGTGAGATGTAAAGCAGAAATCAACTATATAGGAGTCCAAACATTAATGAAGGATTCGAGCTCAAAAAAGAAAAATCTTCATCCATAATCCAATACAGAAAGGGCTAGCTAGTACGGCCTAGGAGAGAGGTGAGAGAAAATGGAGGACTGGATGGGGGTGGGTTTGATTTTACTTCTTCCTTTTTTTTCTATTTTTTTTAAACGAAGAATAATTAAGTATATTAATCGAAAATAGCTAAAAACACTACTTCTTCTATTTCACAACATTTGATATTTTAACATTTTAAGTATATTGAATAAATTATACTTATAATTCTCATATAATTAAATTATTATATACTCGATGAATTTTGAAATTCAACATAATTTTTAAAATGTTTTTAATAATGTCACTTTTTGAATTGTGGAAAATTCAACATCCCTAAATTATTGCTAAAAATAAATTAGAACAAACATTCATGATATAAAAAAAAGAATAATAACAATAATTGATAGGAATACATGTGATATGCATTGTATATATATATATATATATATATATATATTAATTCATAATTTATATCTTATTGGTTTATAAAGATATTAATGATTTGTCTAGCATTTAATTAAAAAATAATATGTTAGTTGAAATTTGAAACTTATACACACACACACACATATCAAATTGGTGCACCAATTGAATAATATATGTATTTTAAATATAATATTATATATAGAAGTCAATAATAATATTTATTAATTGTTACCATATATATGCATATCAAATGAATGATCATTTGCATAAAAATACCCTAGAAATTTTATATCTACTACTATATGATAATAAAAAATTCATGTTGTAGATTTATTATATTATCCTATTGTGCTTAATTTAAATATATTATAGGGATATATTAGTTAAATTCAATTTTGTAAAATAAGGATTTTTTATATATATAGTAGTAGATTCATATGGAAACTAATATATTATATTAGATTTTACCTTATAAATACATATTATATATTATGTAACCCTTAAATTAAAATTGTAATAGTGATATAATAAGTAAATCAAAATTTGTAAAACATCACACTTTTATAATAGTAGGATATTTGTTGCCAAAGCCTGGAGGTGGTAAGATCAACTACAAGCATTCAATGCAGAACACCTAATTAATCAATATTGATTTTATTTGTGTTATGATACGTACATGAAGTAGAAAGATTTGAGAGCTACAACGATTAATATTCGGTCAGTCTATGGGAGAAGGGATGGAGGCTACAGTGTAAGTTGGGCTATCATAAGATATGATTTTAAGTGTTGGAGGTTAAGGGGTAAAAGAGTTTTATGAAATTGATATTTATAAGTTTTTAAACAGGGAAAACTGTGAAGAGAAAATGGGGGATTATGCTTAGAATTTCCCGTGCTCTTTTTAAGTATTAATCTAATCAAATTTGAACTACAGTGTGTATTAATGAACTAATTTACAATATAATCTAATAATTTTTTAACTTTAGTGCATTAAGGAACTAAATCATAATATAATCTAATAAAAATTTGAACTACAGTGCATTAATGTACTAATTCACAATATAGTCTAATAACTTTTTAACTATATTGTATTAATGTACAAATTATACAATATAACATAAACTTAGAACTATAGTGTATTAATGTACTAATTAACAATGTAATATAACTAAATAAATTGGTAGTGGTGCATTACATTTTTACTGAAATAAAGAGTAAAAGATTTTTTTTTTAAATGTGTATTGTTTTTTAATATGTTTGATCTGATATCTGAAAATATGTTTTAAAATCCATATACGTGCAACTTGAGAACAAACCCAATTTAATTGATATGTTTTACGTGTAAAACTATAACTGTCAAATGGGTCGGGCCAGTCCGTGCCCACAAGCTAAAAAAATTTCGGGGTCGGCCCGGCCCAGCCTGAAATATGGCTGACCACATTATGGCCGAATACTCAAACAACAATTTGAATTTAATAGTTAAAATATGAAATGGAAACTAAATTTTTTATTAGTAGTGCATTTTTTCAAATGAAATCCTCCCGTCCACTTTCTTTATCTCATTCGGTGTCCCATTTTTAATTTTTATTAGACTTTTAACCTTTTTTTCTCCAATTTCAATTTCTTTTGATATAGTTTAAGTTTATAAGTATGATTTATGGTTTATTCCACTTAATTAAGGATTATATTTATGTTTAGTAATTAATTTTCATATTTAGTTAATATAATTAATTAACAAGGTTAATTGTTACATAATTTACGTATATAATTTTTAAAATTTTAATTTTTAACAATTAATGTTAATTATTATTGGCTATAATATAATAAATTTTATTTTTGCAATAAACACTTTAAAAAATTTTCTTAATTAATTTCTAAATACACCATCAAGTTTTCTTTATACACTATTTTTACTTTATGTATCACATATCATTTTTATTTTTTTAACACTTTTTCTTCACACACCACAAACAATATGTCATTTGTAACATTTACTAGTTAAATCATAAAATTTTCAAAATTAAATTAAAACATTAAAGATAAAAAAAATGAACAAGAATAAAGAAAGACGACAAGTACAGAGCCTCCTTCGATGACTGCCACGCCAGCCTTCCTCTCGATGGAAAACACCTCTCGATTCACTATGAATGTCGCCACCCCTGCAGTCGCACTCCACTTCACCTTCTCCAACCGTAATGGATAACGAGATCTCTTCTAGTGATTGGCTTTTTTCCCTTAGTTTTTCACAGAGAAGAGGTAAGGGAGGGAGACATAATTGAAGGGGAGGAGGGGGGAAGATGGGGAAGAAGACATCATCTTTATTTTTTATTTTTTATTTAGTTTACAATTTTTTTTATTTAATGGGGGTAGTTAAATAATTTTTTAAATAATTAGTGTTCAATTATTTCATTAATTGGTGTATAAGGAAAAAAGAATAGTGTATTTAGAAATACCCTATTAAATTTGATAGTCGGATATGGAATGTGAACTAATGATATTATCTCAAATTTTTTATTCAGGCATATCAAAACATGACATGTATATTAATGATACTATTAAATACATATTTCATATATTAAGGGTGGAAGGCCACATTATGGCCGGATAGCATCACATGAGATTTTCAGTTGTAACTTATGTGATACACTATGTATTGCACTTTCAAATTACGAATTTATCTTATCTTTTTTTTTTCAACTTTGTTTTGTGATTTAGTTTAATTTTAAGATTATTTCTTAGGGTTCACACCACTCAATTAGGCTATATAATTATTTTTTAATATTTAATTTCAGTTTTAAATTAATAATTCATTAATATTATGATTAGTTATTACAAAATTTAATTTATTTTTTGTTGATAAATATTGACTATATATGATTTATTATGTTACAACTAATTCTTACTTTATAAAATCATAAATTTGATAATGAAATATGGGGTGAAATACGAAAGAAGAAATGCAAGGGAAAATTTGAACGGGGATAGCATTACTCAACATCAATTTGAAATATTTGAAATATGAAATGGAAAGAAAGTTTTAATTAGGAGTGAGGGCACATTTGGTTGACACGGAATGTGGATAAGGAAAGTAATCTGAATCCCTTTTTTTAAATTACAGTGTTTGGTTTAATTTTATGGTAAGTGGGAAAGTAAAAAGAATTATGATTACAAGGAAATTAGTACAACATTCGAGGATTCTTATTCCTTACTTATTATAGGTATTTTTTTCCCTAATTCTTAGGAATTTAAATCATATACATATAGGAAAATATAGTGCTTATTAAAAAAGAGATTCTCATCGTTGATCGAAAAAACTGATATTTCTAAAAAAATGATTTCCAATATTTTCAAAAAATTCAACAATTTAATATTTCATGAAAAATAAAATCTTTTCAAAATTTCAAAAAAATTTACTATCAACGTTGCAGGTGTAAATTGACCAGTAGAATACAATATTTTGGAAAAATATATATTTCCGATATTTTTGAGAAACTCATTAGCAACATTGTGAATCTAAATTTTGATGATAATTTAAATATAATAATAACATGTGAATTTCTTTTGAATTAATCGTGAACCTTTCTCATGACATTGAACTAGTTTCCGCTCTTATCCATTGAAAATACATCTATTGATTGTGATTGTGTAGGTGTCTGCATAAATGAAACGTTTTTATCATGGAGATAATTGTTGTATTTTGTGTTTCTCTATAATAAAATTAATGTATGATGTGGTTGAGTATGCGTATATAAATGTACTTAATTATATCGAGAGGTATTATTCTTATTTATATGTGATGAGTAGGTCTATAGTGTTTAAGTGTGTATGCATTATTTTTGATACAAGTGTGTGTGTATATTTCAGAATCTTGATAATTTATCTATTATTCTCCAAACACAGGATAATAAATTCATTGGTATTCAATTTCCTAAGAATAACATTCCTAGAAACCTGTCACGGGGCGCTTGTAGTGCTTGGGTTGGTGGCGCACCGTGCGGCTAGTAGTCCGTCCTAGACTACGTCCGCCTCACTCACAAAAGCTTTGCTCGCAAAGCTTGATGCACGATGACGACGCAATTCACACCCTCCGGTGCTTTTAGTGGTCTCGGTAGAGCAAGCAACACATGAACACGATTGATTGCAAGGAAATCTTCATTAATGCAATTTGAATGTACATTATAGCTTGGAAGCAATTACAGCACGCGTTGGTCGGAGAGGGGGTCGCTCCTTACAACGCTCACAGTCCGACAAAAGTTCGCTCTCACCCCCTATAATAGGCTTAAAGAAAAAAAGGCTAGCGACAGCACTAGATACTACTAAGCTAGAAAATGACACAAACGGCCGTGCAAGGCCGTGCTTACAATATGTACACTACAAGGGAAAAAGCCAGCACTCTAGGCAACTAAGGAGCTTCGGGCGGGGCGTTTGGCGGAGGTCCGCCCCGACGGTATGTTGGTGCTAGTGCTGGCGGCCCAGGCGGGTGCGGGTGGCCTGGGGTGCTGGGGCGCCAGTCACGGGAGCCCGACGGGCCTCGGCAGCAAGGGGCCCGGCGTTGCCTATCCCAAGGATCGGGATAAGGGAATGGACTTGTCCCGGCGTATCCTGGGAGAGGGGATAGGATGAGGGTGGCATCCCGTGACAGCTCTCCCCCTCTGTAGTTGGCGACGTCCTCGGCGCCACAGTCAGCAGGTACGCGTCGATCAGCGGCTGGAACGCCTTGAGGGTTGTCGCTCTCTCCCACGTGCTTTCCTCCTTTGGACAGCCCACCCACTTCACCAGGTACTCTCTGTGGAGCTTCTTGCGTGTTGCGGCGTCCCGGTGGCAAAGGATGGCTTCCGCGATCCGCTTCCCTGTGTCATTGGCCAGACGGAGCTGGGGGCGGTCGGGCATGGCGCGCGTAGCGTCCACTTTATCTGCCTGGAACGGCTTCAGTTGACTGACGTGGATGACATTGTGGATCCGCCACCATGGGGGCAACTCTACTCGGTAGGCTACCTTCCCAACGCGCTGCAAGATGGTTAAGGGCCCAATATATTTTGGCATCAACCGGGCGTCCCGCCCTCGGGATGCTTTGGAGAGACGTTGATCTGAGACCTTAACCATAATTTGGTCTCCCACTCGATATTCCACGAAGCGTCGCTTCTGGTCTGCATATTTTTTCATGCGCTGCTGTGCCTTCTCCAGGTAGCTTCGGGCGAGGTCGAGGTTCTGCTTCCATTCCAGAGAGAAACTCTGCGCCGGCGAAACCCTGACACCTTGTGGGGCGTCGATCGAGTGTGGGAGGAGCGGTTGCTGCCCGGTACATATCTCAAAAGGCGTACCGTTAGTGGTAGAGCACTTTTGGGCATTGAAGCACAGCTGAGCAGCATCCAAGAGCTTCACCCAGTCCTTCTGATTGGCGCTGACAAAGTGCCGAAGATATTCCTCCAGCATAGAATTGAAGCGCTCCGTCTGCCCGTCGGACTGTGGATGAAAGCTCGAGCTCATATTCAACTTGGACCCGAGTAATTTGAACAGCTCGGTCCAGAAGTTGCCAGTGAAACGGGAGTCCCGATCACTAACAATATCTCGCGGCAGTCCCCAAAACTTGACAATGTGCTTAAAGAAGAGTTGAGTTGTCCCTTCTGCTGTGATTGTCTTGGGGGCTGGCACAAAAGTGGCGTACTTCGAGAACCGGTCTACCACCACCACAATCGCATCCAAGTCTCCAACTTTGGGTAAACCGGTAATGAAGTCCATTGAGACACTCTCCCATGGTCGTGAGGGTATGGGAAGTGACTCTAGCAATCCTGCTTTCTTGTGTCGATCCGCCTTGTCCTGTTGACATACCATACAGGTGCGGACGAACGTCTCAATCTCATCTCGCATCTGTGGCCAGAAGTACGTCCTCTGTACGAGGGCCACGGTGCGTTCTTCGCCAGGGTGTCCCGCCCAGAGAGTGTCATGACACTCCGCGATGATAGTTCTCCGTAGGTCCCCGCCTTTCGGGACGTAGAGGCGGTTTCCCTTTGTCTTCAGAAATCCCTCTTCGAGCCAAAAGTTCCGAGTCTTCTTTTGCTCGACTAGGTTGAGTAGGCCCTGTGCAGTAGGGTCTTCCTTGGTGAGCTCACGGATTCGGTTCTTCAAGTCGGTGGTCGCTTTGCTGGAGGCGAGAGCCGCCATCACCGGTTGATCTTCCAAATCAGCCCTACGACTTAGGGCGTCAGCGACGTGATTGCTGGAGCCGGCCCGGTACTCCAGTGAGAAATTAAACTCTGCAAGCAATTCCTGCCATCTTGCTTGCTTCGCAGTTAGCTTCGGTTTGGTCAAGAAGTAGCTCACCGCTGTGTTGTCTGTCTTGACCACAAAAGGGAAGCCCAGCAAATAGTGTCGCCATTGTCTCAAACAGTGAACAACGGCCAACAACTCCTTCTCGTGCACTGGGTAACGTCTTTCGACATCCTTCAACTTTCGGCTCTCAAAAGCCACGGGATGCGCTCCCTGAGTTAGCACTCCGCCAAGGGCAAACTCGGAGGCGTCCGTCTCCACAACAAAAGGTTTGGTGAGGTCGGGGAGTGCGAGCACGGGGTCACTCATGATCGCCTTCTTCAACTTTTCAAAGGCCGCCTGTGCTTGGGGCGTCCACTCCCACACCTCGGTTTTCTTCGTGAGATCCGTCAAGGGGCGGGCAATCTCGGAGTACCCCTTCACGAATCTTCTGTAGTAGTTAGCCAGCCCAAGGAATGATCTCACTCCATGAACATCTTCCGGCGGCTTCCACTCTTCGATGGCTTGGATCTTCTTGGGATCCATGCGGATTCGCCCTCTCTCAATGATGTGGCCCAGGAACTCGATCCTGTCTTGGCCAAATGAGCACTTCGACGGCTTGGCATAAAGCTCGTGCTCTCTCAGTCTAGTGAATACCTTGCGGAGGTGCTCCAGATGTTCCTCAAGGGATTCACTGTAGATGACAATATCGTCAAGGTATACCACCACGAACTCGTCCAGGAACCCGTGGAGTACCTGGTTCATTAAGGTACTGAAGGTGGCGGGGGCGTTCGTCAAGCCGAATGGCATCACCAAGTACTCATATGCCCCGTACCTTGTCACGATAGTGGTCTTGAACTCATCTCCTTCCTTGATCCGAACCTGCCAGTAGCCCGATCTAAGATCGATCTTTGAAAAATGTTTTGCCCGGCTGAGGCGATCGAAGCAATCCGCCACTAATGGTATTGGATATTTGTTCTTCACCGTCAGCTTGTTCAGGGCGCGATAATCACAACACATCCGTAGGGTGCCGTCTGACTTCTTCTGGAACAGCACAGGGGCGCCGTACGGGGACTTTGCAGGCCGGATCAGCCCGCTCTCGAGCAGTTCCTTTAGTTGTTTCCTGAGCTCCTCGAGCTCAGGGTATGACATTCGATACGGTGCTCGGGCAGGAGGCTTCGTGCCCGGCACCAACTCAATCTCATGGTCGACTGCCCTCTTCGGTGGCAGCTTCTTCGGCAGTTCATCAGGCATGGTGTCCTCGAACTCCTGTAGGATTTTCTTCACGACCTCGGGGATTTTCCCCGACTTCTCTTCAATGTCTTCTATTCGGAGGGTGCACAGAAAGGATGGCTCATTCTTCCGGAACCCCTTCACACACTGCATGGCGGACAACGGCTTTGAACTCGTCTTGTGTGACACCGTTTGGGCCACGCAGGGCTTGTTACCCATCATCATGAGGGCTCCCGCATGGGGCATCACCGCCGTCTTCGTGTCCCGCAGGAAGTCCAATCCAAGAATGAGCTTGAAGTCATCCATGGTCACAATGGACAAATTTGTCCTCCCTTCGTATGGCCCTAGCTTGATCAGCACAGACCTTGCAACTCCGGCAATCGGTTGAGCGGCAGAATTGATGGCCTTCACTCGGCCCACTCCCTTCTCCAAGACTAGCCCAAGTCTTTCAACTTCGGTGCTAGCAAGATAGTTATGTGTGGCACCTGTGTCCACCATCGCTCGAACGGGCTTCCCGTTGATCTTCACGTCGACAAACATCAACCCCTTCTCCTTGGTAGACTTTGCCGACGCTTCTCCAACTGCTCCGCCCTCCATTGCGGGGGCGGTCTTCGTGTTTTTGGGTAACGCCTTACCCTTTCGTGCCCCCGTCCTTGACAGGGCATTGCACCTATGTGAGAAGGCTCCAAGATTCTCTCCTTCACTCTCGGAGTCTTCCTCAGGCTCTTCCGGGACTGGCACCAGTTCTCTCTCCTTCTTTTTGGGTGCTCGCTTGTCCCACTCCATGTCTCCACATAGAGCATTAATTAGTTGTCGCTTCGGACAATCCTTTAGCATGTGCGGGCCGTTGCACAAGAAACACCCGTCGAATCTCGAGCTTCCCGCGGCTTTGTTGCCCCCTTGAGGGCGGCTCTTGTCGGTGCTCCCTTGGGAACTCTCTTGGGAATGGGAGGGCTTTTCTCCGCCACCTCGGTTGTAGGTGGGGCGGAAAGTTCTGCCCCCACTCCCCTTCTGTTGGTTGCCACTGGGCGCTGGTGGCTTCTTCTCTCGGGTTTCCGTATGGTAGTCCATTAAACATTCCGCCGTTGCCATTGCGTCGCGGATGTTGGATACTCGTTGGCGTTGTAGTTCGGCACGGGCCCAGGGCTTCAGGCCATCCATGAATTGGTAGACTTTGCTCTCCTCATCCATGTTCGGGAGGTCCAACAATATGGAGGCAAACGCTTTGGTGTACTCATTAACCGTGCCTGTTTGTTTGAGCTCCCGAAGTGCCTTGCGGGCATTATACCCGACGTTCTCAGGGAAGAACTGTTTTCTGATGGCCGCTTGAAGGAGGTCCCACGTATCGAGCCGCTCCCGTCGATCCCGTATGTCTTGGTATTTCCCTCGCCACCATTGCTTCGCATCTCCAGTCAAATACATAGTGGCCGTGGCGATTCGCTCCGATTCCTCCTCTATCTCGGCTGCTAGGAAATACTGCTCCATGTCGAAGAGAAAGTTGTCGACTTCCTTCGCGTTCCTAACGCCGCTGTAGAGTTGTGGTTCGGGGATGCGTTTTCTCGCTCCCCCTCCAGTGCCAAAATTCTCCATTCGGCCCGCCGGCCCTCTGTTGACAACGGCTTGTTGGAGTAACGCCACCTGCGTTTCCAACCTTTCAATAGCACGTTGCGTCTCTCCGTCGGACGCCCGTGCCTCTCGACTCTCGCCCAGCCGATGGTGGAGATCTAGGTTCTCCTCTTCAAGGATTTCGACCTTTTCCCGTAGGGTTGCAACCTTTTCCTCCAATTCGGAGACTACGTACCCTAATCGGGTGCACTCGTTTTCTATGGAGTTCATTCTTACACTCTTGGTGGGGGCCTTTGTTGGGGTCCCCATTTCGGGTCCCGTTTGGCCACCCTTCGTGTTGGAAGCAGTAGCCACGTTTTCTATAGTAACCCGCCTCGGTCCGTGGATCAGGAGCCGAGGCTCTGATACCACCTGTCACGGGGCGCTTGTAGTGCTTGGGTTGGTGGCGCACCGTGCGGCTAGTAGTCCGTCCTAGACTACGTCCGCCTCACTCACAAAAGCTTTGCTCGCAAAGCTTGATGCACGATGACGACGCAATTCACACCCTCCGGTGCTTTTAGTGGTCTCGGCAGAGCAAGCAACACATGAACACGATTGATTGCAAGGAAATCTTCATTAATGCAATTTGAATGTACATTATAGCTTGGAAGCAATTACAGCACGCGTTGGTCGGAGAGGGGGTCGCTCCTTACAACGCTCACAGTCCGACAAAAGTTCGCTCTCACCCCCTATAATAGGCTTAAAGAAAAAAAGGCTAGCGACAGCACTAGATACTACTAAGCTAGAAAATGACACAAACGGCCGTGCAAGGCCGTGCTTACAATATGTACACTACAAGGGAAAAAGCCAGCACTCTAGGCAACTAAGGAGCTTCGGGCGGGGCGTTTGGCGGAGGTCCGCCCCGACGGTATGTTGGTGCTAGTGCTGGCGGCCCAGGCGGGTGCGGGTGGCCCGGGGTGCTGGGGCGCCAGTCACGGGAGCCCGACGGGCCTCGGCAGCAAGGGGCCCGGCGTTGCCTATCCCAAGGATCGGGATAAGGGAATGGACTTGTCCCGGCGTATCCTGGGAGAGGGGATAGGATGAGGGTGGCATCCCGTGACAAAACCACATTCCTTGACAACTTTACTTTTCTGTCAACCAAACGAGCCCTGAATATTTTATTCCATCAATATCAAAATATGACATGTATATTAATGATATCATTAAATAGATATTTCATGTACAAGTAATATGTAAAAGTCAATATAGAATAGAAAATCTGGTGTGTGGATTACATATTCATACAATATTTATGATTTACGGATTATATATGTGAGGCTGAAAACTGAGTGTGAACTCACTCCAGCAAACATGAAGATCAACAAGATTAGCAAAAAGTTGATTAAACCACACACCCCAACTCCCCCAAATCTCAAGAATTACAACATTTCCTTTCTGGATCAGAATCAGGGGCCGATGAATATTGCCGTAGTTCTCTTTTATCAATCGAAACCAGAGAACATTAACAGCCAGTTGGAAGAATCATTAGCCAAAATCTTGGTTCAATTCTACCTTCTTGCTGGAAGATACATGAAGAATGATCACTTGGTTGATTGCAGTGATCAGGGTGTGGAGTTCGTCGTAGCCGAAGCTCTAGACGACGACGGCCTCGAGCTGACGGAGCTCGTGGCGAAAACTACTGATGCCAAGCAAATCAACGGTCTCCTTCCAGATCAATATTTCCTAGTAGATGAAGCTTCACACGATCCCCTCATGTCGATCCAGGCCTCGCATTTTCCATGTGGTGGACTAACGATCGCCGTCAGCATTTCTCACAGAGTTTTCGACGTTTCATCGCTTGGGACATTCATTGCCGCTTGGTCGAACACTTGCAATCCAGATAATAATAAAATGGTGGAATTCACCACCCCATCTTTCGAGCTTCCTTTGTTGCTTCCCTACAAGGATCACGATTTTGGCATTGATTTAAACAAATCCAGTACCGATGATCATGATGATGACAAGAATAATAACAATAACAATAACAATAACAATAATAATATTGTTGTTAAAAGGTTGTTGTTCAACAAGGCGGCATTAACGAGTCTGAAATCGAAAATAAGGCCCAAAAATGGGAAAACAGTCTCGGGAGTGCGTGTTGTGTGTGCCGTTATAGCAAAAGCCCTAATCCGGGTGGACCGGGCAAAATACGGTAGAAACCGGGATATGATGATTTTCCAACCGGTTAACATGCGGGAGAGAACAATCCCACCTCAGTCGAAGCATGCCTGCGGCAATCTGTCGCTGGCCGCCCTGACGCGACGCGTGGCTGCATCGGAAGCTGGGGAGCTTGGAGTGGAGGATTTGGTCGATTTGATAGGTGATGCTGTGAGGAAGAGCATAGGTGATCATGCTGAAATACTGTCTGCAACTAGGGATGGACGAGATATCATCGTCAATTCTTTGGAGATGTTGATTAAAGAATTTATGAATCCGGAGATGAATGTTGTGGTTTTCACTGATTGGAGTAGGTTTGGATTCTACGAAGCTGATTTCGGGTGGGGGAAGCCGCTTTGGGCTAGCATCGGACCGCAACGGCCCAGTGTCAACTCCACCGTGCTCATGAGCAACAAAGATGGTGATGGGATTGAGGCATGGCTGCAGTTGAACCAAACTGACATGCATTGCTTCCACCAAGATGAGGAAATCAAATTATTTACTACTTAGCTAATTAATGACATCTAAATATAATATTGCGATTAATGAGTTCGATTTATATGCTTTATGTGTAACGATCGAGTATTTGCTCGAGTAATCACTCCTGATTTGTTTCACATTAATTATATTATATGAATCTAAAATTTAAATAATAAGTTCTTTAATTATTATTCCTTTCTTTTCATATTTATGTCATTTGTTTATGTTATTATTGTTTGAGCTTATTTATCTGCTTCTTCAAGTTGAATGGCATGAGATCCGTCCAACTATTTGAGAGAATTAATTTAATTGGATTTCTTTTTCATTACCACTTATTCAAAGTGGCTAATTAAAATCGCCAAGATTCTATTATAAAACTCCCCTAATTACTCTCACGTGCATCCACTTTAAATGACTTTATTCTAAGTAACAAAAAAAGAATGAAATTCTCTCCTACATTATGTGCAACATTCTATAATATACATTTAAATTATTAATTTTTATTCAATTGATTTCAATTGGTTTGCAATAGTTTAACTTTACACTTATTAATTAGGGTTTAGTTTTTCCAATTAGGGTATATAATTATTTTTCAATATTTATTTTTTATAATAATTGATTATTTTCTAAAAAATAAATTATATACCCTAATTGGGAAAAGTAAACCCTAATTAATAAGTATAAAATTAAACTAAAGCAAAACCAATTGAAATTGAAGAAAAAAAGGAAATGAAACTTAATAATTTTAAGTGTGTAATATAGAATGTGCACATAATATAGTTGAGAATTTCATTCGCCGAAAATATTCGGTTAGGCCTGAGTTGGAGGAGGAGCCTTTTGTCGGGAAAAGAACAGAGGTGTGGCTGCCGGCCATCAGGGCATCAACTTCTTAGGACGAGTGCCTCTTGGTAAGACCTTCTAAGTCCGCCAACTCTCTCTGAAGTGGATGAGGGTGAAAATCGTGAGAGTTCTTCAGTTGATATATTGGAGATGGTCGGCACAGGAGATGTGTGAGTGGAGAGCTAGGGTTTGTAGGGACGATGAAGCGTACGGTGGTAAGGTGTTAGAAGCGGGAGAAATTCAGAAATTTTGAGACTAGCTTTGAATTTTTTTTCATCCGTTCCGACGAATTGAAGGAGAAGGAAAAAAAAAGAGGGCTTTTGGCCTTTCAAATCAAAGAGAAGGGAAAGATAGGGCTTTCTATTGGAGATTTCATATTCAAATTGAAGAACGAAGAAGATGGCTGGAAGAAGAGGCGTGAGAACTAGGTCATTCTCAGCGTTAAAATTTGAATCTTTGATTTTTTTATTAATTTTTTTAATAAATACGAGGGTTTTTGTTAACCCATTGTGGCGAAAAATTTGCACATAGACAACCGTTTTACACGAACTCTTGTCTATATATGAATAAAGTCAACGGTTTTGCATGAATTGTTGTAATTTTTCAGGGAAAAAACGCCCATACTCAACGTTTTTGCCCAAAACCGTTGTAATTTAAAATTTTACAACGGTTTTTGAAAAAAACCGTTATCAATCCTGTGTTGTCTTAGTCTATTTTGTAGTAGGATTTCCTTAATCCGACAATTCCATCTTTTCTGAATAAGGTTTTTTTTAAAAAAAATTATTTGTTTGGTTTTATTTTGTTTACTTACGTCAGATGACTATATTCAAACGTCTTATTATTATTAAAAAAATTTCGAAGAATTATTTATTTCATCTCATTTAAGATTTATTAATCCTATTTATGGTATATATTTAATTTGAAAAATTATTTGTCTATCGTAGTGCAAAGCCCACACGTAAGAGTTGGGCACATGCACTGCGTGAGCGGCCACATAAAATAAATAAATTAATTCATTTTAATTTTAGAGATCACTAACTCCATTTTAAGGGGAATATAATTATTTTGAAAAAATTAATTACAAGTGTTAGTGATGGGCGAGTGCATCGCGCGATCAGTCATCGATTCAATTTTAGAATATATATTTTATTTTAATCTTTTAGTTTTGGAGTTTTTTATTTTTAGTTTTTTTTCTTGTTTTATTTATATTTATTATGCTTGGTTTTTATTTATGGATTTTTTTTATTTGTAGGATTAAAATTTGAATTTCTAAGGTTTATTTTTAATTTCTAAGATTTATTTTAAAAAAACTAACAGCTTATTAATTAAGAAGATAATAATTAATGGGTAGAGGTCATGTAAGATGAACATCTACAGTTCAAGAAGAATGGTGTATGAGATTTTGTTTCAAGACCGGCCACCAGATGTGAACATCATTCACTACAAGAATTTCGCGATATTGCGACGGAACTTAATGACAGGTAGCTAGATTGTATTTTGAGTCAAAAATTGTAATTCAGACTGTTTTTTTGATTTGTAATTATGATTTAGATTTAGTTGTAGACTGTTTCTTGTTGTAATCTTGTTAGGGCATCTCCAACCCAAGCGCCATTTCACTATTTTGCTGCCAATATTGTCTCCAACGGTGGCAACATCATGGGCGCTATTTTGAGGGAATGGAGAGAGGGACGGTATATATACCGCCCCTCTTTCCTCGACGGCAAAATCATTATATGTTTTTTTTATTTTTTTATTTATTTTTATTTTTTTGTTATAACTTTTTATTATTTTGTTTTGTATTTTGTGTATGTTATTTGTATTGTATTTTAAATAATGTGTTATAATTAATATTCTAATTTATTATATATGATACATTTAATTAAATACAAATGTTGATACATAAAATTAAATTAAATAAAAATTAGACCAACAATAAAGAATACTAAAATAAATAAAATTACACCAACAATAAAACTACATAAAAATACGGAAAATAGATAAAAGTACATGAAATAAAAACATTAAAATACACATAAAATAAAATAAAAAGATACAAATATTTTCCTAATAATACATAAAAATACTAAAATAAATAAAAGTACATTAAAATAAAAACATAAAAATATGCATAAAATAAAATAAAAAGATACAAATATTTTCCTAATAATATTTTAATGAATCATATTTTAATTTTATGTTAATTCATATATATTTGTTAAAAAAAATATTTCATAATTATTATGAAAATTTGAATTTAAATATAGATATTTATTAAATGAAATTTCATAAATAACTATATGTTATCAATTATAAAATAATAATTGTAAATGAAATAAAAGGAATATTCTCTTTTAATGTAGAATTATAGCGTAAACTGTTGGAAATGAAATTGAGAATTTAATACATTTTAATGATAGTGATGTTGTATTATAGTGCAGACTGTTAGAGATGACCTTATAGACGAACATTTTTGTCCATAAGGGTGAGATGTAAAGCAGAAATCAACTATATCTCCAAACAATGAAGAATTCAAGCTCAAAAGAGAAAAAAATTTATCCGTAATCCAATACGGAAAGGGCTAGCTAGTACGGCCTAGGAGAGAGTAGAGAGAAAATGGAGGGTTGGTGGGGGTGGGTTTGATTTTACTTTTTTCTTTTTTTTCTATATTTTTTTAAACGAAGAATAATTAAGTATATTAATCGAAAATAGCTAAAAATACTTCTTCTTTTGTTTCACAACATTTGATATTTTAACATTTTAATTTTATTTTAAACTTTCACACTCTTTTTTCCAATATTACTGATGCACTATTTTTTATCAATTAACAGTAACTGACATAGATCAATGCAATAAAACTAGCAAATCGAGTATCATATCCACAGTGAATGCAATCGTAATTAACACTAACTACTAAGCTGACAGATTCTTATTAGTGTCAATATGGAAAATTAGCCACTCAAAATTTTTAAAAAGCTTATTTTACCCAATAATTTTTAAATATATTTATTTTACCCAAATATACTATAATACCCTTATTTTAAATAATTTATCTAAAAAAATTGTAAAATAATATTCTCAAATTAAACAAAAAGGAAAAAAGAACAAAAACAAGAAAATTATATCACTTTTCCTCCGGGCACTGTAAAACCAGTGCCCCATTTGCTCAAAATTCAAATTACTTCCACTTAATTATTGCAAAAGAACTTTTCCCGCATACAAGTCCCTTTCTTGTTGTCATGTTGGAGAAGCTTTGCCAGAGAACATGATTGTTGAAGAGGGATGGAGAAAAAAAAATTGCGTGTTCAAGAAGATGGCCGGAGAAGATGACCGAAGAAGGTTCTCAGTGCAGAGCCCTGGTCGAGAGCATAGGCCCAGGGCGCGTTGCCAACGTACAACCTCAGCATGCAGGCTCTCGTCGAGCAAGGCATGGCACGCAACCTCAGCGTGCAGGCCCCCGTCGAGCAACGATCGACGCGCAGCTCCAACATGCAACCTTAGCGCGCAGGCCCTACATGTCGGTGTAGGAGCTCTGCCATCGTCAGCCTTCTCCCTTTGACTCTCTCTCCCTTCCCAAGCTGAACGCCACCGGCGAAAACGTCCGAAGAAGATGATGTTGGGCGACGCTTCTCCACGATAGGTCTTTTCTCTATGTAGCCCCACGACATCGCCGGAAAGGTCCTCTACCCTCCAGCCCTGCACCGTTGCTGAAAATGACATTCACCCTCCATTTTCGTCACTTACTCACTGTGAAGAGAGGGGACTCTGAAGAAAGAGGAGATGGAAGGAGAGATGAGGGTGGCATGCTATGGTAGTGGCTAATGATGGTGGTGGAATTCTCTGCAAATGTCTATGGATGGAGGTAGAGTTCTGCAGGGGTGATGAAGGGGAAGGCGTGGGAAAAAAGGATTTTTTTCTTTTATTTTTAATTTTCATCTTTTAGTTAGATTTTTTTTTTTTTTTTTTAACTAAGAGTAATTTTGTCCAAAGTGGTTATAAAATAAATATTTTTTAAAATTAGTGGCTAAAATCAATTTTATAAAAGTGTAAGCGGCTAAAAAATTAAAGTCGGCTTTTCTTATTATCCAGGCTACCAAATTTCTTAATTAAGTGTACTATTCCTAATCAAATAATTAAAATTAAACTATTAAACTCAAAACAAGACTAAAAACGTGATGTAGCGCCCCAAAACTGGAGGTTCGATGCGCTAACGGAAACACACACTATGAAAGAAAATCACAATAAAATTTTTGTAAACTAACATAAATCATTTTCTCGAATTATATATAAAAACTCGGACAGCACTTCGTTTATAATAGCAATAAATTCCATGCTCATGGGCGTTTACCATTCAACAACCAATCACACAAGATAAGACTTTTCAATCAATCTATCATTTTAAAATAATACCTTTCAAACAACCAATTAAAACATGTCCAACATTGACTAGTCAAAAATCCATTTTGAACATTCAAAATATGACAGCAAGGCCACAAGGATCACATGCGTTCATAAAATATTTAAATAATCCATAAACATACAATGGAAGCATATTGTTGACCACAACTAAACGGAGTCAATATTTCCAAAATTAAAATATGATCAACCATACAAAATGTCTCCATTAGTCCACATCCCCAACCTGCCGTCATGAATTACCTGAAAATATTTTTAAATGGTGGGGCTGAGTGCCAGAAAACACTCTGTGAGAATACTCATACATTCGTCCTATAATTTGCAATAAGAATATCAATAAATTCATATTTGACATGTCATAAATCATACGCTCAATAAACATAGTGGAGACCGACCCTAATGTGATCACATATAAACTATAACATATTCATAACATGAACATGTTCATAAGTAATTGCACCGGAGTGCCATATTCGGAATCCTCATATTATTCGTATCAATCCACATTGAGCAACATAAGCATAATCCATTTTTCATAGTGGACGAAAGTTTAAATATAATTTCGACAGCATTTTGGTAAGTAAACCCACCTTATTGCTAGATTAGTTGTAGCTTTATCCATGAATTCTCATCCGAAGCCGGTTGTCGGATTAGGACCTCATGCTTAAATATAGGAATAGCCTTAATCGTCGTCCTAAACGGGTCTCGGGGTTAGGACCTATACATCAGAACTATATCTTAATAACATATTAATCTTCTAAACATAGACTATAACGTAAATAAGGATCTAGGAAACAAGTCCCTAAAATAAGAGCGTAGTCTGATGTCATTTAAAGGTTAAATGGGATCCTAGCTTAAAATATATCG
This sequence comes from Perilla frutescens, assembly GCA_026008535.1. NCBI lineage: Eukaryota > Viridiplantae > Streptophyta > Magnoliopsida > Lamiales > Lamiaceae > Perilla > Perilla frutescens. The sequence continues at coordinate 9,921,779 of BRKX01000013.1, read as the reverse complement.
AAGTCCTCAATCATATAAATAGATGTCTTAAATTCATAGGGGGAAATTATAAAACTTAATTTAAGATTTAAAGGATCATAGAATATTAATATGGAAATATTGATTTATTATATCATACACTTATTTCAAATTTAATCTAAATTAAGCAAAATAAACTAAATAAAAATAATGTAAAAATATAATATGATTATATAGTCAAGAGGGCTTGAACACTTGACCAAAAATATATGTGAAATAATAAACACTTAATGGCTAGAAGAATTGAGAATTATAAAATGCATCAAAGTGGCTTGAACCTTTGACCTCTAGCATAAAAATTGAACTCACACCATTAAACTAAACATCATTTTTAAAAATAGATTTATATTTTGAATTACATAAAGTTTAGAATTAACTAGGAATAAAAATAAATAAAATGCATTCCAAAAAATTTGAACCCTAGACTTATCATAATAAAATCTAGAACACAACCATTGGACTAGAGGATATTTTCAAAAATTATAGCAAATTTTTATTTAAATATAACTTAAATAATATTGGATTAATTGTGCAGAAATCTGGAAGACAACCATTGGGCTAGGGGATATTTTCAAAAATTATAACAAATTTTTATTTAAATATAACTTAAATGATCTTGGATTAATTATGCAGAAATAAAATGTTCAAAAAGGATTTTGAACCCTTGACCAATTATTAATAAATGATAAGATTAACCATTACAACACATATCATTTTCATAATTAAGTGCTTGTTTTTAATTTAATAAAGTCAGTCATGTATGTATCACTAAATAAAAATAATTGAGAATTGAACCATAGATCGACCGTGATAAAATTCATTTTTGAAAATATTAATAAGTTTTTATTTAAATATAGTCCATGATTATATTGGAATAAAATGCATAAATAAAATGTTTATAAAGAAATTTGAACCCTTGAACATTCATTAATTAATCTAGAATTCAACCATTATACCACATATTATTTTCAAAATTAAGTGCAAGCTTTTAATTAAATAAAGTCATAAATACATCCATTAATCAAAACAATAAATTGCCCCAAGGGGAAATGAACTATAGATCTCCCAACATAAATATTGTACCCCAAATATTAGGCCAAAGTACAATTTTCATATTAATAAGCGTGCTTTTATTTAAATAATTCTAAAATACATGCATTATTATTTACAACAATAAACTTCTCCAAGTAGATTTGAACTTTAACCCTTTCAATACTTAAATAATGACTTTTTCATAAGCTATAATTCACATTTTGAAATATAACATAAGCTCTTTAATTAAATAGGTCCATCATCATCATCATCCACTACAAAAAATTGATTTTTTAACCACACATATAAATATGGCTAAAAATATGCCTATGTGTGAAGGAAGAAAATGCTTGTGTAACAAACTACAGTGGTTGAGGAAAAAAGGACCAAAGAAATTATATATTTACTTTTAAGTTATTTTTAATATCTTATGTTATTTTAGAGGCCAATTAATTTATTTTTTGTTATTTTGTGGGGGCCAGTTAAGTATGTTTTTATCAGTTATCCGAATGAAAGAGGTATGTATACAGAAAAATATCTCAAAATTCTCTCCCAATCTCTCATATTTTCCCATTTCTTCCCTCATATTTCCCCATTTTTGGTTTATATTTTATATCAATATTACAAAAAAATTCAAAAAAATTAGGAAAATACATGGAATCACTTCATAGATCATTATGATGACTGCATATCTCATTAAGTCTACATATTAATTTAAGAACAATAGACAAAATCAAAAATTTACAATACATAACATGCATGAGACTCATACAATGAATTGAAAAACTAAAATTCATAGGATGATAATATATAATTGAACATGGCAGAATCATATAAGAAGATAATTGAAATTAAAGTAGATGATGTAATACCTATTTAGTTCACTATAATTAATTCCCAGATTTGAAAGCCACAAGAAACCTTTAATTTCAAAACAATCAATTTTCTGCCTTAGACGTGAGACTGCAAATAAATATTCTAGTTGTGTGGATTCTTTTAAAATGTATTCCGTTCAGTTGGAAGGGAAGGGTTTAATGGATATAGTTTAGGAAAAGAAATTGATTGACTTGGGCAACTGATTTGAATCAAAGAAGATCACTGTTGGAGAAAAAATCTCAACAAATTTTATAATTATATAATGTTGGTTGGTGGAAAGAAAATAGTGAAAAATATTCAAATATCCATTTTTAAAAAGGTTAAAGTTAATTTAAATGTTAACTATTTCGATTGTTTGATCCCGAATCATCGAACATGTGGCAACGACCAATCTTTTAAAATACATATACATACATTATTGTCATGTGAAGGTAATCAAACAATTGAACCAAATCATGTGTCATTTACATTAAATATACATAATTAATACCGGTTAATCATTTTTAAAAAATTATATCAAATTAATTAATTATTTTTAAGTAAAGCCATGTAGGTAAAAAAAAAAAAAAAAAAAAGGAATCTGGATCTACACCCCCTAAAAAATACATGTATCTTTTACCCACACAAATACATATATAATTAGTAATTTTGTGTGGTTATTTATTTATTTTAAAAATTATATTAAAAATTTTAGTTATTTCAGAATGCCACATAGGTATTAAAATTTTTAATAGATCTAGAGTCAAAAATTTAGAAGTATCTTTTACCCACACATATACATAATTTGTATTTATGTGTGGTTAATTATTATTTTCAAAATTTTATAAAAAAAACAATACATATCTTGAAATGCCACATAAGCATAACAAAGTTGGAAGAAATCTAGAATTTATTTCGCCAAAATAAAAAATGTCATTAAAATATTTTAACCACACATATTGAATGTAAAAAGGTAATTAGAAGTGTCAAGTCTATTCACCCACACATTATATAATTATGTGTGGTTAAATAGCGACACATTATAATGTGTTGCTAATTTATGTGTGGTTAAAAATTCAATTTCTTGTAGTGATCATCATCATCATCATCATAATAATAATAATAATAATAATAATAATAATAATAATAATAATAATAAAACAAAAGAAACTCACACACACACCGACTGACTGCATGCGCGCGCGCGCGCACACACACACATAAAATCAAAATCCACCATATTCATTTCTTCAACCACTCATTCAAATTGCAAAGTGTTCAAGAATACTAAGAACACTCAAATTAAGATCAAAATAATATTTAAACATAAAATAATCAAAATAGCCCATAAATCCATAATTATAACCATAAGAATCGAAGTAGAAATTGAAAAATAAAGAAAAAAATAAGGTTTTAAAAGGTTAGGGTTTAACCCACTCTTAGATCCGAAAATCGGATGCCTAAACCTCAAAATCTTTAAAAAATAATAAAATTAAGAAATGGAAAGAAGAGAATGAGGGGAATCAAAAAGTGTAATTGCATGGAGGAGGCGGTGGTGGCCGGCGGCGGAGGTGGTGGTGGAGAGGGGAGGGGTCGAGGGAGAGGGGAAGGGGCTGTTCCCCTTTGAATGATGTGTGAAATGGTAGAAATGGGGCTCAAAATGGTATTGGGGTATTTATACCCCTCTTAAATAAACCCTAATTAGAATTTAAATTAGAGAAAAAATCATATATTGGTCGATTGAATTCCTATATTAGTGAGACCAAGTTCTATGGATTCGTATCGACAAGCGCTATCATTTAATGTATTCTTTCGTCTCATTTCAATAATAATTGGGCCGTAAATAAATAAAATGGGCTAGAAAACCCATCATTTGGGCTCTAGAAAAATTCATTGGACCTCTATAATTGGATTTGAGGTGTTACTATAGCTGTCAAAACAGTCGGGTCGGGGCCGGCCCAAGCCCATGGGCCAAAAAAATTCGGGTTGGGTCGGCCCGACCCAAAATTCAGGCTGGGTCGGGCCACCCGCGGGCCTAAGGCTAAATTTCAGTTTTTTCTCTGGGCCGACCCGGCCCACTTGGGCCAAAAAAAATCGGGTCGGGTATGCCCGATCCGAAATCAAATCGGACCTATAACATTACAGCCCAGCCTGGCCCAAAATCGGACTGGGTCGGGCCGGCCCATCTGCTCTAGGTGTTACAAGTGAACTATCAAATAATGAAACTAATTAATCATAGGGTATGCAAACACATGAATTCCTTCCATATTAATCTAATTCCATCAATTTCTACTTTAATTCAATTATCGGTGAAGGATCAAAATATGACTACTAATATTATTTTTTTTAAAAACTAGTTACTTACATGGTTCTAATTAATAAGTCACAATGACTATATTAACACTAGTATATTCCATTAGTAGGAGTGTGCAAACGACCGAATGAACTGAATTGAAATTATATTTTATTCAGACCAGAATGACACCGGTCGATTTTTTCGATCGCTTCGGTCAGTCCGATTGAATTTTGTTTACAATCCTTTGTTTTAAGAACAATGATTTTTAGGAATATTATATTATGAATTATACAAAAATTTTAATAGTTTATGAATATTATATTACTTATAATATACTCTCTCCATCCCAATAAAATATGCTTGTTTGCTTTTCCGGGATGTCCACATATATTTATGTAGTTTTCTATATACATGTAGTCCATTTACTAATATATAATCCTATTTAATATGTTAACATTATGTATTAATTCATTAATATTAAAGAAATAAATAGGGGTATATTAGGATTTTTTTGATTAGTTGTGTTTCACAATTTTTTTTAATCCATGTGAAAATCTTAATCAGTCTATCTTATTGGGATGAAGGGGCTAAAATATATTAAATATATAACTAAATGTCTTAATATATATTAATATAATATACGTTGACAGGCCGAATAACATGTAAAAACTGACCAAATCTCAAAATTTTCAGTCGGTCCGATCTTGTCCTTTCCGTCGATCCAAACGAGTTTTGCACACTCCTATCTGTCAGTAAGAACAAATTACGACCACCAGAAATAGTGTGATAATCGTATTCATTTATATTCAAAGCATTTACAAACGTAGGGTTTAGTTTTCTTCTCTCTTTTAGGGCAACGAAAGTTGGTACTTTGTACCAGGTTGGTGAACGTCTATTTCATATGATAGACGCATGTGAGATGCTACTTTTTGGAGAAAAGCCACTACTAAATCCATGCAAAAACAACTAGACAAACCACATTTTGAATTTTGGAAAAATTTAAAGTTTTCCTAACCTGGCCAGCTTAGTTACAGCCAATATTCTGATAGATAGTATTATTTTATGTGGCGATTGCCGATTGGTGCTATGGTTTGTTTTCTCAAATTTATTTATTGTATTTTTTAGATTTTCATAATTAGCTTTTAATATTTTAGTTAAACTATGGTTGATTAACTGCTTCATTTTGTGGATGTATATTTTAATTGCTTCATTATTGGAATTTATGCAATGATTATTCTTTTTAATTTTTAGGTTTAGTTAATAATTGCTAAGTCGGGTTTAATACTTTTATTCTTAGGATTTATGATATGATTGTTTTTAATTTTAATATTTAGTTAGTAATTATTGATTGTTATTTTATTATTTGAGTTTAAAATTATTTTAATTTTCATTTTAAAATTATTATTATTAAAAAATTAAGACAAACAATTCCTATAATATGACATTGTCAAATTAATATATATATTAAAAAGAAAGTCAAATGTACATCAACATATACTTAAACTTTAAGTACATCGGGTGGATGCGTACATTGCACACGGTGAGCACATAATACTTTTCATTGCTGAAAGTGATACTTTTTAATATTATAAATCATACTTTTTTTAATTTAAAAAATGTAGCAATAATTAAATATGTTACCATCTGTTTTTTTCTTTTTTAACAATATTTTTCAATAAAGTAAACGTGACACTTTTCAATAATAGAAGCGACAATTTTCTCTGAGTTGAGACAATCAGAAGATTTTCTAATATAAGACTTGTCTAAATCCAATCTACTAGAAAATTTTCTAATAATATTAAAAAATGTGTTGAGAGATTACCTATCGATATATTTTCATATATATAAGCAAGGATGAAAATATCGCGAAATATCGCGGATATATCGCGAATATTGACATTGCGATACGGATATTGGGGGGAATATCTTTTTTCCCGAGTATCGACGAGAAATCGCAATATATCGCAAGATATCGCAATATATCACGATTTTTTAAATATTTCTATAATATATTTTGATTTTTATTTAATACTATATATTTTTGTGATCTTTTTCAGGTCTTCAATGTAATTATTTGAGTTGCAATATTCTTTGCTTTTTAAAGACATTTACTTTGCAAAAAAATATAAGAGAAATAAGACCGGGAAATCAACCGATGTCTTAGAAAGAAAAGTAAGATGCAATTGCACGGACTTTATTTTTTCATTTTTTCAGTTAGAGGACATGATGGACAAATCACTAAAAAATTTCTCCCCATATATCACATGAAATTGAAATCTAAGATTGAATATAAATTATTTGACAAATCTTGATTCTATGAATATGGGTGACACTGATCATAGTGATATGTCCCAAGATTCATAGGAGTTCACAAATTGGTTGGACTACTCAAAATATGTATCAACAAAATAATTGGGTCAGTGGACATTATCCAATTCATGGTGAAGTTGTTGGAAGAAATTAAGAAACATATCAAGTGAACGTGATAAGTTGGTACCAATATTGTTTAGAATAAGATGGCATTCCATCTACTAATTGAATCTCATAGATCCTCATTTTGGTATTAATTGTACTTTATAATGTTTATTTAGTCATTTTATATTGTATTATGTATTATTTTGTCAAATGTATTATCTCAAACGGTATTTATATAATGTATTATTTATATATTTGCTTTCAAAATACAATTCTATCAAAAAAATTAGTCGAATATGTGCATAATAATATGTCATCATAGTTCCTAAAATTTTATGCTAAATTTCCAAGATTTTAATATAATTTCCGTCATTTTTTTCAATTTTCTGCGATATCGATATATCCGTCGATATATCCGTAAAATTGAAGTTGCGATATATGCTGCGATAGCGAAATTTTCATCCTTGTATATAAGATATATCTATATCTATCAGTATATATTTATTTGAATTCTTGACTTGGTCCCACCATAATAATCGCATCCGGCTGGCTAAAAACAATTCACAAACTACTAGCCTGCATACAGCCTGGACATATGCATCAAGACAAAGGCATAAAACAGTTACAAAATAAACAATGATGAAATATTTATATACAAGCATGTCATACATTTTTTATGTCACACTTTTCTCTGATTCCTACCTGCTACAATAACAAATTCTGATTGAAGTCCCATTCTCAGACGAAAAGAAAAAAAAGCACATGATTTTCCTAGCATTCGGCTCCAAAGAAATGAATCAAATATACCACACCACCCTATCAACTCAATTACTATGATCAAACCAAAAAAATATAACAAATACAAGTCAATTTATGGGAAAGAATGAATTAAATACAATTTGCAACCTCGTATAGCAACACTCAAAACAAGAAGCAAGCAACCATCGACGTCCCATATCTGATCTCGTTTAGCACCCCTGTTCCCATGTCATCTGCAGTCCGTCGAGCTAAACGTGTCGAATCCCGTTGGTTTCACAGGGATGCTCGACTGCGTCTGGCTGTACGACGGATCACCAAACATTCTTGAAGTCCCTTCATCGGCTTGCCATCTTTCAAGGGCTTGAGGAAGACTCTCTCGGAGATTAATGCCCGAACCATCGTCTTCTTCAGGCCTCAAAGGCTTCCACTGCTCGACGAGGGGTCCCAATATGTTGACTGCGTGTCCCATGTCTGGCCTCTGGAATGGCTCGCGAGCAGTGCAATGCCCTGCCAACTCGGCCACCTTGCAAATGCTCTCGTAGGTTTCTTGGTCTGGCTCAAGAATCTGGTCTATGGACTTTCGAAGGATGTCTTCGTTGATCACAACCCTTCGGAACCATGACACCAGATGAGACTCCTCGGATGGCACGGTCTCATCTAGTGCTTTTCGACCAGTCATAATCTCCATCAAAACTACACCAAACGCGTAAACATCAACCTTCGTCGTCACTCTGCCCGTAGCTGTTAAAATAGGAACCATTAGCATCAACATGTGTGAGGACATTATCTTGAAGATTAATTGACATAACAATGGAAGAAACTTCCAAAATCATTACAGATTAACAGATAAATAATCTTGTTTATTGAGCTTCTCTCACATTTGATCGCTACAATAAACATACACTAGTTCTGTAATGAAAGCTACTAATTTCATATCATTCAAGTAGATATTCATAACCCCATTCTAGCTTGTAAAATGCCAAAACATAAACATGAACTAAAACTCAACATTAAATGAATGTTCAATTTTATGATGCCTTCATATAAGAGAGTGCCAAATAAGTATATGCAACATTTACATAACATCAATATTTTAGAGCTACATTGAGTAAATTCAGCATAAAGGGGGAAACATATATAAGCATAGTTACCAGCATATTCAGGTGCAAGATAGCCAAAGGTTCCAGCCAACCGCGTCTCAACCGAATACTTGCCATCAGGCGCGTTCTTAACCAATCCAAAATCCGCAACCTTAGCTCTCATGTCGTCTGAAAGAAGTATGTTTGAGGGCTTCAAATCTCTATGGATGAAGCTTTGCTGCGCTAAGCTATGAAGATACTCGACACCTCTAGCTACGTCTAATGCAATAGTCACCCTCTGTTTCCAAGTAAGAGGATCAAAGCCAAGTTCCTTCCACTCAAACAAATGCTGGCTTAGAGTCCCCTGCGGCATATACTCGTAAACAAGAAGCCTCTCATTGCCATTTATGCAGTATCCTAGCAATGCAACTAAATGTCTATGCCTAACTTTGGTGAGAACACTGATTTCTGCTTCGAACTCTTTCATCCCTTTCGTCCCCATCACCCCCGACTCCATTCTCTTCACAGCAATCTTAGTCCCGTCGTGCAAATCGCCCTTGTAAACCACTCCAAACCCGCCTCTTCCCAATACATTCTGTTCACTGAAATTGTCCGTCACTTGCCTAAGAACCTCTATTGAGATACCGACATTTCCACCATCAGAAAGAGGAAATTCACTATGATCATCGCTGCTCCTGCTATGTAACTCGCTAGGGCCTCCAGCATTGCCATTCGTTCCATAAGTTTTCGACGTTTTCTTCCCCTGCTCGATGCCCTCTACTCCTCCGGCCTTCTTCTGCCGTCTCCTGATATAGCATTTATACGACACGAACAACACAACCCCGATAAACACCACAACTGCCACCACAACCCCGGCTATTAGTCCAGCCGAAACAGGGCTCTTATTCGAACCCGACGCCCTTCCACTGTTCGTCCCAGGCACGCCACTGCCACCATCACTCACATTCTTACCGAGCAACAGATTACCAGCATACACAAACTTCAAAGAGCTAGGAACTATCGGAATCGGCCCGGACAGATTATTGTTCGACACATCAAACATTTGAAGCTGAGGCAGAGTTATTATCTCACTAGGAATCACACCACTGAGATCATTATCATTCAACACCAAATTCCTCAACGACGTCAAATTCGCAAACGCCGGCGATATGCTACCGGAAAACCCCTGCTTCGCCATGCTCACAGTAGTCACACTCTGTCCCTTCGTATCACAGCTCACAAACCTCCACGCTTTACATGCATCATTGCCCTCCCACGACTCCGCCATCGGCATCGGGTAACCGAGCGCCGCTGCGACGGAAAGCAGCGTCGTCACCTGCGGATCACATGGCCCAGGCTTATCCAAGCAGAAGCTGTTTGTAGTCCCAATTGTTGCATCGACTCTGCTCGGAAACTGTGGGAACGGACCCTGCAGCTTGTTGTTCTGCAACGTGATGTTAACAAGCTTGGGCAAATTCATCAACGACGGCGGCACGACGCCGGTGAAATGATTATCACGGAGCTGCAAATCGAATAAGTTGAGACATTTTGATAAATCGGGAATTCCGCCGGAAAACATGTTAGCGTGCAACCAGACTTGGTACAACTGCGGCATGTTGGATAAGACATCAATCCCGCCGGAGAATCCTTGCTTCTGATTATTGAGCCAGAGGTTCTGAATCTCGGAGCCGGAGAAAGATGCCGGCAGGGTTCCGGTGAGGTTGTTGTAGGACAGCCTCAAGTTCTGCAGATTCGGGAATGAGGCGAAGATGTCGGGGATGGCGCCGGTGAGGCTAGCGTTGCTGGCGTAGAAGGTGACAAGATTGCTGCTTTCAGTTAGGTAATTTGGGATTTGCCATGGAGCGAGATTGGAGTTTTCGCTGATGGTGAGAGTTACGAGATTTGGGAGACCTAAGAGAAAATTGTCCGGGACGGCGGAGAAGCCATTGTTGTCGAGGTAGAGTGACTGGAGAGAGGACATGTTTTGGAAGGAGGGGAAAGAGCCGGAGAGAGAGTTTTTTTGGAGAGAGAGGGACTGGAGGCGGGAGAGGAGGTTGAGGGAGGGTGGGAGGGAGCCGGAAAGAGAGGCGGAATTGAGGTTGATGGTGGTGACGAAGGAGTTGGTGGTGTCGCAAGTGACGTTTGACCAGTTGCAGACGGGGGTGGCGGAGGACCAGCCAGAGGGAGCGGGAGAGAGGGAGGAGAGGAGGGTGAGCATGACGGAAGAGTCGTCGGCGGAGGAGAGGAGGAGAAAGGTGAAGAGGTAGAGTAGGCGGAGGGCCATTGGAAAGGAAAGAATGTAGTGAAAGAGAAGAAACAGTGTGTTGTAACTTGTAAAAAGGGTGGCGTGGCGGTGGGGTTGCTGCTGTGCTGGATTATATGCCTTTGTGGGACATGACAGAACATGGTAATTGGTAAAAGGAGCTGCCTATTTTCTATTTATAAGGAGAGAAGATGACCAGTGTGTAAGAATGAACTTATCGAGATGATGACGATGAGAATTCAATGGAATGAATTTGACTTTGATATGGTTACTGTCCATATGAAATAAGATATGGATGAAACTCACATGAGTGATACGATTTATCATCATAATTTATAATTTATAAATAAAAGGGCTGTTCATTTGTGCATAAGGTGCATGGGCCGGTCCATGAGACGGGTCGGTTCATCAATTCGGATCCAGCCCATGCCTAACCTAAAAAAAAGAAGAAGAAAGAAACGATGCGAGAGAGAGAGATAAGAGAGTCGAGAGACAGCGCAGAGGACGACCACACGACGGCGAGAGAGGATCAGCGACCTCACCCGACCGCCGCCACCATCAGCGCCGCTGCCGGAAGGCCAGCACCACCGCGCCGGAAGCTAGGACGGAGACATTACATTATATATTGAAGAAATTCAATTTTTTGTCAAGCTCAAAAATTTCAAGGTAACACTCTAGAATTCAATCAAACCTATTCAATTGTGTCCATTGTAGTTGGAAAATTTATTTTTCAGATTCTTAGAATTGAATAATTTAGATTTTCGAAATTTTTTTTGGGAATTTGAAAAATATACTTGGATGTATATACTGCTTAGGATGGATGAAATTAACATGAATGTGGGAAATTATTCGAAAGTTCTTGTGATAATTGATGATTCTGACAGTGAGGCAATCCCCATACGAGCACAATACGGAGGTAAAAGTTTTACATAAACTGATCAGGTTTTACCCCCACGACTCTGATACTGTACAATATTTTAATTGATACTTTCGTGCACATTAGGTGATACTGTGACCCTGTCTGGATCTCTGATTGTTGAATTCGAGTTCTTAAATTAGTGTTGGTGAATTATGCTTATTTAATCGAGTGTTTATATTTGCTGAAATCACCACAATTTTGCATCTCGAAGCATTTTAGAATGAACTCTTCTTAGAATTAGAGCAATGAATACTACAACTTGAGATTGATGTAGTTGCTATTTCAATTCATTAATAATTAATTCCCCCTATATGAATATGAATTCAATGTATTCATCATAATTTTGAATCTTCAACTTGTTGTGGGTGATGATGTTGTTGCAGGTGCAAGTTAAAAATGTCGAGCATTATCATTCCTACACATTGCTTAGTAAGGATATTAGCTTTGTATTTTAAGTACAATTTTTGGTTGCTCTTTTGGGTTATTGCTTAGACAGAAATGAGAGGCTACTTGTGTACGAATACATGCCTCATGGCACACTCAGCAGGTTTCTGTTCAACTGGAAAGATGAAGGTTTGCAGCCCATGGAGTGGATAAAGAGGCTAATTGTTGCACTAGATGTTGCTAGAGGTGTTGAATACCTCCATGGTTTGGCTCAGCAAAGTTTTATTCATAGGGATCTTAAGCCATCAAATATTCTTCAGGGAGATGTTATGAGGGCTAAAGTAGCAGATTTCGGTCTTGTTAGGCTTGCTCTTGATGGAAAAGCTTCGATTGCTACTAAACTGGCTGGAAAGAAGAAGAGCAATGTTGAAGGAAGCTCAAATTAGTTGAGTGAGTTTGGCTCCAAGACTCCCAACCCTCGTTTGTTTTAGATCGATATCAGGTTGGTACCTGTCTTCAGCACAATTGATACTTTCATGCTTATTAAATGGTACCTATTCTATCTGACTGACTCACTTCTTAAATTTATTTTGCAGATTATTGGATTGAAGATTGCTCATTTTTTTAAATTTATCTTGGGATGTTTTAAGAGTTCAATTGGAATAAAAAATGTTGATTACTCTTGTGAAGTTTAAGAAGAAAAGGGGCTTCTCCACATGTAGTAGAAACTAAAGTTACAATGGATGCATTAGCTAGTAGCAGTTGCATTTATTTGTGTTTTGTCCTTTTTTGCACTCCTGTGTAGTTAGGTTGCAATGGTGTTAGGTGATTGATTCTAGCCTGCTTTGTTTTGCACATTCTATATGTATGAGCTGAAAATGGAGTCCTTTAAACTTGATATATTATGAAGCAGGAAAGATACAAGACATTCTTTCTCTGTCTGTGATTTTAAGATCCTCCCTAAACTGATACTACATTTGTTTCTAAAAATGATATGTTTTTGTTTTACAATTGATACCTTTATGCTAAATAAATGATACTCTTCAGGATGTATTGTTACTTTTTTTAAAATGTGATGCTTTATAAATACACGAATGATACTAATATCATTTCTGAAAACAAATTTGACTTTCCTTAAAATCAATATACGTATATCAAAATTACACCTTAACATGGAATCAACAGTTACTTTTTTATTGAAGATTTGATACTATATAGATTAACAATTGGTACTGCGATTGTATGTGTGAATAAATATAGGTCTTGTTTAATACAGGTTATGCTAGTTATTAAAAGGACAAAATTCGACATCAACCTGTATACTACATACAAAACCACAATTCCATTCAATCAAAATAAATAATACAAAAACATTCATTCACCAACATACATCCCACAAAAATAAAACAAGAATAATATTTCAACCCATCTCCAACATTATAACCAAACTTCATGTAAACAAACCCAAACCACCAAATCCAAACAACCAAATCCAACACATCTAACAAATCCAAAGCACCACATCAAAATATTCCTAAGTTTTGATCTAATATCCAGCGTAACACCACAAATATCCAACAAATACATACAAACTTCTCACTCACTTCTTCTTCCTGTTCATGAATGCAAGCACCATCTTCTACACTTCGAATCTTAAGTCATTTGTTCCAGTAAGGGCAATACGAGCACAGTACGGGGCTCGAAGCTTCCTTTGACCAACAGACTGTAAAACCAACAAAATGAAGTTAGAAAATCATTTAGAGTAATACAAACTCTAATCTGAAGCACTGTAAATTAAAATAGAGAATTAAAATTGAAGACAAACTATAAGCAAAAACACTCTGATACTTGTAAGCAAAAACACTCTGATACTAATAAACATCAACATTGATACTCCATAATAATAAAAAATGCACACAAATAAAACATAAAACAAAATCACTCTGATACTTATAGGAATCTCATTTAGTACTAATCATCATGAAAATTTTGGGAAAAAAATATAAATTGCACACAGATACAAAACATAAAATATAGAACAGAATTGATACTTATAAACATCTCATTTGGTACTAAACAACATGCAAATTGATACTCTGTACACAAATGCACGCACATTCAAACAATTAAAGTGTCAAAACAGGCTATACAAAATTTTACAAAGATAAACATCATATTTAACAAAACATATAACAGACAAACATAAATTGAAAATTTTGATACATGTTTCTGATTCAATTGGTACTAATAAGCATTGTAAATGATACCTAAAATCATAATTCATAATAATTATACACAATTTCAAATTAATCAGTCAAATCAACACATCAAATGGTACCAATCAGTTTCTAATGTCAAAATCAATAGACAAAATTCAAAATGCACAGAAACACACAAAAATAAATCTGTTATAAAATTCAGATACTCACATGAATCTCATCCGGTACTATTCATCAGTAACATTGATACTGAACTATAATATGCAGACTATTCAAAAGAACACAAATCTAAAACAGTGTACACTGAACCTTAAACACATAAACATAGTGTATTGAAGGTCTGAATCAAAAAACAGAAAGAAATTGCAAGGACTCCACCAAAAATAACAACTACGCATAGAACACATTCAAATGCAAATTGCAATACCTGAAGTGTCAAATCCATAAATGCGTCAACTTGGAAGGATGCAATATCATCCTTCCCATACACTCTACGCATAGAAATATAACGTCCCTCAATCCCAACCAATGTTGACAAGAGGTCATCAATGAAAATTAATTCCTGTAAAATGCACGAATGATATTCATAACTGATCAAAGGCTCAGAGCCAATACAAATAAGATGGTTTCTAATGAAGGCGTGTAAAAACCACTACACCCACAATGGATTCTGTAAATTTTTCCCTTTACTGCATCATCCAACATGCATAAATTTCAATTTGAGTTTCGCATAAATGCTCAAAGCACTATCATGTGGTTGATGAATTATTACCTGAATTGCCGCATGGTAGCAACCTATGGGCTTCTCCACCCCAGGACTGCATGCGAAAGAAACAACTACAGCAACAATATCACAGGAAAACAAATACAAACAAACATTAAAGCTCTAATTTTTCTTACATGTACATATAATTAGTTAAAATGCAAATTGCGTAACACTATAACTGAGAATTCGAGAATATCCAAATAAGTCCATGGAAAACCCCTTTGATTCGGTAACTCCAGATGCAAACTTGGTTTCTTGAGAACAATTTCATTAATATATGCATCAAACAACTCTTACCAATTACCATAAATCATAAATTCAAACAAAATGGGTGGGGAAAAATCGAGAGCGAGTTAAAAACAAAATGCCAGAAAAACCTGATGGAATCGACCGGTGAGGTAAGGGCGATCTACATTCCATGGCGAAGTGGAAGGGCTAGCTACGGCTGAATCCATCGAATTTCCCAACAACATTTAACTACAAATCTACAATTGCCTTTCATATATATGTTGTATGCATATCAAATAACACATTCACACGTCAATTGCCATGGATTCGAGCAGAAGTTTGGATTTTTTCTTCTGTGATGTGTGCGTGAAGATGGAAGAGAATAGAAAATTCACCGATGGAGTCAGCGAGATCTGGACGGATGAAATCGGAAGAGCGATCGAGATTGAGATTGGGAGAAAGAGGGATGAGCGGCTAGGGTTAGTCACAGATCAAGGAGGAAAATGACTGAAATGAGACAAGAAAAATATTTATACCCCGGGTCGCGGATCCGGGCCGGGTCGGTGTGGGTCGAGTCCATCTCATGGGCCGACCCATGCACCTGATGCACAGGAAATTTTGCGTAAATAAAATATAGGGTTGCTTAAATTTATTTTTAAAAAACAAAATTGCTCTTTTCAAAAAAATATGTACCTTTAAATTTTAAAAATGTATTATTCAATATTATGCAATTTTAGCCTTATTAACATTTGTGTAAAATTGAGTATCCTTTTAGTAAGTACTTCGTTAATAATTAGTGAATTTTTATATTTTATGTAAAAAATTCTATAATATTATATTTTTTTGAATTATTATAAAATTTGATGAATCGTGAATAAATTATTAATGTACTTTTTAAAAAAATCCTAAATTTTTCTTATTTAAATATTTTTTTATTAGTTGTCTTAATTTTTAATAGTTTTTTTTTAAATTCATACATTTTTTTTGTAAATGATTGATGATTTTGAGTTTTTATATAAATTATTTATTTGATATTTTTTAGAAAAAAAGCTATGCTTTTTTTATAAATTATTTTATAAGGGTATGATATTTCATTTGTCAAAATAAATAATAAACAAGAATACCATTGTTAAAAAAAATGATAATTAAGAATGACTAATCTCATGGAGCAGGTAATGAGGATTATGGGAATGACGATTCATGATCACAAAACCATCTGTTGGATTAGTAATTGAGATGGGAATGGTGATTCCATTCCATCATACCAGTCATGATCTAAGGATAATTTTGAACGCATCTCTCAATTCATTCCTTATAGTCCTCAATATTAATGAATATACAATTATTCTTTCATTAGTTTGTTTTATCCTTATATCCCTCACTAATTATAAATCATAGTAAAATAAAATAATATCTCAATATATAGCCCCATCCTAATCATAGTAAAAATGAAATAAAGAAAAAGTATGAACTCTAATTGTACAGTAAAATCTCTATACAGTAATATTGTTGGGACTAGAGAAAAATATTACTATATGGAGGTTATTCTTATATAGAGTTTACATATAAAAAAATTATTTTTTTGAAAAAATTAATATATATTATACAATAATTGGAAAGGTGCCTTCATATTTTAAAAACATGAATTTAAAAGGTATATAAGATTTATTCATGTGCTAATGCATATACGTATCTAGGAAATGAAAAAAAAAACCCTGATGTGCCAATGACGTAGAAGTTACAAAAAAATTAGACGAAGATGATCAAAGAATAGTTGCAAATTTGAGAAATCAGATAAAAGAACTTCATTACAATAACCAAATGGTTGTGGATGTTTTCCTCAATTATCCAAATGAGCAGTAAATAGTAAATGCTTTAACCAAATAAGATATAATTACATGAATCAAGCAAGAAACATAAGGTGATAATCCAGACGATGATAGTGTGGAAATATAAAAAGTCTCGTATCAAGAAACTTCAAGAATATATATAGCGCCCCGAACCCGAAGGCCCAGTGCGCAAACGGGAACACATACGATAAAAGAAAATCACGATAAAATTTTCACAAACTAATATAAAACATTTTCTCGAATTATAAAAATTCGGACATCATTTCATTTAGAATCATAATAAATTCCACGCTCATAGGCGTTTACCATTCAACAACCAATCATACAAGATAAGACTTTTCAACCAACCTATCATTTCAAAATCACACCTTTCAAACCACCAATTAAAACATGTTCAACCTTGACTAGTCAAAAATTCAATATTCAATATTCAATTTATGCCAGCAAAGCCATGACGATCACACACGTCCATAAAATATTCAAATAATTCATAAGCATACAACGGAAGTATATATACTCATATTTGTTGACCACAATTAAAACAAAGTCAAAATTTCAAAAACTAAAATCTAGTCAACCATACAAGATGTCCCTATTAGTCCACGTCTGCCACCTGCCATCATTAATTATCCGAAAATATTTTTAAATAGTGGGGCTGAGTGCCAGAAAATACTCCGTGGGAATACTCATACATTCGTCCAATAATTTGTAATAAGAATATCCAAAAATCCATATTTGACATGTCGTAAATCATATGCTCAATAAACATAGTGGAGACCGACCCTAATGTGATCACATATAAACTATAACATTTTCATAACATGAACATATTCATAAGTAATTGCACCGGAGTGCCATATTCGGAATTCCTCATATGAATCGTGTCAATCCACATTGAGCAACATAAACATAAATTATTTTTCATAGCGGACGAAAGTTTAAATATAATTTCAAAAGTATTTTGGTAAGTAAATCCACCTTATAGCTAAATTAGTAGAAGCTTTAATCATGACTTCTCATCCGAAGCCAGCTATCGAATTAAGGCCTCATGCTTAAATATAGGAATAACCTTAATCTTCGTCCTAAACAGGTCTCGAATTAGGACCTATACATCATAACTGTATCTTAATAACATATTAATCTTCTAAACATATACTATAACGTGAATAATGATCTAGGAAACGAGTCCATAAAATAAGAGCATAACCTGACGTCGTTTGAAGGTCGAACGAGATCCTAGCTTAAAATATTTGGAGTCCTCAATTGTACAAATAGATGCCTTAAATTCATGGGGAAAATTATATATAAAACTTAATTTAAGATTTAAAGGATCATATAATATTAATATGAAAATATTGATTTATTATATCATACGTTTAATTTCGAATTTAGTCTAAATTAAGCAAAATAGACCAAATAAAAATAAAGTAAAAGTATAATATGATTATGTAGTCAAGAGGGCTTGAACACTTGACCAAAAATATAAGTGAAACAATAAGCACTTAACCACTAGGCTAGAAAAGTTTATAAAACAATAATTAAGCTGCTTTAATTAAATACCCTCATAAATGTTTGAGTAAAAAGAGAATTATAAAATGCATCAAAGTGACTTGAACCTTGGACCTCTAGCATAGAAACTAGACTCTCACCATTATACTAAACAATATTTTTGAAAAATGATTAGTGGTTTTAATTAAATAAAGTTCATAATTATCTTGGAATATAAATAAATAAAGTCCATTCTAAAGGTTTTGAACCTTTCACTACAACCCGATGGCCAAATTCCGTCGCTACCGTAACGGGCGATGGAGAATGTCCGTCTTGTTATTATAGTCACTAAAAAAATAAGGCGACGGAATATTCCGTCGCCTTCAACTGTTGTCGATTTCGATCGAGGAATCGAGGCGACGAGTGAGGCGATGGAAACCAGTCTGTCGCCTTTTTTATTTTTATTTTTATTTTTATTTTTTTATTCGATTATTTTTCAGTTTTTTTAATTTTTTTATTAATTGTTTGTACCCAAATATATATAATAAAACATCATAAAATTAATATATATATATATATATAATTATACATAATTTAAATACAAATTAATAAATATTCAAAAATATAATATAATACAAATTTACACTACTCCTCGGATCCATCATCCTGCCTGCCAGATCCGCTACCAGACCCTACGGATCCTCCAGCACCACCCGGCTGCTGACTGAGAAGGCGCTCACGCAGGGACTCCATCCTGGCCTGCTTCTCTAGCACCTGCTGCACAGTCCCCCGTTCGGTACTCAGCTTCTCCTTCATCTGTACCTCCATTTGTGCCTGCATCTGCGACTGCATTTCAGCTAGTCTCGTATCGAGCTCTGCCTGGGTATAGAGAGGGTGAGCCCAGGCTGGATGACGAGGAGGATCCTCCAGCTGCAGTGGAAGGGTGACGAATGGCAGGGGCCATGTTCCCTAGCCCGATAGTACGCTCTTTCTTGTCAGGCGCCACCACCTGGCGGTAAATCTCGCCCATATCCGGCTCCCTACCGTCCGCTATCCACTCAGCGGCCAAGGCATCACACTTGTCCTACATTTATCAGAATATTAGTAAATAATATTTTTGGTCCCTAGTGAGTCGATGTCAGTTTAGAGGGGGGTGAATAAACTGATATGAAAACTTTTACTTCAAATGCAGAATGATAAGGGCCCTTGACTCACTTAGTAACTTATCTATGCACAAATCAGTTGAGCACTTTTTGGATAGCTTGAGTGCAGATTGTGTGAGCTTGTGTACAGTTCAAGGATATGCGAGTATAAGCAAAACAGTACAACACACAGATGATTTATAGAGGTTCGAAGTCTCAAACTTCTACGTCCTCTCTTCCTTCCGTAGAAGGGCAACTCCACTATATAACTTGAGTTTCTTTACAAATTATACAATGAAGGACAGTTGGCTGAACTTGGTAACTGCTCGCCACCTCAGCGGGTCGACGGCTCACACTTACAGTCCCTAACTGCTCGCTAGGAAGGTAGGTGCTATTGAAGTCTTTACAAGGTTTTAGATCTCTTTCAATCTTCAAGAGGTTAGTCTTGAACATGGGATATCAACTGATGTGCTCTTTCAATTGAGCTAGGTAGTTGATCGGTGTATTGCTGGAACTGAGAAGGTTGCTCTAGCTGGATTGTCAACAGCTAGCTGAATGCTTTAATTCTATCGTAGTTTTAGCAAATACTAAACTTGAGCTATGTGAGAGGGAGAAAGAAAGCTCTGTTTGAGATAACTTGAATGAAGGCTTCAAGAATGAAAGTTGCGAAAAGTCTATGAACACTTTTATTCACTCGTCTTTTATAGAGGAGTGGTTTTGTGACCGTTGAGTTCCATTGATCGGTGGCTCTGTTAGTTCATCAATAGCAGATGGTCTTTATGATCGTTGGAGCTTTTGGTTGAAGTAGCCGTTGCTTTGCCAATCGATCTCTGTTGGATATTTTGATTCCAGTAGCCGTTGCTTTGCCAATCAATCTCTATTGGATATTTAATTCCAGGATCTCCATTGGAGCATTTATTCCAAGATCTTCATTTGAGCATTAACTCCAGGACTCTCTGGCTGGCAGTTCTGAGCTCCAGTTTAGTTCGGCTATTACTCCAGTTGGCAGTTCTGAGGTTGTCTGCTTAGTTCGGCTATTACTCCAGTTGGCAGTTCTAAGCTTGTCTGCTTAGTTCGGATATTACTCCAGTTGGCAGTTCTGATCTTCTTCCTCCAGTTCGACTGATCTCAAGTTGTTGAATAGCTTGTCAGTTCGACTGCTCTTTCTTGAGCTTTCTTGTCAGCTTGACTGATCACAAGCTGTTGGCTTGCTTGTCAGTTTGACTGTTCTTTCTTGAGCTTTCTTGTCAGCTTGACTGATCACAAGCTGTTGGCTAGCTTTTCAATTTGACTGATCTTTCTTAAGCTTCCTTGTCAGATGTTTGCTTGTTTTCTCCTACAAGTTGGATGACTTCAGTTCTGGCCTTTGATTGATTCGTCTGTTTACTTCAGTTTGGCTGAAGTTAAGTTTGGCAATCAGCTGGATACTTCCAGTCTTCAGTTTAAACTGATCTCTTATCAGTTTCTTCAGTCTTATCGATTTTTCTCTTAGCTCAGCTGACTTAGCTGTCAGTTTTGTTTTGACTGGTTCGACTCTTTTAATCCTTAGTTGGATTGAGTTTTGACTGGTTTGCGTATCCTTCCAGCTGGTTGACCATGCTCCAGTTGGGTTGACTCTAGCTTCAGTTGAGTTCCTTCTTGAGGCTCTGGATTGGTCAGCTCAGATCTACAGCTTGGATCTTGGTCAGTTTTTGAGGAATAGTTTTGACATCTCGTCAAAACCTTATCTGGGGGTTCTTTGATAGTTTTTCCTAACAAATATATATATTTATACCTATATATATATATAAAAATATTAGTAAAAACTTACCTTGTTCTCTCTCGCCTTGGCTGAGGTCTAGAGGCCGTTTGAACAGTGAAGCAGGAGGTAGGTCTGATAGCTTGCCTCCCAGTCAGACAGGTGCTGCTCTCTAGCTTGATTCAACAAAATAAAATGAAATTAATTAGAAAGTGTTAATTTTTTATACTATAAACTTGAATAATTATTATAACTCGTACCAGATCGTGTATATGATCCACGGCTGATCTGGCACCTCTGTGGTGAGTCTGTGATGAGTGCATAAATTGCACTCATTTTGAGTGCAATTGCACTTGGTTATCTTATATATATGTTGTAGATATTGCTAATTCTTGATTTAATCTTATGCTTTATGTAATGTGGCTAATATAGGGAATTTTTGGGTTATAAAGAGCAAAAACAAAGTCATATTGATATTGGGATCAACAAAGAGTACACAAGGCATGAAATAATGAAGAAACGAGCAAGAAAACGCCCAAGTGTTGAAGAGACGACCCCCAAACGCGACCCAAGGGGATCGCGCTTCAGACCACTTGGAAACGCGAGGCACAAATGTGACCAAGGGGGGTCGTGCCTCGGCCTTGAGCCAGAACGCAATCCCCAAACGCGACCCAAAGCCCATTTTGCAGAAACTTCAGAGACCCGAAATTCTTTGGACGAAACGCGGGTGTCAAACGCGACCTTCTTGGGTCGAGTTTCGGCCTTCAGTTGAAACGCGACCCCAAAACGCGACCAAAAGCCCGTGTTGCAGAACCTTCAGAGACCTAATTTCCTTTGTTCCAAACTCCATCCTCAAACATGAGTTCCTGGGGTCGAGTTCCGTACAGACGGAAATTAAATTTGACTTTTGGCATCCAATTATTGGTCCACTCCTTTATATATCTATTGGAATTTTCAAACCACACATCCATCCACCCTAGGACACGAAATACACTTAGAAAAACATCAAGATTGGGGATTTTTGAAGATCAAGAGGAAGGAGGAAGATTCAACCATCCATTTGAACATCCAAGCCATAGTATTGAAGAAGAGTGTTCTACATTGGGTTTTATCACTTCTTCTCCCTTCTTCAACTTGTATTTAGAATGGGTTTTTGTTCTTTTTCTTGTAATCTTGATTTTATTGTGAATATGGTTGGCTAGAGCCTTAGGGCTCTAGGATGTGGTGAAGCAATGTGAATATTGATCTTTGATTTGGGATATATATATATATGCTATTGCTTTGTCAAGATTTTGATCTATGCTAGGGCTTGAATGGTGTTGTTTGGTTGGCCATCTTACTAACATCACATATATGAATCACTTGCATCTAGTCAATCCCGTGATCATAAGCATGCTTGGATCAATCTACGTATTTGTCTTCTTAGTCGAATGTCATTATGTGGAAGGAAATGTGACCCTTAGAGCCTTTGGTAGGTGCGACCTTGGAATGCGTTAGAGATAGTCATCCTTGTCGCATTCACAATTTAAGAGATATTCGAGAGATGCTCTTACTATATTCGTGGTCTTTCTATCTATGAACTTTGCATATATGTGTGTGTAATCCTTTGTTGTAGATTAATATGAGCATTGTGTAGCCATGTCCTAGAGTTTCTCCTTATTTACCATCTTCAGAACTCTCCCTTGTTTGGTATTGTCTCTTGAGTGCTAATTATATTGATAATTATTGTTGTTTAAGTGTTTATGTCTTTTGTTCTTGTTTGGTATTGTGATTAGGTTAAAACACACCCTCTCCTTATTTATCGTCTAGATATTTCACTCATCTATCGCCGTGGTGATTGCATTGTCTAATTTCTATTCCATTTCCCTGTGGATCGACCTCGTATCATCATATCTACAATCATATGCTTTTACACTTGTAGGCATGACACGAGTTTTATAAATATTGAAACCATAGTAGATGTGAAATAATCTCTATCAAGTTTTTGGCGTCGTTGCCGGGTAAACGGAATTTATTTGATTTATGCAATATTGTGATAAGGATTGAGTGGATTAGTTTAGACATTCACTTATCTTTTGTTTGTAAAATTTGCATTGATTTCTTGGTTCTTTGACAGGTAGTGTATGCACACTCGATCTAGAGGTGAGCCACCTATCGACTTGGATCCAGAAATTGAAGCAACGGTGCACCATAACAACGCACGTGGACGGAGGAGAATGTCAGATAATCCTCCACCGATTCAAGATCCAATGATTGCCCAAATGCAAAGGCAATTGGAGGTGATGCAAGAGCAATTGAGAGCCCAAGAGGAGGCTCACAATAGAAATGTGAAGGCACCAATCCGGAACCTTTTCCAACCCGTCGTTGATCAAGAGGTGGCCAATGGACCACCCATTCAAGCCAACAATTTTGAGTTTAAAACCTCTCTCAAACTAATGATCCAACAAAACCAATTCCGAGGGACACCAATGGAGGATCCACATGAGCATATTCATAAATTCCTTAATGTTAGTGGGACAATGAAGATGAATGGAGTCCCGGAAGATACAATTCGAATCCGACTCTTTCTATTCTCATTGATCGACAAGACGGAAACATGGTGGTTGAGCCATGCTCAATGAACATTTCAAACTTGGGACCAATTGGTGACAAAGTTCTTACACAAGTTTTTCCCACCCGGAAAAATCCTCAAATTGAAAGGAGATATCACCGTGTTCAAATAATAGGATGAAGAAAGCTTATATGAGGCGTGGGAGCGCTTTAGGGAGATGCTAAGAAAGTGCCCCGGACATGGTTTTGGAATCGATCATCAAGTGTGCATATTCTATGGAGGAAGCAAAGACGAAGTGAGAACACTCATGGATGCGGCCACGGGAGGATCACTCTTAGCAAGAGGACCGGAAGAAGTCTTGAGGATAATTGAAGAAATAACTTCAAATTCATTTCAGTAGCCAGCGGCAAGAGAGGGAGTCCAAATTCTAAAAAAAGTAGCTTCTACTTCAAGTTCGGATGCACTTGGGCTTTTGGCGGCTCAAATGGCAACCTTAAATTCAAAAATTGAAGCCTTTACCAATCCAAAAGCCGAGACATCTCAAAGCCAATTTGAGGAGGTTAACTATGTAAACCAAGGAGGCTATTCAAATCAACAAAGACCATTCAATTCGGGGTACAAGCTCCAATACGGAGGTCAATATGGTGGAAACCAAGGTTATCAAAATAGAGCTCAACACCCGAACTTCTTCTATGGTAACCCGAATAATGCTATCCAACCACCTCCGGGCTTCTCGGTCACAATTCGTGTAATTGATGAGGAGAAGAAGCCCAAGATGGATGAACTCCTAATGGCATTTATGGGAAAGATGGAGAACTACATGAAAGACTCTCAAACACGCTTTGGAAAGTTAGAAAATACCGTCGGAGCAATTGGCAACCAAGTTAACACGTTGGAGAAGTAAATGGGACAATTTGCAACTATCTTGGGAAGCCAACATCAACAAGGCAAGTTCCCAAGCAACACCATCGTGAATCGGAAGGATCAATGCAAGATAATTATCTTGAGGAGTGGAACCGCTTATGATGGCTCCGAGATGCCGGATGAAGAAGAAAGCAAAGGAAAGTTTGATGAGCAACCTAGTGAAAAGAAGAAGAAAGCGGGACCGAGTCAAGAGGACTTGAGTCCCAAATTAAAGAAAAATGATGCTCTTGAAAAAGGGAAAGAGAAAGAAGTACCGACAAAGGTGATGCCGGAAGAATACAAAGTGCCTATACCTTACCCACAAAGACTCCAAAAGGTGAAGAGCAACGAGCAATTCTCTCGGTTTCTCGACATTTTTAGAAAGGTACAAATCGGCATCCCTCTTGTTGAAGCACTTCAACAAATGCCAAATTATGCGAAGTTCTTGAAGGATGTGATTTCCAAAAAGAGGAGATTGGGGGAGTATGAGATGGTCAACTTGACCGAGAATTGTAGTGCTTTACTACAAAGGAAGTTTCCCGCAAAGATGAAAGATCCGGGAAGCTTCAACATCTCGGTCACCATTAGAGAGAATCATGTTGGGAAGGCTTTGTGTGATCTTGGGGCAAGCATCAATTTGATGCCCCTCTCTTTCTTTAAAAAGTTGAAGATGGGGGAGATCAAGCCTACCACCATTTGCCTCCAAATGACCGACCGATCTTTGACATATCCAAAGGGTGTGGTAGAAGATGTGCTAGTGAAGGTCAACAAATTTATCTTCCCGGTAGACTTTATGGTTCTTGATATGGAGGAAGACAAGGAAGTTCCCCTCATCTTACGGCGACCGTTTTTTAATACGGGTAAAGCCTTGATAGATGTGGAGAAGGGAGAACTTACCTTGAGAGTGAATGAAGAGAAAATCACATTTTCCCTTCAAAAAGCAATGCAACATCCCGAAGAAGAGGCAAAGAATATCGAGGAGTGCAAGGTGCTCCAAATAGTGGATGAATGCGTAAAAGAGGAAGAGTTGAGGAGCCCAAAAGATCCTCTTGAGATTTGCATTTCTAACTCTATCTGTAATTCTTTACCTAATGATGATGTTGGTCTATGTGATTCCGTTTCTATGATGAATTTATTTCAGGAATCATACTTGAGGAAGCCAAAGTTCTTGCCATTGAGAGACAAGGACCAAACATCAAAGGAAAATGAGGAGTTGAAAGCAAAGGAGGAAATGGAGTTGAAACCCCTGCCTACACATTTGAGGTATGCTTATCTTGATGAAGCCAAGCAAAAACCGATAATCGTTTCTTTCCTCTTGTCCGATGAACAATGTGATAAATTGTTAAGGGTGTTGAGAAAATATCAAAGCACTATAGGATGGTCAATTTCCGACCTTAAGGCATTAATTCTTCTATTTGCATGCATAAAATCTTTCTTGAGGAAGATTATAAACCTAAGGTGCAAAATCAAAGAAGACTCAACCCTATTATGCAAGAAGTTGTTAGGAAAGAGGTCTTGAAGTTGCTTGATGCCGGTATCATATTTGCTATTTCGGATAGTGAGTGGGTGAGTCCTACTCAAGTCGTTGCTAAAAAGGGGGGAATGACATTGCTAGAAAATGAGAGCAAAGAAATGATTGCTACTAGGGTGGTAACCGGTTGGAGAATGTATATAGATTATAGGGCTCTAAATGCTTACACTAGAAAAGACCATTTTCCATTACCCTTCATTGATCAAATGCTAGATAGGTTAGCAGGTCATGAGTTCTATTGCTTTTTAGATGGGTATTCGGGGTACAATCAAATCATTATTGCTCCCGAAGACCAAGAAAAGACCGATTTTACTTGTCCCTATGGCATATTTGCATATATATGGATGTCTTTCGGGTTGTTTAATGCACCCGCAACCTTTCAAATGTGTATGATGTCCATCTTTCATGGATTGATTGAAAATATCATGGAGGTGTTTATGAATGACTTTTCTGTGTTTGGTGATTCGTTTGATATATGCCTTGATAATTTAACACAAGTATTGCATATATATGAAGACACTAATCTAGTGCTCAATTGGGAAAAATGCCACTTCATGGTGAGAGATGGCATAGTTCTAGGACACAAGGTGTCGGGTGAAGGTCTAGAGGTGGACCGGGCCAAGATAGTGGCCATTGAGATACTACCTCCACCAACAAATGAAAAGGGAGTTAAAAGCTTCTTGGGACACGCCGGGTTCTATAGGCATTTTATAAAAGATTTTTCTAAAGTCTCTAAACCCATTTGTCGTTTACTTGAAAAAGCCGTTGAATTTGACTTTGATGCTAATTGTTTGCAGGCTTTTGAGACATTGAAGAAGGCCCTAATCACGGCACCCGTGCTTATCACACCCAATTGGAGTTAGCCTTTTGAAGTAATGTGTGATGCAAGCGAGATAGCGGTGGGAGCCGCTCTTGGCCAAAAGAAGGACAAGCTCTTCCGAGTCATCTACTATGGGAGTAGGACGTTGGATCCCACTCAAGACAACTACACCACCATGGAGAGGGAACTCTTGGCGGTCGTCTATGCATTCGACAAGTTTAGGCCCTATCTCATTGGGGCCCGAACAATTGTGCACACCGACCACGCCGCTTTGAGGCATCTTTTTGCCAAGAAGGATGTAAAGCCAAGGCTTATCCGATGGATTCTTCTACTCCAAGAGTTCGATGTGGAGATCAAAGATAGAAAACGATGAGAGAACGTGGTGGCGGGATCACTTGTCTCAGTTAGATCATATGAAAGGAGAAGAGGAGACCAAGAGGCCAATCAACGAAATCTTTCCCGATGAGAGAATCATGTCGGCATCAACAAAAGTTCCGTAGTTTGCGGATATTGTTAACTTTCTAGTTGCCAAAGTGAAACCCGTGGAGATGGAGAGCTATCAAAGGAAAAAGTTCTTCCATGATCTCAAATTTTACATATGGGAAGAACCTTATCTCTTTAAAAGATGTGTCGATTCCATCCTTAGAAGGTGTGTGCCGGAGGAAGAATGGATCGAGATAATGAAGGCATGTCATGATTCCCCTTGTGGGGCCATTTTGCTTCCAATAGAACCGCTAGGAAGATTCTACAAAGCGGGTTCTATTGGCCCTCCATTTTTAGAAATTGTGAAGAGTTTGTGAAGGCATGTGAGAGATGCCAAAAGATGGGCTCAATTTCAAAAAAGGATGAGATGCCGATGAGTGCAATTGTAGAAGTGGAATTGTTTGATGTATGGAGGATTGACTTCATGAGACCGTTTGTGGCGTCCGAAGGAAATCTCTATATACTCTTGGCGGTGGATTATCTCTCATGGTGGATCGAAGCAATTCCAACCAAGACTAATGATTCGAAGATTGTGCTAAAGTTTCTTCAAAGAAATATATTGACAAGATTTGGGGCTCCAAGAGCCTTAATTAGTGATGGAGGCACCCACTTTTGCAATAATTGGATGACGAGCCTCCTAGCATGACATGGAGTGAAGCATAAGATGATAAATAACTCCCTACCACCCACAAGCCAATGGGCAAGCCGAGCTTGCAAATAGAGAGATCAAACAAGTCCTCCAAAAGGTGGTGAAGACAAACGGGAAGGATTGGTCGAGCCATCTCGATGAAGCATTATGGGCCTATCGAACGGCCTACAAGACTCCATTGGGCATGTCTCCTTATCAAATGGTGTTTGGTAAGTCATGTCACCTTCCGATTGAGCTCACTCACAAGGTGTATTGGGCCACTAAGAAGCTCAATCTCGACTTTGAGATGTCAAGAAAAGAAAGAATTTTTCGTTTGAATGAAATCGATGAATTTAGGCTTGAGGCCTTCGAAAATTCTTTCATTTACAAGATGAGGACCAAACTCTATCATGATAAGTTCTTAAGGAAGAAAGAACTTGCACCCAGAGATGCCGTATTATTTTTCAACTCGAGGTTGAAGTTGTTTCCCAGGAAACTCAAAACAAAATGGGGAGGTCCTTACTTCATCTCAAAGATCTTTAAGAGTGGAGCGGTGAAGTTGCAAGCCAAGGATGGGAGCCTATTCGTTGTCAATGGGCAACGTGTGAAGAAATTCTACAAAATGGAATAGCAAGCTGGAGTGTTTGTCCTCCATTTGAAAAATCTTTGAAGATTATATCCCGTCGAGCTCACGACGTTAAATTAAGCGCTAATTGGGAGGCAACCCAATGGTTTTTTAAGTTTTTATTGTTTTAAGGTTTCTTTTTGTTATGTTTGTCTATGATTCAATTGTCTAGTAATTTAATTTGTTTCCATGTTTGTTTTTGTTTAGAAAGTTATGTTTTTGGAGTGAAATGTTGTAGGAATTGGTGTTTGAAGTATGGAAGTGTACACAGTATGAAGGAGAACGCCAAAAGGCTCGAAAATTCAAAAATACTGAAAGCGCAAGGGCGAAACTCGACCTTCTAGGTCGCGTTTTGACGAACAGCTGAAATGCGAGACTTGAACGCGGGCAATAGATGTCGCGTTTCTCCAAGAGGCCAAAATACGACCCTAAAACGCGAGCCATATGTCGCATTGCAGGGCTTTCAGAGCCACGATTTTCTTTAGTATAAACGCGGGCCATAAGCGCGACTTTCTGGGGTCGCGTTTCAGAAGAAGACCGAGGCGCGAGCACAGAACGTGACCCTTATCGCGTCTTGCTGCCCCACAGACGGGTTTTATTCTCTTTTCCCCTCATTTTACACTCACATTTCATATCACTCTCTCACTCACTCACACTCTCACACACGAGCATTCAAAGTTTTGCACCTCCAACACTCAAGGTATGAGCTTTTGACTGAAATTCTCTTGATATTCTACTCCTTGACATGAATAATTTGCTTTATTCCTTTCCTACGTTGGAAATTTGGGAGAAATATATACATTTAGAACCCTAGGAGTGAAATGAGCGAAATTTTCATGAATGTCCCTCAATTATACCTACATTGTGCTTACATTTGAATAATTATACAATTGATGACACGGGTTTGACATTGATGAGAGCAATTTGTTGATTTATGAAGGAAATTGTTGAATTTTTTTAGGAAAAACTATCAAGGAACCCCTAGATTAGATTTTGATGAGATGTCAAAATTAGTTATAAAAAAACTGACTAAAATTCAAGTTGTAGATCGGAGCTGACCAATCTAGGGCATCGAAAAGGAACTCAAGTAAAGTCAAAGTCAACCAATCAGAAGTATGGTCTACAAGCTGAAGGATACGTCATCTAGTCAAAATTCAACTCAACTGAGGAATCGAACCAGTTGAAACAAACTGACATCCAAGTCAGCTGAGGGAGAACTAAAGACTGAAGAAACTGATAAAACATCAGTTTAAGCTAGAGACTGGAAGTATCCAACTGATGACCAAACTAGAGCAATAGCCAAATTCAGCTGACAAGCTCAGAACTGCAAACTGGAGCAATGGCCAAATTCAGCTGACAAGCTCAGAACTGCAAACTGGAGCAATAGCCAAATTCAGCTGACAAGCTCAGAACTGCAAACTGGAGCAATAGCCAAATTCAGCTGACAAGCTCAGAACTGCTAACTGGAGCAACAGCCAAACTCAGCTGACAAGCCAAGAACTGCCAACTGGAGCAACAGCCAAACTCAACTGACAAGCCCAGAACTGCCAACTGGAGCAACAGCCAAACTCAACTGACAAGCCCAGAACTGCCAACTGGAGCAACAGCCAAACTCAACTGACAAGCCCAGAACTGCCAACTGGAGCAACAGCCAAACTCAACTGACAAGCCCAGAACTGCCAACTGGAGCAACAGCATAACTCAACTGACAAGCCCAGAACTGCCAACTGGAGCAACAGTCAAACTCAGCTGACAAGTTCGGAACTTCCAGCTAGAACTCAAAACTGCCAAGAAAGCTGAAGCCAGAGAACCCTGGAGTTTATTGCTCAAACCGGTGAATCTTGGAATAAATGCTTCACCAAAGATCCTGGAATTAAATATCTAATGAAGATCGATTGGCAGAGTAATGGCCACTTCAACCAAAAGCTCCAAGCGATCATTAAAGACCATATTCCATTGATGAGCCAACAGAGCCAACGATCAATGGACAATGGAACTCAACGGTCATAAAATCACTCCTCTATAAAAGACGAGTGAATCAGAGTTTAAAACACTCTTCGCAAATCCTTGATACAAAGAACTTATCGCCTTCACAACTTTCGCATATACAAGCAAGAGCTTTTTCTTTCTCCCTCCCACTCAAGCTCAAGTTCAGCATTTGATAGAAACTACGAGAGTCCAACTGAGAAGAAGAATTCACAAAATCAAGATACTCAGCTAGCTGTTGACGATCCAGCCAGGGCAGTCTTCTTAGTTTCAGCTATACAACGATCAACTACTCAGCTCAATTGAAGGAGCACATCAGTTGATACCCTCTGTTCAAGACTAACCTCTTGAAGATCAAAAGAGATCTAAAACCTTGTAAAGACGACAATAGCACCTACCTTCCTAGCGAGCAGTTAGGGACTTCAAGTGTGAGCCGTCGACCCGCTGAGGTAGCGAGCAGTTACCAGGTTCAGCCAACTGTCCTTCATTGTGTAATTTGTAAAGAAACTCAAGTTATATAGTGAAGTTTCCCTTCTGCGGAAGGAAGAGAGGACGTAGAAGTTTGAGACTTCGAACCTCTATAAATCTCTTGTGTGTTGTACTGACTTGTTTATTGCATATCTTTGAACTGTACACAATCTCACACAAGCTGCACCCAAACTGCCTTAACTGATCAATAAGGTTGTGCATAGATAAGTCTCTCTAGAGCGAGTCAAAAGGGCCCCTGTTATTCCGCATCTAAAGTAAAAGTTTTTGAAGTTCTTTATCAGTTTATTCACCCCCCCTCTAAACTGATATTGACTCGCCCGAGACGAATAAATTTTGGTGATTTTGGTTTGAGTTCTTCATTAATTTAGGCAAGAACTTCGTGGACTTCAAAATTTCTTATGATTTTGGTTTTACTTGCCCAAATTAATGCTTAAAAATTGGTAGTTGCCATATTGCATGAACTTGAAACCATTTGTTACTCAATGTCCATACTTAGGATCATAAAGAATGAATTTTTGAGCTTTGATTTTGCAAATAAGGTACAATATGCTAAATGTTTGCATCATTTGATCCTCTTGATGAAGTTTACTTGCTCATATTCATCTTTATATAGTTCTAAGCACAATTCATGATAATGGGATTTTTTTGTGAGGCATGTTAGGGTAATAAGGATCTCTTTGTATTAGATTTATCATATATATTTGGAGCCCCTCTTACAAAACCTTTGTACCTTTTTGACTTGGGTTTGCGTTGGATTGATGAAATTTGTTGGTAATTTAGGGAATTAAGCTTGGATTCATGGTGAAAATCTGAAATTGGGCATGAGTGATCAAATTGTTTGATGTTTCAATATCATCGCCTTAATGTTGGAACCCTTGCTCTAAATATGGTTGTTTTTGCAATATTCTTGCATTTTACGTTTATGATATTCCCCAAATTTGTTTGATAATTGAAGTTTAAATTGATTAAGTGGGAATTTAACATGTTTACTTTGAAATGCAAGAATATTGATTGTCATTGAAAATAAACATGGTCAATTGATCTTTGAAATGTTTTATGATTAAATATAACATACCTTGTTGCATTAGCCATGGATTTTGGGATTTTTAGGCATGAATAGGACATTAATGAATATAGCATGTATGAAATGTTGCTATGAAGTTTTGACATTGTCATATCTATCTTAAACCTTTCTTTTGCCTCATTTAGTCACATTTGGCATTTGGTATAGTGCCCTAAGGTTGTATAAATTGTGAAGAGAAAAATGGAGCATGTTGGAACAATGTTTGGTTTTATGAGAACACTTTTTGTCTTGATTGGTTGTTGATATTGTCATACTTAGCTATATGCATCTTTTGTCAAGAAAAAGATGTGCTCTACTTTTGTTTTTGTTGATTGGTAATGTGGATGGTTTTTGGCGGATGAACAACTATAAAAAGCATGAGTTGTTTCATGTGGGTTGGAGATTTTTAATGCACCTAAGTTCTAAAGTGAAAGTGTTAAGATATTGTCATAAAAGCTTGAATCACTTTATACCTTGTGGAGATTGTGAAATGATTTCTACTCCCTTGCCTACACCTTGTTCAAATCTTTTATAGGTACCACTCCCACACACCAAAAATGGGACGAAGAGGTAGAAAATCTTCAAGAAGAGCCGAACCCGAATTCGAGTCTGATCCGGACATAGAAGCCTAAGAGGAAGAACAAGATGAGGATTTGGCGGTCAATCATCCGATGCGATTTCGCATCTACCTCGGCAGTGATGAATACTACGAGAATTGGCAGCGGCTTTTCAATGTCAACCTTGTTACAACAAGGTTCATGTGCAGTGACACGTGTGAGGCCCTTGGGATCAAAGACGATGTTTGGAGACTTTTAGACCAAATGGGATGGCTCCAAGCCATGGATATGAACTGCATGACATTTCCTCTCTTAGTTAGAGAGCTGCTGAGCATGTTCGAGATGAAGAGGACGACAAGGAGGGGGCCTGTCAAATGTACCTTCCGGATGGGTAACACAGACCGTGAGCTTACTGTTGACCAATTGAACGAGATTTTCAATGCTCCTACTGAGGGTATCTATCACCAACCTCGGGTGTACAATCAAGATATTGCCTACTGCCTCCTATGCCTCACAGAGTCGGAGACAGAAAAATACAACTCCAGCACAGTAAAGGCATCTGCAATGCCTAACCCGGTTTTCCAATACCTGCACCGCATCTTGGCGAACACAGTGTTTGCTCGAAGAGAAAACAGCGGGTTGAGGACTTCGGAGCTATTTTCACTTTGGGCCATGTTGAATGGGGTCCATTTGAGCTTTGGTGCTTTCCTCATGGAGCAGCTTTACAGACAATCACATCTTGACAGCGGGCACATTTGCATTGGAGGGATGATCACTCCGATTACCGAACGCTTCGGCATCAATCTTGAGGATTATCTTGATAACAGAGGATCGAGGTTGTTGAACCTCAACTATTTGAGAAATGTGAAGATCCTAAGCTCAGATTTGAACACATATTTGCTGAACATGAGAACTGGAGGGACATTCCCATTGCCCAACACGGCACTTACTCATGTGTCGAACTACCAAGAGAGGACAAATTTGAAGATGGAGACAGTAGCTCATTTGGCGGCTATTGCTGCAGCTAAAGTACCAAGAGGGATACGAGCCTCCGTTGAGGACCAAGAAGAGACCGGTGGCGATAATGGAGGAGAGGGATCCTCCACTGCCACATTCAGATAAGGACGGCGCTACACGGAGGAGCAGATTGCTGGTCGTTTTGACGCATTGGATGAGTACATGACTTCAATGGATGAGACCATGCAGAATTGGAGGAGTGACGTGCACGATGAGTTCGGAGCACTAAGGCAAGACATGTACACAAGGTTTGATAATATCCGACACGACATGTATGGCAGGATGGGACAGATTCAGTCCAGCGTAGACGACAGATTTCATGCCATACAGACGGATATTGACGAGAGGTTTACGGGCCTTAGAGGTGACATCAGGGGTCTAGCTGATAACATGGGCTCATTTCGGTCTGAGATTCAGGACCTAGCCGGACTCTTCAGAGGAATGAACACCGGGTCGGGGTCACAGCAGCAGCCCTACACTCCATCTCAGCATCACCAACAGATGACTCCCTACCACTCCTACCAGCCACAACAATAGTTCTAGCAGCAGTCATTCCAGTCGATGCAACAGTTTCTGACTGGACAGTTTTTGGCGTCCTCATCCTCCTCTCAGCAATTTCAGTAGATGCCGATGGGGCAGTTCATGGCTATCTCTTCTTAGCAGTTTCAGCAGTTCCAGACCTCTCAGTTCATGCTGTCATCCACTTCACAGCAGTTCTCGCAGCAGTCTCCGCATCACCAACAGCATCCACCCCACTGAGCCGTTAGTGACCCTTGCCACCATCTTTTTACCTCCAAACTTATTTCCTCACTTGGATCAAAATAAGTTTGGGGGGGGAGAGAGTAGTGGTTGGCAAGGATCTTTTCTGCTCATTTCTATCATTTTTACCGCTTTATTTCAAAAGACTTGTTTATTTATTTATGTTTTCGGATAATGGAGCATGCATGCATGCTTATGTTTTATTTATGTTTAGATCATGTTAGGATTTTATGTTTCCATTGGAATGTATGGATGATGGTAGTTGATGGATAATGAGATCGCATGCCGTTTTGCTTCATGAGCATATGATATTTTATCTATGTTTTTGTTCAATTGCCTTATGATTGTGGATTGGGGATATTTTGACTTAAATAGGTGTATGTTCTTATAACAATAATGGGGGTTATGAGAGCATGATCATTGATGAAATTGGGATCCTTGATGAGCATGAGCTTATGTTGAAATTATTTGCAAAATTTTGATAAAAAGCATGATGTCATGGCATGATTTTGTAAACCAAGTTCTTTAATGTCTCAAAAGTGTAATTTGGGAAGGAAAAACTTACCATGGGAAGATTTTGATCCAAATATTACACGAGTATAATCTTTTCCTTGATGAGTGATTAATGGTCTTCATAGTGCACTAGTTTTCTCTAGAACTTGCTTTATGACTTAATTGAGGTTACATTGGTATGTTTGATCTCTTGAAAATGATTTAAGGACATTTGTTGTCTAAACCTCAAGATAAACCAAATTCTTTACCTTCCAATATAAATTAAATCCCTTGCAAACCCTTTTGAGCCTTGAAATTATTTTATTGATTTTGTTGGGTTGTGAATGGAATAATTGGCAAGATTTGTGTGGACTTTTCAAATGAAACTTTTGAGAAATCTTGCAGAATGGAAAAAGGTAAAACAATGAAATACTCCTGTGATGAAAAAGAACACAAAGAAGTGAATTATCTTGATTAGAATTGAAAATGAAGTAAAAGAAAGATAGTTCTACATGTATATCACATACTAGAGAGTAAGAAATGTTGAAAGAAATTTGGAAAATCTCAAAGAGATGTGGGTTGCGAAGCAATAAGGATAGAAGAGAACTTGATTTGATCTACTTGCTTGGTAATGAATTTGGTAATGTTGGGAAGTCACTTGGCCAAATATTCACCTACCTTTCCGAAAAGCCTTCACTACAACCCAAAAAGATCTTGATGATTCTTGTTTGAGAACACACATTAAGTAGTGGAGATTGTAGTCACTTTGCAAGCATATGGTAGGATTCTAGTGCACTCTCGACCTTGAGCGATACACTTCTAGCCTATACACTCGAAAATGAGCGTTTATTGAACCTTGAGAGAGTTTGAACTTCACAAATTGTATCATGATGATTTTGATATTCTTGTTTATGATTGATTGCCATTATCATCTATGCATTATCTATCTTTTGATTTGTGAAGCAAATTGCCATCTTGATTCCAATATGCTCAATTACCTTGTTCTTTTACTCTCTTTTTTGTTTGGGGACAAACAAATGTTTAAGTTTGGGGGAGTTGATGAATGCATAAATTGCATTCATTTGCACTTATTTTGAGTGCAATTGCACTTGGTTATCTTGTATATATATTGTAGATATTGCTAATTCTTGATTTAATCTTATGTTTTATGTAATGTGGCCAATATAGGGAATTTTTGGGTTATAAAGAGCAAAAACAAAGTTAAATTGATATTGGGATCAACAAAGAGTACACAAGGCATGAAATAATGAAGAAACGAGTAAGAAAACGCCCAAGTGTTGAAGAGACGACCCCCAAACGCGACCCAAGGGGATCGCGCTTCAGACCACTTGGAAACGCGAGGTACAAACGCGACCAAGGGGGGTCGCGCCTCGGCCTTGAGCCAGAACGCAATCCCCAAACGCGACCCAAAGCCCGTTTTGCAGAAACTTCAGAGACCCGAAATTCTTTGGACGAAACGCGGGTGTCAAACACGACCTTCTTGGGTCGAGTTTCGGCCTTCAATTGAAACGCGACCCCAAAACGCGACCAAAAGCCCGTGTTGCAGAACCTTCAGAGACCTAATTTCCTTTGTTCCAAACTCCATCCTCAAACATGAGTTCCTGGGGTCGAGTTCCGTATAGACGGAAATTAAATTTGACTTTTGGCATCCAATTATTGGTCCACTCCTTTATATATCTATTGGAATTTTCAAACCACACATCCATCCACCCTAGGACACGAAATACACTTAGAAAAACATCAAGATTGGGGATTTTTGAAGATCAAGAGGAAGGAGGAAGATTCAACCATCCATTTGAACATCCAAGCCATAGTATTGAAGAAGAGTGTTCTACATTGGGTTTTATCACTTCTTCTCCCTTCTTCAACTTGTATTTAGAATGGGTTTTTGTTCTTTTTCTTGTAATCTTGATTTTATTGTGAATATGGTTGGCTAGAGCTTTAGGGCTCTAGGATGTGGTGAAGCAATGTGAATATTGATCTTTGATTTGGGATATATATATATATATATATATATGTTATTGTTTTGTCAAGATTTTGATCTATGTTAGGGCTTGAATGGTGTTGTTTGGTTGGCCATCTTACTAACATCACATATATGAATCACTTGCATCTAGTCAATCCCGTGATCATAAGCATGCTTGGATCAAATCTACGTATTTGTCTTCTTAGTCGAATGTCATTATGTGGAAGGAAATGTGACCCTTAGAGCCTTTGGTAGGTGCGACCTTGGAATGCGTTAGAGATAGTCATCCTTGTCGCATTCACAATTTAAGAGATATTCGAGAGATGCTCTTACTATATTCGTGGTCTTCCTATCTATGAACTTTGCATATATGTGTGTGTAATCCCTTGTTGTAGATTAATATGAGCATTGTGTAGCCATGTCCTAGAGTTTCTCCTTATTTACCATCTTCAGAACTCTCCCTTGTTTGGTATTGTCTCTTGAGTGCTAATTATATTGATAATTATTGTTGTTTAAGTGTTTATGTCTTTTGTTCTTGTTTGGTATTGTGATTAGGTTAAAACACACACTCTCCTTATTTATCGTCTAGATATTTTGCTCATCTATCGTCGTGGTACTTGCATTGTCTAATTTCTATTCCATTTCTCTGTGGATCGACCTCATATCAGCATATCTACAATCATATGCTTATACACTTGTAGGCATGACACGAGTTTTATAAATATTGAAACCATAGTAGAAGTGAAATAATCTCTATTAGTCTAGCTGGATGATCCTGGTCCATCAGGCTCGGTCAGGAAGTTCTTCTTGGCCACTCGAGCTTTCTCCTGAGTGTCCTCCGCTTGCTAGTATGCTATCCATCCAGGCCAATCCTCCTGGCACACAAAATCGGGCCTCTTGCCGTCCCGCTGGTAGTTATACTTCTTCATGTGGTGCACCATGTCCTTGTACCAGTCCTGGCACTTCTTTCAGAATAGCAGAAACACCTCCTCATCAGGATAAGACCACCTAAACTCCTTCTGTATTAACACAATAAACAATTGCGTTAGTAATAATATTAGACATCACAAAATACATATATATCGATTTTTTACCTTGAACTCCCCCCCCAGTACAGCATCCTCCTCTCTACGGGCACCTTATTCCAAGTGAAGCCCGTAGGATGCATGTACCTCTTGAAGATAGTTGAAATTGCCCTCGAACATTGGTTCGAGGGCCTCATGACTCTGAAAATGCAAATTAGATTAAATTATAATATACATAAAATAAATTAATTAAATATATTGATATATAGATCAACGTACCTTTTCCTATCCACGGTCTCGAGCTCGAGCTCCCGTCTCGAGTCAACTGTGCAGGACTCTTCAACCTGAGTGTCGGTCCTATCCTGACCGACACTATCATCAATGGGACCGCCAACGAATCCCATAGATGATATAGCTCGGGATCAAGCCCCGTGAGATCCACCACCTCTAGTCATCTAACAAAAATAACTCATATAGATATCTATACACATGATACTAATTAAACAAAAACATAAAATTCAAAAAAGATAAAAATTCGGCAGCATAATGATGTGAAACCTATATTTTGACCAAGTCATCGACGTAACTTAACTTAACTAGCAAAAACCAAATAGCAGAGGGATCCAGGGACGCTCGTCCCAATATAAATACGTACAATTAATATAGAGTGATCCAGGGGCTCTCGTCCCATTTAACTAACATGTATAATTGTATATAATACAATTATATTAAATCTAAACATAATTTTTCATAGTAATCTAAACTAAATCTAAACACAATTATATTAAATCTAAACATAATTTTTTCATATTAAATCTAAACACAATTATATTAGATCTAAACATAATTTTTCATATTAAAAAAAAACTTTAATTATCTATTTACTATATGTAATCTTAAATCAATAAAAAGTATTGTAAACTACATAATCCAACATATTTATGATCTTAAATCTAAACATGATTTTTCATAGTGATCTAAACTACATAATCTAAACATATTTTTCATAATTTTATTAGTAAAAATTAAATATGTAATTATTTAATTAAAATCTGTAATCCTTTTACTAATTAAATCTGTAATTATTTAATTATTAATTAAAATCTATAATTATTTAATTACTAATTAAATCTGTATATATATATTTAATTACTAATTAAATTTGTAATAATTTATTAGTAAAAATTAAATCTGTAACTATTAAATCTATCAAGAAATCTGTAAACAAGACAATTGCATTTGCATAATTTTTAACAAACAAAAACAAAGATATGAAGATAAATGCCATTTTTCAAAGAATTAAACTTTAGGTTCCATTTTTCAAAATAAAGAGGCCTCGAATTAGTTAACAATCTATTATTTTTCTTAATTAATCAAAACTTAATCAAATTAATTGATTTAAATACAAATTA
Organism: Perilla frutescens; assembly: GCA_026008535.1. NCBI lineage: Eukaryota > Viridiplantae > Streptophyta > Magnoliopsida > Lamiales > Lamiaceae > Perilla > Perilla frutescens. Next base: position 9,882,000 of record BRKX01000013.1, on the reverse strand, counting down.
ATCAAAACTAATTAAATTAATTAAAACCTAATTATACACAAAATTAAAAAAATGAAAAAATTGAACTTACCGTCGGCAGGCGAGCGGCGGGCCGCGCGGTTGGGCAGGCGAGGCGAGCGGCGGGCACGGTGGCAGGCAAACGGCAGCTGGGCAGGCGAGCGGCGACGGTCGGCGTGCAACAACAGAGAGCGAGAAGGGGTGGTCGTCGTCGTCTCGGGGCTGAAGGTTGTGTCCGGCGGTCGGCAGGTCGGCGGAGGGGCGGCCAAGTGGCAGATTAAGGTTTTTTCAGAAATGGGGGAAAATGGGGAAGAAAACTCTGCAACCCGCTTATGTCAAGACGGGGTGACGGATTCGACCGTCAAAATTATTTAAAAATATTAAAAAAATTAAATAGCGGAAGAAATTCCGTCGCCATATTACTGAATTCTTGTAGTGTTTGACATATAATAATAAAATGTAGAATATAACCATTGGGCCAAAGGACATTTTTTAAAATCAATACATAATTTTATTTATATATAGTGCAGAATCATATTGGAATAAAATCCATAAATAAAATAATCAATACATATTTTTATTTATATATAGTGCAGAATCATATTGGAATAAAATCCATAAGTAAAATAATCAATACATATTTTTATTTATATATAGTGCAAAATGATATTGGAATAAAATCCATAAATAAAATGTTCAAAAGAGATTTTGAACCTTAGACCTCTCAAACAACAATCTAGACTCCACCCATCTAACTAAATACCATTTTCCAAATTTATTAGATGTAATTAATTATATAAGATTCAAAATCATCTTAGATAAAAATGATAAAAATGAGTTAAAAACTGTGATTAAGCAATTTCGAACATTTGCCCTTTAATTATTAAATTTAAAGCATATCCACTAAACTAGATGCTATTTTTGAAAACTATTCCAATTAAATATTTATTTAAATATAATCCAGAATGATCTTGGTATAAAATGCATAAATAAAATATGTGCATAAAGAGATTTGAACCCTAGATCATTTAACAATTAATCTAAAACACAAACAATTACACTAAACTTCATTTTTGAAATTAATTGCATGATTTTAATTAAATAAAGTTGTATAACATTAAAAATTGGTCTTAAAAATGCATTTCATAAGATTCGAACATTAGACTTATCATTATTAAATCAAGACTCCAACCATTAAACAAGATATGATTTTCTAAAATTACAACAAGTTTTAAATTTAATAACCTAGAAAATACATGAATTAATTAAAATAATAAACTGCTTCAAGCATATTTGAACTTTAGACATTTGCACATCAAATTAAATGATTATCCATTAGGCTATAATTGAATCTTAAAATATATTCCAAGATTCATAATTAATGTGTCATAAACATATGCCTTAATTAAAATTAAATTGCTACTAATAAAGATTGGTCCATAGACCTTGCAATTTCATTGTAGAAACTTATTCATTAGAATAAGATCAATTTTTTAAAAACATTTCCAAACTTTTTAATTATATTTATCTATATTATGAGTAGAATTAAATAAATAGCATTAACTAAAAAAACATAATAATAATAATAATAATAATAATAATAATAATAATAATAATAAAACAAAACTCACGCACATCAACACCCACTGGATGCACACACAAACACACACTAAATATCAATTTACTTATCTTCATTTCTTCATCAACCTATTCAACTTATCAAGTGTTCAAGAATACCAAGAACACTAAAAATCAAGATTAAAATTATATTAAAAATATGTAATTAAACAGCCTGTAAATCGCTATCATGAACATAAAAATCGAAATAGAAATTGAAAAATAAGGAAAGAAATAAGGTTTTAAAAGACTAGGGTTTAACCCACTCTTAGATCCGAAAATCGGATGCCTAAACCTCAAAATCTTTCAAAAATAATCAAAGAAATGGAAAGAAGAGAATGAGAGGAATCAAAAACTGTAATTGCATGTCAAAAAATCCGCCGGAAAATTTTTCCGACGGAGGTGGTGGTGGCGAGGGGAGGAGTAGGGAGAGAGGGGAGAGGGGGGTGATCCCCTTTGAATGAAGTGAAATGAGCTAAGGAGGCTTAAGTGGTAATGAGGGGGTATTTATATCCCTTCATAACTTAACCCTAAATTCCAATTAAATCAATGATTAAATCATAACTTGGTCAATTGAAGTCTAACAAAGATGAAATCAAGTTCTATAGATTTGTATCGATGAGAATTATCGTCTAATGTATTCGTTCATCTCGTTTCGATAATAATTGGGCCGTAAATAAATAAAATCATAATTGGGCTAGAAAGCCCATCATTTGGGCCTTTTATTAAAAATGGATACAACTTAAGCATTTGGGCTCTAGAAATTTCATTGGGCCTCTATTATTGGATTTGGGGTGTTACAATATATGTTGGACAAGCTGAAAATATTTTGGATTCAATAAGAAAGTGATTGTGTTGATAAGTTACTTCGAACGCGCAAGTTAAATGATATGTGATATTAACCAAAAAAATTAAAGCATTGCCAAAGAACAACTTTAGATAAGTATTTCATACAATCTTAAGTTTAATGTAACATATGTAGTTAAATAGTTCTAGCTATTTTATATACATATTTAAATATATTTAAAATTTAATGTCATTTTATTACTATATGGAGGTAAATTTCTTAAGGACGGTCCTAAAAAAAGTCAGAATATTACAATGTAGAGGTTATTCTTATTTATAATTGGTCCCGAATTGGGACCATGACTTTTTATTACTATAAGGAGGTTATTCTTATATACAGGTTTTACTATATATATAATTTAGAATGGGCTGAGAATAGGTCCATTTAAAATTAATTGGGCTGAAACTTTGGGCCAATAATTGAGCTCCAATGTCTTGAATAAAATTTATTTAGTTGGAGGGTCAAATGAGCTTCATATTGAATGAAATTAATTTCTCTGAGTTTGTATTAACGAACATATTTGTCTAATGCATTCATTTGTCTTGTCCAAGAATAATAGGGCCATATATAAATATATTAATAAATTGGCTCAAAATCCCAATCCTCGCTCATTTTAAATAAAAAAGACTTGCTATATTAATTGGGCCTTAGAAAATGGGGTTGGACCTTCATTTTTGGTTTTGGGACGCTACAGTTCATATATACACCAGCTAGATAGATTGTTTCAAAAAGGATAGTAGAAAATTTAATACATGTGTGCATGTGTACAGAAAAAAAAAAAAAAAAAAAACAAACTTATGTATTATAATAAACTAGAATGACCCTTCGTGCGATGCACGAATAATATATTTACAGTTATTATTATTTTATTAGAAATTATAAATATGAAGTTTATATTATACAAAATATTTAAACTAAAATCTATACAATAACTTTCAAAGACATGTGAGCTTTGGTCATCCCGACTCTTCGTGAAGACCCAAATAATCGAAATCATATGTAAAAATGAGACATCTTGAATTAAAATCTACCGGTTCCTCGTCACCCCAATTCGAAAACAAAAAGGAAATGATTAATTTTATTGTATGTTTAGTTGTTCATTATAATTTTATAAAAAAATATAAGATATTTTGTCCTGTTGATTTTTAATTTTTTAGTTTTTTAATTTTATGTAAATTTAAATATCTTAAATTTATACTTTTCTTCAACATAATGAATGGGTACACTGTTGTAATTATTTTTAGATTAATAAAAAATTATTTTCAATTCATCAATTTCAAGATTGATTTTATTGTATATGGAATTTGTTATTTTTGCATTGATACATAGTTTAATTTTAAATTTGTGACATTATTATTTATTAAAAGAAAAAATGATTCGTGTTTGATTAAATAAAAAATATACATACATCAAAATTATAAAGAAAGATGACCAAAAAATATAAATTTAAACTTTTTGAAGAAATCTAAACTAAATAATAATGTGATGAGAGTAAATAAATATTCAAGAAAAAAAAATTGAAAGTGTAATTAGACAAAATAAAAATGATTTAAGAGATGAGACATTGCTTCAAAAAAAATATGTTTGCTCCATCAAAATTTATGTACGTTTATATGGAAAGTATCAAAAATAAATGAAATTAAATGTGATGATGCATAATTTTATATATTACTATAATGTTCATATAATATTAAATAAAATGTCTACAATGCCCTTTTATTAGTGGGCGGGAAAACAAAAGTGTGTTATAATATATATATATATATATATATATATATATATAGATGTAAGATAACATCTATAAATTTATGAGGTTAAAATTCGTATTGGTGTAATAATGCACAGGCGCGCGAAATATTACAAGTTTATGCTAATATAGCAAACTGATATTTGCAAATCATTAATATATATCAAGTTGATACAAATTAATTCTCAGTAACATTTTGCTCAAATAAATTCCAAAAAACTAGCAAAAAATCGTATATTTAAGTACATCCAAACCTCATCATAATTCATAAGCTTTCCATAACCTTTCTCAAATTGCAGTCGGTAGATCCACCATCGTTGACAGCTTCTATAGCTAACTCTCTCCATTTCGATGCATTTTTTCTGATCTCTTTACCTCTGTCTCCATCTCCCATCACCACATCCAAACATTTCCTCAATTCTTCTCTTTTTATTACAACTTCTCCATTTGTTCTCGCTCTAACACCATTGCCCCAAACCTCGTCCACAAGCTTAGCATTCGTTGTCTGATCAGAAAAATGTGGGCACCCGATCAAAGGGACCCCGCAAACCAAACTTTCAAGAGTCGAGTTCCATCCACAATGCGTTACAAAACAACCTACTGACTTATGACTTAACACTTCCGTTTGCAAACACCATGTTACAACTATACCATCACCATTTTTCAGTTCGTTTTCGAATAAGTTCTTCATGTCCTCCTCTTCATTGTCTGAAGACCTAATAGCCCACAAAAATGGTCTCTTGCTCTCCACAAGTCCATGCAAAATTTCAATCTTTTGCTCCTTATTCATCACCACCAGACTACCAAATGCAATGTACACTACGGATTTCTCCTGCTTCGAGTCTAGCCATTGGAAATATATATGGTCTTCATTCTTGCTGAACAAATCACCACCAAACGACTTGTCCGTTGACTCGTTCCTATCGAAGAAGGCCGAAGGGATCAACGGCCCTACTGCAATGACATTTAGCTTGTTCCCCAACGCTTTGATCGCTTCTTGCTCTAGCTCTTGAAAGGTATTGAGAAGAACAGGTGATCCTGGCTCGTTTTCGAGTTCTTGTATGTGCTCTAGCATCATAGGTCCCATGTTAGAATTCATGGGATTTTCAGGCAATATAAATGTTGGCAAATCACACGTAGAGAAAGTAGGCAAATCTTGTATGTTCACAGAAACTGATGGCTCAATCTCTCCTTCGTGTATTAATCCATCATCACGGTTGAAGAATCGAGAATAGATGGCGAAAGCGGCGGCGCACTGTATTGCAAGAAAAGCAGATGGGACGTGCATGTTACGCGCCACTGTGGAAGCCCAAGGCAGGAGGAGGCTGTAGACTAGGCAGGTCACCGGCCGGCCATCGTCGAACGACTCTTGGAGAATCTTGGTGAGAGTTTCGGAGCCAAACCGCCTCAAATCCGCCATGTAGGTTGTGAAGTCACCGGCGCCGGGGGTGTTTTCGTCGTCATGGCCGTCGGAGAAGGAGATGTAAGACAAACCGTGGACGGCGGGGAGACGATCCTGTAAGCGTTTAAGACCGCGGGAGGTGGTGGCGAATGTGACGGCTGCACCGAGGCAGGCGAGGTTCTTGGCTAGCTGGAGAGTAGGGTTTATATGGCCTTGAATTGGGAAGCATGCGATCAGAAAATGCTGGTGCTTCATGTTTGGTATTGGTTTCTTGTTCTTGGTCTTGGATAATTAAAAGATTTTCAAATTAAGAGGAGTTTTGTTATACACTATGTATGTATGTTGTATTGACACGCATATATATAGATATCACATTTTCAAATTTATCTTTGAAAATGTTTATGTTGCTTTTGAAGCTTGAACAGGAAAATTGGAGTGTACTACGATGAATTTACTAACAAATTATGCCGACATTTATGACTACAATCCAAGTGAAATGGACAGATTGAAACTTAGAAATTCCCAATGTATGAGAAGAAAATGATAAAAATAAAATGTAGCTAGCATTGTGTATTTACAGCTTGCAGCAGGTTTACTTTGTTGCTGATGCACCAACCATTTATTTCGTGCGAGGAGGGGTGTTCTGTTAGATTGGAAAAGGAGAGTGTAATTTTTTTATTTTTATTTTTTATGATGAACTAAGATGCAAATTAATACTATGCACAAAATTAAATAAAAAAATAACGTACCGCAGTATGTAATTACTTCTTCCTTTTTCTTTTACTTCACCATAAATTTTCTAATATATATTATATTTCATCTATCATTAATATTTTAGAAAATATTAATTGATAACACTACAAAATAAATAATTCTAGGTTTAAATTAAATTGTTACTTTTAAATGAAATTATTATCAACTACGGTATTTTTTTTAATTTAATTAAAAGTCAACAGTTTGTTACTTGTTATTTGTACACACGAACATTTGTCATTAATGAACATTTTTTCCCACTAAATTCAAAAATTAAATAAGTTTTTTATTTGTAATTTTTATGATTGCTACCAGGGACGCCCTGAGATTTTGAAAGCCTAGTGCGAGCTCTGAAAAAGATGCCCCTAATTTATTAAAATTAAAATTTAAAAATATAAAAAAATGGGATAAATTATACTTTGATATCTATATTTTGAGTACTTTTTCAAAAATGACGCACTTTTACAAAATAAACAAAATTGTACCCACATTTTCAATTTTTTTGCAATTCTAATATTTAATCTATTTTACGGTCCGAAAATCATATGTAATTTATTTTAATTTAATATTTCTTGATTGGATGAATTTTTTCCACGTCATTGAGGAAATATGAATATTAAAATACAATCAACTATGTGTGATTTTATGGCCATAAAATTGGTTAAATGTTATATTTAAATTGTTTTTGAAAAAATAGGTACTTTTTGTTAATTTTGAAAAAGTGCGTCATTTTCGAAAACATATTCAAAATGTAGATATCAAAATGTAATTTACCCTAAAAAATGTGCCTAAAAATATTTGTTTGATATGCTCAAATCATTAAAAGTTTATATTCTTGAAAACTTTAAAATCATGTGACTCGTACGCATTCACTGATATTTGAACAAACCTGAAATAAAAGAAAAATATTTTCAACAATATCATGTACAAAATGCAAACTACAAACTATTATTTAAAGATATTTCTCCTAGAATTTTTTTGAAGCAAACTCATTTATAAATTTTTTAAAATCAATATTTTCTAGTAGCTCTTGTTCAATGGATATCAAAACAAGTCTATTCAATCTTTCTTGTGACATGGTCAATTACAAGTAAGATTTTAATAAATAAATAAATAGGAAATTTGCAGATGCAACTGTAACAGATATCGTCAATAAAATTCTATGAACAATGTATGCAAACGGACAAATATTCAGCCTATTCAAGTAAGTCAATATATCTAAAGTTCTATATTCTTTTGGTAAGAGATATCGCAAAGTTTTTAATTCTTGCAACACCTCTTGACTATCAAAATCACTAAGCTCTCCATACTTTAGAATATTCTCAAGATTTTCACAGATATTGATTGGTCTAGGACGCCTAATATTATTTATAAAATATTGGGCCAAATATTGAGGTGGTATTTCTTATATTATTTTTTTAAAAAGCATGAATTGATTTTTATAAACTATAAGATTAATTTTTTTATAAACTAACATATCTTAATATGACTACTAGTACTAAAAATTTATAAAAACGATACTCCTAAATTTTTGAGGCCTCTCGCGCGCCCTCAGGGCCGTCATTGATTGCTATTACATTGTTAGCCTATGATTTTAGCATATATTTGATTTGTAATAGTTGCATTGACAAGGTCATTTTGTGGCCAAATATGTAATAAGATCATATTAATTTATTTGATGCATGTGCACTAACTATACTAGCTAGAATTTTTACTCATCGACCAAAATTAAAAAAAAATCGTGGTATATTCTCTCAAAAAGCATTGTTAAAGCATATGATTGTCTATGCGTACAGCAAAACAATGGTTATATTGTTGTCTATTGTTATATAGAAAAAATGTCTATTGTCTAAAAAGAAAACAGTTTTATGAAAACCATTTTTTTATGAGCGTTATTAGTGCATATGATGGAGGGGTTTTAAGGGAAACTGTTGTCTTTTTTCTATCATTGACAATAATTTTATTAAAAATCATTTCCAAAACATGCTTTATGAACTGCGGTATATAGTTGCATGCTTTACAAAAAAAAAAAGCATGAGTTCGTTATAAAAAATATTATTAAAGTTATTCAATTAAAAAAGGACATCAGTTTAATTGAATTAAGTTTATTTTTATGGGCATTTTTTTTTTTAAAGAAAACAATTTTACCATATAAAAAATCATTTTCTATTTCGAAAAAAGAGGGCATTGTTGTTGGAAAACCATTGTCTTTCACAAATATTCAACCTATAAATATTTCGTTTATTTGTATTAACTTAAAACGATTAACCCATAATTAATATAATATTGACAAGGTAGGAAAAATACACATCTATGTGCCATTAATTAATTTAGGCCAATGAGAGTTCCATTACAATTTACAATGGTTATGTGTACGTACACCCTTGGTCTATTCAGCAATACACAATTACTGCATCAACTTTAATGGTATAAAAAAAATAATAAAAAAAAAATTACTGCATCAATATATACGCATCATCTATCTTGTATTGTTTATTGTCATTTTACTTTTAGTGCAACAAAAAACCATTAAAAAGTAACACGTTATCTATGTATATACCAAGATAGACAAATGGCCTATAGTTACCAATGATATTATAAAACTATTGCATGTCTACGATCGATATGTCGTACGTAGTTTGTGCAACTAATGGACAAAGATTTTCATCAATATCGTGCTCTAGCCTCGAATAGTTTTACATTTAAATTAAAAATATTGTTCATTCTCTAAAAAGGCAACTTTATAAAAACTGTCTTTATGAGCATTATATGAGTACTGATATCCCCTTTAAAGAAAATTGTTTTTAGTTGAAAATCATTTTCATATTAATTTTAGTGAAATTTTTTTATCTATATTTTAGTAAAAATTAATATACTGCACACGAGATCCTCTAGTCGAAAGTTGTGTGTATCAACCATGTACCAAACATCAAAATTATTAGTTTTTCTTTTATTTCTTCTTCAATTTCAGTTTTTGTAGGTTTAGTATAATTTAATATTCTTATTTAGGATTTATTCCACCCAGTTAGAATTTATAATTATTTTTAACATTTAATTTTCATTTTGTAGTTAATATAATTAATTTTTAGGGTTGATTATTCCAAATTTAAAGTATATAATTTTTAAAAAAATTCACACATACATAGTATATATTAATTTTTTAAAAAAAATAGCCACCACGTTAGATTCAATTTTAGGGTATATATATTTTGAAAAAAAAAATGAAAGCAAAAAAAAAAAAAAAAAAAAAAATTGACGGCAAAAACTTTTAGGGTACTTTTTAGGGTCAATTAGAGTGTATAATTATATTTTTATAATTTAATTTCATTTAAAGCTTGTATATGCATGACAATATTTGGTATTTTTCATCCATATTTCTTCGTCCAAAAATGTAGATGTGAAATCTTAAATATGAAATATCATGAAAAGACCTTTAATTTAGTATATTGTTTATGTAAGTCCAATTAAAAATAAGAAAGTTATGATCGTTTGAAAGTTTTTGTAATTTTGATGGCATCATGGTAAATTGCTAATGTCCTATTTAATTTTTTGTCATTTTGTGCGTATAAGAAATGACACATATGTGATGTCCTTTGACAAATAGGAATTGTTGTCTAGTTTGAATGATGTCAAAATCATAAACATAATGAGAAATTATACTACTCCAAGTTACTGAGTTGTAATAGATTGTATTAGGGAGATTTCGATCAAGCAAAGTTGAAGGGGGAATTGAAGTCACTTTCATCCAACTAAGTCCAAATCTAGAAGAATATAATAGCCAATTAATTGAGGTATGGTATGGAAGTGAATTTCTTGAAGACGAATGATTCTAGACAAGTGCTCAAGAGAACAGTCAATTCCTTAAAGATTGATTTTGAAATATGTGACGGGTTTTTCAGAGTGATCTCTCTCGATTTTGTGATACACAGATCACCCTTGATTGGTGAATTATAAAGCCTGCCTACAACTCACAGTGTAGAATATAACAAATTTTAACTACCTTGATTTATAACCTTGATTAGCCATAATTGTTACAACCAGGTGTAACCTTTAATTTGTAGATGTTAACAATTCAGCATAAATATTTTATTTGGATATTCTAACTTTTAACTCTCTCAAATATGAGTTAATACCTCAAATTTAGATATGTTTTAAAATTAAATGAACCTTGCTTAGATTAACTCAGGTGCTCAAACTTCTTGATGCTTCACCTTGAACGTCCATGGGGTTCTACACAAGTTAAACCCTGTCTTAGGATTACTACTTTAATTTTTAGAAATCAATTTTAATTTAATTGGAATTTTTTTCATTTTAATCATGTTTCAACTAAGAATGAATGACTATAGGGTTTTCTACTCAAGTCGGACCTTTATGAAATTAAATTTAGGGCATTAAAAGGGTGTAAACCATCCTAAACTCTATTTTTACCACATCCACACCACGAGGCTTTTCGACAATCAAAAAATTACGAAATTAACTCGGCATGGCCCAAAATATTCACTAACTAAAAAACGATGTTTTTGGAATTTTCTAAAATCACATGCTCGAGATATAAAAATGACTATGCAACAAATATTTAATAAAATAATCGAGTCATTAAAACATCCACCAAAGTTGTTGACAGACATGTCAGTAAACACTATAAAAAAAATCCCAATCTAGCGACGGGGTTTTCCGTCGCTATAATGGTACGATACCGTCGCTAAATCCTCTAGCGACGGGAAAAACTCCATCGCTAATCACTCGCGACGGTGGCTCGCCCGTCGCCGGGCTTAGTGACGGATCTAGTGACGGAAAACTCCGTCGCTAAGTCCGTAGCCTGGGCGACGAGTTTGGCGGATATCCGTCGCTAAAATTATAATTTAAAATTTTGCAATTATTGATTGGCCCCGACCTGTGAATGAGCGCCCCCGACCCGTGAATGAGCCATTGACCCGACCCGATGAGAGGTTAAATTTTTTTCATTTTAATCATGTTTCAACTAAGAATGAATGACTATAGGGTTTTCTACTCAAGTCGGACCTTTATGAAATTAAATTTAGGGCATTAAAAGGGTGTAAACCATCCTAAACTCTATTTTTACCACATCCACACCACGAGGCTTTTCGACAATCAAAAAATTACGAAATTAACTCGGCATGGCCCAAAATATTCACTAACTAAAAAACGATGTTTTTGGAATTTTCTAAAATCACATGCTCGAGATATAAAAATGACTATGCAACAAATATTTAATAAAATAATCGAGTCATTAAAACATCCACCAAAGTTGTTGACAGACATGTCAGTAAACACTATAAAAAAAATCCCAATCTAGCGACGGGGTTTTCCGTCGCTATAATGGTACGATACCGTCGCTAAATCCTCTAGCGACGGGAAAAACTCCATCGCTAATCACTCGCGACGGTGGCTCGCCCGTCGCCGGGCTTAGTGACGGATCTAGTGACGGAAAACTCCGTCGCTAAGTCCGTAGCCTGGGCAACGAGTTTGGCGGATATCCGTCGCTAAAATTATAATTTAAAATTTTGCAATTATTGATTGGCCCCGACCTGTGAATGAGCGCCCCCGACCCGTGAATGAGCCATTGACCCGACCCGATGAGAGGCCCGCGCCCAAGCCCACCGAGAATAATTGTGTATAATATGCACCTCTAAGAGGATTCGAACCTGTGACCTCCTAGAAGGAGGGCCAAGCACTTATCCATTAGGGCAAGTTCAATTGATGTTATATTGATAGTTTAAATAATATATATACTTATACGATTTTTTCATAATTTATTTTTCTTTATCTCTATAAATTAAAAGTGTTATATTATTATTAACATATTCATATCTATTTGTGCACATATATATATATATATAATATTGATATTATACTGTATTATATATCTGTATATAAGAACTATAATTTAAGGTGATACTTATTAAGTATCCATGCATGCAAAAATTATATCTCTAATATAAATTTAATATGGAGAAAGATTATAGAAGTTTTTAATTAAATTATTTTAAAAATTATATATATATATATATATATATATATATCATGGTTAAAATGTGGTTAAATAGTCTTACTTTGTGTTTCATACTAAATATCATGATGAATTAAATTATTTTTACTTACATAATAAATAACTATAGCTTATAATTAAAAATTAAAATCCATTATATACTATATTATGTATATATTTTCATAGCATATTTTAGTTTATTAATGTATAATTGATTAATCTTATAGTAGTAACTGTAATAAATATTATGTTAAACTTAATACATTTTTTTAAATATATAATAATATACTAATTAGTTTATTTATGAGAATAGTAATAAAGCTAATTTGTATAGATTTGTATTTAATAAGGAAATAATACAAATTTAAAGATGTGATATTAATAAATGTGTATAGTTGCGATATTATTTTTTCAAAAAATTAAAATAAATGAATAAAAATATAAAAATGATTTTAATAAGGATAATATTTGTATTAGAATAGATTGAAATCATATTTAATTATTTTAAAAATAATTAAATAAAATTTAAAAAATAAATAATTAATTAAAAAAATTAAAAATTAAAAAAAAAGCTACGGGGGTTCCGGTCGCTAAGTTTTAGCGACTCGCTAGATTTATAAAAATAATGATATATTAAAATTTTAAAATCTAGCTACGGGATTCCCCGTCGCTAGAACTAGCTACGGAGAACCCCGTCGCAAAATTTTCCGTCCCTATTCCCGTCGCTAGTGGCGACCCGTGTCGGTCCCGTCGTTAGTTCCCGTCCCTAGAATGGATTTTTTTTGTAGTGTAAACTAAACACATGCTTTGGCACGACTTTTTCGATTTGACAGTCTGGAAAGCTCATTTCGGGATAAGGGAGGGGGCGACAATTGGTTGGTTGTTTTCCAGCCATTTGGCCAGAATTTGGGCATTGGATGACGACAACTTCTTAACAGAAAATTATCTACGTATTAAAATACATAAAATCTTCATTCATGTCTCTCTCTCCCTTCATTTTCATAAAAATCTCTCACAACCTTTGGTATTTGGGGATAGAAATGTCAATCGAGTCAACCTATTCGATTTCGAGCTTATTCGATTCAGGCCTATTCGATTAAAATTTCTTTTGGGCTAGAAATTCTTGGCCCTATCCCTAACCCTAACCCTAACTCTTCGGTTTTCTGGCTAGCCCGTCGGGCTGACATGTTAACGATTTTTTTCACATGTATAAAGCATATCTTGATAATTCTAAAAAAGATCACCATCTTTTATTCTTGAAATAAATAAATACACGAAAAATAAGATAAAATGAAAAAATATGACAAATATAAAATTTCATAAACTTCAAAGTACATCAAATAAAAAAATCAACAACACATGAAATGATAAATAACAATAATCTTCAATCATAATTTGTTCTTTCAAAAATAATAATTTCAAACTATATCATAAATCTAAATTATAGCTCAATCTTCAATCTTATTTGAAGTACAATCTTCTTTTACTTCAACAATAATATTTCAATATCCCTCAACTTTATGTTCAGATTTCATTTTTAAAGTCTCCATTATTTATTTAAAAAACAACTTTATAATGTTATACAATTAAATAATTTAAAACGTGATAAATAATAGCTACCTAATAAAAAAAGATATGAGAAATTAAAAAGGGTAAACTAATATAATTAACATCACACACTAAGAAAATTCGAGTAATAAACAAAAAAACCAAAATTAAATACATTTTGATAATAATGTTCAACCTTAATTTATTTTTTCAAAAATAATAATTTCAAATTACATCGTGATAATTATGCCCAATCATCAATATAAATATTAGAATTACATTATTTTTCTACTTTAAAGATATTTGATGCTTAAAATTACGTATATATTTGTATTCTTTCTCATATATTACACAAACAATAACATTAGAATGCTTATAAAATTAAATTATTAAAAACATGATAAATAATATAATCTCAATACTTTAAAACTTTAATGATTTATAATAATAGATGGATAACGAGTGAAAGATAATTTTCTCAACAAAAATAAAATAAAATAATAAAATTAATTAAAGTGAAAAGTCTCGATATTCGAGAAACAACAAAAGAATAAACATCATGCATCCTCAAACTCCAATAACAAATTATCAAATTTCTAATATATTATATACATCATACTAATCACTTATAGTCCTTAACTCCTTATTGTATTTATCTAAATATAATATTTAATAAAAAATTGCATCATTGACACTATAAAAAACACAAAACAGGCGATGAAAATTGTCATGGAATCCATTTTGTCATCACGGACGACGGAACGGCGACGGATAAAATTAGCTACGGATATAGAGAAGGATTTTTCCGTCTCTAAGTTAAAGACAGAAAAATCCATCATTAAATAATTTTTTTTTAATTTTTTTTATTTTAGCTACGGATTTTTCTGTCGCTACGTCAAGGACGAAAAAATCCATCGTTAAATAATATATATTTTTTTTATTTTGGCGACGGATTAATCTACGGATTTTTTCGTCACTATATTAAAGATGGAAAAATCTGCTGTTAAATATTTTTTTTTATTTTAGCGACGAATTTATTCCGTAGCTAAAATTAAATTTGATTTTTTTTATTTTTTATTTATTTTTTATTATTCAATTACTCCTAATTACGAATTTCAAATTAATCTTTATTTTTTTAATATTTTATATTATTTTTAAAAATTTTAACTTTTATTTTTCAATTACTACTAATTATGAATTTGAAATTAATATTTTTAATATTTTATATTATATTTTTAGATTTTTTTAATATTTTATATATTTTTTATTTTTATTTTAAATTTTGAAATATTTTTATTTTAATATTTTATAATACTATAATATTTTAAAATATTTTTTAAAATATAATTATATTATGTCATTTATTTAATACTCTAATTTTTTTGTATATGTTATAAATATATAATATTTGAGAAAATTAATTAAAATAATCTAATATTAAATAGTTATTAATTAAAAAATAAATAATATTTATATTTGTTTTATTATTATTATTATTATTATATATAATTTATTATTATTATTATTATCATTATCATCATTATTATTATTAGTTACATTTATGATATAAATTATATTTTGAAAAGAAGAATATTTATTAAAAGGCATGTATTATTATTAATATATAATATTCTATAGATTTCACAAGTAACGAATTTGGCCTGCCAAGCGGGAGCGCTGGTGTTCAAAATCTTGTTAGAGCAAATTTGCTCCCCATTAAATGGCAAAGGGTATGTGTGGCAAATAGGTTGGGCTGGCCAAAAGGGCAACTTATAATATATTTTTTTAAATTTTCTTTTATTTTTAGCGATGGAAATATTATGTCGCTAATTTTTTTATTTTTTTTTTTATATTATGATCACTGAATTTGGCGATAATTTAGTGACGGAAAAATCCGTCACTAATTATGTCGCCTCAGTTCATGATGGAAAAATTCCGCCGCCTGAATGTTATTTTCTTGTATTGTGATACTCATTTACTATTAGTTGTAATTTTAAAAATTCATAATTTTTAGCGTACTTAGAATCTGTAAATGCATAATATATGTATGGAAAGATAATTGAGTTAGCTTTATAACGTCTCCGATCGTTTGTGAATTGGATTTTCCTAGAAAGAGTTATGATCAAAACAACAGAGGCTACCAGGTCCAGCCAGATGGGCCAACCTGCGGCCCGACTGGGCCAGCTCGATCGATTCGGCCCGTTTGGTTAATGTTTTTTTTTTTTTCGGGCTGAAATTTTTCGACTGTAACCTTATATTTTTCTCAATCTATTCGGGCAACCCATGGTTTCGGAATAAATTGACATCCGTATTTAGGGAGGCCTTCTCTGAGTCGGTCTGATAAATCTCATTTCGTTAGACGAATCTTATTTGACCCATGAAAGTGGTTCCTCTCCTTTTTTCTTTTTGATATTTTTGAGTGGTCTCCCCTTCCCCTTCCCCTTTTCTTTTTCTTTTTTTTAGTTTTTTTTTTCTAATTTTTAATTTCTTCTTGTTTTGTTTTTTTACAAAATATATATATATATATATATATATATATATATTGAGTTTTTTTATATGGCGTCTCCTGAGTACACTCATCCGACACTAACACGCGACCTCGTGCACTGTACTCATAATTAATTTTTTTGAAATAAATATATACCTTAAAATGAAATTAGTGAACTTAAAATTAAATTGAATTACTATTTTTTATTAATTGATTATTTTATTCGGCGCCTCATGTAGTACACTCGTCCGATGCTAATGTGGGCTCTTGGATTGCGTTCGATAATTAGTTTTGTTGAAATAAATATTACTCAAAAATAGAATTAGTAAACCCAAAAATTAAATTGAATTAATTCAAATTTTTTATTCAGTTCCTCACGCAGTGCACTCGCTTGATGCTAACATGCAAGCTCGTGCACTACGCTCGATAATTATTTTTTTGAAATTAATATATACCCTAAAATGGAATTAATGAACCCTAAAATTAAATTGAATTAATTTAATTTTTTTTATTCGGCGTCTCGCACAGTGTACTTGCCCAACGCGTGCACTACGGTCGATACAAAATAAATGATTAAAAAAATGAAAAGAAACAAAAAAGAAATGAAAAGAAAGTAAAAAGAAAGAAAAAAGAAACGAAGGAGCAGCACTAGAAAAAAAAAAGTTGTTCCGAGGCGCATGAGACCACGACGCTGGGCTGTTTTGGGCGGTTTTGGGGAGGGATTGGGTGGATTTTCGCGTATTTCACCCGTCTAACGAATTATGGCCTATTGGAAAGTCCAATACATGTTTTAAAAATGGGATTATGTAGATAGAGAAAAAAAAAAAAAGAGAGAAAGAGAACAGATATAGATATGTATATATATATTTTATAAACCTTCGATCAATCTATTTGTTACTGTTTTTTTAGGACATTTGAACAATGTACAGGCAAAAAAAAAACATATGGGCCGCATGTGAATTAATAATTGATAACTTATTTATGCTTTAATGTCGATGGGGAATTCGAAGTTGATGATGAAGCAAGCTGCAATCTAATTTTTATTTTACCTATAGTACTGCACATATAAATAATAAAAAAGCTAATCACATAATAGAAAAATCAATAAATCTGTTAGTTTTGTTCAATGAGAGTTCAAGCATGCATATCAATCAATTATGAAAATAGAAAGACTTACTGAAATGAAACATATGTAGAGACACTTCTCGAAATAAAAAGTAAAAGTACAGGGACTTAATAATATGTTTTATCTAAAATATAATTATATAATATGCCGTATTCGATTCACTTAGTAGGCCCTCAAAATTCATGGAGTTGTCTCCATGAACAATGTATTTAATGGCATAACCAGAACAACATATATTTCATCATTTGCGGTTTTCACTTTTGAATTGTTTAGACATTGTTTGAGAAATTAAAGGGTGATTAGCCAATCAGCAATAGAAACGTATATCACGCAGGATAAGAACCTATATATATAATTTATATTTCGTAAGTCCAATTCATTGACCAAAATTATGACTCTCTTTTATTATTAGCATATATTATCTTTTTGAATTGTTCCTGCGTGTGTGTGTGTGTATTTAAATATATCTGTGTGTGTGTGTGCAGTGTGTGAAATCCTTGGATACTATATTCTGTTCCCACTGTCCAAAGAATTCAAGCATTTATCATTTTCAGCCATATGTTAGTTGACCAGACCCCACCATTAATGTTATGGGTGTAACAGTATTTGGTTGCCTGTATTTGGTAAGTTTCACTTTGTTTCGGGTGTGCCATATGCACCTTATATTTTCTCTTGTATTATTTGTGTTACGTTCCCTTTGCATTTTCAAATTACAAGATTTTTGTTTTGTATTTTTTTTTCAATTTTTTTTTTATAATTTAGTTTAATTTTATGATTATTTTTTAGGATTCATCCCATACACTTAGAGTTTATAATTTTTTTGCAGTATTTAATTTTCATTTTTCAATTAATAATTTCTTATTATTGTTGATTATTTCAAAATTAAATTATATAATATTTTTAATTCATCTTTTGTTGATAAATATTGACTATGATTATTTATGTTACAATTATTTTTTTATTTTATTATAAATATTATTAAATTAATTAATAATGAAATACAAAGTGAAATATGATTACATGAAGAAGCGCAGTAGAAAATTTGAACAGGGGCCATATGTATGAGGCTTCTATGTAAATTGATAAAGTATATGTTGTGATATGAAATTAATGTAATATATATGTTTACATAGTTTTTTATATTAATGTAAAATACCTTTGTAGCGTCTAACAAATTAAGTTAGAGCGGTAATATATATATATATATATATATACATTACATTTTGGTATAAAATGAGATCTCAAGTGAATAAAATAATGTAACTTCGATTTTTCTATATAACATATAAGTGTGTCGTCTATGATGTTCTGGTATATAGAAAAGGAAAAGAAGGTGAACAAATTTGTTTAAACCAATTAATTTATTGCAAATATTCCCTTCAAATGATTATTTTATACAAATAAAATGAAATGAAATTATTTTCTAGCCCACCTAGCTATATACATTTCATTCATGAATAATGGCGCCGCTTTTGGCAAGTTGACACACACACACACACACACACACAAAAAAAGAAGAAGAAGAATTTATCTAGTTGCCACCCATTGCCATGTTCAACAGCTGTACAATACAATGTTTCTTCTTTTTTTCCTTTATTTTCCACTATTGGATCCCCATTCTCTGCCTATATAAAGGGCGCAAACTATGTTTTGATTTATTATGGAATAGCTAGATATGTTGAAGAAGATAGTGCCAATTTAGCACATTATATTATTACTCTCTTCAAATTAAATGATTTTTTTGGCGTATATATGTATATTAATTAATAGTCTCTCTCTATTTGTTGAGGTCTTGCATGAAGAGGTAGAGAGTGCATTGCAGCCAAGGATGACTTGCCGGCCGGCTGTAAAATGCCGGCGATGTTTTCGTTTTGATCGGCAAGTTGTTCTTGGCTACAATTCGTTCTCTTCTTCTCATGTGAGGCTCAATGGATCCATCGCCTTTTTTTTTTTCTTTTTGTAAGAATATTAAATCCATTTATGTTTGTATGTTTTAGCAGTGTAGGTCATCTACATTCTCTCTCTCTCTGTTTTTTTTTTAATATCATAGTTCATACTGTCAATGGATATATGTGCCACCGTTGCTATGCATAGCTGCACATGACATATGATAATAAAAATATAATCTTTGTGTTTATAAATTGAAGATAGACACCAGAAAATCTAGATATGGTGCAAAAATTACGTTAAAACATCGCTACAATGGATCTCAATCCTCAATCTTTTGACTCATTTTTATTTATCTTGTTTTCTTCGCATTATTACACTAGTTTTACCTTTTATCACATGCATCGGTTAAGGTACGTCCAATGGTCCAAACTCCAAACCTAGTTGTGTGTGTGCGGATCGAAGATCTCCTTTATTTCTGATACACATAAGTCTTATATCAAAAGGGTGGGTACTGCCTCAAACCTGATCCGATCATGCCATCCCAGATCCGATCATGCCATCCCAGATCCGACCTGAGCCAAAGAAAAATATCACTTATAATACTGAAAAATATTATGTTTATTTTACTAAAAAGTATTGCTAAAAAAAATAAAAAAAAAAGTGGTACACTTTTTGATTAAAAAATATTATTTATAATATTGAAAATATGATATGATCAACCTGTGTACTGCACGCATCTCGATGTGCGTGATGTTTATTTATATCTTGTGTACATGACGTCTTCTTTTTTTTTTAAGGATTGTATATGATATTTAAATGCCAATTGGCAACTGCTATTGAGAAAGTTAAGGATAACTTTAATTTCATTTCGAAACCTCTTTTTACATATATAGAAGCATAAATTCTTCATTTTTGTATATTTAATTTGATTATAGGTACATTACGCCTTTATCCTCAATTATTAAGATTGTAATAAAAATATCCTGAATTATGAATAATTACACTCTATGTGTTAAATTATTGACATATTGATAAATTTGACTCGAGACAAATTCCGACCATGAAAAATGGCGCATGGTTTGCCGTTGCTGAAGTGTAATATATGATAGGAAACTTATATGGGTAAATCGCCTTATATCATGAACTATTAAAATTGTAACAAAAGTGTTTAAACTATTAAAATATGTGGGTAAATTCTAACCTATTTAATTTGATTACTATCAAGTTTAATTTTGTATATTTGAGTTATAGAGAAATTAAGTATCTTGTACTTAAAGATGTACATAAATCTTATGTACATTAGAGCGTGTGCAATATACATGTTGAACGCATTATACTTTTCAGTATTATAAGTAGTATCAATATTATAAATAATATTTTTTCAATGCCAAAATTGTAGTAATAATTTTGTTAATTTTTAAAAAAATGACCAAAATATAGGTACAGTAAAACCTCTATATAAGAATAACCTCCTTATAGTAATAAAAAGTTATGGTCCCAACTCGGGACCAGTTATAATAAGAATAAACTCTACATTGTAATATTCTAGTGTTTTTTAGGACCATTCTTAAGAAATTTTCCTCCATATAGTAATAAAATGACATTAAATTTTAAATATATTTAAATATCTATATAAAATATCTAGAATTATTTAACTATGTTCCATTAAATTTAAGATGATATGAAATATTTATCTAAAATTACATGTGATACGTACATAAACGATATACACACATTTGATTTTTCAAAATTCATGACTCCTTTTATTTTTTAGGGAAAAAATTAATAAATCTTATTTATCACTTAAATTCATATGTTTTAAAATATGAATGAACACATTTTCAAGTGGCGTATAATGTATATCAGTTTTTTAAAAAAAAATAATTTTTTTATATTTAAACATCTATAATAACTTTCCTATTATAATATTTTTAGGTGGTCCTAATAATATTATTGTATAGAGATTTTATGTATTAAAGTAATTTACACTTCCAAGCATCATAAAATTGTATGGCCCCTAGGTACTATGATTCATTTACCAAAACCTCGAAATTTGGAAAATGGTTTTAAGGGAGAAAAAAAAATCAATTATGTACCAACTAATGAAATGTGGGACATTCAAGATTTGATGATTAAAACGCAAGTATTGTATTCTCAATGTATAGAATGGAACCAATAAATTAAACGTAAAATAGTGCTGGCAATTATAATATTTCTTCCACCCAATTCACTGCATTTTACTGTTAAATTAACTTCCGCATTTCAAGACAATTTTAGGTCCACATCGATGTGCACAATTCCGGGGTACATATCACCGGATTAGATCATCCGTGCTCTTTCGTATTATATTTCTTGTATCATAATTAATTTTTCTTTAACTTTTTAATATACTCTAATTGAGAAAAAAAATTAATTATAAATAATTTTTTAAAACTAAATTAAATTGTAATAAATTGAAAAGTATTAAATTTGAAACGGAGAATATGACAGGGAACGACGTAGGGGATCTAAAGTGTGTCATGATCTCTTAAGATAACTTTGAAGAAAAGGTTTTGGGTACTTATACATCATTCTTCACTATACCATTTTTTTTATTAGAAGTATGCTTGTGATAAACCAGGATTTTGCATATTAAGAGCTTCTCCAACCGTGTCGGTAAACGGCAGATGTGGAGTGAATTTACAAAATTTGTTTCTCCAACAATGTTTCACGGCTCGGTAGATTTAGGGGGGGGGGGGGGGGGGGTGAACAGTACCCCGGTTGATTAACCGAGGTACTGTTCATCTCGGTACCTTTTTCTTTTTTTTTTCTTTTTTTTATTTTTTGTTTTTCATAATACAAATTAATTTATTTTGTGTATTTTTTTTATTTTCTATTAAATTTCTTCAATTGTTTGAAAATTATTTTATACATTAATTAAGTAAATGCTATTACATTAATTTAAAAATCTAACTAAACACAAAATACATAATTAATAAAAATAGAATTACATAAACATTTAACAATACAAAGCCACAAATATATTAATAATCGATACAAAGCAACAATATATTACAATAAACAGTACAAATACATAATTAATAAAAATACAAACATAATACAATAAGAGTAAAATATTAAAAATACAACATAATATTTTTAATTAAAAATAAAAAATAATGAGTAAGAATATTAATATATATAATCATATTTAATTAAATAATTCGATAAAAAAATTAAATCAATAGTAAAGAGTATAAAAAGGGAATATTCCATTGTAGGGTGAAATGTAGAATGATGTTGTTGGAGATGAAAATTGAAAATCTATAACTTTAACTGTAGTGTAGTGTAGAGTTAACTGTATTCTGGTGAAAACTGTTGGAGATGGCCTAATAGGGTCTTGTTTCGTATTAAGTTGATGAAATTTGATGTGTGTTAATCCTGATTTATATTAGATTTCCTTTGCTTTTAGATTTGCCTGTTTGTGTGTGATATTGTGCAGGAAATGAAGTAAAAGATGATATTTAAAGAATGGATCGGCCTTAGGAAGAGTACATGATGAATTATGATCGAAGAAGAGTCGAGAAAAGTGTTGTTTCAATTTTTATTTTATTTTTGCGGGTCGAATCGAGTAGGTCGCCCCAAAACCTCCCCGTCACACCGATGCACAAAAATATTTGAGATAAATTTTTAAAAAAACAAGGTTGGGCCGGGTTGTTTGGCGGAAGTAATTCTCTATTTCAATGTGTTTCGTCTTGTATTCTAATCATTGAATTCATGACATGTGTATTTAAAAAATTAAACAATTACCCACAAAAAAAATAAAAATTAAATACAAATAACATGCATAAATTCAATTATTAATTAGAATAAAGGATCTTGTCTGCTTGTAAGCTGGGAGGAAGGGTCACGGGCCTCATTAGGTCCGCCTATAGTTACTTAAGGTTGTACATAATTGAAAGCCATATGAAATTAAATTGATTTTTATTTTATGTTATTGTTTTGCAAGAAACTTTATTTATCAATGAGGACCATGGAGTTCTGACTGAAGAGCTACAAGAGTTGACTGAATAAAAATGACAAACAAATTGTGCTTTCAAACGCACAAAAAAGGACTAATTAATAATATGCTCGAATAAATAACTGGAATAAAACGAGCTAAAAAATCAAACTAAAATTCAACATTGCATTACTAATGACAAAAAAGCATTAATACAATGAAAAAACATTAATGTTAAAAAAATAACTATACACTAACCTAATTGTAGCATACATTTTTATATTTAATTTTGTAAAACACAAAACTTACAAATAAAATTATTTTTGAATCAAAATGTATTTATACGGATCGAATCTATATTCTTCCTCCGATTAATAATCTCTTCAAAACTTGATCTTCAAACAGTATTTGAAATCGTTAGAATAAATTTGTCTCTTTGATTTTTTCGGATTTATTGTTTGAATTTTGAGAATATTAACTGGGGTTGATGACCTTGATTCTGAATTAAACGGTGTATTTGAGGTGATTCTGATGAAGAACACATTGCTTCCACGAAACACAACTTGAATCTTACTAGAACATCTTTGGTATTGAGACTTATGACATCGTCTGGAGGATTTAAAATCTTGATTTCGAATCGGACGCTGGATTTGAGATGATCCTGGTGAAGAACGGCTTGAATATCATTGGAACACCTTGAATGTTGGAGAGAACTTCGTAGAGAATGTTTCTCCAAGTTCTTGAGCTTTTCAATTCTAACTTCTGGTGTACTTTTTAGCTGATATGAAGACCCCTATTTATAGTTCTAAGAAGAGAATATATGAGGATTTAGTGCTGAAGCGACGCAGTCTAATTAGCTCTCAAATATCAAATGAAATCCTTTATCCCACTTTTCTCTATCCCACTTGGTGTCCCACTTTGATTTTTATTCGATTTTCATCAATTTTTTTCTTCAATTTCAATTTGTTATGGCTTAGTTTAATTTTATGATTATTATTTAGGGTTTATTCCATCCAATTAGGGTTTATATTTATTTTTTAATATTTATTTCTTATTTTTTAGTAAATATACTTGATTAATATGGTTGATTATTCCAAAAGTAGGGTATATGATTTTTAAAAATTTTAATTTATAGCGATAAATGCTGATTATGATTTGTAATACTATAATAAAATTTATTTTTTAATAAACATTTTTAAAATATTAAATTTTATAGTGGGACATGAAAAGTGGACTAAAGGATTTTATCCCCTCAAATATTGATATATATTTCTTAAAAAATATTTACTTCTTGCCAAAGAAAACTTATCTTTATAATATAATATTAAATTTATTAATTAAATGTTTTATCTAATTTTGAATTTCATAAAATTCTAAAATTATATAAATATATAAAAGTCAATAAATATGTTATATATAATTTCTTAATTTTCACCACCTACACTAACATATTGAGTTATTAAAGTATCAAAACCAATAAATAAAGCATACTCTCAGCTCACTTGAGAAAAAAAAAAAAAACCCCCATTAATATTCGGTTCAAATTTCACATTTAATTAAAATTATCCAAAAAAATTACTAATTTTTCTTAATCCATATTGAAGATACGAAAATCCCAAAAATTATTGACTTTATGTTTAAACTAATCATTAAGATATAAATTAAATAAAAAATAAGTGAGATCAATGAGATAGTCATTATGATAATTAAATCTTATAAAAAGGTAAAAAAATAAATAAATGAAAAGGTACAATATTAATATGAACAAACAATCAAATAAAAAATATAATTAAGATAATCATTACATATATAACTAATTTATAATCTATACATTATATAATAACAACTATGCATCCTCAAATAGAAAATATTGATTTTCCCGCCTAAATATCATTTCCGAAACTAGAAATGAAATATTTATTAATTAATCAATGTTTATATTAGATATTTAGTTAATTATATAATAATTAACTGTATTTATTCCTATAAAAAATCTGTCATTTATGTAAGGTATAAAACTATAAATGTACCATGATCCATATATGGTAAATATAATATAATATGATAAACATGAAAATAGGCATATCATTATACGTATATATTTAAAATAATTAAAAGTAATTAAAAATTAATTTTATAAAATTACATTAATTTGGCCCATGTATATGATATCAATATTTCCTATTTATGTAGGTATATATTTTCCATGATTATCGGTGTTATATATTAGTACACAAATTGCGTAAATTAGTCATGATTATATATGAAAAAAAATTATTCTAGCTACATCAGTTAATTTACCGTGATTATATCTTTCATCAGATATTTTAAGAATATATGATTGCACCAATAATCAAGATCTATATATCGAACAAATCCCAATTTTTCTCAGTTAATCAACTATTAAAATTTTCGTTAATCGCCTATGCATTCAAGATTTTTACATGACTGTGAATAACTCGGTGTAGGTCCTGGATAATCCTTTAAGTATGTCTGCAATCACAAATTTGCCTCTTTTTTCTATCATCTCTCTCAAAAACTCTTCATTCAATTCGATAAAAATATTATCGTTGTTGCTTCTTTTTTAATTCACGTTTTAGTGTATGTGATATATGTACTATTGAACTTATGATTCCATATTTC
The DNA here is from genome assembly GCA_026008535.1 of Perilla frutescens. Taxonomy (NCBI): domain Eukaryota; kingdom Viridiplantae; phylum Streptophyta; class Magnoliopsida; order Lamiales; family Lamiaceae; genus Perilla; species Perilla frutescens. The sequence goes on along the minus strand of BRKX01000013.1, from coordinate 9,855,953 downwards.
TATTTATTGGCAGGCAAGGAGTGCTTGGAGAAAGTTACGGAATATCTGAGTGGTCGACTATCCTTATTTGGATGAATACGAAAACTTCTCATTTGAATGTCTTCACCAAGGTTTGTTCTCCTTCATTATTGTCTGTTGTAATTGTGTGCTATGTACATTTACTGATTTCTATTTGAAAATCTTTTTGGATAATTTTTAAAATATTTTGAATTAAATTATGATTATTGGGTTTTATATTTTGTGATTCCAATTAGCAAACTCTATGGTGATTCCGAGCATATTTTATTGTACTTTATAAATAACTATGATATTGTTATGGACGTTCAATTGGAATGCAGTTATCAATAAGTGGGTTCGTTATCTTCTAATTTTTTTCTTTGTGCTTTTCTAAAAAATATATATTTTCATTGGTGCGTTCAGATTAATTTAATTTACTTTTTCAAGATACAAGGCATTACAAATTTTCTAACATTGAAATTGTTCTACCTCTAAAAGAATAACAATTCTCAACTTATGTAAAGAAGTTAGAATTCTCTAATGAAATTAAAGCTTTTGTTGTACAAGAAATTTCAGTTTTTTTTATTTATTTTGGAATGGCCAAATTTGCGATGGTTTCAAGAAAAGATTAATTCCAAATTTTATTTTATTTTTTTGCCTTTTATCACTACACTTTGTGTATGAATTGATGTACCAATTCTTAAACAAAATTCCAATTTATATTAGTTGAAATATTTTGTTACTTTGATGTAGTATCAAAATTAAAGGCACAATTGGTTGAATTATTGGGACAAACTCACTCACTTACATGAGTGTGTCTAGAGTCATTGCATTGATATCATCATATTACTCTGGAACAAAGAAGAAAAAGGAAGGGGAAAAAATAAGTTATATTAATTAGTTATATGCATGCTTCGATTATTTTTTTTCATTTGTGTTTTCGAACTTCTCAATTTATATTATTAATTAGGTATTGAAAAATCTTAATATGATGAAGCATTCTGAACTAAGTATATCATATGATAGAAAATAAAGTTGATCGAAGAAGTTTCGTGCATGTGTACCTGCGATTTTACGTGTTCACGCTTTGTGTTCATTGCATTTCTCTCATACCAATTCTCACATCGAATTTTATATATATGTTGTCCATTTGTCTTTTACATATATCGTATAATTAGTTCATTTTTCTATCAAGAAGATCGATGCTGCATGAAGATTACACCTTTTGCTATTGGTACAATTTTTGAATATTGAGGTCGAAGAAGATGACAATTGGGCAATGAGAAGTTGGATCCAAAATTATGTCCAGGGGTAAAGACAATTAGGAGGTGAATAGTATAATAGAATCGAATGGAATAACAGTCTGAATGGAATGATAATTCTTATAATTGGTATGTCTAGCGAAATGAAATATCAAATTTTTTATCTCATATAATGAATATTTTATGTACTTTCAAATTTTTCTTATAATTTAATAAAGTGCATGTAGTAGCCAATAAATATCTACACATGCCTTCATTTATTTTTTTATATTTCTAAACGTCATTTTTTCTTTTTTAGTATATGATTTTTTTTCTAATTTTTTAGCGAAGTATAATTTGCTTATTTTATTGAAAAACTTTATTCTAAAGTATTTAATTAATCAATATAAAATAATTTATATAAGTTAATAAAAATATTTTTACTTCATAGAATTTATTATTTCAATTTTTCATTTAAATATATTAAATTATATCTAATACATAATTATTTTATATTGTATTATAATATATTTTATGCTATATTTATTTTGGCATCACTTTCATTTTCCTTCAACGAAATTATAAAAGCTATCTAAATTTGATTTTAACATATATTTTTAAATTATTTTTTGAAAATAAATAAATAATATAAAAATAATTATGAAATAATAATAATAAATTACTTACTCTAATTTTTTATTTATTTTTCTAAATATGATAAAATAATCTTATAAGACATGATTATGTATAAATGTATCATACATTATTATTTTTTTGACAAATAAGAATAGCTAAACCCATTGGAGGTGAGTGGGATGGTTATTTCATTCCCCTTCCTTTGGGATTAGGGATTCTTTCGAGAATGGTGATTTTCGATTTAATTCTTTAAACCATAACAATTGTCGGAATGAGAATGAGTATATGAATACTTATTGTATTCCATTTCATTTCACCATACCAATCACCTCCTAAATTTATATCGCAGATTGTTACTTATTTTGAAATGAAATTCTTTTATACTTTATATGAATGAACACCATTGATGGATGCCAATAGAGGAAAATGTTAATTTATGTTGAACATATGGATTGCAAATTTTGGAGGATATGCCAAATGTATGTGTTAAATATAAAAAATATATCACTATAATCCAAACAATGAATTGAATAACAAAAATTGACAATAAACTATATAATTAAACTTATCTTTAGGATCAATACTTCAAAGATAATGTCTATCAGTGAAAATATTATCATATTCACAAAATATAAAACTTGTGGTAAATGATTTGAAAGCGTAATTACTCTGAATTACAAATCAACTTTTATAAATTAAATTATGAAAAATATTGTTGAATGAAAACAAAATTTGTAGGGGGGTGGGGTTTGGGATTCAACAATGTCTCACCATTACAAGGTTATAAATATTACTAAGTTATAAACCTTGTGGTAAAAAATCATTTTAATACATATTGTCTTTCAAAAATATAATTATTGGCAGTGTGTTAGGTATGTGGTTTTCGTTGTTAAATAGTTAGGATATGAGGATCATTGTGTCATGAGTGATCTTACTTAAAAAATGATTGAGATTCAATTTTTGAGCAAAACATCATGTTGGATTCACATTTTTTGTACATATACCTTCAATAGTAATTCTTCTGATTGAATGAATAATTTTAATGGTGATTATATTTTAATAAAATATTTAGTGCGTGTATATCATCTCGTGCATCGCACGGGCGATGTACTAGTATTTAATATGAACAAACCACTGCACAAATGGAAAATTAGAAAAGACATGAATCAAGGAAAGAAAGATTATTAGGATATGAATTAATCTTGTACGTAGGACCAACATGTAACAAGATTTAAAGGATATGATCTATCCCTGATAGTGTTTACTCTCTCTCTCTCTCTCTCTCTCTCTCTCTCTCTCTCTCTCTCTTTTTATATATATATATATATATATATATATATATATATATATATATATATATCATTCACTTTTGTTTATTTTGCCGAATTGAAAAAATGCCAAAAAATATCCTTACTTTCCGGATTTTTTCAAAAACTAAATGTCCATGAATTTAATTTTCGCTATCGGATTAGTGATAAATCACGTTCAAATCCAACATTTAAAATGACGTAAAAATCATATTCTATGTTAAGATTAAATATGATTTTCATATCATTTTACACGTTAGACTCCGACGTGCTTCGTCAACATGATTCAACACTGAAAATTAAATCATAACGTATTTTTGCAAAATAGTGAAGTTTGTTACTCACTCCGTTCCCATTATATAGTCTCTATTACTATTTTGAGGTGTCCCAATTATATAGTCTCATTATTATAAATAGTAGTCCCATTATTATAAATAGTATTAATTTTCATAGTAATGTACAAATACACCCAACACCCTTCTTAAAACTTGGAAATTAAAAGGCTAATCACTTAAATTTTAAAAGTCATAAATATTAAATGAGGGTATCATTGAAAGTTTAGATTTAATCTCTTATTTCATAAAAATTTTTAATCTACGTGTGACGAGAAAAGAGACCATATAATTGGGATGGAGGGAGTATTTTTTTACATTTATTTAAGTTGAGGACAATTTTACAAAACAAATGTAAATTCAGAAAATAATTATATATTTAGCTTTTATTAAATATTATAAATTATTTCAGACAAGTTTGATATATTCATAAAATACCCCCAAAAACCTTGAGTAAAGAATTATCCTCGCACTTCCACCATCCCATTGCATGTGAATATAGATCTCCTGTTAAGTATTTTTGGAACTTGGTAATGGTAGATTTTATGCATATTTTCACAGTTTACGAGAGGCTTTAAATCCTCCCCACCCCCCGAGTACACCTCAACACACACGTTGAGAAAATTTATTTCATGTAAAAAAGTCATATTATATTTTTATTTAATCATTCAAAAAGAAATATTTTTTTAATTAGAAAATAAAAGCTTAATGCATCTAATAATTATACTTCGATGTAAACTAGTCAAAATAATTATATTTATATTGATGTTTGGAATCTTTTAATTCATATTGGTAAATTTCAAGATACATTTTATGTTTATTGTAATGTTTCCAAACATGTATTGGATTTACAAGCAAATTATGTAACACCCTAAATTATATAATTTAAAATGTTACTCATTCTGTTCTTTAAAGTGGAAAATGATTCTAATAATAATAGTTCAAGTAAAAAAAATTAAATAATCTTGCTAGAAATTCTAAGAAGAAAATAGAACCATATATTTTCAGAAATATATGTACTTAGATCAAAATACCTGCATTTCATAAACACCAAATTCATTTCGAAAAGGAACTCACAAGTTCTAAAATATAAAATTCACACTCCTAATATTAATAAAACCATATTAGCAAACTACTAGTTTAGATTAGTTCAAAAACACTAACAACACACATAATATCAAGTTCAAAACAGTAGACTCTAAACAACAAGCCCAAAAATTCAGGTCAGGTAATCTAGACATCTTGAGCATGCCCACCGTATTTCCTCCACGCGGCTCCAAGCTCACTGACCTGAAAACATTTAAAAATTTGGGGTGAGCACTCTTAAAACGTACCCAGTGGTGGGGATCATGGACATTTCTTTCTATTTTATCCAACTGAAATAAATCGCAGGGATCATGGATTTAGGGTACTCTTCCTCAGATTCTAGAATACATCTTGAACTATGCGTAGGACATATTCTGGTGCTTACAAAATGCTTCTGTGTGTACGAAACGCTATTCTATGCGTATAAAATGCTATCCATATTCCATCCACGATAATTCAAGTTAGATTAAAAATATTTCTGTCTCAAACATCATATATAATATACTTTTATTTTGAATATAATAATTTCACCCACCTGGGAATAATAAGCACGTAATAATTGAGCAGAGAATCACAAAGTGGATGAGGATCCTAATTGCGCCGCACCTAGTATCAAAATAAATAATTAGGGTTTCGTGACCTTCGGGTATAGAACAAGGTGCTACTCTCCAAGAAATTGTGAAATATCCAAAGTAAAGCCAATATACTTTGGGTACAATAGATCCACACGGAATTCCTCAAAGGACGAGATATTTAGGAGTAGATTCCTAAAACCTCAGACCCTCCACTCTTCCATAACCTCGCAAAGATACGTGACTCCTTTCTTCACCGAAATGAAGATGATATAAACAAAACAAAACAATTGCTTGGCAAAGCTTTTGTTATGGAGAAGAGAACGACTACCATTTATAACTGGCTGCGGAGAAAAAGAGAGGAAAATATATGGAAGAAGTTTGTTTGGTAGACCTTTATTCCCCCGAAGTATGGATTTTGCACTTGGCTAGCAATACAAGAAGGGATCCAAACACGTGACAGGTTGGGTACCTCAATATCCCGCAGGTATGCCCTCTTTGTGACTTTCATTTAGAATCTACACAACATCTTTTCTTTGAGTGTGTAGGTCCTAAGTGTGTTTGGGAGGAGATCAAAAGATGGCTCAAGATTAGGCGTGGGAATTCTACTATCTTGAGTACTATTAAATGGTGTCGGGGACAAGACCTTGGATTGGTAATCGGGAAGAGGGCGAAGAAAGTGGCTCTTGTGGCGTCCATCTATTATATTTGGGCAACAAGGAACCTCAAAGTTTCTGAAGATAAACCCTTCAAAGAAGAAGACGTGGCAGCCAAGATCAAAGTCCACGTTTACAAATCTCTATTTGCAATCTACACGTCAGAAAAGATAAGTAAGGTAATTGGCTACTAGCCCTCGGTTTGATTATTTTTACACTCGGACTTGCATGTCCATGTCCTCGGACTTGGAATGGTTAGGTGATGATATATGCCTGAAACACGCCCTCTCTGATTCAGTGCTGGGTTCCTACACTCTATTGTGTGTTATATGCATTATTTTGAGTATGTGACTGAAACGTCAAGAAATGGTGTAAGATCGGTTGCCTTATCATTTCTGCACCATGTTGTGTTTGTTTAACCCATTAAGTGACTATGGTGGATTTGACGTGTGAAATTGTTACAAACAAACATGTTGCATTCTTAAAATGAGTGAGAATTAATACCAAATGTTATATACAAGAAACAAATGCATTTAAGTACTAAAAACCTGCTACATTTCCTTGGGTTGGCCGAACTAATCTGCCAGAAGTACTCAGTGGGTGTCTAGTACTGCTTTTTGCTCTAAAACATCTTATATACATGCTCTGAGTTGCTGCTTACATATTGTATAGGTTCCCTATGTGTTTTAGTGTTGATTCCTGCTCTGTAGTGTTCTTATGCATTATTTGAGTTGCTGCCTTGCTACTCTCCCTTGCATGATTGGTTGACTGTTATGTGATAATGGGAGGACTGCAGTTGAATATTGAAAATTTGATGCATGCACTTCTCGAACAGAGCTGCTATTGATTGTTTATGTTAATAAAATAGAAAAAATGCTCCTAGTTCAGTGGTTAAAAGGTCCTTCATGCTAATGAAACGGAGTACTTCATGTATTTTGTTGTTTTTGCCTAACCTGTGGTGTATGTGTTGGAGTTTTGGCCGAATAAGAATCTACAGTATCCCTGCAGCACTGAAATATAGTTAAAAAGGTTTAAATGGGCTTAATCTGCTATATGTATTTCATTGGCCTACTCTTATTTGAGTTTTGCATACCTCTCTGGCTTGAGTTTTTGCATACCTCTCTTATTTGTGAATGCTCCCTCCCTGAATTAAATCTGTATTGTTCTAAAAACTTCAAAATGCATACCTATAAGTAGAACTGATTTAATTGCTTCCATGGAGTTGTTGGGAATGCAGTAACCTTCTTCTCCGAAAGAGATGGGATTTGTGGTGTTGTCTGCCTTGTAGAATTACTTGGGAAGGATCGACAATCTGCTCTTAAGTGACTCCTTGCTTTCGAGTTGGGTGCTTTCATAGCACTCTCTGCCTGTTGCTCCTAGATTTGTTGTTAGCTAAATTAATTAGCACTCCGGAGAAAGAAACAACCTAGTCTAATGAAATCATCTCCAAAAGGAATGGGAATTGTTGCTGACGGGGGACTTGGTGTTCAAGCATGATAGTTCCTTGGCAGGTTAAACAACCCAACAAGGAAATAAGATGGATACAACAAAGTGGGAGTTCCTGAATGGTGCTGTTGCACATCAGGCTGCTGATCCCACATATCCTATTATAATGTTGTGTTTTAGCATGGCAAAACCTATTAATTTGCAATCTTTACGCTGGATAAAGTAATTAAGGCCATTGGCTAAGAACTCATGTTTTAGATTGTTTTGAGATCGGGCTTGCATGTCCATTTTTATCCCCTCTACCCCAGGGCTCCTTAGATTAGGAGTGCCACCCCATGTAGAGTGTGTGTGTGTGTGTGTGTGTGTGTGAGAGAGTCTTTAAGCTTTAAGCTCACGGCGATGCCCATAACTTGTGCGCATAGATCCCATCTTCGCCCCAAGTTTTAGGTTGCGTGTGTTCTCTATGCTTGCATGCTTTTACGAGTTTTTTTCTTGATATCATGCATGTTTGGCTCCTTGGTTCATGTTTAGGTCTCTCTCTTATGTGTTGCTTCGGTGATATATGTGTTAGGACACCATATTGTCTTTGCTCTCTTCTTAAGCATGCTTTTCTGTTTCTTGTGGTTTAAAGTATGCTTGGGAGCTTATCCAGGATATGTTCCCCTTTTTTGAGAGTCTCAGATATTACTTTCTCGGAGTGTTACATGCCTAGTGATTGTCTTCGATGTATGCATGATCCTCGATGTACCCTGCTCTACTCCTAGGCTATGATCTATACTAGAGGTACCCACTCATATGCTGCATGTTTACTTATATATAGACTTTCATACACATGCACGATTATATGTCACTTCATGATCTAGCTTTTTGCAGTCATACTCTTTCCTTGGTCTAGATGCACTAGGGCCTCCTCTTAGTGTGTGATCTATGCTAGATTTTCATATGCCTCCACTATGCACGTTACATGCATTTATGTGCGAGTTTTACATGATATGCTTGAGTGTGGCCATAGACTTGATGATAGGACCCCGTCTCTTAGAGCGAGGCTTATGCTAGAATGCCCCACCTGTTTATGGCGCATGCTCAAGTTGTCTAGACTATACTATGATTTGGTCTTGACCTATTATTTAGAAAATATGACTTGCATGCTCATCATAGGCCTTTATGATCTCATTTTGATCTAGACGTACTAGGTCCCTCACTTAGTGCTTGATCTTAGTTAGAGTTTTCATTTGCTCCATCATCATGCATGTTATCATATTCTTATGTGTGCGCACCATATGGTATGATTGTGTAGGACCAAAGTCCACCCTCTTCCCGTACAGTTCTCATCTTGTGCCGGGTTCACACCTCACTCCCCTCTCCCCTTTCGAGATAGAAGACACTACAAGGTACTCTTTCCTCGCTAACGGGTTTTATCCTCTTAGAGGTTTTCCCGTTAGAAGGTTTTACTGAGGCCATTATACGTTGATGTTCTTCTATCTCGGGGTATAGTATTGCTACGCCCAACTGCTCTAGCTGCGAGTTTGTTAGCTAGACGGTTTACCATCGCTACATGGTATGCTGTGTGCACCCAGCTTAACCTCATATGGTAGCTGGGTCGTTGTAGCCAGGGGATGCCCATGTTCCATTGTATACCGGCCCTACCTATCATAGATAGTGGGGCCATTGTTACTCTACCTATCCTAGATAGTGGGAGTTTTTTTCTTTTCTTTCTGCACCTTAGTCTAGTAGTATGATTTCATTGTATTATTAGTCTTTGATGTTCCCCCCCACTCACCAAGCTTGCTTGGTGCAGTTGTACCTAGGGGTGGCACGGTAAGGTATACCTTACTTTTTTCCTCATACCTTTACCTTACCTTACTTGTACGGTATGAAGAAAATCCATACCGTTACCTTACCTTAAGGTTCGGTATACCTTCCAACGGTATACCGTAAGTTCGGTATGAAACAAATGGCATACCTTTGCCGTACCCTTAGTTCGGTATACCTTACCGACATCGGTATACCTTACTAACATCAGTATACCTTACTATATCGGTATACCTTACCGACATCAGTATACCTTATCATACCATCCTAGGATATATCATATATCTCATATATTTACTCAAAATATATGAAACACTCCTAATAACGATCAAAATTTAACAAAATAAAATAAATATCTTCATGTCACGATAATTAAAGTCCAATAAAACAAAATAGATATAATAATTCAAATTTAACACTCCAATGCAACAATTAAAATAAAAATAACCAAGTGATATCCCAAGTCCCAACAAATACAAGAAATAAAAATAAACCGAGTCTAGAATGTTTCCCAAAAACTAATACAATCTTCAAATTTGAATCTTAAGAAACCTGCAAAATTAACAATTATATTAGTACTTTAATTACAAATTACAACATACAAAATGAAAAAAAATAAAATATAAAAGAACATAATCTTACTTTTCAAGTTACACCCAACACTAAGTGGAAACGGTAGAGAAAGTTTTTATAACATATTTACTAATATTATATATCAATCACGTTTTTATAGTATTATATATCAATCACGTTTTTATAATTAATATAAATTGTATAAAAATATTATAAACTTATTAAATATTACAAATTTGAATTTTTTTACATAGAAATCGTAAGAATTATTTAAAAAGTATATAATATATTAACAAAGAACACACTTAGCATTATAATGCATTAAGTATAACATAAAATTAATTATAAGTGTTAATATTATAAATTCACTAGAGATTTATAAATGTATAACATATTTACTAGTATTATACATCAATCATGTTTTTATAATTAATATAAATTGTATAAAAATATTATAAACTTATTAAATATTACAAATTTGAAATTTTTTACTTAGAAATCGTAAGAATTATTTACTAAGTATATACTATACTAACAAAGAACACACTTAGCATTATAATGCATTAAGCATAACATAAGATTAATTACAAGTGTTAATATTGTAAATTTACTAGAGATTTATAAATGTATAACATATTTACTAGTATTATACATCAATCATGTTTTAATAATTAATATAAATTGTATAAAAATATTATAAACTTACTAAATATTACAAATTTGAAATCTTTTACTTAGAAATCGTAAGAATTATTTACTAAGTATATAATATACTAACAAAGAACACACTTAGCATTACAATGCATTAAGTATAATATAAGATTAATTATAAGTGTTAATATTGTAAATTTACTAGAGATTTATAAATGTATAACATATTTACTAGTATTATACATCAATCATGTTTTTATAATTAATATAAATTGTATAAAAATATTATAAACTTATTAAATATTACAAATTTGAAATCTTTTACTTAGAAATCGTAAGAATTATTTACTAAGTATATACTATACTAACAAAGAACACATTTAGCATTACAATGCATTAAGTATAACATACGATTAATTACAAGTGTTAATATTGTAAATTTACTAGAAATTTATAAATGTATAACATATTTACTAGTATTATATATCAATCATGTATTTATAATTAATATAAATTGTATAAAAATATTTTAAACTTACTAAATATTACAAATTTGAAATCTTTTATTTAGAAATCGTAAGAATTATTTACTAAGTATATAATATACTAATTGTAATACCCCAAAAATTTTATTATCTAAATTTAATTAGGAATATACATCTAATAGTTAGAATAATTGAAATATCCAAAAACTTTTAAGTATTAAAATAATAGCCTATGATTACCTTAAGGATAAGTTAGGGAAGAAAATAGACCCATAATTTTTATTTTTTTTTATTTTTATTATTTTAATTTTTTTATTTTTGGGTAAGTATGCTTGTTGAGTAGGTTAAAGATACTTTGTTACATTCTTGTACTTTTATTTGGAGCTTAGATTCCAACCTAGTTCAATTAATTAGAAATTTGTTTATTAAGTGCAAATTGATTTAGTAAAATTTATATACAAATACATTGTGCATAAACACATTACTTAATTAAAAAAAATGATTTATATACATACGTGTATCTATATTTTGTATCTTATATAATTAAGTATAGTTGGTATCTATCAAATTAGAATAGAGTGAGGTGTCTAGCTAATATATATTATAGATAGTTGATGACTAATCAAAAAAAAAAATGCTACGTGTCTTGTGGAGGAACTTAGCAGATCAACTAGATTATTTTGGTGAGTTTAATCTAATTGAAATTCCTCATTATCAAAATAATATAGATCTGAATCATTTCTCTTTTTCTTCATCACTCTTATAGTTAAATAAATAATCTGACGAAGGAAAATATAGTAAAAATAATAACTTCCTGCAACTATTTTCCTTTGAGGTAAGTTCTTAATTAAGACTTATATATATAATTTATTATTGAAATGCTTGGTTTAGAATGAATTCTCGCATGATCTCATTTAAATTTAGAAAATCATAAGTGATCATTGTATATGAAATTATTTAAAAAGTTTTCATTTATACAAAATTATGTACCAATAACATAATTTAAGTGACTAGTTTAAAAGTGATTCATAATCAATTAATTAAGTCTATTTGGAATTTAATCTTAATTTTTTTAAACTAGAAAACTAATACATATGTCTGTACAAAGAATTAAGAATCCAAGTAACATTATTTATAATTATGTAATCAGGTAATATCAAAAGTAATAGTTAATAATAGCACTAATAATTATTAATATAAAATATTAATTAAGTGCTAATAATCAACCTGATTTGAATTTTCCGTAGATGATTTCATGTATTCAATACTTTTCGAACATATATATTATAATCATACATATTGAACTATTAGAAATAAATAGATATCATGTTATATATGTATACGTATATAATTATAATTTTTTATATTTGTATAAGTGTTTGCAAATGGCCAAGTTTAATAGAACTTAACTTAAAAATAAGTTTAGGGATTAAGTTTAATAGGAGTTCTTTAGTTAAACTAAGCCAATGTTGGTTATTGTAGGGTCAGAGGAAGTAGCAGAAATCGAGTAAAAATCAATCCAGAATTTGAAAGCAAATCTATTTTCCAGGTGGGCTATTATATTTTTACAAATTGTATCTTTCGAGTTATTAAGCTCTGCTTTGTTAAAATTGCATATGTGACTATCTGTGTTAAATATTTACGTGCTACTGTATGTTGTCGGAGTCTCATAAACCAGCGCTGTGTCAATGTGAGTAGCTACAGTATGCATGCATTATTTGTCATGCCCTACTCCTTGTCAGTGAGACAAAAATGAAACACTTATGGGTTATACTCATTGGGTATACTTGGTCATACTCAACTTTACGCGTGGTGATGTAGTACGGGTTGCGGGCAGTGACTGGTTACCCTCTTAAGCGCTTCACGATAAAATATTTTGGTGAACTTAGGTTGCTTTAAATTTTAAAACCTCCTAAGCTTCACTACCTGCATGAACACAGATAGATTACTTTAATAAAATGATTTGCATAACCCGAATTGTAAAAACTTGCCCACTGAGTGCACTAGTACTCACCCCAAATATTTTCAAATATTTTTCAGGTTAGTAGGCTGGCGCGTGGAGGTGACGATGCTGAGAGATGGGCTTTTGTTATTTACTTATTTTCCCATTGTCTCTTTTTGTTAAGTATTCTGTTGATAATTAAGTCTCCGCGCTTGTAATATCATTTTGTTAAACACTAAGAACTCTGATCTTGGTGTTGTAAATATGTATATATTATAATAAAGCATGTTTGGTTATTCTGGGTCTTCTGTTGGGATTTTCATTAATCAGGTTACCCCCTTTCTTTCCCGCTTCTTAATACCAACCCCCGTGGCGTCCATTCCTATGGTCTTCTGGGACCGGGGCGCTACAGAGTGGTATCAGAGCAGGTTTTGCAACTCTGCAAACCTGTTGGGTCAACTTATTTTATATCTCTTTTTCATTAAATTCCTGTGTGATATTATAAAAGTCCTCAGCTCGTCACTCACGCAACAGCTAAAAGGTACGCATATTTTTATGCGATTTTTAGATTTTAAAAGTTTATATTAATTGGCGAAATGTTAAGTTTGTTTGGAAATGAAAGATTGTGATTTTCCATGGTGGCAGGAATGCCTTAAAAGATTGAGTCTTATACTGATTACTTACTGGTTTTGAGAGTGAAATATGCATGTGGGCATACAGGATTTTGTGTTAAACCATGCTGATTCTTGTATACATTGTGAGGAATTTATTTATCTATGCTTTGGGTATACTTATGAATGATTGGTATACGTTGATTGCACACATTGATAGTTGATTTGTGTTTGATGTTTGTGCTCTAGATGAGTACTTTGAGTTGAAATTTGAGAACTTAAGATGAACTTAGCCTGTAGTTGTTGAACTTAGGCTAAACTTGTAAGAATTTATGAAAATGGTTGAACGTAGACTGATTGAGAAATTATGCTAAGTAGATGGCGGGGTGGCAGGTGAGACCTCGAAAGAGGTGTCGTACTCGTGTGACGATGGATGAGCGGATAGAGAGGTTTCGTGCATGTATTAGTAGACCAGGGGAGGATGTGCCAGAGTTCACCGCACGTTTTGTGACTTTATGGATGACTGTCTCGGGTATCGGTGGTATTCCGCAGGGTCAGGGACCACAAATTGAAATGGAGTTTAGACGCCATAATCCCCCAACTTTCAATGGAGAAGGGGATCCACCCACAGCCGAACGTTGGGTTCGAGCACTTGAAAAGATATTTGGGTTTTTGCATTGTAGTAATAAAGAAATGGTGGTCTGTGCTTTGTATCAACTTGTGGATGATGCGGATTTCTGGTGGGAGTCCGTTCGAAGGACAATATCTGATGCAGATTGGGAAGCATTCACCTGGGAGAACTTTAAGACGATCTTATATCAAAAGTACATACCGGCTCATTATCAGCATCAGAAGGCTAATGAATTCTGAAATCTCAAACAAGGGAGCAAATCAGTCGCAGAATATGATTTGCAGTTCAATAGGTTATCTCGATATGCACCACAGACCGTACACACAGAAGCAAAGAGGATTGAAAAATTTCGCATGGGTTTGAAACCGGAAATAGGCACTGCACTGATCGGAAAGGATAAAGCAAACTATGGTCAAATACTGAGTTGGGCACTTAGTATTGAGGCAATGCAAGGAACATCAAAGACTTCAGCATCTCAACCAGTAGCTGGGGATCAGAAGGGAAAACGAAAGTGGGATGGACCACAACGAGGTTATCAAGGGAAGAATTTTCAGCATAACTATCAAGGAGGAAGGAACTTTGGACCAAGGCCTGCAGGGCAAGTGAATGTTGCACCAAAATCTCAGGGCTATCAAGGAAATTCACCGTTGTGTGCAACTTGTAACAGATATCACTTTGGACCATGTGTCCAATGCTATCAATGTGGTCGACAGGGGCATTATGCTAATAAATGTCAACAAAATTTGGGAACACAAGAGCAGCAGCAGCAGAGGCCACAGTTCAGACAGGGCATGAGAAATATGAGACCACAAGGTGGAGGAGGTCGAGGGAATAACAACAACAATAGAAGTAATCCCAGACCTCAGCAAAATCAAAATCAAGGTCCTCGTGCACCACAACAAGCCAGAGCGTATGCTCTCAACCAGCAAGAGGCAGCTGGGAACTCTGGGAATTTGGCAGGTATGATTAGTTTGTGCGATATACCTGTGCTTGCTTTATTTGATACTGGAGCTTCACATTCTTTCATATCTAGAGATGTATGTAAACGTCTCAATCTAGAGCTTGAATTAGCGGGAGAAGCCTTAGCAGTAAGCATTCCCTCAGGACAAACACTTTTAGCTGATTGTGTTTGTAAGAACTTAGACTTGGTAGTAGGTGAAAAGAATTTCACAACTGATCTCTATGCTCTTGAGATGCGAGACTTTGACATTATACTTGGGATGGATTGGCTAACAAAGGAGAGTGCAACAATACGCTGCCACGAGAGAGAGATAATATTTCAGAAGCTAGGCGAGGAAGAAGTGAAGTTTTATGGAGCAAAAATGGGAAATATAATTCCCATCATTTCAGCATTAAAGACTGTAAAGTTGTTACAAAAAGGAGACTGTCAGGCGTTTTTAGTAAACCTTGTAAGCAAGAAAGAAGAAGGTTTAACAGTGGGTCAGGTACCAGTGGTACGGGAATATGAAGATGTATTTCCAAACGATTTGTCAGGTCTGCCGCCAGACAGACAAGTAGAGTTCACCATAGACCTAGAACCGGGAGCATCACCGGTATCCAAAGCCCCTATCGGTTAGCACCGAATGAGTTACAAGAGTTAAAAGTGCAACTGGAGGGATTATTGGAATTAGGTTTTATAAGACCCAGTGTATCGTCTTGGGGAGCACCGATTCTATTTGTCAAAAAGAAGGATGGTATAATGAGAATGTGCATTGACTATTGGGAGTTAAACAAGTTGACAGTGAAGAATAAGTATCCACTCCCGAGGATAGATGATCTCTTCGATCAATTATCAGGCGCAAAAATCTTCTCCAAGATTGATCTACGATCTGGGTATCATCAAGTTAAAGTAAGAAAAGATGACATACCCAAGACTGCATTCCGAACAAGATATGGCCACTATGAATTTCTAGTGTTGCCTTTTGGGTTAACAAATGCACCTGCAGTCTTTATGGATTTAATGAATCAGGTTTTCCATGAATATTTGGATAAGTTTGTGTTGGTCTTTATTGACGACATACTGATCTACTCGAGAAACGAAGAAGAACATGAGAAACATTTGAGACTAGTGTTAGAAACACTAAGGAGAGAAAAGTTATATGCTAAATTCAGCAAGTGTGAATTTTGGCTAAATGAAGTAATGTTTCTCGGGCACATTGTGTCAGCAGAGGGGATCAAGGTGGATCCTGCAAAGGTTGAGGCAGTGAAGAAGTGGAAATCACCAACCAACATTCATGAGATAAGAAGTTTCCTCGGTTTAGCAGGTTATTACCGGAAGTTCATTAAAGATTTTTCAAAGATAGCAAGGCCAATGACACAACTTTTGAGGAAGAAGGTCAAGTTTGAGTGGACTGATGCATGTGAACAGAGTTTTCAGGAACTAAAGACAAGATTAACAACTGCACCAGTCTTAACTTTGCCAGAAGGAGTAGAAGGATTCGTGATATACACTGACGCGTCTAAATTGGGTTTAGGATGCGTGCTGATGCAAAATGGGAAGGTAGTAGCATATGCTTCACGACAATTAAGACCTCATGAACTAAACTACCCAACCCACGATTTAGAGCTTGCCGCCATCATACATGCACTCAAGATTTGGAGACATTATCTTTATGGGGTGAAATGCGAGATTTACACTGACCATAAGAGTTTGAAGTATATCTTCGAACAGAAAGAGCTTAATATGAGGCAGAGAAGATGATTAGAGTTAGTGAAAGATTATGACTGCACGATACACTACCATCCCGGGAAAGCAAATGTAGTAGCCGACGCATTAAGCAGAAAGAAACAATGAGTGATGGGATATCTACTGACAAATAAGGAGGAGCTTGTGAGAGAAATAAAAAGGATGGAATTAGAGTTGATGTTTGCACCAAGCTCTACAACAAGTGTGATAGCCGCAGTGGTAGCCAAGCCAGAACTACGATCGAGAATCATAGAAGCTCAACAAAAAGATGAACGATTGGAGAAGATAAGAGAAAGAGTCAAAGTGGGCGAACCAAAAGAATTTAGGGAAGATAATGACGGAGCTTTAATGTTCTGTGACAGATTATGCGTTCCTAGAGATGACACATTGAAGCAAGAAATTATGAGAGAGGCTCATAATACTCCCTACACGGCACATCCATGCAGCACAAAGTTATACAAGGACCTGAAGCAATATTTCTGGTGGAATAATATGAAAAGGGAGATAGCCACATTTGTGGAAAGATGTTTAACATGCCAGCAAGTGAAAGCAGTACATCAACGACCTTCGGGGTTATTGCAGCCGTTGGAAATTCCAGAGTGGAAATGGGAGCATATAACGATGGATTTTGTGGTAGGCTTACCGCGATCAGCGAAAGAAAACTCATCAGTGTGGGTCATTGTAGATCGATTGACCAAATCAGCACATTTCGTGCCAATTAAAACAACAACGGAATTAAGCAAGTTAGCGCAAATTTATGTGAAGGAGATTGTTCGACTACATGGAATTCCAGTTTCTATCACGTCAGATTGTGATACTCGCTTCACATCAAGGTTTTGGAAGAGTCTTCAAGAAACAATGGGAACGAAGCTGAACTTCAGCACTGCTTTTCATCCTCAAACAGATGGCCAGTCAGAAAGAACGATACAAATTCTGGAGGACATGCTACGAGGAGTTGTGTTGGACGGAAATACAAGCTGGGAAGATGTTTTACCCTTGGTGGAGTTTGCTTATAACAATAGCTACCAATCAACTATAAAAATGGCACCATATGAAGCCTTGTATGGTCGCAAATGCAGATCGCCCCTATACTGGGATGAAGTTGGAGAAAGAAAAATTTTGGGTCCGGAGATCGTGCAAACCACTGTCAAGATGATCGACCAAATTCGAGCAAGAATGAAAGAAGCACAAGATAGACAGAAGGCTTATGCAGACAAGCGTAGGACAAACCTAGAGTTCCAAGTTGGTGAAAAGGTCTTCTTAAAAGTATCTCCAACACGAGGTGTTGTGAGATTCGGAAAACAAGGCAAACTGAGACCAAGATTTATTGGTCCATTTGAGATATTAGAAAGAATTGGTGAGGTAGCTTACCGATTAGCTCTTCCGCCAGACTTGTCACAAGTTCACGATGTGTATCACGTTTCAATGCTCAAGAAATACGTGTTTGACCCAGAACACGTTGTCAAAGAAAGTGAGTTGGTTTTACGTTCTGATATGACGTATGAGGAGAAACCCCATGAAATTCTTGATAGAAAAGTTCAAGTCCTAAGAAACAAGCAAATTCCATTGGTGCTTGTGCAATGGAATCATCACGATCGAACTGAAGCAACGTGGGAACTAGAAAGCAAAATGAGACAGCAATATCCTGAGTTATTTGAAGGTACGTGAATTTCGGGACGAAATTCTTTTAAGGGGGGAGGAGTGTAATACCCCAAAAATTTTATTATCTAAATTTAATTAGGAATATACATCTAATAGTTAGAATAATTGAAATATCCAAAAACTTTTAAGTATTAAAATAATAGCCTATGATTACCTTAAGGATAAGTTAGGGAAGAAAATAGACCCATAATTTTTATTTTTTTTTATTTTTATTATTTTAATTTTTTTATTTTTGGGTAAGTATGCTTGTTGAGTAGGTTAAAGATACTTTGTTACATTCTTGTACTTTTATTTGGAGCTTAGATTCCAACCTAGTTCAATTAATTAGAAATTTGTTTATTAAGTGCAAATTGATTTAGTAAAATTTATATACAAATACATTGTGCATAAACACATTACTTAATTAAAAAAAATGATTTATATACATACGTGTATCTATATTTTGTATCTTATATAATTAAGTATAGTTGGTATCTATCAAATTAGAATAGAGTGAGGTGTCTAGCTAATATATATTATAGATAGTTGATGACTAATCAAAAAAAAAAATGCTACGTGTCTTGTGGAGGAACTTAGCAGATCAACTAGATTATTTTGGTGAGTTTAATCTAATTGAAATTCCTCATTATCAAAATAATATAGATCTGAATCATTTCTCTTTTTCTTCATCACTCTTATAGTTAAATAAATAATCTGACGAAGGAAAATATAGTAAAAATAATAACTTCCTGCAACTATTTTCCTTTGAGGTAAGTTCTTAATTAAGACTTATATATATAATTTATTATTGAAATGCTTGGTTTAGAATGAATTCTCGCATGATCTCATTTAAATTTAGAAAATCATAAGTGATCATTGTATATGAAATTATTTAAAAAGTTTTCATTTATACAAAATTATGTACCAATAACATAATTTAAGTGACTAGTTTAAAAGTGATTCATAATCAATTAATTAAGTCTATTTGGAATTTAATCTTAATTTTTTTAAACTAGAAAACTAATACATATGTCTGTACAAAGAATTAAGAATCCAAGTAACATTATTTATAATTATGTAATCAGGTAATATCAAAAGTAATAGTTAATAATAGCACTAATAATTATTAATATAAAATATTAATTAAGTGCTAATAATCAACCTGATTTGAATTTTCCGTAGATGATTTCATGTATTCAATACTTTTCGAACATATATATTATAATCATACATATTGAACTATTAGAAATAAATAGATATCATGTTATATATGTATACGTATATAATTATAATTTTTTATATTTGTATAAGTGTTTGCAAATGGCCAAGTTTAATAGAACTTAACTTAAAAATAAGTTTAGGGATTAAGTTTAATAGGAGTTCTTTAGTTAAACTAAGCCAATGTTGGTTATTGTAGGGTCAGAGGAAGTAGCAGAAATCGAGTAAAAATCAATCCAGAATTTGAAAGCAAATCTATTTTCCAGGTGGGCTATTATATTTTTACAAATTGTATCTTTCGAGTTATTAAGCTCTGCTTTGTTAAAATTGCATATGTGACTATCTGTGTTAAATATTTACGTGCTACTGTATGTTGTCGGAGTCTCATAAACCAGCGCTGTGTCAATGTGAGTAGCTACAGTATGCATGCATTATTTGTCATGCCCTACTCCTTGTCAGTGAGACAAAAATGAAACACTTATGGGTTATACTCATTGGGTATACTTGGTCATACTCAACTTTACGCGTGGTGATGTAGTACGGGTTGCGGGCAGTGACTGGTTACCCTCTTAAGCGCTTCACGATAAAATATTTTGGTGAACTTAGGTTGCTTTAAATTTTAAAACCTCCTAAGCTTCACTACCTGCATGAACACAGATAGATTACTTTAATAAAATGATTTGCATAACCCGAATTGTAAAAACTTGCCCACTGAGTGCACTAGTACTCACCCCAAATATTTTCAAATATTTTTCAGGTTAGTAGGCTGGCGCGTGGAGGTGACGATGCTGAGAGATGGGCTTTTGTTATTTACTTATTTTCCCATTGTCTCTTTTTGTTAAGTATTCTGTTGATAATTAAGTCTCCGCGCTTGTAATATCATTTTGTTAAACACTAAGAACTCTGATCTTGGTGTTGTAAATATGTATATATTATAATAAAGCATGTTTGGTTATTCTGGGTCTTCTGTTGGGATTTTCATTAATCAGGTTACCCCCTTTCTTTCCCGCTTCTTAATACCAACCCCCGTGGCGTCCATTCCTATGGTCTTCTGGGACCGGGGCGCTACACTAATAAAGAACACACTTAGCATTACAATGCATTAAGTATAACATAAGATTAATTATAAGTGTTAGTATTATAAATTCACTAGAGATTTATAAATGTATAACATATTTACTAGTATTATATATCAATCATGTTTTTATAATTAATATAAATTGTATAAAAATATTATAAACTTATTAAATATTACAAATTTGAAATCTTTTACTTAGAAATCGTAAGAATTATTTACTAAGTATATACTATACTAACAAAGAACACACTTAGCATTACAATGCATTAAGTATAACATAAGATTAATTATAAGTGTTAATATTGTAAATTTACTAGATATTTATAAATGTATAACATATTTACTAGATTAATTATAAGTGTTAGATATTTACATATATATCATTTTTACTAAGTATTATATATCAAGTATCTATAATTCACATATACATATATTTATATAATATCACAAAAATAACGGTATATACCGTCACAACGGCATATACCTAACTAACGGTATATACCTTACCTACGGTATATACCGGTACAACGGCATATGCTAAACTAACGGTATATGCCGAATTAACGGTATATACCTTAAAAATTCGGTATACCGTCGGTATCGGTATACGCCGGTATACCTCGGTTTTTAAGATTCTATACCGTTACCTTACCAAAAAATCTCGGTACGGTATCATACCTTACCGAAAATACCGGTATACCTTAAAGTTTGGTATTACGGTATTTTTTCCGGTACGGTAAGTACGGTATCACGGTATGACGGTATTTTTTTCCTCAGCCCTAGTTGTACCCACTCTTAGACCTGTCTAAGAGTTTCTAGCATTTAAGTATGTTCTTCCACTTTTGATGATATATATATACCCATCAAAAAATATGGACCTTTGCCCTTTATTTTATATATATAGACAAAAAATTGTACATATGAGACCCATCTTATACGTTAAAATTTGAATACAAACACAATTAAATACCAATAAATTTATAATGTCTTAATTATTGTATGCTTGAGGTGTAATTAACTATCCTAAAAGAAATATTTTTCATCACTTTTTCAGAGCAATTTTGAAGGAGATACAACAAGCATGCATGCCTATATATATATATAGGGAATGGATCAAATGTGAATTAAAGTCCCATGTGAGAACAGAGAACTAATCAGATCCATTAATCTTCATTTTTTGAACGGCCAAGATATGTATCCAAGATTCTTTTAGTGGCATTATCCGTGATGCACCGATGCACGAATTTTAATTTCATTGATTATAGCTAGTGTCAAAGTCATGTCACTGTTTCTTAAAATAAATTAAAATAATTTAATTGTTTCAATAGAGAAATGGGCATAAGAAAATTGTGACAAAATATTGGGAAAACGGAAGAATATAATGCATTACCAATTAATTGACAATATATTCAATATTTTTTATAGAAAATTTTGGATGGTAATTCATTTTAAAAAAATTAATATAATAAAATATTTTAATTATCATGTAATCTAGTTGTTTGTTTTGAAATTTGTTTTAATTTAATATTTCATCATTAAAATTTAACATTTAATATAATTATATTTATTTTTGTATTATGAATTAGTAATTTATCATTAAAAAAATTACTAATTTCATTATTGTATTTTATCTTTTCAAATTTAAGTTTAAAAAACTTATAAACTGAAAAAGACAAAAGTGAAAAACAAAGGACATGTGCCCCTTCTATGGAATCCGATACTCAAATACAAATAGTGATGATTTTATATATTTTTATTTATAATATATGCATTGTAAATTAATTACTAGCTAGCCAGTATGTGTATATTCATTGAGTTACCTAAAAAAATCAACAACTTTAGCTATAAGATTTTAAATCCAACTCATAATTAATTACTTAGAAATATGGTTATGTTTATTAATTTGAAACACATACGTGCAAAGATAATTAAAAAAAGAGTTAATTACCTTACAAGTCATGAAGATCGGACACAATTGTAAATTAAATTTAACACAAACTTTAAAAGTAGGTAAATAAAATATCAATTGTTCATTTGAATGTTATTCAATATTCTCAATTTTTTTAGAATAAGAATAATAATTATTCATTTCCCATTGCAAAGATGCTCATAAAACGTCTGTACATTAAACGACTTAATTTGTTATTTTCTAACGAAATTAATACTGAGAGTATTAATTTTATATGAGACGGAAAAAAAAATCTCTTATAATATTGAAAAGTATCACATTTATTTTACTTGAGAGTACTACTGCTAAAAATTAAAAAGGACGGTGACATTTTTATAATTATATATTGCTACATTTTTTTGTGAAAAAATACCACTTATATATAGTACTAAAAAAATATCATTTCTAGCACTGAAAAGTATATCTTATATAAGGCTTATATACAAGAAGTTATACAATTGATGTACACAAGAATTTGCCAATTAATATATATGTGTATGTATATATATATAGGGGTTGATTATAATGAGTATCATGCTTAGTATGAGAATTACGCACACAGTTAGCACTAAACTATAACAAATAAGCATTGTTTACGTTCTCACACCAAGGTAAATACTCATTTAAATCAAATCATACATATATATATATATGTATATATATTATGGATTAATAAGTTATTCAACATCTCTCTTAGGATTTACATGCTCTAAGAGTAAGTAATAGCCCCCAAGGCCCCAATACCAAACAAATTAAATGTGAAAAATTAGTCAATCGACATAAATCTAATAAATTGCAATAAATATTACCTTAAAAAAAGATTGCAGCAAATAGTTTTATTTAACTTTTTATTTTCATAAGTTACATTATGGTCCATAATGTAAGTTATGGTGTCCAACAAATCAAAATACCAAACAAGCGAATATGATTAATTGAATATATAATTCTAAACAACACACCAAACCTAAAAGGTATTGACCTTAGAAATAACATAATCGATTATAAGCAATATTGTATGATAGGAATCAAATAAAACTTAATTTATTAATCATGCATTGTTTTTGCAATTGCATATTTCAAACTTTGGACTTGAAAATATTCACGAACTCAGGAGACACATTCAATGCAGCTTCCAAAACTGATGAAGACAACGCTTTATATGGTGATGTGTTCCCAGCTATCTGCTTTGACAAAGGCCTGCATGCAACAAAAAAATATATATAAAAACTAAGAGAGCTAGCCAATTATCATCGATCATGCAAACAATAATTCATTTAAAATCATTTCAATCAAATTAAATATATATTCTCAACAATTATACTTTTATTTGGGTACTTGCAATGAAACCCTAATTAAACTATTCACATACCTTGAAGAAGTAGAAACACAGAAGAACTCCAACCCTTTCTGGTTTGCTAGCAAAGCAGCAACAAAGAATTTTGGCACAACAATAAGCTGGCCTTCCTCCACAATCTCATCCAGTTCCCTCGCACCATTCAATCCCACAATTTGAATCCGACCTTGGCCTTTTATAACATATATAATCCGATGTTCCATGCTGTAAGACGGGTTTAGTATAGTCTCGGGTTCAAGTCTCACCAGACTCGGGCTAAGCCCAATCTTATCGATCAACGGAGAATCCTCCGACGTGATCTCGACTTTAGGTGATCCACTCAGATTCATAGCATTGGAAGAAAGCAAAGCATCAAGATTAATGGCATATCCTTCTTTTTCACAGTTGGATTTATTAGGCATGTGAATGTTTGCTCCAACCTTAATGATCAATGTGTTGGATTGGCTTTTAGCCAACTCTTTCGACTGGGCGTCGTTGAGGCCGTATATGTTGCTGATAAACTCGGTGGAAAAGCCGGCGAGAATGCCGATGGCGCCGGCCAGCAAGAAGTAGTCGAACTGGCCGGGGCTGTAGGATTGGCGGCTTTCGCCTAGGAATATAATGGTGAGGTCGGAATCTCCATTGTTGAACCACCATGAAATGGTTCCGATTTGCAATGGAATGGCGTCTCCTTTGTTGATTATTATGATTTTCTCTTCTTCATTGTTGGGTAATATGAGTCCCACGGTGCAGGTACCTATCGTAGTATTCGTATATATATGAAATTTTATTAATTACTCATTCATACCAAAAATAATTAAATGACTTCATCTATTAACAGTTAACACTAACATTTTAATAATATTATAATTAAAACGTGACCCTTAAAACTTTGCAATTAACACGATTTATCAGTATTGTAAAAATCGGCCGAGAACGCCATTAGCCGAAATGGAAAAGGCTTAGTCGGTTCTAGGCTGCCCTCGCCGCCAGTAAGGAAAAAAGGGAAAAAAAAATGTTATAAGATTTAGGTAATGATTATTAATTAATAATACAAATCCAAATCGAACCCATAAATTCCTCTTTGGACTCCTCTCCTCTCACTTCACTTTCCTTCTCGATCAATACAATGTGGGATAATAATAATAATAATAATAATAATAATAATAATAATAATAATAATAATAACAACAACAAATAACTTTAAAAGTAAATTGTAATCACGAATTTACTAAAATGATGTGTTAATATACACAATTAAAATGATGCTCATTTAGACACTAAAATTTCAGAGGGCCTCACTCGCCCCCTCAACTAAAAATGTGCAAATAATTAAAATATATAGTGAGGCGAAAATCCTCATTATTTTATATAGACTTACCTTGGAAGACATAACCAATTTTGTTAGAGTCTGCATAGTGAGGCAAAGCGAATCCACGCGGCTGCAAGACAAATTTTCCGGCGCCGACCGCGGCCTCAACAACCGCCGGAGTTTTGGCTGCGGTCCAGGCATAGTAACCGCCACCTTCTCCTTCAAATACGGTGGTGTCAGCCTTTTGGGGAAGTAAATTGAGCTCCATGAAATCAAGTATAAATGAAATGAAAATCGTGAGTTTTTAATATGGAGCGTGAATGAAAAGAAACACATATATATAATACATTAAAATTTGGCTTTTGTGGACACGTTTCGCAAGTCATAAAATCAAAGTGATTTTGGCAGTTTTGGTTTTGTAGACTTTCATATGCAACTCGATCGATCAAGTCCCCACGCAATGCCCAAATAGCATCGGCGCCGCCGCCGACCTTATTAATACTATATATATTATATGAGTTCACATTCGTGTGTGCACGATGATGAAGTAGAGTTAAAAATAAACTTAATTACGTAATGAATATGAATAATATTATACATAAGAATATTAATTTAATGAACAGAAACAGTAATATCCTAAAAGTTAGAAGAGTAAATAATTAAATAACATAACAATAATAAATGATATAATCATAGTATTAGTAGATTAATTAGGGTATAGATATATATATATATTATTCTAGTAACCTAGTTGATATTCTGAAACAAAAAGATATATACTTAGATGAGAAAACCAGTGGTTACAATTTTTATATTAAATAATAATTATTTTTTATAGTCATAAGTGATTGAAATACCATTTGGAAGTAATCTGACAAAATCACGTGGAAATTGAGGAATGATACCATTTGGAAGTAATCTGACAAAATTGAGGAATCGTAATCACTAATAAGTGATGACAAAATTGCATTACTCTTTAATTTGTTGCACACGTGGAAATTGAGGAATGATCGACGGACATTTAAGCAGCTGGGTTTTATTAGGATTTAGGTGTGAGGTTGTGTGCCAATTGAACACTACTTTTAAGTTTCAAGTACTCAACATCGATATTCCCATATGATTAATTTCACATTATTAATTATAAAGACTAGATGTATATGTCATTGTTCAATTCAAAAATGATCATCCCATCAATAACTGGATAATAATATATATAGTATAGTCAGATGTCCATGTGCATGCATGTATGTCGTCATAAAATTTAGATCATAATAGTCACCATTTGATTCGTAAGCGAATCGACTTTAAATTATGGGGAAAGTTTATACAACTACCTTGTATTTTGACGAAAGATCGATACTAAAAAAATGTGTTTAATAATAATCTGAAAATACTCAATGTTATGGTAAAATTTATCACCCCATATACCATAATAATTTTACAATGTGTGTGCGCGTGTGTGTGACCCACTATACCCTTTTCATATTTAAATAAATAATTAATTAAAAAATAATACAAACCTTATGAAATTATCACAATATCAAAAAAGTAGTAGTCTGACGAACTAATATAATTTTCATATATAAAATATATTTATATATTTAATAAAGAGGTTAAAATTATCCTTTTTTTATAACAAAATTGGTATTAAAAAAAAATAAGCTTACCCCCTTTCTTGACAAGTGTGACCCACCCTCCCCAAACCTGATTATTTTTATAAATTTCACCATATAATTAATAAAGAGAATTTTAGATTATTTATTATATATGATGGTTTATTAGATTTTTTGGGAAAACACACGTGGATTATATGAATTTTACCTTAAATTATTGACATACTAGCTAATAAATATATTACGAAGACAAATATCTATTAAATTTGTAATTTTTTTTTTTGACGGAAAAATTTCGTTTTGACAATGGTGCAATTGGCTAAACTTATCTTTGTGTACCCACACCTTATATGCGATTATGCAAATGGAATTTAATTGTAAAAAAGAACACCTAGGAGTCGCGAAGTATATATGTTTTAATTCATGTAGACTCGTAAAATTGTTTTGAGAATTCTGAGGTGTTACCTATATTTAGGGGGTGTATTGGTTGTGGATTTTGATGGATTTCATTGGATTTTTAAAATTCAGGTATATTTAATTCAGACTTTTAAAAGTCCAATGAAATTCTGGTGTATTCAATTCAGACTTTTAAAAGTCCTTTAAAATTACGGGGTATTCAACAATCCACGGACTTCATTGACTTCGTTGGATTTCGGCTGGATTTCACGTGAAAATTACGAAGGATGAAATCCGACCTCCAGATACGAGATTTCGATGGATTTGAAAAACTCGGGGAGCGTTGTGTCCCATCGGCCGCTGGGTAGATGAAATTGACACCCTAGCGGTCACCCGAAGCCAGCGGCCGCTGGCTTCGCTGATGATGATCATCAACCTCGAACAACAAAGTAAAGTCATGTTTACTGTCCTGACTCAGGAACTGATTGGATGACAAGTACAAGAAGACACGGGCGATTATTACTTTGTGGTGAGGTACCCATCTGATAACAGGGTTGTATCCTTCCACAAACATGACTCACCACATTGTTCATCATAAAATAGCAAGAAAGGACATTATATACTCAAATTAACAGGAAACGAATAGAAGTTAATTGACACCCGTGTGGTTTTGGCATAGGCACGGATAACTGACCAAAATTATGCAACAAACAATTCAAGAAAAATGAAAAACCAACATATTCATAAACAAATTCATCATTGACAACATACATTGGTGACCCAAACCAACCGAGCTAAGGAAAGACGCATGAAAAAGACAAGCCGGAAAAGTAGCACGTGCAATCACAAGTTCATAGATAAAAAAAAAAAAAAGGAAAGACCTGCACATAGGCTAGTATGTCACCAGGCATCACTCTGATACCATTTTCTTGCTGCCTCAAAATCCAACTATAAAGCTTCTCCTGCAACCAGAAAACAGATTACCGTGAGTCAAAAATAATTCTTCAGTAGGTAAATCCCTTAAACACCCAAAAAAAGAACTCGAAAATAACTTTTCTACACTTGGAAGTTATCCTTTATCAATGATTCAAATCAAGAAGTCCACAAAACATATAATTGAGCTAAGAGAATCACAGATACCCAAATTCCCAGAGCCAAAGCAAAACAAAGACATACTGCATACATGATACATACGCACATAAACTATTAATAAATGTTATCAGGTATCAACCAAAATTTCTTCACACCATCAACTCAATCACTCGAGACTAAGATAAACAACATCAAATTACCGCTCAATTAACACCCACCCATAATTCGATACACACAAAAATAAAAATGAAAATGAAAAAAAGCAGAATGACATAGAAAGGGGAAACAAACCATGGAGTGTTGTTCGCCGGCCTGGAAGGAGAGGCGCTGGCGGTTGACGGCCTGCGAGTAGAGCTGGGAGAGGGAGTTGGCGGCGCCGCAGAAAGCGGTGTACATGCCTCCCAGCGGTCGCTGGGTTCTCTCGACTCGACTTCTCAGCGGCCGCTCAATTCAAGCGGTCGCTGGGTTCAATTTTTTCCCGGATCCACCGATCGTTGAGTTCCATCGAGCTGGCTAGAAGGATTTTAAATCCATTGAAATCATTCAAAATCGGTCCGAAATCCATCACGAAATCCGCCAGACTCCACATTGAGTCTCCCAACTCCATGTGGAGTCTATGGATTTTATAAATCTATAGACATTTAAAAATCTATCAAAATCTATCAAAATTCCAAACGAATACACCCCCTTAATTTGAATCGCCGGAAAGAAATTCCATATGAATTTTTCTGCCCACGATAATTAAGGAGTTAAGCCAATCACACTCCTTTTCTTTGGTGTACCTTACGAACACCCGACGAATCACACCAAGGAACGGGGGGGGGGGGTGCTTTTCCTGTATTCAATCAAGATAAAAGCCACCATATTATTTGGGTCCAAAAAAATTACTAAAACTAAAGGTGAAATTAAAACACACACATACATATTTAATCTTTATTACACTTTGCTCAAAAAAAAATCTTTATTATGACGGCCTTTACACAATTTTTAATTTTGGACACGGTCTTTAAGTTTTGACATTTACAACATAAATTAACTCTTACTTTATTAAATTTATATGAGCAAAATGCAATGGAATTAAATAATAATCCAATCCATGTATGCATATATACAATTCTACCACATCGAATATAATAACATCCAATTAATTGTAGAAAACTATTCCATGTTCTAACTTTCATAATGGAAATGTGGTGTCTAAGACCGAAAAAATAATATAGTTCAAATGGGTACTAATGCTTCGTGTGAGAACTAGAACGATGCTTATTTACTACGATTTTATAACTTATTTGATTGTATTATAGTGCAATTTTTAAAAAAAATTATAATTTATCTTGTTGTATTTTAATAATAGCGTTAATAAGTGCCAAAATACAAAATAATAAGCTATAAAATCATAATAAATAAACACAGTTCTTAGTTCTCACACGAAGCGCACTAGTACTCGTTATAACCCACCCTATAAAAACAATTAAACCTATTTATATTTGTGGATCGTACGTTGAATGCATTAGTGGATTGATTGTAAGGCCTTTTGTTTTGTTTTCACATTCCCAAAAGAAGCTTTCAGAGTATCACTAAAATTGGATCATAACGCATTTGTGCATTCACACTGATGGGTCCAAAAAAAAAAAATTGGGAATGGCTAATTAGTACACTGTCGCGTTGCTACATGTTAGATGGCTAGTTGGTGCACATTGGAGTCATGCGGCTAAGAGCTGGTTGGCATACAAATTTCAAATGAACTTTAGGAGCTTAGGATTATTTTTTATTGTTACTTAATCAATAAATAAACAAAATATAACTTATAATCTAATATTTATCTTAAAAATAAATCAATTTCAAAGTTTGACCTTCAAAGCAGGTTTATTAATTCTTAGAGACTCAAATAGTCTAATCAAAATTATTGCAAACCCCTTACAATAAAATTAAGGCGAAATAAAAGCTAATATGAGAATTTGGAAGACTATTTTGAAAAGGTTCTTTAGTATTAGAAAAATAGAAAATTCCATCACTTTCTGAGTCAAGCTTTTCCCTCCCACATTCACCGAAGAATTGAAACGAAATCCATGATAGCATTCCTTTTTCAGATTTCTTCCTCAAACCTCACCCCACTCAGTCACACACTACAGGGATTCTGGGTGCACAACAGCTCGTTGGATATGGATACGCCACTGTGCATTCAAAAATTGTGGGGATTTCGTCGGTTTATTGTATGAAAAAAAACAATCAATTTATTGGTTAAAATATAAAGGAACAAGGTTTACATTTATTGGTACAAACAAGAGTTATATATTCTTTACTCAATTACAATTTCCGAAGTTTATTGACAGCATTAAATAAATGTTAAGTAATTTGATTAATATTGAAGTTATATATAAATACACGGTTGT
Organism: Perilla frutescens; assembly: GCA_026008535.1. Classification (NCBI taxonomy): domain Eukaryota; kingdom Viridiplantae; phylum Streptophyta; class Magnoliopsida; order Lamiales; family Lamiaceae; genus Perilla; species Perilla frutescens. The sequence goes on along the minus strand of BRKX01000013.1, from coordinate 9,825,265 downwards.
TTATCAATAAAACAACTTGAAATGTAAAGGGTCGCAGCCCTATTTTTCGGCTACACCCTTTATTTTCTTGCAACTTGAACTACGAAAATAATCCATTATAAACAAAACAAAATTAAAATTAAATTAACTATAACAATAAATATATTTACTTATTAATAAAACAATGACAAGGTTTTACATCTGACCAAAACACATTCGACCCAAACCATTTCAAAACAAGATCAACTCATTGGATGCATTGATATCATAAGCAATACGAGACATATCCAGTAGCTGGAGGATCCATACAATAACAACACTTCATTATTTTATAAACATATACATGAAAAAAAAAAATGTGTGTGTAGTATATATATGTATATTATCACTGTTCAGCAGAGTGATTAATTCCAAACAAGCGAGCTTTTCAAACGCCGAACTAAGTTTCCAGTTAATCCCCAAATCACTTCTGCAGATTTCTACATTTGCATTATAACAACATATATATAAAACATAAATAGGCAAAAAAAGAAATGAACCTTTGAATTATTTCCTCCATATCAAGACTGAAAAACGATATAACTAAAACAATAAATCATGAAGAAAAAATCAAGTAATACAGAGTTTGCTTGCTAAGGCAACAATACAACATTGTGGCAAAGGAAAATGTTTACCTTCAAAATAATAGATGAGCTAGATTTGATTATTCAGATACGGCTATCTTCTACACTCTCATAAAAGGGCTCTATAAAATTAGAAATTAGTTGAAGCAAAATCGTTTTAGACATTGTTGCTTGAGAAACTGTGTGAGCCTAATGAATCGTTATAGATAATTTTTTCCTACAAAACCTCTTTTTGACATAATGACTCACTAAAACCCCACTATTTTTAAGTAAAATATTTGAAGTCTGGTCAACATATAAGAGAAATAAATCATGATTCATTTGGCCACACAATTTCCGAAGCAACCTTGGTTTTTAGTACATATTCAACTTCAACTAACTTATTTAAATAGAGCCCCGTCATGAGAAGTGCTGAAAAATAGCTCTTTCATTCATTCATTAATTTCCTCGTATGTTACGAATGGGGCTTCATTTCGGAAAATGGCATACCTAAAAAAAAGAACACAATTAATAAATTCCTTTTTTGCAATTTCTTTAATGTATATAATAATTGAAATTAACGTATTTTCTAGTAAAATAATAGAAAATAGATAAATCTATCTCTCTTATTAAAGAGTGTAAAAATTACATTAACGAGAAAGAAAAAAGAGATGGTGAGAGATATAATAAAGCTGTAAATTAATAAAATAAAGTTAAAAAGGAAAAAAAAAAGAAAAGTTATGGAGTAAAACACCCTCAAAGACAGTACAGAAAACGGAATCTAGAAAGAGAAAAACAATCAAATCAACTTTTTCTGCAAACGCGAAAATTGGCACAGGAAAACAAACACGCACGGTCGGATTACTTTTTCTGGAAATAGTAACGGTTAAACTTATAAAGTAACCAAACAAACCAGCCATTTTCAAAATGAATTAACTCCGTACAAGCAAAATAACAAATCAATATTTTCAAAGAACATCTTTACACAATATGTTCAGGTAAAATTTATAGGAAATTATGTAATGAAGGCAGATAGATTCTTTAACATTAATGGAGAGAAAATTAATTAATTAATTAATCTACTCAAAATGAATTGGAGGTAAAATAAATACCTCACCGCCGTAGATCAGATCTCCATCCGCCGCCGCAACTTCCTATGGCGGCGAAGAAAGGATAGCTGCAGCAAAATCTTATTGTTGCCTAGATGATGTCTGCATCGAATTTATAGAGGTTAATTAGGGTTTTTATTACTTTTGGGCTATGTTTGTACTAAATATTATATTTGGGCCAGCAAGTTTTTGTTCTAATGTGAGTGCATGTCCAGCTTCAAAATTAAACCACAATAAATAAATTCCATCTTCTATTAGCAAATGACGGTTTTGGACTTGATCATGATTCATAAATGAATAAGGAGAATATCTGAATATGTTAAACTAGCAAAATTATTTCCTATATAAAAGAAAATTAACATCCTTTTTTTAGGTGTATAAACACGGATGAAATCCTCTATTCCAAATTTAGTGTTCAAATCCGTATTTCACGATCAAATTTATAAATTTTTCTTTCATTTTAATTTATTATGTTTTAGTTTAATTTTATAATTGTTTACAGTGTTCACCCCGTCCAATTAGAATTTATAATTATTTTTTAATATTTAATTTTCAAATAAATGATTATTATGGTTGATTGTTTTAAAAATATGATGTATAATTTTTAAAATTTCAATCTTCCGTTGATAAATGTGATTAGGTTGATTATGTTATGATTAATTTTTATTTTTATAATATCTATTATTAAACTTGTAAATTCAATGGTGGAATACGAGTTGAAATATCAAATTTAAAATAAAGGATCTCATCCCGTATAAACACTCTAGAATTTTCCAGATTTTATAGAAGCGTGACATTTTTGCGCTTTTTTTCTCTTTTTGCAATCTTCCTTTTTCTATAAAGACATGGTATCACAATAAATAATGGACAATTATATTCACAACTCCCCGTTCTCTTTATAGTTCTTAAAAATTTATTAAATATTAAGTATATATATATATATATATTGTGCATATTAATAATACAGATTTTTTTCTCTTTCCCTATCTTCAAAATTAACAAATATAACATACCCATGGCTCCCCCCGCCCAGTTATTTCAACGAGGGCCCAAATATTTTTTCTTAAATACAACTATAATAATATATATGATTAAAATCTAATAAAATTCAATTTTCAAATAAGTTAGACAATAATACAATAAGATATCAAATGCAACATTAAACATTAGTTAAGCTAAAATTCTAAAATACATGGGAAGATTTCGATGGAACAGAGAATTCTTTGGATGCATATATATTTTTTGAATAAAATATTTTTTTATCAAACACCTAATTGCATTCTAGAATACCCAAATATAACTTTCAATCCACGATCAGTCCACTCTAGAGATCTTCTATCCTTCACTTTGATCTAGACATCATCTTGTATTGATCCTCAAGACCTTGAAGAAGCTTGAAGATGATGAACCATTAGACTCAATATTTTCGAAAATGAATTCTTTTTGGGAAGAGCTGATTTTCAAAATTTGTGTTATTGTGTGCTATGGTTTTACGTCTCCATTCATCTGGTATAAATAAGCTACATACGGATCTAGAAGGAGAATTAAGGTTGAGCCTCCAATAGACCTTAAACTGTCCATGTTTAGCTTATAACATAATTTAAACCCCACCTAGTGCACACATTCAGATAGCAGTTGCGGATATCCTCGTCATTAAAAAAAAGGGAGAGGGAGAGATAGCTATTTGATTGCTAAAATTGAGGTTTACCTAGTGGTTGGCTTGCTAGTGTATATTATGATTCTCGACTCTTATCCCATGCCTTGTATTTATTTTGTAATAATCTAGCTAGTCATTACGTTAGGGTTGAATGTTGTCGATCGAACCACCCCAGACCGGTAGGGTAGAAAATTGCAAATGCAGCTAATTAGCGCTATCACATAATTGGATTGAAATTGAAACATATTAAAAATGAACGACAACATTAAGCATATATGAGATTGCTGATGATATTATATTTATGGTCGTACATTCCAATCCTATTAGAAAATGAGTTTGAATAGAAAAGAAATACAAAAAATGAAAAAGAAATTAATGGGAGGGAGGTTTGAATGCATGGGTAATTAATTAGTAGCCTGGTGGCCTGTGGGCGATGACACTGGTGACCTGCACTTGGCGAATGTTGTTAAATCCGATGATTCTGACGAAGGCGTTCGGGTAGAGGGCGACGCACTCGTCGAGCTCCTTCAGCACCTGCACTGGGTCAGTGCACCCGAACATTGGCAGCTTCCACATTGTCCAGTATCTTCCGTCGTAGTATCCCGGTGAGCTATGGTGCTCACGGTATACAAACCCGTCCTATTTATTTTTATATATTTATGTTATGTCTCACGCCTCAAGATTCATCGTAAATTAAACACGTACTACTTATTTTACCTTCAATTCGAACTCTAAACAAGGAATGAGCTTGCTCCGGATAAGGAATTCGATTTCCTTCAATAGTTGCTCCCTTGTTAGAGGGGGCAGGTATGACAATGTCTCGAATTTCTTCAATCCCTCAGTGGGCCACACCTGATCAACCACACAATAATATTTGACCTTAATTTTAACTTTTAAGAAACAAACACAATAAGATGTGACATATTATTATCAAATTACTTAAAATGCAAAAGTCCAACTCATGTCTTTTCAGTCATTGTTGGGAAAGAGGGGTTGACTTAGGTCGGTGAATGTGGGAATTAATTAATTACATCCCAACAACATGCTATATAGATTAATAATTGATCCATTTATTTTTTTTAGAATGAGTGTAATTGGTATAGTGCGTGTTGAGGTGGGTAAGAATTTCCCGGTGAATGTACCTTCATGCAGTTAACTCTTCCGCCGTTGCTAGCAAGGGTGGTGATGTCAGCATTCTTGCGGGTGGCGGGGAAGGCGGAGACGGACTTCAGTCCTGTGAAAGGAGCCACCATGCTGGCCTGAGCGGGGGTGGAGCGGGAAGCGACGGCGGCGCTGGAGACCATTGAGGACGCCATTTCTCTCAGCTCTCCTTTAATTTAATTTTTTCTTTTCTCAAACTCAATGTGCCCCCACCCTTTTATAATGCAATTGGTGTAGTGTGCCAATTTTAATCGTAGGGCCACAACTCGATCTTGATGAACCTGCATGGATTTGGGCATTTCAATTTTGAGACCACATATGGATGGAGTAGTGCCTTATCGCTTGGCACCCTCACCAGAGCGCCACGTGGCGTTGATCTTATCGGGTATGGGCAGTAGTAGTTTGAGGTTGAAACTGCAGATGCAGCACAGCCCTTCATATATATCAAGATGACTATTTAATTTTTTTTACCGTGTTTTATATATTAGATATTTTCGAAATCGATTGGGAAATTTGATTTCTCATATGGTGAAACGAATTTATAAATTTTGTCTGCTCATGTCGATTAGATGGGCTTGTGTTCAAGTTGAAATTATATATGTAGTTTTGCCCTCATCCAAAAATATATATGAAAATTTTATTTTATTTATTTATGTTAAAAATCCTATGGAAAACGTTTCAACCTCTATATATATCATTATATTGCAACAAGAATAGGATTTCAACATACATTTTTTTTTTCATAAATTCAACGAGTGACTAATTATTAATATATAGAAGTTAAGCTCTCGTACGTACACGTGCATATGAAAATGGTGTTTATCTCATGTAAATAAAGGGCGTAGAAAAGTAAAAGTGAAATTATCTTCCTTTGTTTATTATTTTGTTATTGAACTTGCTTGCTTCTTTATTTTCTATTTTTTATGTTGAGGGTAACCCACAACCACTATCGAGATACGTACTGAATAAATCTCATTTTTCTGTAATAACCGGCAAACATACCACATAGAAAATGTAAATTATATTTGACAGGTCAAGTGTGACAGACTCACACCTAGTGGTGTTGATGGTAGCTAGGATTCGAACTTTAGACCTTTAACCTCAAGATAACATCATTCCACCACTAAGTCATCCTCTAGAGACAACTTGCTTGCTTTTTATTTGAGAGAGAGAGAGAGAGAGAGAGAGAGAGAGAGAGAGGGAGAGATTTTGTGTTATATACTGAACACATGCTTGTATGGAATTATGGAAATTGGTTAGTTATATATTAATGTTGATGTCTTTCAATTAATTTGTTAATCTGGAATATAATTATCAATCGATCCTAAATTAGGCGGCATATAAAAGGTGATAGTATTTGACGCGCGGTCGTTTCGCGCTTTAAAATAATTTGTAATGCCCATGTGCCCACAGTGAGCGTAGCCAGCTAATGAGTACGGGATCGATCCCTTAGATAGCTGTTGTGTTTCATCTTCTGGTAACCAGTCACAAAATGGGGTTTTGGTGTTGTCACTATACTGAATTAAATCTACAAAAAGAAAGTAAAGAAGATATCAAATAACAAAGGTTGGCATTTGAATTTGAATTTGGTTTAAATATAAATCAACTCGATCATGGGCACACCGATTTTCATACATGATAAATCACTTAGTTATGGAGATCGGATTCCTCTCTACGTCTCCTCATTCATCCTTTCATTTTAGGCTTAAAAGTAATTCATCGTCAAGTAAACCCCTAACCTATAACCCACCTCCAGATTCCTCTAAAAGATCTAAGCAAAGAGACAGTAGTGTGCCCTAGACGAATCCAAGTTTATTGTGTTTACTGATTCCTCGTGTGCCCACAATAACCCATTGATTCCCTTATTACTATATGAACCAACACACAGTCACGATTCGTCAATTGAATTAATAGTGGTGTGCCCTCTATGTCTAACGAGTGATCAACCACATTGGGCATTTCAGACACACACACACGTGGAACAGGCTCAAGAATCAACAAAAACCTATCATGCATTACTATATCCATTTTGGCCTCACGAGTCCAAATTTATACTCAAACCATTTTCATTATTTAAACACCAGAATTAAAGGGTCTAGCCAAGCATACTAGACATAATTAAATTTACAGAAATGAAAGACATAATATTAAAGAAAACTTACTGAATTAATAGGTAAAAATACTCAACACCAATGTTGAGTTTATAAACATAATCCTAAATTCAAATGGCTTAAGGCCTATTGGATTGTTTGTTTTGCTACCTAAGCAGCGTACAAAATGAACAGCTAACGAAAATAAAATGTATCAATTGTTTCTGACTGCAAAAGCATGTATTTCCAGAAAACTAAATAGCTTAAATAGTTACATTTTTTATTTTGAGTTTCCCCACAGACGGGGTCTTCACTGGATTTTCGGACTCGGCGTGCCCATCCTGATCTATCTGGATAAGCTTTAGTTTGATCAAATCCCTATTTTTTAGGGATTGAGTTTATCTCTTCGTTGCAGCGCCTTTTAGAAGTCCAGTTTATCACAAACTCTTCTCGGATATGCAGCTATCCTTCACGTCTCTCTCTTTCAACTGAATCCCGAGTTTCCCGCGAATACCCATTCTGACCTGTTATCGAGTATGTACGAGCAATGTGGGCACGACATCATCTGGTCAGCTCCATCCATTTCTGATATGCTCATTCTGCCTCTAAATGCAATGTAAGCGATGAGATCATCATGAATTATTAGGCATAAAATGCCCCTTTCACCATACTCGACTTTCGAAATGCCCTTTGACCTCAACCTGGTTCTTTTTTACTCAAAACACACTAAAAATGACATTTATAACAAATAAAATGCCCATAAAAACACGAAATGAATGGACTTATCAGACCCACATATTTTAGACATGATTGTCCTCAAGCATGGGATGTAACGCGTCCAGAAAAACAAATGAAAAGAAAGGTAAAAAGAAACAGACTCAAGACATAAGCATGCAAACTGTTAATCAGTGTGGGCACATCACAATCAATATTCCAACAAAATTGCAAAGTTTCAGCATACCAAAAATAGGTCAAAAATAAGTTTAGCTTGGTACTCCTCACAAACTCTCTCCACTCAGTGTTTAGGCTTAGTGTATACACTCAATGCAATGTAATTCTGTACTTATTCATCCCATAAGCTTGCTAAAGTTCTGCTGTCAATCTCCAGAGACCATAGATACTTAGGTATCAATAGGGGTTTTTAGGCTACAGTGGGCATTTCATTTAAGATGGGGTTTTATTTCTGTACAGCCCCCCCCCCATTTTTCTCTCAATCGACTACCCTTTTGTGCCCTGTTCAGAAACTAATTTTTTCTTTATTCGGGCATTCTGAACACTTAAGACGAGGGGGAATTTTATTCTTCTTTTTTTTTCTTCTTCCTTTTTCTAATCATTTTTTTCTTTTCTTTTTTATTTATTTTCTTTTCTTCCCCCTATCTTTTATGGCCCCTCTTTACAAATATCCCTCCAATAATATTGTCTTCCCCATTTTTTCTTCCAGGCTCTTGTGATGCCCTGGCTATATATTATCATCCCAAACAAGAAATCTACCAAGGTATTTCATAGGCTCAAAGGACTGCAAATGTTGTGTTATTGGTGGGTTAATTTTTTTTCTCGGTGGCTCAGCAAAAGATAGCTTATATCATCTACATGTGCATCAACAATTTTCAGGTTTCAAGTAGAACATTAACAAGTTCTAGAATTCATAATCACATAATTGTTCACACATGAAGTAAAGAAAACTGTGAAATGGGCAAACATCATATAGGCTCAAATCTCACAGGGCATGCTAAACTCGTTCGTCATCCCTATCTTATGCGGACATGCTGGTTTTTATTATAAAGCCCATTAGATGGATCTAGGTCCATTAAGAATTAACATTTAAAAAATAAAAGGCCCATGTCGGGCGCGTGTACCACACGCGCGTGGGGTACGCGTGACCATTTATATATTCGATTTTTTTTTATTTTTTAGTTATTTATTTATTTTTCAATTTTCAATTTTTTTATGTTTTTTTTCCTAAAAATTCTATACCATAAAAATAAAATTAGTGAACCCTAAAATTAAAGTAAATTGATTTAATTTATTTGAAATAAATATAAAAATATATCCTAAAATGGAATTAATGAACCTTAAAATTAAAGTGAATGAATTTAATTTTTTTGAAATCTGGTGACTCGCACAATGCACTCGTCCGACGCTAACTCGTGAGCTCATGCATTGTGCTCGATAATTAGTTTTTTTTTTGCAATAAATATAAACAATAATTGAAAACAAAAAAAAATCTAATTTTGAAATAAATACATACCCTAAAAGGAATTAGTAAACTCTAAAATAAAAGTGAATGAATTTCATTTATTTCAAACCCCGTGACTTGCAAAATGCACTTGCTCAACGCTAACGTGTGGGCTCGTGCATTGTGCTCGATAATTAATTTTTTTGAAATAAATATATCCCCTAATTGAGATTAATAAATGTAATGTCCCGGTCCCGAGGATTAGGACGGGGATATTACGGGAAAAATATAAGAAAAAAGGTAACATAATCCTAAATCCAGGGGGGGTCCTCAGTAATATCCCGGTCCTGAAAGGAATAATAAATGAGGGTCGGAGTGTTACTAAAAAATGAAGTACTATTTAGGATAATAAAATGAAATGGCTTTAGAACAAGAATAGGTTAATTCTCCATAAATTTGGGTAGCATAACCTCTGTAACTGAAAGAGATTCACGTCTTTCAACGTATCAACGAAGTCAATTGATTCAATCAAGTCAAAGAATGCCTATTCATAGGCCAATCAAATTCAAACAGAATCCAACAATTAATAAATATGATTCTGACTCTTCAAATAAACAGGACCTCTTCATAGGTCACAACAACTAAGACCCATCAATAGGTCAGAGACAAATAAACTATTTTATGTCTCATTCATAGGATAGAAGCAATTAATCAACTTTAAGACCCATTTATAGGTCAACTGGTAAATAAACAGAATGCAAGACTCTACCAAATATGACCAACTCATAGATTCAAAACTGTAAATTAAGAAACACGCTTGGATTTATTAAAAGAATTGGGACTTTAATTATCACGATTCAAATAAGGTATACAATTCAGATAAGCCCAACAATAAAACATAGCATGCAATCATACTATGAGACAACTGTATCAGAGTTTAAGCGTAAAATAATGGAGTGATATTATATCACCTAACAACATACTCATGAGTAATAATTTAGTCTGAACGGGACAACAAGACACGATCAACCCACAACAGTACATCAAGCCATCACCTCCAGCATCCTAACCTGTGAAAAATATTTTGGAAATATTTTGGGCGTGAGTACTAAAGCACTCAGTGGGTTAAACTTTTAACTCATTCTTTAATAAAAACTGTAACAGAATATCCAAAATATAAATACAGATAATGGAAAGCAAAACGCGAAAGCCCTTCCCATTTCTGCAAATCTTTACTTCTCTTTGGTACTCTGTAGCTCCTTCTGTCGTCTACTGCACTTAATGACATGTCACTGATAAGAAAAGGGAGGGTTTACCTCGCTAATACGAGAAGAGTGTACCAGGGATCACCTAGCATTGACCCTGAGTATACCGGGAGTTACCTAGCATTGACTCCTTATAGTAATGCCCAGATCACGTGTATGTGCAGGGGTTACCTCACAGTGACACCTTTATTGATTAGCATCACAACTGCAAGAATCACAGTTCTTGCCTATCATTTGATATATGTTCTCTATAAAGCGCGTAATATGATATAAGCACAAAACTATGTCATCCTCTTAATATAGCAACTATGCTAACCTTTAATTCCTCTAACAACTTAGTTCAATTATGCTTCTTACTCCTTAAACGGAAATCATTCTATAACTTGAGTTTAATAATAAATGCACAAGTCAAAAATTATAACTCATTATACACAAGTATAATCAATACACAATAAACATTTAACTTACTGTAAATTTAAACTATAACTATTAGACTTTAAATATAACCTCTAACCTTAATCTATATACTATGAACTTTAAACTCTACACCTTAACTTTTAACCCATAGACTTTAGTTATGACAAGGCATAATCTATTCTATTTAATTATGTCGAAGCATAATCTATATTCGCTTATTGTGATAAATCATAATCTATATTCTCAATAATTATGATAAAGCATACTCTATGTTCTCAGTAATTATGTCAAAGCATACTCTGTGTTCTTAATAATTATGGCACAACATAATCTATGTTCTCAATAATTATACATTAGTATAATACTATGTTCTCATTAATTATACAACAGTATAATACTATTACTCTAGCAGAGACTTGAGCAGATAATTCCTTAAATATTTTATTTGGATATTCTAACCATGATTATCACATTTATGAGTTAATAACTCAAATATAGATAAGTTTTACAAATAAACTCACCTCGATTAGATCAACTCAGGTGATCAAACTTCTCGATATTCACCCATCAGCTTCTCTGACTGGCTCAACAAGCCCTACAAGGTCAAACCTTATTTTAGGACTGCTACTTTAATTTTCAGAACTCGGCTTTAATTTAATTTGAGCTTTTATTTACTTTAATTATATTTCAACTAAGAATGCGCGACTCTAGAGACCTCGTGCAACTTCCACATAGAAGGAAATACATTCCAAAATATGATTTTTGATTTAATGGGGCAAAAAGATTTAACAGAGGTCACTTTCTGTAACTTGTCATTTTACTCTTTTTTCATAGCAAACCTCGATTGCATTTTTTACTTGTCCAAAAATTATGAAAATAATCAGGCATGACCGCACATATATCTTTATTAAACTATATAATTTTCGGAATTTTCTGAAATCACATGCTCTAGTTATAAAAATAATCGCCTGATTAAAATAATCGACTTTAATCAAAACTTATCGGAAAATTATGAAATTTGGCAGTCCTATAGGATTTAATATTTCGTGCAACTTTCTAGTTCAAACTTTTTCGATTTTACAATCCAAAACGGGTGAAAATGTACAATAACCAAAACTGATCGGCGCCCCTTTATTTTCAATGTTTTCCGGCATTTTCGCCGGTTTTCGGCTACCGGATGACGACGCACTCAACATACGAAATGAAGCACTATTTAAAACACACAACATATTAAAATTTCAAATATAAAGGATGAGCAATGGACCGAAACGAGACGTCCGAAGCGGCGGCACGACGGCGGAGATTTCTGACCATCCACGGCAGCGGCGGCTCTCCGACAGCCTTCCGGCACTCGACAGCTGCTCCCGCAGCAGCACCCCCAACAAAACTTAACCTGGACCCGCATGCACGATTTACTCGGCGTAGGTTCGGGTTTCTCTCGTTCGTCAACACAAACGAGAGAGAAAGAGAGAGAAGAGAGAGAATGAGCAATTGCAAATGAGCCCAAGCCCCTCCTATTTATAGGAAAATTTGAGACGGGGCGGGTATATTTTTTTCGAATATAAAATACTGATAAAGTGATTTTCGAATTCAATTAAAGTTGTTTTATTCAATGTCCAGATCCAAACGACATCAGACATAAAATCTGAAAATACCGGGAGACTCGTTGGCTCGAGTATTATTGAACCAACCCGACTCGGGATGACGAGAGAATCGTCTGAAGAGAAACGAAAAAATATTCTCTTTCAAAAATTACTTTTACTATTCCTTTCGACTAACATATTTTGCTTCCAAGCATTCGATGTTGACCTCAGATTGGCAATCCATGAACGCAAACGGATTCCTTGGGTTATTTCCTATAAGATATGCTTGATAGAACAAGTCTCAGATCAACGAGGAGGATTTCGTAAATTTTTCGAATCACGAATGCACGCAGAAATTACTATTCACATGTTTTCCCTTTACGATTTTCAATTACAGGACTCCTGTAGAGGTCGGATTAAAATTCTGAAAGCACCAGCAGCTTCCTTTAGGTCATTACATTTCATAAAAGACCAATATTGACTATCTTCCGGCGGCAAACACAAAATTTCATAAATCGATTTTCACATAGAATAGTCAAAAAGTCGCGACTTACATCTGTTTAACTTTATTTTAGCTCTAGTTATTTTCTTTAATCTTCTAAATAAATTTTGAAAACTCACTAAGATATTCTGAAATTCTGGGATGTTACAATAAACCTTAAAAAAATGAACCCTAAAAATTACAAAATAAACCCCTAAAAATTTGAAAAATTCTAAAAATACTAAGAAAACCCTAAAAAACTCTAAAGTCTAAACATTAATTAGAATGGAAAAAATCTCAATTTAAATTAAATAAAATCATATAAGATAAATAACAGTCCTGTTACTTTTTAAAAATACGGGTAATACCTTTTAAACTTAGAGTAATACTTTTTAATATTCAGTTGATACTGATTTTAACTTTTTATTTATGCTTTCAACTCACATTGATATGAATAGTCTAATGAATGTATGAGTCTCTATTGGGCCTTGCACGATGCCCACAAGAATTGATGTTTATTAAATCATAATAAATTCGTTTGTTACCAAGGCAATTTTATAAGTCAAGAAAGACAAGCACACACCAACGTAATACTTAACACTCAATGTTGTCGGAGGATTTAAGAGTTGGCCACCGATGGTGAAGAGAGAGAAGAAAAATGGTGGAGAGCAGAGAGAAGATGAAAATGATTTGTGGATGCCTTGATGGGATATCAATTAAGGATTTTTTATGGGCTCGGTTCGGATGAACACCAAATCGATTTTCTCATATATTTTTTGGGCTGTAAATGAACTAAACTGTTCGTGAGTTATTTGGGTATCGACTCGAAAAAAGTTCGATCGAAATTCGATCGTTTATTAAACGAGACGAATTCGAGCTTTTTTTCGAGCTCGATAATTTTCTCGAGCCGAACTCGAGCTACTCGCGAGCTTCTCACGAGTAGCTCAAGTTTGACTGTAAATGAGCTTTTATCGAGTAGTTCGCGAGCTTGTAATCGAGCTTTGAAAAATAAGTTAAAAAAATAAAATTTTCACCCCCAACAAGATTCAAACATTAGCCAAATGTATTTCAATTTGTTATTATAGTCACTCGACCAAATTATTAACAATTATATTAATTGAATTAAATAATGTTTTTATAACAATTCTCCAAAACTTAAATATATGCAAATATTTATATATTATATTCTAATATTATATTTATATAAACATATATAATATCATATTATCAATTTATCAGATAAATATATTCAACTAATAATAATAGACTATATGAACTATACGAAAATTAACAATTAATATTATCATAAAAAAGGGAATCAAGTAATGATATTTACAAACATTAAGTTAAGCTTATTTTATTAAACAAAAAATAGGAATATGTAAATAGATTTATATGATAAAAAATAATGTAATCAAAAATTGATTATCCAACTTTAAAATATACATTTAGAATTTATTTAGTTATAATATTAATATAAAATTGTATATTTGAATTTTAAAGTAGTCTAATAAAAAACTATCTAATTATGAAGTAAATAAAATTATAGTTTATAGTTATAATTAAGAATTGAGATTTGCTAATGAAACAAACACAAATGAATTTGATTAAACCTATGATATCAAACAAAGATCATTACATTGAATTAAATCACAATTATTCATCAAAATCAATATAAAAAATTAACAATGTCTGATAATTACTTAGTTAATTGGATTCGACAATATATATATATATATATATATATATCAATTTACTCAATTATTATATAATATATAAATATTATGTATACTTTAGCGTGCCTCATTGAAATATTTAATTTATATGCCAATAAAATAAAACAAAATTGAGATGTAACAATAAAAATAAATTATGATTTATAAATCATATTATAAAAAACTTTAAAATTTATATTCGAAATAAGATTATTGTAAATATTTACTTATTAATTGGAACATATGTGAATGTGTAGTAAAAAATAATAAACTAACAAGAATAATAAACTATATCATCAATTAACTAATATGATTACAATTTATATGAAAATGAAAATGAATATCGATAAAATAGTAAGAAAATGATATATGTTTGAATTATGATTTATAAATTGCATAATAAAAAAACACTTTGAAGTTTGAATTTGAATTAAGATGATTGTAAAATATTTATATGTTGAAGTTTGAGAGAAAAATAATAAGCTATCATGGATAGTGAGATAAATTACTAATTAACTAATGAATACAAATTTTAAATAAAAAGTGAAAATGAATGATCGATAAAATAAAAAGAAAATGAGATATGAGTAAATTATGATTTATAAATTATATTAGGAAAAATATTTTGAAATTTTAATTCAAATTAAGGTAAATAATTTATAAATAATAATTTACTCATATCTCATTTTGTAATTTTAATTCAAATTAAGGTAAATATATATTAAAATTTGAATATCCTATATTAATAATGAAAAATAATAAAATGAGTAATAAGCATTACTACAATTACATAATTAAGTAATTAATATAAAGAAAATAAAATAAAAATAAACATAATTAAAGAAAATTTAGAAAAGAAAATAAAAGAACTCGATCACGAATTTTATTATTATTGAGCTTAATTGAGTTTTTTAATCGAACTTGAACATATCATTATCGAATCGAATTCGTGCCGAGCTCGAATCGAACTCGATCATGATTTTTCTTAGTTGAGTCGAACTCGAACCCAAACTCGAAGCTCGAGTCGAACTCGAGCTCGAGTTCGAACCGAGTATATCTTAGACGAGCCGAACTCGAACTTGAAGATATTCAGCTCGACTCGGCTCGTTTACAGCCCTACATATTTTGGTGTTGTTTTTCATATTGCACATTTGGTTTTTATTTTTTTAATTTTTTCTTTGATTTTAACTTTTTATACTTTAGTTTAATTTTACATTTGTTAATTAGGTTCATCTTATTCAACTAGGATTTATTATATTTTTTTTTGTATTTAAATTTTCAAACAATCAATTTATAACTAAGAATTGAAAATTAAATACTAAAAAATTATAATGCATTTTAATTGATTAGAATAAACTATAAATAATAAATGTAGTATTAAACTAAAGTACAAAAAATTAAAATTAAAAAAATGAAAAAAATTAAAACAATCTAATATGGAATAAGAAATGTAATACAAAAAAAAAAAAGGCAACAGAAGATCTCAATATAGGTGAGCGGTGTAAAATTCAATTGATTAGAAAATTATGAGAAACTACGCCGGTCTTTTATGTGGGACCCGGAGTGGAGAATACATCAATCATCAAATTAACAATATAAAACACGTGGATCAAAATCAAGTGCTTTTCATATAACTAGTATTGCACCCGTGCGATGCACGGAGAGTGGGGTACACATTTAAAATTTTATTAAAATATAATCACAATAAAAAAATATTGCTTCGATTATCGTACTGAAACAAAACCCATGCATAGTGTAAAATATAAATCATGAATTGAAGTATAATTTACATCTTCAATATAAATCATAAATTGGTAGGGCGTCCGTTACGTTGTATTTCTCGGGGTTCAGAGCGCTTTTCAACTTTTCCAATAATGTATGTTATAATAAAAAATTATATATATTAGTAAAACAAAAAAATATAAACAATATAAACTGAAATTTTAATATTAAATGTAGTTAATACCAAAAAGCAAACCCTCATCAAATGGACCAACTCTTGTAAAGATGTGAAATCTCAAAATTGGAACATGGAAAACCTTCATCCACGATGGGGATAACTTTCGTATAGGAAGAAAAAATGATTTGAACAAATGTTGGGTTGTTCTATATTTCATCCTATTATCTTGTATATTGAAAAATTGAAAAGCGTATAAACCGCCTTCCACAAATTCGATATTAAACCGCTCGAGATCTGACTTCCTCATGGTACCGTGTATATGGTCACCGACACGATCATGGAGAATTATCTCGAGAGTTGGTTTAGTATGCGATCTTCCATACGGTGGTTGTTCGTACATATGAACAACCTAAGTTTCAATATCAATTCATATATGGAATGACCGATTTCCCTAACCCTCTCAACTAAACTGAAAAATGGAGACACGAAGTTATGATTTGGAATGAATGAATTTCTTGTAAAATGCAATAGAGAGTTTGATTTGTATGCGTAGCATACGAATCTATTTATAAAATCGTACGAAGAAAAATATTTATGGTATGAATTGAATTTTTTGATGAATTGGATTTGTTCCATTATATATGGTTTATATATACACACAAATCTCAAAAATATATGTGGTAATATATCTTTAACGTGTGAAAATTAATGAGGATATATTCATATATATTATATTATACATTATACATATCATTAGTAGATTAATAGATATCATTAGATAATATTGCGGGGAATATCTTATTAATGTGGAGATGATTATACAACATTCACATTGAGATATTGTAGATTTTATAAATGAATTAAAAAAATTCATTTCATGAAGTGCGTGTATTATTAGTAGAAGTTTTAAGGGGAATATTTAATTAGATTAGGTTCATTATATGTGATTTATATATCATCAACCCAATATTAGGTCCTAGATACCATTCTCATTTAATATTTCATATATTAATTCCTAATATAAATAGATATGGTGTGTGTGTATAATCAAATTTATCCATATATAATATAAATATATACACAAATTCCTAATCTATCTATATATATATATTAAGGCAAAATCGTGTGATAGACAACAGTTCTGGTGTAAATCGTTGTCTATTACACATTTTGTCTTAGACAACAGTTTTTGAATAATAGACAACAGTTCTGGTGTAAATCGTTGTCTATTACATATTTTGCTTTAGACAACAGTTTCTAATTAATAGACAACAGTATTAACATTTATTGTTGTAAATTTTCTTATTATTATTATTAATGCAAATACGTTAATTAATTAGACAAGAAAATCAGTTTTGTATAGTTATAACAAACAAAAAGAAAATTAAATTTTAGAAACTAAATGAAAATCCATGATAGAAAGATCGAATTGAAATATTTCAAACGTAACGATTTTATAAATAACAATGTATAATTGTGCACGATTATAGAACATTTGGTTTTTTTGAATATATGACATGTGTAAAAAATTTAATTATTTAATTATTTTAAATGATGAAATTGAAATAGAAAAAAACAAATTATTATTATTATTATTATTATTATTATTATAGTGCAATATAAATGAAATTTATTTTTTTTAGGCGACAAATGTAGAGTATTATAAATCATCCATCTATGCATACAAAAATAAAATTTAAAATTCTACAAATCTCAAATTTCCAAATAAAAATAATAATAAATAAAATTGTAAAAATTTGTTAAAATACAACGGTTGTAATCTAAACGACTATCTTGAAAAATTAAACACACTATATAAAAATAAAAAATAATCATAATAACAAATCTAAAAAAATAATAATTATTTGTGCATCGCACAGGAGAAATACTAGTATTAATATTAATATTTCACGGCTGAGAGTTGTTCATCCCTAATATTAATATTCATATATTAATTCCTAATATAAATAGATATGGTGTCTATGTATATATATAATGAAATTTATCGATCCTAATATCTATCAATAATATTATATGTACGTAATCTATATATTAAGAGAAAATATTAGTTTCTCAATTAGTATAAATAGATATGGTGTCTATGTATATATATAATGAAAGTTATCTATCCTAATATCTATCACTAAATTACACATACGTAATCTATATATTAAGAGAAAATATTCGCTGCTCAATTAGGAATAGTGATTTGGGCGGGAAAAATTGTTATTTCTATTTCTGATAACTATCTTACTTTTAGATAATATATAGATTGTATTTCAACAAATAAAATCATCTATCTCACTTTTCTCTATCTTTTTTAGTGTTCATTTTTTGTTTTTATTCAATTTTAATCAATTTTTTTCTTCAATTTCAATTTATTATGACTAGTTTAATTTTATAATTATTATTTAGGATTCATTCTACCCAATTAGAGTTGATATTTATTTTTTAATATTTATTTTTTTCTTTAAGTTAATATAATTGATTAATATGATTGATTATTCCAAAAGTAGGATATATAATTTTTAAAAATCTTAGTTTTCAGCAATAAAGGTTAATTATGATTTATAATACTATAGTAAAATTTATTTTTATAATAAATATTTTTAAAATTAAATTTTATAATGTAATATGAAAAATAGATTAGAGGACTTTGTCCCGTACTTCACATGATTACTTTTACCGAAAAAGTGAAGGATATGAAATTATCACCAAATTAAAAGAGTCTGATTAACGAGGAACTCCTTCCAGCCATCCCAGTCGAAGATGGTTGTCTTGATTAATAATTGAATTATACAATGCTATTGAAAGGTATGAAATCCACCACGTTGTTGATTTTTTCTTTTTTGTTACATATATATTATATTTTTATTGTGTATTATATACCACTACAAAAAAAGTCCATTCTAGCGACGAGAATTAGCGACGGAGCCGACACGAGTCGCCACTAGTGACGGAAATAGCGACGGAAAATTTTGCCACGGGGCTAGCGACGGGATTCCCCGTAGCTAATTCTAGCGACGGAAATAGCGACGGGAACCCCCGTAGCTTTTTTTTTTTAGTTTTTAATTTTTTTTAAAATTTTATTTAATTATTTTTAAAATAATTAAATATGATTTCATACTATTCTAATACAAATATTTTCCCTATTAAAATCATTTTTATATTTTTATTCATTTATTTTAATTTTTGAAAAAATAATATCGCAATATACATTTATTAATATCACATATTTAAATTTATATTATTTCCTTATTAAATACAAATTTATAAAAATTAGCTTTATTAGAATTCTTATATATAAACTAATTAGTATATTGTTATATATTTAAAAAATGTATTAAGTTTAACATAATATTTATTATAGTTACTAGTACAAGATTAATCAATTATACATTAACAAACTAAAATATACTATGAAAATATATATACATAATATAGTATATAATGGATTTTAATTTTTAATTATAAACTAAAGTAATTTTTATTTTTTTTATTTTTTTATTTATTTTTTAAATTTTATTTAATTATTTTTAAAATAATTAAATAGGATTTCAATATATTCTAATACAAATATTCTCCCTATTAAAATCATTTTTATATTTTTATTCATTTATTTTAATTTTTGAAAAAATAATATCGCAATTATACACATTTATTAATATCACATCTTTAAATTTGTATTATTTTCTTATTAAATAAAAATTTATACAAATTAGCTTTATTAGTATTCTTATAAATAAACTAATTAGTATATTATTATATATTAAAAAAATGTATTAAGTTTAACATAATATTTATTATAGTTACTACTACAAGATTAATCAATTATACATTAACAAACTAAAATATACTATGAAAATATATACATAATATAGTATATAATGGATTTTAATTTTTAATTATAATCTAAAGCAATTTTTAATTTTTTTTTAATTTTTTATTTATTTTTTAAATTTTATTTAATTATTTTTAAAATAATTAAATATGATTTCAAATTTCAATATATTCTAATACAAATATTCTCCCTATTAAAATTATTTTTATATTTTTATTCATTTATTTTAATTTTTTAAAAAATAATATCATAATTATACACATTTATTAATATCACATATTTAAATTTGTATTATTTCCTTATTAAATACAAATTTATACAAATTAGCTTTATTAGTATTCTTATAAATAAACTAATTAGTATATTATTATATATTTAAAAAATGTATTAAGTTTAACATAATATTTATTATAGTTACTACTACAAGATTAATCAATTATACATTAACAAACTAAAATATACTATGAAAATATATACATAATATAGTATATAATGGATTTTAATTTTTAATTATAAACTAAAGTTATTTATTATGTAAGTAAAAATAATTTAATTCATTATGATATTTAGCTTGAAACACAGAGTAAGACTATTTAACCACATTTTCACCATGATATATATATATATATATATATATATATATATAATTTTTAAAATAATTTAATTAATAAATTATAGTTCTATATACAAATATATAATACAATATCACCTTTATTATAATTTTTGTATGCATGGATACTTAATAAATATCACCTTAAATTATAGTTCTTATATACAAATATATAATACAATATAATATCAATATTATATATATATATATATATATATATTTGTGCACAAATAGATATAAATATATTAATAAGAATATAACACTTTTAATTTATAGAGATAAATAAAAATAAATTATGAAAAAATCGTATAAGTATATATATTATTTAAACTATCAATATAACATCAATTGAACTTGCCCTAATGGATAAGTGCTTGGCCCTCCTTTTAGGAGGTCACAGGTTCGAATCCTCTTAGGTGCATATTATACAAAATTATTCTTGAACGGTTTGCGCGCGGGCCTTTCATCGGGTCGGGTCAAGGGCTCATTAATGGGCCGGGCCAATCAATAATTTCAAAATTTTAAATTTAACGGATAGCAAAGAGCCTTGGCGACGGGCAAGCCACCGTCGCGCATGATTAGCGACGAGCGATTTAGCGACGGGGGTTTTCCGTCGCTAAACCCTGTAGCGACGGTTGTAGTGTACTCCATCCATTTCGTTTTGTTTGTTGTTTTAGATTTTTTATTTTGTATCAAAATATTTGTTGTTTTATGTATTTTGACACCTTTCAAATTTTACCTTACAAATATATGAAGAGATAATTTTTTCTCAACTTTTTAGAAAAATATAAAGTGAATATGATTTTATGTAATATAAAAAGGAAAAGTACATTAGTCCAAAAACTTAATTGTAAATTATAGATTAAAATTCTAAAACAATGAAGAAAGCCAAACAAGAGAGTATATAATTAATGATAATCAATATATATACGGTCCCAACGAACAACGAAATGAACATAATTTGTTGATTGTAAAAACAGTCAAAAGAATATACAAATCGAGCATAATTCGTTAGTTATGTGCAAGAATACCGAAGATTTCATCAAAACACAAATCATAATATTTTACCTCAGACTGAACTATTGCTAAAACAATTTAGATCTATCTATTTATAACATATTCTAAACTCAGATCAAATATATATATATATATATATATATATATATATATAGAAACAGAAACGCAGATAGAGGTAGTGTTATATCCCAAAAAAAGCCTTCAAATTATTGGTAGAAGATCCATTCTCCCCCGTAGCTTGTGTTGCCAAATCCTTCCATTTGTGAGCATTCTGTTTCAACTCTGTGCTTCTCTCACCACCATCCATCACTTCCTCAACACACCTCCATATCTCACCACTCTCAACAATCCCATCTCCTTCGTTAAACCTCACTCTAACTCCCGTCTTCCACACATCCTCTATCAACTTCGCATTTGTCCCCTGATCAGTCCAATGGGGAAAAGCCACCACCGGCACCCCACACGATATGCTCTCCAGAGTCGAGTTCCACCCACAATGTGTCACGAAGCATCCCAACGACGGGTGAGTCAACACCTCTAGCTGCGAGCACCACGGCACAATCTTCCCTATCTTCATCAAATCCTCCAAGCAACTTAACTCCTCATCGTCGTCGTCGTTGTTGTTATCATTCGCTCTTATCACCCACAAGAACGGCCTGCGCGCGTCTAACAACCCTTTGGCAATCTCCTCCATCTGTGGCTTCGGCAGCCTCAAAAGGCTGCCGAATGATACATAAACAACCGATGCTTCAGGCATCGAGTTCAACCACTCAATGTAATCATCGGATTTCTGGAAAAGATCGCCGCCAAATGATTTATCTGACGGGTCTTTGCCGTCCAGGAAAGCAGAAGGAATCAAGGGTCCAATTCCAATCAACTCGTATTCATCAATGGCCTTGAGCGCATCTGGCTCTAATGCATCAAACGTGTTGACGAGCAATCTCGGCTTGGTTTCAGCATCCAACGCATCGAGCTGCTCCTTAAATGTTGGAAGAATGAAGCTGTACATATCCGAGCTCGATGGAACCAAGAATGAAGGAAGGTCGCGTTTGGAGAGTAATGGAGTTCCGGGGATCTGAACATTCCACGAAGGGTCATCGTTGGAGCTGGTGGTGATTTCATCTTCAAATCCATTGAAATAGTGGTAGTATATGCTTAGCACGGTGGCGGGTTGGATCCAGAGAAGAGCGCTGGGAATGTGGAGGTCACGCGCCACCTCGGGCACCCACGGGAGGAGGAGGGTGTAGACTAAGCATGTGATGGGGCGGCCGTCGTCGGAGGCGGCGCGGATGGTTTCTTTCAAAGCCTTGGAGCCCTGGCTTCTTAACTGGATCATGTACTTGTTCGCGTCGTCTTGGTCGAGCCTGTACCCGTCGTCGTATCCGTCGGAGAAGGCCACGAAGGTTAGGCCCTTGGCTAGGTTGGTGGTGGTGGTTTTGGCCATGCGGCGGCGTGCGGAGATGCTGGTGGCGAATGTGACGTCGATGCCCATGTTGATAAGCCTCTTGGCGAATTGAAGGGATGGATTGATGTGGCCTTGTACTGGAAAGGTTACTAGGAGAACGTGCCGCCGATCCATTTAATTTTCTGCAGCAAATTAACTATGTATTTGTGGTGACTAATGGCTATGCAGCAGCAGCTTGCACAAGAATGGTGATTTAGCTTATACTAGTACTAGTAAGGGAATGAGAGAGAGAGAGAGAGAGAGAGAGAGAGAGAGAGAGAGAGAGAGAGAGAGAGAGAGATTGGATGTGTGTGATTCTGTTTTGCTGAGTGTTTGTGCGTGGGGTAAAATATGTTGAAGTGAAGCTGATGTGTGTGAACTGTGAATGCAGAGACCATATATATGTACAAGTAGATGCATGTGTGTATGACGTTTGAGATGACGAATGAAAGTAACTAAATAACCCGTATGTTGTAAAATATTATTATGATATGATTTACAACATACCAAAATAATATATAATAAATTAAAATTTAATTAATGGACACCTTTTAAACAGTGTTAAGTAAAATAATTGAATACATCGGCAAGTCTTATTTAATACATCGACAAGTCTTATTTAATATAGTACTTTAATATTATGTATATGTAACATTTTTGTTTTTGCGAGAAATCAATTTTAGTGAAAGAAATATATCGATAATTAAAATTTTATTTTTATAATATAATACATTATAGTATATTATATTTTTAAATTAAAATATTTCACCGATGTCAATTTCACACAAAATAAATTTACAACAACAATAAAAAATATGTTGATAAAGAATATTTCATTCAAATAATTCAAAAACATTGCCGACTTATGTGCCGATATAGAAAAAAAAATCAAACGCCTTATTTTTGAATATTTTAACTAATTAAATAGTAAAAATTATATTTTAAAAGCCTAATCTAACAAGTTGTCATGGAAACTTTAACTTATTAAATAATATTTAAACATAATTACATTTTATAAAATTATTTTATTTAATTTAATATCAATTCATACGAAATTGATTAAAATTTTATATCTTCATATTTTCAAACTAAAATATTTCGTACCCTATGTCATTTTCTCGCATAACATAAATTTTTAACAACAATAAAAAATTTACTGATACTGAATATTTCATAAAAATAACTAAAACGTTATTGTCGACGTATGTGCCGATATGGAAAAATTATTTTTCAAACGCCTTATGTTTGCACATTTCAACTAATTAAACAATATTTAAACATAATTAAATTTAACAAAATTATGTTTATTTTTACCTAACAAATAAAACAGAAAATCCATTTAATTCATATTCTCACAAAAATGTTACGAAGCAAATTATTTAAATTTTACAAAATAAATATTTTATTCGAGATTTCATTTTCTCACCACTAAAATATTTTAATATCAACAATTAAAATGTTGCTACATCATTTAGATTTACATTTTGTTTTTACGAGAAATCAATTAAGATACCAACTAAAATATTTTAATACCAATTAAAATGTTGCCTATTCGAGATTTCATTTTCTCCCTACAAAAATATTTTAATACCAACAATCTATATTTTACACATTTTCTATTTTGATAATTAAGAAATTTAATTTAAACTAAACTCAGCTGCGTAAATAAAAAATTCGAGAGGCACAATGTCATTGATTCTCGCACCAGAAACAGTGAAATAATTGAGTTTAATAAAGAAAAATAAATAAGATATAGAGCGTCTAAAGAAAAATAAAAGTATGGATATCAACTTTATGAGACACATGTCAAAATATTAAACTATAAGGTACTGCCTTGCGGATAGCATTGAAATTTTCGATTTTTCCTTGGTAAAGTTCTGAGCTGCAGATCCATGTCGTCGATTAATTGGAATTCTAACCACTAATACATTTTAATATTTTTTTATTAAATATTTAATATAGTTTTATTACTTTTTTAAATGGTAACCACCAGGTTAGAATTCTCCGGACTAATTGATCAATGCGAAACGGTTTTCCTACTCTGTTTTGATTTTTCTTTGTTTCCATTTTT
This sequence comes from Perilla frutescens, assembly GCA_026008535.1. NCBI lineage: Eukaryota > Viridiplantae > Streptophyta > Magnoliopsida > Lamiales > Lamiaceae > Perilla > Perilla frutescens. The sequence goes on along the minus strand of BRKX01000013.1, from coordinate 9,800,147 downwards.
TCTTCAATTTCAATTGATTGTGCTTAAATTTAATGTTACGCTTATTAATTAAGATTCATTTTACCCAATCAGGTTATATAATTATTTTTTCAATATCTAATCAATTATTAATTAGAAGGAATGAACTCTAATTAATAAGTGTAAAATTAAACTTAAGCACAATCAATTAAAATTTGAAAAAAAAAACTAAAGTTAATAATTTTAAATAGGGTGAATTTTCTTTTAGCCACATAGAACTATAAAAAAAAATGGAGAATTATCAATTCAAAACCCGAAAGATGGTTTATCTATCAATATAAAGCTTGAAAGATAGATTCTATCGATTTAAGGCTTGAAAGATCTAAAACTAGCAATTTAAGGCTTGTAGATTTAACAATGTTAAAACTCTATCCAATAAAAGATGATGTGACCGTTAAATATCCACATCATTTTATATATTAAATTAAACAAAAACCACAATTTCACATTAATTATTTTAATTAAATTAAACATGGGGTTTTATTAAATTTCCTCAAATAAAAACCATCACTTTTTGTCATTCGAGTCTCATTATTTTTTAGTTTGAAATGCATCTCTGTTTGTTTGATTAATTAAAATTTATTATATTTATAATTATTTATTATGATTTTAATTACATCGCAAACTATTAAATGTTATTGAAATATTTAATAAATTAATTAATGTTAATTTTATTCTCTCTCCATATCTCTTTTAAAATAATCATTTCTCCCTCAAAATTGAAAAATAAAATAAAAATAAAAATAACTATATCAATTTATTATTGTGATAAAAAAAGGTATTACAATTACATACTGAATTTAATTTAAATTTAAACTTATAAGGATCCCTGATTGAATTAAGTAGGAGATTTAATTTACATAATATAATAAAACCCTCTATTTAATTTAATTAATGTAAAATTATGTTTTTTTTTTAATTTAATTTAGGATAAAAATGATGTGAATATTTAACAACCACTAGTATATATGGTTTTATTTTTAATTATGATGATTAATAGTATATACACCATAATATATTAGTATTATCATGGGGGCCTCACAACAAGATTCGAAAAAGAGGACAACTTATGAACCTTGGAGTAAGGAACAGACTGACCTTCTGCTAGAACTTATGGTTGATGGTGCGCGTCGCGGATGGCGTGATAATAGTGACATATTTAGCAAAGCCACTGTGGAAGAAAGAATACTTCATGTGCTTAATGAAAGACTCGGGTGTAATAAAACCTACAACAATTATCAAAGCCGGCTCAAATGGTTTAAGGATCATTGGATCGATTATTCGAACCTGTTGAAGTGTAGTTCTGATTTTGGATATGACCACAATACGAAAAAATTCACGGCTACAGATGAAGTGTGGGATGTCTACTTAGCGGTAAGTATCATATTGCAATAATATTATTCAATATTTTTATTTAACTAATAAAGTAAATTAATTAATTTTTTTTATTTTTTTATATTCTCACCCAAAAGACACACAATTGCGATATGGAGAATCCCCTGATTATGAGGAATTGAGGATTGCAGTGGGTAATGGTGTTGTCGTCGGAAGAAATTCAATTGGGTTGGGAATTACTAATGATGCAAACACATTAGGAGAAGATGAAAATAGAGATGCGCGCATAGAAGATTTGACGTTTGATCCTGAGAGTGATGCGTTTGTCGCACTATCACAAGATGACCAACCGCCGCCTAGTTTCACACCACCTTCTGGGCAGTCTGAAGTGCCTGAGAGCTCCACTCAAAGACTGAAGCAACCCAAAAGAAGTAGAACTCAGTATGAAGCAACTTCTGGCTCTAGTGAAAAGACCATGGAAGAGGTGAAAACACTGTTTGGGGAAGTTCACGGTCTCTTACTGAAAAGAGATAGCGTATTGGAGAAAAGAGAAAAAGAAAGATCCTACACTACATGGGATGCAATGAAAGAGATCCCAAATTTGGATGCAGACACTCGGATTAAGGCATTTGACTTGCTTGTCACGAAGTCCCAGAAAGATGGTTTTTTGAAGATGAGTGTTGAGGAACGAGCTCAGTGGATAGCTTACAAGATTAAGGAATAGGGAAATTTTGCTTCATATTTGACATACTTTGATATTGGTTTATTAGTATTTTTCTGGATGTCTTGTTAGAATTTATATTGATTATTTATTTGATGTTATGAATTCTGTTTTGTGATTATTTAACATATTTGGTTTTATTTTCTTTAATGCTATACGTCGTTTATATTTTTTAAAGCACAATGAAATCATTAATCATGATTTATTCGAAATTATTAATTATGTTTTTTTGGTTAAATTTTTTTTATTTGTTGATTTATTAAGTTGTATGCATTTGGATATATTTTTTATTTAACACAATCGCTTTAATCAAGAACTTATTATTTTTTTAAATGCAGCATGGAAAATCATGAAATATTGGAAGAAGAAATAGAAGATGAAGAGATGGAAGAAGAAATTGATGAGGAAGAGGAGATATAATTCTATGAAAATGTTAAGCTCTTGCTATTGACAATAAAGACAGTGTTAACACTATTAGGGGAAATTGCTATGATGCGTCAGCGTATTGAACGTTCTTTGCAGCGACGACCAATCACTAGAATTGGATATCATTTTGTTAATGATATGATTGAAGGAGATCCACAAAGTTTTCGACAGCTGTATAGAATGTATCATGATGCGTTTCTGAAGTTATGCTCTATCATAAGAGATAAAACGCCTCTACAAGATACAAGACACATATGTGTTGAAGAAATGGTGGCAACATTCTTGATCATTATCGGGCACAACGACAGATATTGTAATGTTCGTCAAAGATTCAGTCGTTCTCATTTTGCCACTAGTCAAAATTTCAACAAAGTATTAAAGGCATTGAACATGATAGTACCGGACATGATGGTTAAGCCGTCTATATCGACCCCGGCTAAAATTCAGGATTGCACAAGATTTATGCCTTTTTTAAGGTATGTATCATTTATTATGTAATGTATTTTAAACATTTTATTTTTTAATATCTTATCTTCACTTTATTTTAGGATTGCATCGGGGCTATAGATGGAACTCATATCCCGGCAACAGTAACAGGCTGAGAAGTAAGCAGTTTTCATAACCGTCATGGTATGCAATCACAGAATGTTTTGGCAGCTTGCAACTTTGATTTGCAGTTCATATATGTGCTAAGTGGATAGGAAGGTTTAGCACATGACTCCAAGTTTTTAAGTGATGCATTATCTAGAACAAATGGCCTTCAGGTGCCGCAAGGTATGTACCATATTTATAATTGTTTTTTTTAAAATAGTGTAAAGGCAGCTATTTGACAAATAATAATAAAATTGTGTTGTTGTAGGTAAATATTTTCTGGTGGATTTTGGATTTGCTAATAGACGTCAGTTTTTAGCTCCTTTACGTGGTGTTCGATATCATTTAAAAGATTTTGGTGGTCAAGGTCGTCACTGTAGAAATGCAAGTGAATTATTCAATCTCTGTCATGCATCGTTAAGGAATGTGATTGAGAGGATTTTTGGTGTCTTCAAATCTAGATTCATAATTTTCAAAACGTCACCTGCCTTCTCATTTCGAACACAAGCTGAATTAGTTTTGGCTTGTGCTGGTTTACACAATTTTCTCCGGAATGAGTGCCGCTCTGATGAATTTCCAGTGGAATATGAAGGAGATCAAGATTTACCACTTCCTCCTCCGGAAGAAGAAAATATGGAATGACTATCTCAAAGCCAATTACAACAAAGAATGGAAGCTAATGCATGGAGAATGAGCATTGCCAATTCTATGTGGGAAGCGAGGCCCACGTATAACGGCGATGGAAATGACGATGATGAGACCGAAGATGGGAATGCTGAGTAATAGTTTTTTGTTTTTCCTTTTTATTGTTTATGATTTTAGTGGTATTTTGAAAACAACTTGTTCGTCTTGTGTCTAATTTTAATAAACAATTTTGAATAACAAATATTTTTATATTGTTGTTGTATTTTTCCTTAACAATTTGTGTTCCTAATCTATGTATCCAATCAAGCATCGAGTAAAAGTGAAAAGAAATCAACATAATAATGTAGAAAATGTTTAATACATAATTGCGCAACATAAATTCAAAATAAAACAAACACATTGTTTGAAATAAAAATAATCCAAAACACCGAAAAAAAAAATAACAGGCCAGCGGCCGCTGGGGGCCAGCCGCGGCTGGGTATGAGTCCAGAAGCTCCTCCCAGCAGCCGTTGGGTGCCAGCCATGGCTGGGCAGGAGTCCAGAAGCTTCTCCCAGCGGCCGCTGGGTGCCAGCCGCGGCTGGGGTCCTCTTCCGGTGTTTATTTTTTTCGAACGAGCACACCTATACGATTCAAATCAACCAAAAATCAACATATTTCAACAAATTCAAACACATTGCGCAACACAAATTCAATTTAACTCCACAAAATTACAACTTCAAAATCTAAAAACTGCAACAAGTGTACAACATATTCAAATAAACAAATCAAACTCCAAAATCCAAAACTCCAACAATTGTACATCATATTCAACTCAACAAATCAAACTCCAAAAAATCCAAAAAACATTAAACATTTTCGACATCAACTTCAAACACTACAAATTCAACAAAAAATCCAACCAATCCAATATGCACAAAACTCATCAAATATATAATTAAACTCCAAACATAACATTAACATAATCATATAATCCATGAAATTCAAAAAACAAACCTTTAATTCTAAGGTGGTGACTGTGGTGGCGGATAGAAGGTAGTCCAAGCATCCCACTGAGCCTGTAAGGATGCAATTTGTGCATCATGCGCATTAAAGCGGGCGTTCATTTGTTCGGTATGCGCGTCAAATCGGGCGTACATCTCCTGGATATGCGCATCATACCTATCATCGATATGCTGCCTTAGTGATCCAAATGATGCATTGATATGTGCCCTCATATCATTCTGGAACTGCGCATAGAAATCTCCGGGCATTGTAAAAGGAGGTTGTTGAGATTGCTCTTCCTCCTTCTCTTCCTCCATCTCGACATCTCTTTGACCACCAGTTGACGAGCCGGCACCAGCATCACCTTGGACTCGGGCAATATTGGCATTTGTTTGCCTGCTTACACATAGCCTCTTCGCAAGGGGGATGAGGGTGAACCGATCAGAAATAATTTGAGCTCCTTTTAGCTCACTGAAGTCGATCAAGTACGCCCTGATCTCATCTTGCCTCTTCTGGGGCTCCGTTATGGCACTGAGAATCCCGAGGCTATGTGCCAACCCCGTCACAATAGGAGCAAGTGATGGGTGCATTCCTGCACGAGTCTACATCGTCTTCATAGTCGCCCAAATAAAATTCGAAATGCAGACTTTTTTCCCCTTTAACACACAATGCAACAAATACACTTTATTTGCATTCACCTTGTTCCCCTGCTCCTTTCTCGACACATTATACGTAAGAAATTTGTGCACAATTGCTAGTGCCGGGTCTTGGATGTACCCATTCGGCCTACCCGAACTATCCTAATTATCAAACCCAGTCTATCCCGTTCCCCGCCAGTAGAAAGCTCAAACACATGTTTCATCTTCGTTAAATTAATTTGATAATCTCGACCGTTCATCCTAACACCAATCTTCTTCTTATCCTCAATCATATACATAGTGCACAAAAACTCATAACAAAGAGCCTCGTAACCAGAAAAATCAACATTTTTAGCATAATCTTCAAGCCCTAAAACCTTTAAATATTTAGTAACTTTTGCAACAATTTTCAAATCCCTCAATAAATCCCAATCAAAATAACGAAGGTTTGTAACCATATGCTCGCAAAATTTCTTATATAAATCACCCTCACGCTCGGTTCATAAATGAAATGGAGCCTCGTACCTTGTCGTGAGGTCCTCCTCTTCGTGTAGCCCAACATTGGGAATTTTCATCTGAGGAGGCATGGTAATGGTGGTAGCGGTCGTGGGCTTCGAACGGGGATGGTCGGATTTGTGAGTGATGGCTCGAATCGAGCGACGGCTGGAGAGAGGCGGGCGTGAATTTTTTTTGCTGTTTCTCGGGTGTTTTTGATTTGGGGATCTATTCTGGGGCTTTCTGTACTTAAACCCGCTTATTTCCCAACGGCCGCTGGGTGCCAGCGGTCGTTGGAATCGTGTAATTCGACTCCCCAACGGCCGTTAGGTTCCAGCGGTCGCTAGGCCTTTCGACTTGGCTATTCAGCGGTCGCTGGCTATCAGCGGCCGCTCGGTTCGAGTTTTTCGCGTGTCCACTGCTCGTTGTGTTCCAACGAGCGTTGAAAAGTAGTATTTCAAATCCATTGAAATCATTCCAAATCCATGCAAAATCCGTACACGAAATCCATCAGACTCTGCGTGGAGTTGACAGACTCTACATGGAGTCTATGGATTTTATAAATCCATGGACTTTTAAAATTCCAATGAAATCCAACGAAATCTCAATCCAATATACCCCACTTAGTCCCATTGGTTTGACAGTATCAATTTTGGTCTCTGGATATTTAACGCCAGTTAAATAAATTAACGGAGGCGTCGCATGTGTGCCCTTTTTGAGTAAGGATTCGAGCCAAATCCCTAATTTCACAATTCACACTCAAATTTCTGAACAAAATCCCAAATTCTACCCAATTTGAATCCCTCATTTCACCTTAATTTTCCACCCAATTCAATTATCACTTTCAATTTGCACCCAAATGAAACCCATCATGAGATGGTGAGAGACTTCTCAAAATTATCAGACGGGTATCGATGAAGGCGGTAGGGAACCACGACGGCTAGTGGTAGGCGTTGTAGACGAGAACTTTGAAGAAATCGAGAGAGAGCATGCCTTCGAATGCATCTTTGATGTCCCGAGATTCCGAGCAGTCAATTCTGATAGAGAAAACTTGAACTTGAGAGTCTGATAAATTCACTTTTCCTTGTGCAATTAAGGCGTGCTCGGATGTTGCGGAGTTTAGGAATATTCATGGGTTGTTGTTTAAGTTTGGGATGAATTTTGATTTGTTTATATGGAGTGCTATGGTGCATTGTTACTTAAAGTTTGAGCTGATGAATGATGCACTGCAGGTGTTTGAAAGATTGTCTGTGAAAGATGATATTGTGCTTTGGAATGCTATGATTAATGAGTATGTGCAGATCGTGGAGTTTGTTAAAGCCTTGGCCATTTTTAGGAGGATGGCCAAGATATGGTGTCACCCCTAATATTGAACATTATGGTGTCACCCCAGATATTGAACATTATGCTTGTGTAATCAACATGTTTGGTCGAGCTGGAAAACTTGATGAAGCCTTTAAGCTGATGTCTCGTATGCTAATCGAGCCTAATCAAGTTGTGTGGAGATCATTCTTGGCTGCATGTCAGCTCCATGGCAATGCTGACCTGGTTGGGGTTGCTGCTTAGAGGGTGCTTGAGCTCGAACCAGATCACTATGGGAGTTATGTTTTGATGTCTAATGTTTTTGGAGCAGTTAGTAGATATGCAGAGGTGGCCGAGTTGAGGCATATGATGAGGCAAAAGCATTTGGTGGTTTTCTTGGATTTATGAACATAATGTGATTTATCTTTCACATTGTTGTCAAAGTGAGTATATTCTCTCTCTTGGTGGTTAATTACTGTCTTTTGATGAGCAATAATGTAATTGATACAACTAAAAATCTCTCTCTTCCCCCCTGCTTTGTAGATCAGAACACTTGAGAGACGTACTAATCTGCAAAAATTATGAGGTATGGTAAAAAAAAATATAGATGCTTAATGCATTGGAGATATGGCTGCCACCTAACTGGACTTCTGCTGCATTAGAGATGAAGTTGGGAGGGCTTAATGTGATTAATATGTTGCTATTTGATGCCCTTCTATCTATGTGTGCAAGTTTTGATTGAATGGTGTTGTATCTCAGTCTATGCTTGAAGTTTATATGTGATTATTTGCAAAAATGTGAGCACCCCATGTATATCTATTATACAAAGTACTTGCTATTAATCTGTACCCCCCTTGCTGTTAATACAATTGCTCTGAGGGTGATGTTTTAGGTATTGAGGTTTTGTGGTGGATGATGTGTTAGAGCTATGTGAACATGATGATGAAGTTTGTGATTTGATTGGTTTAGAGCAAAGAAAATGTAAAGCACTTTAAATTTTTTGTTTGTAAGCTTCAATTGGTGCTTGCGTAGTAGTTGAATGAAATTTCTTAGGCATTCTAGCTATGAGAAGAAGCTTAAGTGGTGGAAGAGAGTAACAAGTATGGTAGGGATCATATCTTTCATTTATTTTTCGAGCTCGTATAAGGAATAATGGAAGGTGTAGATGGAGAGTTGTTCGAAGTTATGAACTTGTGTGTTGCTCTGAATAGATTTAGATTATGCTGCTAGTTAATTGTACTCGGCTTATGAGACAATCAACTGAATCTGAGAAGGTTTAGTTAAAACAAATGCATAAAACACGTAAAATGGATTTCTGTAGTTTTTTTTTTGTTTCTAAGAGTGATTGAAGTGCTTCGTGTGGGTAAAGACTAGAGAGGCTTATTTTGCCTATTTCTTGCCTGTGAAAATCTGATCTTAGTATTGTTTTATGTTTCCGAACAGCGATTTTGAGCCATAAGCGGTATCAATAAGAACCAAGAAATGGTGGATGGCTTGCAGAGCTCTGGCGTTATAAGATCAAAGAAAGTAGCAGAAGTAATGGAAACGATTGATAGGGCTTTGTTTATGCCAGCTAGTGTACCAGTTGGGTGATTAGGAAATACATTTGTTTGAACTTGAAGCAGACATAGTTGTGTTTGTGACTTTTGTTTGTGCTTTGAAGGTTTGGTAATTGTGTTTGCCTAGGTTGTTTATTATGTTTGGATATGATGTTTATTGTGTTTGGTGAGTGCGTATTTTTTATTGATGTATATAGATGGCAATTCTCCCTCTAAAAACATGTGGAATTTCCATCCAAAAGCGTGGCAAAAATCTGTGAAATTCCCTCTAATAAATGTTACAATGATTTGGTTAAGTGTTCCTTTGGGATCGAAACTGATAGTTCAATGAGACCAAAATTGATAGCATATTTCACGAAAACCGTAACGCCGAGGTCAAAACTGATAGTTCGCAACTTTTGGGACCAAAATAGATATCGATGGGACCAAAATGGGAGAGTAGCGTGTCATATGGGACCAAAAGTGAAATTTTCTCACCTAGTTGCACAATTTATAACTCATTTGGTTGACATAGAATCTGGTTTGGGAAGTAATATGATTTCTTATTTTTATATTCTTGAGTTTGGTTTAATATCATTGGATTTTAGAAAGTAATCAAATTAATTTCTTAAAACACGAAAAATAATGCAATTTTCTGGATTATGATTGTCTAGTCCATGTAGGTATTCTTATTGTTATTAAATTTTGGATTCATATTTTTCAACAAAAAATATGGGAAAATTTTGGATTTATTTTATTTTATCGTGGAATTTTTTGTTAATGGTTTATAAACCAAAAAAATTATGAAAATTTTTTAAAATTGAAAAAATAAATCATTTGTTGTCAATGAGATTCAAACTAAAATTTGATCATCCTAACAATAGTTTTGGGCAATTGGTGGTAGTTAGGAGAATGACGATTTCAAGATGAGAAGCAACTTGGTTGTATGATCGATGATAAATTTTTATTAATCTAAAATAACGAAACAAACATATTTATTATTTGTTATTTTTCTGCTCATATAATTTATTCGATTTAAATTGATAATATGATGTGTCTTCGAATTACATCGATCAAAGAAATACATATAATATAATTATTTTTGCAAATTAATGTTTTTTTTTGTAATTAATAGTTTGCTTTCGTGTTAGTGTTTGTATTTATATATACATACATGTGTGTGTAGGGGTAAGTTCAAATAGGAATCGTCCCCACGTGGGAACCCAAGAACCAATTAAATTTATCCATCTTGATGACATGGAGGATAAAAAAGAGGTATCATACAATGTAACATCTGTATAAGAATACTCTATATAAGAATAATCTCGCTATAGTAATAATAATTAAAAAGTTATGGTCCCAACTTGTGACCAGTTATAAATAAGAATTAACTCTACATTGTAATATTTCAGTTTTTTTAGGACCATCTTTAAGAAATTTACCTTCATATAGTAATGAAATGACATTAAATTTAAAATATATTTAAATATGTATATAAAATACATAGAATTATTTAATTATGTTATACAGTATAAAACTTAAGAATGATATGAAATACTTATCTAAAGTTGCATGTAATATATACATTTTTTAACAGTTCTTACATATAGTACATGAATGAATCTTCTAAATCTAATACATTTGATTTTTTTAAAATCCATGAATCTTTTTTAATCTGTAGGGAAAAATTCATGAATCTTATATATTTATCTTTTAAATTCGCGTGTCTTATATAAAAAGACACATTTTCAAGTGGCGTATAATATATATTAGTTTTTTTTAAAAAATAATAATTTATATATGTAACTTCTATAACCTCCATATAGTAATAGTTTTCTCTAGTCACAATGATATTATTGTATAGATGTTTTACTGTAATTGTAAATATGAGAAATTTAAAAATATGGGTATTTTCATATATTTTTTCAAATAGTGATGTCATTACATTTATAAAAATTATTAAAACTTTAAACAATCACAACTCGTTCATTTTAAATTCAATTGATGCTGATAATATATCAAATTAAAGCTTTTTTTATACTCTTTCATTCAAGATACATATTGCATATATGTTAATGTATACACAATACCCCCGACTTCGAAGACATAATTGTTATTTGTATGAATATAAATAAAGCATGAACTATATATAATTGGAAAGTTGGTCTAGTCTATTTTTCAACAAAAAAGAATTTCAAAAAAAATATATTAATCATTAAGAAAGTAATGGCCGTTTGATTGAATGATATTAATTCATTATGTAAACTATAAAAAACTAACAACACGTATAAATCATATTATCAAATCATTATTCACATAGTAGCAAATTATTGTTTTCATATTAGAAAACTATTCTTTACATATTAGTAATATATGTCAGTAACATATTGATAATATGATGTATATATAATATTACAACATATTAAACAATGTTATTTTAATTGTGGTCTAATGTCATATGAACATTGTTCAACGTATCAATTTATCAATATGATCTCGTCATGTAATTAATATGAGTTTCTCATATTAGCAACATAATTTCTTAATATTAGTAACATATATCTCTTATATATATACACACACACATAGTATGTTTATATACGTGTATATATATGTTGCATCTTGTAGGATTAAATGTAGTTGATATCTACTAAATTAATAATGGGGTGATCTCTTATGTTAGCTTATAATACATATATCTAGAAAAACAACAGTTTTAAAACGTTGTCTATTTAACTATGAAAATTGAACTCAAAATCCGAAAAATATAATAGAATTTTTAAATTACAAAAATAACCCTCCTTCATTAAGATTCTCTAATATTACAAGTTTGTCACCTTACTTTGACTATGACATTTACTAAATTTTGGCCTTTGGATCTAATTAAATCTAGGGTTTAGATTAGTTCTTAGATTCCTACGTGGGGACTTGGTTCCTATTTGAACATTCCATATGTATATACTACATCCGTTTCATAAAAAGTATCATTTTAGCATGTTAAGGGAGAGATTATTTATATATCTTCTTATATAATTAATAATTTATCTTAATAAATCTAAATTATGTTTGTAAAATTATGGACCATATTGTCCATAATTTAAAATTTTAAAAATTATTAGTGGTAAAAAATAATAAAAGATAATTTGAATGAAATTGAAATAAGAATCCACAAATTCTTTATTATATATCCCAAACACTGAATAAAAAATCTGATAGTATTCATTTTTTTATAGTCACATTCCTTAATAATTTTACTTTTCTACTAATCAAACCAGCCCGTATTTTGGAGAATTTGAGAAATCTTGGATAGGAAAAAATAAAATAAAAAAAATGCTACATTCTTTAATTAGAAAAGAATTTTGATCTTGGTTAAAAAGATATATATTCACACATGCTAAAATTAATTGTGAGGTGCAGATGCATGCTATGCTATCGACTAATTGATTATCAATACGAAACAGACTTTGCTTTTTGCAAATAAATTGTAGGTTGACACAATCCGACACCAATAAGCAGAAGACAAATTAAGATAATTTTTGTAAGTGATGCAGTCATGCATGACCTGAGCAGTTTCTGACGTTACATCATCACAGCCAATTAATGTATGTGGCATTGAAATGTGCGATTGCGATGCTATATCCATTTGGCTTTGGCCTACATCTAGTTGGCATCAAATATTAATATTGTTTATATATATATATATATATATATATATATGTCAAATATTTTTAAGGTGATTAAATTTGAAGTAATTATTAGTCACATATGGTCTACATATGCATTTAATTTGGAAAATATCAGAGAAAGACAGGTTAAAGTATATATATACTACATGAAATTAAGAAACACGCGATATATAGGAAATGCATTGATATACAAGCGCATCTTAAAAACGTACTAACATGGAGACAACTAGATCTTAATTAGTCTCAATCAGACTAAAAAGATAAGGACCAAAGAGTTCCAATTGATTAAAATTCTTTTGTTTACTTCTATTCTATCACATGATTGTATTTGTATTCCCTAAAGTCTGAATTTTCTACGAATTGGAAGTACATATGGATGGAAGATGGGAATTCCGAATTTACTATCGATCTATCATCTAGTAGTAGTATAGGTCGGATGCCAAAATCTTCTAACGAAAGTTGGGTATAATTTTCACTCTAGTCTTTAGATTCAAAAATAGAAAAAAAAAAGAGAAAGAGAGAGAGAGAGAGAGAGAGAGAGAGAGAGAGAGATAAAAGAGGAAAGAAGGAAGAAAATAGGTGGTGTTATAAATTATTTAAAATAAAAATAAGGGATGAGATAAGAAAATTGGAACATTGTTTCTTGAGGTGGTATCATATACATCATATATATACATCTTATACGGAAAAAAGTATCACTACTAACACTGAAAATTGAAACATTGTTTGCCTTCTGTAAGGACATCAAGCAATGGATACCTCTCATATTAATTGTTCCCCCAACCGTAGCACAATAAAATAAAATAAAATAGAAGGCTGGAAGATTTATCATCGGGTGTATGACAACAGGGCCGCTTCTTGCATGAGATAAGTGGATTAGTCGTCTCAAGTCCCAAAAAATGAAGCACGTATTTAACTTTAATTTGGTGTTGGCATCAGAGTCGCTCCTTATATGAGGTAAGTGAGTCGGTCACATCAGATCCAAAAAATTAAGAAAAAATGAGGACTTCAAAATATTTCATAATATTATATATATACAGTAGATATATAGTTGTTAACTTCTAAGATGTGAGGATGGCCTTGTGGTTGGAGTTTCTCTATTAGTTAAAGAGTGCGCAAATTCAATATATATTTTTTTTAATCTCAAATAACATTTTTTACCAGTTTTTTTTACCTAGTTTTTTTTTCTTTTCAAATCCTAAATCTAATTTTTTTTTATCAATATTAGGATTTAGTTTACCTAGTTTTTTGCTTCTTTTCAAATTCAAAATCTAAATTTTTTTACCAGTATTTTTTAATCCTAAATCTAAATCTATAATAAAATGTGTTTTTTTCCTTTTCAAATCCTAAATTAAATAATTTTTACCATTGTTATTTTTCTCTTACTAGTTTTTTCTTTTCAAATCCTAAATATAAATTTTTAAGAGTATTTTTTTATCTTAAATCTAAATCTATATTAAAAGGCCGTGTTTTTACCAGTTATTTTCTTTTTAAATCCTAAATCTAAACTTTTACTAGTTTTTTTTTTTCTTTTGAAATTCTAAATCTAATTTTTTGTACCAGTTTTTTTTTTTAAATCCTAAATCTATATTAAAAGGAGCGCTATATACAGTCCGCAAACATAACCACCCATTTTTTTTAATTTGTAATTCTAAATCCAACGATATTTATAAGATGAAAAATAGTTTTTTTTTTTAATTTGTGATCTTAAATCCAATTATATTATTATAAGATTAAAAAAGGATCTTCTTTTTCACCTCGGCTCAGACAATTAAATCATTAGGATCGACCCTATATGGCATGCATGTTGTTAGTTAGGGGGCATGGCGTGAATTATCATACCAATCCCACAAAATATATACGATGATAATGCCAAAATTTCTCACATTATCCAAATCACATATTTTTCATAGGCGAATAATTTACTAGCAAAAAGTGTGCCACATGTTGAAATAATTATTTCAATAAAATAATTTTTTATAAATGTGTTTTATATTTCATTTCATTTTTTAGTAATATTTATTATTTTTAGTACGTTTTAAGCCAATTTTAAGGTATTTCTCAAAAGTCTATATAGGATTAATAATGAGTAGAAATTCTTGTAAAAAAAAATAATGAGTAGAAATAAAGAATGACTATATATACATACACAAGAATGGATCAAATGAGAATCAGAGCCCCATGTGAGAACTAAGAACTAATCAGAACCGTAGATCTTCAGTTTTTAGACGGTTAAGATCTGTACCCGAGTTTGAGTTATGTGGTGGCATTTTTATAATATTATGGTTATTTTAATGAACTGAGGGTATTTTTGTAATATTTTGGCTGAATCCTTTTAGCATTACTATGATAAGTTTTAGCATTGTTGTAATTAGTTTTAGCATTACTGTGACTAGTTTTAGCATTATCGAAGAAGATATTAGTTTTAGCATTAACGTGATTATTTGTGTCTTATTTAATCTGCAGATTGTGTTGGCACCACTTTGGAGATTTCTCCTTAGTTGTCTGAATTTTATATACTCGATTGATGGGCGTGTGGTTATCTGCAATGATTGATATTTGTAAAATATCTCATTACTTCTATCATCTTGATGAGTGGAGGTAGTTTTAGCTTTTGTTCTCCTAGTAGTTTCATCTTCTGTAGCTCTTTTAACATCTATAAATTTTTATATAATATTATTAACTAAACAAAATAACAAGGCTAAAAACATAATTAAATGATAAAGTTAAAAGTAGTGAATAATAGTGTCAATGGTAATGATAAAATGATATATGATGATGCCAATTCGGTGAACAATAATAATCCTAGTACCACAAAATGTGTCATGTCTTGGTTTATAATGTTCATGTTAATTTTTTTCAGATATATATGTTTTTTAATGCTAAGAATGACAATGATAATGCTAATTCAACAAACTGTAACATCGTTTGTTCATGGTTGGTTTATAATGCCCTGACAAGTTTTTTATGCTAATGCTAACAAAGAGTTATCCTAATGCTAAAATGAGAAATTACAATGCCAAAACTGCAAACGATAATGCTAAACACAATACAGATAAATCATACATTGCTAAAAGTGGTAGGTCTTATATGTTTCTACAAGTTTCTCGGTGTAAAAAAAATAATGAAACTGCTAAATTATGATGAGACAATGCTAACAGGGGTGGACTATATTGATAATTCAATAAAACTGTAATAACGTTGTTCATGATTAGTTTATAATTTTCATGGCAAGTTTTCATGCTAATACTAAACAAGAGTTATGTTAATGCTAAAATTAGAAATGACAATGCTAAAACTGTAAACGATAATGCTAAACACAACAAATTGTACAGATAAATCATACATTGCCAATAGGTTTTACATGTTTCTACAAGTTTCTCGATGTTAATAAAAATAAAATAAAACTACTAAATTATGAAGAGACAATACTAACAAGGGGTGGATGATATTGATAATTTAACAAAACTATAATAACGTTGTTCATGATTGGTTTATAATTTTCCTACAAGTTTTCATGCTAATGTTAAACAAGAGTTATGTTAATGCTAAAATTAGAAATGATAATGTTAAAACTGTGAACGATAATGCTAAACACGATATGGAAAAAAATTACATCGCCAATATACAATAGAATAAAATGAAACTGATACATTGAACGGAATACAGAAAAAATTGAACGATATATCACCTTGATTTTTCATCTTTTCTAGTTCAAAAATTTAATCTTTTGTTGATGTTGTTTGTTCGGAAGATTTTAAAAATCTATGGAACTGATTTAGCATTTCTCTTCGTTTTTATAGTGTTGGTTTGCATGACTAAGCTTTCTTTGCAAACTCAGATTTTGCGTATGTTTTAAAAAAAATCGATTTTTCCCATACCAACTTCGCAGGTAGTGGGTTTGGTTGTTATTACAAAAATGCCACCGAATTGTTATTTAAATCTGGTCCGTAGATCTGGTCGGATTAGATGGTGAGGATTGATTCTTAGTTCTCACATGGGGACTAGTTTTCACTAGATCTAATCCTCTCTCTCTCTCTCTCTCACACACACACACACACACATATGTATATAGGGATCAGAACTTGGTTTCTTTTGTACTCCCTCCGTTTCACAATAAGTGTCATCCTAACACTTTAAATTTTGTTTCATAAAAATTGTCATTCTACACAATCGAGGTAAAATTTTCACATTTTTCTCATATTTGCCCTCATTTAATGCATTCAAAAACCATATTTAACTCATTTAATGTATTTACATAAGGGTGTATAAGGTAATTTGATTATCTAATTAATTAATATGTGTGCATTTATCTAGAATGACATTTATTCATAAACGGGGGAGTATTTATCTTCCAAAAATACATTAAATGTAAGTAAAGAATATAAAATTAAACTAGCCACTTTGAATAACATATGTACAAAACCAATCACTTTACACTACAAGAAAAACGCAATTTAACGACAATAATTCATCGCTAAAAGACCAACAAATTAATGACAGGTTAATAATGAGACATTTAACACCGGATATTCTTGTCTCTAACTTATCAACGTAAAACACGTTTTATTTTAATTTTATTTTTTTCATGTTAACGACTAAATAACAATGATTTTTTCTGTCTCTAATTTAGAGATAGACAAAGTCCGTCGGTAACATTATTTTTTAATTTTTTTTATTTAAGTGACAGATTAGCGACAGAAAAATTCTGTTGCTAATATTAATTGTGATTTTTTAATTTTTTTTAAATTTAATTACAAATTTGAAATTTATATATTTTAATATTTTTTATTTATTTTATATTTTTGGATTTTTTTTTAATATTTTTTATTTTTTTATTTTTCAAATACTAATTAATTATGAATTTGAAATTAATTTTTTTAATATTAATATTGTCTTTCACTTCTGTAACACCCTAACTTCTATAATTTAAAATGTTATAATTTTAATTTTTTTAAAGCGAAAAATGATTAACAATAATAATATTTCAAATATTTTTTTTCTTTGCTAAACTAATCGCGTTAGTAATTCCAAGTAGGAAAACAGAGCGCAATTTTACTTTTCAGAAATATATATTTAAATCAAAATAATTACATTTCATAAACTACAGTATACTTGAGTTTATTTCAAGAATAACTCATAAGTTCTAAAATATAAAATTGATACTAGTTGAAGTTAGTCCAAAATACTAAACGAATACAAAATATCAAGTTTAAAATAATTTATTTTAAGCAGCAAATCTGAAAGTTCAAGTTAAGTAACCAAAACATCCAAAGGAAGCCAACCCCCATTTCCTTCACTCCGCCCTAAGATCATGTACATTTCTTTCTATTTTATACAACTAAAATAAATCGCATGAATAATGGATTTCGGGTAATCTTCTTCTGATTCTAGAATACATCTTGAACTATGCATAGGACATATTCTGGTGCGTATAAAACGCTTTTGTGCGTATAAAACGCTATTCTGATCTGATGCGTATAAAACGCTATCCATATTCCATCCACGACAATTCAAGTTGGATTAAAAACATTTCTGACTCAAAGAGCATATAAGATATACTTTTATTTTGAAGATAATAATTTCACCCACCTGAGAATAACGAGTACGTAAAATTGAGCAGATGATCACAAAATGGACGAGGGTCCTAATTGCGTCGCACCTAGTATCAAAATAATTTCAAATTAATCATTACGGCCAACTATATTTAAATTTAATAAATATGAAAGTAGGAAATTAATGGATTTAATTTTTTACTTGAATGAGATTTCTGGATAAGATTCTGAAGTTAATAAATTTTTTGGGGTCATTTTATGATTTTATTTTAAAAGCTAATGGTAATGAATTATAATGTGAACAATTTAATTGCAACTTAAACCTCCCACTTTCCACTCTCTAATTCTCGACAAGTCAGAATTGGAATTCAATTCCTTAAATAAACTCTCTCTCTCTCTCTCTCCCGTAAATAGAAAACAAAATGGAGATCCCCAAATTTAACTCTCTAATTCGCTAATTTCTTTCTTCTCAAAAATCAAAAATTCAAGTGATCTCTTCGACTCAACTCCGGCAAGCAAGCGTCGACATCCCAATCAATGACGCCAATCATAAATTGATGACGACGACGACCCGAGACAGACCCAGCTCCGGCGACGATCCCAAACCCGACGCAAACTCAACATCCCTGCCTCGACAACACAGACCCACAATCGAGAACATTCCGACTCAACACAGCTGACTTGACAAAGCTCAAAACCAGTTGACCTCTGCTCATCCTAGCTCCAAGACTCGGTAGAATTGGCACCAACTCATCTCGACTCGCTGTCTCACAACTTCGACTCACCAAGATCCAACCTCGATTTCTATCTCCCTTTTCTTCTATTTATTATTATTATTATTATTATTTTGAAATCCCTATTGTAGTTCAATTCCCAAACCCTATATTTCATCCCAAACCCTATATTTCATCTGAAGTTAATGAAATAAATTAAATAAAGATTATATGATTCATAAAAAAACGTGAGTTGGAAAATTCTTAGAATGGATTATTTGATATGGTTTGCTTTATAATGTCATAATCAATTAATTTTTTGGTTGTTAGAATTTAGTGAAATCTATTGGGATTGTGAACGCTCAAATGGAAATCTTACCGAGATGACGAATTTGCAGCAGTGCTAAGGGCTGGAAAGGAGTTGTGTTATTTGATTCAAGTTATGGAATTTGGTTTAAAACATGAATTCCAGTTCGAAGGGTATTTTGTAGTGATTGGGTAGGAATAACAGGATATATGTTTTGATGGTAAAGCACATGGATATCCATGAAATTTGATTAATCAAGAGAATGATAAGTGTAATTTTGATTTTTTTCTGAATTGGCAACTACGTGTTAGACTAACGGTGATTAAAGAAAAATTCATCCCTATCATAATCAATTTTATCTCCTCATGGTCGATGGTGTGTGGGTATGATAAGTCCATTTATTTCGTGTTTTTATGGGCATTTTATTCGATATAAATGTCCTTTTTAGTCTATTTTGAGTCAAAAAGAACTAGGTTGAGGTCAAAGGGCATTACAGAGGTCGAGTTTGGCGAAAAGGGCATTTTATGCCAAATTATTTATGTTTATCTCATCGCCATAAACCATATTCAGAGGCACTGGGGACTTCTTCAGCATTCATCATACATTCGGGAAGCAGAATGGGCATATCAGAAAGGGATGAAGCTGACCAGATGATGTCGTGCCCACTTTGCTCGCACAGACTCAACCACAGGCCAGAATGGGCACATGCGTGAATTTCGGGATTCAGTTGAAGGAAAGAGGCATGAATAATAGTTGCATATCCGAATAAGAATTGGTGATAAGCTGGACTCCTAAGAGGCGTGGCAACTAAGAGATAAGAGAGATAAGGACTGCTGGAGGCTTGGAGATGAAGTGATAAAGTCAATCCCTAAAAAATAGGGATTTGGTTAACAAACTGGATAAAGCTTATCCAGACAGATCAGGATGGGGCACGCCGGATCCGGAAGCCAGTGAAGACCCCAGTTTGTTGGGGAAACTTAAACTCGAAAATGTAACTATTTAAGATAGTTTTATTTTCTGGAAATGGAGCTTTTGAATAGTCAGAAACATTGCTACAATTTTACTTTTCTGTATTTCATTTTCGTACGCTGCTTAGGCAGCTACAAACAATCCAATAGGCCTTAAGCCATTGGAACGTAGGATTATGTTTATATTTCTCATCGTTGGAGTTGAGATTTTTTCCTAAGAAATTCGTAAGTTTTCTTTATAATTATGTCTTTAATTTATGCTATTTTAATTATGTCTAGCCTGCTTGGCTAGATCTTTATTTCTGGTGTTTGAACAATGAAAATGGTTTAAGTACAAATCTGGACTCGTGAGGCCGAAATGGGCACAATAATGCATGATAAGTTTCTGTCGATTCTTGAGCCTTGTTCCACGTGAGTGTATGTCTGAAGTGCCCAATGTGGCTGATCACTCATTAGGTAAAGAGGGCACACCACTATTAATTGAATTGGCGAATCGTGACTGTGTGTTGATTCATATAGTAATAAGGGAATCGATGGGTTGTTGTGGGCACAAGAGGAATCAGTCGAACACAACAGATCTGAGTCCATCTAGAGGCACACTGCTGCTTGTTTGCTTACATCTCTTAGAGGAATCGGGGGGTGGGTAACTGGTTAGGGGTTTAATCGAAGAGGAATCACTTTTAAACCTAAAATGAAAGTATGGATGAGGAGACGCAGAGAGGAATCCGGTCCCCATAACTGGGTGACTTATGTATGTATGAAAATCAGTGTGCCCATGATCGAGTTGTTTTATACTTAAACCAAATTCAAGTTCAAATGCCAGAACCTTTTGTTATTTGATATTTCCTTTAGTTTTCTTTTGCAGATTTACTTTCAGTATAGTGACAACACAAAACCCCCCTTTTTGATTGGTGACTCGAAGGTGGAATCACATCAGCTCTCTGTGGGATCGACTCGTACTCATAAGCTAGCTACGCTCGCTGTGGGCACAGGAGCATACAAATTCATTTTGAGCGCAAAACGACCGCGCGTCAAAATTGGCACCGTTGCCGGGGAGCTGATTTTCAATGATTTTACTTTCCAAGCTTGTGTGCCTGGAAGTTAATGCCCAGGACTTCTTCAAGTAAAAATCTATTGTACGATCTGGAGATAGAGAAAACTTCAAAGAAGAACAGAGCAGCAACGAAGAGGGCACGCCGAGCTGCAAATAGACCTCGTGAGCCCACACCACGACCAAAAGATCGAGAAGAAGTAGGGTACGAGGAGGAAGAACAATTTGAGAACGGCCACGCTGATAATATGGCCGCCGAAGGAAGAACTTTGAGACAGTTAGTCTTTCTGACTAACATGAATCTTCGCCCAATGGGCATTACGATCCCAGCAGTCACGCAGACATGGGATCTGCAAGCAAGCTTCATCCAAATCTTGCCTAAATTTCATTGGATGACTGGACAGGACCCTCAAAGGCATTTGCAAGATTTCGAGATGGTTTGCCATACTCAACCATCAGATCATGAAAGAGAAGAGTATGTTCGACTAGTTTCATTCCCTTTTACTATACAGGATGGGGCACGGGACTGGCTGTACACTCTGCCGACTGGTAGTGTGACCACGTGGGGGGAACTTCAACAAATTTTTTTGGAGAAGTATTTCCCAGCTTCCAGAGTGCAAGAGATGAGACGAAGGATCGGAAGTCTGAAAATGGGCACGAACGAGAGTTTCTATGATTACTGGGATCGTTTTCAGAATATTCTAGCGAAATGCCCACAACACCAGATAACTGATCATGATCTGATCCAACACTTTGTTGGAGGTTTGAGGCCACATGAGAGGACGATTGTTAATGCATCTTGTGGAGGGTCCATATTGAACAAGCGACCAACTGAAGCCTTTAGAATTCTGACCGAGATGGCTGAAGACAACCGAGATTTTGGTGGAGAGGGCACAAGAAGCGTAAATGCATTTGGGAAATCATCCAATGATGAGAGCATGATTGAAAAGTTATGTGAACAAATTGGAAATGCTGTTACAGTAACAATCACAGGAAGAAATCTCAGACCATGTGGGGTGTGTAAAAGTGTGCTTCATTTTACCGCCGAATGCCCAATGCAGGAGGAGATACAAAAAGTTAATGATGTGGAAGGGCATAGCAACTATCAGTGGAGATATAATCCTTACTCTGAAACATACAATTCAGGTTGGCAAGACCATGATGACTGCAGATGGAGAAGGCCTGAAGATGCTCCACCCATGCGACCTCCACCACCAGAAGAAAAAATGAGATCGAGGTTGGAAGATTTAGTCCAAGCCTTGGCAGAAGAAAACGTGAAGGCTGCGCAAGAGAATGAAAAATTTAAGCAAAAGACAAGAGCAGACTTTGCACATATGAGCAAACAAATTGCTCAATTAGCCCAAACGGTTCATAGATTGGAAGTAAAAATTGGTAAACTTCCATCCCAAGTGGAAAACCCTCATGAACAAGTTAATGCGGTGACCTTGAAGAGTGGGAAGGATTTACCAAAAGAGGTCTGCTCAGCTGAAATGGAAAATGATGTGCCCACGAGAAGAGAACAATCATCGGAGAACGGGACACAAGAAGTCAGTCAGCCTACTCTGGAGCCCATTCGAGAGAAACTGAAAATTGCAAGACAACCTCCTTTTCCAGGTAGATTGGCACAAAATAGGAAGGAAGAAGAGATGAGTGAAATGCTGAAAGTCTTCACTAAGGTGAAAATCAACATTCCACTAATTGAAGCCATTAAACAAGTTCCGCGATATGCCCATTTTCTGAAAAAGTTGTGCACCAGAAAGATACGGTTTAAAGATGATGTCAGCTGTAATTCAGAAGAAGATGCCAAAAAAGTGTGATGATCCAGACATGTTCACAATACCATGCATCATTGGAGAAAAAAAAGTCGAAAAGGCCATGCTGGATTTGGGGGCATCAATAAATGTCATGCCCCTGTCAGTTTTTAATGAATTGAAGTTGGGACCTCTGCAACCAACTCATGTGGTCATTCAGTTGGCAGACAGATCGAATGTGTATCCAGAGGGACTGATCGAAGATGTGCTAGTTAAGGTGGACGAGATGATATTCCTAGTGGATTTCTATGTGCTTGATATGGGCACATCAACGAGATCATCAATTCTTTTGCTGGGGAGACCTTTTATGAAAACAGCTCGCACACTGACGTGCGAATTTGATGGAGAAAAGGTTACATTCAACATTTTCGAAGCTATGAAGCACCCACCTGATACGGAAAATGTGAATTTTGTGGATCTCTTTGACGCACCATCCCAGCCTACTCTCTCAATGATGAGCAATCGAGAACCTCTGGAAAGGGCATTACATGAAGGAGTGACAGATCAAAATGCCCTTGATGAAAATGATGACATTCAAGATGCAGTTAAGATGCTGGATTCACTCAAGGAGATGCCACCAGGAGTAGTGGATTACAATGTGCCCACAAGAAGCGATAGTGACAGAATGCTGTCTTCTATTATGCCAACACCGAAGTTGGAACACAAGCCACCATGGGGCATTCGGAAGCTTAATGGAGAGCAAGTTGGGCACAACAAAAAGTTTCAGACCCAAGAATCAGAAGAAACGGGCATGGAAGTCTATGATGATGATATTCTCTATGAAGGAAGAATGAAAGGACTCCATGATCAGGTTGTGAAATGGAAAAGGTTCACTCGAGGGCAACAAGTACTGCTTTATCATTCTAGATTCAAGCTCATGGGAGGAATTCTAAAGACCAAATGGGTCGAGCCATTTGAAGTGCATGCTGAATTTCCTAATGAGGTAATAGAAGTGAAAAATCCGAAAACAGGAAGGCATTTCAAAGTAAATGGGCATAGACTGAAGCCTTACCTAGGGCACACCGACCCTGAAGAAAGAGCAGTATGGCTCGCGGAGCCCAGTAATATCTGAACAAAGGAGTGTCGTGCCCACGACAGTAACTAGGGCGCTACTGGGAGGCAACCCAGGTTTTATTTATTTTATTTCATTTTTTTTAATTTATTTAAATAAAATTTCCAGTTAAGTAAACTAGTTTATGAGCAATTTTACGCTTGTTTTGGATAAGATATGTGTTCGCAGGTTAAGAATAGGAGAGAGAAATCAAGAAATAAAGAGAATCCATTGGAAGTAGGGATTTAGAACAGGGCACTCTGAAGGGATGAGGAATCTGCCAACTGGAAGGGCACAACAAGGTGACAGTGCGATTACTATGATCGCAGAGAAGCTAAGTGCAATCAAAAATACCTTATTCCAGTTTGATACCCATTTGGTGCGCATAGAGACAGCCCTTGTTTCCTAGTTCAAACATGCTGGATTCACCTAACCAGCACCCGTGACTGAGTAACCTGGTTATGTTCTTTTCATTAGATTAGTTTTTTTTTAGAGTCACCCCTATTTCACCCACTTTGCCTCGTGCAAAGTGTGTGGGTGGGGGCATTCCAGTTTATATTTTCTTTATTTTCTTGTTGAGTTTGTTTAAACACTTTGCCTCGTGCAAAGTGTGTTGGTGGTCAGTGTTTCTATTAAGCATGCTTTCTGTGAGTTTATGTGGCCATTACCTTTGATATATTCGAATTAATTGCTTTTTCAAAATCAGCATGCCCACAGTAAGATAGGGATGACGGAAGAGTTTAGCATGCCCTGGAAAGATTTGAGCTTAATGCTGTATGCCTACTTCACAGCTTTCTTTTCTTTATGTGTGAACATTCTGTGCTTAGGAGTTCTAGAACTTGTTTTTGTTCTGCTTGAAGGCTTGAAATTATTGATGCATATGTAGATGATATAGGCCATCTTTTGTTGAGCCACCATGATATAAATTGACCCACCAACAACACAGCTTTGCAGCCTGTTGAGCCTATGAAATGCCCTGGCAGATTTTTTGTTTGGGATGATAATATATAGTCAGGGCATCACAAAAGTCTGAAAAATAGAAAAAAAAAAGAGAAAGAGGCAGAATTATTGGGGGATATATGTGAAAAGACCAGAAAAGGATAGGGGGAATAAAAAAAAAGAGAGAATAAATTCCCCCTAGTCTTAAGTGTTCAGAATGCCCAGATAAAGAAATATTTATTGGCCGAAGAGGGCACAGAAGGGTAATCGATTAACTGAAAAATGGGGGGTCTGTACAGAAATAAAGCCCCACCTTACATGAAATGCCCATTATAGCCTAAAAAGCCCTATTGATACTTATGCATCTATGGTTACTCAAGATTGACAGCAGAACTTTATCAAGCTTATGGGACGAATAGGTACAGAATGCATTGAATTGAGTGTATACACTGAGCCTAAACACTGAGTGAAGAGAGTTTGTAAGGATTACCTAGCTAAACTCATTTTTGATCTATTTTTGGTGTGCTGAAACTTTGCAATTTTGTTGGAAAATTAAAGTTGATGTGCCCACACTGATTAACAGTTTGCATGCTTATTTTTTGTGAGTCTGTTTCTTTTCTCTTTCTTTTCGTTTGTTTTTCTGGACGCGTTGCATCCCATGTTTGAGGACAATCATGTCTAAAGTTGATAAGTCCATTTATTTCGTGTTTTTATGGGCATTTTATTCGATATAAATGTCCTTTTTAGTCTATTTTGAGTCAAAAAGAACCAGGTTGAGGTCAAAGGGCATTACAGAGGTCGAGTCTGGCGAAAAGGGCATTTTATGCCAAATTATTCATGTTTATCTCATCGCCATAAACCATATTCAGAGGCACTGGGGACTTCTTCAGCATTCATCATACATTCGGGAAGCAGAATGGGCATATCAGAAAGGGATGAAGCTGACCAGATGATGTCGTGCCCACTTTGCTCGCACAGACTCAACCACAGGCCAGAATGGGCACATGTGTGAATTTCGGGATTCAGTTGAAGGAAAGAGGCGTGAATAATAGTTGCATATCCGAATAAGAATTGGTGATAAGCTGGACTCCTAAGAGGCGTGGCAACTAAGAGATAGGTGAGATAAGGACTGCTGGAGGCTTGGAGATGAAGTGATAAAGCCAATCCCTAAAAAATAGGGATTTGGTTAACAAACTGGATAAGGCTTATCCAGACAGATCAGGATGGGGCACGCCGGATCCGGAAGCCAGTGAAGACCCCAGTTTGTTGGGGAAACTTAAACTCGAAAATGTAACTATTTAAGGTAGTTTTATTTTCTGGAAATGGAGCTTTTGAATAGTTAGAAACATTGCTACAATTTTACTTTTCTGTATTTCATTTTCGTACGCTGCTTAGGCAGCTACAAACAATCCAATAGGCCTTAAGCCATTGGAACGTAGGATTATGTTTATATTTCTCATCGTTGGAGTTGAGATTTTTTCCTAAGAAATTCGTAAGTTTTCTTTATAATTATGTCTTTAATTTATGCTATTTTAATTATGTCTAGCCTGCTTGGCTAGATCTTTATTTCTGGTGTTTGAACAATGAAAATGGTTTAAGTACAAATCTGGACTCGTGAGGCCGAAATGGGCACAATAATGCATGATAAGTTTCTGTCGATTCTTGAGCCTTGTTCCACGTGAGTGTGTGTCTGAAGTGCCCAATGTGGCTGATCACTCGTTAGGTAAAGAGGGCACACCACTATTAATTGAATTGATGAATCGTGACTGTGTGTTGATTCATATAGTAATAAGGGAATCGATGGGTTGTTGTGGGCACAAGAGGAATCAGTTGAACACAACAGATCTGGGTCCATCTAGAGGCACACTGCTGCTTGTTTGCTTACATCTCTTAGAGGAATCGGGGGGTGGGTAACTGGTTAGGGGTTTAATCGAAGAGGAATCACTTTTAAACCTAAAATGAAAGGATGGATGAGGAGACGCAGAGAGGAATCCGGTCCCCATAACTGGGTGACTTATGTATGTATGAAAATCAGTGTGCCCATGATCGAGTTGTTTTATACTTAAACCAAATTCAAGTTCAAATGCCAGAACCTTTTGTTATTTGATATTTCCTTTAGTTTTCTTTTGCAGATTTACTTTCAGTACAGTGACAACACAAAACCCCCCTTTTTGATTGGTGACTCGAAGGTGGAATCACATCAGCTCTCTATGGGATCGACCCGTACTCGCAAGCTAGCTACGCTCGCTGTGGGCACAGGAGCATACAAATTCATTTTGAGTGCGAAATGACCGCGCGTCAGTGTGACTTGGTTCGTGCAAATACTTCCTTAGTATAGAAACATGAAAGACATCATGCACTAATGACAACTCGGGTCGTAGAGCTGGACGATAAGCCACATCACCAATTCATTTTAAAACTTCAAAAGGTCCGATAAAATGGAGTCTCAACTTTCCTTTCTTCCTGAACCTTAGCACTCCCTTCATAGGAGCGACCTTCAAAAACACTTTGTCACCTACTTCAAAATGCAAATCTTTTCTTCTTTTGTTGGCATACGATCTTTGTTGATCTTGAGCAACTTTAATGTTGCCTTGAATCTTCTCCATTGCTTTCACCGTTCTTTTAATTATTTCGAGACCTAAAATTTTTCTCCCTCCAACTTATCCCAATATGCCGGTGATATACACTTTCGTCCATACAGCTCTTCATATAGAGACATGTTGACACTAGAGTGGAAACTATTGTTATAACCAAATTCCACTAATGGTAAACGTGTCTCCTAGGTACCTCCTAAATGTTGGTTTTGTATACTAGAAGACTTGTCTTTGTATATTTTTCTGATGATATGATGATATGAAATGAAAGTTATTGCAGTCACTGTTTGCATTTAGATTATGTTCTATAATTGTTCTATACAATGTTCCATATACTTACATTGTAGATGATATGGTGTGGAGAGTCACACGGTAAGATCATATCATTAGAACCTTGTATTGTATTAAAGAGCTCACGGCTTAGATGGTCCTGAACACACCATCAGTACACCGTAGAATAATCTGATAAGTTAGTTTATCTTGACTAACTGATTATTCTAGTACACTCATTGTGTATTGAGGAGGATCATGATAGGATACTATTCTCTGTCTCTGACCCAGTTACTGAGAGAATAAAGATCCACAGAGTTCGGGTTCTGAACTCATGTGATATTGGCGAGCATATGTGTGCGTTGTTTATTACTTTGATTTATCAATGGGTGAGATCTTTTCATAGATCGAATTCGATATCTTGGGTAATAACGATGTATACATGATGTCTCGAGTAGTGTGCATGAGCACCGTGTCCTGGTGTGCCAGGTTGATGATGTTCTCTTGAGGAAACACAAGTTCATCTTGAAACCCTGTAGGTGGAATTTATTCCGTACATGAATAAAGCTTGTGTGGTACTACTCAAGGTTTTAGATGTTAATTAATTATAGCTGTCAGAGGCTTACATAATTAATTAATGAACATTATATCTTAAACACGGGGAATGGCTGGACTAAAGGAGAAAGCATATTCGTAAATATGTATTAAATTGGTAGGTCAGTTTTACTTCTTTAGTGGAATAAAAGTAAAACTTAATTTATTTAATTATATCCTAGGTTTATTGGATATTGGATATTAAATAAATTAGTGGGCCAATTTAATATTCTTCTAGATCCCTGTTGTAGCCCAATTGACTGATAGTGGACTGGATATTGAACTTGAGATAGAGGCCCAGCCCAATAGGGCTGGAACATGAAATTTTCGCCCCTCCCTATTTATAAGAGGAGGGGGGCACGAAAATTTAAGGATAATAATCATAAGAAATCAGCCCCTCTTTGTCTCTCAAAGTTATCCACAGATTTCACAATTCTATCTAGTAGATTTCAGCCCACTCTGAATCTAGATACAGTCCGCGAATACAACAGAAGATCTTGGAGTAGAATTGTGCAGTGGCCGTGTGTGACATAAGTGGTGCCATTATCATTGTTCATTCAACAGCAAGATTAGATCTATAATCTTGTCCACAGACCGTCTGTCGATTTGTAAGTAGATTCGTTTTCTATGTCTTCCGCTTTATTAGAATCGAATCTGTTTTACATGCTATTTGATTAGACTGTGATAAACATGCATGTTACATAAAGCTATGGTTTGCATGAACATGGATTAATGAACAACCAAATAGATCATGCGGTGGTTTAATTCGAAAAAACCCCAACGCTAAATCTATGATGCAAGTCCGTAACATATCTTCCAACGTCTGTATAGTCCTTTCTGATTGGCTATCTGTCTAAGGATGATATGCAGTTGAAAACTTTAGCTTTGTGCCTAAAGCTGCATGTAAGCTCGTTCAAAATCTCGATGTGAAATGGGGATCTCGATCTGATATTTTGGAGACTGGGACACTATGAAATCGGACTACTTCTTGAATGTATAGTTGAGTAAAATAATCCATGGTAAACATCATTCTTATAGGCAAAAAGTGAGTTGATTTCGTCAATTGAACCACTATAACCTAAATCGTATCATTATTCTTAACGGTCTTGGGAAGTCTAACTACAAAGTCCATTGTAATATGATCCCACTTCCATTCTGGCATTTCCAAATGATTCAACAATCATGACGTCTCTGGTGCTCTATTTTTACTTACTGACAGGCTAAACATCGTGCAACGTAATCCACAAACAATCTCTTCATGTCATACCACCAGAAACTTCTTTTAAGTCTTGATACATCTTAGTACATCCAGGATTTGCCATGTAAAATGTTCGATGTGCCTCGTCCATGATTTCTCTTATTATGTCGTTATTTGGCACGCAAATTCTTTCTTTAAAAAGTAGAGTCCCATATGATGATATTGTGAATCCGTTAGAATCGTCTGACACTTCTCTTGCTTGCATTTTTTGTAGAAAACCATCTTCCCTTTGTGCTACTCTAATTCTATCTCGTAGTGTCGGCTGAACTACTAATGTTGCAATTATAACATTAGCTTCTTCTAGTGTGGACACAACCTCGAGTCTCAACTTCTCAAAATCTTTGATTAATTCTTCTTGTTGTGTAATTCCCTTAGTTGGATTCACTTTCTTTCGATTAAGTGCATCAGCCACCATGTTGGCTTTTCCAGAGTGATACATGATCGTGCAGTCGTAGTCTTTAACTAATTCCAACCACCTTCTTTGCCTTATGCCCAACTCTTTTTGAGTGAAGAAATATTTTAAACTCTTATGGTCCGTATAATTCTCACACTCACTTCCATAAAGATAATGTCTCCATATCTTTAGTGCGTGCACAACAACATCCAATTCCAAATCAAGAGTGGGATAGTTTAACTTATGAGGCTTCAATTGTCTAGAGGCGTAAGCAACAACCTTTCCCTAGTGCATCAAGATGCATCATAGTCCCTGTTTTGATTCATCTTTGTATATCATGAATCCTTTAGATCCATTAGGAATGATCAACGCTAGGGTCGTTACCTATATTCATTTCAGTTTCTAAGAACTCTACTCGTATTTTTTTGTCCCCTAAAAAAAAGTAGTCCTTTTGTGTCGATAATGGACCGGTTATCCTTGAGAAACCTTCAATGAACCTCTGGTATCGTCCTACCAATCCTAGAGAAATCTTTACATCTCCCACATTGGGTAAAGGACACCAATTGCTAGCTTCTACCTTTTTTGAATCTTTATCATTTCCTTCAACGATCACAATATGTTCAAGAAATGCTATCCAATCTAGCCAAAACTCACACTTCTTGAACTTAGTGTACAATTTTTCTTTTCTTAGAGTTTCCAGCACACCTCTCAAGTGTGCCTCGTGTTGCTCTTTGTCCTTCTAGTATACCAAAATGCCATCAATGAACACGAAGACTAATTGATCCAAGTAAGGATGGAATACTACGTTCATTAGAATTATAAGCACGCCTGGTGCATTAGACAATCCAAAAGGCATCACCACAAACACATGGTGACCATATCTTGTCCTAAAAGCTGTCTTAAGAATGTCATCTTCCTTCACCTTCAATTGATGATATCCCGATATCAGATCTTTCTTTAAGAACATAATTGTCCCTCTAAGTTGATGAAATAAACTTGGAAAATGATACGTATTCTTCATTGAGATCCGATTTAGCTCTCAATAATCTATCTACAACTGTATACTACAATCTTTCTTCTTCGCAAACAGGATCGAGGCTTCTCATGCCGAAATACTCAATCGAATATACCCTAACTCTACTTAGATATTTGGCAAAAATCAAGGTATCTCATTAGCAAACACAACTGCAAAACATGTCTATTCTCTTGGCATTGTGCTGATAATATTTGCCAAGAATTCATATCATCTTCAATATCTTCACCACTTTGATTGCCGATATGATTTCTATTTCGATTTAACTTAGCTACATGGAAGATAAACTCTTTCTCGTCTGATTTTTGAAATATTACTGCTCAATCATGACAACATATTGTCGCAAAACTTCTGCTAAATTAGTCTATTCCTAAGATTAAATCGAATTCTCACATTTCGAGAGTATACTGGTTAACTACAAGTCATTTCCTTCCAAAGTCAAATCTACTGTCTTTAATGATCCTACCAGTTCTTAATGTCATTCCTGTAGGAATTCTAATGTCTAGGGCGAAGTTCTCTAAAAGAGTTTTGCCTAATTAGGGAAAATATCTGTGGAAGAAGCTTATAAGGTCATTCTAAATTTCGAGGACTAAAATAATTTCTTTCTTATTCATCAAATGCATTTAAACATAATAAAACTTTTCTGCATAAATCACTTCTCAACATTTCTCATCATTCACATAATATCTGAAATTTTCTTAATGCTTACCACATTAAACAACTTTGTAAAATAAATAAATCAAGCAAAGTACCTTGGAGTAGGAGCACGTGGCAGGAATGGGTGGCGTACCATAAAATCAAACAATATAAATTCTCTAAAACACATTGAGTCTACAGGAAAGTAGACCCGTTCTGATACCACTAAATGTAACACCCTCACTTCTATAATTTAAAATGTTATAATTTCAATATTTTTAAAGCGGAAAATGATTAATAATAATAATATTTCGAATATTTTTTTTCTTTGCTAAAATAATCGCGTTAGTAATTCCAAGTAGGAAAACAGAGCGAAATTTTACTTTTCAGAAATATATATACTAAAATCAAAATACTTACATTTCATAAACTACAGTATACTTCAGTTTATTTCAAGAGTAACTCATAAGTTCTAAAATATAAAATTGATACTAGTTTAAGTTAGTCCAAAATACTAAACGAATACAAAATATCAAGTTTAAAATAATTTATTTTAAGCAGCAAATCTGAAAGTTCAAGTTAAGTAACCAAAACATCCAAAGGAAGCCAACCCCCATTTCCTTCACGCCGCTCCAAGCTCATTGACCTGAAAATATTTAAAAATGTGGGGTGAGCACTCTTAAAACGTACTCAGTGGTGGGGATCATGTACATTTCTTTCTATTTTATCCAACTAAAATAAATCACAGGAATAATGAAATTAGGGTACTCTTCTTCTAATTCTAGAATACATCTTGAACTATGCACATGACATATTCAGGTGCGTATAAAACGCTATTCTGATCTGATGCGTATAAAACGCTATCCACATTCCATCCACGACAATTCAAGTTGGATTAAAAATATTTCTGACTCAAAGAGCATATAACATATACTTTTATTTCGAAGATAATAATTTCACCCACCTGAGAATAATGAGTACGTAAAATTGAGCAGATGATCACAAAATGGACCAGTTCAAAGGGCATGATGTAGTGATTGGGTAGGAATAATAGGATATATGTTTTGATGGTAAAGCACATGGATATCCATGAAATTTGATTAATCAAGAGAATGACAAGTGTAATTTTGATTTTTTTTTTGCTGAATTGGCAACTACGTGTTAGACTAACGGTGATTAAAGAAAAATTCATCCCTATCATAATCAATTTTATTTTATTTATTTTTATCTCATATTTATCATGAACTAAAATAAATTCTTTTATTTTAATAAAAAGATATAAGAAATAACTTTTGAGAATATTTAACAAAATCATAAAATAATTTCAAGACTCAAATTTAAGTTCTAAAATTTCTCCTGTAATCTAGGAACGCAATGTTGGACTCCCTCAAGTCCATCTAATTTTACCAAGGATTCTCAAGTAAATTAAAACTCAATTTTAAAGTAATTAAATAATTAAATAATTTAAATCATGTAAAAGTGGGTTGTGACAACTTCCATTGTATATGATGTTCTCATTTATGGGATAATCAAGAAGTAGAAAAGGTATGTAGCTACAAAGATGGACCTCAGTGATCAAGCCTAAGAAAGCGTTAAGCATCAAAGTTTCCTCAGACCTGCCTTCTTCCACCAAAGAGCACATTTGAGCTCAGATTGAAAAATTTGTAAGCTCGAAGAAGGCATCTGGTCCAACATCAACATCTTCTACTCCAACACTCTCTGCGCAACAAAAGATCATATCTCATCTAGAAAATTGTGTTGCTTTCAATGTTCAGAAAATACTCGAACATGGTGCTGAGAGGAAGAAAATTCAGGAACTTCTCCATGAACTTCTTCAATATAAAGAGTTTTCAAGGCCTTTTGCCACTGAAGATCAACTTTTGCAGAACTTGGTTAAAACATCAGTCAAGGAAAGTGAAGAGTGCGAAACTGATAGGACATATTCTACTTGCTCTTATCACTTTTTTTTGGTACCTTTTCTCCTTATTATTTACCCTATATTTGTGTATTTTGGATAAATGATGTGTTGTTGAGTTGTGTAGGGACGTGGTACAAAAGTGGAGAAAAGGGGCATGTTTTTGGTGTAAAAGGATATAAGTGAAGAAAAGGGGCAGAGTTCGAGTCCGAGCAGATCCAGCTGCAAGGGTATGCAGCCGGATGATTGAAGTGAATTTCTGGAGGCTTGGGCCACTACACATTTTGGGCTTGCTGAACCCAACTCTCGGCCCACACGTGAACCTGGACACGGAAATACCTTCTCCACTGCCTCTAGGAGTCTTTTGAATGGGATTTACCTAGATTAGGATTTTATTTCCTATTAGAACTCTATCTTTTTATGGTTTGTAAATATATATTAGGATTCTAGTTTCGATTAGATAGGACGCACGCTCCAGACTAGAAACACAACAATTGAACGGTTTAATTCAGTTTTAATTCTTCTTCTCTTCGATATCATCATCGCACAATTACACAATCTCTTGTTGCTCAATTCCAGCATGCAAGTTAGCTAATTTACTCGTATTCCGGTGACGACGACGAAGCTCCGCTTATACAAACTGTGAGATCTAATTGTTCATTCATAATTAATTGATGCATGTATCTGTTATTCTTGGATTTCGAGTTGTTAATTATTCTAAGTCTATCGAATAGTTGCAAATATTTGGTAGGTTGTGATTAATTACTAGCCAATTAAATCGGCCATACATAATCGTGGTTTAGGTTTAATAAGTGGTAAAACGGTTGCTCAAAAACTAGGGGAATAACAGAGTTAATTTTACAGTCCGGCGTCAAAGTCTGTAAGTTAAGAATCGGGTCTCTCTTGTGCTAATTGCTTTCGGTTCATTGAACTTAAAGAGCGTCTCTTACAGTTGCCAACCGATTAGAGAATAATTAATGAAGCGTCTTCTTAATTATCGAAACAGTATGGAGAGATTAGGTCATGTCAGAAGCGTCTTCGATGACTATAACTGATTTGCATGGTTTGATTAATTAATTCTTGCATCTGTGATCGGTGGTATAAGTGGAGTGGAGTTTGTTGGATCCGGAATACCTTTTTGTCATTGATTTAAATCCGTTCGTTTGCATAAGTATTTTCACTAGTTGGTTATTTAATTACTCAATTTATTTTGTTGTATAATTCACACAAAACACCCTTCTGGAAGTTTGGTCACGCAGACTGAAAGTCAAGAGTAATTCTCGC
This sequence comes from Perilla frutescens, assembly GCA_026008535.1. Classification (NCBI taxonomy): domain Eukaryota; kingdom Viridiplantae; phylum Streptophyta; class Magnoliopsida; order Lamiales; family Lamiaceae; genus Perilla; species Perilla frutescens. The sequence continues at coordinate 9,765,397 of BRKX01000013.1, read as the reverse complement.
CAGTCCTTTAGGAGACGATCCTGCTCGCCACTGTACTCTGCAGTGTGGGCTTGCCGACGAAAGTCGGAACATTTATTTTTGGTGAAAAACGACGCACCAGAAACAAAAGGCGATCTCAACATGTATCTTGCCGAACAACCAGAGATTGAAGAAGAGCATGATGAAGAAGAAGATGAAGCAGAAGAAGCTGAGCAAGAAGAAAAAAAAGAGGACGAGGAGGAACAATCTGAGTTTGCACAGGAGGATGATGACCACTTTGATCAAGACGAATAAAGAATCAACAAGAAGCTCATTTGCCTCAATCTGCAAGCAAATAGGGGGAGTACTCGTTTTAATCATCCTCTTTTTTTCTGAAAAATACATTTATTTTTTGCTCTGATATTTTGTTAGGCTCTTCAATTGAGTCTTAGTTTTTGTTTAAAGCTCTTTTCTTTGAGCTTTTAGATGTAATGAATGTTGGAGTTTTTTTGAATTGTACCCCCCCCACAGGATCTAACCGGATGCTCATTAATTCTATAACACGTAAATCATATTTTATGTGTGATACTAACTATTACCTATGTTCAATAAGCAAGCAAGCAAATCGATTCTAAAGCTATGGAAAGATAGAACTGATAAAATACTTACATCGCGTAGTAGGGTTGTAGACGAGATTAAAGGTCTAATCTCACTGTTGGAGATGAACATGATAGACGCCCTTACTCCTTGGTGGTGTTCGAACAACTCCAAGCTTGATATTCGACTCCTTGATCTTCTACTGTATTCCCGAACCTTGTTTAGATACAGGGTGGGCTGCAGACTACTAAACTGTGTGGAACCCTAGGGAATCAAATGAGCATAAGAGGGGCCGATATGATGTGTATAATCTTCATGCCTCCCTCTCTAATTAATAGAGAGAGAAACAAAAATTATGTCCTCTAACACTAATAGGTTTGGACCTCTGCACTTGTTCCATTCCCCAGTCCACTTAGGTGTTAATTGGGCTACAACATGGATCTAGAAGAATATTAAATTAGTCTGCTAATTTATTTAATTTTTAATATCCATAACTTAGGGTATAATTAAATAAATTAATTATTATTTTTATTCCATTAAAGAAATAATATTGACTTACCAATTTAATACATATTTACGAATATGCTTTCTCCTTTAATTCAGTCATTCATCATGTTTAAGATATAATGTTCATTAATTAATTATGTAAGCTTATTACAACTATAATTAATTAACGTCTTCATTCCTAGAGTAGTGCCGCACAAACTTTATCATGTGGGAAATAAATTCCACCCACATGATTTCACATGAATTTTGTGTTTCCTCAAGGGAACGTCATCAACCTCGCGCACCAGGATATGGTGATCATATATAATGCACGACCTACCATATATGTAAATGTCACTACCTAAAATATCAAGATTGTTGATCCTATCAAAGAATCTCACCCATTGATAAATCAAAGTAGTCGACGTAACATATATATGTCCGCCAATAATATATGGGTTAAGAACTCGAATTCTATGGATCTTTGTTCTCTCATTTAAGGTCAGAATAGAGAATAAAATCATATCGTGATCCTCTTCAATATAGACGTCGATGTACTAGAATAATCTATTAGCCAAAAAAAGCTAACTAACAGATTATTCTATGGTGTATCGATGGTAGGTTCAAGACCATCTAACCCGTGAGTCTTTTAATATAGTACAAGGAAATAATGATAGGATCTTTACCGTGTGTTGTCCCACACCATATCATATACAATGCAAGTATATGGAACATGCAGATAAATATAATAATAATAATAATAATAATTAAATACACACAGTAACTGCAATAAATATTCAATCCATATCATCAAAAACATTATCAAATATATATGAAGACAAGTCTTCTAGTATACAAAACTAATAATCTCCCACTTATACTCGAAACATGTCTTCCAAGTATGAAAACTTATTGGCTAACTCTTCAACAAAACTGAAAAACTCAAATGACAGCCCCAAGTCTGCATCTTACCCCCATTTTCTCCACATAACCATTAAAGGTCTTAGCCGGAAAGCTCTTCGTGAATGGATCGGCCAAGTTGTCCTCCGATGCAATCTTGACCACCGCCACATCTTCTCTCTTAATGATTTCTCGTATAAGATGGTACTTTCTCTCTATGTGTTTGCTTGCCTTATGGGCTCTGGGTTCTTTCGAATTTGCCACTGTACTAGAGTTATCACAATAAATTGTGATACTTCTAGGCAAATCAGGAACCACGCTCAAGTCCAATAAGAAGCTCCGGAGCCAGACACCCTCTTTTACAGCCTCAAAGACAACTATATATTCGGCTTCCATGGTGGAGTCAACGATGTATTTTTAATTGATGTTCCTCCATGCAATGGCTTCACCTCTCGGTGTATACACATAGCCTAAAATAGATTTACTCTGATCTTTATCATCTTGAAAAAATCTAAGTCCGTATAACCCAAAGGCACATGACTATCCGAGTGGCATACCATCATATAATCTCGAGTCATTTTCAGGTATTGAGAATATTCTTTACCGCAGTCCAGTGTCCTTGTCCAGAGTTAGACTGATATCTGATTACCATGCAAACTGCATAGAAAATATAAGGCCCAGTGCATAGCATAACATACATGATGCTTCCTACAACCAAAGCATATGGAATCTTCTTCATCTCATCTATCTTAAACTGTGTTTGGGGACATATTTCCTTGGATAGATGAATTCCATGTCTGAAAGGTTTAAAACCTTTCTTGGAATCTTACATGTTGAATAACCTAGCTAGCACTGTATCGATATAGGTCGCTTGAGATAAGCACAATATCCTTTTCTGGTGATCTTGAATGATCTTGATGCCAAGGACGTGTCCAGTTTCTCCCAGATCCTTCATATCAAACTGCTTGCCTCACTCTTATGTTTGATAAGACCTTTTTATTGTTTCCAATAAGCAAGATATCATTAGCATAAAGTACGAGGAAAGCCACCACGTTTTCGCCACTCTTTTTGTACACACAGTTTCCATCTGGATTTTGAATGAATCCATATGACTAGATAACCTCATCAAACCGGATGTTCTAAGATCTTGATGTCCGCTTAAGTCCATAAATTGATCTCTTAAGCTTGCACACTAAGTGTTCTTGGCCTTTAGCAATGAATCCATCTGGTTGCTTCATGTGGATATTTTCTTCAAGACTTCCATTAAGGAAAGTCGTCTTGATATTCATCTCCCAAATCTCATAATATAAATGAGCTAATAGACAAGAGAATTCGGATCAACTTAAGCATGGCAACCGGTGAGAAGGTTTTCTCATAATCGATACCTTCTTTTTTAGTGTACCATTTCACCACCAATCTAACTTTGAAGGTTTCAACCTTCCCATTAGGTCCTTTCTTTCTTTTGTAGACCCATTTACACCCAATGGGTTTTACCCCATTTGGTGGTTCTACAAACTCCCAAACTCGATTGTGATCCATAGATCCAATCTTTATCTTGAATTGCTTCATCATAGGTCCTGGGATCCAATTCATTTAGACATTTTGGGAAATCCAAAGATTCTTCCAGACCAATGAATCCATCAGGTTGGCATACAACCCTTTCACTATGATGATGCATTTCTTGTACCTTTGTGACATATTGTGCAGTAATTGATGGTTCCTCTTCTTGTACAGGTGGTGTAAGGCTCGAATGTCCCTCTCAAAGCTCCTCAAGAATGATCCCACTCCTGATTTGTGATTTATTACATAGTCTTCTTTTAATAATCGAACATTAGTGCTCACAATGACCTTCTGATCCTTAGGACTATAGAATAAACTACCTCTCTTTCCTTTTGGATATCCAACCAATAGTCTTACTTGTGTACGATGAGTAAATTTATCAGCTTCCTTGGGCTACCCTAACTCTGAATATGACCTAGACTGGGCTTTCGACCAATCCATAGTTCTAAGGGTGTATAAGGAACTGACTTTGAAGGAACCATGTTAAGAATGTAAGCTATTATTTCTAGGGCATATCCCTAAAATGAAATAGGCAACTTAGAATAGCTCGTCATCGATCTAACCATCTCTAATAATATTTTGTTCTTTCTTTTCTCTATGTCATTCTGTTGTGGAGTGCCAAGCGCAATCAACTGGGATGTAATCCCATTCTTTGCTTACTTTTCATGATTGGACATTAAATATTTCATATTGGATCAAAGTACGTGATATTTTTATATAAATTTTGTCTTTAGATATTATTATGTTTTGGAGGATTTTGTATTGAAATATATTATATTTTGGATGCTTTTATATCGAAATATATTATTTTTTAGATGGTTAATTAACTTTTGCATTATCCTTGATTTAATGTAATTATTTTATTAATTACTGATTTTACAGATTTAATATTAAAAAATTAAAAATTCAAAATACAAAGACAGGAGATATTTTAAAAAACCGTTGTAAAATTACAACAAAAAATAAAATCGTTGTCATTTTTTCAACAACAAAAATTTACAACGGTTCTTTTAAAACCGTTGTGACTTTACAACAGTTTTAACAAATCGGTTGTAACTTTACAACTAAAACCGCTGTAAAGTCACAACGGTTTTAAAAGAACAGTTGTCTTACTATAATGGTTTTAATTAAAACCATTGTAAAATCAAAAGTTTATTTCATACTGTTGTAACTTTACAATGATTTTAGACTAACTGTTGTTATGATACAACGATTATTTTTGTAAACCGTTGTTTTTTTATTCATCAAACAACAGAAGGTGAACAGATTTACAATGGTTCTATAAACCGTTGTTAATTTACAACTATTTTTAACCGTTGTCTATGTGCGTGTAAAATTTACAATAGTGACTAAGACAACGATTTTCTAACTACCTACACAAGGGTTAAAAACCGGTGTCTTAATAATTTTTTTGCAGTAGCACTCAGACATGTTTGGAAATTGCTACTTTAGAGTTTCTAAGAAAAATTGATTTGTATTTCTAAATATTTTGTGTTTTTTTCCTTTTCTGTAATGGTACCTTGTATTTTTTATTTTTTTTCTTTTATATTTGGGTTCTACTAATATGAAATAATTCATTTAATAGGGCTAGCCTTAATCATCTGTTGCTCGTCTTAAGTGTGTCTCGAGTTAGTAACTATATATAAGAACTACGTCTTAGTAACATATTAATGTTCTAAACATATATTATAACATATATAAAAGCCTAGGGGTCAAGTGCCTAAAATAAGGACGTAATCTGATTTTGTTTAAAGGTCAAACGGTTGATTCTAGCTTAAAAATAAATATATTGCAGTGATCGATCGTGCAAATAAATGTCTTAAATACATAGAGAAAAATTATAATACTTAATATACGATTTAAAAGATCATAGAATAGTATGAAAGCATTCATTTATTATAACATGCACCTAGTTTTTGAATTTAATCTCAATTAAGTAAAATAGTCAAAAATAAAAATAAGGTAAAAATATAATATAATTTTGTAGCCAATAGGATTAAAACTCATACCAATAACATAAGTAAAATAATAAAAACTTAACCACTAGACTAGAATGATTTATATTACATTAATTAAATACTCTCATAAATGCTTCATAAAATGCATCAAAGAGTTTTGAACATTTGACCTCCAACAATAAATATGAACTTCAACCATTGGGAGAAGCAAATAGTTTTGAATCATAATGAAATCCAGAACATAACCATTGGGCTAAAGGCTATTTTCAAAAATTATAACAAACTTTTATTTAAATATAACTTAATTAAATGATATTATATTGAAATAAAATATATAAATAAAATGTTCAAAAGGGGGTTTCAACCCTTGACCTGTGTTTATTAAAACTAGCATTACCCGCCGTGCAATGCACGGATAAAATATATAAATATAAAAATATAATGTTATAGTAATATTTTAATAACAATTTGTAGTGCCCCGAACCTTTTTGTATATAACTAATTGCAATTATAGACTATGGGAGTTACGTCATTTTAAAATTTCTGTAATTCGGTGGTTTAACCAAACTTGCGATGTGTCGTATCGATGAGAATCGAAATATATTTTAATATGAGTATTAATCGATTTATCGATTTGTGTCACTTGGCGTATTTAAAATATTTCAGAAAATATGTTTAATTTATGGTTTTAAAATCAATAAATTATTTCATCCGTTTCGATCCAATTTGGGATTTTTCCGGAGACGAAAAATATCACGATAATTGAACAACCGGTATTTAAACCGGGTATTTTTCTTGGTCAACCCAAGGCATGGGAGGCCATGCCTTCCCACGTCTCTTTTGTCCCCTAAAATAGAAATAGATGTATGTATAGTATAGAGATGTGCTTCACTTCATCATTTTCCATTCACTCCATCTTCTTCTCCTTCTTCGTTCAATTCTTCTTCTTCTTCATCTCTTTTCCATCTTTTCATCTTCATTTCTACTCAAATTTCGAAGGAGAGAAAGAGCCGAAGGCAAGCTCATTCCAGCCATTGTTGAGAGGAGCTCAAGCTTCGTTCCACCCGTTCTTCACCATTCTCTTTCGGTGCTCGTCGACGTCGTTGCAAGCGTCGATCCAACTAAACCCAGCTGATTCCAGCCTTGTTCCACCTACCTTCTTCAAGCTTTTCGTGCTTAGTTGTTCTTCAAAGGTATTTTCGAAATCATATATATATATATATATGCTCTTCCAAGTTCAAGCATGGATAAGAAGTGTATGTGTGGATTTTTGGTTTCAAATCATGGTTGATGATTTAGAAATGAGTTGTTATTATGTGCAAGCATGTTTAGTCGAGTTTTAAGATGTGTTTTGCTGATTTGAAAGCTTGAATGTCGAGTTTCATGGCGTCGACGCTCGTTTGGTGCGTTCTTGGCTCAGTTCCGCGCGAGCGCGGGGACGTACGCGAGCGCGCGCAAAGGCAGCGTTGAGCAGGTCGCGCGCCCGCGCACCGTGTGTCCGGCAGTTTTGTCACCTTTCGGTAAAACGAGCATAACTCTCTCGTTAGATGTCGGATTGAGACACCGTAAATTTTGCCGGAAACTAGACTTCATTGGATTTCCAACGGTATAGGTCTCAATCTCTAATTATTTCTGAGTAAATTATGAAAAATCGGCAAAGTTGGGTCATGTTTCGGGTTTCAGAAATTCTGGCATTTCTACCACATTCTAGTAAAACGGTCATAACTTTTTCGTTAGTTATCGTATGGAGTCACCGAAAAGTGTTTCGGAAACTAGACTTAAGTGGCTTTCTAATGGTATAGGGCCCAGCCCCTAATTCCTCCTGAATAAATTTTGATAATTAATCAAAGTCAGCTGTTGTGCAGATTGCTCAACAAATTTTCAGTTTTCAAATTGCCCTTGTTCGAAATCAGTTTTAAAAGGATCTTTTAACTCCTTGGATGATGCTAAGGAGTGTCCGTATCAGTTAGTAGCTAGGGTTGTGAGGAACCTTGAGCTAAGATCGGTTTTAACGATGGATTTAAATTGTGTCATTTAAAATCGCACGCCAAGTGTTTGATTTATTCTCAAATGAGATAATGTGTTTTAAAAGGGTCCTTTTGTTTTAATAAACTCCCATAGGACTATGATATGATTGATTCTCATTTATGTGAGACTATGTAATTGCGAGAGTCTTGACCTCGTGGAGGTTCTAAGACGAATTTTGATATTTGTAGATCATTTGCCGTAAGACGTAATCATTGTGGTATTGCTCAATTTCGTAGAAACTGGAAAGCTTCGACTATTATAGTCAAAAGGTGGGCGTATACTATCTTTCTCAAAATGCTATGTTTTAGTTATTAAGCTCGTTTTGAAACAAATGTGCATATATGATTATCTGTGTAAAATGATTCGTTCTGCTTGCTGTGGTTGTCGGAGTCTCATATACCAGCGTTGTGTCAATGTGAGTAGCTACAGTCTTGCTTGGTTTGAGTCGCACCCAATCCCTTACTGTTCTCAGCTAAAAGAACTTTAATTACCTTGAGGGTTTACTCGGTAATTGCGCATGATGATGTAGTGGTGGTTGCGGGTGTCGTACTTAGCTCACTTCAGGGTTTACTGGTGAGTGGGTCCATTTCAGGGTTTACTGATGGATCAAGGTTCACTCCAGGGTTTACTGGTGAACACATTCATGTTAAATGTTTTGATGAACTTAGATGCATTTCCCTTTACAAAACCTTCTAAGATTCATCTGCATACTCACAGATAATTATTTTATCAAATGCTTTTGATAACTCGATTTTTCTCAGAAAACCCACTGAGTACATTAGTACTCAGCCCAAATATTTTCTCAAATGTTTTCAGGACAATGAGCTGGAGCGTGGAGATGATGAGCTGTGATGGGGCTTATATGTGTACTTTTGTAGCTAACCCGTTGTCTTAGCTCATCTTAATCTCTGATCATCGTACTATTTCTTTTGATAATTCTTAGCTTCCGCAAGACCAAAAACTCATGTTTTGGATATATATATATATAACTCTGAATTTGTTATGATGATCGTGCTCTTTTATTGAACTAATTTGGAATCGTTCATTGATAATCATCCTTGAAATCCCCTTTCTTTCCCCACTTCTTAAACCCCACCCCCGTGGCGCTCATTTCCAAGGTCTCTCGGGACCGGGGTGCTACAGATTGGTATCAGAGCAGGTCTGCAACTCTGCAGCCTGCTGGGTCATCTTGTTTGTTCCCTTGTTGTGTCTTTGGTTATCATTTCATAAGCCCTCAGCTCGTCTCTCACGTAACAGCAAAGGTACGCATATTTTATGCGTTTGGAATATGAAATAATTGACAATTATGAGATGCGTTGTTTATTTGGATATTATGAAATGATTCATTGTTATTTGGATACAATTGTGAGTTATGTGATTATATACTGGCGGTTTAGCCGTATATATGTTTGATAATGGTGGTTTAGCCATAAATGTGATTATATACTGGCAGTTTAGCCGTATATATATATTTGATGCTGGCGGATTAGCCATATATGTGATTGTATACGGGTGGTTTAGCCGTATACATGTGTTAGATACCGGAAGGAAAGCCGAATGATGTTTTAAATTGGCAGATAAGTCGAAACTTGTAATGTATATTGGCGGGTAAGCCAAAACATGTATTGTATATTGACGGGTAGGTCATATACGTGATTTTATGTGGCAGGATAGCCACATTTGTGTTTAATTTTGATGAGTGAGTCAAATATGTTTAAATTTGGCGGGTTAGCCATTTTTATGATTATGTGGGCATGAGTGCCATTTGGACGTATTCATGTTGGTATGTAGGCCATATACGTTTAACTGTTGGCAGGGATGCCATGATTCTTGGATTCTGTATGACGTGATCTTTTGAAAATTTCAAAATGATTTTATGGGCGGGGAGGCCCTAATGATTCGATCCATGTTATTGTGCATTTTGATTGTTGAATCTGATTATTGGTATGCTCGGATAGAGCAGTATGGTATGACTTAGAGAACATAGATGAATCTAGCCTATAGTTGTTGAACATAGGCCGTCTTATGAGACTTCTTGATTCATTAAGCATGTATCGGTTTAGATCATGCGTGTTTGGGATCAACGGAGAGGTTGTACCCAAGAGATTCTTTATCGATCAATTGAATGACAATACGTAATGATCTTTATGATCATGATTCTTATTGGAACTCGGTTAGTGCAGGATGCCTCCGAAGGGAAGAAGACCTAGAAACGTTAATCTAGCGATGCCAGAGGTGCCGGTGGAGCCGCCAGTCCAAGGACCGCGAATCGAAATTGAATTTCGACATCATAATCCCCCGGTGTTCAATGGGGAAGGTGACCCACTCGCGGCGGAGAGATGGGTCCGTGCTTTGGAGAAAATTTTCGGATTTCTCCAATGTGATGACAAGGAAAAGATAGCCTGTGCACTATACCAACTAGTAGACGATGCTGATTTCTGGTGGGAGTCAGTGAGACGAACAATTCCCGATGACGATTGGGAGATATTCACTTGGGAAGATTTCAAGTCCATTCTGTATCAGAAATATATTCCAACTCACTATCAGCACCAGAAGGCGAACGAGTTCTGGAATCTGAAACAAGGTAGCGGCTCTGTGGCTGACTACGACCGAAATTCAACAGACTGTCGAGGTATGCACCTCAGACAGTAGATACTGAAGAGAAATGAATTGAAAAGTTCCGTATGGGACTGAGGCCTGAGATCGGGACTGCTCTAGTCGGGAAGGACGGAGCTAATTATGGCCAATTTTTGAGCTGGGCACTGAGCATTGAGGCAATGCAGGGAGCCTCAAAGGGGTCGGCATCTCATCCGCCTACGGCTGACCCCAAGGGAAAGCGAAAATGGGAAAGTCCTCAGCATGGGCACCAGAAAAGGAGTTTCCAGCCCAATTATCAGGGCGGAGGAGGCTATGGACCAAGGCCGGCTGGCCAAGGGAATGCGGCAGCGGGGCCTCAGGGCTACCAAGGTTATGTGCCGCAGTGTGCCACCTGCCACAAACACCATTTTGGAAAGTGCCTTACATGCTATCGTTGTGGCCAACCGGGTCACTTTGCTAATCGGTGTCAGCAGAAGTCGGAAGCGCCAGACCAGAGACAACAGGGACCACAGGGAGGAGGTGGTCGAGGTAATGGCAACAACCGGGGAAACCAGAGGCCTCAGCAAAACCAGAACCAGAATCAGAGGGCACCTCAACAGGCCCGAGCATATGCGCTGAATCAGTAGGAGGCTGCCGGGAATCCTGGAAATTTGGCAGGTATGATCAGTATGTGTGATGTACCTGTGCTTGCCTTGTTTGATACTGGAGCTTCGCATTCATTCATCTCTAGAAGTGTCTGTAGGCGTATGAATCTTGAACCTGAGTTAGCAAAAGAACCTTTAGCCGTAAGCATTCCTTCAGGGCGAATGCTTTTGTCTGATTGCATGTGCCAGAACCTAGATGTGTTTATAGGTGAAAAGAGTTTCACTGTTAGTCTTTATGTACTTGAGATGCGAGACTTCGATATTATTTTCGGTATGGACTGGCTGACCAAAGAATATGCCACGATTCGATGCCAAGAAAGGGAGATTATATTCCAAAAGTCGGGTGGGGCCGAGACAAAGTTTTATGGAACAAGAATGGGAAGCGCGATCCCGATCATATCAATGCTGAAAGCGATGAAGATGATTCAAAAGGGCGAGTGTCGAGCATTCTTAGTACACTTATCGAGCAAGAAGGAGGAGGAGCTGACAGTTGATCAAGTGCCGGTGGTACGAGAGTACTATGACGTGTTTCCAAAAGAGTTGCCGGGATTGCCACCAGACATACAGGTGGAGTTCACCATCGAGCTACAACCAGGAGCAGCGCCGATGTCCAAAGCGTCATATCGTTTAGCTCCGAAGGAGTTAGAGGAATTGAAGGTGCAACTAGAGGAACTATTGGAACTGGGTTTCATAAGACCTAGTGTTTCACCTTGGGGAGCACCGATCCTATTCGTCAAAAAGAAGGACGGTTCGATGAGCATGTGCATCGACTACCGCGAGTTGAATAAGTTAACCGTGAAGAACAAATATCCGCTTCCAAGGATTGATGATCTCTTTGATCAGTTATCTGGTACAAGGGTATTTTCCAAGATCGATCTATGATCTGGATATCACCAAGTCAAGGTGAGAGAAGAAGACATACCCAAGACCGCGTTTCGAACAAGGTATGGCCACTACGAGTTTCTAGTGTTGCCATTTGGTCTAACCAATGCTCCTGCAGTCTTCATGGATTTGATGAATCGAGTTTTTCACGAGCATTTGGACAAATTCGTGCTGGTCTTCATCGATGATATTTTAATTTACTCGAAAAGCGAGAAAGAGCACGAAGAACACTTGAGAATAGTGTTAGAAACACTAAGAAGGGAGAAACTTTAAGCAAAGTTCAACAAGTGTGAATTTTGGCTCCAGGAAGTGATGTTCCTCGGACACATCGTGTCAGCAGGAGGAATCAAAGTAGACCCTACGAAGATCGAAGCGGTAGAAAGATGGAAATCACCGACAAACATTCATGAGATAAGAAGTTTCCTCGGATTGGCAGGATACTATCGAAAGTTTATCAAGGAATTCTCGAAGATAGTAAGGCCGATGACTCAACTTCTGAGGAAAAAGGTCAAGTTTGAGTGGACTGATGCATGTGAGCAGAGTTTCCAAGAACTCAAAAAGAGATTGACCACTGCACCAGTCTTAACGCTGCCAGAAGGTGTAGAAGGCTTTGTAATCTATACAGACGCATCTAAGTTGGGCTTGGGCTGCGTGTTGATGCAGAATGGGAAGGTGGTAGCCTATGCTTCTCGTCAGTTGAGACCGAATGAGTTAAACTACCCAACCCATGATTTAGAGCTTGTCGCAGTCGTGCATGCTCTCAAAATCTGGAGGCACTACCTCTATGGGGTAAAATGTGAAATCTACACTGACCACAAAAGCTTGAAGTATATCTTCGAGCAGAAGGAGTTGAACATGAGGCAAAGACGTTGGTTAGAGTTAGTAAAGGACTACGACTGCACGATTCATTACCACCCGGGCAAGGCAAACGTGGTTGCAGATGCCTTGAGCAGATGCGGGCCAGGGGTATCTGAAGGTCATATCTCAGATGTGAAAGAACTCGCACGTGAAATGGAGAAGCTAGAGTTAGAGGTGGTGGTTGCACCCGACTCTACGACAACTACGATAGCTACAGTGATAGCTAAACCTGAACTCCGAGCAAGAATCATTAAAGCACAACCAAAGGATGATAAGTTGGAGAAAATCCGACAGAAGATCAGGAGTGGCGAACCAAGGGAGTTCAAGGAAGCCGATGACGGAACGTTGATGTTTCATGATAAATGAAATAAATTTTGAATTCAAACACAAATTAAGCAAACAAATTTGGATGTTCCATCGTAATTTAGTTTGAATATTTGGATAACATCGATTGTAATTAGAATATGTATGCGTGTTTGTTTGTTTAATATGAATGCATTTTTTTAAAAAAATTGAGTTTATAATAAATACATTTTTATATTAAAGAAAAATACAGTAAGATATTTATGTGTGTGTGTGTGTGTGTGTTAAACAATTAAATACATAATCATATGGATATAACATGATAGAACTGAATTTTTGTTAACAATTTCAACTATTATGGATTTAAATTAAAAATCAAGACAAATGATATGCAAGTTATATATATAGGGAAATGATGTATGCCACTATGTTATAATTTACACACACGTACACACATGTTTGAGAACAAAGGGTTATCGATAAGCCATAAATAAGGAATTCCATAATATGATTCAATCAACATGATCGAATTCCACATTTGTAGTCATGAAATATTTGATGACCAAAAACTAAAAAAATAAGAATTGTATACAAATAAAATACCATTCCAATATCTTCAATATTTGACCTGGTATAATTGATGAACTTGTTAGGTTCCTCATATAGATTCATGAACAACGAAACCAAAACCAATTAACAATTTCATTTCTTCTCGACATACAAGAACATAGTATACAGCGACTAACAGTAGCTTCATCATCAATTCACCAAGTACACCCGTTTCATATTTTCTGTCAATAAGAAAACAAAAAATATTAGTGAATATAAATACACCATATTACAAAAATAAAATTGAAAAAAAAAATACTCAAATTGAAATAGGGCACAATTTTTCTTAATGTTTCGATGTGTGTAGTCACAATGAGAATGACAATTAGAACTTTGGTAAATATGAAAGACTACAACACAACTATTTATCAAATACATCAACTGAACAATTCTATAAAAATGAAGTTGCGGAATTCAATTAAATTCATCCAAATTAATTTGTCATAATCTAAAAGCTTAATTTTAGCTGATTATGTAAGTGCTAGAGAGAAACGTATAATTAACTAATTAACAAATTGATTACAATCTTTCTATATGTTTATATGGTTTATGGTTTATGCGTATGTATATATATTTATATGCATATGGTTAATTAGCTATAGTAACACGCAAATTAGGTGTCTATTTATATAAAATGACTTGGTTAATTATAGAAACACACAATAAAAGTTTCAATGTATTGGTTCATCTCATTTCAATAATAATTGGACCGTAAATAATTAATATTTTAATTGGATTAGAAAATCCATCATTTTAATCTTTTATTAAAAATGGACACAACTCAAGATTTGAGCTCTAGAAAATGAATTGAGCCTTCATAATTGGTTTTAGGGTGTTACAACATGCATACTAGTGATATATATATATATAGGTAAATATATATTATAAAATAATTATAATTTGAATCAAGCACTCGATGTATTTTTCTAACACTAATGGTCGAATACTATAACTTTAATGAGATGACTTTCATTTGTTCTATCTAATACATATTGAGAGAGAGAGAGAGAGAGAGAGAGAGAGAGAGAGAGAGAGAGAGAGAGAGAGAGCTCTTGCATGGTGTGACAGTGCACTGTTGGGAGAAAGAGGAAATGGTTGTTGTATAAAGACAATTAGTCAATTACAATAGGGTCAGTACCTCAGACATTTAAGCAACATAATTTCTGTAACTGAAACAAAATCACGCATCTAGGCATTTAAAAAAGAACCTAAATCAAATATCAATCATCAAAGCGAACTTATCCTTCCAAACTTTTAAAATGGCACAAATCATAACATGCTTCAAATCATGAAAGCAAGCTAGGTAGAGTAAACGGAACCAATGCAGAGCATTTTTATTCAATTCAAGTAAAGTGTACCAAGTATTTAATTATTTTAGAGCATTTAAGATCAATAAACATTTCAAAAAGGAAAGTAAACTACATCCAACATGCCCTTGCCTTAGCCTTGTCATTGTTCAGCCTCTCAACCTGAAAATATTTTAAGAAGATTTGGGCTAAGTATGAACAGCTTTTGATAGACAGTTCACAATTATTTTATAATATGAATAACATATCCAGTTATCAACACATGTATAAGAATGGAAAGGTTTCAAAACAGGAAAGCGTTCCATGCATACAAAGTTTCTTTTACTCTTACTTGCACGCACGATCCAAATTGTTCCTTCTTACAGTATCTTAACTTCTATCCTCCAGTCCAGTTGTATAATACTCCCCCCATTTCGTTTTATTTGTTGTTTTAACTTTATTATTTTGTGTCAAAATATTTGTTGTTTTATATTTTCTCTCTCTCTCTCTCTCTCTCTCTCTCACACACACACACACACACACACACTCTAATTTAACCATATCACAAACCTTATTTTAGAAAAATATAATTGAATAAGATTTTATGTCATATGTGAGGGATGTGTATATTTGTCCACAAAATTAATTGTTAATTCTAGATAAAAAAAACCTAAAATAATAAATAAAATGAAACGACGAGAGTAAATGATAGTGTACACGGTCCTAAAGCATTAATGATCCAAGCTCAAGTCTAGTTAAATACTCAATATTTTTGTAGGATACTCGCGGACACGAACACTAAGCTAAACAAATTTAATACAAATATCCATGTTTCACAGTTGATAAAAACAATTGAGCTTATTAGCTAAACATGATTTGAGAAAAATATAGCCCACCTGGACATCATATATGGGTTACAGTCTTACAGATGAGCATTCAAATTATTGGATGGTCCTGCTCATGTTGTGTTATATCTTTTGGTTTGGGTGTACAACAACCATCATTTGCTTAGTTTTGCTAAAGGGTCCAATCAAAACTCCAACCCTAAGCTCTTTTTTAATTTAAGTTTCTATTAAACTACTACATTTTATTTAGCAGCTTTCGGGTTCAAACTTAGCTTGACTATTTAGGCAATGTTTGGTAGCCTGGATAAAGGCATATTAGTAAAGGTATCCAGTAAGAACCGTGTGTTTGGTAGCCATTGCTCGTACACGCGAGGCCCGATCCTAACGTGAGGCCCGGAGTGTAATTTACTGATTCGGCTGGACAATGTATCCAACGCCCCCCTCGGTTACAGTTTCTGGCGTAGCAATCTTAGTATATATGCCTTTATCTAGGCTACCAAACATTGCCTAAACTAATTTACTCATTCCAGAAGTTAGTCTACCAAATAAAACAATGTACCAAACAGATGTGTGAAACAATCTTAGTATATTTATCTTAACAACCAAACACACAATTAAAATAGCTATTACGCAATTATCTTTCAAAGCAATCCAGATTTTATTAATGTGGATATATCCGTACCAGTATACCAAACATTGTCTTAGAATATATTACTAGTGACAATAAATCCAAGAATAATATGTAAAAATATCAAAAATAGGTGGTGATCAATCACTTATCATGTACCATTAATTTAGTAGATTTATGATAAATGTAAATCCGTCTTTCCAAATCCACATACCGTAATATATTCCATAAAATCATGTACACTTATAGGTGGGGTTAGGGTTAGGGTTGAAGGTAACGAAGAAGAAGACCGCTTGAAGTGGATTTTTTTTTCTTATTTTTGTTTTTTAATTTATTATTATTTTTTATTTCATTAAGGGTATTGTTGATATTTCCAATTCAAAGTGGTTAAAATAAGGTTTAATTAAAATTAGTGGCCAAAATAATTTGTTCACAAGGTTAAATAACTAAAATAAATTCTCACTAAAAATCTAAATTTTAATTGTTAGTGCAACTAAGTTTACAATTTCCAATAATCGCAAACCTTATTAATTATCATCACGAATGTTTGGTGCCCCACACTGTCTCTGTGTATGAATAACTATTGCAAAAAAATGAAATATACATCAAACGTGAAGTGAGACTAATATGTACCAATTTTTTTGCAACGCAATAGAAGTAAATCTTATCTCAAAATGAATAACTAATTGAAAAAAAATAAAATATACATCAAACACGAGGTGAGATTTCAATTTGAACTAAATAATATTGTCTCGTATTAGGCCACGGGTGAGTATGTAACTAGTAAAACTTAAATATAAGAAAAGCAAATAAATGCTCAAGAAATGTAACACCACACAATTTTCCCGCCATTATGCAGCCCGCCTTCCCTCCAAAATCCTCTCTCCTCTCCATCTTTCTCAAAACCCTAATTCCATTGCTGAGCTCTCAGAGACATAACCAATACTCGCATGAAAATTGTAAGTAGCAAAAGGAGAACAATCGAATCAAAGAAATTGTCCATGAGAGAATCGTTAACATCCATCAAGATTCAATCCCACAAGAGAAAGAAAATCAGTCCATCATCACCCAATTCCAATCCGCTTGCGTCTGTTTTCACTCGCAGCAAGTCCCGCATATATTCTCACCAAAATCGCTCCGGATTCTCCAGACCCGACCCGATTACCAGAAAACGCATACCCCAGATGGAATCGATGGAAGATTTTCTGGGCGTGAATTGCCGCAGTGCTTCGCGGGTTTTATCGACTAAACTTAGACTTAAGAGGGTTTTCAGTCCAGATGTCAATTCAGTTCCTGAAGAAGAAGAAGACGAGGAGACAAATGAAGAGCGGAAGAAGTTGTTGAAGGGATTTGATGCGAGTACAGTCCTGGCTTCGGATGTCGATGATGTGAAGGAGGATGAGCTTGAAAAGTCTGGGGTAGTGAGATCTGATGAAAGATTTGACGCGGCAAATTGTCTGAATTTGAAAGACCAGGCAATTCCTGGAAACGGTTCTCTTCCCAAAAGTAAAATGGTAAATGAAATGTTCTTGATCATCTAAATTCTACGTTTCGTCAAGTTCTATCTTATTTTATTCTGTTTTTTTTTGTTGTTGTTGTTTTAATATTGGATAATCATGAGGAGAGTGGGATATTTGTTGATATACAAGATTTTATGTTGTATGCAAGTTTGGATATCTAATCTGAATGTTCTGTTAACGATCATATGTGGTAATCTTGAAAATCTTGGTTTAATTTCTAGGCTCTTAATGGGTGTCATCGGAGGAAGGTTTTTAAGACTCCGAGCTCATTCAGCTACAGAAGATTGCTTCCGCATCTGATGGATATTGTCAATGATACCTCCAGTAAGTACTTGCTATTCTGATGATATATCATGTCCAGAATGTGAGAGGTTTCAGTAATGTTTTTACGAACTTACTGCATTGCTTGTAAATTAACATGATGTAGGTGTTTCCAAAATTGAAATAGTGGATGCTGGAAGTCCATGTAGATCTCCAAAGTTGGATGCTGACTATTTTGAACTGAGTTCTGTTTCTGAGAATAGTTATGCAGCCAAAACTAAGTGTGTTGTGCCTCAGTTTAATGATTCAAAGCCTTCAGACAATCAGGGCCTGGGAAAGGTCCATTTAAAAGTTATCTCTATTCAGCCAGATTTGAGTCGGACTGCAGAAACTATTAGACCACTGGATGTGGAGGGAAAAGGTCACGAGAATGATGTGAATAGTGTTGATGCTTCAGTAGAAGAACACATCCAGACAACTCCTCCTGATCCTGGAATCTTTCCCAAAACAGAGGATGGTTATGATGGAGAATGTGTGAATGCTGACAAGGTGCTTGCAGAGAACCAAACTTTGATGGGGTTTCCAGTTGGGAGTGAAAAGAGCAGCAATGATGCCTTGAAACTGAGTCCAGATACCAAATACAGCACTAATTCAATTAACAAAACGGTATGTTTTCTTTTAGTTAAATGAATGTTTTCCAACAATTTCACTTTCTAAAAGTTGGAACAATAATTTATATAATTTTCCATGCTTTTCCAATGAGCTTGACAAAAGTAGTTGCTAGCAGAACAATTTTTTAGTTTAGACTATTGCAAATGGTAGTTTCCTTTATTAATGTCAGTTTGCATTCATCCAGGTTCTCAATCCATGTTCCCGACTGAGGCTCTTCAAGAATCCCAGGTCACTTAGTTACAGAAGACTGCTTCCATTTCTGATGGACATTTCCAAAACTAATTCCTGTAAGTTGCATTTTGTTAAAATAGAAACTGACAAGAAATATCACTTAACCTAGGAAGATATGCTTACAAGGTTTTCTCGTGTATTAACGTCTCTACATAGGTTCCTCAAGAAAGCCTCAAGAAAAGATGCCTCAGGTGGTTCTGGAAGAAAATAGACGTCCAGCTCCTGCTGCTAGTGATGAACAGGATTGTGTGAATAATACTACAAAAGAGAAGTACGAGAAAAGATACTCTGAAGATTTGATCCAAAATTTTCCCTCATCGATTATTCCTCAGCCTGCTTCGGATGGTTCATCTCCTGATACTAATAATAATCTGGTTTCATCAATTCCAGAGTCATCCACCACCAACTATTCATCAAATGTTGGTCCCAGGTCAGTCAACTCTGTAACTCTTCCTGATCTAGACATGCCAAATGGTTTGGTGGCTGAAGATATTCAACAAAGTCAAAGTACACTGACAAAGTTACAACTAGATCTTGGATCAAAAGAGAGCAGTTCAGTCTCAGAACCATCTTCCTCTGTGAACACCAAGCAATGTACTTCTGAAGAGCCTAGGTCAGTTGAAAAACAAAGGATGTGCTTGAGTATGGGATTAGAACTTCATAATGGCAGTGCTGAATCAAATGAATTAATTAATTTGAAGCAACACTCTTTCCAAATCAAAGCATTGGATGCTTTGGTTTCTCCTAACAACAAACATTTCAAGGGAATATTAAAGAGAAATCGACAAGGATGCAGAGGGTTATGTAATTGTTTGAATTGTGCCTCCTTTCGTCTTCATGCTGAAAGAGCATTTGAGTTTTCAAGGAACCAGTTGCATGATGCTGAAGAAGTTGCATCAGAGTTGATGAAAGAATTAGCAAACCTCCGTCTTTTGTTGGAGAAATCCATCACAGGAAATAAGGATTCTGCTAGCATCCGGCCCCATCCAGTAAGTTGATATTCTTTTTTTTAATTCTTTTTTTTTTCTTACATTCTATTTAACATTCTTTCTAGTATCAAACTCCTGAGCTCTGAATAGGTTTACTTATTAGCAGACAAAAGAGTAAATACTTTGTAAAGTTTCTTGTTTAATTGATGAACTGAATAAATTAATATTCTTTATTTGGGGAGTTACCTTAGAGACACAATTCAAGTATGCTGCTCTGCAATCATCTAATTTGTAGAAATGATTTCAGATTATGCTGTCAAGCCTGTTATATTTATTTTATAAATATTGTTGGCACTCCCAGCGATATAAGTGAACTATTTGGTAGGCTGCTAAATGGTCATCCCTTGCCGCTGAATTGTTATTCCTTGATCTATAAATTCGAGGGGTTACTGCCATCAGAAAATTATGTGAGGTGTCAAAATTATAGGATCATGATCTTTTGTTACTTTGATCCTCTTGTGAAGCTCACTTGTAGTTTTTCTTTATCAGAATTAATTGACTTGTACAATCAGGAGGTAAGTTTCTTGCACATACAGTTCTCAAGATGCCCTTAACAAATTGATTTAGAACTCTTCACCGAGAATTATTACCCCTCATGACCCTAAAAAATTCTATTATCTCAAGTCAACATATCAAGCAGTTACCTATTTTGGCTAGATATACTTATCCTTATAACAAATTGTTTGAATATTTTTTTTCTTTCATCATCAAGATGTTTACACTTCTAGTCATAAATTTGAATGCAGGTTCTTCCAGTCAACAGTTTAATTGAGATTATTTTACTATCTAACTATTGAAGGATCTGCATTTCCTGGTCTGATGGTTCTTCTGGAATTTATAGTAAATTGAAGATATATTATTTTGATTCTTTTTATTTTTTGCAGATTCCTCTTATCTCACCTTCATTTTTTAGTTCGCATGCCATGTGATTCTTGTTGGGGAATATCAATCTTCTAGTGTCTTCACCGTTATCTACTGTTACCTTTGCTTTTGACGGGTGACATTCATTATTAAGCATTACAACATAACATATTTCAATAGATTCTTCTGCTTGTTATCTTACTAGGAGCCTGATCACAATGTTCATTCCATTGGTCCTTGTTTTTTGTTATTAGTATAACATTATTTGCCATACTTGAAACTTTCAAAGTCTAATTTCCTTCTATTTTTATGAAGGTTCTTATTAAACAAGCGTGCAATAAGGCACTGGAAACAGAGACTGTCGCAAAGGAGCGTCTTGATGAATTGAACAACGATCTTAATGTTCATTGCAGAATCCCAGTATGTATATTCTTCTATGATAGATCTAGCATTTCAAATGGTGTTAGTAGTTATAATTCTTTCTTGTATAACTTACTTTATCCAAGCAAAGTTCTGTATGTATTTATTACTCAGATGCACACAAACATGTTTCCTGATCTTGTCGTATCACACAGGTCTTGCAGCAGCCAAAGGTCACTTTTGCTTACAACATTTAATAAAGGACTATTCCACAGTTGGATACATCAAGTTGCACACAGAGGATAGTATACGTTTGTATACGAGAACTAATGTGTTGATAGCTGTATTCAAGCTAAATGTTTCTGTGGCTGCTTATGATTCAGAGTGATCATGTTTGCTGAGTTGTGCTTTCCTATTACAATGTAAACGGCAGTTCGCCTTAGAAGCATCTTTGTAACAACTGTTTTGCGTACCCAAGTGAGGCATTGGTGTCATCTTATTATGTAAGAACCATCGTGCTAAGATTCTAGATGAGCTTGATGTTACATGCATATATAAAGAGTTCTATATAATGAAAGAAATATTATCCTACTGCCCATGGAGTGGAGCCTTTGCTGCTGTATTCATTACATGTAGTTCTACTTGATTAATCATTCTTTATTCTCGTTACTGCTTATTTGAGTGTACTTTGTTTGATACATATTTTCTGATGCCTTTTGAACATTTGCTTTCTGGGGTTCAACTCCTCCAATTTCTTGATTTTTCTCATTGAACTCTGGCAAACAATGTGGAGATTTTGCTGTCTAGTCTTAGGAGTTGCCTTGGTTGTTTGGAAGTTAGCAAACATCATTTTTATTTGCATCTGCCTATAAGAACATGCGACCCTTATACAGAGGAGGAAAAGAGAGAGAAAAGGAAAGCTGAAATACAAAAGCAACATGTAAAAGAGCATTGGTCATTGCCTGCATTCTGGGGGAAAGCCTTGAGGGAATCGTCTATAGTCAGTGCAATAGTTATAGATCATGAAATTCTTCTGAACCCATCTCAGCCTTCTCCTGCTGTAGGCGTCGAGCTCTTGGTTCTGCCACGCCCCGTTGGAGAAACGGGAGTTGCTGTTAGTGCAGGAGCCGGTGCAGGTTTGTGCATTGAAGTTCCGGTAGTAGGCCGTGAAGGGCGCCTTGGACCAGTCTGTCTTCACCAGCCCGCCTCTGGTTGCCCAGTCATCAGCATTCCACAGACTCGAGTAGATTCTCATGGCCTGTTTCTTCGGGTATGGAACGCCTCGCGATTCTGCATTCTTGAACACCCTTATGGGAGTGTTGTCCACCAAGAATCTGAAATCCCAAAATTTTGGATCACTATGTCTATACTAATACTAGCAGCAGCATGTGTGTTTTTGAAAATTTTATTTTGTGGTAGCTTACACACACTTACACAATGTGTTGGGGATTCCATATGATGGAATAGGTGTGGAAGTTGTTGGTGGGGTCGAACCAGAGATAGAACTGCTGCTCCCTGTTCCCTTTCCCTTGTGTGAACACATTTGTGTGGACAATGTAAGGTTCTCCGGTGACGTTTCCCAGAAACTCGAAGTCGATTTCGTCGTGCATCGGCCCCTCAGAAGATAACTGCAACGTCCACACAAATATAATTTTCCTGAGTTAATTGTCAAATAAATATGAGAATATATAATTCATTAAGGTAGAAGAAGATGCATAAAAAAAGAAAAAGAAAAAAAAGGTTATGGATGCTAGCTAGAATGTTTTTTTGAGAAATTAATGGTCACAGATGCTAAAAGTTCCACGTCCGTGATGCATGCAAAGTGCTGATAAGTTAGTAATCTAAATTTAGTTGAGCATTTGAAGATGACATGAAAAAGGGTGATGATCGATAGAGAAAGTGAAGTAGCATTAATACATACGTAGTATGCAGTAACGGTGCCAGCGGAGTTGCCAGCAACAAGTTTGAGCTGCATATCAATCCTTCCAAACAAGTACTCTTTCTTGGACTGAAATCCAGAACCGGAGGTCTTGTCGAGGGACAGCGAAAGAAGTTGCCCTCCACCGAAAATCTTGGGGCGGCTTCCGCCCCAAGTGAGGTCGAAATCTTGGTGGAAGTTGCCAGCATTTGCTACTCTGCAAGTGCTGCCAATCCCAACAAGAATCAACAGCAATAGTAGAAAGCTATTTTGGGAATTACAAGCCATATAGATAGCTGTTTTTGCAATGTGGATGATGAATCTACTTGGAGAGATGGTTCTGTGATGTTATGATTTTGAAAATTTGAAAGGGGAGCGTATGTATATATACTATATATAAAGGCTTAGGCCGAGGGAGTGAAGAGGGTCCATAATGGAAGTAGTGGAATACTTGTGACTGGGGGAGGATGGGGGATGTTAAGCTGGTGCCAGCTTTAATTTCATCTATCAAAGCTGGAGGTTGCTACTTCCATTTTGTCATTTGCTTGCTAGCTTTTAGATATACCTTGTCCTTTTCTGCTTTTATTTTAATCATTTTCAAATTTTAGTTTCATCTCATTAAACTATAAATTTCATCCGCTATCTCGTTCCTAGAATTTCGTGGAGAAAGATAAATTATAAAATGTATCTACGTTGATTGATGTCAATGTTAAGCGGTGTAAAAATAAAAAGGGATGGTTACAATTTATTGAGGTGTTATTGAATTTAAGACTTCATGGGATATCTTGTTTTCTACATTTGCTTTTTTATTTTTCAATTCATACATTATAGATTTAACTTTTGATAGTTTGTTAGGAATGTTATAACTCACGCTTTTCTTTGAAAGAAAGTTTGACTTGCTCTTTTACGATAATAAATATTTTTCGTATTTAAGAATAGAGAGGGAGGTATTTTAAATTATAGAATTTAGGATATTACAGTTTGTTGAGTTTATCTATACATTATGTAAGTATATAAGAGCGATTATTTGCACTACTAATTTTACTCTTTGCACCATAAAAGAAATAAAATAATTGTGAAGTTACTTCAATACCCTTTTATTACTTATCCATACCACTAAAATTACCTAATGCACCACAAATTCAAAACTAAAAAAATAAAATAAAAAAGAAAATAAATTAATCAAAGTATTCGTCAACTTCTAATAGTTTATTAGAAGTATATTAGATGCTAGCATGAGTGTATTGATAAAAAATAATCGAGTTTAGAACGTGCTGTGGAGGTTTTTTTTAGTCTAGATCGCGATTCGTTCGAGCGGGAAATTTCGAACATTTTGAAGTGGTTTGAACTCCATTTTTCGAACAACACTTGAAGAAAAAACGGAGTTTAGGGCATTCGAATTTAAGTTTTCGAATATATTACAGTTGTTCGAACTTCAATTTTCGAATATAGTTCATTCGGAAAATATTTTCTAACACCTTTGCACCCTGAAATTTTCTAAGTGTCGTTCAAATTTTAGTTTTTGAACAAAATGAGGGTTGTTCAAACTTTAGTTTTCGAATAAATTAGAGTTGTTCAAATTTTAGTTTTTGGAACCAACTTTTTTTTAAGCATTGGAGTCGTTCGAATTAATATTCTCGAACAAGGCGAACATGTTCGAAATAATGTTTCCAAACACTTTTTTTTTTGTCTTTTTTTTCAAGTAAAACAAATATTTTTGGAGTGAAAGATATTAATATAATAGTGTGTGGTGCAAAGAGTAAAATCTGTAATATGTTGAGTATCCGAAGTGCAAATAAAAATTCCCCACGTATATTGTATATACACAAATGGTCATATTAGTTCCTAACATAAATTAGTTTTGATAGATTATGGAATTTCTAAGTCTATGTTTAGATAAATTCAAATGGGGGGAGTTTTGCATTTGATAATTTTTTCTGTATGTCCCACCAATGATTCTATTCTTTGAAGGACATTGATTTTATTTATAACCGTTCAGTGGATGCCAACCAAACTTGTAGTAACTATTAATTATTTAGAGATATTAATGATGTACGTAGAGCCATTGCCATTGAAGTTGACGATGCTCGTGTATTTTCATACTTTTTATCTACTCAAATAATAATTCCTCTACTTGTTCAAATTAATATGTGTAATATATTATATAAATAACAACCACCCATGACCCAACCATTGTTTTCCTCAAATAAAAAGTAAAGAAGATGTAAAACAAAGATTAGCGCCATTATATTTGTATATTGCTAATTGATGAACACGTTAATTTTCAACCTGCGGATTAGCATAATTGGCTTTATTTTTAATTATAAAGAGTCCTATCCGTAAACCGTACGTGGTGCTCATTTTTTGAAAGAGTATAATTCCAGCATTTTTTTTAGGTAATCTGTTGATTTTTTATATATTTTTTAGACAGAGAACGGATAACCTATTGAATTCTTAATAAACTAGTATCTGCAGTTAATGATGGCTATTGCGACACAAAAAAAGGGGTTAAATGCTTTTAAAAACATGAATTTTACATATTTATTAGATTTTAAAGTAAACTTAAAATTATGCCAAAAAAAATAAAACTTAACAATTTTTGCAAATTCAACATGAAATCCAGTTCCACAAAAACTAAAACTGACATGGATGACGGAAAAATGCACGTGGATCAATTATCCAATTTTTAAAGATAACATTATATTAAGTTATTTTCTTTTAAATCATGTATTTTCTTTTGGAATTATACACAAAAAACACACTTAACAATTTTAATATTGATTTAAATCGAGCATAAGGTATCCTAGTGAAGTTCCACGTAGGACACCATGTCATACAAAAAATGATGGAGAGGTCACGTAGTTGGAAAATTAAATTCTATTTGGTGCGTGCATACATACACTACCGCTACAAGAAAAATTACATATTCTTGAAGGAAAATTCCATGGGCCCATATCCTGTTTGCATTTTTATTTATTTTTTTATTTTTAAATATTTTTGTATCCTGCTCCAATCATTTTTTATTATTTTTATTTTCTTATTATTTTTTAAAATATTTTAATTTTATTTTTTTGCATTCTAGCTGGAGAGATTAATTCCCACTGGAATTTTTTTTATGTTTTTCAATTATTTAATTATATATTTTTAATTTTTTTAAAAAATATTCTAACGAAATTTTGGTAATTTCAACACCAAAGTTCCATTGGAATACTTTTAAAATTTTTGTTTTTAATATTTTTTCAGTTCAAAAAAAATAAAAATTAATGCATAAATGTGACACAATTATATTTATTAATGTTTTGCAATATAATTCATATTCAATGAATTGTTTAATTTTCCCCCATCAACTTTAAACATAATATATAATCCACACAAAACTCGTGTAGATTATAAATTATATAAGGCCCTATCTCTAAAGATAATTAAACGAATAATACAGCAAAAGGAGAAAAAAAAATGAATTTAATTAAATTTAGGAAAAAAATATACATCTCTCTCTCTCTCTCTCTCTATATATATATATATATTAGCAACTCTATATATCTAATTAAGTACATAGTACACGCACAATAAAAAAACAAAATTAAGAATTTATATATATATATATAAATAATATAATTCAGCTTTAATGAAAAATAATAATATTAAAATCAGTAATAATAAATATATGCAATACATAATGTAACGTATATACATAATATAACATATGCAAAATGGACAAATAATACATAATACACACACACATAATATAATTAATATAATATAATACATAATACAAGCACACACAATCAATAAACAGTTCCTACTCCTGCAAGCACGAGGTCATAAATTCAAATATTATAATGTTTTGTACAACTTCTCCTAGTCTAGAATATTCTCTTCGCTAGTATAGTCGTATGTATATCTCAATCTTTATAATCCTAAATTACTTAAAATATATACACGAGTAGAAGTTATCATCTTCACAACTTAATTATTGCATAAACATGGTTGCTTGGTTTGTTTTATCCATGGTGCCATTACATAATTAATTACATTCTCAACCCCAGCTTCAATTTCGTCAGAATTGCATTCCATGTCAAATTTGTGGATGCCATTAAATTTTAGTTTTTATGGCACAAAATTTAAGTTAATATTAAAAAAATTAAAAAATATGTAAAATTCATAATTTTAAAAATATTTAACCTTTTTATAAACATGACATATTGCATTTACATTCTAATTACCTGTGAATAATATGAGAATTTTGATTTGCCTCAGAAAAAAAGTAAATAATACTAATTATTTTCCTTTGATACTCTTCACAACCGAAAGTAGATCTTTTAAGTTTAAACTTATTAGCTCAAAAAAACAAAAATGTTTAAACTTATAATAGTAATGATTCAAAATTAAGTATTGATGTAACTTGTATGCATGTAACGTCCTCTTTTAAGAAGATGCAGCTACTTTGGAGATGACCAAACTAAATGACCAAATATCAGCTATTTGTCATAGGGGTTTGGAAGCATTCTCTTTCTCTTTCTCTCTCTTTCAATTTGAATTTGTACTATTGTTTTAATGACAAAAATAAAATTCATTATTTTTACCGAATTAATTTCGTTTGACCTGTATCATTGTATGCATAATAGCTTGAATATAATAGGATTCCATAAAAGCTGGACCAGGATCAGAATTTCGATGCATTTAATTTTCTCTTTCTTTTACTCGTGAAGTATGATACAGTATGTAGTAAATTTGTTTATGCTTTATTTAAATAGTTATATAATGATTTTTGTCCCTTTCTTTTGCTAGGGATCATTTACAGGGTTAATTAGAAAAATTAATTGACGAACCGTGTAACAATTCAATCATATTTTCTTTTGTAATTTTAGCAATGTCGCCAGTAAAGTTTTCAAATTTAATTTATTGTGATTCTTTGCATGCATGGACTCCAAATTCGGCAACATTCTACGGAAATTAACCAAAATTTTTACTTATTAGTTTGAAGGATAAATAAGTTCGAAATGGTTCAATTTCAATTCAATTTGCCACAAAGTTTCTTTCGGAACACTCGAACGGTGGAGACTTTTGTATACATGGGAGACGTAAAAACTATAAAAAATAAAAACATAATAATTAAATCATAATAATAACTAAATATTAATTGTGAAATCTTTTGAAATTGCCCCTTATTTATAAAGGCAAATAACACTTTGATACATTTTGGGGTTTTTATTTTAAATATCTCACTTTTTTTAAAATTAATGAAATAATACCCAATTTTTCAAATATTTTGCAAATCTAACATTTGATTAAATTTAAAGACCTAAAAATCGTAAGTAATTGATTGTATTTTAAAATTTCTTGATTGGGGAATATTTTTTTACACCTATGTGGAAATAGAAATATTTAAATACAATCAATTATATAGGGTTTTGGATTGTAAAATTGACCAAATGTTAAATTTGTAAATTTTTTGAAAATGTGAATTATTTTTTAAAAAGTACCCAAAATGTAATATAGATATCAAAGTGTAATTTTTCAAAGCGGTTCTCTTTAATTATCTCTTAATGGATTATGCGTCTATATATGATTCTACTTATCTCTTAATGAATTATGCGTCTATATATGATTCTACCTAACATATGGACACGTACATACCGTTCAAATGTGGACCTTATTTACGTTGATTATTTTTTATAACATTAAGGGTGTATAGATGCAAGTTTAAAACAAAAGTAAGAATAACATCTATATGTAAAAGAATTTTAAATTTGGAACGATTCAATCATTGTCCAACCAATATATATCATCCACAATTATTGAAGGCCAACAAAAAGGGAGTGAAGGAGGAAGATAACTTGTGGATAAATACAAGTACGGCTACCCATAATATATCCGTACTGCAAATGTGGAATAAATATATCCTAAAATGATGAGCCAAATTCATTGAACTATAACCAAAGCAATATTCTATTTTATCTTTATTTTATTTATTTTGGAATGAAGAAAAATATAAAGAATCATGGTTTGTGTCCTATGCATAGTTGTCATGAAGTTGACATATTCTGAATTTTAATTGCATGAATTTATTGGTGGAGGCTACCATTTTATTTGTCCCAACATCCAATGAAAATATTTTCGTCATCTCACGATAAAACATAAAAAATAAAATAAAAACCCACCCACTTTTTATTAAAAAGAAATTTAAAAACAACATTATTTTTACCTACTAGCTTTTATGAAAAATATAATTTATTTATTTTTCAGGATTTATCATTAAGGATCTAGTATTATTTCATACTATTTATCATCCACGTCCTTGCGTACATATAAATATCCATCGAAAAGTAGAAACCTATACATTTTATGATTCCTTGAGAAGATGACAAGCAAGAAGAAAGAAAAATGAATTATTTATGATATATAAAAATTAAATTTAAAACTACGTACAATTTGTAATGGCGAAACTCTAATTAAATAGAATAACAATAGTAAATAAGGTAAAATGATGTAGATAGAGTACATACTTGTGATCTAAGAAACTCAATACCTTAGCAAGGCATGGTTGACCCTAATGCCTTTTGGCCAAGACCTAACTAATTAGTTAGAACTTAGATTTGTGAGATAAGCACCTCTCCCTCTAATTAGCTAATCCAATTCATGAGTTAAATTAAGAGTAATCAACCACATAAATTAACCAACAATCAGATCAAGGATTTAGTTTAGGAAGCACACCTTGAGATTAATTATTAAAGTGACTACCCTCACATGCTCATGCTTTATCTAACCCGAACTAATTACTTAGCCAATAAATATAATTGAACACGAAATGTAAACAAAAATGAACATATTTTATGTCATGGAGCCGCAAGGGTTTGGAGGTAGAGTGGATGGATTGAAGAAGGAGATCGGATCTGAAGAGGGAATTGGGGATAAAAATTTGTTCTTTGGGAAATTAGGGTTATCTGAAAATGAATTGGGATCAGGTGTTGAAAATGGGATTAACTCAGCGGGTATCGGGTCAGAGATAGATATGGGCTTCGAGTTTTTGGGCCGCAAGGATATTGGGCCAAGCACAGTGGGGTGATGAAAAGTAATTGTTATCGGGTCCAATTAGACTTTATATTATGTTCTTTATGTTATTTTAATTGTAGCAAAATCAAAAGTTCCATTAGGGTTTCTTTAGTGGGACCGGTTTTTCAGCAGCTTTGTATTTGTACCCTCTGGGTGTTTTGGAAAAAGTAAGAAGAAAATTATCATCTCATCTCTCCATCTTTCCTTTCTCTGCTCTTTCTCCCCCATTTCTAACACCAAGCTTTCCAAGAGTGCAGTAATATACAATCCAGATTTATAATTACAGTATTTGGCTACAAATCTATTATACAATCTGTAGAGATCACTACATTTTAACTTACAAAATAAAACGAGTTTGGAAATCCACTCCCGCTCGAAGAGCATAAAGATGTTGCCACAACCATCAATCCAACTCTAATTAAGGTCTTAAAGTAAAAGCAGAATCATCAAGTGTATCGTAGCTGAAAGTATAGAAATGTAAACGATATTACCATGCTTTGGATTTTGGAGTCAGAATTAAAGTACAAGAAAAAACTAAAAACATATTGAGATAATGTAAGCAAACTGGACAGATTTTGAGATGAATCTTGAATTGGAACTGCCGAGTCTCTTCGCAAGACAATTACGGCCCGACTAGTGCTCACGGTTTGGTGTCTTGTCTCTCAAAAATGAAAAGACTATAGTTTCAAGTGCGTATTTTCAAATTGAAAAATGTTTTTCAACCATATGCACGATAAGCACCCGTGCAAGAATTTATTTAAGAAAATTACTAAATTCTCATGGGAAAATTTAGAAAATTATGTTACATTTATTAATTTTATGACAGTCTAATACTACTCTTACCGTGACATACATAATGATTCAATTAAAACGTAGATATTTATTGTACTTTTTGGAAGATAAATACCAAACAAATCAAGAGTAATTTGTATAGTTAAATGTTTGGTTTATTATTTTTGTTTTAGTGCCTTCTTAAATCAAATATAGAGAAATTTTAGAAAAAAAAATGATATTTGATTATCTATTAGTGTAGATAATAATGAACATCATCATAAAAATAAAAGGACATGTAACTTGCACTTATTATTATTGTTGTTGTTATTGTTGTTGTTGTTAAAAGGTTTTTCTGTACACTTGATTATCTTATTTCAATTGTTATAATTGAAAAAAAAAAATTACACAATTGGAAATCACTAAATTAAGGTCTAACCATTTTATTTCAATAAAGACTAAATTATTGACCATCAATTTAAGTTTTTTCCTTTTTGTTTTATGCAAAATTACATTATATTTCACATATTATGAATTTGTACCTAGAAATGTAGACAATTTAAGATGAAATTTAACACAAAGATGAATTATTTATCATTCATTTTTATATTAAATAATTTATTTTAATATGGTTAGTATAATTTATTTCAAATTATTAGATATCTAATTGATAATTATAATTATAATATGCCTTCTAATTTTTCATTATACATAGTATACTATTATATGTAATTACGTGCAACGCACGTCATCTATACTAGTAATAAATAAATAGTCGTTATATTTCGAATCAATAATCGATATTGCTAATGCCACTACTAATATATCCCGCATTATATTTATATGTGATGCAAATAAAAGTTCAAACAACCTTAACGAGTGCGTAACACAAAGTTCAAACCCGTTACCACAGGTTGGTTGCAGCAGCAAGTATCCATTTCCAGACTAACAAATTTGGCAACCGCACAAAAGAAAAACTATAGATAGAATAGATAGATGGTATTTTGCCGATGACAAATGGAGCTTCCAATGATCAGTTTGGTTAATGTTGTCGAGATGCACCGGTCGAAACATCAAAACCCGGGGGAATGAAAACGACGTCCTCCCATGATTTCACTGAAGTATCCTGCAAAGCAAACGGAAATTTTGGTGATACTTTCAGTCTAGTCCACCAAGATACATGGAATCACTTCAAAAAATAAGAAGGCGTCCAAAAAAATTGATCATAGCACTGAATAATGATGATAAAGAAACAAGATAAAGTTCAGACTGAATTTCCCTGGTAACTCCTCACCTTCATTCCATGAATTATATCCTCAAGAACAGCAACCTACGACATAAATCAGAATAATGTGAACAGACTACTAGCTAAATGGTTTAATAAGACAGAATTCTGAGAGAGAGACAATGGCAACTTGGATGCTTAACCTGTATATCTCCTTGCCTCAGACGAGGATTCAACTGCCTCTGATCTTGTGAAGCTCTTGAGAGAGACTTCTCCAGATCCTCCTATGTATTCCATTAAGAGAATGATCAATGTGATCAAAGTGCAAAATTATGAATAATGAGTTGAAGTCATTTTTCGTTTCCAACCTTCCTGAAAAAAACAGGACGATATGTCTTATTTTGGCTCCTCAAAACCAAGCTTTTTGACTGCATCAGAATACCGGTGAGGATAAGATGACAGGACCAATAATTGAAGTATTATTTAGCGGATTAGTAGCCAATTCTGTTAAGCCATTTACAAGTTCAAATATATATATATATATTACACACACACACACGACATTAGACAGATAGGTGCAATTTCTCTCAAGATCAAATCACATAGAGGTGTGGCAAGAGAAAACTACATTCCATACTAGCAATACATGAGCATCTAAAGAAGCTTACTTTGCATTGGGATTGAATATTTGAATTAAAACTTAATAAAATAGGGTTAAGCAAATATGGTGTCAGAATGCTAAATAACTTACGTTGCAATTTTAGCAGATGAAGGCTGAAGTTTTCACGAAAGATACCAATAAAGAAAAAGAGACTAGTTAATTAGGAATCTAGCAAGAAATTAATACAAACCCAAGAAAGTTTTCCAAAATCATTGTGTAGAACAAGAAAGCAACTACACCCATGGACTGGAAAAGTCCCCAACTCCAGCAGACTGGCATGACACAGCCCGAGTACACTAATGCCATGTATATATGTTACACATTGGTTCCTGTCATATATTTATTATATATTCATAATTATATTTATTTCCTTAGTTTTATTTAAGTTATTTATGTTACGCAGTTAAGCTATTTAGGTTAGAATAGAGTGGTGGGCAAGGTTTTTGTTTACAGAGCCATAGTCTTTTTGTTATTTAAGTAGTAGGATTAGGAGTCGTTAGATTATCAAAAGATCATAGAAAAAAGAGGAAGCTGTTTGGCTTTGGGTAGGCATCACCTGTCAGCAGAAGTTCTTAGAGCTTCTGAGTTTACTTTTCCTTGTTCAGTTAGTCAGTCCGTGCTCCAGCGATTAAATAAGATTTTCGTTCTTTTTCTGTTCTCACTCACCCTTAACTCTATCGTTATATCATAGCCTCATGGCATCAAAGTGATGCCACACTGGTACCAACAAAGGGACTACAAGGGGGGAATATCACACCCTTGCGGCCTTGCCATGCACCTTAGGTCGATTTTCCAGTCAAGAGTGAACTTCACAGATTAGGAAATGAGATGTGAACTGAAGATTGTGGAACAGGTAAGCTTATGGTGGAGCACAGATGACGCGCAAGATGTACACTAGCATATATGCAGTACAGAGAACCAAAGGTTGGATCAAGCACATGATTAGAATAGCATGTAAATGGTTAAGCATGTCTAGTACTAGAGGCTCTCTAATATAAATAGGGATCAATCCGGAGAAAACACCAACCCAACATATATTTCCATTAGGTTGCATCAGGATATAAAGATTTGACTTGAGATGAGGATTTAGATGAAAGATTCAGCCATCCTAAAAACCATAAAAAGGATTTACTATTATCAAATCCATCTCTGAATCTCTCAATACAAATGCAATCTTAGTGTGTTTTTATTCCTTCATCCAATCGAAAGCCAGCTTTCTCTTTCATGCCTACTTCCAATCATTGCAAGCACGAAGTTACTTCTATCATTTTGGTTGGTTTACTAACAATAGATTACAATGTGGAAGATAACAACATCTTCCACAGCTGGTGTCTACTTTTTTCAGAAGGAAACATTCTACACTCAAGAAAATATTGATTCTTATATAATCGGAGAGAAGAATTATTTACAATTTCAAAGAGTAGAAAAAACAAGCTGGAAGTTGTAGGGAATTAAAATGAACCTGGAAAACTGGGACCCCGCGAAATCCTTCATCTTCAATACCAACCTTTTTTCTCTCCTATATACAACACACAAGAATGAATAAATGTACAAGCCCTAACTTCCATTTGCAAATATCACTACCTCAAGTAAACAAGATCTTTATTATAATAAGCACCAAGTTTCATCAATGGATTACATGGAGATCCAAGAAATTTGACAATGATATGGCAGAGCACATGCAAGAAATCAGCTAATAGGGTGGGTCTCAACTGGATAAGCCTGAGAATAACAGAATTATCGAGTTTCTTTTGAATCATTATGTCCATTAACATGATCATAAACAATTAATAGCTTAGTATATAAGGTTGTAATGAAAAAAGATGAGTAGTTCGACATCCTCCAAAGAAGGAAAAATATAACAGTACTGCCAAGACTCACTTGCAATGCATTCTTTATCTGAGAAGCCTCGGGAAACAATCTTAAAGCCACTCCATTAACTTTAAGATCAAAAACCTGAAACCATCACTTTCTATTACTCATGGGAATAATTAATCAAAGATTGAATGGATACACAAAAGAAAGCATTCAAGTTCATATAATTCGCAGTGACATTAACAAGAATATATTCAGTTAAAAGCTTATTCCATCTGATAACTATGCCACAACAGTTTTGCGCAAAAAAAAAAAAGAAGAAGAAGAAAAAAACCATAATTATTTAGTAAGGGCATAAACACAGCCTCCAAAGAACAAGGTACTCAAATGAGCAATGCTATTATTCTGCCATCACTGGGGGTAAGGTTTGATTCCCAATCCTCAACTCCAGGAAGAACACAAAAAGAAACCCGCACACAACGCCTCTACAGAAACATGTAGAGCCTACTACATGCTCGATGAAATACCTAAACGAGTATTTCTACGTAGAAGAGAGAGAGAGAGATTCTGCAATTTAACCTTGCTTAGAGCAACTGGAACAACTTGTGGGCCAGAACTCATAGAAGAATCGACAGACTTCATATGTTCAAGGAGAGCTTCGGCGTCGGCTTCGTTAAAAAAGAACAAACCAAGATCTTTACGCGATCTAGTGCCTGAAACCAAAACAAATTCCTCAGAGCCGTTGCTCAGGGCGTAAACCGGCACTCCAGCGAGCCGCTCCTCGATAACTTCAGGAGACATGGCGTGAGTCTTAGCAGTTAGATTACTGCTGCTGCTGCTAGTTGGACTAAATTTGCTCTGGAGAGTGTTTTTTTCGTCTGAAATTCTGGCAAAGAAGGGGTTTTTGAGAGGAGGGTTGGAATGCAAATTGTTCAAGAAGCTTGAGAGCTGGGTCTGGAGCGATGTGAGGGCCTGTTGGAGGAGCAGCGGTGGCGCCGCCGCCCGGCGTTCTTTGGGTTTAAAGAAATTCATGGGTTTTGTGGTGTGTGTTTTGGAGACAGTTGAGCTTAGACACACGAATGTTATGCGATACAAAGAAAATGGAAAATGGGTATATTCCCTTCCAAATCCAAAATGAATATATTATTATTTTATTATTATTAAATGTTAAATAATATATAGTTTGCGGAAAAATTAAACAAACTTTACGATGTAATTCACAATGATAATAGTGTAGAATATATATAATTATAAGTGTATTATAATACAGTGTATATATATAATCACATTCACAATATATTATTAGGGGTTTCAAAATTAATTAAATTTTTCTAACATAATATAATATTTTATTGTAGTTATTAATTAATGTGTTATGTATATTTTTCACAAAAGAAATTATAAAAAAATTAATTATAAATAATCTTGTTAAAACAATAAACACAGCCATTTTTATAAATTGTTAATTAGTTTATGTTAGGAATAATAGATTAATAGTATTAAGTACATAAAATTTATGTATAAGTATATTTTTTTACGTATAATGTTTGTGTGTGTAAAAAATTCAGTATATATAAACAATATTATATCGTTCTTGTTAAAATGTTAAAAATATTACTATTAACCTAAAAAACAATCTTATAAGTTTTTTAACATAAAATATAGTAGCATTAGATATATATAATAATCGGTGATATATTTAGTTAAAAAAGTGATTTTCAATCATTTCAATGGTTAACTTGACTAATTAATAATATACGTTTCATTTTGTATTATGCCGACATTTTTCTTCAAATTGTTATCCATACATACTTTCTATTTATTCTTCGTAATTTAAATTTTGATAATAACTTAAATTGGAGTGTTTAATCATCTTGTAATTGGATAGCCTGTATATAGCTTAGAGAATCCATATGATTAGGCGCCGGGCGTAATTAAAGAATGAAATCAAAAGTTAAAGCACAACACCGGATCTCGATCATGCCAAATTCAGTACGAGAGAGAGAGAGAGAGAGAGAGAGAGAATCACTAGAGACTCAATTATTTAACAAGTTATTTATGTAAATGATTTTCTTGAGCAAACTAACAATTAGGCTTCTTGGGGAGATTTCCGCAGCTAGAGATTTCTCCACTCCCACATTTGGCCTTGCAGTATTCTTGGCAGCATTGCTTCCTTTTATCAAAATTACTCAAATTGTTGCATGTGCACAGCTTCTCATTCACGCATAGAAGTGTGCATTCACTTATTTCATTTTTTTCGCTGCCGACACCACCGTTATGCGGTGGTGCAGCGGTGGAGACGCTGCCTGCTGATGTTAGTACCAGGATGAACAAGGCGGTGGAGACGGTGGCTCTTCTACTGCTCTTTATGGCCATGGTTTTCACTATATATTGTTGGAACTTGGAAGTGAGCATATACATTTTATGTACGTTTATATATAGTGCAATCACTAAGATTAATCATGGGTATATATGGAAATGTTCCTTTAATGCGTTTTTCCTTACAATGAATAATCTTAAAAAGTGCTCTCTCCATCTCAATTATATAGTCCACTTTATCTTCACATTCACATGTAGATTAAAAATATTTATGAAAACAAGATACTAAAGCTTAATTTCCAATATTACCCTTATTTAAAATTTATGATTTTAAAAAATTTATGTGGTTGATTTTTAATTTCCAAGATCTAACGGGGGGTATTTGTATATTACTATGAAATTTAATACCATTTATAGTTATAGAACTATATAATTCGGACACTTAAAAATAGTAATAAGGACTATATAAATGGGATGGTACAAAGTATTTCTTTTCCCTAAATAGAGGTTATCTATTCATTCTATTGTAGAGCATTTGTTACTAAAATCTTTTCAAATTGGAAAAAAATAATTTTGCAATAAATATGTTGACTTCAAACATGATTCTTGAGGAAATTAGATCATTTAGTACACTTTATATATCTCATTTTGTGTTCACTATGAATTTTATTTTATTTTGTTTGAATTCATTTTGTGTTCACTATGAATTTTATTTTATTTTGTTTGAATTTTTTTATTCATTTTCAGTTTCTTGTGGTTTAGTTTGATTTTAGAATTATTAATTAGATTTCATGATAATTTATTTGTATTTAAATTTTTAGTTAATAAATGATTAGTATGATTGATTATTTCATAGATGGGACTCATAATTTTTTTTAAAAATTTTAATTCTTAAAAATAAATATTAATTATGATTGATTATTGTGATGGGATAAATTGTCGGCCCAAACCAAAGTTCGTATAAAAGGTCCAAGGACTGGAAAGATAAGTAATTAGGAGAGAACCCGGTGAGAGGTGACCGCCGAAAATGGCCGGAAAAAAGAAAACGCAATGGCATATTTCACTAATTATCAGTTATAATATTATATATTGGCATGTAGCATGTGAAATTGAAAGCATTGTCAATTAAATCAAAATTAATCAATCCAATAGTCCAACACCAATAAATAACTTTTTTCCAATTTTCCATGGTGGGTGTGAATAGGACAAAATAATTTCTAGTTATTGCAAATAATATTACTTTAATAGAGTGCAATCATTATTTATAATTGTCTTTCACATCTTTGTCCCTGGGATTCCCTCTACTATGTTTCACGAAGCACCTCAATATTATACAAATATTTTTGTGAGAGTGCGATGTCGGTCACATAAGATTGTCACAGACGAATAGCATTTGTCTTATTGACCAAGGATGCAGCGGGGGTGACGTGCAAATATTATTTTGATTGGTTCTAATAACGCTGTTGAAATAGCTTCAAATCTTTGCATATGTGATATAACGGTAAATTATAAGGTAAGGATTGCATCCCCTTCTATTCACCACTCATTTTTTTATTTTTAATATTTATCGGGCCATCAATAAAATCATTTCGAACTCACTTAAGTGTTATAATAGATAATCAAAGTGTCATAATATGTTAGTCAAAATGTCACAATAGATTTTTTCGACCGGCCGAAATTTTATTTTTAAACAAAAAAAGGGCGGTAAATATTCTAAAAAATAGTGGGGCCAGGACACATGTCAGCAGCATGAGGTGAGGATGCATTGCATCCCCACTACGACAGAATTTACCAACAAGTTTGAACATTATTTTTTATTTGATAAGTTTTAAAGTTTGGCTCGAATTTGAGCTTGATAAATAAAATAGAGCAAATATTCATAAAAATATCAAACTACTCGAGCTCGAATCGTGTTCGACTCTAAATTTTAAAACTCAATATCATTTCAAACAAATTTGAAGGCCTAACTGCAAAAAAAAAAAAAAAAAAAAAAAAAAAAATCAAACATTTACAAGCTTTCTAGATTTAAACATTTCCTTCAAAATTGTCAATTTAGCTAAAAATAATGCTAAAAAAGTTCAATAGAGTAAATTACTGTCCAAATTACTATTTTGGATAAAATTAGGTTAATTTCTAGCCACGTATATTGAGACTAATTAATTAATTAAGTAATTAAAAAAAGCAACATGTGCCTCAGATGTTACTTATATTTTGGGGAAAATTACATTATATATCTCAAATTGTTAAGATGGTAACAAAATTATCATTAACTAGTCAAAAAAATTATTAATAAATTTATATAGGGAGCCAAATTCTGAGGACGAAAAATCAATCGACATGGCTTGCTTTTAATTGATCATATATTTGGAGGTTTTTAACTAAACCTTTAATAATTATATTCTAAATTTTTCAACATGTCTATCAATTAAAAGCGAGCTCCATCGATTTTCTGTTGCCATAATTTTGCTATCTAGACAAATTAATAATATGTCAATAACTTGGGATATAAAGTACGTGTAATTAGTCATAGTTGAACACATTTTTATTACAACCTCACTAATTTGGGACATGGGGTATTATTTTTTATTTTTTTATTGCAACCTTATTTTGTATTACGGTAAAAATTAATTGTTGTAACTTTATATTCACTCCATATACTTTTATTTTCTATGAATTTTCACCCATTTTATTTAATTTGCTTTTACTGATGCACTTTCAATTTTCCTATTGAAAAAAATTAATAAAAAAATACAGGCAACAGATACAGAAAATAATTAAGCACGAGGGTGAAAATAAAAAGTCTAAGAAATGAAAGTGCAAAAAATAAAATATAAAATAGTCAAAAAAGAAAACAGAGGTTAAAAATTAACAAAAATACAAGAAACAAAATATATAAAACAAAGTATAAAGAGAAGGAGTAAAAGTACAAGGGAAAGTACAAAGTTTTAAGTATATAGTAGTGAAAAAAATAAAACACAAGTAACATGAGACATATGTAGATTAAGCATGAATTAATACTCCAAAATACTATATGCATGTGACAAAAAATTAACCTAATTTTGACCATACTTTTAGAGAGTAAATATAGTAGCTAGCTTATTATTTGCCAATACTTTTTTGCCTTAAAAGTAAGAATAATTTGTGTAGTGGCAATTAAGATACCCAATAATATACTCAAACTTTTATTATTTTGAGTTTTATTTTTAGGTAATGTTGTAAATATCACACAAATGAAAATGCCTCAGAATACTATAGATACATTACAAAAAATTAAAGTAATTTGACCATAATTTTACTCAACCGATACAAGTGTGATTAATTAAATTAACTATTTTGCACAGAAATGATAAATTTTAAAGTCACCGGCTTACCATTTCAGCAAGGTTGGAAATTTTGACCATAATTTTACTCAATTGATACGTTGGTCTTTAGTTGAACAATGCATATATTAGATGAGCATTGTCATTAAATTGGAAATTTTTAATGGAAAATAAATGTCTGTTACCTAATTTCTCATTTTAAATTCCACTCTCTCTCTCTCTCTCTCTCACACACACACACACACACAAAATTGATGTGCTTAAAAGTAGTGGTTGTGTTAGTCATGTGCCCAACCAGCGGTTGACAATTATTCAGTCCATTAAGAACATTAATAAAAACAATGACAATTGATTAGAGCATTACACTTATTATAATATTTACGTCAACTATGTGTCTCTCTTTTCTACTTGCATGCAGCTTAAAAAATATTTACAAAAATAAGATAAAAAAACTAAACTTCCAATATTATCCTTATTTAATCAAAAATCAAAACTCATAATAATTTTAGCTCAACTATAATGTATTTTTTTTAAATAAAAAAAATATACAATTAATGATGTAAATCAACACATACAATATCTAGAATTCTAAAAAAATTTAGACGATAAAAGCTCAAAAGTTTTTTCTCCAATATAATCGTCACACACCAAACTACAAAATTTATTTGAAATTCAATTTTTTAATTTTGATGAACTTTATGCCAAATTACATCCACTAAAAAAAAAACTATGCACCAAAAAAAACTACCATTCATTTTAGAACATGCGCCAAACTTATGTTTAAAAATCATTGGACATATTATAAATGTAGAATCGCTTGGATATAAATATAACAAGCATAGTATTATATCACTAGAAAAATGAACCCTCAATCTAGAGGCTCTTCAATTGATTTAAATACATTTCTCGAAAATTCAATTTACATGTGTAAGCTAATGCTTCTCACATTTAAATAAATAAAAAAAAAAACTAAAGTGTGCATTTGAGGAATAGATTAACTATTTGTGTGAATGGAAAATTGAAGCATCTACACTTTATTGTCTCTTTAAAGACCTAGAGTCGCCACCACCAACACCACTAGGTGTGAGCCTATCACATTTGGCTTGTCAAGTATGGTTTACCTCCCTTGTGTACGTTTGCAGGCTATTACACAGGAGCGGGATTTACCCAGTGCGTACCACGGTAGCGGCTGCGGGTTACCCTCGACATCCAAAAAAAAAAGACCTAGAGTCGTAGTCTCTTTAGGGATGGTCTAGTGGTGTTATCTTGAGGCCAAAGGTCTCAAGTTCGACCCATCACCAACATCACTAGGTGTGAGCCTGTCACACCTGGCCTGACAAGTGTGATTTACATCCCCTATGTAGGTTTGCAGGCTATTACACAGGGGTGGGGTTTACTCAATGCGCACCACGGTATCAGTTGCGTGTTACCCTCGATATCCAAAAAAGACCTAGAGCCGTTACTTGCTTCCCAGGTCCATTTCATGCCATCTGTCATACCGTCAGCGCGACCCCTGAGCAGTCACTTGGCAGCTTCCTTCAGAGTTGTGGGTGAAGCTGAACACAGATAGTTTATTCGATCGCGCACATCAGACTGTAGCGGGTGGCGGGCTTCGTAGAGTTCATCGGGGTGAGCTGATCACCTCCTACTGTCTCCCGTTGCACACTAGTTCCAATTTTGAGACGGAGTTTATTGTTCCCTCCTTCAGGGGCTCCTCCTTCTACCTCAGACGGCTTCCCATGTCTGGATCGAGCTTCATGCAGCGGCTGTGGTCACAGTAATCTCTTCTGATGCTTGGGGCTCGGGTCAGCTTAGGGAAGTCTTATTCAGATTACGACTCATCCTTCGAGACCTTCATGTTCGAATCATACACATACACAGAGACGACAATCGCCCTACGGACTTTCTTGCCAGACTCGGACATGAGGTGGATGGACTTCATATTTTTAATGCAGAGACAACCCCAGGCCTCTTGCTTCCTTGGTTAGGATGGACCAACTTGGTTATCCTAATTTTAGGTTTCGGCGTTGACATTTTATCATGTTCATGTTCATATGTGTATTTGTGTTTTGTTTTTGGGATTCTCCTTTATTTTCCTCCTTAGATCTTGTCTTTGGAGTTGTTAGCATAGATATGGTGTTGTGTATAGATTCCCTACTACAGGTTGATACCATACATGTTTTATGTTGTTCTTTTGGAGGGGAGTCACTTCGGGCTCCCCAGGGTGATGTTACAGACTTTCTTTTGATGATATATACAGGTTAGGGATCCGCCTCAATCCCCCACCGATTAGGGTGTTGATATAAAAAAAAGATTTATCACTTCAAAAAACTTGAGTTGTTAGTTCTTTTAATTTCCAAAATGTATCAAGGGTGAATTTATACATTACTATAAAAATAATTAGAACACCCAAAATAATTATAATAATGAGACTGTATAATTAGAACACAAAAAATATGTGTAATATATATAAATTATATGGTTGGGACGTAGTGAATATATTTATTACCTTTTCCATTATATAAATTATTTGGTTGGGACATAGTGAGTATATTTATTACCTTCTCCATTAATAAACTTTGTAACGGCTCTGGGTCTTTTTAAACAATCCCACCCTTGCTCCTGTATAATAGCCTGCAAACCTACATATGGGAGCTAAACAACCCCGCCCCTACACTGTATAATAGCCTGCAAATCTATATAGGGGAGGTAAACAGTCATGCCCCTGCATAATAGCCACCACTCCATCACTAGGCCATCCCCAAGGGGACGGCTCTAGATCTTTAAAGAGACAATAGAGTGTAGATGCTTCAATTTTCCATTCACATATATAGTCGATCTATTCCTCAAATGCACACTTGATTTTTTTTTATTTAATTTTAATTTCTCGTACTTTAGTTTAATTTTACACTTGTTATTTATGGTTCACCCTACTTAATTAGAGTTTATTATAATTTTTTAGTATTTAACATTTCAAATAATAATTAATAACTAAAAATTAAAAATTAAATATTAAAAAAATT
Organism: Perilla frutescens; assembly: GCA_026008535.1. NCBI lineage: Eukaryota > Viridiplantae > Streptophyta > Magnoliopsida > Lamiales > Lamiaceae > Perilla > Perilla frutescens. The sequence continues at coordinate 9,722,255 of BRKX01000013.1, read as the reverse complement.
ATAATGCACCTTAATTAGTTAGGATGGACACTAAATAATAAGTATAAAATTAAACTAATTTTTTTTTGAAATTAAAAAAAAATAAAATTAAAACCTAAAAAAATAAAATAAAGTGTAGAATAAAAATGCTAGACAACATGTATAATAGAAGATTTCATTCCGAAAACGAAGACCAGAAACAGTAAAAAAAAGTCAATGGCGTAAATTTCCTAAACTAGTAGTAATATACTACGCTACGTTGTTAGGTTCCATCACTAAATATTTCATTTATTATTATTGTACAGTATATATCTTCCCGTTGATTTTTTATTTTTTTGAGGGGATCTTCCCGTTGAGTTGTTACAGCTATCCATTAATAATTAATGTTCTTACTAGGTTCTTACATATATAATCGATTAGAAAATTACAATAATTAAGTCATGCGTGCAAAACCTATTATTTTTTATTTTATTTTAAATATTGTAAAATAGAATATTAGATTATCTTCCTCAAGTAGATTTATTTGATGTTACTCTTATACATGCAGCAGGTATTTATAATTTATGTACATATATATTTTTGCTTTACATTTACGTATATTCTCTGCAAATTCAATAGTACTGTACTTCACTTGATATAATATTTGCATGGCATTTCCATTATCATTACCCTTTTTTAAAAAAATCAAATAAAATGTGTAAGCCTTATAATTTATTTTAACTCCTATATATAAAACAATTTTCAGTACCAAGTTTTTGGATTAAATGGACTAGAATAATACTTCCTCTGTCCACAAATATATGGCTGGCTATTTTTCTTTTTTGCCGTTTCGCTCAGCTTATAAGTTCCTTTTTTAAAACATTAATTATAATTCATTATTGAAATACTCTATTAATAAATGATAATTCTATTAGTAATTCAATGTTTATGTAGAATGTAATATGATTTTTTAATAAATATTTAAAATTTTAAGGTTTTTTATTAATTTGCATGATTAATAATTAGATAGATTTATTTAATGGGATGTGGTTAAAATATGCCTCATTCATTTATTATTTAAGGAGAACATCCTAATACTTGAACTAATTTTTATCCCATTGAGACCCTTAAGTTAGGTCCTTAATTTTTTTAATTCGTCCCAATCGTTTTAGTTTGCCCCTTCCGTTATTAATGTTAGTAACAATGTTAACAATTTGCCATGTTAAGCCTTTAAACTTTGAATTTCGTCCCAATTAGATTCTTAAATTTTGAAACATATATATGACCAATGTATGTAACAATGTATTTTAGTGTGATGACAAAACAAACGTGAACGTTATAAATAACGTCGTTAAAAGAAGGGGATAACCGAAACAAGTTCCAAAATTTAAGAGTCTAACTGACATAAATTTTAAAATTTAAGAGTCTAATTGTTCCAACTGTTAACACTATTAGTCCGTTACTAACATTGTCAATAGAAGGGACAAACTAAAATGATTTATAAAGTTTAACGGTCTAACTTAGATGAGTTAAAAAATTTAAGGAGCTAACTATGACAAAAATTATTTCTGGGTATGGGAGTGCTGCTTCCGAAATAGTAGTGGGCAAGGAAAATTGGATATTTAACGCTTATTTAACTGGGCGTAGACTTACTAATATAAAGAAGAAAAGTCTACGCAAGAAGAGTTGAAATTGAACCAAGGTACAATCATTTATAGCATATCTCTCTAGCCAAATGGTGCACCTTACCGCAGACAAGTCAGCCATGCATAGAAAAAAGTCCGGGACTCGTGATAACATGCGCACATGGTGCACTGTATTAATACTTTTCTCTCTTTCATCAATCTGTTTTTTCTTGCTCCGCACCACTCTCTCTCTCTCTCTCAGAAGTCTTGCCCTTTTCTCTCACCTCCCCCTCTCTCTCTCTCTATACTCTCTAGGCTGCCGTTGTTGAGTTCGATACTCTCTCGTCTCTCTCACGCACTACACACAATAAAGTGAATTTCCAGAGAATATGGATGGTCATGACCACAAGACCACTGCCACTTCTGCGGGTATGTAGTTCTTCTACTCTCTTTTCTAGAAAATCTTGTAACCCATGTTTTCCAGAACTCGGTCTGATGTTTTTTAATCATGCTTTTCTTATTTTGTTCGAGATATTTAGTTGGTTTTTCCCTCTTCTTTCTTGGGTTTTGCTGGGGTTTATTAATTTCTTGATATATCTGTCTACTCTCTCTCTCTCTCTCACTGACACACACACACACACACACACACTGATCAACTCTCCATAAGCAGGGTTTTTTTTTTCCGTGACTTTATTTTCTAAAAAAGGACAAACAATTTGTCTTTGAAGGAGTGTTGTAGTGTAATCATCTTCACAATAATACATCTTGTCTTCTTCACACTTAATTAGCATGTCTCCTAAAAAGTAAATAAATAAACAAAAAATAGCACAACCCTGTTTGTTGAGTTTCTTGATTTCATAAAGTGTTTGCGTTTGCTTAAAATTAATTTTGGCCTTTAATTTTCTGTTCATGAATTGATACCAACTACTGTTTTGCAATCCATTATTTTTTTATACCAACTACTATTATACTTTGCAGCCACAGTTTTTGATGGCAATAATTTATAATTTTGCTATCAATATTAATTTTGAGAGTACTGATTGTTGAAGGGCATGAGGGTCATGAAGTGCACCTATGCCACAGATGTGGATGGCCTTTTCCAAATGCACAACCTAGTGCTAAACACAGAAGAGCCCACAAAAAGGTTTGTGGAACACTTGAAGGCTACAAAATTATCCATTCAGAACACCATGGTGACCGTCTGGCTGTTTCAGATGATGACCATGCCTCTGATGATGATGAGCATCACACACCGAGTGAGAACATTTGATTCGATATGCATATTTGGTGGATACTGAATTGTGGGGTTTTGTTTGAAAGTTTTTCTTGGACTGAATGTGTTTTTGTATATGTTTATGATTTTTTTGTGTTCATTGAAGGTCCACATATTATAAAGAAAAATGCTGAGAGCAGTGGCAGAGTAGTTGAGAAGTCGCCCAAATCAGAAGAAGATGTGTTTTCTGATGCAGTTACGGATTTTTCAGACAGTGGGATTAGTCCCAAGTTAGAGGACCGCTTTGAGAGTGTGAAGGAATTTGGCAAGAGTTTGGAGCAAAAAAGTGTGGAGGGTGATCTTTATGGGAGTGGAGCATTGAAGGTTGAGGAAGCTACTGGTAAGCATATAAAAGACTTTGTTATACGTTTTAGATTAGTAGAGATTACTTGTTTCTCACTGGAATTAAATCATTTGATGACTGTAAGGTTAAGTTCAACTGTCAGCTTATCTTAATGATGTTAAATGGAAAATATTCTGTATATATTAGTAAATAAAGTTGGCCATGATCCGTACACAGAGGCTTACATGCCTATAATTTAGAGACTCTGAATCAGGATGATATGGATATTGATTAATTTTCTGACTGCCTGAGGTCAAAAGGCATCTATTGAAAATAGTGAGACAAGAAATGCTGAAACTTAATGCGATCAGTCTTAGACTCTTAGTAGTGAAGCCCAAACACACAATACCTAATGAAGCAGAATTCAATTTAGTTAGATGTTAAACTGTCCATCTTTGTATCCTTCTGTTTATATGCATGCAATTTTCGGTAAGGCTTTGGGGAATGTACATTAGTAAATCTTTATGCAGACAAAGATGCATGGGACATAATATGCAAGTAAATTCTGCTACAGTTAATGGGGCCGTTCTTTATTTGGCACTGTAGAATCTTGAAGATATTTCATTAATGTAATATATAAGTAGCTCTAAAATCTAAAACTGTCCTAGTTGCAATTAGATCTTTTATTATGTCACTTTTCATTTTGACTAGTGAATTTTATGAAGAAGATATGGATTTAAGAAAATCTGCCTTACAATGAATAGTATTTGTAGCTATTCTGCATGACATCATTCTTTAGCTTTGAGATATTAAAGTACTCTGGCTCAGAAATTACTTCTATTTGCTAGTCTGCTTCTTGGGAAAGAGGTTTGCTTATTCAATTTTTCACCGGTAGGGATAATTTGTTTGCTGTATTCAATGACATCTTCCCTGAAAGATTTCATTGTTTTGAGTTTATGAATCATCACTCTTATCAGAAATTTGTTTGTAGTTCATTTGTGCTTTTTGGTATTCTATTTCTAATAGAATACCAAAAAGCACAAATGAACTACAAACAAATTTCTAATTGCTTTACTCTTGAAATTTGGTCCTGATGAATGCAGATACAATTGAAAAGTCCAATGATGTAAGAAGTGAAGAAATAAGCAAACCTGGACCTCTACCAAATGGTAATAACCAGCCAGGTAATGTCATACCGATAACAGATACCGCTGCAAAAATGGTTTCTGTTGGACTCATAAATGATTCACTGCCTGAACATGGCGTTGGAGGGAGTGTAAAAGGTGAGATGATACCTGAGCAGGAAGCAGATATCCAAGTGCAAGATCATGGCTCAGCTTCTGTTCCTTTGGACCTTGAAGAAGGTATAGTTTTGGATCAAACAATAGCAGCAAGGGAAAATCAGGATGAATTATGTGATAAGTTGGTTTCTGAAGTGGCCAAACATGATCCATCCCCTCCATCTGAATCTCTTCAAAACGTGGATGCTTCTGAAGGAATTAATAGTGTGGTCCATTCGGCTGAAAGAAGTACCTTCACTGAATCCGTTGAGGTTTCCCTTGTGGATGAGACTCATCAAAGCGTAGATGCTTTTGTGGGGGTTAAAGAAGATTCTCATTCTACTGAAAATATTGAGTCAATTGAATCTGTTGGTGAAAATGTTTTACCTCAGGAAAGTTTGTTGAGTATGTCTTCAGTTAAGTGTAATGAAAGCAGAAAAACATTAGATGTTACCGAGCATTCTGAAATGGTTTGTATGGTCTCCTCCATTGACAAAGAAGAAATGCCAGAAGGTGGCAGCTTGGATGGAGGTCAGACTGCTGGTAACTTCAATGCAAATGAGGGAGAGAAGTCTTATGTGAATGGCAATGGAATCCTGGAATCTAAGAACTTGAACTCTGTTGATGCAGTTTCAGCCCTTGGCTCCACAGATAATGCTTTGGAATGTGAAGATGATATCACTACAATGACAAAGACAGGTGTCAATCATTGTGGAGAAAACATTATTAGTGCAGTTTTGGAATCTGGGAATGAAAAGGGTGAAGGAGCTTCTGTGGAAGTAGAAGTAATCCCTGATTCTACAATGCCTTCAGAAAAACCAACTGATTTTCCAAGTTCATGTGCAGCCGATAGTGATGCAAAAAGTTTACAAAAACTATCCGAAAACAATTCCAGTTCACCGGAATTCAGGGATGATGATTTTGAGAAATCCATTCAAGGACATGGTGCAGATAAGGTCATTGAAGTGCTGCAGTCAGTTGGTTCTGCTGGAGAAGGTCTCAAGGAGAATCACGAATTAGGTGATGCCCTAGATAAAAATTCCTTGCCAACTTCCTCCTGGAAACACACCGTCTCACCAGTAACTTCAGAACTGCCAAGTAATATTCATGTGGCAAAGAATGTTATCGAGTCTCTAGATGTTGCAGAAACTGTCAGCAAATTAAAAGATGATATTAAGGTTATAGCATCAGGAGTAACTACCGAACATTCCATTTCAGAAGAATCTCTGTCTCGACACTCTGTTTCAGGGTTAGTGAGCGGAGATGCTAGCTGTGACAGAGAAGATGCTGAAGCATCAGAATTCATCGTCCCCACTGAAATAACTGCTAAAGATCATGAAAGCAATGTTGTAACGAGGGAAATTTCAGAAAGCCCTACCCCAAGTGTTCAAGAAGCATTCCCCACAAGCAAATGTTTGAATGTTACTTCACCTGATGTTGAGCAGACATATTTAATTGATGATCTTAGCACCTTGAAGCCTGTTGACATTATTTCCAGTGCAGAACATACTTTTGATGGTAAGGCTTTAACATCAGATGAATGTTCCGCGACCTCAGACGCCCCAACTGTACAGCAACCAGCTACTTCACCTTCAGATGTTCAAGATTTTCATGGAACTTCTGCTACTGTTGATGATAAGACTCTCGTTAATGTTGAAGTTGTCACTAGCGTCAATGCTAACTCCGTACAAACGGAAGTTGACGACAAGCCGACTAAGCAAACAGATGATGCATCTGCAATTGATGTGTCCGGTAGTTTAACTAGCAGGTCTGATAGTCTGGAAGCGAACTGTGGATCAGTAGCTTCAGGTATGCCTTCACATCTCAATTGTAGTAGTCTGCTTGATACTACCTTGGGCTTTACTAGTTCACATAGTTGTAATATTTGATCTGATTTCTCAAATCTCCTCAAATTACAGTCTGTGATTTTTTAGTCTTGGTATCCCTCCATTTTAACACATCACAGACTGCACTTTGCTACATACTCTAAAATGCACTTCTCATTTATCATTAATTTCATCTGATCAACTGAAAGGCGCTTTCTTCTCAATTGACAGATGCATTAGAAACAAATTCTCAGAAGCTCAACACCCCGACTGAGGAAGGCCATCCCGACAAATCTGATACTTTTGAGCCTCCTTCTTTCATGACTTTGGTTCAATCTGGAAGTGAAAGAGAGAAGGTTACTGCTGCTGCAGAGATTGAGACAGTGCAGAAAAATCAACAACAAAAATCTGATGCTCTTCAGGCTGGCTGGTTCCCTTCTCTAACTAATGTAGTCAATGAATCTGAAGGCAGAAAGAAAAATGAGGAAATAATAGCCAAAGTGACAAACTGGAGCCCAGTGAAGCAGCAGCATGGCCCTCTGAAAAGTCTTCTGAATGAAGTCAAATCTCCAAACATAAACCAAGTTCCTGCTGCAAATCAGAAAGTCGAGGCTGAAGCTAAAGATGACAATGCTGGTGTGACTGCTACTGTGGGTTCTGTTCTAACTTCAGAAACACACACAACCAATGATCAGGATCCCAAGAAACATGTCGAGGAGTGGAACTCTCCGGCCAGATACCCGATTGAGATCAAGAAAGAGAAGAAGAAAGGGAGGCCATTTTGGGTTCCGTTCGTATGCTGCTCCACAGCACATAGCTAGGGACCTATGATACCTTCATCCCTCTTCATATTTTGATCGTTGTGTATGTTTGCAGTTAAGTATTGATTATCATTATATCCAAATTGTGGAGTAATATTTTCTGTGGAATATAACCGTGAGTGTGATATATTGTGTCAGCCTACATTTGACATGGCTTTGTATGTAACTTGAAATTAAGAAACCTTTTTTTTTTGTGTTGAAGTTGAGAAATCGTTGTTGATAATTGTTGCAGAGATTAATCTTGGGGTAGTTTATTTGTCATTGTCATATATAAAGATTAAACAGTTTTTTTGCTTTTTTTTTTAAATAAATCTTAAAAGTTATTAATGTAATTTTTTGAAGGGATAAGTATCTCGAGTATCATGAATTTGTCTTTCACACGCTTTGACCCCCCCCCCCCCCTCCCCCTCATGCTACTTAATCAAAATATCACCACTACTTTGAACTTTGAACTTGGCACACGAGTAACCATGCCAAATCCGGCTGCCATGTAAAATTCAAACTTCCCCAAAATTTATATCATATTGTATTCGTAAAAAGACAAACACTTCCATGCAGCGGTCTTAAATAGTGCTATATAAGACGGGTCGGGTTAACCAGCAAAAAAATAGAAAAAAACGGTAAAATCAGTATCAACAGTCTCACTAAAAAGTATCACTAAAAATTCAAAAAATATCATCTGTATCATTAAAAAGTAAGGGGTCTGCTAGTTATTTTATACTAGTTTATTTAGTTCAAATTGTGATTTTTTCCATTCGAATTAATGTTTAGAGCTTAGTAGTTTAGGGTTTTTTTGGGTTCATGGTTTTTTAAGGGTTCATGTTTTTTAGGGAGTTTTTTTAGGGTTCATAGTTTTTTAGGGGGGTTTTTTTATTTTTTTAGGGGGTTTTTTTTAGGGTATATTTTGTGTTTTTTAGAGTTTTTTAGGGGTATTTTTAGAGGTTTATTTTGTGTTTTTTAAGGTTTTTTGGGGGGTGTTTTTAGGGGTTTATTTTGTGTTTTTTAGGGGTTTTTTTGGGTGTTTTTAGGGGTTTATTTTGTGTTTTTAGGGTTTATTAATTCTATTTTAGGATATAAATTCATACTCATTTCAAATAAATTAAATCAATTTATTTAATTTTAGGGTTCACTAATGTTATTTTAGGATATATACTTTTGGAGAACAAAACAAAAAGAATAAAGAAAAAATCGAATAAAAAAATAAAAAAAAATGAAAAAACGCTCAGAAGAAAAAAAAAAATGACAGGCGCGTGACGCCCACGCGCCTGCCGCAAATAACGCCATTGCACGGAAGTCCAACTCTTGTAAAAAAGTTTTTTAAGTTCATATTATTGTAAATATGTTTGTAAGATCATGTAAAAGATCAAAATTGATGCTATTTTCAAGATATTTAAGACATTCATAATTTTTAGGCAAAACCCTATTTTGGGTCCCTATACTTTTAATTTTTTCTGAATTGGGTCCCTCTACTTCATTTGGTTAAAATGAAGTTCATGTACTATCAATTTAGTTAAAATGAGGTCCCTGTACTATGAATTTAGATAAAATCAAGTCCTTGGAGGACTTAATTTTATCTAAATTAATAGTAGAGGGATTTAATTTTAACAAAAATTGATAGTATAAGGATCCAATTTAAAAATAAAAATAAAAATTCATTTTTCTCAAAAATAAACGAATAAAAATTGAAAAAATAATAAAATAAATATAAATTAATATTTTAAGTAAAAAATTATTTAAAAATAAAATATAAATTTAATTAATTTTTTGAAACCAATGTAATTTTATGTTTTATTTTTTAAATAAAAAAATACTTTAATTTTGTATTCATGTTTTTAATTTTAAAAATAAATTAAAAAAATAAATAATTTAATTTTTATAAAATTATGCAATTTTAATTTTTTTTCAAAAGAGTAAATTAAAAAAACAATCAAACAATAGTTAAATAAAACAATCAATTAAATAAAAACAAATTTTAAAACTTTTGTTTGATTTTTTTTTCAAAAAATAATAAATCAAAATCAAAATATAAAATTATAGTGGTTATAAAAAAAATAATTAAATTTATTTTTTAAATTTTAAATATATTTTATATTTAAAAAATTCAATATATATTTATTTTTTATTGTTGTTTATTTAGTTTTTCAATTTTTATTTTTAAATTGTGTCCCTATACTATCAATTTTAGTTAAAATCAAGTCCCTCTACTATCAATTTAGATGAAATCAAATCCCTTAAGGACTTGATTTTATCTAAATTCATAGTACAGGGACCTCATTTTAACTAAATTGATAGTATAGAGATTTCATTTTAACCAAATGAAATAAAGGGACCCAATTCGGAAAAATTTAAAAGTACAGGGACCCAAAATAGGGTTTTGCCTAATTTTTAAATCCCTACGGTCTTTAACTGTATAAAGGTTTTGCCTCTATGATTTTTTTATTTTATTTTTTTGCAGATTTTTATATTCTGATTATATAATTTTTTAGCTTGAAATTAGTAAACTGTCCCGTCTTAAAAAGACCAAATATATCTTCGCAAAATCTCCTGTGCATCAGATGCATGGTCGGCCCGTGAGACGGACCCGACCCGCACCGACCCGACCCGTCATATAAATAGATTTTCTGACACTGTTCACTCATTTGGATCGCTTCTTCTCGCCTGCAAAACCCTAGCCCCCTTTTTGTTCACCGCGATTCTTCATCGTCGTCTGCAACCATGTCCCGCCTCATCTCCACCCCAATTCCAACGCCTAGCCGACTCATCTCCACCGTGGTTCCAACCCCTAGCCGCCTCATCTCCACATCGTCTGCAACCCCTAGCCGCCTCATCTCCACTGCGGTTCCAACCCCTAGCCGTCTCATCTCCACCGCGATTCCAAACCCTAACCGCCTCCCTAACCCTCTCTGCTCCAGCGTTCATACTGGATTCGGCGTTCGGTGGTTCGCGATACTAGATTGGTGGTTCGGCGTTCTCAAGTTTGTCTCTCTCTCTCTGTACTTCTCTCCATCGATTTCTTCTCCCCAAATTAATTTATTGGAATTGGAATATTATCCATAATTTGGTCTTGCATTTCAAATCTCTGTTTATTTTTCATTGCTTTAGTAATTTTTTTTATATAAATTTTCTGCCCTTTTTATTGATGCTCGTGTTTGAGCAAATTCATGAAATTGGAAATGAATTTCATTATCATGCTTCTGTTTGTAATTAGTTTAATGGGAGAAGTGGTTTTTTGTAGTTAAAAGTTGTTGAAATATGAGTTTACTGGTTATGGGGTTTATGTGAAAGTCTGTATAAGGATTGATGTGCCTGATTTTTTTTAAAATTGTTAGTAATGTATATCAATTGCAAAATGAAACTTAATTTTCTGAAATTAACTTAGATTTTTTTATTGAATGTTATGATGTTAGAAGTAGAATTTGGTTTGGAATTTTAATGAAATGCTACAAACTCTCATGCGAGTTAAGTTTTTGGGAGAATCTTAAGTTAGTATTATATATTACTATATATCACATCTGTGTTCTTTTGAATAGTTTGCATATTATAGTTCAGTATCAATGTTACTGATGAATAGTACCAGGTGAGATTCGTGTGAGTATCTGAATTCTATAACATATTTGTTTTTGTGTGTTTCTGTGCATTTTGAATTTTGTCTATTGATTTTGACATTAGAAATTGATTGGTACCATTTGATGTGTTGATTTGACTGATTAATTTGAAATTGTGTATAATTATTATGAATTATGATTTTAGGTATCATTTACAATGCTTATTAGTACCAATTGAATCAGAAACATGTATCAAAATTTTCAATTTATGTTTGTTTGTTATATGTTTTGTTAAATATGATGTTTATCTTTGTAAAATTTTGTATAGCCTGTTTTGACACTTTTATTGTTTGAATGTGCGTGCATTTGTGTACAGAGTATCAATTTGCATGATGTTTAGTACCAAATGAGATGTTTACAAGTATCAATTCTGTTCTATATTTTATATTTTGTATGTGTGTGCAATTTATATTTTTTTCCCAAAATCTTGAAACAGAATTGTACTATTTGAGTTGACTGTATGTATCAAAATTCGAAGTATTATGTTGTATAGTATGTTGTGCTTTTTATATGTGCATGTATGGGTTCAATTTTTATATGCATTTTGGTTTAGTTAGTGTTATTGGTTTATATGTCTATATTTTTATCATCGTGTGGTGTAGTATCACTCTGTATGCTTATTAGTACCATTTTATATGCATAGTAGTATCAAACTATTTCATACAGTAATTATGTAATCTATATTTTTCATAGTTTGTGTGTTTTAATATTTGGTTTCATTGACTTATATCAGGTTTGCTCAATGAAGAAAAAGGTGTCCAAGAAGCAAGAAGCTTCCAAGGGTGTGAATGTCACCGTGAAGTGTTTGATGTTTTATGTTTTGGTTTTTTTTTTATCGTGAAGTCTGTTGGTCGAAAGAAGCTTCGAGCCCCGTACTGTGCTCGTATTGCCCCTTACTGGAACAAATGATTTAAGCTTCGAAGTGTATAAGATGGTGCTTGCATTCATGAACGGGAAGAAGAAGTGAGTGAGAAGTTTGTATGTATTTGTTGGATATTTGTGGTGTTACGCTGGATATTAGATCAAAACTTAGGAATATTTTGATGTGGTGCTTTGGATTTGTTAGATGTGTTGGATTTGGTTGTTTGGATTTGGTGGTTTGGGTTTGTTTACATGAAGTTGGTTATAATGTTGGAGATGAGTTGAAATATTGTTCTTGTTTTATTTTTGTGGGATGTATGTTGGTGAATGGATGTTTTTGTATTATTTATTTTGATTGAATAGAATGGTGGTTTTGTATGTAGTTTACATGTTGATGTTGAATTTTGTCCTTTTAATAACTAGCATAACCTGTATTAAACAAGACCTATATTTATTCACACATACAATCGCAGTACCAATTGTTAATCTATATAGTATCAAATCTTCAATAAAAAAGTAACTATTGGTTCCATGTTAAGGTGTAATTTTGATATACGTATATTGCTTTTAAGAAAAGTCAAGTTTATTTTCAGAAATGATATTAGTATCATTCGTGTATTTATAAAACATCACATTTTTTAAAAAAGTAACAATACATCCTGAAGAGTATCATTTATTTAGCGTAAATGTATCAATTGTAAAACAAAAACGTATCATTTTTAGAAACAAATGTAATATCAGTTTAATGGGGATCTTAAAATCACAGACAGAAAAAGAGTGTCTTGTATCTTTCCTGCTTCACAATATATCAAGTTTAAAGGACTCCCTTTTCAATTCATACATATAGAATGTGCAAAACAAAGCAGGCTAGAATCAATCACCTAACACCATTGCAACCTAACTACACAGGAGTGCAAAAAAGGACAAAACACAAATAAATGCAACTGCTACTAGCTAATGCATCCATTGTAGCTTTAGTTTCTACTACATGTGGAGAAGTGTCTTTTCTTCTTAAACTTCACAAGAGTAATCAACATTTTTATTCAAATTGAACTCTTAAAACATCCCAAGATAAATTTAAAAAAATGAGCAATCTTCAATCCAATAATCTGCAAAATAAATTTAAGAAGTGAGTCAGTCAGATAGAACAGGTACCATTTAATAAGCATGAAAGTATCAATTGTGCTGAAGACAGGTACCGACCTGATATCGATCTAAAACAAACGAGGGTTGGGAGTCTTGGAGCCAAACTTACTCAACTAATTTGAGTTTCCTTCAACATTGTTCTTCTTCTTTCCAGCCAGTTTAGTAGCAATCGAAGCTTTTCCATCAAGAGCAAGCCTAACAAGACCGAAATCTGCTACTTTAGCCCTCATATGAATCTCAAGTTGTAATATTCATTGCTCTAATTCTAAGAAGAGTGGATTCTAAAATGCTTCGAGCTGCAAAATTGTGGGTGATTTCAACAAACATAAACACTCGATTAAATAAGCATAATTCACCAACACTAATTTAAGAACTCGAATTCAACAATCAGAGATCCAGACAGGGTCACAGTATCACCTAATGTGCACGAAAGTATCAATTAAAATATTGTACAGTATCAGAGTCGTGGGGGTAAAACCTGATCAGTTTATGTAAAAATTTTACCTCTGTATTGTGCTCGTATGGGGATTGCCTCACTGTCAGAATCATCAATTATCACAAGAGCTTTCGAATAATTTCCCACATTCATGTTAATTTCATCCATCCTAAGCAATATACACATCCAAGTATATTTTTCAAATTCCCAAAAAAAATTTCGAAAATCTATATTATTCAATTCTAAGAATCTGAAAAATAAATATCTCAACTACAATGGACACAATTGAACAGGTTTGATTGAATTCTAGAGTGTTACCTTGAAATTTTCGAGTTTGACAAAAAATTGAATCAAAATTGAATTTCTTCAATATATAATGTAATGTCTCCGTCCTACCTTCCGACGCGGTGGTGCTGGTCTTCCGGCGGCATCGGCGCTCGGGTGAGGTCACCGATCCTCTCTCGCCGTTGTGTGGTCGTCCTCTGCGCTGTCTCTCGACTCTCTTCTCTCTCGCGTTATTCTGATTTTCCTTTTTTTTTTTTTTAGGTTAGGCATGAGCTGGATCCGAGTTCATGGGCCGACCCGTCTCATGGGCCGGCCCATGCATCTTATGCACAGGAGACCAGCCCATATATCTTTATGTCCCGATTTTTTTGCCAATTTTTCTAAAACTGCCAAAAAAAATATCTGAACTTTAGTCATTTTTCTAAAAATGTCCTAAGTGAACAAATGCAAAAAAAAATACTCGCACTTCCCATTTTTTTGCAAAAAATGTCATCAATCAATTTTTCAGCACCGGATTATTAACATGGCATGTCAAAGTCCTCCTACGGGTTAGGTGAGTTGGAAAATAAGTTTTTCCGCAACACGTCTGTTCATTTAATTTTTTTTTTAAATAAAAATGATAGACAAATCAACGAGTTTCTTTTCTTCATCTTCGCCGTCTGCTTCCTTGAACCATCTGTCTAAGTCCTCAACATCGATCATATGCTAATCAGGATATACTCCATTTCCTTAGGCAACTTTGTGCTTTGTCTCTTAACCTCTTAGGAAGTGGCATCTTGGTGCTAGACGACTTATCGTATTCCATATCGTACTTCAACTAGTCGATCATGACATGAATGATTATATTTTAGCACTCTCAGAACTAGTATATGTACATAGGCCAGAGCCCTGCTATCTTTGGAACTACATAAACAATGGGTTTCATTGTGTTAAAGAAAAATATTCATGCTTCATCCTCTTCCATCATGCATCTTGTAAACAATTCTATTTCTTCTAGCAACCGTTTCTTCCTAATTTGAGAACTCTCACTGTCAGGATTTGACTGAGAAGACACCAGACCAATAAGAAAGGTGCGCACTCTCCCTACATAATCTTGGTTATCACCTACATTGATCTCCATATCATTTTCTCTGATGCAATCTTGGGTTTCATCAGTGTATACACGATTCCTGCATGCCTGAAAGACCTCATATGACTACGCCGTTAAAACAAAACAATGAATCATAAACTATCCCAAGTATATATGATCATGAAAAGGGGTGCAGTTTTGTACCTGGAAAACTCGAGTAAGATCAGCAACATGAGTAGAATTAAGAAGGCCAGAACACAGAAGCTCCCGAAATAAAGTCACTAACTCAGTGGTCAGATTGTCCGCGCTTAAGTTTTGAATGATATTTCCTATGGAAGAATCATCAAACACTTTAGTCATCCAGGAAGATCCCTTGCTGTGTTTTAGCAATGCAACTGCAACATTAGCAGCGGGCTTGTGATGAATCATCAAAGATTTTGTCAAAGTTGGAACTGACAAGGACACTATGAGCTCCTCTACTATCAATCTACACCATCCATATCTTTCTGGCAACACGGATTCTACTTTAAGTTGCTCCCATGTCATGAGAGCTGACAAGCATCGGGAACAGTTCAGCGCAACTCTGATGTCACCAAAAAATATCAAACCTTCTAATACAGATGATATTGACAATAGGTAGCCATCTCTAAATTTTAAATCAACCGCTTTTCTAATTGCATAATCTTGTAGTCCCATGAACAGTTCCGAAAGACAAAATGAAGCAATTAGCTTTACTTGAGTAGATCCAAAATGAATCATCTTGCATAAATCACGGCAATGGATGCTAAGATAGGATAGTGGCTGCATTGTAATCCCTTCATCAATCGATAGTTTCAAATCTACAATACCTGGAAGAATAGTTTGTACACTGAAATATCCGCGAAGTCAGAATTGAATAAGCAAAAAAGCACAGTGCATTTCTCCAGCATAATAAGAAATATGGTTGCTTTACCTTCTCAGGGAGAAAAAGAGAAGCAAAAGCACGAATATGAGAGCTTCCCCTGTCCTTGTTTCCTCATCATGATCAAACAGTGCTTGAGCCTTGGAACAAGCTTCAAAGATTGTGGAATTAATAATTGAGATCAGAGGAACATTCAGAACTACGATCTTTGAAGCCTCAGTTACTGCCTCTGTTGTTGAGTGGTGCAAAATCAGAGAAAGAGTTCCAATTATTGTGAGAACTTCTTCAGTCCATCCATATGATTCCATAGCCATGATCAGGTAGTTTATCAACTATAAAACAGTAAACATTTAGTTAATACTATAAATGTTCTTAAGCAACAAAGCAGAACAAATTAGTAAAATGTATTTACCTTCACAGTGATTCCTACCCAAGCTTCATTGATAGACAATGATTGAGACTGTACTGATTTTAGAATGCTAAAAACAAGTTGAGACGTGCACATGAACATTTTAGGAGAAGAGGAAGCCGAAAAATTGTAAATGTTTTCTAGCACACCATCTATTCCATGGATGCAAAACTGATCTGATGCAGCTGGAGCAATTTCAATTATCTCTGTACATGCCTCTAGAACTGCAATAATGTCATAATCGCGGCAAGGATTTTCAACAAGATCTCCCAGTAAGCATACGAAAATCACTGCAACAAAGTTGTCTCTGGATGTTATCAAATCAGCAAAGACATGGAGATCCACTGTTTGTTTAGTTTCCTTAACAAGAACCATGTCGTTACCAACTGAGTTGTTGCATCTGCAGAACTTCAATATCTGATTACATAACAACTTGCAGAGTTTTTCTTGTTGAAATAACCACATCAATGATGTCAAATGAATCTTGGTAGACAGAGAGTCCCAATCCTTTTCTTCCAGTAGCTGAAAAAGGATTCTTTCAGCTTCTGGACTGTAAGGCATTTGGTATCGCATCTTGGCAAAACCCCTGTAATATCCATAAAGATTTACTAATAGTTCTATAGTCACTGAGGCAGAGGCTCCACAAAAGAAATCACCACTATTAAGTAAAATAAATTGCTCGAGTGAAGATAGTATCAACTTCTCATCAGCAAACCTTCCAACAGAGAAAAAGAAAAATTAAATCAACATTATGTTAACAGAGATAGAGTGGTTGCATAATTTTTGTGAGGAGCGTGTTACCTGTCATTATAGAGAGAACTAACATACAGTACCAGCAGAACTGCAGATTGACAAGCAAACAACTCAAGATTATGGGAACTCTTCTGACCAAGAAGGAATAGCAAATCTGTGGGGTCAGTTGGCAAATGGAGAGCAGCATCCCTAATAGGTTGCCCTGAATCAGTTCCTAGGAGTATATCCACGATTGAACTGAAGATCACATACACACTCTGCTTCATTTTTGCCACAGGAAACAAACCCAAGCATCCAAACAACTCACTGAACCATGAAGACAAAACTAGACTCTCTGCAAAATCCTTGGCACCAACATTAGAATCAAGCAGTATTGAGTGAAATGTTTCTATGACTCCCAAGGCAATAGCTTCTTCTTGCATGTCATTGATCGCCGCTGTAAACCAAGGTAATATTTGCATTTTACATATGTCAATTATACAAAATCTCAGTCCCACCTTAGATGAGTCCGGGATTTCGTCTTCCTGGCCATAGGCATATGCTTCCTTGATTAGGTAAAGAAAATGCAAAATTTGATCTGTGTTAAAATGGTTATCTCCAAAACAAATTGAAACAGCAGTTGTTGATGCATCTTTAATTGATGCTGCAAAGTTTAAATTCCCACGAGAAGATGAACATTTCATCATGGCGACAAGTATGGAGCATGATAAAGTGAATGTCTCTGGAAGAATGCCAATCTCACCAGCTATATGTTTCTTAAACATCCCTGCCAAGATACTACTTATTTCCTCAACAATACAGGTTGATACTATTCCAGGACAGTTTAACACACACTTCGAAATGAGATTCAGTAACTGACACTGGACAGGGTGAAAAGGAATTTCAGTTACATAACGCAGAACAGGAACTAGTGTTGAGAATCCAATTGCCAGTCGTTGTATGAAGGCTTGCTCAGAATTTGATAATAGATGAAGAACGTGAATTGAAGAGTTGACAATGGAATCTTTGCTTCCTGCAGAATCAACCGAATCAGGAATAGAGAAGAACAAAAATATCCAGATATGAACAGTTAGTTATATGAAATCAATCACTTTTTTATGCAATAATGTTTTTTTCATAAAATGATCAATTGAGAAAAGAAATTAAGCTACGGTCATATTTGAGTGTTGAAGAAAAGCACATTCCCCTGTCAGTTTATTAATCGATACTGAAAAAGTAAAAAGTTTGCGGATAATGACGATGCAAATTAGATTCTACGATGAGTCATGAACAGGACTTAAATTGTTATTTCCTACATCCAAGTAAAGTAATTGTAAAGTGTCCAAAATAATGCATTATCATCAATTATTTGTTCATAAAACATACTGTTTGTAAGACTTTAAAAAAATGCATAGCATATTATGTTTCTCGAAAGTATACCTGATAATCTCAGTATTTCAAATGCATAATCTGCTATATTTTCTTCTATGAGAACTTGGCATTCCTTGTGTGAGACATTTTCTGATGAAAGATATTTAAAGATCAAATCCAATGTTGCAATCTGAACTTGACTATCTGAAGAAAGCAGTGGCCCTTTGACTGCCTCAGCAAACAATATCTCTAGAGATGGGCCGTTGATCACATCCTCTGTCATTTGCATGAATCTCTCAGCTTCAAAGGAATCTGTGCTCTCCGCATGATTTAAGTATGCATTCTGAAAGAACCCCCGCTGCGCCAACACCGTCAAAAATGCTACAGAGTGATAATACGTGGTCATAATACACAATATAACAAGCATTCATTGTTATGTAATAATCACCATCGCTCTATGATCAGAAGCATGTCAAAAACTACTTCAAACAGAGTGTGCTGCAATAATTACTGGCAAGGAACTGTAAGGTTCGTGTTCTCATAGTCCTATGTTGTAGTGGAGCTGCAGACTGGAAGCATCTGTGCCGCAAGGTGATTTCACTACTTAACATGGTTATTTTAGGCTACAGATAAGATGCTTTCGTGTTTCCATTTAAGTTAAATCAAGAACAAGTTATTTCAACTTTTAAAGCAATCAGAATTGATATAATTTACCACTCAAAAAAAAAAAAGAACTGATATCGTTTAATTGTTGATTAGCATCTAAACTATCATATGCTGCTGCAAATTTGGCCATAGCTGGAAAGTGAGGGGAAAAGAAAGATACTAGTGAAAATAAAGGGCAAAGGAAAGAAACCAACCTAGACAGTTAAGTCGGACATCATCACTTTGGCTTTTCATAAGGATATTAAGTGAAATTTGCAAAAGCTTGGGGCAATAGACAAGCAAAGCATCAGCGCCACAACCGTCCATATATGAGTAATGGAGGAGGGACAATCTGTATAAAACAAACATAATCTCCCCTTGGATTTCATCACTACATAAGACAAGAAAGAAGATTATTTCATACTTGAGTTTGTGCAAAGTCAAAAGACACATTTTCTTTGTGTATCGGTTGAACTCACTTTGACAACTGAAGCCCTGTGACAAGGTTGAAAATGAGAGCATCTTTGTCTCTAATGCATGTATACAAATTAGAATCCGGATTATCCAAGACAACCCCGAAGCAGTGAAGCTGCATCAAAATGAAAAATGTAATGATTATGCAGACATGTCATGGTACATTCAGAATGGAGATGTCATGTTTAAGATAGATTGCCATTGTAAAGGGTGATGGTATCGACACTATCCTTCCAAGAGTAAATTATCAGATATCCTGAAATATCAACATGAAATTACTCTAACCATACATCTAAAGATGCATCATGTTAGTGAAGAAAAGTCAAATATTGATGGAGTAAAGGCACAAAATTGTAAAAGAAAAGATAATTTCATATACTGGAGAGAATGAAACAAGAACAAGGAATTAATTTCCCCAACAAGATAGAATATCTTGTCCCTTAAGGGCTGATATACCCCAACAAGAATAAAAGTCCTGTCCCTCAGTCTAAACTGATTTTCAAATTATTATTCTGCATGCTCCCTATTGTTATTCTTTCTCCATCAAATATGCAGGCTTTACGGGTAAACCTTAACGATAGGAGCACATGTTTTTTGTTTTTTATTTTTGAAATTTTCAGTATTCAGTATGTATAGCTGTCGCAGACATTTAAATAGTCATAGATTTCAACCACCCGCAATAAAAGTGTGTTGGTCTCAACTATTTCTGGTATAATCATTTTAATAAATAATGTTTGCTTATAAATCAACTGAAGGGTTGGCTAAGAAATCAATTGAAGTTTAAAGATAATTAACAAGAAAGTAGAGCTTACTGCTCATTGATGAATTTTTTTTATAAATCTAAAATCCCACTTTATATTCTAGCTTGAAAAGCATGTTTCTGAGGATCAGAACACAGTTCTCTGGGATGAGAATTACTATTCACTTCACTTCAGTTCAACTATTAAAAACGGACAGGGATTAAATACTCTAAACATAGAATCCTTGAATTGATTAATCAAGAGTTGGATGAACTACATTTCACTGAGAAAAATTAAAACATCTACTGCCTTTATTCATTGCCTTTAGTTAAAAATAAACATCTATTGATGTGTGTTAAGCTTGCGCAGTCTTTCTTTTTGAATACTGCAAAGACACAATTTTATATATACTGATCAGTAACCAAACTTACGAAAAACATCCAAACATTTGTAAACATGACTTGCCCGCATACAACAAGGGGTATTCAAAATAAACGTTTGCAGATATTACCAAATTGCACCAAATGACAGAAACTAATTTTCAATAATCACCATCTAAAAGTAATTAAAGCTCTATTCAATAGCTCAAGACACCCTACAAACAAGACCAATTGTAATTTTTGCACTCAATCTTCTCTAGTTGTAAATTTCTGACGATGCCAAAGTATACAACTTAACAAGCACCGTGAAATGGCCCAAACATAGAAAAAACCATCAAGTTGCTGTAAGAAGTTTCCATCAATGTGCATATATGAGCATCCTTTTTTAGCTTTAATTATAGTCCTCACCTATCCAGTAAAAACACACAGTTACCTAATATGCCAATCAATCATTCAATTACCACAAACTTTGATAAGCATCACTACAGAAATATTAACACCACGATTACATTGTACAGCTTTCAGAGACTCAAAAACAGATATTATCAGCCATTAATGAAAGCCTATTAACCATCTCATGAATCATCAATTACTTTTACCAGAAAATGCTCAATTTGCTGTTAACTCAGCAAAGTGCAGTGCAAAAAAAAACGAAAATGCTCGAATTCTGCCGTAGTAGTTCTTCCATTTTTGTCCTTTCAAACCAATGCAAATTCATACTACTCCAACAAGCAAAATCTCAGAAAAAGGAAATGATTCGGCTATTACCATGTACAACTGGCGACGACTCCAAGCCAACGAGCCACTGGAAAGACAATCTGAAACCCTAGCCACGAAGTCATTATGCAAATCCTGATTGCCATTACAAATACTTCTCGAACCATCACATAATACCTGGATCAAATCAATCGACTGTTTGGCAATCGGCTCGTCATCAAAGTTGGATAACACAGCGACGAGAGGGGAAACGAGGAAGTGAGAGTGGAATGCGAGAAGATCTCTGAAGAATTGATGCTGATCAAGGGCTTGAGAGAGCTGGGAAAGGGCGTAGGAGACGTGGACGGTGGGGGATTTGGGGTTAGAGAGGAGACTGGAGAGGCAGAGAAGGCATATCGAGCCGCCCTCCGCCGTGGGAAGAATGAGGGTGGAGCGGTGGCCCTGCGTGCAGGTCTCCAGCGCCGGCTGTAGCGGTGGAGCGGCGGTGGTGCCGTACATACTTTGATACTCTTCAGACTTCAAAGATATTTTTCAAATGGAAGGCGGGAAAGGAGATTTTTACGGTTCGAGCGATTTTCCACTATAATTTATATTTATATATCTCCATATATAAAATTAAGTTCTTGTATCTTAATTGGCTATAATTAATTTCATATAATATCATTTTGTTAAAATCAATTTTTTGTACCTGCATGTGAATTTGATGTATAAATATTGAGCATGCAATTAAGCAGATCTTCCCACATTATATCCAAGTGTCAAGTTGCACGCCATGTTGCATACATTTGATTAAATTAACACATCTTAAGAGGCTTATATTGGTTAGTATAATTATATTTACATACCTAATTATATTCAAAATTCAAATGAAAGTTCAAAATGTTAGTTAAATTCAATTTGCGTATTTTCCAGCTCCATTTATTCATGCGTCACGTTCCACAAAACTACAATAAAATATTCATTTTAAGTCTCCTTAAATATGATATCTTTTAGATATTCAATATTTTAATCACTGATATCTGCATTTAGTTCATATGAGATTATTATTGTTATAGTTGATATGGTTGACTTGATTATATTGTGATGATTAAGTAATGAGCCGAATTCCTGTCAGCTTGCCTGACATAGCTTTTGTGTCAAAAAGACAGTGTAGCCTTCCCCGCTAAAAAAAAATCTAGTTCAAGCTCACGAAAAAATTATTAAAAAAAATTAAAATCACGTCAAAACTAACATTATGCTAACCGCATCACTGATATCATCAAACATTCTAAATTTCCAACGATCATAACTTTTTTTGTTCTAATCCGATATATGCGTGCACGCGTTTGAATCACATATAATGAATGCATAAGTCATTTACTAGCATTAAAAAAAACACATGCTTGTAATGAAAGTTTGGAGATTTTTTTTTCGCGAATGTGGTTGATGTCTAAGAATAGCGCATTATTATAGATTGTAAAAGGCAAAACGAAATCGATATAGATAAGAGAATTTTTATTGGGGAGGTCTCCTGTGCAGGAGCCTCCCCCATGAGACGGCATGAGACGAGACCCACGCGCGGCTGAGTTGACCCACACGCGGCGCGTGTTTCACACGCGCCCGCATTTTTTCCTTTTTTTTTTTTTTTTCTTCTTCTCTTTTTCTGTTTCGTTTTTTTTTTGCATTTTTTATGTTTTTCTTTTTCGTTTTTTCTATTTTTCATTTTATTTTTTCTTAAAAAAAACACATATAAATCCCTAAAAAATCCCCCCAAATAAATTATAAAAAACACAAAATAAACCCTAAAAACACCCAAAAAAAAACCATAAAAAACAGAAAATAAACCCCTAAAAACACCCCCAGAAAATCCTAAAAAAACAAAATAAACCCATAAAAACACCCCCCAAAAAATACAAAATAAACCCCTAAAAACACCCCCAAAAAACAGAAAAAAAAAAAAAAACAAAAAAAACACGAATTGGTACTATTTAGTGTTCGAATTGGTACTATGGGTTGCGATTTTATTTTATTTTTTTGCACGGGTCGGTCCGGGTCAGAGCGGGTCCATCTCATGGGCCGACCCATGCACCTGATGCATAGGAGATTTGGCGATTTTTATTTGCACTGCAAATTTTACTCTTTGTAATTTACTTACTCAATGAACAATATATTTTACTTAATGCACAACATATATTTACATTGATACCCTACTACTCTAAAAATTAATGTTATACATAATAAAAATAAAATTTAATTAAAAAAACTTTCTTCCTCGATTCATCGCAACGCCACTGCCTTCTTTGTCCCACCCTCATCATCTGCAAACTTGCAGGCTATAGCCAGGATGAACGCAACAATTTTAACTTGAGGACGAAAATCAATTATAATACAAATACAAGTAAGACAAATAAATATATGTATTTAAATTAAGTAATAATTTTTTTTGTTTTTCCTGTTGATTATTGAACATATTTAAAAATTCGTACAAAATCATCAATCATGCTTCTAACTTCTTAAAAAAATGGTGGGGCAAATATAAAATTATAAGAAAAATGAATATAATCATAGAGTTAAATTTATTTTAGCCACTTAACATTATGAAAAAATGATTCTGGCCACAAACTTAATAAAAAATTATTTTAACCATTTTGGGCCTGAAATGACAACCTTACCCTTAATGAAAATATAATTAAAAAAGAACAAAAATGTTTTTTAAAAAAAAGAGTAAATTTCATTTTTGGTCCCATTAAAATATGGTCAAAACACTTTTAGTTTCTAAAGTTATTTTTTTGGTCTCAAATGATATTTTTTCAATAATTTTGGTCCCTTAACATATTTTTTTGAGAACTTTAATCCCATAAGATATTTTTCTGACAATTTTAATCCCAAATTAAAACAGAAAGTTAACTCGGGATTAAAATTGTCAGAAAAATATCTTATGAGACTAAAATTGTCAGAAAAATATCTTACAGGATAAAATTGTCGAAAAAATATCATCTAGGACCAAAAAAATAACTTTTAGGACTAAAAATGTTTTGACCATATTACCAAAAATAAAATTTACTAAAAAAAAAAGAGCAAATGCAAATCATCTTCTTCATTACCTTCTTCCGCCCCGACCCACTCCATGCTCCCCAACCAGGCACTCGTTTGAAGGTCAACAAAGAGCTACTGTCGTTAGTGCTTGAGCCATTGCTTCCAGAGAACGGATGCTTCAACTTCTTCATCCAATAACCACACCGCTGACCAAAAAATAAATTTCTTCATTGCACGATTGGAGAATGCTTGCCAGAAAATATAGAGAGTGCTTGAATGCTCGAGTGTTTAACCACTCGAGCATTAATGGTCAAGGAAGCTTCATCCGAGCATTGAGAGAGAAAAAAAAGCTGGAGCTCCATCCGAGCACTTCGAGAACTCGATAAGAGCACGCCTTGGTTGAGCACTTTCCATCAGCGATGATAAATGCTACAGTACATGAATGCTCGAACTAGTCCAGTACTCGAGCATTTGAGTCTCAAGCTTTGCTCGTTTGTCATCCCATTATCGTTCAACTGCTCGAATGCTCGAAGTATTCGAGCATTCAAGAACCTTTTTTTCGGTAGATGAGTTGAAGATCTGGTGATTCGGCGACTTCAACGACTCAACAAGTTGAGATTTTTTTTGTGTTAGTCTTCCGGGATCGAGTAACGGTGAGAATGGTAACGTAGGAAAACTAGAATGAGGTAAATGGTGAGAACGGTGGTGCGGCCATGGCGACGGTGGTTCTACGTTTGTTGCCGGCATCAGTAGAGGAAAGAAGTAGGAGGAGTGACGGGTTGGTCAAAGAGGGGCGTCACCAATGTGGGGATGGACTGTTTGAGAGGAGAGATGAGAATAAGAGAGGTGGAGGTTGCTGTGAGTGGTGTGGCAGTGACGGTAGACTGAGATTTGGTGAGTTAGGGAAGAAGATGACATATTTTTTTTTTATTTTGTAATTTCTTTTCTATTTTATAATTCTTTTACTAAATTCATTAAGAGCTTAAAAAATGGCTACAATAAAGTTTTATAAAGTTTATGGGCAAAATAAATTTTTCAAAAAGTCAATTGGCCACTTTGAATATCAACACTATAATCATATTAGGGGAATGTAAAACTTAATAAAAAAAACTTAAATGAATAATTTGAGCATAACGATTAACAATAAGCACTATTATATATTATATTATATGTGAATTGTGAAATAATAATAGATAAATAAAACTCTAGCACTAAAGTCTTGATTCATTTCTATCAAATCCATAAATATAACTTCAAATATATAATGAATTAAACTTAAAGCAAATATAAAATATAAAACACTAATATGAATAAAGAGAAAAAAAAAAAAAAAAAAAAAAAAAAAAAACTTACCCTCAACTCCATAATAGCAGCCGCAAAGACGAAAAGGGTGGAAGTATTTTTTATGATCGTAGTGAATAAAGATTTCATTTCTTTTAGATAAAATACTTATTAAATATTATTTTATTTGTACCATAACTAAATCAATTTATGTTATCCCCAAATATAAAGGTCCGCCAAATGTGGGCCAATAAAAATATATTGGAATTAGTACCAAGGTCTTAAATTCATGGGGAGGTGCGAAAAAATATTTTTATTATACTCCCGAGTTCGTGTCTAGCTATAGCCCAACTACAATAAAACCTCTATATAAAAATAATCTTCTTATAGTAATAAAAAATTGTGGTCCCAACTCGGGACCAGTTATAAATAAGAATAACTTCTACATTGTAATATTTTGGTATTTTTTTAGGATCATCCTTAAGAAATTTACCTCCATATAATAATAAAATGACAATAAATTTCAAATATATTTAAATATTTATATAAAATGTCCAGAACTATTTAACTGCATATGTTACATTAAACTTAAGATTGTATAAATACTTATCTAAAGTTTCCTATGATAGTGCTTTAATTTTTTTGGGTTAATATCACATCCTTTAAGTTGCACGTTCGAAGTAATTAGTCAACACAATCACCTTCTTGTTGAATCTAAAATATTTACAGCTGGTCCAACATGTTTGAAGCATATTGACACAATACTTTTTTTTTTATACGCTATCATTCTCTGGATTAATATCACACTCCGCATCTTGTGTGATTTCTATATGATGTATTCTTCAGTTAAAGCACATGAATGAATCTTATATACTTTTTAAGTTCATGTTTTTTAAATATGTAGAGACATGCATTTCCAAGTGTTGTATAATATATATTGATTTTTTTTTTTAAATAATGATTTTTATATGTAAACTTTATATAAGAATAACCTCCCTATAGTAATATTTTCCTCTGATTCCAATAATATTACTGTATAGAGGTTTTATTATAGTTAACCACCACCATCTTCAACCTTCTTCTCCGACGAGTGCTCGCCAGCTACTACTTTTGTCGACAATCTTGAAAACATATATTGTACATTCGAGGATCAATTTTCGAATCTCTAAAACAAGATTCGAACTGAATTTTTCAAACTAGTTTTGGATTTTGAATTTTCATCCTCTATAGCAACAAATAGTTGGCGATTTTGAGGAGAGAGGGAGGTTGGCGGCAACTGCCGTGAGCAGTGAGCTAATAAGGATGGATAAAGGGAGGCGGCAACCGGCAAGTTGCAGATGGTGAGGATGGAGAAAGAAGGGAGGCAGCTGCGGGGAAAAGATGGTAGGTCCATTTATTTCTTTTTTTTTTTTAATTATGTTCATTTTTATTTTATTCTTTTTAATATATGGTGCAAGGAGTAATTTATATTGTTTAAAAAACAACTTAAAGGATACTTAAATAATTTTAAAATTATTTAATTTTTATTTTTTTTTCATTTGTGATGCAAAAAGTAAAATCTAAATAATGATTAATGATGGCACAACAATAAAAGATAACTAAAAAGCCCATGTATTATTTGATGTTAGCATCTATGCTAGTAGGTTTGCAAACCAACTCGTAATCTGTTTTTTAAACTGAACTGAATAAAATTGTACAATCAAATTCTTGACTTATGTTTGTTGAGTTCATTTAAGTTCGATTAAACTTGTAAACCGTAAACAAATTCAAAAGTAATTTTTACGTCAACCTCCTCGAGAAGGCCAGCACATACACTAACACACACAATGAGTTAAGCATTTGACACGGTTGAATAGAATATATATATATATATATATATATCACACGAGGAAATGATGAATTTTCATGGGCAAACATGAGCATCAGTACTAACAGAAAAACTGCTACAATAAATCCTGAAACAAGAAAACTTTCAAGTTTCATATATGCTCTGAATATGGGATCCTGCACATGATCAACAAGCCAAATCGAAATCAAAATTCAAATTCACTCCTCACCATCACCGTTCGGCTTCAACAGCAAAATCACAGAGTTACCTGTCAAAAACAAAATAAACCCGACACTAAGCTGCAATTCAATGATCATGAAAAGAATATTCAAACAAGCAACCCGGTAATCTGTGCAAGGATGAGGGGCAACAAAATATAGTCTCACAAAGATATGAGGTGTTGATAATTTATAATTAATGAGTTTTCTATGCTAATAACATATATGATATACCAGTTAGTAAAATTAGAGAAATCCAAACGAACTAGTCCCCACTTGCACAATAATTTTCAAAGATTCGAATGGGTTTCTTTCCTGTTGGATCCAACATCTTAGAAGCTGGGCTAAGCTAGGTTTGACCACATATCTTGTGAGAAAAAATGTAACCTTGTTGGAGCAGTAAGATCAAATGCACCCAACATAACTCAATGTCTATCAAATGTTTCAACACACGGATTTTTTTTATTGTACTGATTAATACAAACACTAGCATGATGTATGGAGAACAAACAAAAGTTATTCTTAAGCAAGATGTAAATGAAACTCTTAGGTGCAAAAAGTATTCAGTTGGCCCATGCACAGATTACTTATATTCCACCCAAAAACTGAATGAACGACCAGGGATTGCAGCGAGAAACAAATGACAGTATATCGAAGCCATGCAGGCGGGAAGATTAGTGCAATTAGTACATGGATGAGAAATAGGATACAAACCAGACAGGTCAAAGTCAAACTGCTAATTTTGGATCCACTGTTCCAGTAGCATTTCCTTCTCCTGACATGAGAAGATCTGGATCCTGCAGCCAATAATAATAACAGTATTAGTGTTACTGACTCAGTCTCAGTGTATAAAAGAGGCAAGTACAAAAATCAGTCTAGCAGATGGTCACCTCCATTCCCCACTTGATGTAATCTGGGGACTCACAAGCCTTGTACTCATCGACAAGACTCTCAATGATATCTCTGGATTCATCAAATTCTGAAAGATCATTGTCCTGAAAATTTTTCAACATACTCGAGTCAGTCACAGAGCTGACAAATTATAACTGGGGAAAACCTAATTAGATGTCCATCCTCAACCGAAAGAGAGCAGACAAGTATGCGACTATGTTATCCAATGATTCTGTTTTGGAGTGACATAAAGGAGAAAATTCAACATGTGATCATCTTACTACTTAATGTTATAGATTCAGTTATCTGCATAGCCTTATCTAGGGATATAAAATAGTCCTATCAATCAAAATGAATTCACACAAAGACTAACACAGATTAAATGAGAGAGAACTTACAGCAAACATTGGGTGATTCCTATAATTATCGAGAAAAGCTTGCCTCTTTCTCAGCTTGTCATATTGGCTCAAACACTTGGAGAATAAGTGGCGGATGCCAGTATGACTGGCTAACATGAGTCCACTCACCTAACAATTATAGAGAAATATACAATCAGGGTCCTTCATATTTCAACTTATGCTCAGCTATATACAACTCATCAAATAGAAAAACATGCAACAGGTTGTATGAGTTTTGTAGATAAATCACTTTAAAGCAGTAATGGGGCTTAAGCCTTAAAGTAAAAAACGAGCCAGCTGAGCAACTGCTCAGGTTTAGGAAAGAATTGAGCTGAATTTCACTTCAAGATTTATGTCCGAGAGAAAGGATCAACTTTCTGTAGATAAAAACTGAATCAGGAAACACTCCTTTTCTCACTACAACACCAACTAGGTTGTATTAGAAGAATAGAGTGGACATCTTCCAGTGATCACTTTCATATGGGGCCATAAGGTTAGACTTGCTACCTTGAGCCATAAAGGTGAGAATTATTACCAGTTTACCACCCAAAATTTAAGGACGAAAAGGTGGGAAAAGGGAAAGTACATTTCACACGCTACAATACCAAAATCTCTCAATTACTTTTGTGTTATAAGGCGGAATATGGTAAAGAGATAATAGAGGTATCACGATGTTAACAAGCCAGCTACAGTATCTTGCCCTAGGCCCATGAGGGCAGGGAAACATTCGTATAGATTTTCTCCTACCCCCAAGGAAAAAATATGTGCGTGTGTTCCACAATTTGAACACCCCCCCTCTACATACTAACAAAGAGCTCACATGCCCACTGCAGCCCTAAAAGTCTGCAATAACGCCATTCTATCACATTCAGGCTCAGGTTTGGGCCCAGAATTCTCATAATGTACTCTGCAAGCAACTACTGCGAACTTACCATACAGTCACAAAAAGGAAACATTAGCCAAATAAAAAAAAAAAGAAAAAACTTTAAACTTATGCAGTTCATGAAGTACTCCATTAGCAACTACTATTAACTTATCATCACTTGATCAAAATGTTTACTTGATTTGATAGGACACTCAATATGAATTTAGTCCTATAACTTGTTTAGGATATATGATGAAGTACGAGAAGGTTACATAGGTTTACAGATTCCGGAGGAAACACACACACACACATTAACTATGAAAAGAAACTTAAGCCAAAAAAAAAAACATTTTACTTTTTCAGTTCTCTTTTTTTAAGTGGTGTACTTGTATCACGCCCACTTTAATCTCGAGATCATTAACTGTGAAATGCCATCAGAAAAAATACATAAAAGAAATTAGAGAAAAAGGAAAGATCTACACATTAACAACACTACTAAGCTAATGTATACCAATTTATGTATGTGGGATGGGGTGATTGGTTTATGGATGAGCAATCATGAAACAAGAGTTAGCACACCAGTTGAGTAAATGGGAAATTAGCATGTTCCACATTCATGAAATAAAATTCTTATAAATGGAAACAGAACAGGTAAAATCTTACACGGTGAGCGGTTTGAACATAAGGAGATTTCCTGGACAGAGCAACCTATTAAAATAACAAAATAGAATCAGATAATAATAACTTGATTTGATAACCCAAATCAAAAGGTAATGAAGTTCTGATCATACCTGGATGCTAGCAGGACCCCATTCAATAAAGTTAACAAGTTTTCTTTCTCGTATTCTCTGCAAACTGTCGTGAACCTGGTTGGTTTTAAGATCACTTAAGTTAGTATTGCTGGTATTACAAATAGGATGCATATGCTGTTCAAAATAATGTTAAAACCAGAGCATGGTACTAGGTCCTTTGAGATTAAAATATTAAGCAAGCCAAGGTTTATGGAGAGTGAATATAACAATGGTTGAACATTAATAAGTGTAGCACCATCAAGCTAATGGATAATCCATCTCAGAAATGACATGGGTGACTATAGTTAATAGTTCCACAATTCTTAGTACTATAGGTCCACATGGGTGACTCAAATATTGAATTTTCAGTTGGGCTCTCATTGGAACAAAAGAGTTGTCAATCCCTGCGTATTTTATTCCATAGTTCTCACGAATTAGTAGTCACTGTAGTTTCATAAAAGAACTTATATAAATGTTTCATCCCTTTGTAAATATCCAATTAAGCTCCAGCAACAAACAGTGATATCTTTTGCTGAACTCATGATCTTCAATAATAGCTGCTGAACTTAGGAAATTATAGTAGCTCTAAATACATTTATTTGCATCCATATATTTACGAAGTTGTTCCAGTTGACTGGCATTAACCCTAGATCCTTGCCCCTGAGAAATTAATTAATAATTAATACTTTATGTTAGAGCTCATTTGTGGGCGAGCTAGTCTATGTTTTGCATTCTATATGTGATTTTAGTCTTGTCAGTACAAAGATGAAGATTATAGAATCAGACATTTCAAGTGAGCTTATTCCCGCAACTATGAAGATAATTGCAATGTCATAGACAAGATAACGAACATCAAAATTATTTCAATATTACTCCAATTCACTATGCTAAATCTTGTTGAGGGGGTCATTTAGAGTACAATCTAGACCTTTTTAGAATTTAATAAACAGAACACCATCTATGCCAAATTAATGGCTACTAATTTCATTAGTTCATAAGTTAAAATATTCCAGAAAAGATTCACTAGTTTGCACCCTGCTTAATCTTACTGTAGATAGAAAACTTAATGATCATTAAATGAATCCTTGTAGATAAGCTGCAGAATTATTTTTACACTCACAAGCATGTACACTTTACAAGTATATTCTGAAATATAAACAAAATACAACTCCCAAGTAACCACCAGCACCAAGAAACCATGTCCAAATTTGTTGATATTTAGAATAAATACCTGAGTAGGATCCACTTCTCCCTGAATAATGTTCAGAATTGATATATATTTGGCCTGACTAGCCTCTTTTGTTCGGGAAGACGAAACCATTATATTTTTTGTCTGTAAAAGAGAACACCATGAGGACATTTTTCATAAGTGTGAGAAAAATGAAGAAAATTCTCTCTTGCCTGAAGAAGTCTTCTCATTACATCAAGTACGGTTGTTTTCCTAATTACATTAGCCTGCCAACGGGAGTAGACATTAGATTGCTTTTGAAGAATTACACTTGATCTCTAAGCAACAAAACGTACAGGAAACTAGGCCTGCTTTATATCTTTATATTCACAATATAATCAAAAGTAAAAGTGTAAACCCTAAACATCAACCATCACAACAGAAAGACAGTCAAATCTCGTATCTACTCTCCATATATAGGACACATAATCAACAAAAACTTGTCAGATTTGATTGATCATTATATAATACTGATATGTGTTATATAAGATAATTTCCTGATTCAGGCATATAAGAAGTAACTTAAATGCATACAAATAAGTCAAGCAGATATGATGTAACTTACTTCATACATAACAGTTTTTAGAGAGAAAGTATAAGACACTTCTGGAGTTAGACTAACACAATACATTCTAAAGTATACTTCTAGGTATTTTTATTTAATATAAGAATTCTACAAGCTGATATCATTTCAGCGAAACTACTCAGTTAATATCAAAAGTCTCCATTCGTACTTGAGCAAAATTTATAAAAAAAAAAATTGAATCATTCAAGTGTGCAGAAAGCCTAGACAGCTATAGTTATCAAGAATAATTATTTTTCCCTCTCTGTCAAGAATGATTATCTGATGCTTGATCATGCTTCCACATTTATTTCGTACACAAACTGAATTAAAACAGAAAAGGCAAACATCAACCCTGAAGCAATCAATATTAGAGTTCTCAACACTAATGAAGTGTAAGAATGCATTATATGAGTTAATACTCTTTAACGCATATTGTCAAAGAGATGAAGCCACCCTATGAATATGCTTCTACACTTTTCAGCCCAACAAGATTATTACACCATTTCACAGTCAAATCACCAGAACAAACATGAACACTGCTGGGGGCAAGAGAATATGTCATTTTTGGTAAAAGAGGTTTGTCATTGATATCAAATTGATGAGTTTTAACATAATACATTAATAATCAGTACATGGTATTGGCCATTAAGGTCACGGTACGGTACTATATAAGTTTTCACAAATTTTGTAATTAATACTGCATAAAACTACATATGTATCGACATTAATGCCGAACTGGATGGAGAATTAATGGCGAATTTGTCTCTAAGATATATTTATTGATGAAGAATTGTATGGAGATCCATTTCAAATTACAACAACTATGCATTAAAGACAACCTATTATATATCGCATTCTTAAAAAATTCTGCAACTCTGTTAGATTACTTCAAGAAGTCATATACCAATTTGACATAAACAAGAAAACTCATGCACAAAGAATGTTTTCTGATAAAAGCACGACAACTATTATTAAATCATGAAAAGAAAATAAAAACTGATAAACTATGTAACTGTCTATCATTAATGAATGATATCTGACCTGGCGCTCCACGGTAAGAGGTGTATATCCTGTCATTAGAAAGTGGCACCGAGGTGTAGGGATCAAAGAAGCAAGGAGGCCAACCAAGTCGTTATTCATATAACCTGGATAGCGTAATGTTGTTGTGCTTGCTGACATGACAGTAGAAACTAGAGAATTTGTTTGAGCAAAAGTGGGAGTTGTGATATGAAGCCGCTCTACAGCAATCCTATTAAGTGCAGTGTTATCAAGAACGACTACACAATCAGCATTCAATGTCAAGCGCTTGAGCGTTAGAAGAGAATTGTATGGCTGTACCACCACATCACTAGTCTCATTTTGGTTAGGGAATACACTGTAAGTCTGAACAAGTTTTTTGCTGTATCTGTCATTCAGGGTCTCCAGGAGATAAGAACCCATCCCTGCGTACAAGGTGCATGCAATAATTAGCTACTGTATCTGTCATTCAGGGTCTCCAGGAGATAAGAATTCCATTATGATGAATACAAAACTTAATCTAGTGTCTACAACAATGCTCAACGCCATCAGATAAAAAGGCTGTCAACATAAGTCATAAACAACCTCATTTAAGCATAATATCAGTGTCCAACGACCATGATCATAAGTTTCTGATCTACATTAATTGAATTCCAGACATTAATAGTTTGTAATTACTGATAACCCAAGAATACCTTCAATTTCAGAATAAAGTTACCTGAGCCTGTTCCACCAGCAATTGAATGGCATAGCACAAAACCTTCAAGACTATCACTTCCATCTGCCTCTCTATCAATCATGTCCATCAAATCCTCCTCATATTGCTTGCCCTAAACAAAAGGATCAAAAATTGCAGGAAGAAAAGGTTAGAAATTCATCAAATAGGCTCATATTACAAACTGATCTGAAAATAGATCCTAGGAAACCAACATAAAACCAAAGAGGGAGATGTGTAATTTAACAGATCAGAGCCCAAGCAAAAAAAAAAAAAAAACCCTCAGTATTTGTAACCTTTTCCAACCAATAACAATTTTCAGTTTTTTAAAGATGATCCCAGTGCAATAGGCCAAGGCATTGCAGAGTAGCAAGTTAGTTGGAATGTGGGGGCCTATAGGCAAGAATAATGATTAAGTTTTGAGTTTTGACAGAAAAAATAGTGCAACCCTGCTAGTTTCATAAAGAAACTCTCGAGCACTCAGGTACCCAGTCTAGGCATTTTGTATTAAAAGAAGCAGCCCTCACCTGATGGTATCCACTTGCCCAGTTATTTCCAGCACCTCCTCCGTGATCAGCAATAAATACGTTCTCATGATTGTAGAGATTCCTGTATTCACCATTTTGTATGCCATTAATCACTCTAGGCTCCAAATCCATAAGCAATGCACGTGGTATATAATGCTGGTCATCTGCTTGATAGAAAAACACATCCTTACGATCACCTCCCTGTACCATGTATGTTTATGATGCAGATAAACTCAATATTAGTATATAGATGGCTGAAAAATTAACTATTGAGATTGGATAATTTCGATCACCCTGCACTGAGATTCAAAAAAAAAAAAAAAAGAACTTTCACATTGTAATGATTAGTGAAAATGTAAGCATTGTTTTCCAAGAAGTATATGGATGCAATTCAGGACAGCTTGTATATATCTATGTACATTTCCCAATTTTGCCAAATTTTCTTTTCTAAAAAAATAAAATAAAAATATTTCGGCCTGAAATATTAACACCGCAGTAGGATTAAGTGTGGTATTGGCTTCGGTTCTCTTGTACATTTAGACAAGTGAGACTAAGTAAACTAAGAACACTCCTCATACAGTAAAATAAAACGATTAAACACTCAATGAAGCAAGCATTAACAATGCAGCACTCCAGCAATCCACATAAAAAAATCAACATCATGCGACAGCAAGGCGAGGAACAAACTGAAAAGCAGGAAAATTGAAACCTGAGTGGCAAAATCTTCGAGAATGCCGTCTTTGTTGATGCCGTGCTCGAGGCAGAGCTGCTTCCAGAACTCCATTCCGATCTGGTTGCCGCATTGCCCCACCTGTAGCGTAATAATTTCCCGAGGCATTTCTGTATCGCCAAGAAATTGAAATGGAACTAGGGTTTTAGTAGTGAAGAAGTAAAAGAGAGTGGTGGGGGGGTTTGGGAATTCGTTTTCTTTTCGCTTTATGTTGGAAGGGCGGGGTATTGTATATTAGAATTGGACGGCCGGCCGCTGCAATTTTTGGGGCGGGCAAAATTGTTTTGGAAGTCTTTGTAGCAAATACACCGCTATTTTTTCTCACTATTTTTACTTTGCATATTATAATATTTTTCGCTTTTTCTTTAAGACCATCTCCAGTCATCCTTTTCATTTTCGGGTATTTTATTGCCACGTCAGTGTTACTTCAAAAGTTAAATACCTATTTTCTCTAAACATATTCCTCGCAAACAATACTATCTCAAAAGTAATTTTTCATGGATCCCACTGTCCAATCATTTCATATTTTATATATATACTCATTTATTTTATGAATTTATTTATATAGTACTAAATATTATTCATAATATTTTAATTAATATATAGATAGATAATTTAATTTATAATATAATTTCATAAAATAATAATTTCATACAATGCTAATAGATAAAAATAAATAATAAATACAACCACCTCCCAATCAAAAAATAGACTTACGAAATGGTTATAATTTTTTTGAGGAGAGAATCCAAACAAAATAATAAATACACCCAACTTCCCATTCTAAAGGTGAAATAATAAAATTACACTCATTTCTAATTTTCTCATCTCAATTATATTTATACTCATCTATTTTATGATTTTATTTATATAGGACTAAATATTATTCATATATTTTAATTAAAAAATCTATATATATATATTTATATATATATAATTTAATTTAATAAAATGATAATTTCAAAAGCATAGAATAAATACATCAAACTTAAAATTAAAAATAGTTTATTTAATTAATTTTATTACAGTTTATTTAATTAATTTATTACAGTTTCTTTAATTAATTTTTTTTCAATGAATGTATATGTATAGATGCATACTACGTCATATACATATATGTGCATACATCACATTAAATATTGTATAGATGCATACTACATTATATACATATATGTGCATACATCACATTAAATATTGTTCACAAAAAATAAATTTTCAAAAAAGGGAAAATAAAAAATTAAAAGTAGTGGAAAATAAGCAAAACAAGTAAAAGAAATAAAAGTAAAATTAAATACACTATACAAATTACCTACCCACACGACGTTGAACCCAAAAAAAATAAGGTGCCAGGCGCGGGCCCCACGAACACATGTAACCCCCACACTGGTGCACACCACTCTCCACATTTCCCTTCCAAATTGTGAGCGCGCGTCTATCCACTCTCCATTTCCTACTATCATTCTTCAAAATACCTAGGTGTTTGCAGGACTTTCCCACCCACCTTTTCTTCCATGCTTTCCTTCCTCCAAAATAATAAATTCTTCCATGGTGGAATATGTTGAGTGCCACCTCAACATATTTCTAACCATTGGGTAATATGATTTCTAGGAATATAATAATCATAGTAGATTCTTTATCGTACAAAAAAATTATCACAATTCTCATTTGAATACTTTATTAAAATTAAACAAGTAGGAAATGAAATGCATAAAATATCTCTTATCATTTTCATATCACCAATAATTTTTATAATTTTTATGATATGAACAATATACTTGATAATTCTACTTGCAAAAATAATTATATATATATATATATACATATTGTCGAAGTAATTTGAAATACAACATGTTATTTAAATTTAAATCAAAATAAATTATATAATTACCAAAATAATCAATAATCAAGATGATTATTTTGTTATTTTAGGTTAATACAAAATTTTATTATCGATTCTACAACTTAGTTGCTCATTGTCCTGAGTCCGTCATTCCTTTACCATCAACTAGCATGTCGCCCGTGCAATGCACGATGAGACATGTGTAATTATTTATTTATTAAAATACTGCATTTAAAATTATTCATTGTGTTATATATATGCTCATTATAAAATTATAACATTTACGTGATTCTTTATTTTTAAAATAAATTTTAAACTGTTTGAATCCAACTAACATTGCTAGAATAAGATGTTTACAGTTATTGTCTCTTGTAAATGACTTAGTGATGGAATGGTTAAGCTTTACACTAAAGATTTTGAGTTCGAATCCTACCAACACCGCTAGACGTAAGTTTGTCACACATGGTTTATCAAGTGTTGTTGTCCACTTCTTTTGTGTGGTTTGCAAGTTATTACATAGAAGCGGATTTTAGCCAGTATGCACTATCGGGTAGCGCATGCGGGTTACCCTCGATATAAAAAATATTTAAAATTATTATTGTGTTTTTAATGATTTTTTATTTTATAAAATAAAATTGGATATGTTGACTTTTAAGATTTTATTTTTGAAATTTTACACAAATTTATTAACATTTTTAACGCATAAACTTTAAGATTCTTTTTATTGTATATATGGAATTTGTTATTTTTGAATTGATACAATATACTGGCAAAATATTATATAAAAATTGTATAATAAATATAGAGTTAAGCACAATTTAACATAGTGTTTGCACCAATTTACAATTTCGCACAATGTTTAAAAATTATAATTCATATCACAATCTTTAATATTTTCTAATTGTAATATCCCCAATATTAATTCGACAAAAAGCGACATTTTATGGAGATGAAACTAATGGAGAATCTTGTTGTATATGATGAATCTATATAACGACGTCATTTAAGTAGTTGAAAACAGCAGTAAACTTGAATTATAAATCAGACACGAAAGATAGATTTGCAAATTAATATTGGGGATCATAAATTATAAATTATAATTGATATATTCATAATTTATATAAATATAAATTAAAGATGGAGATTTTCGGTTTATATGAATGTACAATATATAAATTTATAAAGAGAACATATTTTTTTAATTCAATTAAACATTATGAAGACATAAAATTCAATTATAATATAAAGAATATATAGTCCGTATGTATATATAAAAAAAGACAATAGGTTCGCTATGTTTATTGCTTTTTGTGATTAATTGATTGATTTCCTAAAAAAAATAAAAAAAAAGATTGAGATTCGTATATGAGAATAACATACTTGTTATGTTTAATGTTTCGTTAATTGTTTTTTATTTTTTTATGGAGGTAGGAAAAATAATTAATATCAATTGCATGTTATTTATGGATATTATTGTAGATATTATCAAAACTTAATTTATTAATAATTTAATTTAATTTTATATTAAGTATTTCTATATCCGGAAATGTGATTTGGACGGGAAAAAATGCATAATTCTATTTTAAGTTATATATATGTGTGTATGTGCGCGCGCGCACGTGTGTGTGAATATCTAAATAATTGTATTTAACATATTGTAATATGTTTTTTCATTATAAAAAACCCTATTTAATTTATACATTACTGCATAACTTACATCTTTCATTTTGCTAAAATTATATATACAGTACTACGAATCTTAGAAGTTATATATAACTCAATTAAAATCTCTCGTTGTCATCTTTTAATTTCCAATATATTAATTTATATATTTTTAACGTGTATTCAAAGTGTAATAAATATATAATAACTCAAAATATAATGACCATGAAGTTAAAAAATGCTTATATATATATATATATATTTACATATCAAATGGTTTTGGAGAGCCTTCTCTCGATGAAATGCACGTTACAAAGGTAAAATATTAAATGGAGAGAGACTATTATTTTTCAGTATGATTTAATTTATAACCACATATGTTCTCTCTTGTTTTTTTTTTTGGTAAAAAGTTGCAAACTTCATAACGATACTTCAAACTTGCACTCCATACAGTCCCCGTGAGGATGGTCTAGTGATGGAGTGAGGTTGCTCGGAGATCAAAGTTTACGAGTTCGAATCTCCTCAATACTAACAGGTCGGGTGTGTGAGTAAAAAAAGAAAAAAAACCTTGCACTCCATATATATTGCTTCGAACTACCGATCTCAACAATATAACAACCAAATAGACAATCATTATTATAAATATTTAAATATTTACAATGTTGTCTTTAAAAAAAGACTCATCTCTCCAAGATGAAAATTAACCGGCATTTAAACAAACATCTTATATTCAAATTCTCAAAAGATAGAAAAATTGTTTGAAAACTTATTAAAACGTTTTCAGAACGATACTTAGAAAATTTCAGGGTGCAGGGTGTTCAAAGTTGATTTTTTGAATAACTTTCATTTGTTCAAAAAACGTTTTCCGAACTATATTCGAAAATTGGAGTTCGAACTACTCCAATATATTCGAAAACTTAAATTCGAACACCTTAAACCTAATTGTTTCCCTAAGTGTTGTTCGAAAAATGGAGTTTGAACCACTAAAAAATGTTCGAAATTTTCAGTTCAAATGAATCGCAACCTGGAAAAAAAAAACTCCACAACATGTTCTAAACTCAATTATTTTCGATCAATACACTCATACTAGCACACACTCATACTAGCATCTAATAGTTTATTGAAATTGATGAATAATGATTTTTAATATGTTTAATAAATGAATTTTAATTTATTTCCTTTTTTAAGTTTTGAATTTGTGGTGCATTAAGTAATCTTAGTTGTATAAGCAAGTAATAAAAGAGTTTGTAAGTAACCTCACAATTATTTTATTTTTTATTTATTTCTTTTGTGGTGCAAACTAGTAAAATTAGCAGTATTTTCTTTAGGGCCAACTTTTTTTAGCCACTTAGGACTTTAAAAAAATTTATTTTAGCTACTTATTTTCAAATATATAAATTTTAGCTATTTTGGACTAGAATGCCCTTCCCCCAATTTTTAAATAATTAATAAAAAAGAAAAAAAAGGCGCACTGATTCCGATGCTAGATCCGCTCTCAGATCGCATGTTAATTCCAAACGGAATGAAAGCAGGATATTGATTAGCTATAGTAATAGTAGCTGCCGGTGCTGATGCACGCATTGGCGGCTGCACACCCGCGCGGGCACTGTGCGCGCGTCGGCAACCCTTCATCCACGCGTTGAACTTAGTGCGCAGATGCGCGCATGCATCGGCAGTTCCGCACCTGCCCGCGCATATAAAATTATTTTTTCTTTTTATTTTTAGATAAATTATTATAATACCTTTTATTTTTTCTTTTTATTTTTAGATAAATTATTTTAATGAAAGGTATTATGATAAAATTGAACAAAATAATAATATTTTTAAAAAATTGACTAAAAAAAGTTTGTTTGCTTGTTTTTTTTCAATGTAGTGTCACTTTTCTTTATTATTGAGAGCCCTCACCTCTCTTGTCAATCTACTCTCTACTTCACTTTTTATATTCTCATTCGTAAAATTATTTTGCAATTCTTCAGATCAGAAATGAACCAGGAAGCAGTAGAAGAGAGAGAGGAGCGGATACCGATAAGGGAGAGGCCCGAATGGGCTGATGTCCGGCCCGTACAGCAGGACGACGGGCCAAATCCGGTGGTGCCGATTGCTTATACCGACGAGTTCAACGAAACCATGGATTACTTCAGAGCAGTATACTTAGCCGATGAGCGATCCCCACGCGCTCTTCAACTCACTAAAGAGGCCATTCTCCTCAACTCAGGCAATTACACTGTAATTTTCTTCTTATCAATTTTAGTTGTTTACTGGAAAAGAAAGGATGGGGTTTAACGATTGATTTCATCGTTTTCCCTACCAAGATTGTGTTAATCTGCTTACCTCCGTGTTAATTTAATTTTCTGATTCTATAGTTGATTATATAATATGTAGGGTAGTGGGAATTGAGATGATTGATATGTATTCTACCTTCATTCTTCTACAAGTTATATCAGCTTTAGGACGCTAAATTGTGCTGAAGATTGATTTTTTATTGACCTAGGACTGCAAATGATTGCTATCTTGCCTAATAGAGCATCTGTAAGCATATGCGTCCTTTTAAATTATTTTAGTGATTTGTGTAATGCCAAGATTTAAGAGGAAGACTGCAAAAGCAATATGTTGCACAAATTGCTAATTGTCATGTAGAAGTTATAACTTCGTCCTTATGTGTACGTAAATAAACCTGACATGAGATGAGTAGATATCTGCCTTCATTTTCGTTGTTGTTCCTTGGTTCCAAGGTTCGCCTTTTCTACTCACTGAATTACACAAATACTCAAATCTTATTAGGGATATATGGGTGAGTTCCTATGCTTGTTTACAGTGGGGTGACTAGTTTTGACCAGAATGCATTTTTTAAAGGCAACGTATAAAGTCTGTGCTTTCTTTTCTACTTTGATAGGTCTGGCAATTCAGACGTTTGATACTTGAGGCGCTTAATGTTGATTTACATAAAGAACTGCAATTTGTAGACCAGATTACAAGAGCAAATCCCAAAAACTATCAGATTTGGTAAACATTGTTTTTCTACCATACTTCTTTCTCTTATATGTCAAATTAAATTTCATTATTTGATGGATGCTTAAAAAAGTATTAGTCTTATTATATAATTACTACTATTTCAACATCATTTTTTTCTGTCAAACTGATGGATGTTCTTGAGCTTCTCTTATATTATATTGGGCAGAAATAATGCTTTTAAGACTCAGCCTAAAAGGCTCAAGTAGGTGTGTAGATGTTAGTCTTGCCAAACTTGATTACCAATGATTGGGACTTGATGTAAAAATAACTTGGCTAAGTTGTCTGCAATATGCCACTAGAAATGTTGGGTCATAATTGATTGATGTGATGACCGTGTAGTTTCAATCAGTTACACTTTATAAACTCAAAAAACCCAAAAAAGGAAGGATAAAAATGAGAAGAAAGGAAAAAGTTTGACAAAGAACCCCTAACCCACCTCCTTGGCTCCTCCTGTAATCTTTCAAACCAACTAAAGCCTTGATACTATGCAAATAATAGTAGTGACTAGTGAGAAATGATCATTGATATTCTCAAACTAAAGTACAACATGAGTTGAAGTGTGCATGTGTTATGCTGGTAGTCCACCGTGCCCTTTAGAATTGCCAGTCATCTTCATGAAGTATTGAAATTCTGAATATGATTGGTAGAACTTAGCACAAGGCCTCACATTTGTTAATTTACTAATTGAGAGTAAATAACAGGAAATCTTACAATACGAGAATGGTTTCCATTGATAACTAGTTTC
This sequence comes from Perilla frutescens, assembly GCA_026008535.1. Classification (NCBI taxonomy): domain Eukaryota; kingdom Viridiplantae; phylum Streptophyta; class Magnoliopsida; order Lamiales; family Lamiaceae; genus Perilla; species Perilla frutescens. Next base: position 9,680,090 of record BRKX01000013.1, on the reverse strand, counting down.
CATATGCATATTCATACTCGTTCCTTGCATCAAGATACCATATAAATGTCTTGGCTAGAGGACTGCCTGTACAATAAATGACTAAGGTGTAGGAATGACTTGGTTTTGATACATGGATGTAAAATAAAAGGGTAGTTTACTCTCAAAAAAATTATTCATTGTTAAAGAATATGTCAATGTCACTAGCCAAATGAAGATTAGGGAAAATCTTGGTTTTCTAATTATGTAATCAACACAGTACAAGAATAGGGGCCTGAATAACTTAGTATGATGTTTTAAATTGCAATAAGTTAAGAAAAGGACTAACTTAGATCGATGTTGATAAGCCTAATTTGCAGGCTTATGTTTAAGTTAATTTAATTTTCTGTTTACAGTTGGGCCGAGGACCTGCAGGCCTTGCATGGGCCACAGCCATTTATTTTCTATTTAGGTTAATCGTTGTTTCCTTTCTGGATTATGCTTAGAGAAGTATCAACGGCAGGCACAATTTGTCTAAGAGACCCTAGGGTTTGATTTCTGCCCAGGGTTCTTATCTCGTGGAATGATATTGCAGTTTGTGTTAATCTTCTTCGTGATCGTGTGTTTGGTGTGTTATCTCTAGATACTTCTATCAGATGTTCTAAACTTGCAATAAGTTTGGGCTTGTGACAGTTCTTGTCTAATATGAGTGCAGCTTATTTTCTCATAGCTTACACAACCATCAGTTATGTTGTCCATTTCTAAGGCTAAGGTCATTAATATAACAGGAGATATGAGCTCAGTTGCAGTCTAATTGACATTTTGGCAAAGACCATGATAATAAATCAAACAAGCAGGAAACATGGCTGAAGATAAAGTAGAGTAGTAGACAATTACTAAAATTTTATTTGAAATTCCCTTTTTTTTATCAGGTTAAAAAAATATATGCTCTCCATGCTTTTAATCTGTTATTGTGCTAGAAAAGTTCCGTTGAACTTTTCTTGCTAAGACCTTTCTTTCAAAGAGATTTGAGATGAAAGATCGTCGGGAAGCTTCTTTTATGTCGGGAATCCAGAATCCCAAATACAGCGAGACCATTATTCTTGGATCATTGCAAAAGACCTAAAAAAAATTTGTTGCAAAGATATACTATTGCAATATTGCTGAATCTTGATTTAGGAAGAAATTCTGATTTTACTCATGTTGGTTCACCTTGTAAATTATTGAACTTTTAGGCATCATAGGCGGTGGCTTTCTGAGAAGCTTGGGACTAATGTTGCAAGTAAGGAGCTTGAATTTACCCGGGAAATATTCTGCTCAGATGCAAAGAATTATCATGCCTGGTCCCATAGGCAGGTGGGCTAGACTTCAGGTTTCCTTGTTTTGGGGGTCAAAAAGCAAGTTGAATCTGAACATATTTAATGAGTCCGATGCTTAGGACTCATCTTTTGATTCAATTTTGTTAGTTACATTAAAATTTCTTTATGCAGTGGGTTCTTCAGGCTCTTGGAGGATGGGAAGATGAGCTTGCCTACTGCAATGAACTCATTGAAGACGATGTTTTTAATAATTCTGCTTGGAATCAGGTATTCAAATTTATCTTACTGACATTTGCATTCTGTTCAACATAATTTGTCTTTTTACTTGCAATGAGTGGTGAACACAGCTAGTTTTCTGATTGTTGTTTTGATAACCATATACTACCACAGAGAATCTTAATTTTGATAAACTATAGTTGACTTTCCAAGCTTAGAGAAGCTTAGAGGTCAGAAGGAATTATAGAAGGGTAGAAGCGTCTTGTTTTAATGCTAAAGTAATCATCTGCCTTCAAATTTTAGGTCTTGTGTATTTAAAGAGTTACAGATTTACTGATAAATTAACACAAGGATCTTAAGGACCAACTCAGAATGTCTCTAACAACCCTTGAAAGGTCATTGCACCCTTTTTTTTTGGGGGGGGGGGGGGGTTAGAAATTAGTTTGTATCTCATTTAGTATCTTATTTTTTTTCAGAGATATTTTGTTGTAAGTAGATCTCCTCTCCTAGGGGGCTTAGAGGTAATGAGGGACTCTGAAGTCGCTTATGCAATCAAAGCCATTTTGACCAAACCTGAGAACGAAAGCTCTTGGAGATATCTCCGAGGTCTTCACAAGAACGATGGGTACTCTCTAGCCAATGATCCTCAGGTGGCATCAGTTTGCTTGGATGTCTTGGCAGGCAAAACGGATTATGTTCATGCTTTGAACATGGTTCTCGATCTTCTTTGTCATCACCATCAACCGAGCAGAGAGTTGAAAGATGCCATTGATGCTGTGTCTCCAGACCCGGATCTGTCGAACATAGGCTTAGCAGAGAGTGCGTGTTCTATCTTGAAGTTGGTTGATCCCATAAGAGCAAGTTACTGGGAGTGGCGAAAGAGCACTATTACTATTCCTGTTCGAGATTAATTCCTCAGATTTGAAAACATCGTCTTTGTTCAAGTCTCCGAAGAATATACAACAATGTTAAGCCTACGCGTCTACATATCTTGATTCTTAGTTTTTTTCCCCCTCGTCTCTTCCTAATTATTTCTGTATTTGTACCTGGTTAACAGCATTTGCTTATCTTGGCAAAACAAAATCTGCAGACCTGAATTATCATGTGATGCTAAAGGGGAAACTACATCCTCAGTCCCACCTAGACATTTCGTGTATTGCCAGTCTCATTCAGCTAGTGTGAACATTCGGCCTGTTCGGTCGTTCGGCCACCCAAACTATTCAAGCAAGTCGTAATTCCAAAAAATAATTTTTGAAGTATAATCAATAGCTTCGGAAAACATTTTTCGAAATTGATAAAAGCTTTGAAAAATCGATCATCCAACTAATATTTGAAAATATGTTTTGAACATGTATTGGTACATTCAAAAAATAAATTTTGATCCTCTGTAATGGTTTGAATTGAATATTTCGAACTGATTTTTGATTGTTTGGTATTTGATTTTCGGTTCATGAGAAAGTTTGAGGAGTTTAGTCGTTGTCTTCTCAGTTGTTGTCAGTGGCTAAGATGGTCGCCGTGGTTGTGGGTGCTGGGTGGTAGATCGCCGAAGAAGGGGACTAGGTGGTGTCTGGGCAAAATGGTGAAGGCGCAGAAGGTGGTGGCTTTTTTTTTTTATATATTTTTTCATTTTTTATTTAATAGTAATTTAAATGGCATTTATGCCATTTCAATTTTTTTTTTTTGTATTTTTTAACTTTATGATTCAAAGAGTAAAAATTATAGTGCAAATAGCAACTCCCATAATTACTTTGGCCTTGTTCCTTTATATTATCATGTCTTTCAATTGTGGTCCCAATCCTTGTAGGTTGTTAAATATCTTTGTTTGCTTTATGGGAAAACATAAGGAAATTGCCTAAAAAAAACCCTAAGGAAATTGCTCTCTCTCTCGTCTTTCAAGTTTACAGTTTAACACACCAGAAAATCTACAATAAAACCCAGTAAAAACATTACAAAATTGGTAGAAGAAAACCTAGAAAAACTAAGCAAACCACTAGAAGTTAACAGACTAGAATACAAACGTATATAACGTTACCTCACAAGATGAAATGAGTTGGTACACATACCAATCCTTCAAGTATCACATTAAGAACACTCAAATAGTGAAGACCCTTGTGTGAAAAGAAGCATTCCCCACCTCCCCCGCTCCCAATACTAATACTAATAATAATAATAAACTGAGTTCTTCAGCTCGATAACACACAAAATTATAATTGGACACGGCGTGTAAATAGTGAGACAGATGGGGATAAGAAGGGGGCATGCACGTGCCCAGAATTAGCACAATTATTTTCTATTCCAAATTAAAATGACAAAAAACACCTTGCAACCTAGAGCTGTCTAGCCTCCATCACATCCTGAAATTCAATACAAAAAATTCATCCTGTTTTAAGTAGTCATTCACAACGCAATATAAGGGGGGGAAAAACTACCAATATATAATCCTGACGCTGCTGCCAAACACAAAAATGTCTCTTTTAACTTACAACTATACCCTTTGGTTTTAAGTTACAATTCCTCGAGCTCCTCAAGCGTCCAAAGAAGCAACTACTCATTGTTCAAACAGTGAGGGTCTAACCTCATTCTCGCAATTGACGACAATAAGGCATAGTTTCAAACGGGGAACAACAAGAAGAGGTGAAACTCACTCCAGATTTTCCATCGAATTCAAGAAACCATCGACCAAGTGAATCAACAACTCTTATCACGTTCTTAAGAAGCTTGGACTGCCAGCCTCTGAAGGTGATCAATGAATACTTGTAGACTCACATCATCGGTGAAGATGACATCTGAGCCAGTATGCATCATCTCGTGTGCATTACTGTAGGTGGCTGAAGGATTCAACTTTGCCAGCAAAAATCTTGCCTGTTGCAATCATTCCACATTTAATATAAATAAACAAATAACATTTGCAAAGATACAACTCATGAACATAAAAGGTCAGACAACAAAGATGTCAAATCCTATTTACCAGTATCACAGGTTCTTAAAATGAAATCAGATGTATCTATAAACCATCTGTAAGGTAGTTGAACAGAGTTGTGTTACATCTCAAGCTGCTACCAGCCAAATTATAATCCCGGATATATCAAAGTGAGAGGATAAACATCGGATCATATAATAATAATCATCAAAAGGCGTGAAATAAATATATTCAAGGTGTTCTGGAAGCTCAAAACATGCTTAAAACTAAATACACGGGAATCGACATAATGTTGCATATTCCAAGAGACCATACTCAGACAGGGAAGACATGTTCAGACAAACTAAAAATTCATGCACATCCAAAGATAGTCATGTGACTCATGTCTTGATCCAAACAACTGCCTATAAGAACGATAGCCAACGGATGAATAACATATAAATGATGAAATTGGGAACAATAGAAGGCTCAAGTGGATTTGGCTTTAGAGGCGGTTTCAAACCAGAATTTTCCAATTTATAGAGAAACAGGCATCATAACCATACCAACCTAACATCTCACAATAAGAGTATTGCTAGAATATTGATTTATCACATTCACCACAATTAGAAAACTAGATATTTTCAAAATGAAAAGTTACGGAAACACGTTCATACTAGAAACATGAACACCAGGAGGTAAAGATTACCTGAGAACCATGCTGATCACAGACCACGAGCCTTGGTACAGGAAAACGGTCACGAATTATTAATTGGGCATCATCTTGTGGAGCTTGTAACAACATGGAAAACCCCTATGTCCAAGAAGGTTTATTAGATTAAAATGTTCATATATATGGAAACATATCACACTGATGTACATTCTGTGTTCTCTCTCGGTTCTGCATACTAACCATGACCAACAGCATAGGCTGCTGCAGATGTTTAGAGATGAGAAAAAAGACACGGACTTTCAATAGATGATGATTATGACCAGGAAAACTGAGAAATGGTGCAGGAAAAAAGAAAAGAAAAAATCCACATAAACAAAACCAAGGTCTGAACTCCAAAGTCAAAATTCTGGGGAATAAGAATTGCAATCATTATAATAATGCAAACAAAGTTCAAAAGCTACTTTACTCCAAAGTCATAATTCTAGGGATTAATTATTGCAACATTTACAATACAAAGAAAAGTTCAAAAGCTCTTTGATGACAAAATAAACTGGTAAACTCTTCAACAATTATCCATATATAAGCTGTATGGTAATCAAGCCTCCACTAGGACAGGATGGAATTAGATATGATATCTTCTTCAGACATTCATATAATACTGCATGAAAGGAAGCTTGAATAGAAGTGACCAATTCACAAATTACAGAAATTATGTTCAATTCATGAAACTCCTAAGATTCTCCTAGGCTGCTGCCAAATCAAAGGAGATTTACATAGTGAAAGAAGCAAATCAGCCATTCCAATCAAATATGCAATTTATCTGTTATGGTTCCCTCATATGTGTTTGACTTCATTTTACCAGCACCAAAAGAGAGCCGAAAGAGGGAAAAATTAGGATCTAAAATTTTAGTACACCTAATAGAAAACGTAAGTTCAACTGAAAAGACAATAGGCTCTCTACCTAAAATAGTTCAAATGTAATACCTATTCACCAGTCACCATCACCAACCAAAAAACACAATTGAAAACATACCTGATGTTCTGGCTGGTTTTGGTAGCCCATGTTCCTCCATTGAGCTATTGTCATTCCATGGAAAATAACAACACTGAAATATGAGTCCAGCAAGAGAATACGATCCGCTCCAATGGACTGAACATCAAGCAAAGCTGGTGCAGGAAGTGAATTAAACGCATATGATATTAATGATGGTTGAATCATGACTACAGCATTGCTTATGGCCTCCCGATTCAACAAAATGCGGAAATAGGCTGTCTCATCCGGGCTATTGTTAAACACCTAAGATAGAAAGGGAAAAGTAGAAGATTAAAAACTATAACACAGTATCAGAAATGAAAAGAGGAAAATTAATAATCTGAGTAATTTACCTGTACAAATTGTGATCTCCGCAGATTAAACATGAACTGAGGAAACAAAGAAAAACAGGAGTTCAATGTGAATGAGGCTGGATCATCTTTTCGATATTCCCCAAATTTGGAACACAGGCGAATCAGATTCCTATCTAACCATCTTGTTGCATCGAAACCTTCCTGAAAACAGCAATTAAATTTTCTCATAACTAAGCAATAAAAATATGATAACATAGTCTGAATAAAAGAATCAAATCCAAACTCTATAACACCAATTAGATTGTTTATTCTTTCTACCCCTGACAAAAACCAAATAAAATTTCTTTTATTAAGGAAAAAAGTACCAAGGGACTAGTCATCCCTCAAGTATAAAGATCATCCTTTCTAGAATGCATATTATTCCTTAAATGTATAAGAATCATATGTACAAGACTTAAGTGGCTCAATCGATATCTCCTCTCCATCTTCAAGTTCTGTTCAAACATTTTCTTGTAACTATTTTCCTCCTCCATGTTCACCTATTTGTTTTCCTTTTAAATCAGATGTCAGTGAATCTTCTCAAAGGAGTCCAAAGAGATATTTGTTTTCTCAATCATGCTGAGATTTCACATTTTTCAATCTATGCTAGTTAAGTAATATCAATCTTCACTATGTTCCAGTTTAAGAACTAAAACAGTTCCACCAAAATATTACCTCCATTTCCATTTTATAAGAAGCTAGTCTAGCCATTACTACAGCAGCAACTTCTTGATCAAATCCTTGAACTAAATCCTGCAGGCACATGAAAATCGGAATGAATGTCAGCCAAATCCAGAAACATTCAAGGTTAAGCTATGGGAAGAAACAAATATAAAAATGCAGATTCGCAAATATGAAAGAATAAGAAATTCCAAAATATTCATCAGACAAAACATGCTACAATCATGAATCATATTTAGTATCAAGTCACTTACTGAAATTAGAAAGCATAAGAATAAGTTAAGAATAAAATAGATTTGAAACCTCAACTCTTTAATCTGATACAAGAACATTATGCATTCAATCAAGAGAGACCATCAGCATGTCATGTGGCATCTACCCCTCAAATTTATAACCACCGAATTATCCTAGAAACAGCCAGTGAACATAAACCACTTACATGGTTAAAACCTAACAGGAGAAATAGACCTTAAAAGAGTTATTGTTCCAAGAGTGTTGATTAAATGACATGAAAAATGTTAACATAAGGAACCGTGCACCCTTTTAAAGAGAGCAAGGGAACATGACAATTCTTTCAAATGATATCGATGTGATATTTATTAAAGATACAAGGCACAAAAGGTTCCTAAAACCTAAGCGCAAGGCGCAGATGTGCACCTTTTCAAAGTGAGAAGTCTCCCCCCACCCAACCCAAAGAAGGACAATGTAATAAAGCTAACAAGACTCGGAACATAAAACACATAACAAAATAATATTCTAGACATCGATACTTTCCAAATCTAAGTTAAAATGCATACACGACTGAAAAGTTTAAACTTGATTGAGCATATTTCTAAACCAACAATAAGAGAACTAAAAAGAAACATGTTCATGAGACAAATCTATGACTAAAGACTTATATCTATATATATATATATATTCCTATTTTGTCCTACTAAATAAATTATATTTTTCTAAAACATGTTACATTATATATCCTCATCCTCTTCTTCAACAAATTCCTTATAGCATGGTTTAAAAAGGCTGTTTTGAGGCGCGCCTCCTCACAGTGAGGCGCCCAGAAAAAGCCTTAGAGGCGCTGCCTCGCCATCTGCTGTTGAGGCTTAAGCCTCGGTAGGTCTGAGGCGGTCGAGGCGGTTCTGAGGCTTAAGCCTCATGTGCCGGGTTGTTTTTGGACATTTTTTTAGGGTCTTTATGTGGGCTTTTGAGTGGGCTTTTGTTGGGCTTTGTTTAATTAATGAAATAGATAAAAATAACATCTAAAATAAAGTAATAAACATAAAAGTAAATAGATTCAGATGCCCTAATTCAACCAGCGCTATGAATTTGTTCTTTTGCTTTGTTTTATGATTATGTTATTATGGGATTAATGACTTATCACTTATATGACTTATTATCGACCATTTGATTGATGTTATGCCATTTCTATGTTAATTTAGGTCTTTATTATTGAATATTTAAATTGTGTGTTGATTGATGTGAATTTGATTAGTTAAATTGATATAATATATATATATATATATATATATATATATATATTTTTTTTTTTTCCTCCTTGTATTGAGGCTTACGCCTCGGTCTGCCTCGAGGCTTATGCCTCGTGAGGCTACGGGTAAACGCCTCGAGGCTTGAAACCGCCTTTTAAAACCTTGCCTTATAGTCATTTACGGGTTTGATTCTCTATTTCTCTTCCCCATTTTCCTCTTTTTTCACTTTTATAAAGGATAAATATCATCGAGGACATGCCTTAGAGCCTAGCTTCACTACCTCACTGAAGTAGTGTGCATCCAAGGCTCTTAAGACGCTGAGGCTTGCGCCTTTCAACAGCTATGGCCCACATTTTCTTGTTGAAGGATCTTCCCCAAAAATCAGACAATAAGAAAGAGATTGGGAGAGAAAAGAAATAATCCAACCTCATTGCCCACCACCCATCGTCGAGTAACAGTTGTGACTCTCAGCCGCATCTGGCCATCAGAGCTTTGATAACTGTATCCAAGAGAAAAGAAATTATATTACAGTTCAGTGTCTTTAGGTAGGGATTACTCATTGAGTCACTGGTAAGATAGAAACAAGCATATTTATCAAGAAAGAAAAAAAAAGATTACCATCTTGGAAATCAAGATTGGAAGGACAAAAAATTGAGAAGCGGAAGGGGGGGGGGACAAATAAGAGTCGGTATCACTTGTTGGAGCTCATTCATATACTTGAAAGGTTACAGTCCTATTTCTAGGAAGGAAGTGCTTATAAAGATTCCCCATTACCTAGTTAGAAACTGTATGTATAATTGAGGATTTGGGCCTGCAGGATCAGACTTTTCACTAGAAGAAACATCAAAGAAGACAGTTAAGCAAGTACTTTTGTCAAGGCCACACATCTTCCAAGCTGTAGTATTCCCCTGTCCAATAACTGTGCTAGCAACAGCAGGTCCTTTCTGCACAAAAGATTCTCAAATCAGCATCCAACAAGATGACAAGTCATTGTAACAAACCACAAACACCAACCCACAAACTGCACTACAGTTGGAGTCTGATGCCAATTATAACCAATAGCCTACATCGTAAGATAAAAATTTGGATGCACAACCTTCTCAAGTGAGGTGCACGGGCCAATGATTCCTTGGACTTTTATATCCTTTGAGCAGTTGATCTCCAACGTACCACTAAAAAGATTTAAATAATAAATATTATTTCAGATGTAATTTGTAAGAAATAACCACACCTTACTATCTTAGTACTAAAACATGTTCCCCCTTGGTTCTATTTGTGCATTTTCTTTCTTGTATTATCATCACCGAAACTCAATCATCAAATTATATTCAGAAATCAGTCATTCAAACAAATTTCACCTCAAGAAAAAGATAAGTGTCTGCGAATCCAATCTTAATTAATAGAGAGCATAGATTTCTAAAATAATGGTAAGAATCTGTAAAACATTGCTCAGTGGGAAACATAAATTACCGAGTCAGTAATATTTTTACATTGGCCGAGATGCCAAATGTTGCACAAGAGATTGCTCAATTGCAATCTGATGGAACACTAATATTTCTAGACCATGCAAATCAGAGATGAGTTTTATGTAGAAGACTGAATTCAGATGACATTATACGGGAATAATAATCTAAGTTTGAAAGAAGAAAAACAGGAAACAGCATAATCAGGATACAAATATATAAAGTAGCACAATAGTTTGATTGTGGAATAGGAGATACTATCTTCTTTACTTTGTGGACATGTGAGTGCAAAAGAGGTTTTGATTCCAGTATCAACTTACTTGAACGAAAGCCCCAATGACTGCTCCCCATCTTCAAAAATGCGCTTGAAGGAATCCTTAAAGACGGAGTGTCCAAAACTTTCAGCCAGAACAACAAGTCCACCAGTCTTTTCAATTGAAACCTTCATCTCAGCAATCCCAACCTGAAGACTCACACTGTAAGTAAGGCCTGGAATGATTGTAATTGAAATCTTGTAGAGGTGGTCAATACATCAAGTCCAAAATAAAGAAAGGCAATGCACAATATGGCCAGCAAGGGAGTTAATATGTAAAAGATGCCTTCCCTCCATTCCATAAGGGTTAAGTTGACAGTATAGCCTTTTAGTATCTTTCCAATACCCTCTACAGCAGATATTAGGAATTAGTCTTGCATAAAACAATTTATGAGGATGGATTGGGGAAATTTTATTTTAAAACATTGAGGCATGTGCTAGGATATCCTTTAAAGGAACAGAAATAATATTTTTTGAATAGTGGGAGAAATCCTTTCAATTGGCAAGTATTTGAGTATAAATACAATAATGTATGCTACACACTTTATACAGTCAAATAATACTATGCATTCATTTTTCAGTTGCCACCCCAGTACAGTTACTCTCACTTCAATTAGAAACATCACTCAGAAAAGAAGAGCTCAAGAGAAGCAAGAATTTGAACCAACAATGTCTTTCAGCTTCACAAATCTCAATAGTTCATCTACAACATATGTATAGTATGAAGGTGAATATAACAATTAACACAAACCATGAAGAGGCAAGACAAAGTCAAGTTGGCCACAAACCTGATCGAGAGCGGATGCAAATACATCCAACACATGGCCTTGACTAACCAACTGTTTTCCAAGTTCATCATAGAAATGGACTGCTTTCTTAAAAAAAGGTGCTGCATCCTTGTCAAGATCCTTATGTGAACGGACTGGATCAGACAAATCTTTTGATACAATCTACAAGCAAAAGAAAACTATTATTACCGGCTCGGCTTCCAAACAAAATTATACAAGATCCAAAATAGTAGTGGCAACTGGCAACATGTCTAATTTCATTCTAAAATCAATATACAAATACAGAAAAATTTCATTTCACAGTGGGATATGAGTAAGTGAATATTAACTGATGGCTGATAGCATCTCCCAGTTCCAGATATTAATTTGCATTTATGGATTTTTATACATACAAATACAACCATACTAGCCACAAAAGTAATGATGTGAAAAGTATATAGCTTAAGATAGAGATCCACGATGCAAAAAATCAACAAGAAAGTATTCAAACACCATTAAGAAACAGTAAACCAACAGATCCATGATACTGCAGTTAAATTAATTTTTCATTGATTTTTCAGAATTCATGTCATATTCACAATGGAAAAAGAAGGAACGGAAAACATTTGGCCTATATTTTTGGAAAGACAAAACTTGAATTGCCTACCTAAGATGAAGTAGGTATCATTTCTCCAATGGAAGTACAAGAAGCAAACAAGGATGAGAATAAAAGGAAAGTCTAGCATAGATCATTTTGTTGATAGAACAGGATCATATTCTCAGTAGTATGGAAAATATGGCTCCCATGGAGATTTTATCCCAAGTGGCAATTAGTAAGTCATCATAAAATTTCTTCCATTGTATAAACCAAAAATGACAATTAGTTCCATAGAAGTAACAGATGATAAAAAGGGCTTAATTCTCTGGTTTCCAATAAATAACTGTGCCCCAAAAAATACACAAATGAAAATAGCAAAGCACCTTGCAGTGAATTAAACTTTGAAACTTACTGCCAGAATAAAACCCTTCAATCTATTAATGTTTAGAGGTTTATAATAGGATATGAAAATCTTATCTTAATCTTAATAACAATGAAAGCCAAACCAGCCAATCATCTGTGTATCAAGGGCCTAACGAATGATTATTTCTGAACATTAGCTAGGCCAATGCTTCCAAGTTCCAACACAACCAAATAGCAGAAACAAAGCTATATAGTGGAGCTATGCTTTGTAAGTAATCCATTTGTAATCAATATAAAAACTTAATAAGAAACCAAGTGTGACTTTAATCCCCCCCCCAATCACTTCGATGGAGATATACAGTCCAGAGATATTAAGAAAAGACAAGTAGCAATCCAATTTTTTTTGTTAAATACATGTAATATCTTCTCAGTAATTCAGAAATCAAGTTGCATTGACACCATCTATCTGAAAATAGTCTGCATTGATTCAATTCTTAAACCTACAGCAGTGATATAGATACATGTCAACCATGAGAAATTTCCTTTCTATTTATTTAATAAATGATGATAAAGAGCACAAAAGGATTCTCTGCCATCATCAGTTGAAATAGACAGTGCAGATTGAAGAACCAACTAAAGAATCGAACAGAGTTTCTTGGTAGTCCAAAGTGTCAATAAAGTCTTATCCTATTGCTTCAAAGGAAATACAAAAGGATAAAGAAACATAAAACCAAAAGAAAAGACCATTTATCACATATAGAGTTCCTGATTGGGGGAAGTAGAGTGTAGAATAAAATCAATTTATATATGAGCAACAGAGCACGTAAGAATGTAGAATGATTTCAAAATTTCAAGGTTTTACCGATCCGGGACCTTCTGTGCATGGACCCCCAACCAATGCAATAATCCTTGCACCAGTCCCTGCTGTCGATGCCCCTAGAAGTCCTGCTGCAACACTCAGCGCAACTCCTGTACACCTCAAAGCCCTGTTGCCTGGTGCAATCGGCCATTGATCTGTCACCAACTCATCCAACAACTGCACCATAAACAATCAAAGAAAGAGATAGATTAAATACCCAGAGATCTAAATCATCACAAAGTAATTCAATTACTGAATAATAATCCACGTTAATATTTTTAACAACTACTATAAACAAGTATATCCAGGCTTCCAACAGTCAAGAAACGATCAGCAAATACCAATCCATAAACTCAATATTCAGATAGCAGTTAAAAAAGCATTACTGAGTTCAGTGTGTATTCGCATTCAGAGGCAGGTAACAGAAACCGGTTGATCCCTGTGTTCGGCCCGGCGCCAGCGACGGGGCTGGGTCCACCACCACTCTTCTGAATAGCCGGGCCAGCCCGTCTGCTGCCAGGCGCAGCTAGCCCCAATTGCTCCAAGACCTGATCTTTCGACATGTCTTTGGATCCCCTAAACACATAAACCTTCGACATATCCGAGAACCCCAATTCGTGCACCTGCACCTGCGTTCCATATGATATAAACCCAACCATAGCATTATCTGGCAGCATCCCAATCGCCCGTTTCAGCGCCGATTTGGCAAACTCCAACTCCTCCTCGATCATGCACGTATCCAAAATAAACAAATAAATCGGAGAGGGCGCCACGGCAGGGTTGAAATTCTGCGGATTCTGGTAATTCGGGATCAAATACTCAACTGAGGGGAAATTGGGGTACAACTCGGCAGGCAAATTTGTCTGAGAAATCGAAGAATAATGGTGCGGAAAATGGTTCCTCTGAAAGCAAAAGGGGCAGATCCATATGAGGGCAGTGAAATCAACTCGGCAGAAGGGGTTTAGCACGGCGGAGCACGTCTTGCATCGGAGCGGCGCGTACGGCAGGATCTGCAGATCCACGTGGGGGCGGATCGGCTGAATTGAGGCGGCGATTGGGATCACGCACTTCGACGCCTCCACCTTCGATCGTGGCCAATTCAGCCACGTCATCCGGACTCCTTCGATTCCCTCTGGGTCGGTTTGAGCTAGCTCCGGCGCGGCCATTGATGAAGCAATCGGCGTACTATTAGGTTTGCAATCGAGAAATTGGAGGGGAATTTCGGAAATGGGGGTTTTCTGGATGAGGGTTTTTGAGGAATTTTGCAGTTGGGCGACCCCGAAGGCGAGAGGGAGAGGGGGGGAGGAAGAGAGGAGGAGAGAGAGAGAAGAGAGAGAGGGGGGTCACACCAGAAGAAGAGAGGGAGAAAAGAAGTCAATAGTGTGTGTTGTGTGTGAAAGCAAATGGCCAATGAAACGTAATTGAAGGTGCAATTGGTAAAAACTAAGGGGCTACTAATAATTCCATCAATCTCCTAAATCTAATACAATTGTAACATACATCATCCCTTAATCTAGACGCACGATTTTTTTTTATTTTTTTTTTCTACTTTTTGGCTACGATCAAGGTGTCAATGGGTTGAAATTCTCTTGAATTTATTTTGGAGAATTCGAATCCAATCTTAATTTGGGATAAATTATTACTATTTTTATTATATTTATTTATGTTACATTCCACATAATTCTATGTTACCATAGTAAATCTCTTATTCTGAGTTTGATCGAGTTCACTAATGAAATTTCAATCAAATTAAACTCACAAATATATTACTATCAAATTGTACACGTTAGCACATCTTTATTATAATAATAATTCAAAAAAATTGATAATTTATTATTTTTAAACAATTAGGTAGAATAAGTAATTTGTGCGAATATTTATTTTCTTATTTGTTTTTTTTCTATTTATTTTATGAACCTCATTCTCATGAGTCGTTAGTATGGGTTCCAAACGATTTCATTTTACCATGGTGAATCTCTTATTCTACGTTTTATCTAAAGTTCACTAATGAAATTTCAATCAAATTACTCTGAAATATATTATTATCAAATTGTATATGTTACCATACCTAATAGTGGAGTTGTGTTATCTTGAAACTAAAAATTTCAAATTTGAATCCCACCATCAACATAACTAGGTGTAAGCCCTTCCTCTATTATAGGGGGTATGCTATCAAAATTGGGCGGCCCCGACCCAGCCCGATTTTGGGTCGGGTTAAAAAAAAATGGTCCGAATGGCCTGATCAGCCTGGTGAAAAAATAGAATTTTAGCCTTATGCCCACAGGCGACCTGGCTCAACCCGAATTTCGAGTAGTTGGGCCATAGTTCTTTAGGCCCGAAAATGGTTGGGCGAGGTCAGCCCGACCGCAATTTTTTTTTACCTGTGGGTTCGGGCCAGACTAGCTCGGCCCGACCCATTTAACAACTCTATAGTGCACATTTCTAGTTGACTACCCTCGACATAATAATAATAATAATAATAATAATAATAATAATAATAATAATAATAATAATAGAAAATTTTGACAATTTGTTATTTTTAAATAATTATGTAACTTAACTAATTCGTGCAGATATTTGTTTTTTTCTATTTATTTTTTGATCCTCATTCCCAGAAGTCATAAGCATGGGAATGGTGGGATTAATCATTCCACTCCTCCCATGATATTATTTATTTTCAATCATCAAAAATATAATTTTTTTACTATGCACATGTTTGTTTATTTTTTATTTTGACAAATTGAATATCCTTTAAAATAATTTATAAAAAATAATTATAATAAATTTAATAATATTTTTTATAAAATTTAAAATATAATAATTCATAAAAATTATAAACAAGTATATAAAAAATAAAAATTCATCAATCATTTGTAAAAATTGATACGAAAAATTAAAAAAATTAAAAAACTTCAAAAAATTTGAGGACAGACAATATAAAATGTTTTTATTTAAAAAAAATGGATCATTAATAATTTATTCATAATTCAAATTTTACAATAATTTTAAAAACTGTTGGAAATATTATTATGTTTTGAATGATGTCAAGTGAATTAACAGTTAAGTATGGAAAGTAATTGATCGAGTCAGTGTAATTGTCATGTATAAAAACTGATGTAAAAGACAATTAGAAACCCTAGTTGAGCTGAAATCAAATGAGATCTTATAGTCCAAAATCATATGTGCCAACCATATCCAAACATCAAAATCATTAGTTTTTCTCCCATTTTTCCTCAATTGTTATTTATTTTGGTTTGGCATGATTTTACATTATTATTTGGGGGTTTATTCTACCCAATTAGAATTTATAATTATTTTTTAGTATTTAACTTTCAATTTTTAGCTAATATAATTGATTTTTAGGGTTTATTATTCCAAACTTAGGATATACAATTTTTTAAAATTTAAAACTTAGCAATAAATATTACTCCCTCAAACTGGAGGCGTGACATGTAATACCATATATAATTATTAAAAATTTCAGACTAAGATAACTTAACAAATATTAATTAAAACCTTATTAGAATATTTTTAAAATATATGGTAACAAATTAAAAGATACTTTAGGAATTGAATTTTTATAGAGAATTTTAATACATCTAACCAAACAATATATTATTAATACATATATTTTAATTTTTAATGCGCAAAAACAAACCTAATATCGACATTTTATATGATAAAAGACATTTCCACCATATTGTTTAGCAAACGAGCCATAAATAAATATGAACATATTAAGAAGTTTACTTATTCAATTGTCTTTTTCAATAATTTTTTTAATCTCAGTGAAAAATTAAATATGAGACGCGAGTAATTAGGATTAATTATAATACAATAAAATTTAATTTTATAAAAAATATTATTAAAATTACGTAATTTTAATATTGGTCGGAATACTGAAACACCATTCGTTTTCTTTCTTTGTTTTTTTTTTTAAAGAAAAACTTTTTAATTTCACTTTAATTCTGTTACATCATTTACCGTCGGTTACTGTTAACAACAAACACACCATGGCGACGACCTTCGCGAAGAGCATAGAACTCTCTAGAGACACCCCCGTTGACATCCCCACACCTCCTCTCTCATTCACGCTCTTGACGCTGCTGTGTAGCCCCCCTCTAATTCTCCCCATATAAACCCCAGCATCTTTGCCGGGAGAAAATATCGAAGCTCCAATCTTCTGATCAAGCCTTACTGCATCACAACAATCTTGACTTTTTGTTAAGAAGTGCTATCTGTATAAAGGGCTGCTGAAATGGATGACGATTTTGAGTTCCCAACTGCTGGGAGCAATGAAATGGATGCCGGAAGCGATGTTGACCTTCCAGAGGTAAACCCAATTCTGAAAGTGGGAGAGGAGAGAGAAATAGACAAGAATGGTCTGAAGAAGAAGCTCCTCAAAGAGGGCGAGGGCTGGGAGAATCCCAATTCGGGTGATGAAGTTGAAGGTATGGGTTTGATTGCTCCACTTTCCCTTATGGGTTTTACTGCATTTTCTTTGTTTTGTCTATCGTTTTTTTTTGGTGGAAATTTCATTTCATGTTGATCTGAATGATACAATGGATGGTGATGGAGTGTTGTTTAATTTGATGCAGTTCATTATGTGGGTACTTTGCTTGATGGGACTAAGTTCGATTCCAGCGTCGACCGTGGCACTCCATTCATATTTAAGTTAGGCCAAGGTGTGTTTTTTTTTTTTTTTTTTTGTTTAAATTCTGGTTGCTGTATTTACTGAACAGCAGTATCTCCAAACATGTTGATGTCAACTAACTTTCTTCTCGGGTTTCATTTACTGAACCAACATGGTGGATTGAGGGTAAAATGTTCAGACTCTTTGAACTATTTGAAATCAGCTCTATATTGAATTTCAAGTGTCACATTATGATCTGATCCTAAAAACTTGCAGGTGATAAATGAAATTTATCACAATTTTTGTTGTAATTTTAGTTATGCATGCATTGCAGAACTGTCAACTCTTTGTCCTCGGCGTTCATATGTTTAACAATTGAGTAGGTACATAGAAGCTGGATAGTATTTTACTAGGGAGGAGAGAAATATTTAAAATAGATTCCACCTTCATACTATAATTGGTAGCATACTATCAGCTTATCCACATTGGCATAATTCTAACATTGCAGAAATGAAATCGGAGTTTGCATCGGCCTGCGTTGAGTGTGGGTTAGATTATTTGATGGAGAGCTTCTAAACAAATGCTTTGACCTTATCTTTCTGTGCATTGTTAATTATTTTAGAGTCTTGATAGATCTAATTACAAAATCATACTTCAGATTAGCTGTGTTATGTGTAGTAATTATGAGAAAAAATATCTTCCTTTTGCTGTCTCGGGTTTATGAAAAATGTGCTTGTTCATGCAACATGGGTGTGTGTGGACGGATAACAGGTTTGAAAATTATATTAATCTAAGCTTCTCATTGAGTTAAAGAAAATTAAAAAACTTATTTATTGGATCCTAATGAGGATAACACAAATATCATTAATTGCAAGGTTTTCCATACCCCCGCCTGATTCCTGGCTAAAAATGTGATTTTAATTCGGAAGGATACTTAATTATTTCAAGTTCAAGCCTAGTTTGTGAGTTTATGATTTGAGTTTCTACTTAGGTGAGTCTTGTATGTTGTGAGCTCTATACTTTGGTCATATTGTTGAGGCATGGTAGGTCCACATATGAAGTCTCCAGCTCATCACTGATATTTGGTCTGCTATACTTTCCGTAAATTGATCATAAGCTTTCCACATCTTTGGGTTAGGCTATGGAATGTAAAAATTTGACCTGATTTATTTAGAAGGTTATTTTGATTTGGAAATTCAATTGTTTAGTCTACTCAATATTAGTATTGTAAACAGGTTTTTTAGTTGCTACTAACAACAAGGCTGATTTAGACCTACTCGAGAAATTTCAGTTTTAGAAATGAATGATTGTGGTTCCATTACAAACTTTATTATGTCATGTTCACCTGATTTCAATTAGTTCTACATCAAGGTAAAATATCTGGTGGAAACATAAGGCAACCACTTATTCTTGGATTATCATTGAATGAAAACCAACTGAAGTTGTTACCATATCTCAGAAAATCTAACTGGCAAAAGGTAACAATCATCAGTGGCATTACTTTCCTGGTGATCTTTACATATCGAACTTCTTATGTAATTAAAAACTCAATTGTGTGTTTTTAGTTAGGCCCTTAATACATGTATGTAAGCCTTGAGATGTAACTAGTTGTATTTCATTCTCTTTATAGGTGTATATTCTTCTGCTGAGCATAGTGAATCTTTCTTTTCATTGTGCAGGTCACGTTATAAAAGGATGGGATGAAGGTATCAAGACTATGAAGAAAGGTGAAAAGGCTCTCTTTACCATTCCTCCAGAGCTTGCCTATGGAGAGTCAGGATCCCCTCCAACAATACCTCCCAATGCAACCCTACAGTTCGAAGTAGAATTGCTATCCTGGACAAGTGTGAAAGACATATGCAAGGACGGAGGTATCTTCAAGAAAGTAATTGCTGAAGGAGAGGGCTGGCAAAATCCTAAAGACCTTGATGAAGTATATGGTTTGTGTTCTAAATATGTGTGTCTCAGTTACTAAAGACGAAAGAGTTTCTATGATTTGAATTGCTAATGACATCTCCTATTGCAGTTAAATATGAAGTTCAACTTGAAGATGGAACAGTAGTGTCAAAAGCAGATGGGGTGGAATTTACTGTGAAAGACGGTATGTGTTGTTAACAATTTACCTTTCTGTTGTCCTGAGCATCAAGCAGGATGTATTTATGATGCTCTATGTGCAGGTTATTTCTGTCCTGCTCTTTCCAAAGCTGTGAAGACGATGAAAAAGGGTGAAAAAGTACTGTTGACCGTGAAACCACAATGTAAGTCATTTTCTCTTAATATGGTTATTTTTAAAGCGGCTCCATTAGATTTCTCACTGTCTGTATTACTATTTATGGCAGATGGATTCGGAGAGAAGGGCAGACTAGTCACTGGTGATGAAGGCATTGTACCACCAAATGCTACTCTTCAAATTAATCTGGAATTGTTGTCTTGGAAAACAGTATCTGACATTAGCAATGACCAAAAAATTCTGAAAAAGATCTTAAAGGAAGGAGAGGGTTATGAACGTCCAAATGATGGTTCAAGTGTACATGGTAAGATATACATCGGCCTGTAGTGAAAATATTGTGTGGATTAGTGTGCATCATAAACATGAATCTTATTGATGGTCAACAGGTTATTGTGAGTATGCACTAGAATATAACTTCATATAATTATGAAAGACAGCTGTGTTTTCAATAATTTCAGCAAAAAGCATATTGGATTGAATGATATAATGATGATATGTGTGATTAAGTAAAGAAAATGATGATTACTGAAGTCTCAATAAGTCATATTTTATAATTTATGGCAGATTTTTATTTGAACTCATCTGGCACATTTTAAGCACACATGTTGAGAGTCACTCATAGGTGTCTCAGAACATTGCTTTATGCCAAATTGTAATTCTTGGTGCTGTTTTTTGTCTTTGGAAGCATTTTTTTCATTCTATCATAAATGATATGCCTCGTTTGCAATATCTAAAATTCTTTATTTCTATGATTTGGCAGTAAAGTTGATTGGAAAGCTTCCTAATGGAACTGTTTTTGTGAGAAAAGGCTACTATGATGAGCCGCCATTTGAGTTCCGGGTGGATGAAGGTAATAATATAGCATGCTACTACTCTGGAAACATTTTCTTTTTCTTTGGTTTATCTGTGCAGTATTGTGATTTTCCTATAAAATATTCCCTCAGAACAAGTAATAGAGGGACTTGATCGAGCTGTAAAGGCCATGAAGAAAGGGGAAGTTGCACTAATAATCATTCAGCCTGAATATGCATTCGGGCAATCTGATTCTTCCCAGGAGCTCGCTGTCATCCCTGGAAATTCTGCTGTATATTATGAAGTTGAGCTGGTTTCCTTCGTTAAGGTTGGTGTAGTTGTGGAATCTGTCTTTTAACCTCTTAGGAAAGAGCTGTGCCTGTGGATTAGGTGTTGCCGCATCACATTAAAATGACACCTCAATGTTGCAGGAAAAGGAATCCTGGGATATGAGCACAGAGGAGAAGATAACAGCTGCAGGGAAGAAGAAGGAGGAGGGGAACATATGGTTTCGAGCAGGAAAATATGAACGAGCATCTAAGAGATATGTAAAAGTATGCTTATGAAACAAATTGTTTGGAATTGACTCTGATGCATTATTGACCAATAATAGTCTAACAAACTTCTGCTGTGCTCAGGCTGTGGGGTTCATTGAGTATGACTCCTCCTTCAGTGAGGAAGAGAAGGAACAGGCAAAATTGCTCAAAGTCTCATGTAAGCTTAATAACGCAGCTTGCAAATTGAAATTGAAGAATTATGAGGAGGCAGAGAAATTATGCACTGAAGTGCTAGAAGCTGACGGTAAAAATGTTAAAGCACTTTACAGAAGGGCACAAGCATATATCAATCTGGTTGAGTTGGAATTGGCCAAAAACGATATCAAGAAAGCTCTCGAGATAGATCCGAACAATAGGTACCCTTCCTCAACGTCTAGCCTTCTTTTCTGAAAGTTGATGTTGACTTATGCACTACTGCATGGAACTAAAATGCCCGTGACAGGGATGTGAAATTGGAATACAAAATTCTGATGGACAAAGTAAAGGAATATAATAGGAAAGATGCACAATTTTATGGCAGTATTTTTGCTAAGATGAGCAAGCTGGAACAAGCTAGATCTCCTGTAAGTGGATAATTTTAATCAGTCAGGTTCCCAATTTCACATGCATGCTTGAGCTTTGCAATGACACTAAGCTGCTTCATGATTGTTTACTAGACGTATGTCCTTCATGTTTGCAGGGGGTAGCAGCGAAGCAGGGTGCAGTGGCAATGACAATAGATAGTAAGGCGTAAATCACCTCTTTTCAGCTGACACCCCCCCCCCCTCCCCATCCCACCACGTTCCCCCTCCTCGTCCCCTCTCCCTTTCGTCATATACCTTATACATGAATGGACTAAGGAGCTTCCATCCGTGTGAATAGTTGGTAGTGATGAGTGTAAGGGTGTTTTAAACGTTGCCTGGGTTCTGGTCGTGTGAGTGTCATCATCTTGGTGTAACTAATTATAAAGGCTTTGTATGGTTTGCAAACTCTCACCCGGCTTTCTATAAGTGTGTCTCGATCATTTTGTTTTGATTCTTCTTTCTTTCTTTCTTTTTTTTCTTCCTTGGCATATTGTTACTACAATAACAATATAATGATTTGGTCAGGATTGCGGAGGTTGATTTTAGGTGGGGGCTTGGCAGAAAAAGCTCTAGAAACAGTGGCTCTAGTGAAGACTGATCAAAGAATGTTGCTGATTTGCCTGTCCCTGTTGATGATACTTGCTGCAGTTGTCGTTTCTTTGTTGTACATAAAAAACTAAATTAGTGCATGGATTTGTCATCTGTGGCTCTCTCAACTAAAAAGTAATAATAAAAAAGATCATAAATTTATAGAGGGGGCGGGGGGCCATGACGGATGAATTATTGTTATTTTTACGTTGTTTAGTTTAATAAACTTTGGGGAGGATATAAGTAATGATGAAAATTGGGACAGTGAAATTGAGGATGAAATCCTCTGTTCATCCTCTAATACATTTTGTGCAACAATTATACTAGTATATTCTTAATTTTTTTAATTTTTATTCTTTTTTTTTTTCCGATTTCAATTGATTATCAAATAATTATATACCATAATTGGGAAAAGTGAATTTCAATTAATAAGTGCAAAATTAAACTAAAGCACAATCAATTGAAATTGAAGGAAAAAATTAATAATTTTAAAATGTATCATAGAATATTGCAGATGATTCAAACCTCTTCCTCTTCAAATGCTACGTCTATGTAAGTAAACAAAACTTTAAGAGTGCGATTTTTATGTATTCTTTAAGGTGTTTTTATCCGTTTGCAAGAATTAGATTTCGATAGTAGGAACATAGATCAATTTATAAATTTGGTAATTAAAATTTAATTTTATTAGATTAATTAACTATCAATCACTACAGTCTACAAAGTGCTCCCGAGCTTTGCATGGGTAGTGCAACACTAGTTTATACCAAAAAAGTAAAAAGTACTGGTAAATTATACATAATAGCCCAACGTTTGCAATTTATATTAATGATACTCCAATTTATTTTTAAGAGCAATTTAGTTCACAATATTTCCATTTTGTATCAATTCTATCATCTATTGAATTTTCTGAAGACTGAAAGCTAGTTGATTCAGCGTGCAGAACACCGACAACGCACTAGTGGAGGAATCAATCCATGAGCGTTGTCTTCTCGTGTTCAATGTGAGCTGTCAGGATGACATTTTGGAGGTGGTTGAAGTCCACAACGATGACAAAAGTGTTCACAGAGTAGAGAGATCGGAGAAAAAGATGAATATTTTTTTTTTTTTGACACAAGTCTAAACGACGTTTGCTTTTGCTTATGAGGATTTTTTTTTTCAAATTTTCCATGTCATTCCGACAGTTTAGTCAACTTGTAGAGTTGCAGTTGCCGAAAATATAATGAATGCTAGAATTGAATTGCTTTTAAAATAGGTTGGGGTATCTGTGAGGGGCTAGAGGCCCGATGATTTAATCACACTGTTTTCTCTTGCTCTTACCACCCTTGTATTTTGTATGGATTTGTGATCAATTTTAAGAAAATATATGTATGTTGTATTGCCTTTATATCTTTGTTGAGCCACACCCCAATGAGATCGTCTAACGGATTTCTTACATTAGACGAATCTCTATTTGACACAAAAGATGATCTTCCCTTCTTTTTTTTGTTTTTTTTTGTTTTTTAGTGATCTCCAATCCCACTCCCTCTCCTCCTTTTCCTTTTCTTTTTAGTTTTTTTCACCTTTTAGTTTCCTCATTTTTTTTACAAATATATGTTTAATTTTTTTGAATTAATTTATTTTTTTATCCGCCATCTCATGCAATGCACTCATCCGACACTAACGCATGGGCTCGTGCACTGCACTCGATAATTAATTTTTAAAAATAAATATATAATCTAAAATGGAATTAGTGAACCCTAAAATTAAATTGAATTGATTTTGTTTATCTTGCGTCTTGCGCAGTGTACTCACCCAACGCTAACGCGTGGGCTTGTACATTGCACTCAATAATTAATTTTTTTAAAATAAATATATACCATAAAATAGAATTAGTGAATCATAAAATTAAACAGTGACTCGATAAGACCATGCCATTCGATCGAACAGAGTGTTCCTTATTCGATTCTTGTTGATGATGGATTCCATAGATTCTCGTTTTATTATTTTAAACATGAGTATCTAAGTTTTTTATAAATTTTTGGGATGTAAATACTTTGAACCTTATGTTTTATCAATTCATTCCTATATATGTTCATTTCAATTGCTAGTATTGGATTACTCATGTATGGATTGGAGGGCACAATTATATATGCAAGTTAGTTAATTTGAGATCGACATGAGATTATATTAACTAAGACAAAAACTTGCATGAGACCGTCTAACGGTTCTCTTATGTTAGACGGGTCAAATAATACACAACTCCCCAGAAATTTTTTTTTATTTTTATTTTTATTTTTTATTTTCGGTGGTTGTGGTTGGCTGTTGGACCAACAACCCACCCCTCCTTTTTGTTCTTTCTTCTTCTTCTTTTCTTTCTTTCTTCTCATTTTTGTTCGTTTCTTTTTTTTTTCCTTTTTTTTCTTTTGTTTTTGTTTTAATAGTTACTCACTCCGTCCCGTTTACAAGGTCC
Organism: Perilla frutescens; assembly: GCA_026008535.1. NCBI lineage: Eukaryota > Viridiplantae > Streptophyta > Magnoliopsida > Lamiales > Lamiaceae > Perilla > Perilla frutescens. Next base: position 9,655,296 of record BRKX01000013.1, on the reverse strand, counting down.
ACTTTCTATTAAAATAGAGAGAGAAAATATTAAAAAAGTGGACCTTGCTATTGGGACGGAGGGAGTATTATATATCAAACGCAATAAACGAGTTCACGCGTTAGCATCGTGTGAGACATCAAATAAAAAATTATAAATTAATTCAATTTAATTTTAGGTTATATATTTATTTCAAAAATTATTTTTTTTTGAAATAAAAAATATAACCTAAAAATAAATTGAATTTAACAAAAAATAAATTAATTCAATTCAATTTTAGGGTATACATTTATTTTTAAAATACTAACACGTTTTCTTCTTTCTTCGACTAAAATTGTAGAAAAAATCAAATTCTCAAATTCCATTTCCCCTGCAAATTTTGTTTTTATTTTATTTTTCTTTCTTCTCCTTTTTTTCATTTTCTTCTTTCTTTTTCTTTTTTTCTTTTTTCTTCTTCTTTTTTCGTTTCTTTTTATTTCTTTTTTTCTCTTTTTTTAATAATTATAATATAGCCTTCTCAGAGTATACATTTATTTTTTTTAAAAATACATATATTTTTTCTGGCGGTTGACTAATTACTGAGCCAAAAAAAGAAGTATCATTAATTATAAGGTAATGTATCATTAACTATGAGTATAGTATATCATTAATCAAAGTATCATTATTTATGAGGTGAAGTATTATTAACTTATATATGAGTATCATTATTTATGGGGTGAAGTGAAGTCTCATTACTATGAAAAAAAGTATCACTAATTGCAAAAGAAAGTATCCCTAATTGCAGAAGAAAGCATCACTAATTGAAGAAAAGTACCACTAATTGCAAAAGAAAGTATCACTAATTAGAAAAAAAGTATCACTAATTGCAGAAGAAAGTATCACTAATTGAAGAAAAGTATCACTAATTAGAAAGAAAAATATCAGTTCAAACATATTGCAATTCAAAAATTGAATCATTAGCTACATAAAAGAAAATGTTGCAATTCAAAAATTGAACATGATAGTGAATAGTAACTACTCATTATATTAGTGATGCTTCATTTTTTTATTACTAGTGATACTTACTTCATAATTAATGACACTTCTTTGTTGTTAATTTAATAATTAATGCTTAATCATCGGTAATTTTCATTTTAATGAAAATATAACTTTTATCTAGTGAAGTATCATTAACATTGATGTGAAGTATCATTAATTATGGATGAAGTATCATTAATAAAATCATTACAAAAAAAAACACAACTTATAACTCTTCGCAGTGAAGTGTAAATTGGAGCCGGAAAAAAAAAACTGACGAAAAAAGAAAAAAAAAGAAGAAAAAAACTAACGAAAGTGTTAGAGAGAGGGTGTGGGGGTAGGGTGGGCAGAAAAAAACTTACGAAAAAAGAAGAAAAATTTAGATGTAAAAAAAATAAAAAATTGAATATCAAATAAAATAGAAAAAGGGAGGACCATTAAAAAAAATAAAAAAAAATAGAAAAAGATGGGGGACCACTTCATGGGTTAAATAATATCCGTCTAACGTAAGGAGACGTTAGACGGTCTCACACAAGTCCTCCTTAACTAATGGGACTAAACATAAATTCATGTTATTATAAATGTCTAAGGAGACCAACACCAACGGGAGACTAGACATTTATTTATAGGGAAAATAATCATAAGTTCTTGATTATGAGTTGCATTTGCTTAGGCACTGACAGGTGGTGAGCGTTTAACTATATCTATGTTATAATTGCCCGACATGGAATTTGTAACACATCAGTGATCTTCCACAACAATTTCAACTAAACATGTGTTTGTTCGAATTAATTAATTGATAAGCACATGTGACATTGCAGAATGCATGCACTATGATCTATCTTTTATTATTTGATATTTTTATGATTTATTTATACTTTTATCTAGGTTATTTTTTTTAATTTAATCTTAATTATAATTCAAATCAAAGTAAAAATTTTCTCTAGGGATTAGTAAGGTTTCTATCAGGGCCCATCGAACATTTCGGGGGACATGGTAAAATATTTTTCATTAACATCTTGAAATTCTTTTAATTATTGTCTTCATCATCCCAAATCTTGAAAAAGAGCAATATAACACTTATAAATATATAAAAATATATAAGTATTGACAAATTATCGCAATAATTTAGATTTCCTAGTGTTTTGAAAATGAAAAATCATCAATAAAGTAAACATGATCAATTATTTTTCCAATATCTCATTCCAATGCTTCAAAACAACGTTCTCATTTTCAATTATATGATTATATCAACTTCTTCAACAGATTGAATAACTAATTTTAAAAAAACTTATCAAGAGATAATGTTTGAGCTTTAATCACATGATGATCACTTCCTTGATTCTCTTGTATTTATGTTTTTTTGCTTCCGGATTTATATTTTCTAGGTTACATATTTACACAGTACAAATTCAGATTTAAAATAAAACAAATAAGCACCGTAATGAATTTGAAATGTTAAACTGATAGAGTACTAAAACATGATTTGTCCAAATTCCAAGTATGCAAATTTGTATTTTAACGAATCAACTTTCAAACATCTCGGCCTTTAATTTGCATATCAAGGAAATCATTGTTAGTTGTGACTCATTATTAAAAATTAAAAAAAAAAAATCCAGAAACTTAAATTCGGAATTACAACTAAATTAATTGGGATAGTTTTAATTACCTTGTATTTAGTCCGGTCCCTTTTAAATAAGCTGAAATTATAAATTTTCTAGGACCATTGTGATTACTAGTATCTAAGTTTTTTTGGCCCTTTCTTCTCATATATCCTACACAAACCCAAACCTATTCTAAATCACTGAGAGTCATAATTATACTATCAAATTCATTTTTTATATGTGTAATGAGATCCTCTAGTCTACTTTTTATATCTCACCCTTATATTCTACTATAAAATTCATTTTTATTATATTAATAAAATTATAAAATATCCTAATTATATATATACCATAATCATTTTATCGTTAAGAACTGAAATTTAAAAAGAAATATGCACACCATAATCATAGAATAATCAACCATAATAATCAATTATTAATAAAAATGATATTGAATTCTAAAAAAAATAATTATAAACAATAATTAGATGGATTAAACCCTAAATACTAATTGTAAAAATTAAACAAAACAAAAAAAAAATGAAATTTGTTGTAAAATATAATTCCCACACTTGACTCAATTTGTCATAGTATACCAAAGTGTCGGTAACGTATGATTATAAGATCACAAGACCAAAGAAGAAGCATTTTCCTAAATCATGAACCTCAACTCCCTAGTTACAAGAATATATAGATTATATTTAAGGTATAAAATATAAAGAGTCATAGAGACTAATGCTTATTAAATATGTATATAAGATGCTTCAACCTTCAAGACATTATATTAACATTTAGTGTCTAATCTGCAAGGTTATTTTGAAAATACTGCCCTCTGAAAAACAACAATCTTTAAAGTTTAATAATTCAATATTGTAAACATATTTCTTGAAAGTAGTTATAAACAAGTAATTCATAAATATTGTAGATATGTAGGATTAATATTACCGGAGTGAACTTTAAGTAAACTAGTTTTAAAAAACACACCAAGAGATCATGCTTAAGCTTTAATCATCTCATCATTTCATTTTCTTTTAAATCTTTTTTCACTTCCAAATTGATATTTTCTAGGTAACATGTTTTCATACTAAAATTTCAGATTTAAAATAAAGACAACTAAACAAGCATACACAATGAATTTGAAATATTTAAATGATAGAGTAAAAAAAATGATTTGTCCAAATTCCAAGTATACAAATATGTACGTATGTCAATTAGGGCTAGTCTCTTGTACACAAAGTGTACACTATATTTAGCATCAGGCGGGCGCGTGTGGCTCACGCGCCCGTCAATAAACATTTTTTTCTTTTTTTTTTTCTGGCAGATTTTTCTTGTTTTTTTTTTCGATTTTCTATTTTGATTTTTTCTTTTCTTTCCAAAAATTTATATCCTAAAATAAAGTTAGTGAATCTAAAATTCAAATAAATTGATTGAATTTATTTCGTAAAATGGAATTAATAAATCCTAAAAAAATAAAATAACCCCTAAAAACACCCCAAAAAACCCTAAAAAACACAAAATAAACCCCCTAAAAACAACCCCTAAAAACCTTAAAAAACACAAAATAAACCCCTAAAAACACCCCCAAAAAACACAAAATAAACCCCTAAAAACACCCCCCAAAAACACAAAAAAACTCCTAAAAACACCCCAAAAAACCCTAAAAAACACAAAATAAACCCCCTAAAAACACTCAAAAAAAATACTAAACCCTAAAAAACACCCTCAAAAAATTCTAAAAAAAACATTAAACATTAATTGAGATGAAATAAATCATAATTTGAATTAAAGAAACTCGTATATGACAAGTTGCATCTCAATACTTTTTATGGTTACGGGTGATACTTTTTATACTTCGGAATGATACTTTTCAGTGTTAAGAATGATACTATTTCTGGCGAACTTTTTTTTTTGGGGGCGGGGTGGGTCGGGTCAGGGTTGACTCACGTATTGACCCGCGGACCCGCCCCGTCTGAAGGTCTAATTTTAATTTTCAAAACTTGATAAAAGACTTTGTGTTTCAACTAATCAACTTTTAAATATTTCAGCCTCTAATATGAACATCAAGGAAATCATTGTTAGTTGTGACTCTTTTTTTTTAATCTACATACTTAATTACAGCTATATGATTATTTCAATTACCGAATATTAGTTCGGTCCCTTTTAAATTAACTCAAATTATAAATTTTCTAGAACCATTTTAACTCACTAGTATCTAGTTTTGTTTTGTTTTGATTTGTTTTTCTCTCTCTTTTATTCTCATATTGATAAACTTGGGATTTACATGTAATTCGGGCACTATTTTGTGTCTATTGTGTGTCGATTGCATGTAACTTGTGACATAATTGCTTGTTTTGGTATGTTTGCATTCTATCATGGGTTTATCAAATTTTGGCAGGAAAAATAGCCTTCTCAAGTAGATTTTGAAGAGAATGAAGTGAGAGATTGGTTGGAGGTGCTCGAAGATGGCTTAGAAGTGGTTTGGAATGTGAAACGAGCCGAAAAAGTGAAGTCCCGGGCGAGAAGAGATGAGCACAGACCGTACTCCTCAAAGACAACGGTATCGGAGCGTCGCAGAAGAGCACGGACCGTGCTCATGTCTCGGCAAAATGGGTGAATTGGAGTGAAAAAGAGCACAGACCGTGCTCTAGGGAGCACGGACCATGCTCCAATCGGTGATCAACGAGGATTTTCTTCTTGGACCGGGTTCTCCTTCCTTCTGTGGGCTTCCACTCCATCTACTATTTAAGGAGTTTGCAATGGATGAAAAATACACCTTTTTACCTTATATTTTTAGCAGAGAAGAGCAAAGGCGACGTAGGATTAATACAAGTGAAGATTCAAACGTTCGGCATAAGTTGTTTTTTATTTTTAGTTTAATTTTGTCATGACTTTTGTAATTCATATTTTATTAGATTGTATTTTTACTATGAGTGGCTAGAACCCTATTAATTTCAGTGTTTGCAAACATGTTGAAGTTATGAATTAATTTAATTCTGTTACATTTCACTTCTGATTATTAAGTTCAAATTGTTCATATACTTTTAATTTCATGCATAGATTAGTAGCCATAATTGATGTATGCTAGCTAGCTAATTTGAGACCTGGCGGAGATAATTAATTAGTGAGAGTAATTGAACAATTTGATGCACGTTCTGCGGAATCTGTAGGAGATTAAATCTGATGCTTTAAGGAGTTAATAAATTAATCTAGAGACGAAAGTGATAGTTAGTTTGTTAATCCACGGCTACCTTGAGACCTGTCAGAGACATGTAGCAATATTTCTGATCCTCCACTAATAATCGAATTAAAAGTGGGCTGGAAATTGTTAGAATTGGATTAGTATATAACGGACACATGTCCATGCATTCCCTATGATTAATCTTTTAATTGATTGTTTGATTTTTCTGAGTAATTTAGTTTGATTAATTTATTTCCATCTCTTTCTCAATTAATTAATTTAGTTTAAATTTGAATTCGTGTCTAGAATTAATTCAACCCAAAAAAATATGTAGCCTAAATAATATAAAGCTGCTGGCTTAGTACTTAGTGTGATCAATATAATATTATAGTATCTGAGGATACGATATCTGATTTACTACCTATATTGCAGTCACCTGTGTTAGTTGCAGATAATTGCATAATATCTAGTGCATCACATGTATCTACAAAACTTTAAACACGTTCTAAACTACTATGAGTCACAATTAGAGCTCTGAAACAGAATAATAATAATTTTTTAAAAAAGAGATTATTACACACACACACACAAATTGAAGCCATCAAGATTGGGGGGCCATGGACATCGCCCATGTTTCCCTTGTGTCTAAGTGTTTGCATGATAATCGGGTATACAATTTTTGAAGATATGATACTCTTGTTTGTCAACTATTTACAATAGTCCCGTTCAGTTGGGGTGTTTTTATTGCTAGAAAATAGGCTATCACTTACCAACCACTTGACTATGATTGATAATAGCTATTTATTTATGAGTTATGACAACATGGTTCCAAGAAACTTTATATCATTGATTTAGCAGCTAATGTAAAATTTGACAAAGTAGTGCTTATTTGCTCAAAATTTTAGAAATTTGTTGGCTAGTTAATAGAGGACCATTTTATTATTGATTATCTCGTCAAAAAAAGGGAAAAAAAAAGGATCACTGATTAAATAACACGAGATATAGACATGTGTCAGAACTGCATTAATGTAATAACATGGTTAGCCGTTCTATTTCTACCTAATCATAACTCAAATTAATAAATGCAACAATACAAATTCTTGTGGTAATACAACTACGGGGTCATATTTAGCTTCCAAAGGGATGAACCTGATCAACTTATAGAAATTAAGTTTATCCACATCACAATAAATCATTGACTTTAGGCAGCTAGAAAATATTTAATTTTTGCGGCTTGAATTTTGAAATATTATTAGGTGGCTTCTATAAATATAATTTGAAGTTTTTAAATAAGGAAATTATTATACACACACAAAAAAAAAAGAATACAATTTTAGGAATAAGATAGATGAAAAAACGAAATAAAAAAAAAGATGAGAAAACGGAAAAAAACGAAAAAACAAATTCGTCAACTTCGTTAAACTTGGTAAATTAGAAGGTATTTTTGCACCAAAAGAAAAGTATTATTTAGAAATAACGGATTCAGATCCTTTCCTACCAAATTCTTCTACATATACTCCCCCACCGTCAGAATGCCGCCATGTGTATTGTATTGGATGACTAGGCTTGAATTTATTATGGCAACACGATGGTATGATTTTGTGAATTTGAAAATAGCTTTATGTTATTTTTATTTAAGGAGGATTTTAAACTTTCAAGATAATTAGTTTATGGATCAGTTTGTACAATCTGAAGTACAAAAACTAGAAGAAGTAGAAAACACACAATAAACAAATTGAAATAAACAAACTAAATCCGATGATATAATTTTGTGGATTTGGAAATAACTTTATGTTATTTTTATTTAAGGAAGATTTTAAACTTTCAAGATGAATAGTTTGTGGAACAGTTCGTACAATCAGTGAAGACTGCAGATTTCCGGAAAGTAAGCCGAGTCTAGTGCTCACGGGTGGTGTTCTGTCTCTCAGAACGAGAAACGACTTTCGTCCTTCCGGCAAACTAGACAAAGTCAGGACTGGAAAGTAGACACGAATGAAGGTGAAGACTGTAGATTTCTGAAAAGTAAGTCGAGTCTAGTGCTCACGGTTTAGCATTCTGTCTCTCATAACGAGAAAAGGCATTTGTCCTTCCGGCGAACTAGACAAAGTCAGGATTGAGAAGTAGACACAAATGAAGGTGAAGACTGCAGATTTCTGGAAAGTAAGTCGAGTCTAGTGCTCATAGTTTGACGTTCTGTCTCTCAGAACGAGAAAAGGCATTCGTCCTTTCGGTGAACTAGACAAAGTTAGGACTGGGAAATAGACACGTTCTTCCGGCGAACTAGACAAAGTCAGGACTGGAAAGTAGACACGACTGAAGCCCACCTAGACAAAGTCAGGATTGGGAAGTAGATATGTCCTTCTGACGAACTAGAGAAAGTCAGGACTGGGAAGTAGACACGACTGAAGCCCACTAGTGAAGAAAGTAGAAAAGGCATTCGTTTTCCTGGCGAACTAGACAAAGTCAGGACTGGGAAGTAGACATGTCCTTCCGGCGAACTAGACACGAATGAAGCCCACCAATGAAGGAAGTAGACACGAATGAAGCGGTGAACTAGGCAAAGTCAAGACTGGGAAGTAGACACGAATGAAGTCCACCAGTGAAGGAAGTACATGAATGAAGCGGTGAATTAGACAAAGTCAGGACTGGAAAATAGACACGAATGAAGCCCACCAGTGAAGAAAGTAGGCACGAATGAAGCGGTGAACTAGGCAAAGTCACACGAATGAAGCCCACCGATGAAGGTGAACTAGGCAAAGTCAAGACTGAGAAGTAGACATGAATGAAGCGTACCGATGAATGAAGCCCACCAATGAAGAAAGTAGACACGAATGAAGCGTACCGACGAAGGTGAACTAGGCAAAGTCAGGATTGAGAAGTAGACACGAATGAAGACAAAGGCAATGAGGAGTCTCTCAGAACAAGATACGTTTTGAAGCCCACCGACGAAGGAAGTGAATGAACAAAGGCAATGAGTAGTCTCTCAGAACGAGATACGCTTTATTGAGAAGTAGACACGAATGAAGACAAAGGCAATTAGGAGTCTCTCAGAACGAGATACGTTTTGAAGCCCACCGACGAAGGAAGTGAATGAACAAAGGCAATGAGGAGTCTCTCAGAACGAGATATGCTTTTCGTCCGAGGCAAAGTCAGGACTAAGAAGTAGACACGAATGAAGCCCACCGACGAAGGAAGTGAATGAACAAAGGCAATGAGGAGTCTCTCCGAACGAGATACGCTTTTCGTCCTTCCGATGAACTAATCAGGACTGGGAAGTAGACACAAATGAAGCCCAACGGCATGGGTGGGCGCGCACGTGTGTGTGCGTGTGGACTTTTCCACATCCTTGTGCACTCTAGATATTACACTTAAATATTAAAACACTTAAATACAATTCTTAACTAGGTTTAAAATTCAATATAGGATCGTTGAATGTGCCTTAAGTATATTTTCCCACACACCATAAATGCCCAATCGTATGACTAATTTCAACAATTAATTTCTCACTTACTGAAAATCGAATTTGAGAAAATAAAAATACCAAAATTATCTACTATAAATATAGATCAATTGTACGCTGCTTAATTCCTCTAAAATTAAATAACTTGATCACAAAAAATCGGATAAAATAAATCACGGCTCAATCTATTACATTTCCTTAATTAGAAAGGTCACAACATATAGATTTGGACATTCAAAAATTTAATCCATTTTATAATTTATAGTTGTCATACCGTATATAAAAGTTCATAAGAATGAATCTTATTTAACTAAATTGGATTAATTTTTTAAAATATTGTCCGTGGGAGCAAATTAAGGATATTAATTATGAATTAAATTTAATTAATCTGGATTAATAAAAATACTAATTGCCGTAGGCACAAGTCACAAATAATAATTAATAAAAATTTAAAATATTTTCGTAGGCACAAATGATACTATTTGACTTAAAAATTAATCTGTTGTGCCTGTACGACAATATTTTTAATTGAACTAATTTTAATAAAAAAATAAAGAATTAATTATATATTCAATTAGCATTCTTTCATTCTTTGTGCTCACGCAATATTTTAATTACATTAATATCTTTTAATTAAATAAGAACATTCTTAGGAAGTATAATTTTATGGCAATTATAAATAATAAAATGGATTAAATTTTGAAAGTCTAAATTTTTTCTTAAATGAAAAATAACATAAAATTATTTCCAAATCTAAAAAATCCCATATTATTGTGTTGTCATAATAAATTTAAGACTAGTCACCCAATATAATACACACTAGTATGTCTTCCGCGCGATGCTCGGTAGTATTTTATTTTATAATAATTGAAAAGCTAAAAGCAAAACTCAATCATAGTTAAATATATATTTGCAATGCACATATATATAGATAGATGTATGAAACAAACGTGTAAAAAAATTTAAATAGATTAAAAAATAAACATTATTTTTGTATCTATAAACAATAATTATCATAATTATTTAAACAAGTAAATAACTTAATATCATCTTGGAGTAAATAAAAGACATACTATAAAAAAATGCCACAAAAGAAATTCATCGAGCTCGTGGTAGTTGTACAGTCAAATTTTGCACCAAAATATATAATTCATACCTAGTATACAAAAATATCTACAAAATACATCAGATATAACCGTGCAATGCACGAACTTTTTTTATGCAATTGCGATTTGAATTTATCTATATATGTTTATATTTTGATTATTTAGAAGTGAATATTTTTATTATTTTAATATAAAATAGAAATGCTAAAACTTGCGTAATTAGGTGAAAATAAAAATTTACACAAAAAAAATGTTATGATTGCATATATAAAATGAGGGATTTTTTTTTAAAAAAAGACTACAAAACAACTGACTCAAAATGGAAATAAATATAATGATAAAATGAGGAAAAAGCTTAATTAAAAAAAAAGAACAAAGATTAATAAAAAAAAAACAAAACAAAAAAACAACCGCACTGCAGCTTAAAAAATAAAAGAACAAAGCTTAATAAAAAAAAAGAACAAAGCTTGATAAAAAAACAAAACAAAACAAAACCAAAAAGAACAAAGCTTAATGAAAAAAAAAAGAACAAAACTTAATGAAAAAACAAAAAAAAAAAAAACAACCGCACTGCAGCTTTTAGGAATCGAACCGCAGACCTCGTAAATTTGCAAATTATAAAAGTAGACTGCTGCCAACTCAGCTATACGGTTGAATTCATCAATCTTTTTTGCATTAAATTTATTTTGTACTAATATGTTTCTGAAATTTTTTATTTACACTTTTACCCCTACGATTTTGCTTTAATATATGTATAGATGACGACAATCCGATACTCAAAAAGGATATGTAGAAAAGTTTAGTAAGAGATGATTCGGCCCCCGGATCCGAAAATAACTTCATGGTGAATGTAAAGAGGAATCCGTCGTCATCAAGCTAAACTTGAGGATGGGCTGTGGGGCTGTGGGGGGTGGGTTTGTAGAAAATTCGATGCTACCCTTATGTAGTGTCAAGCGTGCCCAAATTTGATTTTTTTTTTAAATTATTTTAAAATTTTGCATTTTTTTTTGGGATATAAATTGCGACATTAGTAGATGTTAATTATGTTCATCATGTTATTTTTATCTGCCTCTTATTATGTAAACGATAATGGTATGTAATTTTTACGATATCGTGTGAATTTTTTTCACAACATTGTCGTTTACATAGTAGGAGGCAAAATGAAAAATCGGGATAAACATAATTAATATCTACTTAATTAAGAAGTAAGATATATCCAAAAACAAAATTGCAAAAATATTTTTAAAAAAATACTAGAAAATAAAAACACAAATTTGGACCTGCTATCCGTAATCGAATTTTCCGTGGGTTCGCATATCGTTTCCTTCAGCAAAACTTAATTACTTCTAGTAGTTGCACCTTTAGCTAGCTAGACATTAATTTTCAAAATTTGTCTTCTAGTTAATAGACATATCATCGATATATGACGATGTGACACAAAAGTTTGTTGGTTTTATCACAGACCTTATAATATTAATGGTGACCTATTTTTCACGATGTACGTACGATATGATAACAAAAGTAGTATTGAAACAATTTCAATGGATTTATAATATTAGGGTATTACACTTTCTTACTCACCATGGGATTGGTAATACTTTTATCACAACCTTTAAATTATATATGTTGACATCACTGAATGTTTCAGCAAATTTAGGAAGGGAGCTATATTTCCGGATCCCAAATATGACACGACTTGCCGAATTCTTGCATCACACACATCATTTAATTAACGAGATCATCGACAAAAAATACATGCACTTATCTAGCAAGCCACACCGCTTTTGGATCCCAAAATCTTGCTGTCGTCCTAGATTTGTTAAAAAACATTTAAATGTCACGTATCAATATGTAGTTGTTGAAAGGTTGAGACAAAAGTGTCAAGGAGCGAAAATATTATATACTAAAGTGTAATTATGGATCTTAGAATTCATGACATCAAAATCAATTTAAATATGAAACTTACATTATTTCATCCATTAATTATGTGTTCATGTGTATTTGTTGTAAGTGAGCCGGCTAGTGCTTCAACAAAGTATGCAAAACAAAATGTCCATCGGGGATGACCTAGTGGTAGAGCGAAGATAGTCTGACACTAAAGATTTTGAGTTCAAATTCCATCAGTACCGTTAACTGTATGCACATGAGCATGTCATACTTGTTTTTCCAAGTGTAATTTATGTATTTTGTGTAGTTTGCAAATTATTATATATGAGCGAGATTTATGCAATACATACCTTAGCGCGTTATCCTTGTCATAAAAAAGAAAGTTGTATGCAAAACAAATTTCATACCCATGAAAATGGTAGTGATACTTTTAATTTCGTGAAATATAGGAAATGACTAAATGAAAATTTTAGTATTTTGAAAGTTAATTAACGTGATCCTAAATTTGCCTTCAAACTTCAGTAAGTACCACATGCTGCCAATAAATTGCTTGGAAATTTCAATCTCATCAACTTTCACATGTACATAATGCGAACAAATTATACAATAATTTCCACAACTATATTATACGAGACTAAAGGCAACGTTACCATTATTCTTATTACCTACCATTAAACATATAGCTAGGTTGGATATATTCATCTTGTTTTCTGGAGACAACTAATTGCTGGCCTCCTCGTAATTATGTAATAAAACCTCTATTGCCTTTTGCAATAAATAGGGAACAAAATCCAACAAATTTATCAATTGTCTATTTGTTTTAGAAATTGAGAAGAATGGGTTCCAAAGTTATCGTTATTGTTGGTCTTTTCTCGATTCTTCTTCTTCTCGTTTCTTCAGATTCGACTCGCATTTCCACCACAATCAACCCATGTAAGCTCATTAATTAATTAATTCCCATATCGTATACAATTTCTCATATGAGATTTATAGTGAAATATTTATTAATGTATATACTACTTCTGTTTCATTCATACAGTTATATATGTATATAATTTATGAACTTATGAAAATATTCTTTTGTGTAACAATTGGTACGGTGTAGGAAAAAAAAAATACCATCAATTAATAAATATTAAGATCAAGTATTCTTTAATTTACTAAAACGACGTAAATATATTTTCAAATGTCATCATTTCGTTATTATATGCATGTCTCATATTAATATAATATGTATTTATTCGATGAGAGATGAAGTACTCTTTTAAAGATGTGAGAATATGTATGATTCATCCCGCACAACATCATGCAAGAGGTTCGATACCGGAGATTGCAACTTAATTAACTAATTCAACTAAACTATGTTTTGTTCGTATCAATTTTCTCAGCTACGGAAGCTAAAGGGATAAATAAGGTTGCCAATGATTCCAAGTGTAATGACGAAAATCAGAATCATGGTGATGGAGGAGGTGGAGGCGGCGGTGGTGGTGGTTATGGTAGCGGAGGTGGTGGATATGAAAGTGGAGGTGGTGGTAGCGGCAGTGGATACGGAGGTGGTGGTGGATATGGTGGTGGAGGAGGTGGTAATGAAGAAGGTGGGGGTGGTTATGGTGGTGGCGGAGGAGAAGGTGGGGATCGTTATGGTAGCAAACTTGGTCCGAATACCGTCGACCCGTGTAAGCTCTTTCCCATAACATTTATATTTAGGCAAATACTTCCATACACTCGTCTGATGGACCTCTTACCATTAGACGAGTGGGAGAGTCGTGGGTTGACACGACCCGTCCCGCTTTGCACCGTTGGAAAAGAAAATTGTAGAAAAAATATCACTTATAACACTAAAACATATAATTTGTAGCCTTAAAAGTATTTGTATCCCCGCTACTTTGATTATATGAATTTATTATATCTCAATTATAATTTAATACATCTAAATTTGAGTTTATTAAATCCAATCTTTTATATTTATTTCGAAAAATTTAATTATCGAGTGCAATGCACGAGCCCATGCGTTAGAGTTGCCATATAAAAAAATTAAATTAATTTACTATAATTTTAAGGTTCATTAATTCCATTTTAGGGTATATTTATTTTGAAAAAAATTAATTGTTGACCCCAATGCATGAGCCCATGCGTTAGAGTAAGGCGAGCCATTGCATTATATAGTGATGGATCAAAAAATTAAATTAATTCATTCTAATTTTATGGTTCACTAATTACATTTTATAAAATATATTTATTTCAAAAAAATTAATTAGACGAGCGCTGTGCATGAGTCCGAGCATTAGTGTTGACTAAATGCACCGTGTGAGCTGCCAAAGATTTAACTTTTGAGTTCAATAATTTCATTTTAGAGTATATATTTCATGGATAAAAATAAAAAGAAATTCAAAAATTGTAAAAATAAATAAATATAAATAGTGACAATATATCTTTCTAACCACGTTTTAAATTTTTTGAGTCACGTTTTGCTTTAAAATTTAAAATTCCTTGAAGTTTTTAAATTTCGTTTCTTCCTTTTTTAGTGCTCATTACTTTCTTTTTTGCAAATTTTTTTTTCGTTGTTATTTTTCTATGAACGAAATTCACAATTTCAAATATGAATGAAGAAAAACATGATTATTGATCACATACTCTCGGGAAAATGGCGCCCTAAGCCCCTATGTGGACTTCAGAGCCGCCATTAATTATTATTTTGAGATGGTCTTCTGCCAAACTCTCTCACCCATGAGATACTTTTTTTTTTTTTTTTTTCTAATTACTATATCCTGTTTTATTTTCTTTATTTTTCCCCAAAATATATCTCCTAAAATTTAATTATTAAATTCTAAAATGGAATCCTTGTCTAAAATGGAATCCTTGGCAGCTCGTGCACGATCGTAATTAATTTTTTCAAAATAAATATATATCTTAAAATTAAAATGAATTAATTTATTTTTTTATCCAACGGCTTGTGCCCTGTGCTTGAAAATTAATTTTTTCTAATTGAATATAAATCATAATTGTGATTAATAAAGAGTAGTTAAGACTTTTTTTTTTTGAAAAAAAAAAAAGAAATAATAATTCTGCCAAGCGTGTGTGGGCAAATGGGCGGATGTTTTGGAGGGTTTGGGTGAATTTGGCCCGTTTAATCATGAATTATGATCGGTTAGACCGTCTAACATAAATTTTTGAGTATTATTTTTTGTGAATTTACTCAGCGAAGGCTGTTAAGGAGACAACTGTGCATGCCCAATATGGAGGCAGTAGCTATGGAGGAGGGCACAGTGGCCACTACTGCCACTATGGGTGCTGCAGCCCAACTGATAAAAAAAGCAGTTGCAAATGCTGCAAATATGCTGGTCAGAAGGCAAATGCGACACCTCAAGCAAAGCCCCATAATTAGATGAAGGCACTTCACAAATATTGCATATATATATATATATATATATATATATATATATATTTTTGTCATTATTCACAGATATTACATATATCAAATTGGATGAAAATACCGAATAATATCGATGCATATGGATATCATAGTGTAACAAGTATGTAATTATATATTTTTATTAATTATTTGCACTCTACTTATTTATACATGTTTTTTCTATTTCTTGTTTTGTCTTTTGTACCATTGGTGTACGTACTTTTACCTCAAAAATAGGAAAAAGAAAACAAAAAAGAAAATGAGAGAAACATTGAGGTACAAGTTTTTAGGCATAGCTAGACACGAAGATCCAATCTTTTTTATTTTATTTTTATTTTTTTTATCATATCTAATAAATAAATAAATAGTTGAAAAGGAATACACTGGTTAATTTCTCAGTTAGGCAAAAATGTAGAACCAGACATTTCTTATATACTTGAATCTACAACTTGTGGTGGCCGGGGCACGTATAAGCTATTATGAGATCGTCACTTCACCGATTAGACCTTCTTATCAGATAATACAAAAAGAACCTCCTTATGAGATAATACAAGAAGCACATGGACAATAAATACAAGATTAGTTGCATCAAAAATCACAACCTTTCTGCCAAATTATATATATATACAAATTCGACTGACACAACGTTTAAACTTCAAAAATTTAACACCACCTCTTGATGTTGATTCAATTAAACATGCACTTTTTTTTCTCTGCTTTTATTCTGGTGATCATATTTTGACATGGCCTACTTTATTCTCCATGTAGGTACGTGTTATGACGTGATATACATGTACAAAAAAAAAATCGTGTTAAGAAAATTTGTATTAGAGCCTCATATTTTAATGAGTGACAAAATTAATTATTTATATTTCCCCATGTACTGTAATAGCATTTTAATTATAAGTTTAGTGAAGGTGAAGGCGTGATGCAGCTCGTGGTATATATGGGTGAATCAAGATCCGATCCAAGTTCAATTTGCTCCATATATAGGTTCAATGAAATTGCCAATCGGCTCATTCAAAGAATGTGGAATGTGGATCCAACAGACCTATCTATCGAAAGGGAAGGTCTTGTTAATGCCTTAAGTTGGTTTCGTATTTTAATTAGAAGATAGTTTTCTGGACATCAACATTTCTGATGGACAATATGAGCCAACATCCCATACTGCCAAAGAACTACAAAAATTCACCCATGAAAAACTTACCGTCAAAGAAATTCAACAATTTCTGGGAATCTTAATATGTATTTTATAACAAAATCGTTGTTAAAAGTATTTTTTCCGCCAAAAGTTATTGCTAATTTTGGAAACTAAGTTTTTTTTTTATTATTAATGTCAATCCACTAAATAATATTTTATTATTAATTGTGAATCACTTTAATAAAAACTTCACATGTATGTTTTAGAAAAAAATAATAATGTTACATACGGTAGGAAATTCATTCATTTTCTTCGTAATTCGAGGTTAATTTAAATTTCAAAATTAAGTTTAAATAACTATATTTTCCCATTTTTTGTTGGACTTAATTTCAATGACCATAATAACAAATGTAAAATGTCTATAATTCACAATAGTTGTAAATTAATTTTGTTTTATTATGATAATTTTGTTATTTTTTTATAATTATGACTTGTAACAAATAAAGTTACACATATATCTCATTCGTGCATCGCACGGGAGATGAGATTCTCTAATCATGAATTATATCAAAGCCTTCATCTCAAATTGCTGGAGACATACTTGGAAAAATTCCTCCGTCTGGGAAAACTCTTAAACAACGGCTATCAAGCATCTTAAAGCTGCCTGCTAGAATCTACCCCCCGTCAATTTCAGACAGCGGACAACAGATGGTGGATTCTTAAGACCGATGCCAGTGATAAGCACCCGGGGTGCAATTCTATTGCTAAAGGTCAATAATAAATTGTAACGACCCAAATAATTTTAAACTGGTCGTTAATTATCTATTTTCTAAGAATATTGATTCAAACGAGTTATTTAAATTGTGGCGTTCCTATAAGTCGTGCCGTAGCTATTCTATGTTTAATTATAGTTAGTGCTTTATAATAATATTCCTATAAAACTTATGATTATTTCAAATTATATATTTTTTTCTATCTCAAATTATTTATATTATTCGGACCTCAAAATGATTTTCTACGCCCAAATTTTGAACTCTATCTTTTATGCCCAAAATAGAGAGAGAGAGAGAGAGAGAGAGAGAGTGAGTATGTGAGAAATGGGATAAAGGAAGCAGCACATTTTGGGTACATCAATTCATCAATTTATTTTATAAAATTTGGGATTTGATTCAAATCAATCCTCTACAATTGTGTTGCTTCAATTTTCATACACTAAAATTCTAGTATAAATAGGCGTCCTTTTCATTCACCAAGAATACACCATTTCAAAACATGTTCTCTGTGTTCTTTTTTTTCTAAAGTTGTAGTAAGCTTCTTAAGTTTCTTCATTGCATTTGCAATGGGATGGGTTAGTTTTAAATTTTGTTTTCAAGCTTTAACCCACTCTATATATTTTCATATGTTTCTACATCAACGCACACACTCAATCAATGATGCGCACACACACATTCACATACATGTGTGTGTATATATATTATCCTAAAGCTATTTTAGATTTAGCATATGCTATCTAATTGTTAATTATGTTAATTTATTATAATATTGCAGGGCGGCACGCGGACGTACTAAATACATTACTTTTTCCAAAATTCAAGTTAAGATGGGGAATCCAACGTGAATTATTATGCAAAAAGATTCATTTATCCTTATTATGCATTTTATTAAGTTTATATATGGAAATCATATATTCGGCCTATGAGCTGCAGGAAAAGTTACTCAACCTACGGACTACATGTTTGGCCGACGGGCTGTAGGAAAAATTACTCAACCTACAAGTTGCATGATTGGCTTACGAGATATAGGAAAATGATATCTATGTTATGTGTTTATTGTTCATATTGTATATAATCTGAATAAATGCAATAATCCATTAACTCATTGAATTAATATCACTCAACCCAAAGTTATGATATTTTCAGGTTTATGAAGCTCGGACGATGATGTGGAGACAGTGGCGGAACCAGAAAAAATTTATAAGGGGGGCTATGTATGTTGAAGTAATGACCATACATATTTTTTTCGGAGAATAGTGAGGGAATGAACACTCACTAACCTTTTACATTTAATTTAAAATAAATTTAAGCATGAAAGTGATGTATCATATATAGATAATAACATTAATAAAAATACTTGGAAAGGAAATTTTATGAACTTTATTATTACAAATTAAAATAGTTAGGTGCAAGTGCCTTGCTTATATAGATAATTTAAATCAAATTATCAAAATAAAATTTTCCTTACATATATAATTAAAAACAAAATATTTTTTTGTGATGATAAATGCATTAATAATTACTAATTACATAAGTACATATATAATCCAAGATCTTGATTGATCCTTGGAAATGATTCTAGAAATTAAATCAAAGTTATTTTATAATATTCGTGCTACACCTAAAAAAAATCGCAACATAATTCTCATTAATATTTAATAATAATAGGCTAAATATTGAATTTATTGAAATTTAATAAAGAAATGATTTTTCAGAACTCTTTTAAAAATAATGAACATTAAAGTCATGCATTAAAAGGACCAAAGTGCAATTATTTTCTTAAATAAAATATTCAATTTCTCTCTCCACCATCATCCTCCCCAACATCTTTCTTTCCCAGTACCTCCATTATTCTCCATTTCTTAATTTCTCCAACCTCCTTCGTCATGGCAACATTGCATCAACAACTGCCACAATTCAGTAAAATTAACAATTTATCGTCATTTACAAGATGGTCCTCCACAGCCCTCTTCTTTCCCTCCTCTCATCGGTCGGCGACTTCTGAGGGGGCTGTTGCCGGAAAATCCATAAGAGCTCTACCTAGTTATCTGAAAAATTTCCGGTTAGGGGGGCTGGAGGGGGCCCTAAATCCGCCACTGTGTGGAGACGGGGTGATGGTCAAGATTACATAAATATTATATTATATTTTTAAATATTG
This sequence comes from Perilla frutescens, assembly GCA_026008535.1. NCBI lineage: Eukaryota > Viridiplantae > Streptophyta > Magnoliopsida > Lamiales > Lamiaceae > Perilla > Perilla frutescens. The sequence goes on along the minus strand of BRKX01000013.1, from coordinate 9,635,581 downwards.
CTTCAGTTGTATTAAATTCTTTTATTGAAAAAATGAGATATTTTCTATTTATGAAATTTTGGGACGTCACATAAATTGCTATATTGTGCTCATGCTAATGGACAATTCAAAGACTTTGAAAAACATTACTATGCCATTTACAAAGAAATCTTGGCTGCCAAAAATGGAATCAAGAAGTTCGAGTTCCATCTGATTTTAATGTAACAAGTTGTCATGCATCGTCTCATATTTATTGATGCAAGAAGCTTATTATATATATATATATATATAAATATAATTTCATCCAATACATAATTGACATGAATATAATATGAAAATAAGAAAGTAACACCTCATTTATATTGAGGATGCATGAAGTTGGTAGAGAGAACGTACTGATTGGGGGGTCTAGGTATCAGAATATTTGCACTTGCCCATAATTGATGTAATTAATTAATAAGAGATATGGATAGACTTTTGAACTCATTATCTTCAACAACCAACTAAACAAGGGTCTAATCTCCATTAATTGTATGATAAACACATATTTACTCAAGATTTGTCTTTAAATAAAGAAGCGATCTCAACAACATTCTCATCCAAAAAAAAAAACCATATCGATTTGCATAAACTCAGAGGAGAAATGGGTCCCAAACTGCTATTTCTTCTCGGCTTTCTCGTAGCTACGGGTTTTCTTCTTTCCTCAGATGTTGCTGCAACTAGAGAACTAGCAGAGACTACACATGTCGTTGATCCATGTAAGCAGTTTCTTTATTCTTCAAATCAATAATATAATAACTAATTTAATAGATTAAATCATAACATTTATTATTATCATTATTATTATTATTATTAGTAGTAGTAGAATCGAAGAAAAAAAGAGAGGAGGGGAGGGGTTTGTGTTGATTCGAGTGGTGAAATGATTGAGGATGAATGAACAGAGGGAATCGAGTAGTTAATCAATTTATGAGAACTAGTAATTTTTTTTTATTATCACTCTTTTGTACTAAATATAAGGGATGTTTCCGTTACCCACTTCTATTCTCCATATCAAGCTGCTCCTAATTAGTTTAATTTCTTATAAAACGTTTATTTAAAAAGTACATACATGTCATGAAAATGTAAAATGTATAAATATAAAATAGAATAAATTAATTAAGTAGCTAGAGTTATCATATGAATATCTTGGGATGTCAGTCGGGTCTTGGTCCAAGCCCTAATTCGGTTTTCGAGCTGGATCATCAGGCAAAAAGGTTTCCGAAAAACTATTTGATATGTATAAATGTCACCTAACTTCTATATATATACATTTTTGGGTTGGATTGACATCCATATATATAAAACTAATTGTGACGACCTATATTTTGAAGTTGAGTTTTGGTGATTTTATTGTATTTCTTGATTTATTAATTAAAATAATCGTGGGCTCTCATGCACACATCTGCAGTGAATGATGCCAAACAATATGGAGGTGGAGGCGACAGCAGCTATGGCGGTGGATATGGGGGCGGCTATGGCGGTGGACATGGAGGGGGTTACGGCGGTGGACAGGGGGGCGGCTACGGCGGTGGACATGGAGGGGGTTACGGCGGTGGACAGGGGGGTGGCTACGGCAGTGGACATGGGGGCGGCTACGGAGGTGGACATGGACATGGGGGCGGCTACGGTGGTGGACATGGCGGTGGTGGAGGTGGTGGTGGTGGTGGCGGCGGCGGCGGCTATGGTGGTGGAAATTAATGTTTGTGGTGGCTATGGTGGTGGAAATGGTGGCGATTGTTGGTGTTGCACTTATGCTGGTGAAAAGTCTTAACACTGAACTTAAAAACTAAGTAGTGGGCTTATAAGTTATGACTATATAAAGCCTAGTGAAAACTGGCTCTATTACGAATAATATATATGGACGATCATACTTGTGGTGTACCGGTATTATTACTTATCAGAGTTAGCTCAACTTTAATATAATGAATATATTTAGTCGGTTTTGTTTCTCTTAATATCATATTATATATCTCATATTTCAGTATTGCAATAAACTACAATATAATCCAGTACATAATATTAATAACACTGAATTAAAACACACACACACACACACACATACACGTTGGTTATAATAGGGCTCTGCCCGGCATAAAAACCCAATTGTTAAATATTAGTTCAGTCCCGGTTAGACAACTAAGGTATGACTCGACTCATTAGGTCTTTTAAACTGTTTTAAATGGCTCAATCAGCCTTTTAAACTATTTTAAATGATCCAATTGGCCCCTTCTGTTTAAAAAATATTAATTTTCCGTTAGTAATTAAGGTTAATTAAATATGCAAATTTTGGCAATGCAATTTGAGACTAAATTGTATCGTCTATAGTTGTCTATTGAACAAATTGAAACCATGGTTTTATAGTCCACACTCTGAAGTTTCAAAGCCCTCATTCAATTTTGATATATGACGTTGGATCAATACAGAAATTTTCAGTCTAAGTCATGAATAAAAACTCTTGCCTCTGAGATTTTTCTGTCTAATTATACTCCCTTATCTAATATCTAAGTGACGAATTGAGGATACCATTATTAAGCCTATGGTGAGAGCTTTACCATACCTAATATTACATAATTTTATCTCATGAATCACTTAGAATTAGGTTGCAAAGGTTTTGCATATTTAACTAACATATATAAATAATAACAGAAAATTAATTTTTTTGACAGAATTGTTTATTTACACCGGTTAAAATAGTTTAAGAGAGAAAATCAATCGAGTCATACTTTAAGTGTCTATCCGGGACTAGGTCAATATATTAAGTGTATTTTTGTACATTTTCCCAGTGGCGGAGCCACATAAAAACAAGGGGGTGTACTTGTACCCCCTATTTTTTTTTTTAGTATATATATATATATATATATATATATTGTTATTAGATAATATTACCTAAGGTCATAAAGATGAAAAAAAAGTAGTGATTAAGGACTTTATAAGTTGACGCGTGGTGAATAATGTTATTGCAATTCACAAAAATGAGTGGTGAATAATACCTTAATAATATTAACAAAACCAATCAACCATTAATTCGTAACTCTCCATCTTACTCTTTAAATCTCATACATATATAAAAATATTGGAACAAGACGTACAATTATTCATATCTTCAAAATACAACCCATAACAATTTCAAATTGATTAAGATTTTAAATTGAGAAGTGCACAAACAACATTCTTGATTGATTGATGTTATTTTTTTTCTTTCATTCTTGATTTTTTGTATGTATATTGTTAATTAGATTTCTTATTTATGTTTAATGTTGCTTACATATTTATTTATTTTTCCTAATTAAAATTTCAATTAAATTAGAGATTTGTATTTGAATTAAAAATTTGAGTTTATGTACACATGGTTTAAATTTTTCCAGCATAAAAGGGATTTGATTTTGAATTGGGGTTTGGACTTAGAAATTTAAAATTATGAATGATAATTTGAATTAGAGATTTTAAATTTTGAAGAATATTTATTTATACATTTTTGTAATTATATATCGTACCCCCAATTTTAAAATTCTGAATCCGCCACTGCCTTTTCCCTTATAATTTTAGTGCTTTTATCGCTATATTTTGGTACTAGAACAATAAACATTAAAATACAATAAGAAACTCATTAATCTTTTTTAAAAAATTAGAAGGAATCTCCGCTAGACCATGTTTATATGTTAATGATATATAGATTGAGCTAAAAAAACGAATATTTTTGGACAAGATGTATTACATAGGAAGTCCCTGAATATGTTTATTGACAATATAATCCTTCTAGTTTCGAATTCAAATGAATCCCCGGCACAGTTTTTAATAAAAAATGACTATTAAACAATATTTTATTATTTAAAAAAGTAATCATATGTAGAAAAATGATTCAGGGGATCTATTTTGGATTGTATCTGGCCAAAATTTTGAATATCTATAAATAGGCCTAGGGCATTCATTTTCAATACACCTTCAACGAGTAAAAATCGAAGATGTTTGTGACATGTTTCACGTCTCTAAGTTAAGAAAATATGTGTTTGATCCTAAACACGTAATAAAAAAAAAAGAGGTAGTCTTGGATAAGGACTTATCATTTGAAGAAATACCCCATAATGTAATACCCCAAAACTCTCCGAATAATTTTAATGGCTTTTAAATAGTTTTAAGAGTACGTATAAATGAAGAACTTTGAGTTTAATAGGAATTAAAACAGACATAAGTCACGATTATGTTTCCTTTTATACAAATAAATTCCATTTGCATATCAGGTCGTTTCAATAGTCTGATTTAATAAGTTGGTTTACTGGCAAATGTTTCAACGATCATGTCGACTTTCGAATTTTCAATGATAGAGTTCAAATCTGTGAAGCAGACTTTGATCAAAAAGTCACTTTTGAAATATATTAATATTATTATTTTAAAATTAATCATGTATCTAAAATGATATAGTGGATATATTTTCAAATTACATTCGTTCCAAATTTTCCATAAATAGGGGCATAGGGCCTTTACAATTTTCCCACCAAATGAGGATACCTTCCAGGTGAGAGCTGAGCCCGAGCTCGGACGAGGAGAGAGCAGCTGCTAGTAATAGTAGCTGTGCCGGACCGTTGTCACGGTTCTTGTCCGCATCTGCAGCTATTAACGATGGAAAAAAATTAACGATAAAATTAGCGATAAATTTTTATATTGCTAAAATTTATAGCAAAATCAGTCGTTAGAAAATATTTTAAAAAAATTAGCGAATGAATTAAAATAGAAAAAATAAGGCGTGTGGGCTGGGACATCGGGCGCCCACATATATATATTGATCTAACATTTGCTGCGGTGCAAGATTCGAACAAGCGACCTTCCATAGTTATGCTATGTGCATAACCAAGTGACCTAATATATGTTTGTGCTAATGTTTATACATATGTGTGTGTATGTGTGTGTGTGTATTGTTGTGCTTTTTATTAATTTTTTATTTCTAAATTAAATTAATTAGATTAATAATGTTTATACATATATTTTATAAATTTTACTGTAAATTTTTTTTAAATATAACATTAATCAATTATTATTTTCTATGTTGATTTAAAAAGTTAATATGGTATTTACTTCATTTATTTAATTTATTTTTCTAAATTGCTTTCTTAATTTATACTTTTATTTTTTTAATGTTATAAATTTTAAATTTTTTATTCTAAGCTAAATAATTAGATTATTAATATTTTTGAATATCTTTTATAATCTTTAATGTTATATGTTTCTTTTAATATAACTATATTACATCATTTATTTAATTTTTTTTTCTAATTAAATTGCTTTCTTAATTTATACTTTTATTTTTTAATTTTATAATTTTGAATTTTTTTATTCTAAGCTAAATAATTGGATTATTATTATTTTTAAATATCTTTTATAATCTTTAATGTTGTATATTTCTTTTAATATAATTATATCACATTATTTATTTAATTTTTTTTCTTACGTCTACAAATTTCACTTCAATTTATTTTTTAGATATTAATTTTAAATTATATATTTTTTATTTTAATTAATTTTTAATATTGGCTATATTATATATTAGATTCTTTTAACTATCCGGCTCTAAGTTTCTAGTACCCAAGAACTAAGATGGGTTTTTCTTGTACAAAATGAACATTTGAGTTATTAATCAAGCTCCGTTTATTCAAGTTGAAAGTTGTACATTCATATCAAGAATTGTTTTTAACTCTCATCTATGGTATCCTACAACAAGTTATCAATTTTGCCCCCCCTCTGAATAGCTTCAGATTGTGTACTACTGTGGACAGTCACTAAGAAGGTCTAATGCCGCATTATTAGCATCTATATATAGTGATCAACACCAGTTGAGAGAGAGCACGCAAAGAAGATGAAAAAAAGCTTTTACATAAATTGAATCATATTTATATTTTGAAACGTTTTATTGTATGCTTTTATTGTTGATTTGCTCTATGTTGAGTTTCTAGATCCATTTTGAGACGTTGAAAAATATAGTTCTGCTCCAATTATAAAGGCTATGTTGCCTAAATTTCGTAACACACCGGTCCCTTATCTATTGTTCTTCCGGGACTGAGGTGTTACATTTTAATTAGATTCTAAGCTTGTGAATGCTACAAATTTTATGTTTATAATTGATTTATTTTTTCAATCTTTTTTGGGTTACATGAAAAATCTACATTTTTGTTTCTCATGAATTAGTGCATGATCACTATTTATGTGTGCAAGTCAATTAATTAGAATGATTAATAAGTGAATAATTAGTTGGTGAAAAGATAAATTTCATGTTGTGTATGTTTAGAAGGAGCGATAGGTGAATAAATAATACATAGAACGTACAAATCTTTATTGGCTTATTGTGAGTAAAAACTTGCGAGAAGGACCGAAAGGTGAAGTTCATATTTATTATTTATATGTTATGATATTCTTGTTTAAGCAATCTGATAATAACGGAGTGATTGTCAACTATTTGATAATAAACAATATATTAAATTATTAAATATTTTAAAATTTCTAAAATTAGAAAATTGAAACTAAATATTAGAATTACTAATATTATTTAGGTATATAATACCTTTTAAATTTATTAATTTATGTATAATTCATATTAGAATTATAAAATTATAAATATAATATATATGTGTGTGTATATATTTTACTTGGTTTGGTTTTAACCAAAATATTTTTTACTTAAACCGAAACCGAACCAAACTAAATTTTGGTTTTAATATTCAAAATCAAACCAAAATTAAAGAAAAAAAAGACCAAACCAATCGAACCAAATAGCACAATTTGGTTTGGTTTTGCACACTCCTATCTGAACCTATTATACGAATGTTAAGCTCAAGCCTGACCTATTATATGTTATAGGTCTTTTTATAGGCCTATTCATGGCCTTTTTAGCAAAATGAGCTGGGCTTCAAACCTTGTAAAAGCCTACTTGAACCTACTTGAAATGATTTTTTTTATTCAACTAAGATCAATAAGAACAAGAGTAACATATTTAAGAAAAGATACATAACATATATCAAGTCAAAATTAATGCAGAACATAAATTGACAATATTATTTCATTTTTTAAACAATAAATATATAATAACTTATATTATATTATGTTATATATATATATATATATAAATGGACTGACCTAATAGGTTTAGTTGACTTTTTTAAAAGAGGCAAGAATTATTTTAGCCACTTAAACTTTTAAAAGATTTATTTTAGTCACTAACTTTAAAACATATTTATTTTATCCACTTTGGACGAAAATGCCCCTCTGCGCGCTAGCAATGCGCGCAACACGTAGGGGCAAAATTGTCATTCTGGCTAAAATAAATATATTTAAAAGTTAGTGGCTAAAATAAATCTTTTAAAAGTTCAAGTGGCTAGTTTTATATATTACCACTTTTTAAAAATCTAAGTCTAGACCTCTTTATCAATGTAGACTTCTATAATGGCCCAAAGTTAACTTTTTTTATCATATTCTAGTATATCACCCTGTGCGATGCACAGTGAGAATATTATTAAGAATAATTATGTGCAATAATAAAATTAATTATATTCAATCATGAATTTAATATATAAATATATGAATTATATCAATTGAAATATAAAATACTTGTACCTTTTTTGATAAAATATGTACAAATCACCTCTTTCAGCTTTATAAAAGAAAAAAATCGTCAATTGAGATACGATTGAGTATTTTCATGTTTGTGTCTTTCTAAATAGATTATTATGTTCTTACATATAACTTCATGAACACCCCCAGTAAATAAACAAAACATCATCCCCCGGGCTGCATATCCATATTAAAGCTTCACAAATCTATAGAAAAAAAAGGTAACTGGGAGTGATACAAAAATTATATATTTTGTTTAATAAAAAATGAAGCACATTGTCTTTAAAGGTTTGAATTTAATAAAACATATTTATCAGCTTGTTGATGAGGTATTCCATTCTTACAATCAACTCTTTGATATAAAAATTATATATTTTGTTTAATAAAAAAATGAAGCACATTGTCTTTAAAGGTTTGAATTTAATAAAACATATTTATTAGCTTGTTGATGAGGTATTCCATTCTTACAATCAACTCTTTGAATTTTGTGGAGATGATGATAGAATGTGCACATTAGTTGACGAATAAAAAAAATATAATTGATATTCATTTAGTCAAGACCAATTATTTTTTATGTTGTCTCACTTAGCTTGCTCTTTTAGCCAAGTCTGATTATTCATATACATATGTTTGGTGTTTTTCTATAAAAAAATATTATTCATCATATTACTTTGCATTATATATGTGTGTGTGTGTGTTATATGTAAAAAGAATTTTCGTAACAAATGTCGATATAATTATTATATTATATATCATATGTATATTGATGTCTATCCGTACTATTATATTTTATGCTTAATTTATTGTATTATATTACTTATATATAATATATAATTAAACAATTATTTTATTATATGTATTAGATATAGTATGAACTATTATGTATTATATTATATGATTAACATACAATTAAATCTTATTATATATATATATAAGTCAACCTACTAAATGTAATAGGTGTTTTTGGCAGGAAAACATTAAGTTACTATAAAAGGCATACTTTCTGCCTTTTATATATATAAAGATATCTAGCCCATTTCCACCCCTATGATGTAGTGCATTGATAGAGTGAAGGCAAGTGACAATTAAGAAAATCAACGATAATAATATTAACTCCTCCGCAGAGGCCTACGGCAAGCCGTCCAGAATAACCAAAGTACCAAAAATAATCCCTAACAATATCTCACGAGAAAATATAAATACTAAACGCTAAGAGACCTAAAGCCCATGCATTCTTGGCGGGCCTGACTCTATGAACATACTGAAATTAAATAAATACTAAATAACACAAATAAACTAATAACGTTGTAATGTGGACCACTCGACCCACTGAGGTATGGAAACTGCTTCAAATTCCCCTTCTTCGGCACGGCTTGACAAGGCATCAGCTGCTCGGTTTAGATTGCCCTCCTTGTAGACTATTGTGAAATCAAAGCCTAGTAGCTTAGCCGTCCAATTTTGTTGTGCCGGCGTAGTCAATGGCTGGGTTACTAAATGTCGTAAGCTACGTTGATCAGTACGGATAATAAACCGACGACCGAGTAAGTATGGTCGCCAATGCTGCACCGCTAGCACGAGAGCCATTAACTCCTTCTCATAAGCAGACTTAGATAACAGAGCGGCCGATAAACTTTTACTGAAATATGCAACTGGTTGCGTGTCTTGCATTAGGACGGCACCAGTACCTCGGCCTGAGGCATCACATTCCACCACAAAGTCTTTGGAGAAGTCAGGCATACGTAACAAGGGAGCTGAAGTCAGAGCAGCCTTAAGAGCTTGGAACGCGGTTGCTGCCGCATCCGTCCACGTCCATGGTTTGGAGACCTCTTTCTTAAGGAGTGCTGTGAGTGGCGCCACTATCTTGCCATAATCACGGATAAAACGCTGGTAATAGCCTTTTAATCCAAGAAATCCACGCAGGCTACGCGCATTCGGTGGTGTTGGCCATCTAAGAACCACTGAGATTTTGGTAGGATCCATTTGCACTCCATTGGCCGATACCACGTGGCCTAGATATTCTACCTTGGCGCGGCCGAGAAGACATTTCTTCAGATTTATCACGAGCGAATTATCACAAAGAACCTGTAGAACTTGACGAAGATGCATTAAATGCTCATTCCACGTACGACTATATATCAAGATGTCATCAAAGAATACCAACACGAACTTCCGAAGGAATGGTCGGAAAATGTCATTCATTAAACTTTGAAAAGTAGCCGGTGCATTCGTCAGCCCAAAAGGCATAACAAGGAACTCATAGTGACCTGAGTGAGTGCTAAAAGCAGTCTTGGGCACGTCTGAACAAGCTACACGGATTTGATGGTACCCCGCCCGGAGATCTAATTTGCTAAACCACCGAGCACCATGTAATTCATCCAACAATTCCTGAATGACGGGAATAGGATATTTATCCGGAATAGTGAGCTTATTAAGCTCACGATAATCAATACAGAAGCGCCATGAGCCATCTTTCTTCCGGACCAAGAGAACGGGGCTGGAATAAGGACTAGTACTCGGCTGAATAATGCCTGCTTCTAGCATTTCTGCCACCAATCTCTCCATTTCATCCTTTTGCAAGTGATTATAACAATATGGGCGCACAGAAACTGGGTTAGCTCCTGGCTGTAGCTCGATTCTATGATAACTTGCGCGTATTGGGGGAAGGCCCGCCGACTGTGCCTTTACCGAGGGAAAAGCTGCTAGGACAGCCTCTAACTCATGTTGTTCAGCCACGGATAACATAGTTGAAATCCCGCTCTGATCGCTTATTGCTTCGCCATTGAGATTCCATAAAACCCAACATTCATCTTCCGGCTCAAGTGACTGGAGTTCCTGGTATGTACAAGATCTACGTGCGAGGGGTCGGGTCTCCCCGCAAGCACAACTGTCGTCCATTGATCGAGAACTCCATGGTAAGCTTTTTCCAATTAGCCTTAACATCACCCAGAGTCGCGAGCCAAGAGACTCCCAAAATTAAATCGACATTGTTGATAGGAAACACATACAAGATATAGAAAATGACTGAGAGTCTAACATCAGGGAAACGTCCTTACAAACCCCGCCTGCACGGATACGGGTGCCGTCGCCTAGCATCACAGAAAAGGAGGTGGTGGGTTCAATAGCCCAATTCAACTTCGCTGCAACTTGCTCCGAAACAAAACAGTGACTCACGCCACTATGAATCATAACCTTCAATGGCTGCACTCGCACCCTACCAAACAACTTCATCGTTTGTGGACCATCGAACCTATTCGATGTCAACTCAGATAGTTGAAGAAGTTGAAAGACTGCCTGTTCTTCCGACTGTATCTCAGCTGGACTGCCCTCGGCGTCGTGAAATTCATCTCCGGGTTCATCCTCGTCTCCACCGACCAGCACATTTAGTGTTTTTGGGGGACAACGGTGCGTCGGCCCAAATTTCAGTCCACATCGAAAACACGTCCCAGCTGCACGATGTTTCTTGTATTCTTCATCCGTCATGTTACGGAAGCGTCGGGCATTTCTAGGTGCAGAAGGAGCTGGAGAAAGTGAGGGCGTTATAACAGGCTGTGGAGATGATGCATGTGAAACGGCCGACAACGACAGTTGACTATAGGTTTGGATGGAATACTTCCAGCAGGAACAACCCGGTTTGAGAAATTTGATGGCGGAAGGACATGATCAAGTCGTCGCGCCATCTGAATTGCAGCTGCAAAATCAGGAATCATGGGATCTTGAATGTGTATTCGAATGTGTTTCTTCAAGCCGCCTAAAAAGAATCCCAAGTACTGAGCATCCGAAAATTCTGGCAATTGAGAAATCAGGCTTTCAAAAGCCGAAATATAATCTTCCAATGAACCTGTTTGTTGCAGGGAAGTGAGAGCTTCGTACCCATTAATCGTGGTTCCATCGCCGAAACGCCCCAATAGGGCACGTGAAAAACCAGTCCACTCTAACTTAGGGCTACGGCGTAATAACAACTGAATCCACGGCATTGCGGGGCCACTTATAGCAATTAAAGCCAACTTCAAGCGTTGTTCCATTGGTGTTTCATGTATGATGAAGTATTGTTCAGCGTGCGCCAGCCACGACAGAGTATCAAACCCATCGAAACTCAGTAAGTCCATCTTCTGGAGGACTTGCATTGGAGTGGCGGACTGGTCGTCCGTCCGGTATGAGTCATGACTGCCGTCAGACTCTTCCCCGGTCGTCGAATCCAATTTGATAGACAACTTCTTCAAGATTGCATCCAACTTGGTGTCCGACGAGATTTTAGACGTCTGGATCTCGCACACAGCGATTGTGAGATCCTCCACCGCCTTCTCTAATCCCCCAACCGATTCTCTACAGTTTGAAGTCGAGTTTCCATTCGTGTCTCCGGCATGTAGATCCGGCAGGTCGGACCAATTTGATAGAGTGAAGGCAGGTGACAATTAAGAAAATCAACGATAATAATATTAACTCCTCCGCAGAGGCCTACGGCAAGCCGTCCAGAATAACCAAAGTACCAAAAATAATCCCCAACAATATCTCACGAGAAAATATAAATACTAAACCCTAAGAGACCTAAAGCTCATGCATTCTTGGCGGGCCTGACTCTATGAACATACTGGAATTAAATAAATACTAAATAACACAAATAAATTAATAACGAGCAATCTCTCACTTGCGGCGCTCATAAACTATCCAGGGTCGCTGCTTGCTATCATGCATCATAAATAGAATATTCCTTTTATGATTCAATAAAATACTCCATTTTACCATCTTGATTGTTACATTACTACACACATTTCTTAAGTCTTAACAGGTGTGCATCACCAGATGAAAATAATCAAAGTACCTCAAACTTTTCTCAAGTACAAATGCAATCAACTATAGATGTTGATTATCCTTATTCATCCAATCATTCAATTGGATTGAACAAACTAGCCCTAATAAGGTAATGTAAACTGATGATGAGAAGCCCTAATTATTTCTAAGAATATATAGTATTAGGGATTTGTTCTTAATTAATTAGAAGCAGATTGTTGTATGGTTCAACAGGTTTCATATCCAAGGAGTGTACCGAGAAGGAAACATTCAATACTTTTGTACATTTGGCTTATATTATAGTGAAAATTTCACCATCAGGCCATCACACATACACTACAAGAAAATATTAATTTAACGATTAAAATGGCGACGAAATGTATTCGATCAACACGGATGACAGAATTAGCGACATATTAAATTAGCGACGGAAATGGTGACGGAACATCCGTCACTAACTTATCGACGGAATAATCTGTCGTTACATGTCATAATTTAATTTTAGAATTTTATTTTTTAAATTTAACGACGGAATAGCGACGGAAAAATCCATCGTTAAATAATTTTTTTTATTTTTTAATTTTTTTATTTTAACGACGAAATTAGCTACGGAAATAATTAAATTTTATTTTTTTAATTTTTCTATTTTTTATTTTTTTAATTTTTTAATTTTTTAAATTTTTAATTTTTTTTATTATTTTTTAAATTTTTATTATTCAATTACTACTAATTACGAATTTGAAATTAATATTTTAAATATTTTATCTTACATTTTTAGATTTTTTTTAATATTTTATATTTTTTTATTTTAATTTTAAGTTTTTTAAAATTTTATTTAATATTTTATAATATTATAATATTTTAAAATATAATTATATTAATTCATTTATTTAATACTTTTAATATTATTTTTGTATATGTTATAAATATATAATATTTGAGAAAATTAGTTAAAATAATCTAATATTAAATAGTGATTAATTAAAAAATAAATAATAGATAGAAAATAATATTTGTATTCATTTACTTATTATTATTTTTATATATAGAAAATAGATAGAATTTAACATTATTTTAAAATAATTTATCTTTTTTTATTTTTTAAATAATAATTAATTATGAATTTGAAATTAATCTTTTCAATATATTACTTTTTTTATTTATTTTACATTTTCGATTTTTTTTTCTTTAAGTTCATAATATTTTATATTATTTTTAATATTTTTTTATTTTCAATTACTAATTAAATAATTTTTTGTTCTAATAATTTTTATCACTTTAATTTTATAAATATTAATATATAATATTTGAGAATATTAATTAAAACAATCTAGTATTAAATAAATGATGTAATATAATTATATTTAATAATAAACATATAATATTAAAAATTATAATAGATATTTAAATAAATAAAGAATATTATAATTATTTAATTTAGAAATTAAAATTCAATCAAAATTGATTGTGTGTGTGTGTGTGTGTATTATTTCTAAATTATAATAAATACTCACTAGCTCACATAGTTTCAGGGACAAGACTTTAGGCCTTGCCATCCTGGAGGCTTGGGTTCGAATCCTGGAGGCGTGGGATTTCGCTGAATTAATTCAGCGCCCATCAGGCTCTCCACCGCTTGATCCTGGCCACATCCTAGGCCAGCCTGGCTTGGCGACGCGGTCCAGATGCGTATGCACCCGTTTTTATTGTTGTTTTTTTTTTTTTAATGATGGAATCGTCACTAATTTATCATTTTTTTTATTTTCTCACACGACAAAATATGGCGACGGAATTTTCCATCGTCTTCTTTTTTAACGACTAGAATTGGAAGACGGATGTTTTCCATCGCGATTCCGTCGCCCGTTAAGTTGGCGACAGAACCATTTTCTATCACTTACCAGTTAATTACCACAACATTTTGACTCTGTTTATTGCATGCATTTGTTTTCCTTGCAAATTGGGTCTGCAATAGATTGACCAGGGGAACATATATAATAGGTTATTACAAATTGAATCACTTGTTTTACGATTCCCTCGTGGCAAATTCCCACATTAGTCGGATGTACATGAACTTTTATATCAGATGAGTGGAAAAATATCACTTTTAATACTAAAAAGTATCACTAATAATATTGAAAAGTATCGTGCATATTTTACTTGAAACTACCGATAAAACAAATTAAAAGAAGTAAAAAAGACAAAATGATATTTTTATAATTATTACTTTATTTTTTGAATTGAAAAAAAAACTTGAAATATTAAAAAATGTCATTTATAACATTGAAAATTATCCTGTGCGGCCAATGCATGTACTTCACGCGCCCTATTATATGTAATGACTATATAGATGGGATGTACCGGAGACCAATTCTTCTCTAGCTAGCTACTATGGAAAATGGAGCATTAATCAACCATATTGTTATCATTAGTTTTATATATTAATATACCAAGTTTAACAAGTGAACATTGGGTTTTCGTGTTGCATTCTTTATTATACAAATAAAATTTTTAGTTTTTTCTTCATTTTTTTTTTCAATTTCAATTTCTTGTGCTTTCGTTTAATTTTATAATTGTAATTTAGGGTTTATCTTTTCCAATTAAGGTATATTATATTTTTTTTAGTATTTAATTTTAAATTATTAATTGATTATTTACAAAATTAAATACTAAACATTTATAATAAACACTACTTTTGTAGCGTGAATCCTAAATAACAAGTGTAAAATTAAACTAAAGTGCGAGAAATTAAAACCGAAGAAAAAAATTAAAGAAACACCTAAAAAATAATTATGCAATTGAGAATGTAACACGCAAAATATACAAACGTCAACACTGAAAGTATAAATCAAAGAGTACAAAATTAGAAAAATTACGTAAGTAATGTTTGAAGAAAAAGAAAAGAAAAAGTAGTGCCATCATACATTTTTCTTTCACGAAGGAACGAATTTATATTATTCATCCAAATTATTAATGGTTTTAATGCAACGTGCTCCATACAGAAAGAAATAGATGCATGATAATTTTGAGGCGTGACATCACTTAGTCTTGGAGCTTTGGTAGAGGTGCAACAGCGGCTTTCTCACTTCCTTCGCCGCCATAACCACCACCACCACCTCCCCCTCCGCCACCGCCACCATAACCACCTCCTCCATTTCCACCACCATATCCACCTCCTCCACTACCGCCACCATAACCGCCTCCGCCACTTCCGCCACCATATCCACCTCCTCCACTTCCGCCACCATAACCACCGCCACCATATCCACCTCCTCCATTTCCGCCACCATAACCACCTCCTCCGCCTCCGCCACCATAACCGCCGCCTCCACCACCACGACCAAATCCGAAACCTCCTCCTCTGAAGAAATGATCGGCGACCCCACTTGTCTTCATAGGTTTAGCTGATCACAAGGGCACAAAAACAAAGTTTAGACTGTTTAGTTGAATTAACTATTAATATTCTAGTAGCGTGTAGTGCACATAATTAGATCATGCACAACTACAATAATGCGTACATTTGAGTGTTATCAAATATTTAAGATGTATTAATGCTTACATTTTTTTGTTATATTTAGTAGTGAAACAATTGAAAACATATATATTTAGTAAAAAAAATATCAACAGAATAAAAAATCATAGATATAATTAATCCCTTTGTAACACATTTAAAGTAACTTCTACTTTACACAATAATTAAATTGCTTAATCAAACCCCATATTTTCTAACGAGATTTCTATTTCACTTTGGTGTTTCATCTTATTTTCTAACCATATGATTTATGAAAATTAAACAATTGTCCACTAAAAATTTAAATACACATGTTATAAATTCAGTGATTAGAATACAACACTAAACACCAAAATGGAATAGAGAAGAATTCCATAATTTTTGCCTCACCATATATAACAAAAGAAAACTTAATAATAATATATATATATATATATATAATAAGGGAAACTAGGAACTTACAAGGACCGACAGTCCCAGCAACTTGTGAGGAAATTAGAGGAATCATAGCTAAAAAAAGACAGAACACAATCTCTTTGGATCCCATTTTATGAAACGTTTTATGTTTTGGATATTTGATTTTGTTGAATTTGCTTCTCTATATATAGATCAATCTAGGCAATAGAGTAGTTAATATATAATTAAGTAGAGGAGGCGCCCAAAATTAGTTGGTGGTTAAAAGAAGACGTATTACCGCGCGCATCCTTTACTAATTTTCTTAATTACACTTTAATTCATCACATGCAAATGCATATATTCTAATTATTATAATAATAATTATTAATGAAATGAATTATTAATGAAATTAATCATTAATGAACACACTAAAAAATATAATTGTGTGATATAATTAAACAATTAAAAACACATACACAAATGTACTTATGAGTTGAATTGTGTATATAAAAATAAAATGATAAATTAATGCTTACGTACAAAAACTGGACTACGAAGTTAGTATTGATATTAATTTTTATGTTATTACTCAATATATCATTCATTGGATATATTTTTTTTATTATGTAATAATAGTAATCATAAATTTTAAAATTATTTATATTCTTATGATTTAAATTTAAAATAGGTATATAATAGTTTCTTGCATCGCACGAGAGAAATGCTAATAATACAATACTATATTCAACATCAATTACCCGGTTTGTTCACCAAAGGATTGGATGTTGCAAGATTTAAGACACTCATATCCACTTTGGGTATGCGTGTTATCAATTGAAGTTTTCTTCAATAATGTCATGTGTGTACATAATTTCATACACAAAAAAGAACAAATATTCCTACAGATGTGCTGAACTGCGGGAGTTGTTTGTTAAAACTTCATTCAGGTGTGCTGATGATACCAAAGACGGGCGCGAAGCAATGACTATTTCTGAGATATGATGGATCTCACGTTAACCTACATCTCAGAGACATAAAATGAGATGCTCTCTTATACATCAACATGTACATAAGCCTTATGTATATCACGACGCGTGCATTACAAGTGTGCGTTAAGCGCATTATTTTTTCAATGTTATAAATAGTATTTTTCAGTGTTAGAAGTAAATCCAGTGATACCTTACAATGTTATAAGTGATGCTTTTTTTTTTTTAATTCAAAAAATATAATAATAATTACAAAATGTCACCAACTTTTTTTTAATATTTAACAGTATTTTTTAGTAAAATAAATGTGATACTTTTCAATACTCGAACTCATACTTTCTCCGAGTCGAGGTCGGACCGAGATCCCACCCGTCTAAATTAATGGTTGAGTACATATATCCAATTTACAGAATTTGTCACATAAGAAAAAAAGAGGTACAAGAAAAGTGATTAAAATACAAGTTAAATATAGGTAAGGCTGGCGAAGGTTAGTGGATGGGATGAGATCCTCTATTTCAGATTTAGTGTTCCAACCCGTATTCCACGATCGAATTCACAAGTTTAATAATAGATATTATGAAAATAAAAATTAATTATAACATAATCGATCTAGTCACATCTATCAACAAAAGAATGAAATTTTAAAAATTATATATCGTTTAAAAATAATCAACCATAATAATCATTTCGTTGAAAATTAAATACTACAAAATAATTATAAACTATAATTGGGTGGGGTGAACCCTAAAAATTCATAAAGTTAAACTAAAACATGATAAATTAACATTAATGAAAAAATGGAAGAAAACTTCATAAATTTAATCATGGAACACCAGTTGAAACATCAAATTTGGAATAGAGAATCTCATCTACTAGTGGAGCACCACATGAAAGGAAGTAACAACCAATCCTTACAAAAATGAATACATATATGGTCACATAACTTCTCGACTATTCTCAAAGGTTCACATTGCCTTTCTTTGATTATTTGGCTCATTTAACCCCTTGACTTTCTAAAATGACTCACATTGTCCCTTGTATGGATGAAAAAATTAACACCATTAATAAACACACATCAATACACATTTTTCTCTACTAGTATATTTTCACATGTTTTTACAAACAATTTTACAATTAACCAAAATTACAACAAATTAGTATATTATGGTTACTAATTAATAAAATAATAACTACCCACAAATTTATTAATAAAATAATAAACACATAATAATATAATTTGAAAAATTCAATATTTATTAATATCTATCTATCTATATATAATGACACAATTTATAAAATGATTTTAATCTGAAAACTATCATCCGTACATTTCAAATTTACAATTAAGTATTCGATTTCATTTTCAATGGCATAATGAACTGACAATTCAATTAATACCACTATATAATGACTGATGAAAATGAAAATCTAAGCAAATCTGAAATTCATAGATCTTGCTCCCTTTCCAAAATATTAAATCACCATAATCCAAGTTTTGATCTCTATCTGTAGAATATAAACACAAGTTAGATCTCTATTTATAGAATTCATCGTCAAATCATCGCATTTCAAAATTCAAAATAATTTTATAAATGATATCAATATATATATATATTATAAATATTTAATTTTTCATATTATTATTATTAATATTATTCTAAATTTATTATTCAATTAATAAATTTGTGGGTATTTATTATTTAATTAATTATTAACCATAATTTATTAATTTGTTGCAATTTTGATTAATTGTAAAAGTGTATAAAAGTATGTGAAAAGATCTTAATGTGCGGGAAAAATGTGTGTTGATGTGTGTTTGTTAATAGTGTTAACTTTTTCATCCATAAAAAGGGCAATGTGATCCACATTTTAGAAAGTATTGGAGGCTAATTAAATGGACCGATAATGTGAGGCCTAGGGAATAGTCAGAGGGCTATTTGACCATTAACTCTATATTGAAATATCGTCTAGGGGGATCTAACTCCCGAAAAATCTATAAAAAACTATTTATTACAAGTTTAAATAGCATGAGATTTGGAAGACAGAACCCAAATTACGAATTATATATAGGTTTATTAACAGATCTGAGTTGATGAAAGCTGGTCTTTTCTTTAATCAAGTAGCCAAGCTAGCATATATCTGTAGAATAAGCTAAATTTACCCAACATCGTATTAAGCACAAATAGTCTAGTCACCAATGCAGATCGAATATCTTATTTAACTTTATAAAAAGTTTTCCAATAGGTAAAAATTCAAGAGTTAAAAGGAGACAACCTAGATTTGATCACATGAAATCCTTTAGTCCAAGGTATGTGTACCAATCGTGTACTAATTTAAAACTATTAGTTTTTCTTTCATTTTTTCTTCAATTTAAGTTCTTTTGATTTAATTAGTTTAATTTTATATTATTATTTAGAATTTATTCCATCTAATTAGGGTTTATAAATATTTTTATTATATAATTTTATTTTTTAGTTAATATAATTTATGCATTATGGTATATAATTTTAAAAAAATTAATTCTCAGCAATAAAAATTAATTATGATTTTTATAATATAATACTTTTATTTTATTATTAACATTATTAAAACTAAATAATTTTCACACAGTTCAGACTAGAAAATCTCATCGGAGAATTGATGTGATGTTCCAATTTCTTATTTAAGATGTTATTAATATGTAATAAGGAAATAATAGTCTTCGTCATACTATCATCACGTTCAAAAAAAAAAAAGGAAAAAAAAAAGGTTATTTACGGCTTTGCGTGAGGTGCGTGATATGCCTTCTCAGCAGCATAGCTGCAGCAGCGACAACAACCATATCTGCAGATGCGCCCCCCTCCAGAGCCAGAACCTCCGCCTCCACCTCCGCCTCCGTTGCCACTGCCTCCACCTCCATATCCACTGCCTCCGCCTCCGCCCCCAGAACCAGAACCAGAACCAGAACCTCCACCTCCATAACCACTGCCACTGCCACTGCCTTCTCCTCCTCCTCCGCCTCCTCCGCCTCCGTACTCATCACCTTTGCCACCTCTATCTTTGGCATCATTAACGATCCTAGTTGACCCCAGAGATTCCTCAACTGAAAGTTGACACAATTAAGCCACCATATATAATTTATTGGATTAATTAAGTTAAAACTCTTTATGAGATCAAGCAACAAATTAAATATCATGAGGAAATTAAACTGAATTATGTGGTACGTTTGCCTCGGAATTAATTAAAGGCATGACTACTTAGTTAATATACAAATTGAAGTTATTCAAACATGTTATATATTATAGGATACACGTACGATTTTTAACCATTAGTTTTACTTGTGTTAAATTTTGTTTGATGATTTTTAAAAACGTGTTTTAATTAAACCATTTTAACTTGTAAAAACATTTGTTTGCCTCACTAAATCGATTCTCGCAATGCATACCCTTCATGAGTCATTAATTACCTTAGCTCAACTCATGGATAACATGTTCGATCAACAGGCAATTTTGGCTACAGACATATTTTATTTAGTCAAAGAACTAGTAAGCTAATTAACATAAAATGAAAATAAAACAAATTTTCGGAAAACATATAGTTAGAAATCATCATCACACAAGCTAAACGGAAAATACGTATATTAATTCACTGCATATAATAATAAGAGGTGGACTCCCTGTACATCATGATGTACATAAGGTTTTGTATTAGTCAGAAAAAAAGTATTGCTTAAAAGTATCATAGTACTACTAAAAAATATTATGTTTATTTTATTGAAAATTACCATTGAAAACAAAAGGATAGTGACATTTTTGCAATTATAACTATATTTTTTTGAATTGAAAAAAATATTGCTTCTAACACAAAAAAAAAATATCATATATTTCTATGAAGGAGTTCGGTACAACGGGTGTACCCAAATTTTTGCCTAATTATTATTGTTATTATGATAATCATCATAATAAATACCCGAAAATATTCGAAGACTGAAAATTTGATGTTTCATAATAAAAATCATCATATTCGACATCCTAAAATTGTATTAATTTGTACACATTGCCACATCATGATTCAAATTGTACGGAAAAAATTAAAAGTGTCGAAATTGCTATAAATCAAAACATTAGACTATCATTACAATACTTTAAAAGATGTACGTATATTCGTTTAAAGTTCATTAATTTTTTTTATAATAATAATCATCATCACCATCGTCGTCGTCATCATCATCATGATTTTCAGAAACGTGTTTCTATTCATGTATTCATATAGGGTAAGGGGTAGGTAAAAACTCACCCTAGTATAAGAACAAGTACCAGATCTTACACCATATAATCATAAAAAATCTAAGACCCAAATTTATTTTAAAAAGACAGTGGTGATTCTTACTATGTGATAATTTTTTTTGTCGAGGCATTAACATAATTTGGCAATTCTAGACCATTGAGATATAAACATTATGTGGTGGACATTTGTGTGTGTGTGTGTGTTCAAAATACAATATTTTATATTAAGAACTGACATTTGTCATATTAGCAACATTAATAAACGATATTGCTAATGTTAATACATCATGTTAGCAATGTTTGAATGTCACAACTTGTATATAGATGAAAATAGTTTTTTTTTCATCAATTTTTTAAATAAATATATGATGTATGGATCTTAAATAAAAGAGCATGAAAAGATCCTCGATTCAATATAATATTTGCATAAATTGAATAAAAATGAACAAGTTATGATTGTTTAAAATTTTTAAGAACTTTTAATTTTGTTGGGTTTCCGATTTATCCTTACTCAATTGATCAAGATGTGGTTTTCTTCTAAATTATTACAAATATTTCACTGCTATGATTGACTAAAAAAACTATACTTAACCATTGAAATACAATATTGTGCGATGGAAATACATTCATATTTTCCCATATACGAATTCATTCTTATTTGAACACACCCCTATATATATAAGCACTATGTTTATTTACTATACTTTTACTGTTTATCTTATCGTATTTTAGTATTCATTAGCGCTAGTTACATTTAGCACTAAAATACAATAAAATAAACAATTAAAATTTTAAAAATAATTAGCACTAAAATACAATAAGGTAATCAATAAAATTATAGTAAATAAGTGTGGTGCATAGTTCTCACACCAAACACTAGTATTCATTTAATCCAATTCTTGTGTATGTGCGTGCGCGCGTGTTGAGCTCAATAATACATATATAGTACGTATGTATTAGAAATAACTTACATGCAGGGTCGACTGACACAACAACTTGTGAGAAAATTAGAAGAACCGCAACTAAGAAGAGAGTTATGGGAGCAATCACTTTGGAATCCATCTCTATTGAAGGCATCAACTTTGCAGACCAATTAGCTAATAAATTTGGTGTTTTTGGATGGTAATTACATTAATTTGTTGCATATTTGAGTTCTCGATCTATTTATTGATGGATCTAAGCAATAGTCGTTTTCATGCAAAATGTAGATGAGGTCCAGAATTAGTTGGCCGCCAGAAATAGAGACTCATCTCAATTCACAATTCACAATCATATCTTGATAAAAATTGTACTAATTCCGTGAAACTAAACAATATATTTACAAGTTCAACTAATACGTTTTTTAAACAGATACACACTCCTTTTTTTCCTTTTCTTTCTTGGCAATCTCTTTCATAAAAACACGCAACGAGAAATACAAATATTAAAAATATACAGTCATACAGACATATGTAAGAGATCAAATAAGAACCAAGTTCTCTTAGAAACTCATCAAAGTTCTAGATTTGATTTGATCTAATGCCACAATTTAGATAACTGTACAATCAAAGGGAAGTAGCAAACTTGTAATATTTTAGAATTTTAATGAATGCAGGTTATTTTTGCAATTTAAAAATTATGTTATATTTTCTGAATTTTGAGCTTAATTTCCAGAACTCAATAGACAACACTTTAAAATCATTATCTTTTCAGGCGTTGTATTTAGACGTATATTTCTAATATGTGGACAATGATTTGGTAATATATATGCATGTTAGTCACATGTTGCTAATATCTGAACATTGGTTTGCTAATATGACTGATTATTGAACCTGATTTTTGACAGTTTTCCCAATGAATTGGCAGCCTTAAATCAATCATCTATAACTCCCTCTACGATTAATAATATTTTTTTAAAAAATTAATTTTTTTTGTTAAAAAATAGATTTGATTTTCAAGCATATATTACCCATATTTTAATTATTTTCTCATAAAAACAGTTTTGTGTTCAAAGTTAAGATTATGATAATTAAAAAAAATTATAAAATTGTTTGAGAGTGCAACTTACTATGAAAATATTAATTGAATGGCGTAAAAGGCTAAAATTTTGATTTAACGGTGCATTGTGTAAAATATGTATAATTCGAAATAAGTTGCCAATTACCCGTTTAGTATAAATTGTATGACTTTTGTTAGATGGTGTGTGGTACATGCTTTTGTGTTGGGTTGTTTTTAATTTCAAATATTTAAAACTTGTGTCCTTAATTATATAATTTCAAATTAATTAATATCTGAGCTATGACAAACACACGACATTATATAGTTTTTATTAAGCAGCCAAATAACCAAAATTTTGAGTTGCTATTCAACATTTAATTTTGGTGGCTTACATTAATGAAATACTAGCTAGGCAGCTCTAACACTCGTAGGTAGCTAGATAGAGTGATACATAATATATATATGACTCTAGCCTCCATCCTTTGACTTACCATATATATATCTTATGCTTATCTATTTCTAAAAAGAACAACTCCCTTTTAATTTGTATAAACTGGAGAGCTAGTTAGGTTTTATTTATTATTATTTTTTTTATATGTCCTGAGTAACCCGCAGCTGCTACGGAAGTCCACACTGAGTAAATCCCATCCATATGTATAGTTTTGGATATTTTTCTAGCTATCTTGTCTCACACATATACAATATTATATATGTTGATCGAATCGGATATATTATATTCATTATTAGTGTGATCATGTATTCATAATTTCATATTCACGACCAACAGCTGTGAGTTCGTAATTTACGATAAAATTACTTAAATTACTTAATGTGAAGAAGATTATATATATATGAGTTATTATTCAAAGGCCGGATTTCAAGAATAATAATTTAATTAATCGCAAGATTGAGCTTCTATAATAGGATTATATTTAATTTGAACGAGGCTAAAATTTAAGATGAATCTTTTATGATTATATTGCGTTTCTTGGATAGCTAGGTTCAGATGGCATACAATATTTACAAGACAGCTTTTATTGTTTTACAAGACAAATTTTTAGCTTAAAACAGTAGGAGTTTTATATTCGTTTTGTGGAAGCTAGTGCATAATATACTTACACGTACGTCCAACTAATATGATTTTTTCAAACATCCCTATTATTAAAAAAAATGTTTTTTTTTAATTTTAAAAAAAACATAAATTATATTAACCAACCAACTCTCTCAATCACTGAGAAAAGTCATTGTTCCACATTACTCTATCATGGCAAGTTGCACCAAACTGCACAACAGCATAAGCCACAATATTAAAATACGATACAGATGTTCGAACTTATAAATATTAAACAATTACATATCGTATACTGGAAAGCATAACAAAATATGTTTTGCGCGTGCAATAATACCGAACTATATAAATGTAAATTTATTATATATAGATAAAAAATAATTAAGATCCATCTGTGTGGATTGAATCTGTGGACTGATAAATCTCAAATACTAATTTATGTTGGGTTTTGAAGTTTTAGCTATTATGCATGCCTGTTTTTTTTTTTTAACTCATAAATATACCGTAAGGAGAATTAATGGGATAAATTTATTTTTTAAGACTTGTGTGTTGTTCCGACTGTGTGAACATGAATTTGTTAGATAGGGTGCGAAAATTAATTTCTAATTAAGATATAGCACACACATATATGGCATTATATAATTTAATTAGGTTTAACTTCCATTTAAATCACAAACTTAAAGTAAAATCACATAAAGTTTGGTTCAAATTTTCTGTTACACTTCTATGTGTTTCACGTTGTGTTTCACCAAAAAATTTATGATTTTAATAATAGTTATTATAAAATAAAAATCAATTCTAACGTACATAAATAATCATAGTCAACATTTAATTATCAACAAAAAAATGAATTTAAAAAGTTATAAAATTTAATTTTGAATTAATCAACCATAATAATGAATTATTAATTTAAAATTAAAAATTAATTACTAAAAATAATTATAAATCTTAATTGGGTGAGGTGAACCCTAAAATACAATCTTAGAATTAAACTAAATCACAAGTGTATATATATATATATATATATATATATATATATATATATATATAATTGAAGAAAAAAAAAATAAAAAAATACATAATTTAAAACTGTAACACAGAGCGTAACATGAAAAGTGTAATAGGAATCTCAAGTGCACAAAGTTAGAGATGTTTCAATAATGGCTCAAAGTTTTAATTTGGAACAAAGACATTGGCATCCAAATTCAACACAAAATCAATCTATTTCAATAGAACATTGATTCAAAAACCTTAAACCTGTTCAATAGAAGCCCTACATTTCGCACTTAAAAAAATACAAAAATTAGAAAATAATACTCAATTTTTCAATTTTTTTTTTGTAAATCTATCATGTGACTACTTTTCTAACTTCAAAATTCTGACGTTGCACGCCGGATGCATACATGGATATGAAGTGAAAATAAATAATCACACGTCTAATCAAAATGATGTCATTTTGGTTAAAAAATGATGACATATTTTTTAATTTTTGGACTACAACAATTCAACACGTGATTAGTTATTTTCACATCATATCCATGCATGCATCTTGCCTGCCACGTTAGATTTTTAGAGCCAAAAAAAGGCTGTACAATAGATTTGCCAAAGTTTTGAAAAACTATTTATTATTTTGTCTAAAGTTTTGATTTTGGTCATTTTTCAAAAAACATGCAAGATGTTTGTATCAAACTAATATCTGCTCTATGAAAAATGAATGATTTTTCAGTTGAATTTGAGCACAAAAAAAAATTTGGACATATCTATTTTGCTACAAATTAAAACATCAAGTCATTATTAAAACTTTTCAAAATTTGTGTTGAAATTGTAATGTAGTTGGAAATTGGTGATTTAAATGAAAATTAACCTATAATTTATATTTAGTATCCATATAACTATTTTTTTGTTGGCTTAATTAAATAAAAAATATGAATTGTCAATATCAGCTAATATTTAATTTTAGCAGCTTAAATTAATGAAACATAATGCAACTACAAAACTTATAAATATAGCATAATACCCCTATTTCTATGTGACCAAATTATTTCTTTGAAATATTTTTTGGCAAAACGCATTCTTAGGTATTTATACTTTTTTTTAATAGGTCTTTATATATATATATATATATATATATCCATTTTAACTGGTATTTAATTATAATTTTATGTTCAATCTCATTAGATTCTTATTTAACTGATCCAATAAATCCGTTAGTTTTTCCTTTATTGAAAAAACACATCACCTGTTATAAATTTAATTAAATTCCACCTCCTAGATGGAGACTTGACATGAAAGAACTATATATTAAACCTAAAGACTACAAACCCTAATATATATCTAAATCGATTGGTTTTGAACGCAAGAAAAAGAAAAAGGAAAAAAAAATCAAAATTGCAGGTGACTCAATTAAATCTCGAATTTCTCCTTACAAACTTTTCATCTCATCCATAAGGGCGACAGTTTCCTCCAACTCTCTCTTTCTTGTGTAACAAGAGCAATGAGGTGTAGTACCCTGTAATTTCTAGTATTAAAATAATAGCCTATATATTAATCTTGAGGGTAAGTTGGAAGAGAAAACGGACCCTCGTAGTTTCGATATAGGTGAAGTGTGCCCTTTGAGTGAATTAGAGATATATATACGGAACCTTCTTGTATTTTTATTCTAGACTCTAGATGCCTTATTAGTAGGCAGGAGAAGTTGGGATAATATGAATTTTATTTACGACGTCTTCAAGTAATAATTTACATCCAGAGAAGGAGTTCATTTTAATTTATTTTGGTCAAAGGTATTTTCAAAATTTAGCTAGCTTCGTTCTAGCCATTTTGTAAAGAATGTTGTTATGATCACCCCGATCTTCGGAAACCTTAGAAAGGAGTTCTAACAAGCCCCAATTTTGATTTTTTGTCAGATTTTTTTAATTTTAGAAAGATCTTTTCGAATTCGGGAATGCAATGGTCTCATAAATGTAGGCCAGTCGGGTCAAAGGACGACGAAAATGTCCTATAAGGCCATCACCACTGAATTATTTGTTAAGATTTATTAAAGTTTCACTGAATTTGGATAGTCAGATTTACATCCGTCACAAATCTAGTAAAATAGACGTACGGGGTACGTGACTGACCACCGCCTATTCCAGATGTTTTAATACTACTACAAGGTTTGTTTCCACAAACAATATATTCCAAAGATTTAAACTGAGTTTAAACTTTGGGGGCTGCTAAATAAAATATAGAAGTTTAAACTCTGCTTAAAAAAAAAAGCTCGGGATTTGGTTTTGACATGGTCCTTAGCAAAACTAAGCTAATGTTTGTTCTTGTAAGTCCAGGAGAAGTAGCATGTGCTAGACCAACCTATAGTTTAAGAGCTTATCTATATTACAAATCTGTTATTAAGGTGGGCTATGTTTTTTTCAAATTATGTTTCAGGTATTAAGCTCAATTGTTTTTCCATTAAGAAGCATGAATATCTATATCAAAATTATTTAGCTAATTGTTCACGACAACTAGAATCCTACAAATATATTAGGTGTTTAACAAGACTGAAGTTCGGATCTATAAAGCTTTGAGAATACATACATTATCATTTATTAGACAGTTGGGTTGGAGGACGTGTATATATGTTTAGTCAATTGAGATAGATCATGTCCATAAGGATAAAAGAAATTTTGCATACATGGCCTGCTTTACTGTTTTGAAACATTTCCATTGTTATACTTGTGAGGATATGATATTCATATTCATAAAATGATTATGAACTGTTTATCAAAAAATTTCCACTGAGTATACTAGTATTCAGCCTAAATATTTTCAAAACATTTTCATGTTGAGTGGTAGGTTGGAAAATAACAGGCTGAGGTGAGGGACTGCTTATTGTTATTTTCTTTCCCTTATTGGATTGTTTACAGATCTCAGATACTTTGAAACAATTAAGTTCTTGATTCAATTTACTTTAGTTGAATAAAGATGCTCTACGCTTGTCCGTTTACTCGGTTTGTTTTCAAAGTTTGAAACATGTAATTATGATTTCAACATTTATGATAACAGTGTGATCTTTTAACTGTTTGGTGGGACAAATATCATTTGATTATATCGGTATCTAATTCAAGTCTCTTTTGAATGTCTTAGGCCATCTCCAACAGTTGACTCTATTTTACAGCATCTCTATCTCTATTATACAGCATGGTCATCACTTCATCTCCAACAGTTTACTCTGAATTCTACTCTAAAAATGAATATTCCATATTATTCCTTTTTATATATTTACTTTAATCAATATTTTCCCAACAAAAATAACTATTAAAATTTCTGAAACTATATAATAATAAAACTGTAATACCCCGAAAATTTTATTATCTAAATTTAATTAGGAATATATATATCTAATAGTTAGAATAAGTGTAATATCCAATCTTCTTGGTATTAAAAAAATATATATAAATAGCATATGCTAACCATAAGGATAATCTAGAGAAGAAAACAGACCTTTCTAGGTCACATTTTTAGGTTCAAGGAACCCTGAGCCTTCGCTGCTTCTCCGGCTGCACTCTCTGTCCCCTGATGGACGAACGGCACGACTGCCGCCGACGGGAACCAAGCAGTGTAACCTCCGGGAGCATTGATACCCTACAAAGTCGAAAGTAGAATAGTTATGAATTATTGTTTCTATTATTTCGAATTTGTAGTGTAATCTTTATCGATGAATAACTTTAGGGATACAAATGTTGTATACAAAGAGATATTTCAAACTTTGTAGATAATAAATTAAACATTTGTATATAATATTTATGAATAAATTATCTTTTAAAATTTAGTTATAACATAAAATCCAACATGCATCGCACGGGTAGTGTACTAATATTTTTAATTATAGAATTAATTTATGCTATATTTTGTATTCCATAGCATATTTCATTTTGTATATGACATTCAAATTTATCTATATGAATGAATAAATCTGTGAATTTTCGCATATTAAGAAGTAATTGATACCTTTTGGTAGAGTTTATTACGTGAAAAAATTACCTTTATATATTAAATAATTAAATGAAATAATTAAATAAATTATTTGGTAAAAGATCATAATTGGTAGTATGCTTTGTATACTTTATACATAGATATAACATTTCTAATATTTTTTAATTATAATGAATATAAAATAGTTAACAATTTAACATTCTAATTTAATGTATAACTAAAACAAATAGAGGTTGATATTTATAAATTCAACAAATGCTACTACAAACATTGTATACAAACAAGTGTTGCATAATTTATAATATAATATTTTAATTGTAATAAATATTAATTATGGGTAAATAAGTAAATTACACTTTGATACCTACATTTTGGGTACTTTTTAAAAAATGACCCATTTTTTTAAAATTAACAAAACAATACCCACTTTTTCAATTTTTTTTATAAATCTTAATAATATTGTCTAACATAAAAAATGAAAAAAATGCCGAAAAAATAAAAAGACAGTATTACTTATTAAGTAAAATATTATCTATAAAACGCGAAGATGTAACACTTGTATTATCTATGGTAGGAAGAAGTGTGCATGTTACTAATTAGTAATATTAGAGTTTAATTGTATTTAAAAAAATATAAAAGTTTATTTAATCCAGGAAACATTAGGGTATGTTTTTACCCTTTTCTCATTTCTAATCTTTTGGAAACGAGGGTGAGAGTGCAAATGTGAATTTGTGATGTGAGCAGTGAGTATGGATGTGAGGATGACGCATGGATGATCCACAACTACTTTCACTATTGTGCCTCTGTTATCATCCCACGTCACCCCAATCAAACCAAAACCATAAGCAGTGAGCACAAACCTGCTCGATTTTGCCACCATCTAATCCTCTCTCTCTCTCTCGCACGGATTGGCTACCAATCTTAGAAATGCCTGTTTTGGTTGCAGCATCACTTTCAGGCGGCTTTGCGTTTCTCTCCCACTTCCCCAGCTCCTCCGACAACGCCTCTCAGAATCCCTTACCTTCAACGTCATTGAATTTCAGTAATAGTTGGACGAAGCGGCCAATTTTTTTAAGCCCCGCAAAAGTTTCGCTTTCGAGCGGTAGCAGCACCCGAACTGATGATGGGCTTGATCAATCTTCGTTTACCGATGATGATAGACAATCCCGGGTGTGTGGGTGTGTGTGTTCCTCTGATATTTACTTTCTCTTTTACGATGCTTACCTGTCTGTATTCTTCTATCTACTAATGTGAATGTTTGAGACTTGTGTTTTATTGACTGATGTGTGTTGTTGAGGAAGAAAGGGGGTAAAGGTTGTTTTTTTATTGGTGTTAAATTTGTTAGTTTGTTATCTGTATGATACGATTTGGGTGGGGATGTGGGTTTACTTGTAGTTGGCATAAGGAAACTATATCTGGATCATGTTCATAATGATGTGGTCTAGTAATATAAGTTGCTTGACACAATCCAAACTATTTAAACCAGGCTTATTTAGGACTACACACCGAGGGTTAGGGTGAAGTACGACTATTTGTGGTTTTCACCATAGTATATGTACATTAAATGTAATCGTTCTCTCCATATAGTAGTTGGAAGTGTTTGCATTCAAGATTAATAATGTACTTAATTCTGTCCTAAATTACATGCCTGATTAAGTTGTTGAATTCCACAAAGAATCAAAGCAGTTGCTTAGACCTCACCACCTAAAAAGTTGGGAGCAATGGAATTCCTCCTTCATCCTTGGCTCTTATTTGTGCTTTGTTGGCCATTTCAGGTTGCATTGTGTTTGCCTTAACTTTTTTTATAGAACCAAAGAGGCAAACTGATGGAAGCTTGTCACTTAACTATATCCATTATATCAAGAAAATAAGTGCTGAAAGCTGTTTCCTTCTCCTCTCCATATAATTAAGCTATAGTTCAACTTCAAACTTCAAAGTTTTCTAAGCTTTCTTGATGTGATCAGCTTGCAGGCGGACCATAAAACTGAACAAGAAAACTATCTTGCTGAGTTAACCAATTGCATATTAGTTCCACTTATATTTTAGTGCCTGATACTGGCATTAAAGTAATTGCTACTTTAAGAACTCAGATGATATACAAATACTAATAGCATAGTTTGTGTTACACCCAAGGATTTCATGTTACTGAATCTGATCTGTTTAATTGAAACATGACACGCATCTAACCTGTGTTTATCTTTGATCATGATTCTCTGGATTTTTTTCATCAACAAAGGTTGAATGTCTGGCAAAACACTGAGCAAGATGCTCTGCGTGTTGTGATATAGCAACAAATGCGAAACACAAAAATATAGGCTCCTTAAGTTTCAGTTTTGATACTTAATATATGCGGTCTTATGGCATACTTTTTGCTAGGAATTCGTCTCACAAAGTCGGTTGTAGTGCTGTGATACTGACTTTTAAATGCTTCATTGATTTCCACTATATTTGACTGCTTTGCTTTTTACATCTGAAAATGAGTTACCCGTAGTCTTGTATATTTTAGCTAAAATTGGTTTTGAGGTTATACATGCTTACATGAGAATAGTATCCAAGTAGAATGGTTTAAAAGAGTTAGTGGAGATTGAGATCATTTCTTCTTTCGTATCCACTTGGGTGGAGAAAAAAGGTTAGCCTTCTGTACATACATTGCGTATTGACAAATTCCTACACATCCATGCTGACAAAAATGTGGGTGATCGGCTAAATCTCTAGTTAATAAAGTATTTGAGACAATGGCTGGTAGCAATATTAGTTGTAATATTTTTGGTGATCTGCTGCTTTTTGGATGAATATTCTGGCATGCAGATATAATTTTACACAATGTTATTTGTCTACACATTTGTCTGCATCTTACATAATGACTTATTTCACTGCTACCTGCTTTTTAACAAGACAGAGTTGATTTGAATAAGATTGATACTTCTTAAGATCGACTGAATATAAAATATCTAGTTAGTTTTTTTTTTTTTTTTGATTCAATGCTGCAAGCTTCTTACCTATTTCTTTGTTATGCAAAGAAGTAGAGGTCTGCTGATTGGAAAGCGGCAAAGGCGTACCACTCTAAAGGACTCACTTATGAGGGTAGAGTGGAAGGATTCAATGGTGGCGGCTTACTGATCAAATTCTATTCTCTTCTTGGTTTTCTTCCCTATCCACAGTTGAGCCCCTCACATGCATGCAGAGGTACTTATTCTCGGCTTTAAGGTCTATATTGTCCTGGAAATTTCTTCTTCTATTCTCCAGATAAATTAATGTTATAAAAATGAATTCAGTCAAACTAATTTAGTTTCCAGTTTCACTCTGTTGTGAAGAAATTTGCAATTTCATTGATATATAACTGGGTTATGTGAAGCCAAAAAGAACTTGCTCATGTGAAATTTTGAGGATGTTTTGGGATGAGATACACGTTACATGTGAAGTTATGACAAATTGTTACTGATGTTTTGAGGTGAGGAAGTTGTAATCAAGTTTCAAAGACTTTTAAACCGTCCCCTCTCCTAATGGGATTCTTCAGTGATACAATATTTTGACTTGCCAACATTTTTTTTTTCCGTTCAATTATGAACATGTAATTACTTAACAAGTTAGTGGATAATGCTGAAAAGCATATCAAATTTTAAGATTGGAAATGCCCCCTCATAAGTTTTTTTAATCTATATTGGTGAAGAGAGTTAGATTCTCCTCAGTAGTTTAGTTTACTTTTCACATTACCTTATGCTCCCTGATGCACTTTTCTAGAATTCTGAATGATTGGGTTTAATGAAAACCTTGACGCATGTCAAGGTCACTCTCATGAATTCAATCTGTGAGGTTTAGAGAGGGCAAACCGGCTCCCACTCACAAAATAAAGAGAAGTTGCTTGTCATAGTTAAGGAATGACTGTTATTTTTAGTAACTAGCAAGTGAGGAACATGATCAAATTAATAAAAATAAAATAAAATAAATGAGGAGTTTCGAGTTAAATTGATGCCTATCTTTGTAACAGTCACACATTAATTTTAGAAAATGCTGACAATGGCCTATAGGAATTGCAGAGGTTGATGTGCTTGGTCGAGGTGATTTTGAGCTTAGATACCAGAAAATTGAAAAATATTTATTGGAAAAAAATTGATCTGATCATGAAATCTGAAGTGTGATTTGTCCTGTTCAACTTATTTGTAGTTAGGGCAACTATGTCCATGTTGGAACATTACACTGGCTATTCCGCATGTTCCAAATAAATGTATCTCAAACATAAACAAATTTGATTATCTTACTCTTTCCTTTTATGCACATTCTAACTATTTTCTGTCCTTTCTTGAATGAAATGATGACAGAATTGTATACTTTGTAGTCTAACTGTTATGAACATATCCATTGCTTATGCTTTTGATCAAATCAGTTTATATCACATAGTTCAGGGAAATGATGTTCTTCTAATGTTATGCTATCACACAGAACCTGAAAAGTCCATCCAAGAGATTGCAAGAGCTTTGGTAGGTTCTATTATCTCTGTGAAGGTATGAGGTTCTTCACTGATGTGTACTTTCTCTTTTTCTTCGGTGATGCATAATAATATAGAATGATTTTTTTTTACAGTATCTCATGTTGCAATTGATTTTTAATGCCATGAGCACTTTGTTGTTTGGGATGGGCGTGAGAGGTGATATATGGGGATCTTTATTTTCTTAAATCTAGTGTTGCATTTCCTGTTAATTGTAAGCTTCAGCTATGTGTCATCCTAAAAGGTGCAAATTCATTTCTATTTCTACGTTCTGCCTTATTTGTTTGCTTTATTGCATCCTAAGGTATCGCTTATATGTTAAAAGATTAATTGATTTCAAAATTCTGACTGAAGAAATATTTTAAAATTAGATATATAGGGATGTATGGGGAAAATAAGTCGGTTACTTTCTCAAAGATGTACATACTATTTAAGAACCTAATATTTAGCAATATTAAGAAGGAATAAAGCATATTGAGTCCTTTTACTTTTGTTTTTGTTAATCGGGTGCCTGTACTTTTCGTTGTGAGCATCGAGTCCGTGAATTTTCATTTTGTTTTGAGTCAGGTTCTTGTCGTTTAGTTTTATTTTAAATTTGGTCCTTGTAATTTCATTTTATTTGGATTGTGTAATTGTACTTTTGTTGTAAAACTAAATTTACTTTCATTCATGATGAAATTAGGTCTTTGCTTTTGATTTCAATTTCATCTAGCACGAGAACCCAATTCTAACACAAATCAAAGTACAAGGCCCAAATTTTACACAAATGGCTCAATTTTAATAGTACAATGACCTAACTTAGCATTTTGCTATTATGAAATGCTATACTCGAAAGGGAACTAGATAGCAATATGTTACGTGAGATAAATAGGATAATGGTCTTGCATGATCTGAATTTGCACCTGATTCTCCAAACCATGTTTTTTCACTTAAGATCTTCCAAAAAATAGAATAATTAGAATACGGGCATTGGAGTATTGGGCTAGACATTTCCTGGTTTGGTTCCAATTTTGGATATACTCTACCTTTCTTGTCATATTCTTTAACCCCTTGTTTTTTACTGATTTTTACACTGTCTTTGGAGTTTAGGATGACACCTGGCTTCTGTAGATGTCATCTATGCTTGTAAATGTGCTCATTGGAATATGATGATTATTATGGATTTTGATTAGAGTTTCGCTTTTCTAGTTTCACTTTTGTATTTGACAACTCAGTCGGCACACTAATGATCTAATTATCACTTCATTGCTGTCCGAAGCTACATTTTTAGAAGTCCATGGGCGGTTGCACTGGAGTTAGAAAAAAAAATCGGATTATAAATTATGAATTTTATTATAATTAGGATTCATATTTCTTCTTTTCCAAGTGTTTTTTTATTTTTTTTTAAACAGACTGATCTAAATTGCTATTAGGGGAGTTGAATTTGATATAAAATTGAGTTTTATTGTTCACTTATTGGCATTCTTGAGAATCAACGATAGTGTTCTTGTGTTCTTCCGGGGATTATACGCGCCTATCTGCATTAGACAACTGCAGTAGCTATCCAAGGAAGAACTGGAGCTTCCTAATTTGGAAATTTCTTGAATGTAGGACACATACTAGAAGTGATCCCTAGAACCAATGAGTACAATAGTAATTATCAAAAATATTTCATGCTATATGATCTTCTAAATTAGAAAACATGTTTGTGAAGCTTCGACTCTCAATAAAATTTTCAAAATTAATCTAGGTGAAATTGTCAACACTAATGAAGCTTCCCTCAACTCTTAGGTTATCCAAGCTGATGAGGAGAGCAGGAAGTTGATCTTCTCAGAGAAGGAAGCCAACTGGTACAAGTTCTCTTCGCAATTGAAGGTGGGGAACATTTTTGAAGCTAGGGTAGGCTCTGTAGAGGATTATGGTGCCTTTGTTCATCTACGCTTCCCTGACGGTATATATTACTTGGACACTTCCTATTGATTCAGTATGAACTTCTGCATCTTAGTTTTCTAAGTTTTCAATCTTCTTCTAAATCTCTACAGGTTTATATCACCTCACAGGACTTGTGCATGTTTCAGAAGTGTCGTGGGATTTAGTGCAAGATGTGAGAGACGTCCTATCCGAGGGTGATGAAGTGAGAGTCAAAATTGTAAACGTAGATAGGTGTGTTTCTGTAATGATGTTGCTTTCTATGCCTTGCCTACTTTTAAGCTTATATTGAAGTAGAAAATTGCAGACAAGTACGGCATTTAAATTTTAGAAAAAATAATAATAATAACAAAAAAAAAATGATAGACATAATCTTACTGAGAGAATTCATGAACTAGATAACACTATATATGCCTCTCTACATTTACAATTTAATGAATTTGTATAAATTGATTTAGGGACATATCTTGACCGAACAATTGTACTGTAAGTTGGAAGGTATGACACTTAAATGGCACATTTTGACTGAAGGTCTTATGTCGAGTGAACTGGGATGTTTTATTTTGTTTATTCTTCATTGAAGTGAATGCATTCATTGATATATGTATACTTATGTGCATGAAGATATGTTGACAATTTTTTCTGCATTTGGGAACATGTTGCAGAGAGAAGTCGAGGATCACATTGTCAATAAAACAATTAGAGGAAGATCCCCTTTTGGAAACTTTAGACAAAGTTATTCCTCAGGTTTGATCAACTTACATATTCTCCTGATTAATCTTTTGTTTTGTGTAAATACTGATGATTTTATGTTTCACCAGGACATCTCGGTTGATCCTGATGCCTTAAATACAAGCGATCATTTTTCTATAGAACCTCTTCCTGGGCTTGACACAATTGTTGAAGAGCTGTTGAAGGAAGATGGGTATGGTTAGGATCATGTTATATGCTTATGCTATGATTCAAATTGCAAATTTATGTGCCTATAAAGCTGCTTCTTTCATTCCCATTGGAAAAGAAAACAATGTACCACACCTTTTTCTATTCATTGGCTTCACATCCTGCGGCTTCCTACTCTGTCTTCACGAACAAGAGTGGTGAACCCATACATATGTTTTTGGGGAGATATAGTTCGTACACCATGATCTTGTTGCAGAATCCAGTTACCAATGATAAAATTACATGCATGTCACGACCAGCAATAACATTTGTATAGTGGGAGAGGGATAGAGTTATGACTAGACATAACTTTTTTTTTGTTCGACTTGAAGCCATGATGCACACTAGTATAATACATAAATATCATCTCATATTTTGATCGTGTTCTGTGTTTTTCCTGTCCAGCATTATTAGTGTGAAAATCAGTCGGCAAGGATTTGAGAAGCGGGTGGTTTCACAAGATTTGCAGCTCTGGCTTTCAAATGTATGAACAGCTTATCCCAGCTTGTCTTCTAATAGTTTTTGATAATGCTGATTTGTCAGGTTCAGTGCCGGAGTAGTTATCGTGGTTAATCTTTTTGTCTTGATCTTCATATATTTCTGTCGCTCATTCCAAATCTTCACTGTCATACAGGCACCTCCAACTGGTGATAAATACACACTTCTTGCTCGAGCTGGTAGACAGGCATGTACCGTTGAACTCTGTCTCTCTCTCTCTCTCTCTCATATCTATTTTCTTTACACAACAATTTGGTTCAGGTTCAAGAAATACAACTGACAACGTCACTTGATCAAGATGGAATTAAAAGAGCATTGCAGCGAGTTTTGGAACGTGTTCCATAGTTTCTCATCACCTTGTGCTACAGATCCGACGTCGAAGTAAAAGACTCAATTTTCTGATTGTGTAGCGTTTACACTTGTAAGTTATAATGGAGGAGGAGATTGCATCAATTAACACATGTACATAGTTCTAGCATATCAAGTACATTAAATAGAATTAAGTTATGCTTATATACTTGTCCAGTTTCACTTGAGGAAATTTGGTAAAACGGATTGTTGAGGTTGTAACACAACTTTTGTGTAATTATTCAAATTACACAGGAGGTGTACAAATTGATATTGATATTTCTTCAAAAATTTGATCTTCAAATAGTCGTCGAACTTTCTAGAGGAGATTGAGATCTTTTTGGACTTGATTTTTGATTAATTTTGGAACGTTAATTCAATGTGTGTTCATTCTATTTTTGAATTAATAGTACCATATTTTAAAGAATCGTGAAGAAATTCAAACTCTAGGTGCAACAAGAAGCTTGATTCTGGAGTTAACGTTGCACTGCACTTGAGGTAATTCCAACAGAGAATGCGCTTGCTTTTATGAAGAACAATTTGAATCATGTAAGAATCTCTTGAACGTGCCAGTTTTACGCAGAATTTCGTATCATTCAATTCTTGAATTCTTCAACTAAGATTATGATATGTTTTTGGGCAATTCTATTCATAGCCACCAATTTTCTCACTATACCCCTGTAGTTTTGGGTAAAAGGTATTTCAGTATATTATTCCAGAGAAAGGAACCCATATACATATACAAATAAGTTACCCATTGAACAAGAAAAAGATAAAACTAAAATATCTACAATCCTAGTACTACTAGGAATCATAATCATAAAATCTGTAAATATACACGATAAAACCTACACTCCCCCTCAAGTTGGGTTATATAAGTCATGAAGACCCAACTTGGTAATTAATGTATCAAAATGTGGCTTGAACAGTCCCTTTGTAAGGATGTCAGCAACTTGTTGACTGGTTGGTACAAATGGCATGCAAATGTCTCCACTTATGAGTTTCTCCTTGATGAAGTGACGATCTATTTCCACATGTTTAGTGTGGTCATGCTGTACAGGATTATTAGCAATGCTAATAGCTGCCTTATTGTCACAATATAGCTTCATAGGTGCTTCGAATGGTAGTCTAAGTTCAGCCAAAACCTTCTTTAGCCAAATTAGCTCACAAATTCCATTTGCCATTGCACGAAATTCTGCCTCAGCACTACTTCTAGCTACCACATTCTGCTTTTTACTTTGCCACGTAACTAAATTACCCCAGACATAAGAACAATATCCAGAAGTAGACCGTCTATCAGTTACAGACCCCGCCCAATCTGCATCAGTGTATAT
The DNA here is from genome assembly GCA_026008535.1 of Perilla frutescens. Classification (NCBI taxonomy): domain Eukaryota; kingdom Viridiplantae; phylum Streptophyta; class Magnoliopsida; order Lamiales; family Lamiaceae; genus Perilla; species Perilla frutescens. The sequence continues at coordinate 9,596,497 of BRKX01000013.1, read as the reverse complement.
GTCTACATTTCTTTGATCGTTCTTTGTGAATGATAGTCCCCTTCCAGGTGATCCTTTCAGATACCTAACTATCCTATAGACAGCTTCCAAATGTTCCTTAGTTGGAGAATGCATAAACTGACTTACAAGACTCACAGCAAAAGCTATGTCAGGTCTTGTATGTGCTAGATAAATTAATTTCCCAACCAATCTCTGATACTGACCGGTGTCCACTATTTCATCATCCTTCACTTCTCCAAGTTTTTTATTTGGGTCAATTGGGGTCTTCGCAGGCTTACAACCGGCCATCCCGGTCTCTTAAAGGAGATCAAAAATGTATTTTTGTTGACTGACCACAATTCCTTTTCTTGACCTTGCTATTTCCATCCCTAAGAAGTACTTGAGCTTACCAAGATCTTTTAATTCAAATTCTTTTGCTAGACTCTGATGTAGTGACGAAATCTCCTCCTCAGCACTGCCGGTGATGATGATATCGTCAACATAGACAATGAGAATAGCAATTATCCCATCTGGTGGATGCTTGTAGAATAAAGTATGATCAGACTGCCCTTGGGTATACCCTTGTAGTTTAACAAAAGTAGTAAATCTTTCGAACCAAGCCCGAGAAGACTGCTTCAAACCATATAAAGCCTTACGTAGTCGACAAACTCGAGAGTCAAATTGTGGTTCAAAACCTGGTGGAGGCACCATGTAAACTTCTTTCTCCAGATCACCATACAAAAAAGCATTTTTCACATCCAACTGTTGTAGGGGCCAATCATTGTTTACGGCAATGGAGAGAAGCACACGAATAGTATTAAGTTTGGCGACTGGGGCAAAAGTCTCGGAATAATCAATACCATAGGTTTGAGTATAACCTTTGGCAACTAACCTCGCTTTATAGCGTTCCAAACTCCCATCAGACTTGTATTTAACAGCAAATACCCATCGACAACCAACAGGTTTAATTCCCTTTGGTAGAGGAACAACATCCCAAGTATTGTTCTTTTTCAAGGCCCTCAGCTCTTCAAGCACAACATTTTTCCATTCAGGAACCTGCAAGGCAGCTTGTATATCTTTTGGAATCTCCACTTGAGTAATATGAGTTAGGAAACAGGATAAAGATGAAGAAAACTTGTTGTACGAGACATGGTTGGATAAAGGATAACGAATCGTGTAGGTTCTTACACCTTTACGAAGAGCAATAGGAGCATCTAAATCAGAGGGTGAAGAGATAAAGGGAACATGTTCATATTCTGGAACTTCAGGTTCTGGATCTGGCGAAGCGATTGGCGGTGGCAGTAGAAGCATGGAAGACTGTATCTCCGTAGTTGGTTTTATTCTCGAATACACCTTACCCTTAAATCTTTTATTAGGATCAACACTAGTAGGACTAAGGGGCACATGATCTTCTAAGTTTTGTGTACTAGAGTTAATATCCAAATTGTTAGGGGCCTGGATATTATCAGAGGGGAACAGAAAATCAAGTTCAGCAACAGGTATTCTTGATGGCTGTGAAAAAAGATGCTCTCCCTGAGTTGATGCACAAGAAAACGGATGCTTTTCAAAAAATTGGACATCCATTGTAACATAATATTTCTTGATAACAGGATCAAAACATTTATATCCTTTTTTAGTAGGAGAATATCCCAAAAAAATGCACTTGTGCGCCCGAGGATCCAATTTACTTTTATGTAAATCTGTATTTCTAATAAACACAGAGCAACCAAAAATTTTAAGGGGTAAATTCACAAATAAATGAGCATTAAGTTTAATTAACATAAATTGGTTCACAGGAGTGTTAAAATTTAGGAGCTTGGAAGGCATCCGGTTAATTAGAAAAACAGAATGGAGCAAAGCATCTCCCCATAGATAGTTGGGAACATTATTAGTAAACAGCAAAGCTCTAGTGACTTCCAAAATATGTTTGTTCTTTCGTTCAGCAATTCCATTTTGCTGAGGTGTGTGAACACAGGAGCTTTGATGTATAATGCCATTTTTCTGAAAAAATTCTCCCAAATAACCAGAAATATATTCCTTACCATTGTCACTTCTTAGAATTTGGATTTTTTCCTTAAATTGAGTATTAACCATAGCATAAAAAATCTTGAATATAGTTGCTACATCATCTTTATCCTTCATCAAATAAACCCATGTTAATCTAGTATGATCGTCAATAAATGACATAAACCATCGTTTTCCAGACAGTGTTGAAATTCTAGAAGGACCCCAAATGTCACTATGAATGAGGGCAAAAGGTTTTGAGGGTTGATAAATTTTAGGAGAATAAGAGGCACGATGATGCTTGGCTAAAACACAAATTTCACAATGTAGAGAAGACGGATTTGTATTAATAAATAAGTCTGGTAACAATTTTTTTAAATAATAAAAACTAGGATGACCTAATCGAAAATGCCATAACATAATATCCTGACAATTGGATTTTAAACCTAACACGGATTTAGTAATAAAGGTACTTGAAATTTTACCATCTTCAAAGAAATACAGACCACCATGTTCTTTAGCACTGCCAATCATCTTCCCCGAGTCCAGTTCCTGAAAGTAACAATCCGAAGAAGAAAAATGAGTATGACAGGGAATATCTTTTGTGATCCGACTGAGAGATAATAAATTGCAGGAAAGTTTTGGCACATGTAGGACATTTTCAAGAGTTATGATAGATGACAGTTTAACAGTTCCACTACCAGCTATGGCAGAATATGTACCATCAGCAATTCGAATTTTTCTATTTCCTGCAGATGGACTATACTTAATGAAGAAGGAAAAACACGATGTCATATGATCAGTTGCACCAGAATCAATCACCCAAGAATTAGAATTAGGAAAATTGGTAAAGAAAGACACGGGTCTACCTTGACTGACAAAAGAACAAGATGGAGAATTAGAGGAAGTTTGTGAAGATTGCAAAAGTTTATACAAATTGTCAAGTTGTTCCTTGGTAAATGGTTGTGCAGTAACAGCTTCAGGCTTTGAAGGAACATCACTTTGGGTTACCATCGCCTTATGATCCGTCTTCTTCTTCAAGTGGGCTGGTTTACCATGTAATTTCCAGTACTTGTCCTTGACATGCCACGGTTTCTTGCGGTGTTCACAATAGAAATGCTTCTTGTCATCTCCAACTCCCCATCGGCTAAACAAGGCGGAAGCATCAGGCTCAGGTGCAGAGGTAGAAGGGGGGACACTATTCATAATACGCTTGCGAGCCTCCTCTTGGCGAAGTTCGGAAAAAACAGCACGGATGCCGGACAAAGGTGTACGACCAAGAATTCGACCTTTGACCTCATCAAAAGAGGAATCAACACCAACAAAAAACATGAAGACCCGAACATCAGCTTCTCGTTGTTTGAAACGTTCCAAATCACGAGTATTTTTCCATTTATCTGTGTAACACAGGTCTAATTCTTGCCAAAGTGCCAACATCTCATTGAAATAAAGAGTGAGGGGACGACCATTCTGCTTGGAGAGCCATAGCCTTGTCTTAAGATCAAAAATTTGGGAGGAATGTCCAAGATCAGAATAGGTCTCTCGGACACTTTCCCAAATATCATGAGCCTCCATAAACATGAACGGCTTGCGAATATGATCTTCCATAGAGTTTAAAAGCCACGCAGTGATTAGTGAATTTTCACTTCGCCACTTACGAAAAGTTGGAGCAGTATCCGTAGGACGAGGGTCTTCACCAGTAAGGAATCCCAATTTACCCCTGCCATCAACAGTCAACTTGACAGATTGGGCCCATTCGAGATAGTTGTTGCCATTAAGACGCACAACTGTGATCTGCAGGGACGCAGAAGAAGGAATATCGGCCGAAGGATGAAGGGGCATGGATGAAACAGAAATGGATGTCCCTGGTGGAGGTATAGGAGAATTGGATGTTCCGGGTGGAGGTGTAGGATCACAATTATCAAGGCTAGAATCTAAAGTTGTAGGAGACGCCATGGGTAAAAAAAATTAGGGTTTGGGGTTGAAAGAAAAAACCGCAAGAAACTGAAAAAAAATCAGGTCCTAGGGTTTTGAAAAAAACCTTAGAAAACTGATACCATGTAGTTTTGGGTAAAAGGTATTTCAGTATATTATTCCAGAGAAAGGAACCCATATACATATACAAATAAGTTACCCCTTCAACAAGAAGAAGATAAAACTAAAATATCTACAATCCTAGTACTACTAGGAATCATAATCATAAAATCTGTAAATATACACGATAAAACCTACAACCCCATATATTTTTTGAAATATTTTTTAAATAGACATTTATGTCCTTGTATCCCTAAGTACATTAAAAACCCATCAAATATAAAAAGTCTTCTTCATGTTCAGCCATAGCCCATTCTCTTCTTCATCTTCACCCATAGCCGCCCCCACCATTCTGGTGATTTTTTTAAACTAAGATTCCTTTCTTTATTCGGATAAATGAAGAAATAGTTTCTTCATAATGTCTCCCCTTTCTTTATTCATATGCTTTAATTTGTTGTAAGTTTACAAAGCTTCAATCAAAATTAGTAGTCTATGTCGCTGATTTTACAAATTTAAGCATGGAAGAATACCATTAATGATGAGTTGAAAATGATTTATGGATATTTGTATCATTTTAGAGATATACCACTTAATGAATATAAATTCAATTACATAAAATTTCAAGCAAGATTTGTATATATATTTCTACAGTAGAAAAATATCAATAATTATAGAGAATTATCTAATAAATCTTCAGGTAGAATGAATGAAAATAATATTTCAACAAAATCTCATGTACAATACTTGATAGAAAACAATAGAGGATATACAAAATTAATGACGGCTGCAAGTTTGAGGAATTCATTCTTTGAGACCCATTTTTCTTCTCGATTGGTACACGTTGCGAACTCTTTTTTTCATAATGAGAAGGGCTGAATTTGGATATCCATGAACAAGGGGTTTAATTCTTCAATTATTGGGGACTATAATTATTTTATAATTTAAAACATCAGAGACTACATATAATTAAAGATAAAAGAGTCTTAAAAATAAATTTATGATTTAATTAAATATAGTGGCTATAGTGAGAAAAATAAAGGCTATGAATAGAATTACCCTATGTTTTTAAGTCCCTATTTATAGTTGTACGAATAATTGTTATAGGCAATTTTGTATTGGACCTGGGTTAAGGTTACATAATGTTGGGTATCAAGCCTAGCCGGGGGCGAATTGGTGCGGCCCTTACTGGCGGCGAGGTGAGACAAATGGAGATTGGAGGGTGCCCCTGGCTAGGGAACCTGGCTCTGATACCATTGTTGGGTATCAAACCTAACCGGGGGTTCACCACTTGGTTCCCAACCTCTTCGGTTCGCACTCACAGTTGCTCAAGCAACCTGAGATCAAAGCTTGAAGGGTCAGCCGTCTTAAGAGTCTCAGACTTAGGTTTCTTCACAGACTTAGGACTGATTTCACAAGTGTTCGAATCTGCAACACAGATAGAGTTAGAAACTAGCAGAGCAACACAATAAATCAATACAGAAGCATATAAAGAGAGGAACAGTAATAGTAAAGTGAAAAATGAAATCAGAGAGTTGAAGATGATTTGGGAAAGATGTGTCTCTAAGACACGTGGGCTCAGATCTTTCCCGTCAGGGGCACTGCAACTTCCGGCGACACAGACACAGGTCACTAAGGGGTTAAACGTGGGATTTGTAGGCTTGAAGCCCTCTAAATCAAGCTCAGCAGGCAAGGGCTCACACTCTCTCTCAACTCACAGCCTTTCAGGAAATCAAGGGTCAGGGATCCGGCTAAAGAAACAAAGAAGAAAGCTTTTCAGAGCATCAAGTCTTGAGGGAGATGAAGAGGCGCGATAGATTAATAGAGAGGGGGAGAGATCAGATAAGGTAAATTAGGGTTAGGGGCTCATATATATTAAATTAGGTTTAATAGGTAAACGGGCCAGTAACTGGGCCAAGATAAATAAAAGAAAATGGGCCGAGAGAGATAAAAGGGCAATGGGCCAATCTCCACACACAATCTTAACGATCCTTCATCTTCAAGATATGAATATAAAAAAAAAATCTTCAATTTTCTCTTGATATTTAGCACGCCACAACTTCTTCTTTGATGATAAAATTTACATGCTAAAATCAATTATTTTTCTATTTAATCTTGAAATTATATTTAATTTAATTCTAAAATATAAATAGAATATATAATTAAATATTTAATTCTTTATTTTTCATGTGCCATGATTTAGTGCACTATGTATAAATTTAATTTACCAACAAGTGTCCGATTAAGACTTGTTCATGAAAAAATTATCTTAAAAATGGATAAGTCACAAAATTTATTGAATAGCTTAAGCTCATGCGAAAGTTCTAAAATTTAAATGTGTAGTTTACATTAACGTTGAAACGTTTTAGATTTTGAAAATGAATTTGAAATTCTTACATGGTGATTTATACATAGCCCCTATTCTTATCATTATAACTTGTATTAAAAAAAACATATAAAAATATTAATTTTATATACTATTTTACCCCAATAGTCTCCGTACTTAAAATTATAATAGCCCGTGCAAAGAACATGCTGGTTGTTGGCAGATAGCAGAGAAATTTTTTCTTCCTTAGAATTTAAACTCGTATTTTTGTCCTTGAATTTTTTTCTTGCTTTTGTTCCCCCGCCGACAATTGATGTAATATTATTGGAGAAAACTTTTTGCATATAATTTCGTGAAGTAGAAAAAATTTCAAAAAAATAGGTTTAATTTTCACCAATAAATAAAAATAGGAAGCGAATTGTTTATTATATTGCAACGCCCCAATTTCACTTTAATAAAAAAAGGCACGTTATTCATACTTTTCATTAATAAAAATATTTTACTTGAAATACAACGGAAGTTTCTAAGCATAACTCGACATTTATTACATAAAATAGAGTCAAAATAAATTAAATCTTTAATCATGCTTGATCACTTGACCACCATCATCACATCTTGTCCGCCCGAGACAACACCTGAAAAGATAAGTAGATTTTGGGGTGAGTACTACTGACTCAGTGGGGAGTGTCCAATTATCCAAACTATATAAAAGTAGATTTTGGGGTGAGTACTACTGACTCAGTGGGGAGTGTCCAATTATCCAAACTATATAAAATTAAGCGAGTAAGTGAGAATAGTAAAAGTGTTCAGTCCGTAGACCAAACCATATAGCCCATAGGCCCTGTCTTGTTTAGTCCGGAGGCCCATTCTCATTTAGCCCGGAGGCCCATTTTCATCTTTAGCCCGAAGGCCCATGCTTGTTTAGCCCGAAGGCCCATGCTTGTGTTATCGCATAACTCGATAATAAAATATAGAGAGAATAATCAGGACTTGGTCACGTAAAACCCCACCTTGACCTTGACTTCGATATTAACTGATTAAGTCGTGCGCGCCTTGCCTATAAATTAATTATCTTGAATTAATAAAATGCATGTAACATGATATATAAATTGATGCATGTGACTAAACCATTCTTATAACATGATGCATGCTTAAAAAAATAACTAATTAATTTAACTAAGTGATTAAGCGAATTAAAGCCATAAATTTATAGTTAACATATGCATGCTTTGCCAACTATTATTTACGTGAGAAATGCATGATTTTAACTAATTAATTAATGCATGGCCAAATTTTATACTTAACTTACTAAGCACTACACCACATTATATAGATATACATATATCATGGAAAAATAAATAAGTTAGAAAGAAAAGTTAATGCATGCTTTTTGGACCAACACATTCTCGGCCCACACCTTACGAAGGCCCAACATACTCATTAATCAAATTTTGGCCCATTTCTATTCTATTTTTCTTCCCAAGCAACCCAAACAATCTGCCAAACACCATTTCTTCACGGCAACCACAAACAACAAGTCTATTCACTCTCTCTTTAATTCACGTAATCAGACATCAACACCCAAACCAAATAAAACCCAACCATTCTGCAAAACAAAAGATTAGCATGAACAACAAAGTTATCACACTCATTCTCTACTGGGCTCACGTACGCCAAAAACAACATAACAGCCATCTCCCTATCCCCTCCTCTCTCTTTTCCTCCTGCTATTCACGCCAACAGCAGCAACAGCACGACTGGCGTCTCCACCCTCCTGACGTCGGCGACACTCCTCTCTCGCCGCCATGGAACGTCTCGATTGAACCGCCACTAATAGCAGCCGCTAGAAAACCCACTATACCGCTGCTATGGACGTATTCCTTCGACTGCTTCATGGCTTGTCATCGCAGCCGCCATCACCACCATCTATCTCATCTCATATACTGACACCTCCCCACAATAATGAAATGCAATGCATGCGATGCATGAGAAACGGAAAAGAAAACAAACTAGAAGATATCTTTATACCTTGAAACGAAACTAGAAATTTTTTGAAGAAAAAGGACTCAACCTCTTGCTTTTGCTTGCTTCGGTTTTGGTTTGAGGGAAGGGTTAATGTGAGCCTTATATTTATACTAGTAGATTAGTGTTTATGGTTAGGTTTCATAGCTATCCAGTTAACAAGTTGATAAGATCAAGTAATGATAAGGTTTATAGAGTTTATGATATCATAAACTCTCTACTTGTGTTTTTCGTGGGAGAGAAGAAAAAGAAGGGGAAGAAGAAAAGAAACAAATCAATTGGTCTTACTTTTGGGCTCAAAGAAATTTATTTGGGCTTGAAATGGTTTGGGCTTTAATTAACTAAATGGGCTAAAAATAAAATAAAATTCAACATATTAGGCACTCTAATTAAATCTACATGCATGTTCATGACATGAAAATACTATATGCTAAAATGAATTCATGCTTATAAATTATTTAGACGCGACTTATTAGACTTAATCAATTAATACTACACATATATAAATAAAACGAATAAAATATTTTTACGAAAATGTAGCAATTTAAATATTAAAAAACTGGATCGCTACATATATAAATTCATCAATAATATAATATTTTTGTGGTGCTCTTTCATAAAGGAAGCTTTGTTATTTCATCAAAGAAGCTATTTTAATTTGATGAAATTGTTTTCAAATTTTCCCTAAAAAAAAAAAAGAAAAAAAGAAAGAAAGTGGAACTTGTAATCGTTGCTTCGTCACCGGATTTATTCTTGATTAGGGTTTTTAGTTAAAAGTCTATGAGGTAAATAAGTAAATTATTTAATATTTTTACTATTATTAAAAATAACAGGCTACATTGAGAAAAAATGAAATGAGATCACCTGTTACAATTTCTGTTGCATTTCTTGTTCCGACTTTTTATTTTTATTTTAAAAAAAAAATATTTTTTTTAATTTTTAATTGATTATGATTTATTTTAATTTTAATTTTCTATTTAGGGTTCATCTTTCCCCAAATGGCGTATATTAATAAAATTAAAATTAAAATTAAAATTTAAAAAAAAACTTAATTATGGAACATGAAATGTAATACGGATGAGAACATAGGATCTGATCCGAGAAAAAATAGGGTTATGTATAGATATGGGTGTAAATGAGTCGAGTCAAGCCCGAATATACGTATGTTCAAACTTGTTTGAAATGATATCGAACTTTAAAGTTTATGTTTGAGCTTGTTTGATCATCTATCGAGTCGAGCTCAAACGAGCTTTAATCGAGTTGAACATGAGCCGAACTCGAGTAGTTTGATATTTTTACACATGTTTACTCATTTTTTTCTTATCAAGTTTGAGTTCGAACCGAACTTTAAATTTTTATCAAATATAAAATTATGTTCAAATTGTTTAATATGCTTATCAAATCGAACTCAAACAAACTTTTAACATTTTCTACGGTTCTTTGACATTTTCTTGAAATTGGGGCTTCAGAATCTTATATAAAGAGTGGGCTCATATTTTTTTGATCGTCGGCCCAAACCTTTCCTTTTACTAAAAGTAACTTCACGAATGATAATGGGCAGGAGCTATAATACTTTTTTCTTTTTTTGAGAAAAGAAGCTATAATACTAGTTCCTACATCATCGCTTAAAAAAATATCAATACTCATGCAGGTGGGTTGAAATTTCCTGTTACACTATTTCGTGTTTCACTCCGTATTTCATCATTAAATTTATGATTTTAATAATATTTATTATAAAATAAAAATTAATTATAACATAAATAACCATAATCAACATTTATCAACAAAAAAAATGAATTAAAAAAATTATAAAATAAAATTTTGAAAAAATCAACCATAATAATGAATTATTAATTGAAAATCAAAAATTAAATATTAAAAAATAATTATAAACCCTAATTGGGTGGGGTGAACCCTAAAAATAATCACAAAATTACACTAAATCACATAAAAATAAAATTGAAGAAAAAAAAAGTACAAGAAAAACTCGTAATTTGAAAATGTAACACTGGGTGTAACACTCGTAATTTGAAAATGTAACACTGGATGTAACACAAAGAGTGTAACAGTAAATTTCATGTACATGTGGGTGATAATTTTTATGTTCGTCTCCATATCCTTTGAATGTCTACATTTTGCAAATGAAACTTTTTATAGTTTATAATATTTAATAAATTTAAAATGTATATGTAAGTTGATATAATAAATTTTCCACAATTAAATATAAATATATTTTATGTGTCTGCTTAGTAAACTAACAAATTTAGTAATCTCAAAAACCATTATTTTTAATTAATTTAATTAGTAGTGTGTAAAGAAATTTTAGTGGCGTATTTAGAAATACCCAAATTTGTAACTATATTGAGGATTATAATTATACTTCTTCTTTTTTTCTTTCCATTTACTTTTTAATCTCAAAGAGTGGGGTGTTTGGTGGCGAACATTCTTTATTATAATAATTATTACTCCCTCCGTTTCACAACGAGTGTCATTTTAACACTTTAATTTTGCTTCAAAAAAGTGTCATTTTACACAGTCGAGATAAAAATTTCACATTTTTCTCATATTCAAATAATCATATTTAATTTATTTAATATATTCACATAAGGGTGTATAAGATAATTTGATTATCTAATCAATATCTTTATTAATATGTGTGCATTCATGTAGAATGACACTTATTAAAAAACGGAAGGAATATTATTTATTTGTTGTAAAAACAATAGTAACGTAGCGGTGTAGTACTCCGAATATTCCCATGCATTACATGGACGGTGGAGGGGAAATTTTACTCTTCCCATAGGTAATACTCATACTCTTACCACGTATGGAAATTTACTTATACAAATACATATTTATTTTTATTATTTTATGGAGTATGGGTACCACTAGATGAGGGAAGGTAGAATTTCTTGACGGTGAATCTCTCTACTTTTCTCTCACTCCTAACCATGTTTTTTTTTTAAATTATAAATTACATATAATTGTAATGATGTTGGAGTTGTAGACTTGTAGTGGTATGCAATTCATGTATATGTTCCATCGATCCCTCTTACTTTCTCACAACAAATTGGAACGATTAAATCCTCTAATTCACTTTTTATGTTATACTCTTGTGTTTATCATCAAATTTATTATTTTAATAATATTTATTGTAAAAATAAAAATTCTTACAATATAATCAATCTTAACTTGTATTTATTAATAAAAAATGAAAATTTAAGAAAACACGCACATACTTTGATCATGAAATAATCAACTGTAATAATCGACTATTAACTAAAAAATAAATATTGCTCTATAAAATAATTGTAAATCTTAATCAGGCAGAATAAACAACATGAAACTCGAAATTAAGATGTGTGTGATATATAGGTCGGTAGACAGGCATTTATTAATAAAATCAAAGCCAGTCAGGAAGATGCAAAGAGAAGAGTTGAATAAATGAATTTTTAAAATTCATTCTAATTGATCTAACGTGACACTCAATCATTGAAACACACAAATGTGTGCAATAATTAATTTAATTTCACCCCATAAATAAATAAATTATCACACAAACTATATGTGAGAGACAATAGTTACTTAACCATTGGTCAAACTTCACAAATACCGAGGTGACGGCATTAATTTATACAGGATTTCAGAAAATAATTACTGACAGGTTGCTGTTTTTAAATTGTTTTTCTTTGATATTTTAACATTTTACGTTTGTTTGAAGAATAATTTTGACAGAAATGATGAGAGAAGTCTCCTCCAGTTAAAGCCTTGTATAAGGAATCATCAATAAGAACATGATTAATTAGTGTATTATTATTGATGTTTTCATTTATTGCAAGATAGAGACAGTAATGTCAGATTTTTATTATATAATTTTTGTTTAATGTTGAAGAATGAATATATATAAAAGAGGTATGTTGTTTCCTTGTGATCCAAGAGAGAGATTTATGATTACTTAATTTGTTGACCTGTAATTGCTCTTTTCTTAATTTTTATTGGCTGTAAATCTGTAATAAAAAAGAAAATAAAATAAAAGAAAAGAAAAGTAGCTAGCTTGTTTTGATCAACACTGGGTTTGTTGATCAAAATATATTGAAATATTATTTTCGAAAGAAATTTGTATTGAAGAAATTGGTAAGTGGTTTTTGGGAAAAAGAAAATAAATTTGCACAATTATTACATAACATAAATCACAGTTTGGAAAATAGAATATTTCAATAATGTGGACGGCGTTTCTAAAGTTTATAATCTAGCTATTTTTCCTTTTGTTATAATTTCCGCTATAAACTTTTTTTTTTTTTTTTTTGAGATGGTGCAATATGAATTTATTACAAATTATAACATGCAACCTTAATTTTATTTTTGGGCAGAATTTATTTCAAGCAGCCAAAATTAGGAAAAGAGGAAAGAAATACCCTAACTAGCCACGCCCCTGGGCAAATTTTGACCAGATACAAAAGTTAAATTGGAATTGTAGGTAATATTCAAGTACAAAATTAAAATTTCAAATTAATCATAAATACTGCGTGTACGAATGAATGGGGTAAGAATGGAATCATCATTCCCAAATTCAATACTATTCTTATGGTTTATATATTTTTTGTATGATAATCACCAATATTGTTGTTCCTTAAAATTGGGATCCACCATCCCCATCCCCCACTGTATTAGCCATTCTTTGTTCTCAACAATAATTTTTTTCCTCATTTTTAATTACTAAAATACCTTCATTTGTTTTTTCACAAACCTCCTAAAAAATCTAACTTATATGATGAAATTTGGCATGTTGGTAAAGTCTTTGATATATTATCTATGTATCATCAGATAAAAAAGGCTAGTGGACGAATAGATGGCTATAACAATACATATTTTGGCTCATCACCAATAGCAAAGAATTATAAAAATCTGTTGGAAAATAGGATTTAATAAAGTGAGTTTGACTCATTTTATCCGATTTTTCGTGACCGGGATATTTAATTTTGGAGGAATTAAATACCGTACGATTGTTCTATGTCGTGAGTAGATAATCCTAGTATTTTTATTTGCTCAAATTCGATTTTCGGTGAGTGAGAAATAAATGGTTGAAGTTGGTCACACGATTGGGCATTTATGGTGTGTGGGATAATGTGTTTAAGACACATTAAATAATCCCACATTGATTTTTTAATCAAGTTAAGAAGTGTATTTAAGTATATTAACACTTAAGTGAAGTAATTAAGTGCACAAGGATGTGGGCCATGAGCCCACACGCGCACACACGCGCGCCCCCGCTCGTGCCCGTGCCCTAGCCCGTGCTCTCCTGGAGGGCTTAATGGCAGAGCTGTAACTCCAGGGGGTTACAACACCAGGTTTGAATGCCCTCAAACCCTAGCTGTCTCCTGCAGTGGAGATGTGCCTATAAATAGGACATCCTGCATGGATCTAAATGCTACATTCTGCATAAACGCTCACATATTCATATTGTTGCATACGAGTTCCTTCCGACTCGGCTTTCTCGGCTTGTCGGAATCTGCAAATCGGTTCCAGTCTCTATTTGCTTTATTTAAATTCAGTATATATTGTAATTGTTATTCTTCTACTCCTTCTTTCTTCTTGTACTTCAGTTGTAATTCCAGTAAAGTGTAACACACAACAACAATCGCAAGACAAATATAAGACTAAAATGTACTTCAGTTGTAATTCCAGTAAAGTGTAACACACAACAACAATCGCAAGACAAATATAAGACTAAAATCAATCAACAACCTTTGCTGGAATGGCGTCATCATCCAACACCGTTGCTCCAAAGACCATTCTCCATGGCCAAGTCGAGAAGCCGGAAAAGTTATCCGGATTGAACTTCAAGAGGTGGCAGCAGAAAATGCTCTTCTACCTAACCACGCTGGGAGTTGCTGGATACATCAAAGAGAAGGCTCCTGTGGTCGAAGAGAATGAGTCGGACGTCAACAAACGAACGGCGTACGACCAATGGATCAATGGCGATTTCCTTTGTAAAAATTACATTCTGAATGGTTTAGTAGATAGTCTTTATTCTGTTTATGGAAATGTAACTAGTGCTAGGGAATTATGGGAAGCTCTAGAAAAGAAGTACAAAAATGAGGATGCCGGAACTAAGAAGTTCGTGGTGGCAAAGTTCCTCGACTATAAAATGATGGACACCCGGTCAGTGATGGATCAAGTGCAAGAGCTTCAGCTCATTGTGCACGACGTTCATGCTGAAGGGATGGTCCTTCCCGACTCTTTCACCGTTGCTGCGGTGATTGAGAAGTTTCCACCGTGTTGGAAAGACTTCAAGAGCTATCTCAAACATAAACGAAAGGAGATGACTCTTGAAGATCTTGTGGTTAAGCTTCGAATTGAAGCCGATAATCGAAAGGCGGATCTGAGACCACGAGTCCCGATCGAGGCCAAGGCTAACTTGATGGAACGTGGTGGACCATCAAATAGCAACAAAAAGAAGCGCCCGGGTCAATTTGACAAAGGGAAGAAGCCAATGACGAAGTTCAACGGCAATTGCTTCAATTATGATAAGCCGGGGCACATGTCTAAACATTGCATGGCTCCAAAGAAGAAATGTACTAACTATGGTGCGCATTTGGCGGAACATAACAACAAAGGCAAAGGCAAAGCCTGTCAAGATGATTGGGATGGCGATGATTTGGATGATATTGTGTTTGAAGCCAATCACATGGACAACCCGAGAGAGTGGTTCGTCGACACCGGGGCTACTTGTCACATTTGCTCGGATAAGAGCTCGTTTGCGACCTACAAAGCCGTTGAAGGTAGAAAGTTGCACATGAGGAACCAAGCCTCGTCTGAAGTGGTTGGTGTGGGCAACGTGGTTTTGAAGCTGACTTCAGGCCAAGAGCTGACTTTGAAGGACGTGCTGCATGTTCCGGACATCCGCAAGAATCTAGTTTCAGGCTCACTGTTAGTCAATCATGGTTTTAGACTAGTGTTTGAGTCTGAAAAGTTTATTTTGAGCAAGTACGGAAGGTTCCTTAGTCGGGGCTATCTCGCCAATGGACTTTTCAAAATAAATGTAATGGCTATGCGCCGTGTTGCAAAAGAAAATGCTAATAAAGTTGATTCTTCTGTTTACTTGCTTGTTGAGTGCTCGGATTTATGGCATTGTAGATTAGGACACGTTAATCTAAGTGCTATAAAATGTTTAGTAAATTTAGATTTGCTAAAAGTGAACCAATTTAATACACAAAACAAATGTGAAGTTTGTGTCGAAGCTAAATTGGCTAAGTTACCATTTCAATCGGTTGAACGGAGCACTAAACCTCTAGAGCTAATTCACATAGATGTGTGTGACTTAAAGTTTGTGCAAACTAGAGGTGATAAAAAGTGCTTTATTACTTTTATTGACGATTGCACAAAATATTGTTATCTTTATCTTTTAAGAAGTAAAGATGAGGCGATTGAAGCTTTTAAGAACTTCAAAAATGAAGCCGAAAATCAACTAAGCTGTCGAATTAAAGCAATTCGAAGCGATAGATGTGGAGAGTATGTTGCCACGTTTGAAGAGTTATGCGCAGAGGCGGGTATAATTCATCAAACTACGGCTCCCTATTCACCACAGTCTAATGGTGTTGCTGAATGCAAAAACCAAACTCTTAAGGAGATGATGAATGCTTTGTTGATAAGTTCAGGATTACCACAGAACTTGTGGGGGGAAGCTGTGTTGACAGCCAACTATATCCTGAACAAAATTCCACTTAAAGGTAAGGATGTGACGCCTTACGAGTTGTGGAAAGGACGCACGCCGTCTGATAAATACCTCAAAGTTTGGGGGTGTTTGGCTAAGGTTGAAGTGCCACTTCCTAAACAAGTTAGAATCAGCCCTAAAACGGTTGATTGTATCTTTGTTGGGTATGCACTTAACAGTAGTGCATATCGTTTTCTTATTCATAAATCGGAGATTCCCGAGTTGACTGAAGGAACGATGATGGAGTCGAGGAATGCTATATTCTTCGAGAATGTCTATCCTTGTAAGAATAAGGATATGACAGAAGGTAGTTTTGAGAAATGAACTTCTGAAGCTGCTACTAGTTCTGATCCTGTGGATGAAGAACCGAGATGTAGCAAGCGAGCTAGGACGGCTAAGACCTTTGGTCCGGATTTCATCACCTATATGCTAGATGATGAGCCAAAGTCTTTGAAAGAAGCTCTATCTGGTCCAGATGCTGCTTTCTGGAAAGAAGCTATCAACAGTGAAATCGATTCCATTATGCAAAATCACACTTGAGAGTTGACAGATCTCCCAAGTGGGTGTAAGCCGTTAGGATGCAAGTGGATCCTAAAACGAAAATATAAAGCAGATGGTTCTGTTGACAATTATAAAGCTCGTTTGGTTGCCAAAGGCTTTAGACAAAAAGAGGGGTATGATTTCTTCGATACCTACTCACCAGTAACAAGGACTACATCTATTCGGGTGCTTTTAGCGATTGCTGATTTGCACAATCTTGAAATTCATCATATGGATATAAAGGCTGCGTTTCTGAATGGTGATTTGGAGGATGAAATATACATGGAACAATCTGAAGGATTTGTTGCACCAGGGTAAGAACGAAAGGTGTGTAAACTTGTTAGATCATTGTACGGTCTGAAACAAGCACCTATTCAGTGGCACCTGAAGTTTGATAACGTGATGTTATCAAATGGTTTCAAAATCAATGAGTGTGATAAATGTGTGTATATAAAGAGCAGTTCTAATGGCTATATCATAGTCTGTCTTTATGTAGACGACATGTTAATCATGGGCAGTGGACACCAAGTGATTGTTGAAACGAAACAAATGTTGAAACGAAATTTTGACATGAAAGATATGGGCTTAGCCGATGTGATTCTAGGAATCAAGATAGTATGGACAAGTGGTAGAATTGTCTTAACACAATCTCATTACGTAGAGAAAGTGCTTAAGAAATTCAACGCTTTTGATAGTCCGCCGGCTAAGACCCCGTTGGAACTCAATGTACACTTGAGCAAAAACCGGGGAGAACCAGTAGCTCAAGAAGAGTATGCAAGGGTCATTGGGAGTTTGATGTACATCACTAACTGCTCTAGACCTGATCTTGCATGTTCTGTGAATAAGTTGAGTCGGTACACGAGCAATTCAAGCAAAGAGCATTGGAAAGCTCTAGTACGAGTTCTAAGATACTTAAAGTATACTTTGAACTTCGGGTTGCATTATACAAGGTTTCCTCATGTACTTGAAGGGCACAGTGATGCGAATTGGATATTAAACACAAAAGACTCATTTTCGACTAGTAGATTTGTTTTCACAATCGGAGGTGGAGCAGTGTCGTGGAAATCCATGAAACAGACTTGTATAGCCCATTCTACCATGGAATCTGAGTTTATCGCTTTGGATAAAACGTGTGAATGTTGGAAAAAACCAGTGTCGTCAGTGATGATTCATTGTGATAGTCAAGCGGCTATCGGAAGGGCACACAATGCTATGTACAATGGTAAGTCTCGACACATACATCGGAGGCATAATACTGTGAGGCATATGATCTCAAGTGGGATTATCTCAGTTGACTATGTGAAGTCAATAGATAATCTAGCGGATCCGCTAACCAAAGGGTTAAACCGAGATCAAATGGCTAAGTTGCTAGAAGGAATAAGTTTGAAATTCACACTCTAAGAGTGCTTGTAGTGGTATCCCAACCATGATGACTGAAGATCCCAAGAACTTGGTTCAATGGGAAAACTAAGCTACAAACGTTCGGTTTGGTAGCGCTTGGAAACTAATAAGTAAATCTTTCCCTATGAGCAAACTAAGTGCACACCTGTCAATGTGGTGAGGATAAGTCCTATGACTTTTAATGATTCCTAAACCTAATGAGGTTGAGTATGGCAGGATACTCGGAAGAGGAGATCACCTATATAAGTGAGAAGTGGGGCCGCTTCTAAAGAGATACTTATGAATTCAAAGAGGTTGTCCATGGCATGAAAAGGACACAAACGTGAGAACAGATAATGTTTGATATACAACTGTTTTCAATACTATTGTCTCGATATACACTAAGGATGTATAGTTCAAGGCATCATGTCCACTAAACAACCGGTATACTCGATAGTATTGGAATATGGAAGGTTCAAAGTCACAAGCTACCTATCCTGGTGCAGTTGTGTTTCTTAGAGAACTGGACTGCTTATCTGCATACATGCATGCACTATTTCCACTCATGTGGGAGATTGTTGGAAAATAGGATTTAATAAAGTGAGTTTGACTCATTTTATCCGATTTTTCGTGATCGGGATATTTAATTTTGGAGGAATTAAATACCGTACGATTGTTCTATGTCGTGAGTAGATAATCATAGTATTTTTATTTGCTCAAATCTGATTTTCGGTGAGTGAGAAATAAATGGTTGAAGTTGGTCACACGATTGGGCATTTATGGTGTGTGGGATAATGTGTTTAAGACACATTAAATAATCCCACATTGATTTCTTAATCAAGTTAAGAAGTGTATTTAAGCGTATTAACACTTAAGTGAAGTAATTAAGTGCACAAGGATGTGGGCCATGAGCCCACACGCGCCCGCCCGCCCGTGCTCGGCTCGTCTCGTCTCGACTCATCCTCTGACTTGGATCTTGGATCTTGGCAATTGGACTTTGGGCGTACGTGGGCTTCCAGGGCTTAGCCGTATCAATTTTACGGTACAGAAACTGTCGGGTCGTGAAGCGGGTCGGCGGATCGACTATCCTGGTCCGGGACGTGTGTGCACATGGTGCTTGTCCAGCTTGAAGGGTGTAACTAGGGATGGCAATTTACCCGCGGGTACCCGACCCTAATAGGTGCGGGTTTGAGGGGCATTTGGTATCCACAGATAGCTTCGTGGTTAGAATTCACTATCCATTTAGTTCGCGAGTATGGGTTTGGATAGTTACTATCCGTACCCGTAAAATACCCGACTACCCGTATAGTTTAATTACAGTGATAAACTTATAATAATTGAGTCATTAGTCTCATTTCTAGGTAATGTTCAATTTCTAATGTAAATAATTGTTTATTTCATAGGTCAAGGAAAAAATGGAAGTTTTTGGACATGTCTTGAAGACAAAGAAGAACAAGAGTTGAAGGAAAATTGTTCTATTTCAACCGTGGACTTGGAATGATATAACTTTATTAGATTTTAAATTTGAACTTTGAATTTTAGTTGATGAATTTGGATATTAACTGTGGATTTCAGGATTTGAACTTTGTGATTGTAATTTATGGATTTGAATTTTGATGAAATATGTGATTTGTGGTGAATTTTTTATTATGGTTCGCGGGTGGCGGGTACCCGACGGGTGACGGGTATCCGCGGGTGTGGGTGGAGGAAAGTACCCATCGCGGGTCGCGGGTACGTTCACGGGTACGGCTTTCATTCACGGGTACGGGTATGGATAGCCACTATCCGTGCCCGCCGTACCCGATTGCCATCCCTAGGTGTAACTCCCATGAGTTAAGAGCCTTCAACACCTGGAGCTGGTGGAGCCTTCAGGTAACTGCCATCTGGAGCTGGTGGAGTTAGTGGGCTGGACAGTAACCGAAAGTAACTCCTGTCGGGAGTCAAAGTCTGCAGCTGCCTTGGACACGTGTTGAGATCCAAGCTGACAAGGGACACCTGTCGGGATCTGCAGAAGGTAACTCCTGGAGGGCTTAATGGCAGATCTGTAACTCCAGAGAGGTTACATCACCAGGTTTGAATGCCCTCAAACCCTAGATGTCCCCTGCAGTGGAGATGTGCCTATAAATAGGACATCCTGCATGGATCTAAATGCTACATTCTGCATAAACGATCACATATTCATATTGTTGCATACGAGTTCCTTCGAGTCAAAGCTTCCAGTTCTCGATGTTGTCTAGTTTGTCGGAACCTTGCCGGATTTGTGGTGCTACTGCTGGAAGGACGAAGCCGTTTCATCTTTGAAAGACAACCGCCAAACCGTGAGCACTAGCCGGGGCATATTTGTCTTGCGGAGAGAGGTCCCCTCGACTCAGCTTGTCGGAATCTGCAAATCGGTTCCAGTCTCTATTTGCTTTATTTAAATTCAGTTTATATTGTAATTGTTATTCTTTTACTCCTTCTTTCTTCTTGTACTTCAGTTGTAATTCCAGTAAAGTGTAACACACAACAACAAAACTAATCTTGGACGATCTAGGGAAACAATCAGTGGGCATTTTAGACTAGTAATAAATGGTATCATTACACTTCAAGACCAATTACTTAAGAAGTCTAAGCCAATATCTAATGACTCAACGGATGAGAAATGGGTTAAGGAATGTTATTTAATTTACTTTCTGATTATCTAATATAAAACAATATACTTATTATAGTTTTATTATAGGGATGCTAAGGAGCTGATCTATATGGTATCCATGTCAAAGTTTGTGTTCCTAGGGAAGACAGAGCCGTCAGAGCGAGATGTCGTGTACGTAAAAATGAAATTGCTACTAATATGTCTTAGGAGTGTGTTCAGAGGATATGCAATTTATCTATGTGTTAGTAGGCTCGAAAGAGTCAGCTGCTGATGATAGAATATTAAGAGATTTGATCACTAGAGAAAATGATTTGGTGGTTCTTTTGTGGTAAGAATTGTCAAGTCATTATTGAAGGAGTCAACACACGCATATGATAATAAAAACTAACTTATAGAGTTATATACTCTCTATATGCTCTTCCAGATTCATATTATCTTGTGGATGTTGGATATACAAATGCAGAAGGACTATTAGCACCATTTCGAGGTCAATTAAAAATATCATCTGAATGATTAGAGCAAATGACACCGACCCACCACTGTTGAAGAATTCTTTAATATGAAGCATTCTTCTGCAAGGATTGTTCAATTTGATAAAGAATCAATGGGCCATCCTCATAAATCCTTCACATATTATCTGATAAAACTTAGAAATTGAATTATTATAGTATATTGTTTACTTCATAATATTATAAAATAAGAAATGGGTGGTTATCAAGTAGAAGATGATGATAGAGAAGGTGTAGATGAACACAATGATGGAGAAGATGGAGTAGAGTTAGCTAGATTATTTAAATTCCGAGAGAGAGAGAGAGAGATTCAAAAAATTAAAGGCTAGCTACGCGAATATGCTTAATTTTACCACCCATACATAATTTGCAGTCACACAGACACTCCAAAATCACATGAAATTTCCTGTTACACTCTTTGTGTTACATCAAGTGTTACATTTTCAAATTTTGAGTTTTTTTGTACTTTTTTTTCTTCAATTTTATTTTTATGTGATTTAGTTTAATTTTGTGATTATTTTTAGGGTACCCCACCCAATTAGGGTTTATAATTATCTTTTAATATTTAATTTTCGATTTTCAATTAATAATTCATTATTATGGTTGATTTTTTCAAAATTATATTTTATAATTTTTTTAATTCATTTTTTTCGTTCATAAATGTTGATTATGGTTATTTATGTTATAATTAATTTTTATTTTATAATAAATATTATTAAAATCATAAATTTAATGATGAAATACGGAGTGAAACACGAAATAGTGTAACATGAAATTTCAACCCCTCCAAAATCTGTTGAAAACGCACTCCATATATAGAAATTTGGAGGGAGTTTAAAAGCTTTTTTATGTTTCTAAAAAATTATTGGAAACCCATCATAATTTACTTGCACATAGTCTTGTTTAGTTTCTCGCTTTGTTTTTTTGTCCTCCTCGCACCCGTGGCGAAGCGGGTGTGTAATTTCTTGATTTCCTTTTTTTTTTTCTGTCAATATATAATTCTTATTCCTCAAAAAAAATTAATTTAATATATATGTAAGATCACAAGTTGCAGTATTCTAATACGAATATAAGATCATGATTTTTGTATGGAATTCTTTTTAGTCTATATTTAAAAATTCAAATGTGAACATGAGACTTGGATATGACTATATAAGTAGACGGGTCATCAATTAATGTTGCTCTCGTGTCTATATAAATGCATTAATAATGATATATATGTATAGTGCAACTAAAAATTTATATATATATATATATATATAAAATAAACACAAAGTAATGTGTTATTCACCCATGAAATACCCGTTGAATATAAGACCGATTATTTATGCAAATGAAGGAGAAGAGAGTGGGGGCGAAATGTGGGAGGTGGGGGACGGCATATCAAATATTAGGGAGCTGAAGATGATGGCCTTAAATTACGTTTAATATACTCTCATCTATTATTTATTCCTTTTAAATTTTTTATATCCTGTCTATAATATGGATTTATTCAATCCCAATTAGACTAAGTTTAGTGTTTTTTATAGGGTTTATGGGTTTTTAGATTTGTTTTAGGGTTTATGGTTGTTTTATGATTTTTTTATGATTTATTAAATCTCAATTAGAGTTTAGTACATCACAATTGAGGTTTATAATATTTTTTTAGAATTCAATTTCATTTTGAGCTTGTACATGCATATGGAAAATGAATGTTTTGTATTTTTAATCCATACATGGTCATGCCATATGATATTTTTATTGAAAGATCATGAAAGTATCTTTAATTTAATTAGTATTTTTTTGTATAAATATAATCTGATTATAAATGAGAAAGTTGTGATAATTTGAAGTTTGGAAATATTTAATAATGTCGCTGACCAATTTGAACCTTCTTTTTTGAAGCTTTTTGTACACTAGGCTCGGATGCAGCATTGCAGCTAAGTCCTCTTAATCGATAATTTGGGGATTGTCGTTAAATTCCTTAAACTTGAAGGGTCCAAAATTATTTTTAAAATATATATCACCCCAAATTAATATAATGAAAATATAATATACTAATATAATTAAAGTAGCATATTGATATTTTTAAGAATACAATTAATATTTTTTAGTGTAATGAATGATAATTTTTCGCTCGTAATTATTTTTTCTAGGCAGGGCGGGTTGACCCGATCAATCTGCGCACGACTTACTCGTCTGAGGTATGCCACATTTTGGGCTTCAAAGTACGTGTAATGAGAGACTTTGCCTTATTTTACAAAATTGTGCATGACAAATATTTATTTTAAAAAATTCAAACAATACACGACTTCTATTATAAACATATTTCATTTTTTTTAACTGAGATGTGTAGTGTGTTTCGTTGTTTTTTTAAGAAACCAAATATAATTCATCAAGAAAAATTATGCTTACTATATGTTTCAGATACCATATATATATTTTACATATCATACATAAAAATGATGAATGTTTAATTTCACATTACGTGTAGACCAATATTTTACAACAATGCATTTATACCCATATGAAAAGAGACGTAAATAATGTCGAAGGTGATGTTTGAAATGTCATATTCACTCCACATAGTCTGGAGAGATGATGAAAAATCATATATAATAATTTTCTTAAATGTATTTTACAGTGCATGTTGTGTCTTTTTTTTATTTTTTTCTCATTGTGCCTAAAATTTAAAATGATTCCAATTATGTTTGTAATGAATTTCGAGTGAACCAATTATGTTATTTTTTTATTGGGCATAATGAATGGAAAATATAAATTTATTTATGTATATGAGTTGTCTGCCAATAAAATAGGAAATAAATTTGAATATAACAATATATTCTTTATACATTTTATGGTTGTTTCTATTAATTATTTAGTTGTGATTTAATTATTTTATTTATACAAATGATTTATTGTAAACTATTTATAAATCTTTCGATGTGCATCGCACGGGATGTAATAGTAGTTACATATAGAAGAAACTATTAATCTATATCTATATCTATATCT
Source organism: Perilla frutescens (assembly GCA_026008535.1). Classification (NCBI taxonomy): domain Eukaryota; kingdom Viridiplantae; phylum Streptophyta; class Magnoliopsida; order Lamiales; family Lamiaceae; genus Perilla; species Perilla frutescens. The sequence goes on along the minus strand of BRKX01000013.1, from coordinate 9,572,366 downwards.
ATATATATAGGCAAAATATATTTTTAGGTCTCTATACTTTTGTATTTTATTTCACTAAGTCTCTGTATAATTTTTCCGTTTTACTAGGTCTTTATACTCTGGCAAAATACATTTTTAGGTCATTGTATTATTAAATTTTAACTTAACATGTCCTTGTAAAATTTATTTTTTCAGTAAATTCTTATATTTCCACATTTGAACCCAATAGGTTCTTTTTTTTAACAAATTTATCTAAACCATCAATATTATTATTTAAAAAAAAGTTAAACATTTGTCCTAAAAGATTTTTTGAAGTAAAAAAGTAAAAAGTGAATATTCTCTATTTCAAATTCAAAATATACAAAAAAAAAAGTATAAAGAGTTTGTGCAGATAGAGAATAAATTAATCATTCCGTTAAAAAATTCACGTAATCAAATTAATTCACGTATTACTGGAAGATGCCACCAACTTTAACTAAATTTAATTTAATTTTAATTTCTAATAGTATAATATTATAGCTCTAAACTTCGTTCGACATATTTTCTATCGTGATTTTGTCTAGTGTTATATATCTATTTGTTATTACTGTATAAATTTATATAAATTAAATTTACAATTTTTATTGGAAATTTAACTATCATATTAGGTCCCTATACTGTCGACGATTAATCTAGTTGTATGTATACTTTTTGTATTTAAACAAGTACTCTTTTAAATGATAATATTGGTGTTTTAAGAAATCTTTTTTTTTAAAGGACCTTTTGAGATAAATATAGAAGTATATATAAGGACTCATTGAAAAAAAAAAAAAGTACTAATGACTTATTAAAACAAAACATAACAGTACAAGGACCTTAATATGCATTATTTTCAAAGTATAGGACCATTAAAATGAAAAAATTATGCAGGGACCTAGTGAAACAAAACACAAAAGTATATGGACCTAAATATGTATTTTGCCTATAATATAAAATAAAATATATCTTATAATTTTGAATTTACATATTATAATTTTATTTTATATTGTATTTAAGGGTAATAATGTAATTATCTAATATTATTATACTAGTATTACAGTGATAACTAATATATGAGAATATATTATTATTATTATTATTATTATTATTATTATTATTATTATTATTATTATTATTATTATTATTATTATAAAAGTTGAGCTCATTAGACATGCGCCAAACCATATTAATTTAGATGATTGCTCCAACTTAATAAACTACATCAAAATATCTAAGTTCTCATTAAACTTGTTTCCGCATTAAATTAGTGATTGAACCACGATTCTCAAAATTATATATCTATACATTTTATAGTTCTCTACGTGCACAATATCGTCCAATTTTATTGATTAGTTCAAAAAAATATATGAATATTAATTTGAACAATATATTACTTAACCCTAATAATTTGACTAAAAGTCATATTCAAGCGTAACTATATAAGTGCAAAAATATATTTTGCAAAACATAATGAATTAAAATTATAAGATCGATACCACACGGCCCTTTACATTATTAAGTATAGATCGTCTCTTACTTGGATTTTTTTTTTTGTAGAGATGTTGAAGATTTATTACTAAATTATTTGACTAGCTATTCTATCTCATGTTATAGGACTTGTGAATTGTGATTATCAATACCTTGCATAATAATTTATATATTTGATGATGAAGACCGAGCTAATTAACGCAAATAAATTTGGTTTCGTAGCGATTCTGAAGATTTATCATAGTTGTTACAAAACAAGTTAGATATAATTTGGTAATTTATAATACTAAATTAAGATAAGTTCTTCCAAAGAAATTAATTTTTAAAAATGCTGCAATATCTATGAAAATTAGTTGTATGACTATACTCATAAAACTAAACAAACTTTATTTAATTGAGATCGGCTACTTAATTTAATCCACCGGAAAGCACTTCAAGGCTGGACAAGGTGAATGGCAGACCTTGGTTTGGGAATTGAATATTCCTCCTGAAACTAAAATATTTCTTTGGCGGGCTTACATGGATTTCATACCCACTCTAATGAATCTCCGAGCTCATCATGTTCCTGTTGGTGGATTATGTGACGGATGTCGTAAAATGTGGAGAATTACCTCCCATGTTTTACTATTTTGTGACCGGACGGATAAAGGGAGTTTGAATAAAAACTAGCTTTTGGTGAGTGATCAGGACAAAGAAGCAACTATCCATGCTTGATCTAGGGAGGGAAATTCGTTAAAAATTTGGTAAGGATGACTATGCTCTTTGGGTGATGATGCTTGCGTCGATTTGGACGTTCTTGTGTAAGGAAAAATTTGAAGCTCGTGAACAACGAATGGAAGTGGGGATTGATAGAGCCAAAGCTTATTTGCTAGCATTTCATGCAGCGAAGGGTGCTCTCGTAGTGTCGATGTTTTTGGGAGTTAAGGTGGAATCTTGAATTTGGATCCCATCAACCAATTGGGTTTTTTGCCTGGATTTTGATGCAGCAGTTAATGTTGATGCTGGACGTTTTGGTGTGGGAGCAGTGGTCTGAGATTGTTGGGGAAAGTTGCAAGGGACTCTAGCTCAACTGACTCGAAAACCATCTTCTGTTCTTGAAGCGGAGCTAAATGTGATCTTATATGAGGTAGGCTTGTGTATACAAGAAGGATTGATGCCATGTGTTGTTTTTTCGGACTTATTACTGGCTATTAAGATTCTTGACAATGGTGTCGAGAGTAAGGAGTACATGGAGAGAGAATTATCTCCTTTAGTTGAGACCTGAGATTGTTAAAGTTGGAGGAATTATTGCTTTCCGACATATGTTTAGGGAAGTAAATTTTAATGTACATTCACTTGCACATGCATTATGGTGTAGGTTATCATGATTTATGTACTTGAAATATTGTTTTTTCTCGATTTTTTAGGGAGAATATTGAATGATATTGATGCTTGTTCTAAAATAAAAATAAAAAATGAGCTGAAGTAGTACCAAGTACCAACGGTTACATAGTTATAATATGATAGACGAATGACTGCGTATCTCTATTTGTTAATATATCCATTGATATTGATCGATTTCGTAAATTTTTAATTAAGGATGTGAATTGTATGAAATTTATAATAAATGATATCTAGCAATATAAGGACCAAATATTTTATAATGTGAACAGATAAGCATTATATATATATAAAAAAAAAGTGAATGTAAATAGAGGGTTAATTGCACCTAAAATTAGAACATTTCATCAGTTTTATGTTTTAAGAGTGACTTTTAAATCTAGCAATAACACCAAAATTTTATATATATTTGCAATTAAAACATCAGTGACTATGTTGGTGAATTAAAACTAAATTAACATTCAACATTACATTTGTATGTATGACGTGTTTATTCCACGTATATAACTAAAACGATAACATTTAATGAGCTAAGTGGATATGTGAAAATGATGATGTTTATTTGATTTTAATTCATTAGAAAAGTCATTGATGTTATAATTTCAAAAACATGCAAATTTTTGGAGTTATTGCTAAAATTTAAAAGCCATCTCTAAAACCAAAAATTAGTGAAATGTTATGATTTTAGGTGCAATTAACTCTTTTCAATAATTAAATATTAAACAACGACATCATCAGTTAGTATATCTTAAAAATAAAATTATTTTTAAACATTTTCAACCAAATGTATCAGAATCATGTACGCATGAGAATTCATACCAGAAACTATTAATTATTATATAAAAGTTTAATCTAGGAAATTATTTGAGTTAATTCTTTCATGAGATAATGGAATGAAGAAAATGATTCAGTGAAAATACGAATTTATAATTAGGGAAAAATTACACTTTTGATTTTAAAAATTAAGCACAACATATAAAATTAAAAAAAATCATAATATTACAAATTTTATAAAATAATAATTATTTGTGAATCGCACAGAAGAAATACTAGTTAATAAATAAATAAATGACGTTGAACAATTAATATTTAAAATTTTGGCTTATTAGAACTAATTAGAAATATTGTAAAATGGTAAAAATTTAAGTCCATGCCCTACAAATTAAACATCCCCCCCCCCCTCTTCATATTTATTTCTTTAATATGTCTTGGGGTAGAATTGAGCTTATTTATAACTATAACTTAAAATTCTAATGAAAGAATGAGTTTTACACTCAGTAGTCGCGTACTTGAGGGTTGCTTTTGTATTTGTTCACAAGAAATAGTTATTATTAATTTTGATGTGTTTTAATTAGTTTGTCTTGAGAATTATATTTATTCATGCAAAAATTTATAAGGATTAGTTGGGAGCCTCTGATTCCTAGTTTGTGAAAGACGTACTCAGCTCCTAAGTCCTAGCTTTTCCATGTTGTGTTGTTGCCTCTCCTCTTGAGCTGGTTCTCAACCTTCATCATCATTAATTTAATTTGCAACATGTTCTCTAACTCAACGTAATGCTGCAGCTTCACAACATCTTGAATCTCTCGGTGTAGACTTGCTAGAAATCTAGTCATAGTAGCCTCGATCTCTATCTTCCTCCACATTGCTAAACTTCCATCTTCTTGAAATATTCATCAACACTATTTGGCCCTTGCCTCAGACTCTGCAGCTTATTGTATAGTCCCGACAATAATGATTGGGTACAAAGCAATCTCCATTTCTTCTTACGTCGTCTAATTAATCAAACCAAGCGATGGCATAATCAGAAAAACATCAACTCCACGTACCTTTCTGGCTTTCTCTCTCATTCATTAAGGTATAGAAGCTCCAGTGCTCATCATTATCCTCAAATTAAGTCATCAAAATCTGACTCTTGGCATTCCTCTTGGCTACTTCCTCAAAGTCACCTCTATTAGTATCTCCATCTCTGTCTTCAACAGTTTAATTACGTACCCATCTATCTCTTCATGAATTTGGGATCAACAGCTACTTCCTGCTCTCATGCTCTTATTCTCTCTCAACATATATCTGACTTGTTACTGATGATATTCATGTTGCCTGCCGCTTGCCATATCAGATCACCTATTCTTTCTTTTAACTTGGATCTCTCACCCACTCATTTCGACGTCATATGTTGTCGCCAAAATAAAGAGGATTTTTTAAATAGAGTGTTGAGATTCTGCATGTTAGACTAGAGAGTATCTCAAAATAGAATTTTGGGTTAGCTAGCATAAAAAAAAATCATAAATAGATATATATTTTAAAAAAAAAAGAATTAATTGCTCTAAAATCATAAATTTTGGATACAGTTACAAGTTTAACATAAATTTAAAAGTAGATTAAAATTACAATAATTTTTTTTTATCTTGGGTGTTATTCAACATCTCTATTTTTTTTTTTTAATAAATTGACTTCTGATTTATTTGTCAACTTGCTCGCTTCTTCAAATCCATTGTGGCTCAACCATCAATCTATGCTAATAAAAAATGTGTTATCTTACAATTTTGGATTTACCTATTATAGCCTTATTTTATATTTTATTTAAGGATAATAATGTAAGCATCTAATATTATTTAATATCTTAATATTATTTGTATTATAATTATTTTATAATTTGAGTTTACCTATTATACCCTCATTTTAAATTTTATCTAAGGGTAATAATGTAATCATCTTATATTATTTAATATTTTATTATTTTTTGTATTCTAATAACTAATCTATGATCATTATCATTCTAATATTCTAACCCTAAAAATTCTTATTCGTTTAAAACTTATCAAGATAGCATAATCATTAAAATAATTAATTTAAACTCAAATACACTATTAAAAATTGTAATTCTATACACGTTTAAAATAAAAAAATGGGCTAAATAATCTTTAAGGATCATGCCACTTAATGATTTCGAAATTCCCATAACTTGTGAAGTTCAATTTATTTCTATAAATTAATAACAAACGTACTCACGTGAATACTAAACATTGTAATTTGTAAACCACAAATTAATCAAAAGAAAATACTAATTAAAATCCCATTTTTTTACTTTAAAGGCAGGATTAATAGTCTACCAAATCAAAAGGGAAAATCGATATATTTATAATATGCTACAATTTTTTACATAAAATATGTCATATTCTTAATTAATAACATATGTTATTCATTAAATAAAATTCATAAAATGCTATAATATTCTTAAAAATGTAGCAACCAAGACATTAAATGCACATATCAAAATAAGATAAGAAGCTTGTACTTTATTTACATTATTTATTATTTTTATGTAATATCAAAATATAATCTCAATTGATATGGAATAATATAATATATTTATATGTACGTTTTATTAAGAAAAAAATTCACGTACTTTTTATTGACAAAAAAAAAACAATTTGTGAGATTTTGACCATATATTGGTGCTTTCATTGAATATGATAAATGAAAGTCATTAAGACATTATTATTTGCTCCATTATATTAAAATTTATATTTAATTTCAGATAATGCCTGAATTAATTGTGTTTTATTGATAAAAAAAAAAGAACAAACCATGAAATAAAAAAACTAACACATTCAAAACAAGACATTTAGAGTATGTCTCATTAAAACCTAACATAGTAAAACTCTCCAATGAGGGAACCTCTGATAGAAAAAAAAGAGTACCCACTCTAAAAAAGCGAGTGAAAATGAATTGATGTTAATTTCAAATGATGTGACATATATTTATATTTCTTTTAATTATATAAAATAAATTTAATATAGAATCCTAGATAGTAGATAATATCCGTAAATTTATTATATATTGATTTGATATGAATTATCAATTAACCATAAATACACTGCACATGTATGCATGTAAAAAAATTTATTTTTTACTTGAGAAATTAAATGTATTTTTAATATCAATTTGGGAATGTTGAATTTTCATAGTATGAATGTTGAATTGCGAAATAGGTCAAATATATTAATTTATTTGAAAATTATATAGCCTTATAATTTGTTTAATATACTTCAATCCTAATTTTTACATACAAATTACTAATTCACATCATCCGATATCAATAATATGAATATTGATATCACTAGCATGTAACTTAGTTGATATTCCTCTCATTTATAAGGTGAGAGATTTGGATATGAATCCTCCCCCAACTCAAAAAATATAATGTGAATATTGTTGAACTAAAATAGATATAAAAAATAGCAAAATACAATATACATTTACAAATAGTAATGATTTCATTTTAAAGAGCGTAGTGAAACTCTTAAGTTTTAAAGTTTACTTATTTTATCAAAATATGCTTCACAACTCATTATACTTAGGGTTAATTGGCTTAAATACCATTAACTATACACGAATTTTAAAATGATATATCCGACCTATAACACACTTACATTTTTTGTAATTACAACATTCATTCGAAATTGAGTGTTATCAACTCTGGCATGATCATCGGAAGATTTTTTTTTTGTAGGGGTATTTATACATAGTTCGTGATATTTAAACTTATTAACTCATAAACTTCAAATAATTTTATGTTTGATATAATTTTAACAGCATAGAGGTTAATATTCAAATAATATACAGATTGGTTAAAAAGATAATTATTTAAATATTATTTGTAAGAGAATATATTCATTTGAATTTTACACCCACAAGTAAATTATATAAGTATAGCATGTAAATCTAGAATATATACTTTTATGTTATCATTTACACTATATTGATGATCAATACATACTATGATACTAATGATTGACACATTATTAATTCTAAATATTAATGTACTTGTTGATATAATCATATCAATTTAAATTATATCACATGCTAATAAATAGTTCATTTTACTTAGATAGTAAATTTTTTTCTGTACTTTTATGTTTTTTTTGGATATGACTTTATATTTTTTCGCAAGTCATTCTACTTCTATATTTGATATATTATTTAACGTGCAAACATATTTGTTAACTTTATTATTATTTTAAATAATGCTTAAGTTATTTAAATAATGTTGTATTTTATTTATTTTTGCATTTACATACGTAGTGATATATCTAAAATAGAAAAACTGAGAACTATTATTATATAATCTATTAATATTGCATTGATATTTTGGATTTCTTCAATTTAGAATTTAGAGGGTATGTCTATTTTTTAAGATGAGTGAGGTAATTCTCTGTCATGCTCTAGCTTGAGATCAAAGTGTAGAGGTTCCAGACCTGTTCATAACATTTTAGATTGAACTTGTAGTTCGACATGCAAGTTCTTGAGAACTATGCATTGAAACTCACAATTTATCTCTCCTACTAAATTCTAGGGACAAAACAATATGGACCCTATTTAAGTGGTTCATCCTGAAATATTTCATTTTAAAAACTATTAATTTTTCAGTTACTATTTTAATTACATATTAGGGGAACATTTAATTTAGGATATTGTGCTATAATCTAATAATAATTTTATAATACCATGTACAACATGATATAATAAGAATGTAGATTTTAGTTGCTAAACTTGGACGTATAATTTTAATTACGTTAATTGTACTTTTCCATAATAATGAAATCCAAAACAAATTAATTAAGAGGGATGTACTATTTTATTCATTCTTTATTTTTGTACACTCATTAATAAAACAACGGATGAAAAAAACTTACTCATCAATTTTAAAATTATTTATTATTGTCATTTTTTTATTTCACTTTTATAGACGGATGATAAAATTAGTACTGTGCACGCAGGAACGCCTACAGAAATCTCCAAATTCTTGCAGGAAAATCAACTATTCCGGCGGAAATCGCATATAGGAAATCTTGATATTTCTTGTAATGCGATAAACTGTAATGATATTTAAAATTTCAAAAAATATAACTGTATGTTTAGTGTGTGTATTAACATTTAAGCTTAAGGTATTTTTACGAGACTCGTATTAATTATAAATATTATATTTTTATTTTATTTTATTCAATTTTAAAATTTAAGTTAATAATTTCACTAATTTTGTTTCTATGTACCAAATTATATAAAATCAAAATAGATATTGTAGTTGGAAAATGGTTTATCCAAAGCCTTATTGAATAAAACCACATCCAAAGACAACATCAAATTTCTATTTAGTAATGAAATGAGATGTCCATTAAATTACAATATGGTTGTCATAAAGAACTATATTTTGTATCAAATAATTTATTTTAATAGAATTATCAATCCACGACCTAAAAGACGGGTAATCTATTGATTTAGGACCTGAAAAAAAAAATGAAAACTCTCAATTCAGGATCCTAAAGATGAAAATTATCAATTAAGGACCTCAAAAATCATGAATTTTGATTTTTTTATTTATTTTAATTATTATTTTATTAGATTTAATAGATAATTAATAAAATAATTTTCATTAAAATTAATTAAAAATAAAAAGAAATTAAAATTCATGATTTTTGAGGATGTGGATTAACAAATTTCATCTTTTAGACTATGTTTATTGGTGACCATGGTCTCCACATGGTCTATGCCATGTAGGATATTAGCAAATAAAAAAATCGAAAAAAAAAGGAAGCAACCATGAGATCAACCAAGATCAACCATGGACCAAAATCAATCCAAAGCAACCATTGTGGTTTCTTCTATTGTTTATTCAATAAATTCCACATGACAAAAAATGATTGGCCATTAAATTTTATTTGATATATTTTTTTATTAATTTTTAATATCTTTTGACTATTTGATTATTAATTCATTTATAAATTAATTTAATATTTAAAATTTGAATAAACATTAAAATATTATTTTTATGAATTAAATTGTATGTATATATATAATTTAAAAATACAAATAAAACATAAAATTTATTAAGGTTGGTTAATTATATAAAAAATATATATAAATGAAAATATATAATGAAACATAAAATTTATATTCTTGGTTTGTCGTATTTTGAAGTTTTATTTGTTTGTAATTTTATGAGTTTTTTTCTTATTTGTGCTATTATTTTATTTTAGTTTTAACAAGTTGATATACTTCATAAAATTATATTTAAAAATAATTATATATAATATTGTGGTTGGATGGTTGGGTGGTCATTGATAAACTATCAAAATTAAATATGGTTGGATTGTGATGAGTAATAATGATGTGGAAGAGAGATAAATGAATTAAATATTAAAAAGGTGGGATGATTGGGTGGTTGGAGTGGTTGCTGATAAACATAGTCTTAGGTCTTGGATTAAGAGTTTTATCTTTTAGGTATATAGAATTTACGTATAGATTACCCATCTTTTAGGTCTTTAATAGACAATTCTCCTTTATTTTAATATGGTTAATATTAATTTCCGTAGAAAATTAATATAAAATTAATTAAAAAATAAAAAGAAATCAAAATTCATGATTTTTTTGAAGTCTTGGATTAACAATTTTCATCTTTTAGGTCTTGGATTAAGAGTTTTCATTTTTTAGGTCCTGAAATGATAGATTACCCATCTTTTAAGTTCTGAATCGACAATTCTCCTTTATTTTAATATGGTTAATATAATTTTATTTTAAATTTGATATTTTATAATTATAATATATCTTATAACTGTTAAGTATACATATTATAACATTATTTAGTACAATCATAATAACTGTGTGTAACGCACATTATCTATACTAGTTTTTTAAAAAATGAAGTCAAGATGGATTAATTTTACACTTGCATCAATGAAAATTTAAGGGTTGTTAAATTTAGCTGTGTTAACGATTTTTTTTTTCGAAAATTAATGGTCAAGTCATGACAAATTTAAAGAGATGATGATCAAGTTGGCGGTTTAATTGAAGATGATTATTTTACAAAAATTAAAAATAATGAATAATACTCAATTTAAAAATTAATATTTTAATTGATTATTTTTAAAATTCACATTAAATTTACGATTACATGATTTTAAAGACAATGAACCATTGAAAACTAAAAATGAAAACATAAGCTAGTTTGACGTTTAAGGTGCGGCAATTGAATTTCAATCCCCCAAGCTATTAACCCCACATATATACTACGGTGTTTGGGGCCTTGTTTTATAATGCTTTGATACGCTACTACGAAAACCTATACATACACCATCCATATATAATACATTCGAAAAAGGTCAAACAAACATTTCTGATTTCTTTATCTTAGCTTGTAGCTTCTTCTTCGTCTCTCTCTCTCTCTCTCTCTCTCTCTCTCTCATTACAGCCATCTTCTTCCTACTTTCTCTCTCATTTAAGTGAAAGAAATAAAAGATCAAACACACGCATAATAGCAATCACCTTTTCCCTCTCTTCCCTTTGTTCCACTTTTTGTTTTCTTATTTGTTCCAAAAGTAGCACACTTCTCCACCCTCAGACACTATATATCCCAAGAAGGATTGATTTCCTGTTTTCTTTACAAAAAAAAAAAAAAAAGAAAGAAAAGAAACAGTTAATATTTATTTTTCTGAGTGATCATGGAGAAAGAGAGCAACATGTTCTCGAACGGCAATGATCTAAACTGCAGCTTTTTCAGACCAAATTGGGAGAATTCAATGGATCAAAATGATCCCTTTGAGTCAGCATTGAGCTCCATGGTTTCATCTCCAACTGCATCAAACGCCAACTGCAACAACAATGGCGGCGAAAACATCGTTTTGAGAGAGCTGATTGGCAGATTGGGCAGCATTTGCAACTCTGGTGAGATTTCACCATTCAATGGAAACAACAGTGCTAACACTTCCTGCTACAGCACCCCTCTCAATTCCCCTCCAAAGCTCAACCTCTCATCAATGACGATGATGAGAGAGAGAGGAAGTAACCATTTTCTCTCTCTTCCAACCTTTCCTCCTTTCTCAGCTGATCCTGGTTTTGCTGAGAGGGCTGCAAGATTTTCTTGCTTCGCCAACAAGAGTTTGGGGGCCATTAATGAAAGCCCCCCTGAGCTACTGGATCCTGCTAAGATGAGCAATCCCTCGATCAAGATTCCCGGATCTCAGCCATCAACAGTTCAAGAAAACTGGGAATCATCAATCCACCAGCCTGACACGAAATCCATAGCTTCGAGGTCGTCCACGCCGGAGAAAACCGATTCCAGAGAGAATTCCACGGTTTCTGAGCAGATCCCGGCAGATGCCAATTCTAGAAAGAGAAAGTCAGCTCCCAAAGGAAAGGCAAAAGAAACCACCCCTGCACCAACTCCTGCTACAGATGCCAACGTAATTATCTTTTTTTCCTACCAAATACAGAATTCTTGATTTCCCAATTTGAAAGAAAACTGACATTATCTAGCTAGCTAATGCAGATTGATAGGGAATCAAGCGCGAAAAGAAGCAAGTCTGCAGAGGAAAAGGATAATGAGAAGCAAAACAAGGATAATTCAAAGCCTCCTGAGCCTCCCAAGGACTATATACATGTCCGAGCTCGACGCGGCCAGGCTACGGACGCCCACAGCCTCGCCGAAAGAGTACGAGAGACCGTCTCACACAAGTTTTTGCATAAATTTAATGTTGAAGTGGTCGATTAACAAATGTTATGTCGTGTAGGTTCGTAGAGAGAAGATCAGTGAGAGAATGAAAGTACTACAAGATCTTGTACCAGGCTGCAATAAGGTTATCGATCTATCTATATATCTATAGTTAGTTTTAGCCAATTGAAGTTAGGATTATAAAAAATTGTGACAGATTCTGAAAAAAAGAGGTGCTGCTTTATTTTTTCTGATAGGTGACTGGAAAAGCCGTGATGCTTGATGAGATCATTAATTATGTGCAGTCATTACAGCGGCAAGTTGAGGTAAATTCAAGAATATTTCCTGACAAAATAATGCGAATCTCTGCAGTTTATAGATTGTGATTTTCTGTATGCTATTATTGCGCAGTTCCTTTCAATGAAACTGGCTACTGTTAATCCAAGAATGGAGTTCAACATGGAAGCCCTTATGTCCAAGGATGTAAGTAGCATAATTCTGAAACATTCTTAAAATCTTCACCCTCATTAATTTACTTCTGCCTCTAATGATCTAGTCTTCACTGTGTCCGCTGCAGATGTTTCAATCTCGTGGCTCGTTGCCTCATAACATGTACCCATCGGATAGCTATCCGTTCCAATCTCAGCCGACGGAGGCGCCTTACCCGCCTAACAATATGAATGCTGTGGATAATTTTGGTGATGCAGCCTCTAATGTATGTTTTCAATCTTGATAACTACTGTTGTAGTTGCATTAGATCAATGGGAAATTCTGTAGTTAAAAGTCTGCATAAACTACATTGTTCAGGGTTCCTCATTCTGGGAGGATGATCTTCATAGCATTGTGCAGATGGGATTTGGGCAAGGCCAGGCACAAAATTTTCAAGGTAAGTGATCAATAAAATTGGTGTGAAATGCTTTTTTTTGTTTTTTTTGGGTGGAAAATGTATGAGATTGAGATACATATGTTGTTGTTGGTGGTGCAGGGATTCTTCCGACAGCTCAAATGAAAGTTGAGTTGTGATGGATTGATGAGTATTTTCAGGCATACTTAATTTCTATTCAATTGAGGCCCCGAGTGAGAGTGGCTTCTGTATATAGAGGGAAACTCTAGCTTTCAAGCAAAACAATTGGTGCCAAAAAAATATAGTTATATTTAGAAAGAAGAAAAAAAGAAGGAATTTGATTCTTGCTCTGTATTTGATGATGATCAATTTTTTGGAAGGTAGTTTCACCTCATTCCACATTTGTGAAATCAACGAACTAATGTAACATCTTTTTCTTCTCTTCTTTCTCTTAACAAGGTAAAGAATTGTGTTAAGAATGTTGATGAAGAAACAAATCTTCCATCAGTCCATGTAATAACCTTTTTTTTCAAGACCTCAGTTCTTTTTTTTTTTTTTTTTGTCTTTGATTATATTCAGATTTATCATTGATTTACTGCACTTATCATAGTTTGTTTCGTTCAATTTCATTACATTTTTACGGTTGGGAGGATTATGGTCATTCTATCCGCTATCTAGAAATAAGGGAATTCTACTTCAAAAAATAAATAATAAAATAAAAATAAATATGGGATTTACCCGCATGTCAGTTGAAATAAAAAGTTATTGATATGACACAAGCTCAATGATTTAGGAGTATGATAGAATTTTCTCTAAAAATACGGTTTCCGCGAATATCTTTATTTGCATGGGTGAAATACCAAATACTCAAAGATTAATTAGTATGTATGAGAATGGATAATTAGTATGTATAAGCAAAAATGTGATGTTGAGTGAAGAATTTGGAAGGTGGGGTTTGTGATAGAAACCATTTTAACCATAAAATCTTGAGAGTTGTCCAAGATTAGATTTGTTATGCTCCTAAACAGCTGTTAGTGGGACAAAATAAATTGATTTGGTTTATGTTAAGAAATGAGATTGAGCTGGAATCCAAAGTCAGTTTTGACATTCATTCAGTTGTTATGCTTCTCTACTGTTTAGCATTAATGGTTCAATACAATGACTTTTTTGTTTTGAGAATTTTATAATGGGAATTCTAATCTAATCACTACAGGTTGTCAATGGTGAATATGTGAGTTGGCTAAGGAATCACAATTCACAACGGAACTTTTTATTCCCTTCCAACTCTTTTTCTACCTTCACAGACAACTCAAAGATTATGCGGTTTTATTTCCAGCACTACTTAATTTTCAAATTTCAATATTTTCAGTTCAGTGTACAACGTGTATTGATTTTAGAAGAAAAAATATAATGATTTTGTTACGATGAATGATTTAATGTTTAGAATTATAAGTTTGGAAAATGGCAATATGTTTGTTTGATTATTTTTTTTCAATTTAAATTTGTGGTTGATATTAAAAGATAAATATTTGTGTGATTAGAATGAATTGATAAATATTTAAAAAAATGAGTCTCACTATGTGTGTGTGTATATATATATATATATGATTGAATAGATTGTATAGAATAAGGAAAATGTAAACTAAAAATAAAAAATGAGTAAAACAAATATATTTTCGGTATTTTGAATAGTAAAAAGTTTAAAATTTTCAATTGAAAATACAAACAAATAACCCCAAACTATTTCCAATTCAGCATTCTCATATCTCAATTTCAAACAATAAGCTATTTTTCCAATTAACATTACTCTATTTTGTAACTTTTTTTATTTCTTTGAAAATATTTTTAAAATTGTAATTTTCACCACATGATATCCTTTATCACAAATATTATTTAGTATGACGGCTGACTAGCACATGCTACATGTATTCAAAGATGCAATATACAATTTCATCGGAAAAAAAATGAAGAGGAAGAAAATTGCTACACACAATATAAAAAGGATGGCGAGGTTTTCACCAGACCACATGTACCCATAGGATAGGCTGCGTGCACACCAAATCACCTATTGCATTTGTTATTACATTTCTTGTTTCAAGTCTTTATTTTTTAAAAAAAAAAAATATTTTTTAAAATTTTAATTTATTATGATTTTATTTAATTTAAATTTTTTATTTAGGGTTTATCCATTCTAAAATAAGGTATATTCATTTTTTTCAAATTTAACAATGAAATCTATTATACAACACCAAGGAATGGCAACAGATCAAGGATTTGATCCGGGGTGTGAGTCGTGCGACTCATGGAGACATGCGTGCGTTCTCTAAATTTTTTTGGTTAAAAATTATATATCCTAAAATCAAAGTGATTTAATTTAATTGTTTTTATTTGACGAATCGCGCAGTAACAATTGGAATGATATTATGGGTGCACTTTTTAGTGAAGTTGCAGCTGAGGTTTATACTATGGGTATATTTTTAGTGTTACGAGTGATGTTCTTTTGATGAATATTCATTTTATTTTTAAATAGAACGGGTTGACCTATGAAATTAACTAATTTGATCAAAAAATCTGTGAAGAAGAACAAACTTCCATCTTTCGCCCATGTAATTGAGAAGTCATTTCCAAATCAAGTATCTTATGGAGAAACTAAACTTGATTCAATCCAATTATGCTGTTGTTTAGACTTTATTTATTAAAGTGGTAATTATTTTAAGATACATAAATTTTACACTAAATTTTGATTTTCACACAATAAAAAAAACTCTTAGTAACATAAACTTAACCAATCAAATTAAAAATGTATTAATCCCAATTAAGGCGGATATAAAAACGAAACAATTAAAGGGAATAATAAAGAATAAAAACTTACCTAAGTTGCTTTTTGGTACCTAAAAAATAGGCTTCCATTAACTGGATTTAAGAAGTGCGTACATGCATACTTATTCTCCATTAATAATAATAATAATAATAATAATAATAATAATAATAATAATAATAATAATAATAATAATAATAATAATAATAATAATAATAATAATAATAATAATACTCTGCAGTTGGAACAATGAATTCACCTTTACAGCTATATATAAATAAATATATTCCTCATTTAACAGTATTACATTAGTATACCAGAGTACGTACCAAACAGGTCAATAATTAATCTTCAACAGAATCAATTAACTTCTTGCGTTAACAATAATTTCTTTTGAAAAAAACAGAGAAATTAAAGAGATTTGATATTTCTCATTAAATTGAAAAATATAATGCTGGAGGAAAACAAAAATGGCTAGTTTCATATAGTATGGGGTTCCTCAACTAGTTATTAATTACTTAATTTGGATTACTTTTGGGCAAATGCGCTAGATCATCTTGAGTTATCGAAATTTTGCAAAATCTCTTGTGTTTTTAATGCCATCAAATTTCCTTGTGCTTTTAAAAAATGGTTTAATTAGCATGAATTATTCGCGAATTCCAATTTATAACACGGACTTTAAACTAATATTCCTAAACTACAAACTTACTCATTTTTTTTTTACAATTACAACATCAATATAAAATTGTTGTCGGAAAACATGTCATGAATGCAATGAAAAACATTGTTGTTGTGGAACATGACTGATGTATGTAACTAATATGTATTATGGTTATTTAGATTTATATGGTGTGGTAACTTATTATATCCAATTTTGAACATGTGTTGTAATTGTAATATATATATATATATATATATATATATATTAGTTTGCATTGTATAAATAATGTTTTAAAGTTCATGTTAAAAACTAGAATTCGTATATATATAGCGTGATATTTAAACTAATTAACTCTACATAACTTTCATTTTTTTTATATTTTTTTTGCCAAAATTCCCTCATTTCCAAGCCAAATCAAAGTGTCCAAGACCAAGTAAATAATAGTAATTTGGTTCAAAATTTGAAAAAAAATAGAAATGTGCGTACTTTTCACAAACAAAAAGAGGGGATATTCTTTGTCAACTGATGAGGTACTATCTCATCTGCCATAATATATGTATTGGGACACTGAAAATAGAAATATAATGACAGATAAGATAGTAACTTATGAGGTGGCTAAAAATTTCTCCAAAAAGATATTTTATGCAATTTAAAAAATGCAAGAAAGTTTCGTATAATATTTTGGT
The DNA here is from genome assembly GCA_026008535.1 of Perilla frutescens. Lineage (NCBI taxonomy): Eukaryota > Viridiplantae > Streptophyta > Magnoliopsida > Lamiales > Lamiaceae > Perilla > Perilla frutescens. Next base: position 9,555,005 of record BRKX01000013.1, on the reverse strand, counting down.
AACAGGTTTGAGGCAATTTAACTGTTACTTTTAGTAAAAATCAAGCAATATATATATATATATATGTGTGTGTGTGTGTGTGTGTGTGTGTGTATCATTAAAAAAGGGAAGATCATTCCTCTTATATTAAGTCAACATGGTTGGTGAAAAAAGATTACAATCAATTGTAAAATCAGTAAATAAAGTCACAATTAAAAGTTGATTATTTTGACTGGCACAAAAAAAAGAAAAAAAAAAGTGATGGATTTATTTCCATGAATTACTCCGGATATAACGAACGAAAAGGGTCCATGGTGAGTGAGAGGGATTGATGTTATATGTTTCTTAATTTCTTGTGGGTTAATTAAGATGGAATATGATAATTATTACACACAATAATAAAAATAAATAAAAAATAAAAATGGTGCTGTCACTCTTCCTGCAATCAACCGAACTTCACTTTATGTCCCTTTCTTCATCTCTTTCAACTTAAGAGAGAGAGAGAGAGAGAGAGAGAGAGAGAGAGAGAGAGAGAGAGAGAGAGAGAGAAGAAGCTGTTGATTTATGCATAACTATGGTTTGGGTTTGGCATGAATGTATAATTGAATTGTTTCCTTGGCCAAGCGTGCATATTAATGTGTGTTAGTTCACAACGTGGTATTGTCAAATCACATAATCCTTATCTTACGAGTTCAAATTTTGATTTCAAGATTTACTTCTTTTTTTTCGGAGTGTTAATTGTTCAAAAATTATAATTTTTATGTTGGTTTTACAATTACAATTATAATACATACTGTCTTAAAATCATAATAATACAATACTAAAATTATTAAACTTGGAACAAATTTTGGTGAAATAAATCTAACTAGGGCAAACTTTATCAAAATGACACGGTTTAATCGTGTCGAACTTACCCAACAACATCATTTTTCCGGACAATCGAGATTCTTTTGTCGGAAATTTGATTAATGTTTTTTATTTTTAAAAAAATATGAAGTTAGTTATCATTGTTATACTTGAAAAAAAAAAGTTGTGATGTAATTGCAAAATCAGTCGAAATTCATAATTAAAATGATTAATCCTTTTAATAATGCTTAAATAAACTCTTTCTTTTTAATAATGTCACATCAGTAAATATATATTATATTGACGGAAAGAAAGCACACCACTCACTCCACCATCAACTCAACTCAAATCATACATTATTATCATTTTGTTTACCAACCATATCATCATTTCCAGTTTCTACCCATGATTATTACCAATCTCTCTCTATCTTCATAGTCTAACAGCATTTTAGTTGAAGAGTTCACATCAAATCAGTTTATTACAAGATATTATTTCATCTTGTGTTCATTGTACACGTGTCAGCTGGTGCACTAATGTAAACATCATTTTGTAATAAAATGATTCAAATTGAATGCATATATATCATAACCACCCTTGTCCATAGTAATTGGAATTGCTGAATTCAACTTTTACAAGAATTACAGAGAGAGAGAGAGAAGGGAAAATGAGTATGAGAATGTTGCATGAATAGTGATCTAAGAAATTGGAAAGACAGGTGGGTCTATTTTATTTATTTTTATCTTGTAAAATGATTATATGATAAGGCTTGAGAGATAGGACCAAAAGTTTTAGAGCCTCAATATCAATTAACATTGTTTGTTTCTTGAGTCATGAACTAGTGGCTGGTGTCATATCCTAAGTCACTTTCACTTCCATTCCCACTGAATATATTTTTTTTGTGCTCTACACTTAAAACAAATTATTCATTTAAAATTCTTCCCAGAAATAAGGTGCGATAAGAAAATTGGATATTTTGTTGAAATGGAGTAGCCAACTAATGCCTGGAGTGGAGTTAAGACGCCTAGTTGTTTCCTGCTCTATCTTCTCTTTAAAGCTAAATCAAAAAAGAATATGCTTGTGGCTCAAATGAGAGAGAAAGAGAGACAATGGCACAAGGGTAGGTGTTTTATGGTCTGCAATACATGAGTTGGATACAAAATTGGAACAAGGGCATATTAGTGTTGCTGTGAACCACTTGAAAATTGCCCCCTATCCTATTGACACTAAAACCTAACAAATAAATGATATATCTCATCCGGTTAACATCATGTTCGTTTAGGGCATCTCTCAACATACCCCATTTGTCTCACCTCTTAGGTCCACACTATCCATACCACACAAACATTGCATTCCTGCACTTCAAACACATACATTGTCAGAGACGCCGGCTGTTGTTACTGTCTCTCAACAGCTTTAACACAAATCCTTTCATCAACATATATTTAAAATTTTGGAAAGAAACAGAAGAAATACATTTCATTTATAGATGTATATGACAAACTGTTTTACATACAACAATGGGCCACACAATGTCTATTTGAAAAGAATTGAGCTTTATATGTTGCAACGGTCATAACCAGAGAACCACGATGGAGGCTCTTCTTCAACATCATAAGATGGTGCGAATTCCTCTCGCCATTGCTGATCACCACCATCTCCGTGGTTTTCCACAGCAGCAAATTCATCTTTACGCAAGTGAGGGGCTGCTACCAACTTATTTAACTTCTCTATCTCTTTGTAGGCATTCTCAGTCTCCAGCTCTGCCACTGTAGTTCGTTTCTGCACAAAAGCATGTAATTTCTTAGATTCACGTGTTAGAGATTACATCTACTATGATGAATCGTACACATTAACTAAAGGGATAGTTTCACAATGTTAATTAACAAAACAAGAAATAAGTTTCCCGACAAAAGTGAACTTGCTCGAATTGGATCCTTCGGATGTTCCATATATTTACAAACTCCAGGGGATATTAAAAAGAACTAGTCATAAGTTCACAGTTCACAATGAGATTCAAAACGAGATTCAGAAACTTGATCATCAAAATTCATTAGCAATACAATAAATTGTCCTAGAATGATTGAGAACCCACCCTAATTATGACTTGCCCAAATGGCCATTTCCCCTATCAATTAATATTGTAAATTTACTTGAAAATTTATAGGACATTAATGGACCCGTAAACAATTATACTCAAACTCAAGTGACAAGTGACATCATATTTAAATAAATTATGCAAGTCCAATCTACTAATAGCAAGAACATTTCCAGACAATAAAGCCAAATCAGATGGGGCATTCAAAACCAAAAGGAGGAATTCTCTTATGAAATTAAAGAGTTTCTTGAAAGGTGGAATTTGTCCCTGAGCAAAAATGAGAGAGATACACTCCAAACTTACCAGTTCTCTACAGTCATAAGAGACGAGGAACGTGCATGAACTGAAGATGACCCAAATATTGATGTTTTGAAAGGAGAAGTAATCCACTAAAGGGAAAAACCAAGCTTTCACACATGTTCTTTCTTTTCTTTTATTTTCTTTTTTGCAGAGATGGATAAGAACTTATGTCCATCCAAGTTAGTTAAAAGCCCTTCCAACTATTCAACCAAGACTTGTAATGTAATGAACATCAATATAAGAAGAGGAAAGCACATTGGTAATACAGTCCAAACCTACCTCTGCAACAATGATGGCTTCTTCTGCTTCTTTCAGCCGCACAAGTAATTCCCCAGCAGCTTGAACAGCTTCTGCAGTATCTCGCAGTTGGGCCTGAAGTCCTCTAATTTCATCCCTGAAGTGCCGTCTCTCCTTTTCTCTTTCCACTTTAAGCACTGATATTTCAGATGCTAGAGCATTGATAAATTTCGATTCAGCACCCCTTACCCCTGCCTTTGCTGCTGCTTTCTTGACATCATCAATTCCGTCTTGGATCCTTCTATGCCTAGCAAGTAGTTGAATGTGTTTCTCTTCAAGTTCAACATATTGTTCAAGCATCCGTGCATGGCCTTCCATTGCCATCTGCATTGCTTCTTTAAGCTCTTCAGAACACTTCTTTTCCATGTCCAGTTCTTGCTTTTGTCTTTGACAAATTGACCGATTGGCTTCGAGTTCCATTCTAAGTTCATCTACAAGGGAAATCCATTTGCTCTCTGCTTCAATCCATTGGATTCTCTCCTGCTGAAGTCTCTCCTCGGGACTCTCTGTTAAATGAGTAGCACACGAAGCAGTAGCAACGCTAGGCTCACATGAAGAAGTAAGCTGTAGAAGAGGGGTTTCTCGTTTTGAGATTTTTGATGAAGAATCCAGATAAAATTGGAGCTGAGCTCTTAAGTCTTGAATTTCTTCCAATAAAACATCCCTCTCGCCCAAGTCAAAGAAATTTTGATATCTTTCCAATTCATCTTGAACTCTTTTAAACTCAACTTGTGTTCTTAAAATATCTGGATTATTGTCAAATTTTTCCTGAAGAATCTGCAAATAGTTCACATTTCGAAGAATTAGCAGAAATATTACCATAGTCGGAGTCAACTTTAAAGATATATATATATACACACACACACACACATCAAGTTAGACCTTATGCTCATGAGTTAATGACAACAGTTCCTCCTCCATGAACTCCTCAGTGGGTAATATTCCATCCATCAGGCTCTCAAGCCGAGCAATTTTATCGTCACGAGTTTGACCAATTATGGCATTGCACTCCCTCTCATGTTTGTATTGCTGAACCTGTATCAGGAATTGAAAATGTATCAATTAAGTTGCAATTAAAATTGTGTATTCCTGATTACTTGACAAACATACCAGACGATTAAGGTGCATGATCTCAGAATTCTGTTTTGCACACATTTCTTCCAATGCCATCTCCCTGCGAATAGCCCCAGCCAAGACCTTTTCCACTGCCTGAAAGATGATTAAACCACACATGAAAGAATTGAAAAAAGAGAAGGATGTAAAAGCTCCACTAGTCACCAGCTGACTTACTTTTGGAACTAATTTCTTGCATGCATCATGCGATGATGACTCATTAACAGTTACTAGCTGCATATTTTGGACATCTTCATTATTTACAGCCTCCTGCTCACAGTTTCTAGTCTTGCATTTACTGCACAAAAATTCTCTTGTATCCTCCTTGCATATTGATTTTTCATCGAGAGAAATAGTTTGAACACCCATATCAACTTTGACAACTGGTACAACTGCTTTAAAATCGGCGGGCATGCAAGAGAATCTAAATGATGACCGTCGCATTGCAGGATTGAGGCGCTGACTCTGAATTAATTCAAGTCCTTGGTGGAGAGTAGCAGCCAATTGTTCAGTTGATGTAAAACAAGATTTGCGAGAAGACCGAGAATTCAAAAGGATGCTATTGGTAGGCTTTGCAATAGATGCCTTTTCAGCATTCAAGTTACTCTGGGAAGCAGTTATGGTCGAAGAGGTCCTAAGACTTTTCCTGCTATTGCTCAGTCTGGGTGAAACACTAGGAGTTGGTGATTTTAGAACATGTGGCACATCAATTGGAAGAATGCCATGATCAGAAGTAGCAGCATCTTCAGTGCACTGATCCACTGGTTTCATTGATACATCGTTATCAGGCAACTTTTCACAAGCTATGGGTGTGAGTTCTCCATTTTCAGGCTGTCCATCCAAAACCCTCTCAGGTGGTGTTACTGACTTTCTCTCAAGAGAAATCTCTGTGTGTTCTGTTATCCCATGGCTTATGACAGGAGATTTATCCTTGTCAACTCTTTCAAATGCTTCATCTTCCATATTGACATCTGCATCTTCAAAACCTTGTTCAGGTGATAAGACACATGTTTCTTCATGGATCAAGGGCATTGTCTCATCTGTATCCACTATCTCCATTTCTTCATCACTATCATTGTCAACTTGAGGTAACATCATTGGCCGGTTGAGGCTAAATCTTAGAAGATTCAAACTTCTTCTTGCACTCCATCCAGTTGCGTAAGCTCCAGTTTGACCTGTTTGATCTTGATTAGCCTTCATTCGGTGCAATTCATCCCTCAATTGTTTAATGACTTCTCTCAAGACATTTACATCTTCCTGCATCTCCTCGTTAATGATTGCCTTATTCTTGATCGCTTTAGCCCGTTGAGCAAATCTTAGTGTACTAAGAGTCTCATTCTTACAGCTGCAAAAAGTAATTTAGATATATAAGTTATACAGGTACTCAAAACATCATAAGAAACTCAGGTTTTTCCTTTTCTTTTGGCTCATGGGTATTGGGGGAGGGGGAGTAGGCAGGAGGCAGTTAGATATTTCCATATCCAACTCAATTAAAGTGCTGCCAGAACTTTGTGATTGTAATGGAAATCTTTTTCTGAACTACCAGAGCCCTTTACTGCTTCCCCTATATTTTCTCTTTTCAAACTGCTCTCTCTCTCTCTCTCTCTCACACACACACACACACACAACTTCCTTTATTGGTTTCATTTTCCACTATCTATCTGTCTCATCATTTTCTACCATCAGACCATATCACTAACATTAATTCCTACTTTACCTTCAACCTCTATTGCCGCAACAATGCCATGTCATCTGCCTTATACAACCAACTACAACACCTACACGGCTACACAAACATTAATGTATACCACACAGAAGAAAATCATTCAAGATTACCCTACAATGCTCTTATTATGTGTTACGAGCAATTGAGACACTTTCAATAGCACCATTTCCCTCAGATTCCCTCACTAATATCAGCATCAGAAGACAACCCTCACTCGCATAATTACAAGATATATGGTAGAACAAATTTGTCTTTCATCTCAAAACTCTTACAGAAGTCCCAGGATATCACCTTTGAGATGGAGAGATGGCGCATATCATCGCCATCTTTGCATTCCCCCCTAGAGATTCCTGCAATAAGAAAGTTAACTTTGAATCTCTGTAGGGGATGTGCCTTTGTTTTCCTGTCTGGGACACTTCTGCCAGGATATTTATCAAGTTCCTGCAAATCCCAGTAGAAACACAATCAGCCAGAAAATAAATGGTGTAACTCAACTTGCACTAATTACAATGTCTCGACGTGAGACAATGAAAAACTGAATACACCAAACATGAGATAATCCCTACACTGTAACTAAAAAGATCACAATATTAAGCATTCCATGGCCAAATCATGATCTCTGTCCAAAGTGCGTAAACTAGCCAAATATTGGTTTGTACTTGGTAGATATGCATGCACGCATTCAACTAAAAATCATTCGATGTACAATAATTGAACCAAAACTGAACCATTTTCTGTTTTTACAGGCAAGGCTGTCTCTCGATCTTGTTAAATATATTGTTGCTTGGAAATGGCCAAATGACTAATACTGGAAGCCATACCCTAATTGTGAAAGTGAACGGTTGATATTCCCTGCTTCCTTCAAACGTTCTCCAGCTGCACCTGTTTGCTTTTGTCTCTCAGATCCAGCAAGATCAACAAAATTGATTCTGCTCATTTTCAACCGGGTTAAACCATCAGCTGCACTCTGTAATAGATATTTGATAAGTTCAACTTTAGTGGAAGATCATTAAGCAATAAGTGATCATCTAAAGCAAAAAAAGAAAACACAAGATATGGATTTTTAACCTCATGTCCAAAAGAACATTTCACCCTCTGTTCAACTCTCAGAAATACAAGATAGACACTTTAACTATTGAGAAGAGGATTCCACTACCTTTCCACGTGACTCAACCACACAAGTGAAAACACTGTGAGAACGAGAACTTTCAGCATTTACACAGGTCGCACTGGTTTTCCGGTTTGACAATCCCTGTGAAGATATGCACACAAAATGAGAGGAATGTCCACAAGACCAAAAGAAAAAATTCAAATGAAAACCAATAATCTTTGAATAAGAAGCCAAAAGAGGTTACAGGCATAACATATTCATTTACTTAATGAAGTTAAAAGCATAAGATATTGTTTGCCATACATACTGACAAGCAACTCTGTATTATATTTCAGGCTTCGAATATGTTTAGCATGATTTCAGAAATAACGACTACATGGAGTAACAGTTTAGGAAGAAAAATTGCAGAAATTCAAGAGCATAGGAGAATTAAGAGTATTGATTCTAGCAAAAGCAACCACACAGACTACTAAGTGAGTCTGGTGACTAAGTGTAAAGTTAGAAAGTATGATATAGCAGCCTTTGCTAGCAAACCTCCGGCATCTCCTATAAACCCTCATTATGAGGTAAAGGGATCATTGACATTAGCTGACTGGTCTATTAATTGGCACTCATTATGAGTACACACCTTCAGGAATTTGTTGGGAAAACTTGCTTCAAAAACATCTTACCAATATTTAGTAGCTTTACTTAGGAAACTTGTGCCCAACAAACTGAAGGGAATTTTCATCTTAACATCATTCATGCTAGCTTAGATATAGAACTTTAAACTTCCCAAATTGCCCTCATTATGCCTCATTAAAGAACTATAATCCTCAATAATCTTTTCTTTTTAAATAATGAAAATGAAAAACCACATTCAAACTTAAGCAAGTGTTCCCTTTTCCCCTACAATATTTTTTATGCACATAAAGCATGATTCTGCTGTGAATATTGCGATACTCCTTCAGAATTTTCTCCTTTTTTCCCTTTCAAACTAGTTCACATATTTTGTCTATATTTTCTTCTGTAAACAGTAATAAAACCACAAACAATTTGATAGGTACACTATGTTTCAAGCATTCACAAGAATAGAAACCAATTGATAGGTATACTCTGTAAATGCATGCTTTTCTGTCCCATATTATATCCTTAGGATACAGGATTAAGTTAGTCAAGAATGAAGAATCCAAAAGGCATCACTGAACCTTCATCAGCAGTTGCGACACGTCCTTCATAGAGGATACACACTCCTCCCTTAAATTTTCTACATAAACACCAGTTTTAACATCTTCTCTAATCTGAAATGAGAAATGCAACAAAAGAATTACTTATAGATGAATGAAATCAGATACCAACTAAAGTTTATAAAAAAGTACATGCTGCTTTACCTGAAGATTCTTCTGACTTGGATCCAATAAATCAGTTATTTGTTCATTATAGATCTGTTTTGTTTACATGAAATTCAGTTTAGATAATTGAAATATATTCAAATAGTATCCTGTGAAGCATAGAATAGATAATAGTGAACTACCTCAAGGAAAGAGCAGCGACACATATACATCCGGTTTCTGTCAGCTTGCTTGTTCTGCTCCTGCAAGGAAAATGTATTACATGTTTGCTAAAAGCAGGTAAATAATGAAAACCACGCATACACTGCAGTAAATAATTAGGAAGCAACCTCATCAATCCGTTCGAAGAGTCTGTGAAATACACGTGGTGCCAGGCCTTGCTCATCATCCTCCAACAAGGCATTGGATGCACCCCAGATCGTGTATGTCTTTCCACTTCCAGTCTGACAAATCAATTGGCATACGTGTTTAAAACTGATTATTTCACAAACCATTCATGTTGAACATGAGGCTATATGTGTATTTCTGTTCAAATAAATATCTAGCAGAAGTTCCAGAAGTGGAAATGGACATACCTGTCCATATGCAAAAACAGAGCTATTAAACCCCGCTAGACAATTTTCGACAAGTGGTGCACCTATGAGCTCAAATATGTCACTCTGAAACAAATATTCCAAAACGAAGTTTCATCAGTTATTCATATAACAATATCTTGTTATTTCCGACTTGATTTGACAAGAAAAAAGGGTCAAAAGGAGGTAGATCTTGCCTGTTTTGAATGAATATCAGCTATGGAGTCGAACGTAAATGTTTGACCCGATATTGTTAAAGAATCTTCGGAAGTTTTCTGAACCACGCCTCCTCCATCTTCTTCCTCCTTGTTTGGTGGTCTCACACGCACAATTACCTAGTTTTGTCGTTAAAGTGTATATGATAAGCTTACAAAATCCCCCAAAACGGATATGCTACATTCGCGGCAATCTCTTCAAACCACATAGTAAATGAAATCATAGACAGGAAAAGGCAGTCATGAAACAAGATTCGAGACTAATATCCGTACCTTCACGCCGGAATCCGATGAATTCGCGGCAGCCGCCGAATTATCGGATGTCACAGAGTCGACGCTGAGCTTACGCTTGAGCAGTGGGCGCGGCGGAAGTGGGCTCTTCATCTTGGCAGCTGCCGGAGACGACGTCATTGAATTCGGATCTGACGCTGGCGTCGGAGGTGCATTCTCTTTGCTTGATTTGAGCTTCCGATTAGGGTTTGGTGTGGTCGGCTTCGATTTAGGGTTCGGAGACGCCGCAACATTTTCATGATTCTCTCTCATGATTTGGTTCCTAGGCATCATGAAATGCTTCATCCTGAAGATTGAAGTATGGTGGAAGAGGATCTATGGTTGAGGAGGGAGAATTTTGAGAGAGAGAGAGACAAGAATCGGACAGTAGAGAGAGGGAGGGGGTAGCCGTTGGAGCTTGAGGGGAGAGAGAGGTAGAGGGAGAATTTGAATTGAACTTTGGGGAAAATATTATTATAATTTCAATTTTTGGATCTGGTGAACGGTTCGCTTTTGGGCCCATTGCGGTGGATGGATCGGATTCGACCCTCATAGTTTAATATCATGCTACCAAATTAAATTAAATTTATTTTCTTTATTCTATTAACTCCACTCGATTCTTAATCATAAATGGTACGAAAATTACTATTCTATATATTGCATAGTCCACACCAATCTGTATATGCTTTAACATATTGACTTTTTTTAGGGGATTTATATATATTAACTTAGTTCATATTTAAATGATGGCTATATATATTCTATATGTATTATAACAAAATAGAGAAAATATAGTAAGTATAATTTTCCCCACCTTGATTTACATTTCTATTCTTGGAAAGTCAAGTTCATTTATTATTGTTATATTATTATAATGTACATTCTAATTATTATTATTATTATTATTATTATTATTATTATTATTATTATTATTATTATTATTAGCAACAACAGCAGTACTATATTTTGACTCATTTTATAACTCTCAATGCAATGTTTATTTTTAGGAAAATTATCAATTCAATACCCGAAATATAGTTAATTTATCTATCAATATAGAGTCTCAAAGATAGATTTCTATCGATTTAATGTTTAAAAGATTTAAAACTATTGATTTAAAACTTGGAGATTTAACGTTGTTAAAACTTTATCCAGCAAAAAATAACATGACCGTTAAATATCCACATCGTTTTTTATCGTATATTAAATTCAACAAAACAAACAAAAAATTACATTAATTATTTTAATTAAATTAAATAGGGGGTTTTATTAACACCGTTTGTTAGATGAAGTTTTAACACCGTTAAATCTTCAAGTCTTAAATCGATAGTTTTAGATCTTTCAAATCTTGAATTGATAAAATATATCTTTTAGACTCTATATCGATAGTCAAACCATCTTTCAGGCCTTGAATAGATAATCATCCTTTTTTTATTTTAATTTTAGTTGGGGATGGTAGCAGTAAATATCAAGTATGTGACCTCTTCCTTTTACTTATGAATCATTGGATCTCCATCATTTCAATGTCCACAATGGAATCACTTTTAAAATATTTAATACACTTATTTCTAACATAAAATTAATATTTTTTGGAAAATTAATGCTTTCTTTTATTTTAATAATTTGTTGTTATGAGATATTGTATGGATTTTTATGACAAAAGTAGTATATTATTAGAAGTCCTTAACGCCCGCTTGGTTGGCACGGAATGTAGCATGGGAAAGTAATATGATTCCTTATTTTTAAATTCATATGTTTGGTTTGATTTTTAAACATTGTGGAAAGTAATTTGAATCTTAAAAACAAGGAAAGTGGTGCATAATTCTTGGATTCCTGATGTCTTTACATACTACAACTATTCAAAGTTCTAATATATATTTATGTTATATTTTTTTTTCTCGAAATATTGGCTCTCAAAGTTTTATACAAAATCATTTTTTAAAATCTTAGTTGCACTGCTGAGGGCCTTCAGGCAGATTTAGTGATGATTTTTAGTTCATAATATTTTTTTCTCTTTTTTATATTTTCACCATATTTTTTTTATGTTTGGATTGTTTATATTTTTAATTAAATGAACTCTCTTTTTTTGCTTGCCAAATGTTTGTGTTTGTATTTCCCAATTATATATTTTCATAATTATTGAGTTATATTGGTAAATCAAAATTAGATAGTAGAATTATAAAATATAAGTCATATCCTAAAAAAATTATAAACATTGTCGATAATATGGAAGTAATAAGACATATTGTAAGTTTTATTAATAATAATTTGATTATTACATTCCTTAGTTTGTTAATTTGAATAAAGTGTTGGAATAAGAAGTCTCACAGTTTACTTAAAATTTTTCAAATGTAGTATAAATAATCTACAGTATTCATTTTTCTCAGAATTACATTCTTAGAAATCATATTTCCTGACAACTTTACTTTTCAGCCAATCAAACGGGCCCTAAGAGTTTTCAAAATGAATAGATTTAGAGCCATATAGCTTAGGTCTAAAATTAAATTAGATGTTTTGAAATTGTGGTGAGCAAATGGTCTAAACCGTAAATAATCGAATTGAACATACTAAAATCGGAATCGAAATTTGGAAGAAATTTTGAAGTGACTTAATTAAGTTGTCGGCCAAAACTTAATTAAGGCTTCTATATAACTTACTAAAGGTGGCAATTCGGGCAGCCCCCGTTCCGGTCCGGTCAAAAATTCGGACTTTATGCAAAATTCAGGCCGGGCCCAGCCCGAAAAAATTCAGGCAATTTTTGTGAGGCCCGGCCCGAAATTATTTCGGGCCTATTTTTTTGAGGCCCCGTCCGGTCTGAAAAGGCAGGCCGGGCCGCCCGCGGGCTTAGTGTAATTTTCCTTTTTTTGGGCCAAAAAGTCCGGCCCGTTCGGGCTTCTTTCATTTTCGGACCGGGCAGGGCCAAAATTATTTCGGGCCATTTTTTAATAGTCGGCCCTGCCCGAAAATAGTTCGGGCCTAATTTTCGGGCCGGGTCGGGCCAAAATTGCCAGCCCTATAACTTACTAAGTTCATTGATAAAAAGTGTTGCTAAATGCACTATATCTTTTACTCTTTAAACTATATATCTATTTTTTACTCACTACAACACACAATATTATTTATTTATCTTTTCACTTTAAATTTAAATCAATTTTTATTACTACACAATAATTTATTTTGATAATTACACAAATATGTAATCAATTTAACAAAAAAAAAACTCATTCCCCAATCTAATGCTCCACACCTTCGGATTTGCTGTCGTCACCCATTTCTTCTTCTCCCCAAAGTCACTCTCATCTCTGCACAATTCAAGCTTTTCTGATTTCTAATCATTTAACTCGCCACACTACTACCGAACGCCACTGTGAAAATAGTTCGAACTGGAAATTTTGAATCTTGTAAAGGATGCTCGAAAAATAGATTTAGAACATATTCAAAATGTTCGAAAATTACACCAAAATTATATTCAACCTCGTTCAAAAATTAGATTTTCGAACAATATTTATAATTTCGAAAACAATTTTCGAACACTTTTCACTATGTTTGAGAATAACTTTCACTCACGACGGAAAAATAGAGAGATCAGAGTAGGGAAGACGAAACAAGGTTGAGGTTAGGAATGGTGAGTGGTGATGCTAGTTGAGAAGAGGGTTTGGACACTCTTCTGTATACTTTGAATTTTTTAGCAGAGTCAATGCAGAAGGGTTGACGGTGATAATGATGGTTGGCTGGCGGGCGATCCGATGGTGGTGGTAGGCTGACCGCTGACTGGGGGACAATCCCGTAGTTGCAGGATCTTAAGTGTGGGTGAAGATGAGGTGTGATGTTTTTGTTTTTTTTTCAATATTTTTATTTAATAAGAAAAAATAATTAAAATGGTGTTTATGTAATTTTAAAATTATTTCATATTTATTTTTTTAATTTGTGATGTAAAGAGTACAAATCGTAGTGGAGTTAGCCACACCCAAAGTTAAATCTAGCTAACTCACCAGACTTAACTATCAAGACAATGAAGTCAACAATAAAAGATTAGAAGTCGTCAATTATCAAAATATCAGTTAGCTCATTTGTTGACAAATCTCAAATATTACAATTTATTTAGCTATCAAGATAAAGAAGATAAAGCATGAGAACACAATCAGAATGGGTACATCGTGTTGTTCATGAAACTTCATTTGAGTAATTTTTTAAAATGGCAAAAGCTCTTACTCTCATAATTGAAATCAATTTTTCAGAACTACCAAGTTGAATAAATCAACCTAAGCACTGCATACTAATTTAAAAAAATCTCATTGCCTTATGAAAATTTGAACAGTATAATTTGTCCTTAATTAGAGAATTCAAAAAGGAAATTCCCATAACTGTCACATCCCATAAACAGCACCCCTCTGCTCGTTTTTGGGAAGTGGAACCGAACTCGGCGCGGGAAACAAGGATCCACTAGCCGTTGAGAAATAACCGTTTAAACTGTCCCAACATCTGTCTGAGACATACTTCAGCACACACACGTACTGCATCGACCATACCAACTTGGTCATTTTACACTCTCTGTACATACATCACTGACCAAGACCGTACAGTGAGACTTCTCTCAGAGGAGAAGTTCAGAGAACACAAAGACCCAGAGAGGATCTAAGTGTTTCAAACCTTGCAATTCTAAGTGTCTTTGTAAATATATATGCAAGTTGGACATCAGTTCCAACATATTCAATCACAAGTGATCCATCTTCAACAAGTTCACGGATGAAATGATGATGAATATCTATATGTTTTGTTCGTGAGTGCTGGACATGATTCTTCAAAATATTTATGGCACTCATGTTGTTACAGTATATGGTAAGGACAGATTGGGGCACACCATAGTCTAGCAATATTTGCTTCATCCAAAGAAGTTGAGTGCAACAACTCTCAGCCGCAATATACTCCGTTTCTGCAGTAGATAGAGAGATCGAATTCTATTTCTTATTAAACCATGAAACCATGTTGTTTCCAAGAAAGAAACATCCTCCTGAAGTACTCTTCCGATCTTCAGTACAACCAGCCCAATCTGCATCACAAAACCCCACCAAACTAGGGTTTGTATCATAGGAAAACCAAAGTCCTAGCTCAACAGTACCTTTTATATACTTGATTATGTGCTTGACAGATTTTAGATGACTTTCTTTGGGATCAGATTGGTACCGAGCACAAACTCCAACACTGTAGCAAATGTCTGGCCTACTTGCTGTAAGGTAGAGTAGACTGCCGATCATACTCCGGTACAAGGTTTGCTCAATAGAAACACCAACTTCATCTATTGACATCTTTGAGAATGTCCCCATCGGTGTTCTTTTCGGGTTGCAACTATCCAAACCAAACTTGCTGATCAAACTCCTCGCATACTTTGAGACACAAAGATTCAATCATCTTTTGGTTCACTTGAAGCCCCAGAAAGTAGGTGGTTAGTTCACCTACAAGACTCATCTCAAATTCAAAAGTCATATCCTTCATAAACTCGTCCACCATTCTGTTTGAGACAGATCCAAAGATAATTTTGGCACACCCGTCGTTTTGGTGTGCAAAATACACTTGCGGGCAAATAGTCCACAAATGCTTAATCTGCCCTCAACCGGCTAGTATAGCTGGTGAAGACGGATGTCGATCCCACGAGGAGTGTTCATAACCTTCTGTCTTTTCTTAGTTTTAGTTTGGGTCTTCAGTGTCACTCTAAAAACCTTGCTAATAAACTTAAACTAACTAAATGCTGAAAAGGAAATCACAAAAGAAAATATCAGTAATAAAAGTGTTCAAGTTAAAGCATCAAGTCATTCGGTAGGTATGCGCAATCCTGGGCAAAACACATGTAATTACCACTACTACCCGTTGTGCCCACACTAGCAGAAAGGTCAAAAACCGAATCCCTATGGCCAAATATGGGTAATTGTCACTTTGAGGGTTAACCGGTTATAGGAAATGGATACGATCGGCCACACCCCAATCACTTCTTACATTATATCATCTAGATGATACGATCGACACCTAGGGACCTAACTATACAGGAACCTAAGGAGAGAATCACACAAAGGTTTTGCAAGCATAGCAACTTTGAGGGCAAAAGCGACCCGATTCTAGTAGGTTTGACACGGTCTTGTGCCTGCATATACTACTCAATCTCAACTACCAAGGCTGTCACCCCGGACTTGTTACTATGCGGGTATTGAGGCATGGGTCACCTATACACTCCCACGTAACTAACACTAGTACCAGTTAATCAGAAATGCGCGCTTTCATCTCCAACCACCCTTTACCTCTGTCTAAGTGAAAAACAAGTTAAGATTGTGAACCCTTAAGGCGTTAAAGTCCGATTACCTCATGCATATATTCTACCCTTAGACTATTACTTTGACTTGAACAGTGGATACTTAGCCACTAAACATAGATACAAAAGTAAAAGAAATGATAAAAGACATCTTACTTGGAAAGGAAATAACTGGATTAACTTCTGGGCCCAACCCCAGTTTTGCCAACAAAATAACTGAACTACCTTTCTGCGGGCAAACCGCCAGCTTCAGGCAGAAAGAATATTCAGAAAATAAACTAAGTATGAAAACGGGAAATTGTATCTTGAGGTGCAAAAACAACTCCCCTCCCTGGCACTTGATATGAAAACAGATAAAAGTATTTATAGCAAATGAATTAAGGCTTCACGCAGCCCAGATTTCACCCACGCAGGGGTTCTTGCACTCATCCACTTCCTCATTTCGTGCTCCATGTTCTTCTTTGATTTTTGGAGGGATAGCAACAAACCCTAGCGTCTTCAGTAACTTCCTGGTGTCCCCACTTCCTTCCCAACGTGTGTAGACCTCCCCAAGACTCGGAACTGACCGCCACATCACCTCCACGTGCATATAGGAACTGTCCCGCGATTCTGTTGCACAATTCTCGCAACAACTTTGACTGGGTCCTCGGCAGGCAAATCAGTCCTTTGTGCCCTCAGCATAAATAGCACCTGTCTGTGCCTATTGTGGTGGTTTTGTGCCCTCAGCCTCCTGCAATCAGCTTTACCCCCAAAACTAGACTAGACTCTATACTAAACACTTAAAAAGGGCGTAAAAAGATAAAGGAAAAAGCACGAATTTGAGTCTTCATCACACCCACACACTTGGACTATACTTGCCCTCAAGTATGAATGCAACTTTAACTCAAGACAACACAAACAGAAGACTCAAATGACTCAAGACAAGACAATACAGCATATGAATCATAAGTTGATAAAGGGCATAACGGTTGAACATAATGATGCAGGCAAATCGAATCAATCAAACTCAGGCTACTATTGAAGTGCACTCAGCTCGCCTTTTTCTCAAGTGTTTATGTTAAGTGTTTACTCTCAGCAATTCCACCAAATCATCATCAACAAACTTGCAAACACCCTGTATAAACAATTTACTATATTCACATGCATGCATATCAAAAGGTCTTGTGAGGGTTGAAATGGGGCATGCGGATCAAGGTTGGAAATATTTAGGAACTGGCTACCTTTCATATCATTTGGGCAAAATCAGCACTGGCAGCCTTGTGCCCACATAACAACCTGGGAAACCATTTTATTTATACACTTATTTTTTTTTTCTTTCTTTGTGCCCATTTCTGGCACCCTGTCACTATTTGGCTTAAACATACTACCAATATGAGCACAAAAGATTTCATTCCCAGTCATAAGATACTCTTTAAAGAGAGATTTTCAGAATGCAGGTCATGAACAAATAAGCAGGCTCAAATAATAGCAGCAATGAGAAGCATTTATCAGTGAATAACATGGCCAAATAACGACGAAAGAAAATGCCTTAATCATCTAAGCATGCATGAAATCAAGTTTGACAGGGCACAAGCAAGTAAGCATCAAATGAGGTGGTGGAATTTAAACACACAGAAAGAAGTCGCAAATGTTAATTTGGGCTCAAAGCTCACTGGGTAGTTATATATTGCTTTCACATGCGATTGATTAATTTCATCTGTCTAACAATAAATTTATGTCTATATATGCCCAATGTCAATCTATGACTCATATGCTGTTGACTCAACATGCACACACAAAATAAAAGCAAAACATACAAACATAACGACCTAGGTATATCCCTCCCACACACTTGCTGTGCAAAGTACTCTTGCGGGCACAAGTAGTAATGTGGGTTAGATATGCCCAAAACAGACTCTATATATACAGACGCAAATATACAAAAAAAAATAGACGCTAAACACACAAACAAAAATAAAAAAAACAAATCCTAAATTACTGGGGATAAAACATGATTTAAGGAGAGGAGGGGCAGTCTAACCCGAGGTAAACACAAATGTTCTACAGGGCTTTTTCAACTCTTTCGAGCTTCTTTGAATCTGCACTGCTCTGTGCCCTGCTCGGTCCTTCTTGTGCCCTGGGCGATCCTTCTTGTGCCTTGGGGGCCTTTCTCTTGTCCAAGTATGTTGGTTCATCAAAAGGGAGGAAGTATGGGGTGTTATCTTCAGTAAACCCAACTAGCTGTATCCGCTCCAGCCTCTGGGCATCAAGATACTCTGTTGCTTCGTCAAGCTCTGGGTAACCCTCAAAGATGTCGTCGAGGTCGTCTCCTTTCAGTCCTTCAAACAGTCTCGCCACGAACATGCCCAAGGCTACAACAGTTGCTCTGGTGTTGCTGGTCTGCGCCTGTAATTGAATCGCCAGAATGTAGCCGAGGTTGACCTTCCGCTTGTGCACCATGTTCCACAATAGGAACACCTCCTGCTGCGTGACTTGGCCTGTGCCATCCTTGCGCCCATAAAGGTTAAATGCCATCCATCTATGGTAAATCTGGAGGGCGTGGTCAGAGATGTGCTTGTCCTTGCTTGAGCTCGAAAGATAGAAGCCTTTGCCTCCAATTTCCTCCCACCTTTGCTGAATGTTTCGACTCCAGTCATCGCCAACACTGGTTGCTGCTTCTTTGTACCACTTCGAATGAACATCTTTTGGGTGGATGAAATCCAACATCAGATTCAATCCTGAGATCGACATGCTATAGCTCTCTCCAGCTATGTAGAAGTTCACAACTCCAGGTGTCTCCAGACCAAAGCCTTGCACTGGTTTAAACTCATATGAGGAAAGAAATTCGATGGTTAAAGAGGGGCGTACCGTGTTCCTCCAGCCAAGTACTTGCTCCCAGCCGATGTTGGCAAAGTATTCATACACTTGGTCCATGACTCCAAGTGTGTTTAGCGTGCTGTCATGAAGAACATAAAGGGGCAGATGCTTCTTCTTGTTCAATCTCTCGACAATTCCTTGTCTCGAGCTGCTTGGATCATCCTTCTCCTCTTTCACTGAGCGGCGGGAGAGGGTTCTGATTGGCACCCTGCTTTTTGTGCCCTTTTTCACCTTTGCGGACACATAGGATTGAACTGGAGCTGGGATGATTTGGATTTCCAGTTCCACTTCCTCACTGTGCACCGACTTCTCTTCTTCTTCCTTGTTGAACTGTTCCACATCTAGCTTTCTCTTGGTGGGTAGCTTCTCTTGTTTCTTTGACTCCTTGCTGACTGGCTTCTTTAACTCTTTGCTGGTTGACTTGGTTCCCTTTGACTTGCTCTTTGCCTTTTCGGGCACATCGGGACCCTTGCTCTGACTTGGTTCCCTTTGTGCCTCCTTCGAAACCTCATGTGGTTTTGCCTTCCTCGACTTCTTCTTTTCTGCGGGTGGATCTGGTTGTGCCTGTTTTGATTGCTCAGATTGGCTGTGGGCATTCTCAGATGTAGATCCTTCTGAAGCCACTTTGTCATCCTCCAACGATTCCTCTTTTTCTTCTTCCGGTTCCGGTTCTTTCTCCTTCTCCTCTTGCTGATCTTGCTCTAGTTTCTCCTCTTCCTTATCATCTTCTTCCAAGCTCTCATCTTCAGATTCATCAACACTTTCTTCTTCGTCACCGCTGTCAATTTGCTTTTCTTCCTCCACCTCATCTTCTTTCTCTGGTCCACCATCGTCCTCCCCGTCCTTCTCTGGCTCTTTCTCAGGTTCAGACTCGTTTAATTCTTCACTGGGTTGGGGTGTAGGCGGCTTCTCAGGAGTTGGTGGTTTCTCAGGTGTGGGCGTTGGGTCAGGGCTTTGCCCAGCTTGTGGTGGGCTCTGGGGTTTGCCCTTTTCAGCCTCAACTTTCTTTTTCTTCGACGCACCGCCCTTAGCCTTCGGCGGTGCTCGCTTCTTCTTCTCTACTTGCGGCGGCGGGAGCGGTGGGTGTTGTGGCAGAATGGCATGGATTGGTGAGGGGTTTAGAACGGGTTCGGAGCTTTGTTTCAGCTCCTCGGGCTGGGTTGACTGGGTGGTTTGCGTTGTTTCTTGTGACGAGTCACCGGCGTTGCGGGCACTGCGCCTTGTGCCTCGCTTGGCGGTTTCTCCAGTTTTCTTTGCATTCACCATTTTTTCTTTGACAAGGGTTTGGGAAATTTGTGAGGTAGGGTTTTCTTTGCTTGATTTGTGAGAAATCGAGAGAGTGGGGGGTATTTGAATGCTTTTGGATGTGTGAGGTGTTGTGAGGGTGGTGAGTTGGTACAGTGAGATCGTGGCCGAGAATATAGGGAACGGTTGTGCCTAATCTTGAGAGAATTAGGGAAATTTGAATTGGAGAAGAAGATGTGTTTGAAATTCAAAATGATTATCTGTATATATCATATCTCCTTCACTCCCCTTTTTTTCGGCCTCAATTTTCAATAATCATCACACTGCATGGGAAAACCAACCGTCTCTGCAGCTTCCGTTCATGTCAAATCAGTTAAATCTGCTACAATACCCACCCACACACTTAAACCTTGCTGTGCCCTTCACATTACTTTTCCCACAGTGATGCGTGTCCAGTCTTTGCCTTCCTGTAGCATTAATTCACAAACAAAATACAAATAACAAACATAATTGAAATTAAAGCAAGTAAACAAACCGGGTTGCCTCCCATCCAGCGCCTTTGTTTAAGGTCTTTGGCTCGACCTTGTTGTGCATTCAGTAGTATTCAGGAGTGCTCAAAACTTGGGTTTCTGCCCAAGTTTCCTTTTCTTGCTTGAAATATGGTTTCACCCTCTGGCCATTAACTCAAAATTCGCACCCATCTTTTGGATTCACCAGATCGATTGCTCCACTTGGATGTTGATGTTGCACTAGATAGGGGCCCATCCATTTTGACTTCAATTTGCCCGCATGCAATTTGAGCTTTGAGTTAAATACGAGTACCTTTTGCCCACAGAGCAACTGTTTGCCCCTTGCGAGTGCATCGTGGTATCTCTTGGTCCTTTCCTTATACATCACAGAATTATCATAGGCCTCGGACCTCAACTCTTCCAATTCTTGGATCTGCAGTTTCCTCTCAATTCCAGCGCATTCATTATTGAAATTCAACTTCTTGATTGCCCAAAATGCTTTATGCTCCATTCCCACGGGCAAATTGCAACACTTTCCAAAAACCAGCCTATAAGGAGACATCCCAATAGGTGTCTTGTAGGCTGTGCGATATGCCCACAGAGCATTTTCCAAGTGATTGCTTCAGTCTTTGCGCCTTGATCCAACAACTTTCTCCAGAATATTTTTGATCTCCCTGTTTGAGACTTCTGCTTGTCCATTTACCTGGGAGTGATATGCAGTAGTAACCTTGTGTGTGACCCCATACTTTGCCATCATCTTCTTTATGACCGAGTTGCAGAAATGAGTCCCTTGATCACTGATCAGAACTTTAGGCATTCCAAAGCGACAGAACACATTTGCCCTCAGGAACTTCACCACTGTGTTTGCATCATTCGTTGGAGTGGCCTTTGCCTCCACCCACTTGGACACATAATCTACAGCCAGGATAATGTAGAGATTATTACCTGACTTGAGAAATGGTCCCATGAAATCTATGCCCCATATGTCGAAGACTTCCACGGTCATGATAGGTGTTTGTGGCATGGCCTCCCGAATAGAAATATTCCCAGTCATCTGGCAGTTCTTGCACTTCTTCACAAAAATATAAGCATCCCTGAATAGTGTAGGCCAGTAAAATCCTCCATCTAATACCTTCCTTGCTGTTCTCCGTGGGCCAAAGTGACCTCCACATGCATTGTTATGGCAGAACTTCAAGATGTCAAGAACCTCATCATCACTGACGCACCTTCTTATTACTTGATCAGTTCCAATTTTCCAAAGAGCTGGTGCTTCCCAGATACAAAACTTGCACTCACGCTTCATCTTATTCTTTTGATAGTCACTCAAACCAACTGGAAACTGCCTTGCGACCAGATAGTTCACTATGTCGGCAAACCATGGCTCCTTTGCTGTTTTGCCCACAACCTCATACAAATGCTCATCTGGAAAATTCTCAGTGATTTTCTCTTTGCCCTCAACCATCAGACGGCTGAGATGGTCTGCAACCAGATTTTCTGCCCCAGTTTTGTCTTTGATCTGCACATCGAACTCTTGCAAGAGCAATATCCACCTTATGAGTCTCGGCTTTGACTCCTTCTTAGACAGTAGGTACTTCAGAGCTGCGTGATCCGTGTAAACAATCACTTGTGCCCCCAGCAAGTAGGAACAGAACTTCTCAAAAGCGAACACTACTGCTAACAGCTCCTTCTCCGTGGTGGTATAGTTGCGTTGCGCGGCATGTAATGTCTTGGAGGCATAATAGATAACATAGCTCTCTTTGCCTCTTTTCTGGCCCAAGACTGCTCCCACGGAAAATCCGCTGGCATCACACATTACCTCAAATGGAATTCCCCAATCCGGAGGTTGGATAATGGGGGAAGACACTAACATATTCTTCAATGTATGAAAAGCTTTCTTGTAGTCATCATCAAAGTCAAATTTTACCTCCAATTGTAGCAGGTTTGTGAGTGGTTGAGCGATCTTTGCGAAGTCCTTAATGAATCGACGATAGAAACCCGCATGGCCTAGAAATGCCCGAATCTACTTAACATTGATAGGATAGGGCAATTTGGCAATGATCTCCACTTTTGCCCTATCCACCTCAATTCCTCGCTCGGATACTACATGTCCCAGCACGATTCCTTCTCTTACCATAAAGTGACACTTCTCATAATTCAACACCAAGTCTTTTTCCACACAGCGGCTCAGTACCTTGCTCAAATGATCAAGGCATTGATCAAAGCTATTTCCGTAAACCGTGAAGTCGTCCATAAAGATCTCAATACAAGTCTCAAGCATATCGGAAAATATACTCATCATGCACCGTTGGAATGTGCCTGGAGCGTTGCAAAGGCCAAAAGGCATCCTTCTGTAGGCAAATGTGCCAAAGGGACAAGTGAATGTCGTTTTGCCTTGATCGTCTTGAGACACCACGATTTGCATATATCCAGAATACCCATCTAGAAAACAGAAGTATGATTTTCCCGCAAGCCTCTCCAACATCTGATCGATGAAAGGCAAAGGGAAATGATCCTTCTTTGTGACTGCATTCAACTTGCCGTAGTCAATGCAGACCCTCCATCCAGTCTGTAGTCTCATCTGAATAAGTTCCTTGTTTTCATTCTCCACAACCTGGATTCCAGACTTTTTGGGCACAACGTGAATAGGACTCACCCACTCACTGTCGGGCACAGGGAAGATAATGCCCATATCGAGCAGCTTTAGAATCTCCTTTAACACAGCTTCCTTCATCAAGGGATTCAGCTTCCTTTGGGGATCTTGCACTGGTTTTGCCCCTTCTTCTAATTGGATCCGATGCATGAAAATGGTGGAACTTATGCCCTTGATGTCGGCCAAGGTCCATCCAATTGCTTCCTTGTGCATCTTCAATAATGCTATCAACTTGACTTCTTGCTTCATGGTCAACGATGAATTGATTATAACTGGCAAATTCTCTCCTTCACCCAGATAAGCATATTTGAGGTGATCGGGCAACTCCTTCAACTCCAACTTTGGTGGCTTGATGATAGACCGCACCAGTTTATCACCCTGCCTTGTTGTGGGTAAAGGCAGACGTTGATCCCTTGAAAAACCGGCTTCGATGTGATACAATTGCAGAATTGCCTCTTTGATTTGCTTATCTCGTTCCTCTTCAGCATCCCAATCGATCTTACTGTTCTGAAGTACCCAATCAAGTGGATCTTTTGCCAGCAACCTTGGCATTTCTTCTTGGATCATAGGCTCAAAAACGTCGATCACATGTACACCCTCAGTGTCATTAGGGTACTTCATTGCCTCCATGATGTTGAAGGTAACTCTGTCTCCATCGAACTCGCATGTCAATGTGCCCTTATCGACATCAATCTTCGTATGTGTCGTCTTCATGAATGGTCTGCCCAAAAGTATACAGGCAACCTTTGAATTGGTTTTGCCCATATCCAGCACATAAAAGTCTGCTGGGAAAATCAGACTCTCCACTTTGATTAGGACATCTTCAAGCACTTCCTCGGGGTAGACACTGGAACGGTCAGCCAATTGAATAATTGTCCTTGTATCCTTGAGCGGTCCTAATGTCAGCTCTTCAAAAATGCTTAGGGGCATAACATTGATCGATGCCCCTAAGTCCAGCATAGCTCTCTCAACTCGAAGTCCTCCAATTTCACAGGGAATAAAGAACATCTCTGGGTCTCCACACTTTTCAGGCAGCTTCTTTTGCAATAATGCTGACACATTTTCATTCACAACCACTTGTGCCTCATCGGTGAATCTCACCTTTTTTGTACATAAGTCCTTCAGGAAACGGGCATATCGGGGCACCTGCCTGATTGCGTATAGTAGGGGAACATTGATTTTCACTTTCTTGAAGATGTGCATTAGATCCTTATCCTCTGCTTCTTTCTTGTTTCGCTTCATCCTTCCTGAAAATGGTAAAGGCACCTCGATCTATTTTGGAATATTACTCTTCAGGATGGGTTTGGGCACAACTGCTTCTGGTTCGTCATTTGCCCTCAACTCTGGTTCCTCCTTTGTGGGCTCATCATCACTGTGGGCATCATCCTCTGCAGTCTCTGGATATGGTGCAGACAGTTGTCTTCCACTCTTCAGTGTTATTGCATTTACCCCAGCCTTTTTTGGTGGTTCTGTCTGTGAGGGCAGAATTCCCTTAGCTTTCTCCATCCTTGTGATTGCATCACTAATTTGGGATATTTGTCCTCCCAAATAGCTCAGCCCATTCCTTGTTTCCTGCTCGAAGGCTTCTGATTTCTTTTGTACCTCCACCGTTTCATTCACAATCTTGTGAACCATGTCTGATAAAGACGGTCCTGCTGCGGGCACAAAATAGTATGGTGTTGTATGCCTCTGACTGTAGTTGGGGGAAAATTGATTGTGCCTCCTTCTGTGCCCTTCATCCATAGCGTTGATCGTTTCTTCCTTCTCCTTCACTTGTGGACACTGGTCAGAGTGGTGCCCCATTAATTCACATACCCCACAAATTCACAAGGTATTAGCGGAAAACATGGTGATCATCTTTTCCATCTTGTTGCAGAGTTGTTCGATTCGGTCATCAGTTACAAGCACAGAGATAGTTTTGCCCGCAGCGGAAACACTTGTTCTTTCATATGAATCATCTCTGTTTTCCTTGGCCATTTCTCCAATAAGTATTAGAGCCTCAGCTGCCCTCTTGTTCAGGATAGATCCTCCGCATGCTGCATTCAGTAGGGCTCGGTGTTCACTTCTCAACCCCGAAACAAAGTAGTTTACCAGGTCATGATCTGGAATCTGGTGATGTGGGCATTTCGAGAGCAATTGCTTGAAACGCTCCCAGTAGTCGTAAAAGCTCTCGTGGGGACCAGCCTTTGCGGTTGAGATCTTCTTCCTCATGCTCTGCACTCTTGATGTGGGGAAGTACTTCTCCAGAAACTTTTGCTGGAGTTGACTCCAGTTGGTTACACTCCTGGCAGGAATAGTGTATAACCATTCTCGAGCTCCGTCCTGCAAGGTGAAAGGAAAAGAAACTAGACGAATGTATTCGCCTGTCCCATTAGCTCGTGTGCGTTGCGTCTCACATGCCATCTCGAAATCTTACAGATGTCGTTGTGGATCCTCCCCTGGATGGTCATGGAATTTGGGCAAAATCGAGATGAAGTTTGCCCTCAGCTCCCAGTTACCAGTAGTTGTGGGCAAAACGATGCCCGTGGGGCGCATGTTTATGGTTTGAGGGAAACTCAGCTGCCTCAAAGTAAGGGTGTGTGGTGGTGGTCTTTGTTGTTCTTCTTCTTCATGGTTTGATATCTGATCGTCCTCCATCTCTTCGTCGAAATAGAGTGAATTGATGTTGCTTGTCTCACTTTCTCCGCTTGAGGTCAAATCGTCACTGGATCCTTCAATGTGATTCTCCTCCTCCAGCCTTTTCAAAAATGCCCTAGCTTGTGCCCTTCTTACCCTTGCTGACCTCTCTATCTCCGGATCGTAGAGTAAATCTCCTGCGCGGTTAGAACGAAACATATACTAAGGTAAAATAGTAAATAGACAGAAAAGTGCGCTTACACTCCCCGGCAACGGCGCCAATTTTGGCACACCCGTCGTTTTGGTGTGCAAAATACACTTGCGGGCAAATAGTCCACAAATGCTTAATCTGCCCTCAACGGCTAGTATAGCTGGTGAAGACGGATGTTGATCCCACGAGGAGTGTTCATAACCTTCTGTCTTTTCTTAGTTTTAGTTTGGGTCTTCAGTGTCACTCTAAAAACCTTGCTAATAAACTTAAACTAACTAAATGCTGAAAAGGAAATCACAAAAGAAAATATCAGTAATAAAAGTGTTCAAGTCAAAGCATCAAGTCATTCGGTAGGTATGCGCAATCCTGGGCAAAACACATGTAATTACCACCACTACCCGTTGTGCCCACACTAGCAGAAAGGTCAAAAACCGAATCCCTATGGCCAAATATGGGTAATTGTCACTTTGAGGGTTAACCGGTTATAGGAAATGGATACGATCGGTCACTCCCCAATCACTTCTTACATTATATCATCTAGATAATACGATCGGCACCTAGGGACCTAACTATACAGGAACCTAAGGAGAGAATCACACAAAGGTTTTGCAAGCATAGCAACTTTGAGGGCAAAAGCGACCTGATTCTAGTAGGTTTGACACGGTCTTGTGCCTGCATATACTACTCAATCTCAACTACCAAGGCTGTCACCCCCGGACTTGTTACTATGCGGGTATTGAGGCATGGGTCACCTATACACTCCCACGTAACTAACACTAGTACCAGTTAATCAGAAATGCGCGCTTTCATCTCTAACCACTCTTTACCTATGTCTAAGTGAAAAAAAAGTTAAGATTGTGAACCCTTAAGGCGTTAAAGTCCGATTACCTCATGCACATATTCTACCCTTAGACTATTACTTTGACTTGAACAGTGGATACTTAGCCACTAAACATAGATACAAAAGTAAAAGAAATGATAAAAGACATCTTACTTGGAAAGGAAATAACTGGATTAACTTCTGGGTCCAACCCCAGTTTTGCCAACAAAACAACTGAACTACCTTTCTGCGGGCAAACCGCCAGCTTCAGGCAGACAGAATATCCAGAAAATAAACTAAGTATGAAAACGGGAAATTGTATCTTGAGGTGCAAAAATGACTCCCCTCCCTGGCACTTGATATGAAAACAGATAAAAGTATTTATAGCAAATGAATTAAGGCTTCACGCAGCCCAGATTTCACCCACGCAGGGGTTCTTGCACTCCTCCACTTCCTCATTTTGTGCTCCATGTTCTTTCTTGATTTTTGGAGGGATAGCAACAAACCCTAGCGTCTTCAGTAACTTCCTGGTGTCCCCACTTCCTTCCCAACGTGTGTAGACCTCCCCAAGGCTTGGAACTGACCACCACATCACCTCCACGTGCATATAGGAACTGTTCCGCGATTCTGTTGCGCAATTCTCGCAACAACTTTGACTGGGTCCTCGGCAGGCAAATCAGTCCTTTGTGCCCTCAGCATAAATAGCACCTGTCTGTGCCTATTGTGATGGTTTTGTGCCCTCAGCCTCCTGCAATCAGCTTTACCCCCAAAACTAGACTAGACTCTATACTAAACACTTAAAAAGGGCGTAAAAAGATAAAGGAAAAAGCACGAATTTGAGTCTTCATCAGAACTCCACCCATGTGAATCTAGTGTAGTCATCTACACACACAAATATAAACCTCTTCCGTCTAATGCTTTCTGTTTGAACAGGCCCCATCAAGTCCATATGCAACAGCTCCAAGGCGTTTGAAGTGGTAATCTTTTTAATAGATTTATGAAATGTGTGAATCTGTTTTCCAACTTGACATGGTCCATAAATTTTTCCCCGATCGATACTCAATCTTGGAATACCAATCACAGCTTTAGTCTTCATGAGTCTCTGAAGGTTTCAAAAACTGATATGGCCGAGTTTTTCATGCCATAAATTTGCTTTACAAGGTCGGGATCTAAAGCAAGTCCCCTTCATGTTAAGGAGATAACAGTTGTCCCTCGATCTGTCCCCATCCATCAGAAGAACACTTTCTTTGTTCTTGACAAGACATTTGTCTCTAGTGAAATGCACCAAGAGACTTTGGTCACACAACTGACTAATGCTAATTAGATTAGCTTTTAGTCCTTCTACAAGCAGCACATCCTTCAGGTTGGGCATTCCATCTACGTTTAGGCATCCATGACCAAGCACTCTACCTTTAACACCATCTCCAAGGGTAACAGATTAATAAGAGCAATCTTTTTGAATGTTGCTCAACATGCTAGCATCTCTGGTCATATGCCGAGAGCATCCGCTGTCAAAGTACCATCTACTTTTTGTATGAATGTTGAGGATAATATGAACCACATAGTTTCTGTTGTTGTTCCTGGATCTGTTCCAGACATTTCTTCTAGGAAACTTATCAGATTCTGCAAAACTCTTTCTTTTCATCATTCGGAGGTCATTAATATAGTTTCTGCAATGTGGTCGAATCTGACCAGGTTTCTCACAATAATGACACAAAACACGTGTCTTTTGAGGAGGCTTTTTTCGCTGCTGCTTGTTCATTAGCTCAGCTCTTGGTTTTGGAACTGTTGTATATTTTGTTCCAGATGACTGTCCTTGACAAAATCCATCATAAGTATGACCACCATTGTATTCGAGCCCAGAATGATCCTGAGGGCTCATTCACTTGGAAAGAATCTCATCCAGCTGAGATGATCCAGAGTTCATCATCTTCACATGCTTCTTCAGATATTGAAGCTCACCAGTCTGAGAACGACTGTTATTTCTGGACTGCAGCAAGTTGCTCTGCACTTCCTTGAGACGAGTGGAAAGAATATCTCTTTTTTTCAAGAGATCTGCATTCTCTTTCATCAGCCTTTCATTTGGCTTGAACCACCATAATCCAACTCGTGTGAAGTTTTTTATATGCTTCCATGGCAGATTATTTAGTAAATTCTTCGTCATCACTGTATTCAGACATTTTGTTATCATGTCTGTCAGGAACAGATTCAGACACAATATCTTTGACAGACTGTGTCATGAAAGCAATATGATTGCTCACACATTCTTCATCACTTCCGCTATCATCTAGATCATCAATCTCACTGAGAGTAGAACTGTATGATTTGTTCTTCCTTTTAAAAGTATTGGCACACTCGGCTTGGTAGTGACCAAAACCACCGCACTCTCTACACTTGACATCTTTATGTTTGTCTTCATTTGAATCTTCATCTTTTGATCTCCGAGGTTTAAAAACTTTATTTTTGCCAGAATTATTTTGAGAAGACTTCTCATATCGTTTGGCAAATCTTGAGAATTTCTTAGACAGCATAGCAATTGTCTCGGCAAGATCATGTTTGTCAGGGACATTGCTTGGCACATCAGTACTGGAACCTGCCTGAAAAGCTATGCTTTTCTTCTGCACAGTCTCTTCATCTGTCAGCCCCATTTCAAATGTTCGAAGGGACCCCATCAGCTCCTATAACTTCATCTTGCTCACGTCTTTGGCTTCTTCAATGGCCGTGACTTTGTAAGCGAATCTTCTAGGCAGAGATCGCAAAACTTTTCGCGCAAGTTTTTCTTCTGAGATCGCATCTCCCAGGGCAAAGCTTTCATTAGCGATGTCACAAATCTTGGCGTTGAAATCAGTAAGTTTTTCACCTTCATCCATTCAAAGTTCTCAAATCTAGTGGTAAGCAGTTGCATTCGAGAGGCACGAACACTGCTTGTTCCTTCAAACGTGGTCTGCAAGATATCCCACGCATCCTTGGCTTTGTCACAGGTAGATATGAGCTTGAAGACATTCATTTCAACAGCAGAGAAGATAACGTTCATGGCTTTAGCATTTAGCCCCATGACATGGTAGTCGGCATTCTTCATTCTTCTTCCGGCTTCAGCACCACTTTGCCTTTTTTCATCCTTCTTGGTGGGAGGCTTGCAGCCTTTAGTCACCATCTTCCAGGGCCGTTCATCAATTGAACGTATGAAAGCTGTCATTCTAGCTTTCCAATAGGCATAATTGTTGCCATCCAGGAGTGGAGGTCTCACCGTCGAGGCTCCTTCTTTCATTGTGTCCATCTCGGCAAAACAACATAAAATACACGGATTAAAATCCCACAATCACACCTTAAAAAAGGTGACCAGCTCTGGTGCTAATTGAAAAATGATAATCCGTGCTTACAAGTGTTTAATCAATACTGCTATGAGTTGTTCTACGATATGTGTGGGACAGATGTAAGAACATAAATTAAAAAGTAGTAAAATACGCACGAGATTGGTAACCCAATTTGGTTAATCAACCTACTCTAGGGGAATTGCTCCCAAACTTGAAGATTCGACTGTTACTCTTTCATGAAGTGAATTTGGGATCTTACACATATAGGACTCTCTCCTTATGTCGCCCGTTCTTCTCTATGAACTCTTTCGCTAGCCGAAAGCTGTAAGATCCCCTTACAACCGTGACACTAGACTCCCTCTAGCTACCCACGACTTCAACTTACAATCTCTCCCGAGATTGCGTACAAAATGGATTAAAAATCCTCTCACGTGTTTCACTCAAAACACTCAAATGCTAGAACATACTGTGGGACAGTAACTAGCTAAATAAAGACCACAAACAAAATGACTCTCAAATAATCTTTTAAGAGAATCTAAACAAGTGTAAGTGGCTACCGATTGCTTAACATAATCGGCCTTCTTATATTCTTCACTTCAATATTGGCGTTGATCTTTACCGTCGACAATATGGTAAGTGGATTATAGTTTGTGATCTTCCCAAATGTGTGTAGATATTTTTCTTGGATATGAGGGTTATTTGCAGCTCGGTATCTACTCCATAAGGCAGTCAATCGAACATATCTTGCCTTCCACGAACGGATCCGCGCAAGATCTTGTATTTATGAAAACTTCCATATAAAAGTGTCCTTGGGCATGTCTGGGACATCAGAGGTAACAATTCACCAACTGTTCTTCTTTTCTTGCACAACGGAATGAATGACTTCAAGGACATATCCAAGCACACATTATCGAACTTATCTCGTCAACAAAACAATACGAACTCTTAGTGCATAATGGTGGCACTAACAATTATTGTGGAGGTTTGCTCATGTCTTAATTATTAATCTATTTACGTTCATCTACGACTATGATTCAATTCTTTCATGAGTTGCATGTGTTTATATATGTATGCATGTTTAATTTGCACATAGATGAGAATCAGGTGACATCTAATGCCAATGTTTGTCACCAGTGGATCTACTTTCATCAAGTAGATGGCCTAACATTGTGTGGACATGGTAGAATCGATTGGCGTGGCCAGAAATGGTGGCAAAATATAGTATATATGTTACAAAAATTGAAATCTTAATTAGTTTTCGTATATTATCATGTTCAAGAGTTTTCATTTAAGTTTTTAATAATTTTTCCTTATTTTTATATTTCTCATTTTTAGCTCATAAACAAACCAACCTTAATTAAGTCTCAACCTGACACTTTGCATTGATTTGGTAGGTTTTGGAGATCTCAAACTCGAAGAATGTTATATTAGGTGATGGTCTAAGATTTAAAGACAACCCTATGATGCACATGTTTTTCAACGGAATAAATTCGCTTTTCATCCAACGTGATGATAGCGAGGCTCCGGAAAATATTCCAATTATATTCAAGAGTGCTCAAATGCTCAGATCCAATAATGCACAATTAGGACATGCACATACGTAGTTAACTCCAAATATATTTGTGCATGTTCGTGTTTACATACAAATCAATCAAGAGTATATATATATATATATATTGAACGAAATGTGCGGGATGATTGCATTATAATAGTTCATAACCCGTTCTCTATAACGATTAAAAACATCATATGTGGACCGACACATGGTATAAGGTTGGACATATGTATCATCGGTTGAATTGAAAACATTAATTAATTAATTAATATTTGCATTGTAGGATTATTAATAAGTAATATTAGCTTGTTTGATGCAGCATTGAAAGCTTAGGGAAATAGTGGTAGAAGATAAAGTCGAAGATGTTAGAGTGATCTTGGGGACTACCAATGGTGAAGGATCAAGACATGGCAGGTAGACAGTCCCCCACAAGTTTTGACGATTGATCACGTTTGATTCGTTAATATTATATATATAACTAGTATACCACCTGTGCGATGCACATAGAATGTTATTAAAAAAATATTTATATACAATAATAAAATTATATTTCATCATGAATTTCGCATATAAATATATAAATTATATCGTTTGAGTTATAAATTACTTATGTATTTTTTATCATTGGAGAAATAAGCTTTGGCGGCTCTAGTCGTGCTAGAAACACCCAAGTTGGTTGTAAAATCAAGAAGGCAGAGTCCTGACTACCCAGTTGGTCTCGACAACGATTAATTGGCCAATTAAGCACGAATATTTTTTTTTTTCAATTTTTTTAAATATTTTTGTTCAAAATATGATTTAATAAAAAATTTGAGGTTTTCCACTCTTTTTATACAACAACCTACATTCCAATGTTTCAATCTAAAACCAATATGGGATCTAGGAAAATTAGAAAAAGTTGTGGAACTACTTTGAGGTTTCGATTTAAGATTACCCACTCTTTTATAGAACCTACATCCTAATATTTCAATCTACAATCAATGTGAAGTGTAGGGTAAGTGAAATTTAATATGTAAATAACAATATGCAAAAATATATTATAAATCCGAGTGAAAATGCTTAGGCGAAGACAATCTAAATGGATTTTATAGGAAACTTTATGAACCCATTTGTGGAAAAATAAAACATCATAGTCCTGATGATTGATATGTAACTTTAGAACTTGACAAATCTATACACACGGATGAGGAATGATAGAAAAAAAATATTTTTTATTGAAAAAATCAAATACATTATCTTTAAAGATTTGAAGTCATTAAAAGATTTTGTATGTGGATGTTGAATTTTTTAATATATTTAATTAAGTTAAAAAATTAAAAATATTTTAAATTCATATAGTTAAAATATTTTATTATATTTGTTTAATATATTTAATTCAGTTTTAATTCAAAAATATTTACTTTCTAAAAATTTAAAATATATTGTATTAAATTGATAAAATCAAATATCAAACATTATACTTGATCTTAATTTGAAGAGATCATTGTTGGGCATCACAATTCATAGTTAGTTCATATACAATATTATTTCTTTGTTCTTCAATGTGGGATAAATTTTGGTTTAAAATTAAAATATATACGTTTTAGCTATTTAAAACATATTTAAAGTTGAAAACTTAAATATGATAACTTGAAAATCTTAAAATTATCTAATATTGAAATGATAAGATCAATTAATACATTTCAAATTTCGACCATTCAAAATTTAAATATATTTAATTTAAAATTTTGTATGTCGATCTTGATTTTTCTCCTCATCCGCCATTTATTTTCTTTGTAAGAATCGCCTATGAAATCAAATGTATGTATTGATGTCGTATATTTTTGGGGCTAAAAAATTGATTTTGTTAAGTTCTCCAATTATAGGATTTGTTGCATAAATGTTTGGAGAAATACATATATTTGATTCAGGGGTTGAAATTTGGAACATAGTGTTGATGATTTTACTTTAAAATCTGGTGACATTGAAGGATTTGTCGTAATATTTTATAAATCTGAAAAATGATTTTGTCAGAGTTGAAACACAGTGTTGACGGCAACTACGTCCTTCTCTATTTTATTTTGAAAAAAAAAAATGTACTGGAAACAAAAAACGAAGGCGGCAGATCAAGAAGAAGGTGACGGGGCGGCATGTATGTAGTATGGAGGAGAGATAGTGAAGGTGGAGAAGAATTTTTTTTATTTCTTTTGATTTTTTTAATTTATTTTCATAGTGAAAAGATATAAAGACTTTTATTGTGATTTATAAAGAAAAAATGTGAAAATATGAAAAAGATGTGTGGTGTATGAAATAAATGTGGTGTATAAACCAAAAAAATGGTGGTGTATTTAGAAACACTCTTAATCAATTAAAGAGTATAAAATTTAAATCAATATTTTTAAAACATTTCATTTGAACTATTTAATATATATAATTCAATCCAAATCTATAAATTTAAAATATATTTAATATTAAAATGATAATATCAAATATCGAAATATTACATTTGATCTCAACTTAAAGAATAACAAATGTGGAATATCATTGTTGGGACTCATAATTTATAATTTGTTCAAGCATAACAATATTTGTAAGTTTTTTGATGTGTGATCATTTTTGTTTGAAAAACTAAAACTATAAGCTTTAACTATTTAATTATATATATATATAATTCATGACATAAATATATTTAACAATTAATTATCAAGTTCTATTAATACATTTAATTCAAAAACTTAAGTAGATTTAATTTAAAATTCTCGATGTGTATCTTGATTAATAATACATTTACTTTAAAAATTTAAATATATTTAATCAAAATTTTGATGTGGATCTGGAATTATTTTAATATATTTAATCAACTTAAAATTTAAAATATTTTAAATTAATATATTAGAACATTCACTCACAACACTTAAAAGAATGATAATTAATATAAATTTATGGTCCATTGTAAAGAAAAAAAATAAGTGTTTAGAAAATTCACATATAAATCAACAATTTAAGGCCACATAATTTTTTTTCATTGAATGAACAAAATAATTTTTGATAAAAAAATAGTATTTTTGCAAAATAAAAAAATAATTTATAATATTGAAATTCTAGTATTGAATGACTATATAATATAAATATTAATTAATTAATAAATATTATACTTTTATTTATAGAAAGTGCATTTAGGCGAGAAAACTTCTTATTACTATTTATAGTGACTATCTTACCTTTTGATATAATATATATTAAACTTGTATATTATTTTGTGGGACTATATAAGGAGGTGAAGAGTATGCTAGAGTGGACTCGATCCTTTATTCCAAATCGGTGTTCCATCTCCCATTCCACCCATTAATTAGTTGCCCCTTATCTTACGATAATCTCAATAAACAGGAAAAGTTCTACCACCAAATCATGCATTATTACAATTTTAGTAGTCAATCATCAACACACCATATTAATTCACAATATTTTGGGAATAAACATTGATTTAGCGATAGATTCAAAGATTTTAATACATAATAGAAATTTCAAAATTTCATTCCATTTAATCCCCTAGAATTTGTTTCGTGTATCGGATTGAAAGGACATCTGTGTACGTGGTTAATTAGTTTTTATTCTTTTTCTTTGCTCTTCACGGTTTCTCTTCCAATCTTCTTAAGAATTCATTTTTAGGGGGATTGGAATGCAAACTCCATTGTTGGTTGAAGAGAAGTGATGGATCGAGTAGAGGGAAGAAAGACGTATGCGGCCGGATAACTTTGCTATGCAATGTAAACTCTCATGATGAATTGAATCGGAAAATAATTGGATGTTATTTGTGTTTATAGATTATGGCTTGACTGAATTTGGAATTGAATTTTTTTTATGTGAAGTCCAATTACATTTTCGATCGAAAGTGATTGCTGGAAGGTAGAATCCAGTGATTATTGTTAGGGAATGGTTGTTATAAAATTTATGTAATTTTTAATTGCACGTGGCAATCATCCAACGGTTGAAACAGAAGATGGAACACCGACTTTGAGTATAGGATCCCATCCAAGGAAGATGGAGTCCTGACTTGATAATTGCTAGGAGACATTATTTAGGAATTGATATGGATATATAATATATGAATGCAATTGAAGTAATTATGTGTGTGATCAAGTAGAATTTTGACATAAAAAGAAGGGTTAATTAAAATTAATTCCTAACATTTGAAAGTTTTAACAAAAAAAAATCAATATTTTAATAATTTTAATTTTAATTTCAACGTTTAAATATTTTAACAGAAATAACCCAAAGTTTAATAATTACAATTTAAGTCTCAATATTTGGACAGTTTAACATAAATGATCAAAACATTATCAATGAAAATACTATTTTGGTCTATTTCGATCATGTTTATTCTTAAGTGAGCTATTAAACATATATAACGGACTGACATTTTTATCAAAAAAATGACAAAAATGATTTTTTTGGGTGAAAATATTGGGCCATTAATTTTTCTCTATTGGAATATTGTGAATTAAGTTATAATTATGAAACGTTGGATTATTTCTATTAAAATATACAACTATTCAAATAAAATTGTAATTATTAAAATATTAGTTGAAAATGAAATACTCCCTCCGTCCCGATTATATAGTCCCTTTTACTATTTTAAGGTGTCCTAATTATATAGTCTCATTACTATAAACATTATTAATTTTCATAGTAATTGACAAATAAACCCTTGTTTAATCTTGGAAATTAAAAAAATAATAACTTAAAAGTTGAAAGTCATAAATATTCAATGAGGGTGTTATTGGAAATTTAATTTTAATATCTTGTTTTCATAAATATTTTTAATTTACGTGCGATGAGAAATGAGGCTATATAATTGGGACGGAGGGAGTAATTATGCGAAATAGAATGAAGAAGTTAGGGTAGGGTGGTGGCCCACAGCCCACTCTGGCATGGTGGCGGTACACTAGAAAACGTCTGCGCAATTTTATCTTGTTTATGCCCACTGCATGTCTGCACTAGATGATTATTACGCGGCACCCCGCAGCTGCTGCCACCCCCCTCCCTCTCTACGTGTCCACTCTCTCTCAACTCAACAAATATAATTATGTATATATATTGCCCTCATACATATCATATATCATATATCCCCCAAAACACACACTGCACTGACATGGCCAATTCCTCTAGAATCCCTCTTCTTCTGGTGGTCGTCCTCGCCGTGGCCGTCTGCGCCGCCGCTGTCGGCGGGAAAGTGGGAGGGCGAAGGCAGGTGAAGAACGTTAAGGATAACAAGGAAGTACAAGAGCTGGGCAGATACTGCGTCGGAGAGTTCAACCGCCGCCTGCAGGAGAGGACCAACGCCAGCACCACCAAGCTTCTCGTCTTCTCGCATGTCGTGGAAGCCGAGACGCAGGTCGTTTCCGGAATCAAATACTACCTCACCATCTCCGCCGCCACTTGCGACGCCGCCGGACCGCCCATGACTTTCAGAGCGGTGGTGGTGGTCAAATCCTGGCTGCACTCCAAGATTTTGCTCGACTTTGCGCCTTCTGATGATCAACCTCCCACCAGCACCAAGTAAAAAAGATAGATATAGCAACCAATAAATTATTAAATCTTTTCCTTTTCCGGTATTTTATCGTATGTTTGTACCTTACTCTATTAATTTTTGTTTTCTTTCTTCTTTTCTTCCTTTATTTGGTGACGCATTCACCACGGATAATAATGGACGACTAATGAGTTATTTTCCCTCAAATTAATTATCATATCGCGCCTATACTTTGACAAGAGGAAATCTTCAATTTCATTCGAAATATATGTTGTTAAGATTTAACATACGAATTTATTAACAATATTCAAATATAGTTGTAATTTTCATATAGTTTTGTAGAAAATCTAAATTCAGATGCCGTATCCATTCCAAATTTATTAACTATAAATTTCGATTTACATCAAAATTAAAAGTGCACTTAATGATTTGAACTTGATAAATTTAATTCAGTTGGGTTTTCCCCTTGATTTTTAAATATGCTTTAAGTTCTATGCAGTTAGTTTTAGTATACGAATAAAAATGATGAAATTCTATTCTAGGTTTAAGCTAAAATTTCAATGATAAAATCAGGTAATATAAATGTGTTGTGTTTTAGTTTCAGTATCTTCGCTACATATCTTTAGAAATGTTTTGACGAGTTATAACTTTTCTCTCTCTCTCAAATTTGTGTAACATAACCATATAATTAAGTAGTGTGTTAAGTGTTAACAAGCCTTTTTTTTAATCAATTTATTTAAAAAAAAAAACTAAATGACTATTTCAGTGAAGGCCAAAACCTGCCGAACAGTTTTCATTTGTCTCAAAATTCGGTCCAAATCCGCCCCCCGTCCCAATGTCGAGTGCGGCGTGTACAAAAACAAAATAATTTAAAGACTTTATGCGGTGCACTTCTTGTACGGTCTTCTGATTATTAACAAATGAAAATTGTGGATGTGGATTACATATCAATCGTTGCAAACTTTAGTCGTGGATTATATCTAAAATTGTCACTTCGATTTTATACCTAATGCAGTGCGCTAAGCGTTACGTTCTTTCCACTGCAAAAATCACATTTCTAATTACATGCATGTGCACAAAACTTGTGGTTTAATTAGTAAACACCGAACTATGATTATGCTCGTACGTGTTAGTTCTTCCAGTTATCGTGTACGTTTTCAATAAATTGTTTCCGTACAACTTTACAACTAAGAACATTTCCAAGGTAGCAGCTGCCGCTTTGTTTTTGCCATTTCAATCTACAACCCACCGCCACTCCTAACTCTATTCCAAGGTGAGTGAACGGTATCTCTTTACATGTAAAAATATACCTTTTTTTTCTTTTTTTTTTCTCCTCTTTTACATTTGAGTTTTTTTTTTTTTATTGCACTAATTTCTTCTTTAATTTTTGTTAATATATTAATAATGTAACTTATGTTATTTTTAGATTTAATATTATGTTTAATATCACTTAATATAATAAAAAATCATATAATACAATCATAAAAAGTTAAAACACTTAAATTACAACCAAATAACATAAAAAAATATTACATTATATTAAAATTACCATAATAGTACATAAAAATAACATAACATACATTACATATAAAATAATTGCTATTAAAATGTAATTTATGATTTTCTTAATACTAGTTCCTCTTACAATGTAATTCTTGATTTATATTATTAAATGTAGGTCTTTATGTTCAAATAAAATTTAGTTTTGTAAATTAATTTAAATTATATTATTTTTAATTAATATTAAATATTAAACGTAAATATATTTGAAAAAATAAATATTAGAAAATATAAAAATGAAATATTCCATTATATGGTGAAATGTAGAGTTAATGGTTGGAGATGAATTTACTTCCACACTATATTTTCCTCTACAATAGGATTAGATGTAGAGTTGATGTAATTAAATGACCTCACTATGCCAAGCATCCATTTTAAATTACAAATTGATTTCGACATTTACCCCATTTTACTTATTGCATTAGTTGGAGTAAATAGATTCAAACTTCACCATGTTTATGAAGTTCGAAGGTAGTTTTTAGCTAAGTAGATAAACTGAGGTTAGATAAAAGGAACGGTTTATATAAACGGAGTGAGTTTCATTGTTATCAAGTCCAAGCCAAGACTGACCAATTGAGTGAGTATTCATTATCCAGTCAAGGACAACTCAAGAGTCGTGAACACAGCCATTCATCATCGTTCACACCAGTACCAATTTACCACACATGGAGCGCTATCAAAAGTCACTCATCTGATCAACGCCACTGATAGGCCCGGTGAAGGTGAAAGGGAGTCGGCTAAACATCTTAACACATTGCTGAGACGAGACTGCCTTCATATGCACCCAACAGACTAAACAAATATTAGTATGACGAGCAACATGAATTACTAGAAAACTACCTCTATATCGCGGCACTGAACACATCCCACGAGCAAATCACGCTCGCTGGCACTGAAATTACATACCACCACAACATTCCTATGTGATCTCACACTGAATCAGAAATCAAACTGAGATTTTGACCAAGCAGCGATGTAGCAGTAGTAGATTTGAAGACTCCCCTCAATTATGGTACCATGCTTACCAACTTGATTTAGTAAAACAGTCATTTTCACTATTTCAGAGTAACATGACATTTTTAGAGTTAGATACTAGTACAGCATAGTCTGAAGTCAATTCACACTGTTAGACCTTCAAATCATCATATTATGAGGCTCGGCTCTTTCTTTTATCTACAGTCCCGTTTCTTTTCTTATATATCTACCGATCATATGGAAATTCCAAATCATTCTCGGCAACTTTGAACGGCTGCGGATGTTGGCCTGAGCAGTGCAGATTCCACATCTTGAAGTAAGCACGCTCCAAATTTCTCACCTGAAGAATAAACTCAAGTTTACAAGTCAACTCACTGTGAGAGCATCTAAATCAGCAGGTAAAAGATCCTCGGTAGCAGTTTGCACGCAAAATATCAGCAATATGCAAAAGAATAATTAAGAGTCATGGCGCTACTAACCCAGCGTGCTGTGTCAAAAAGAGGACAGGTTAAGCGTGAGGCCTTCAGCTTGTTGGTAAGCTCCTGAAGCTTTGCACGATTAAGTGCCAAAGAAACTGCCTTCTCTTCATACTCTTTCATACTAATCACATTAAGCGATGAAGCACATGAGAAAGGTATACATCTAAAGAAGACCAGTTAGCACAAATAGCACTAGAGAAGAAAGCAAGCAAGAAAGAGAAAGAGGTCGGGAGCCCAGGTACAAAAGAGAATCACATTTAATTGATAATAGGTGACAACACAACGCATACCAAAGCATCAGAAAAGGGGTGACAGAATACAAAGCCAAAAAGAGTAATTAAGAGGGAAAATAAAAAAGAACAAACAGAACTGAAATGCAAAGTCAGAGATTTCTAACCAATTTATCACCACTTCGTAAATTTGGATACAAGTTGAGACACCTACCTATTCACAATCATCTCTTCCCCTACTCCGGTTGCCAAACAAAGTGAACCAGCAACCCTAGTAGCCATTTTCTCGAGAGGAAGAGTAACCATAGGTAGACCTGCCCAAAGAATATCCGTCCCAGTAGTATGTGCATTGCAAAGTGGCCTATTCAACATTACATCAGAATCAGTATGACATCAGAGTTAAGTAGGAAATTGAAACATTCCCCCCCCCCCCAAAAAAGTAGGGAGACTTCAAAGAGATTTCAGTTGTCTAAAAAGCTCAAAAGAGAAGTAAATAATAAAAAAAAAACATACGTATCAAGAAAGAGGTCTGCTAATGCACTGCGCCTTATGTGCTCCTGTTTCATTGCAACTTCTGTGAATATTATTTGGTCTGGTTGCACCCCCTGTGCAGCAGCATCTGGATACAAAGTAGATTTTTAGCTTATGTAGTTCAAGAACAACTTTTGTTACTGAAAACAGTCTTCTTCAACATAATCCAGACATAGATGAACATACAGGCACGGAGCCTCATCTCGCCTGCTGCTGGAAATCTGAGAAGCCAAAGTGCACTGTTTGGAACACGCTTAAGAATATTGCACCTGAGCACATTAAAGAACATTCCTAATCACATCGGTGATTTGCTAGATGGAAATTTACTAACAAAATAATTATAACCATACAATACCAGGTTGTAAAAATATCAGGGTCCATCTTGTAGAGTTGATTGAAACAAGCAAATATAAATTTGTCTTCAGGCAACCCATAGTCTGATCTCTTAGGTTGGCAGTTCAGATCCAGTACATCGAGATTTTTCTTAAAGAAATTGCAAAAGGTGACAGTCAGCGTATAGATATATTCAAGGTCAACCAAAAAAATAGTTTTTTTTTTTTCATAAGAAAAAAGGAAAGGAGAAACTCAATGTATACCTGTTTATAATCATTCACAAAATAGCAATGAGGTAGATGGACAATCTTCTCAGAGTATATATTTGAGTAACACATAGGTGACACAAACTGCAATGAAAACAAGCGACAAGTTAGGGAGACGACCATGAAATTTGAAATTGGGGCAGGGTATAAGCACTCAGATCGAAGGGGAAGACATTGATCAGAAGTTGACACAAGAAAGCTAATAACACAATGTAAGTACGATACCTCATCAGTAACCAAATAATGTATGTAGTTTGCTCCTGTGGTCCCAGGAAATCCCATATATGAAACCTGAATGGGAGCAGGTTGCATGGCAAATATTTCATTTCTTGCCCCCTGCAGACAAGCAGACAGAACAATCACTATTACATTCAGGATCCGATCCCAGAGGAACAAAATGTACTAACCAAGCAAAGAAGGTTGCCAACAGGAACAGTTTGATACCTTAGTGTAGCCATTGAGGTTGATGAGAATCTGTATCTGATTCTCATTAATCATCCTTGCAATAGTGTCGGATGCCATAGACGACACATCAATAAAATGCTCAGCTTCTGATTGGATTCTTAGCCTCCATTCAGAACCATCATTTGGACTTAATGCATAGCAGAAAATCTACAATAATAAAAATCTTATAGCACCAAAAGACAAAAATCCGAATTTAATCAATTAAGATACATAATATACTAACCTCAATATTATCTCTGTCATGCATGCCAAACACCGAACCCATGAGATGTGACAAAGGGTGGTTACCAAAGTCGCTGCTCACATATCTGTGAAGTACAGAACACAGTAAGCAGGTTTATTCTACACAAAAAAGAGGGTTCTTCTGCAGCATAATAGAAATTGTCCATGAACTTACCCTACCCTTAACCGGCCATTCCTTCCTCCACCCCTTATTGGTAGTGGAGGAGGATGGTTAAAAGGAGGAAGTGAGTAACGGGATGCAACAACAGAACAATGCGCAGCATATTTCCAACTGCATGTATTAAAACCTCCCAAGTTACAAAATCACAAATGAATTTGAGAAAAGCCCAATAGAACTAGTGAAGTCCCTTACCTGATCTCAAGTGCGAGCATGGGGTCAAGGGGATAAGCTATCGCATGGAAAGGCTGCACACTTGGAATAACTGACATCTAAAATAAATAAAAAGTGGGTGATAAATATAAGGAATAAATGAAGTTTATATTTGATTCAATCAGGAAAAGAATCGTGGTCGCCAAATTGAGATGGGGCTAGAGAATCTGATTGTGCAGATTTAGCAAAACCTTGATTTGTCTTCTAAGTATCACTTCAACTTCAACAAACATCTTGTCCCGGTCTTCCCAGTCGCACACACACTGAGGTGAATGCCATTCAAGAAAATCATATTAGGGAAGGATCAACTAGTCACTACTTTGAATAAAAAAGAGACACGGGTCGGGGGCCATACAATCACAAATATATTCACAATTATGCAAGAATTTTGTACATTAACAAGCAAGAAAGTACTAATTGTACAACTGCGTCAATTATATAACAAATACTAAATAGACTAGAACATGGTTATCTGACATCATGGTACATAGGCACTGCGGAAATTCAATTACCGAGTAGTATGAATATAATCTGTCAAACAATATAGTAAAAACAATTTCATGCTCAACAGATCTCAGTAAATTGATTATCTTGAACCTGTTCTTGCAGGTCTAAGGATAAACAGAAAGTCATTCTACAATCTTGTCAGTAAAGAAAAATTCATATCTTCTGTTCTTTAGATTTCTTCAGATTCTTTCCTAGGCCCTAGCACCAAGATAAAATTTCTATAAAAAATCATTTTCTAGATCCAAAATCCATTTTAAGATTCTCAGATATCAACACACAATGGATTCCTTTGGCAGACAATGCCAATGCCACTCTCGGATAGGCTCAAATTATGGAAGTGCACTCTTCACGCCTACATGTAACATGGTGCAAGGAAACAGATCTATGACATGGTCTACTTGCAATAAGATACACTAATTGGATTAGCAGCATAATCAAAAATATGTACATCTAAACTTTTATACACGCACACGGTCCAAGAAACTTCCGGTAAAATTGGACCATTAAAGAAAATCGGTCAAGATTTTAACTGGACAGGGAATTCTTAAGCAACTTTGGCCAATTCACCTCTTATTATTTATTTCTATTTTATTCTAATTGACAGTTTATCTTATTGATTATCAAACAAAAGCCTCATTATATCATAAAACTTGTTCTTGAGTCCCCACCCAGTACTTTCAGCATGGACAATTCTTCACATTTTATAGTTTTCAAGTCCCTGATAAAACAAT
Organism: Perilla frutescens; assembly: GCA_026008535.1. Classification (NCBI taxonomy): domain Eukaryota; kingdom Viridiplantae; phylum Streptophyta; class Magnoliopsida; order Lamiales; family Lamiaceae; genus Perilla; species Perilla frutescens. Next base: position 9,510,871 of record BRKX01000013.1, on the reverse strand, counting down.
GTCACACAAGCACTAAAATTTGGCAGAGAAGTCGACGATTTTCCATTTTCTGGAGTTAAACTCTGATCATTAGTTATACCAAGTTGGCAACAAATCAAGCTTCTGACATGAGCAATTCACAAAATATGCACATGTGAGAACTCATGAATACTAGCAGGAAACAAACAGAATTAGATATTCATGTAGATGAGTGACTGAATGTTTTACTTCTTTGATTTTCAGAAACATCAAGAAAGAACAGCCAAAATAAGTTTTAATGAACCTGCAAAGTGTGAAGCAGGTTACAAGTTGCCTCTGGAAAATCCGGACGCAGTGTCAATGCTTGCCTATAGCTCTTGATCGCAGCTTCCACATGACCACTGCAGGTACCCAAACAAAGGCATGTAAAGCATATGCCATGCATTAATCAACCACCAAACTGTCCAAAACTCTAGTGAAATAGATTTTCAGAAACGTAAAACACTAAAATGGTTCTAGCTAATAGCTTCTAATGGCAGCTTCCAGAAAGCACTGCAGGTAGCAAAAGCAAAGGATAGATGTGATTTGCTAGACCTGCAGAACTAGTTCAAACATATCTGCTGGAGAGGACATAAAATTATACCTATCCTTGTAAGCTGAAGCTAAATTAGCATGAGCCTCAGCCATGGTTGGTCTGATGGCAATAGCACGCAGATAATCTTGAATTGCTTCATTTACTCTTCCAACTTCTTTGTAAGTGTTACCCCGATTGACAAGTCCATCAACAGCTAATGGATCAATTCTGAGGACCTCATTGTAGCAGGATATTGCATCTGGATAGTTACCCTGTGGTTCAGCCAAACAAATTAGTTGCATCTCTCTCATCAACGTCATGCTAAAGCATGATTTAACAGATCAACATCATTCACTACAATCCTGCAAGAATTCCTAGTAACAAAAGACACATTTTAATTCTACTAATATGCCCCTGCGCAAAAAAAAGGAAAGGAAAATGACTTCATACCTGCTGTTTGTATATTATGGCTAAATTATTGAAAGGAGCAGAAAGCCCAGTGGTAACAGATAATGTCGCCTTGTAGCATTGAGCAGCAGCACTCATCATGTTCCTTCAACATACAGAATACATATTTCATGACCAACACAGCAAAGGCAAAAGAAACAGTCTATGAAACCCACACATATCAGCACAACTCAGATTGATATCAAACATACCACTCCATATAAATATTTCCAAGATTGGTAAGTGCTTGAGGGTGACTAGGTTGAAGAGACAAGCATTGCTTCATAAGCAAACATCAAAATCAAAATTAGCACATGCAGAAGATCAGTTACATTAAAACATTTTAATATAACTGAAAGAAAACTAACTTGATAGCAGTGGATTGCTTCCTCTACTCTTCCAGCATCTTTCAATGCATTACCCTGGTAATCAAAGTAAATCCAAAACAGAATAACCAGCTAAAATGCTTGAGAAATAACCTAAAAGAATATCACTGAATGAACTTTTAAAATGGACTCCAAACCAGATTATTGTATGCCTCCAAAAATCCAGCATCGCATGCAATAGCTCGCTTGTAGTTAAGTATAGCCATATCAAGGTTACTCTGCTCATAGTATACACTAGCCAAGTTGCCTGCAATAGTTGCTCACAACATCAAAACTCTGAAACAATTGTACATGAAGCACTTCATCAGAACATTTCTAACAATTTCTTGAAATATTAGGTCATTTTATAGCATCTGAGCCAAGCTGGTAAAATATCTCATTACTCCAAGAAAATGACGGCTTATTATCAATTCATAACAGCAACAATTATGCACTATTTGCATTTTGTGACACTCAATGCTTCTGGAGAGTTACAAAACCATAAAATAATCAATTTCTATTTAATAAAAATCTCATTTATCAATATTAATTTTTTTGTGTAAAATCCTTTTCATGCACTTATATAGCATCATGATTTAATATATAGCACGGGAATCAGAGGGAAAAATAGGTGTTTTTTGCGTGCTTATGCAAGCATCAGAACAGAAAGAGAGTCATGTAGTAGCATGTCAGACATGAAAGAAGATTTTCCTGCAATTACAGATTGGAGCTAGCAGGCATCTTATTTGGAGAGAGAACATAGAAGACATCTAATTATGTCATGTACATGAGCTCACAAAGAACAAATTAAACCTTCAGGACACTGGAAAAGAAAGGTGTAAGAGAGAGAGAGGGTAGTTCCTTTGGCAAGCCGTAGGAACTAATTCATCAAAAAGTCAGGCCGGACTATGTGGACTACTTGGTGTATGATGCGAACAGAAGGGTAACAGATGTGGGCTGATACCAAGGTTATAAAAAACGCACCAAGCTGCCGCCTCAAGGCATGCCTCGCAAAGGTGCTGTCGGAAATCACCCCCGAGGTGCTGGCCCACTGCCTTCCCACGAGGCTTGAGCCTCAGTTCGGCTGAGGCAAGGCCCGCCTCTCTGAAATTGCTATGAGTTCTAATTTTTTTGGGCTGATTTCATATTGGGCTTTGATTTATTGGACTCAAAACATAATGGGCTTTTATCTATTTGACTAAAAACATAAAAACCCCAAGTTTTCTTGCTGCTCATCTCCTCTCTATCTCTTCATCTGCACAGCTCGTCTCTCTCCTCTCCTCTCCTCCAGGTCGGCGCACACGAACACAGCTAGAGCATGCTGTTCTGTCTTTTTATTTCTTTTTATATGTTTTGCTTGAGCATATGCTTCTTGATTCCATTTTCATAAGACATTTAAAAGTGTTAGTTTTTAAGTAACATACTGCTCTTTTTTTCATATTTACATGTTTAAATGTAGGAAAAGGGAAAAAAAGTCCCAAGGACTTGTGGATGAGGACTTTGATGAGGAAGAGGAATCAGGTGCAAGCATGCATGTAGCGAGTTTTACGAGCATTTTTGGGTCAGATGGGATTGGTTCCAGGTGCCCCAACACAAGGCATCAGCTAGCGGCACCATGGTGCAATGGGCCGTGCCCTGTAAACTTGTGTTGCCTTTCTCACACAGTGTGTATCAGTTGCCGTGTTTTGGTTTGCCTATCCACTTGGGAGTGTGATTGAGTGAAGGCTGACTAATCTGAAGGGAAGATAAGGCTGCATAACGCGCAAAAAGAGTAAAAGATCATACCCTAAAATCACCCTTGTGATAAGAGCTTAAGGGATTACCACTCATTGCAACCTACCAGGCACCTTCATTTTTGCATCTAAACGATTTGAAGGCCCACACATATTAAACCCAAAAACAAGACATAACAATATAAAGCTCAAAGTTCAACAATTCTATAAATAAGCCGATATAAGCACATACTCCTGAGTCAACTTACCCAATTGCAGTTAGGGTTGGAAATGACAACATCAAAAGTTAAAGCAAAAGCCTAGACATACATATTTAAATTGCTCCTTTCCCATGTACATAATAATACAATAGTTAAAAAGGTGAACCACATAGTATCTTGGGGGAAAAAGCCTGCCCTTTATCAAAATGAGAAAACAGTCTGGATTTAACACAAAAAAGGAAAGATTGAATCACTCACCAAAAGCCATAGCGCTGTCTGGTCTTGACTGCAGGGCTCTTTGGTAGCACACAATAGCCTCTTGTGGCATTCCCAATGCCTGGAGAACACAAAGAAGACTTGTCTTACTCCATAATCTTACCCTTGCATTTGGAGCTACCCAACCATACAAGCAAAACGCATAAATCTAACCTTGTAAACATTTCCGAGATTTAAGTAGGCATCAGAGAAGTTTGGCTTCAACTTGACAGCTTCCTGGAAATACCATGAAATACTGTGAGAAGAGAGCACAAGAGCACACCACCAACCATACCCCAAACCAAACCAACACATATGCACATACACAGCAGGGTCATGAAAAGATTATATCCAAATCGACTAAAGTGGCTGTTCAACCTTGTAGTACTGCAAGGCCCGATTAAGATCACCAGCCTCCATAAAAAGACCAGCAAGATTGGACCATGCAATGGCAAAAGTTGGTTGTATTCCAAGAGCATCCAAATAACAATTGTATGCCTGGAAAAGGAAACAATAGTAAGAACTTCTGAAAAGAAGTATGATTAACAAATGGATATCACTGCAGCCATAATTTACCTATAAAAGTAGCTGCACGAAGAAGGAACAAATTCTTAGGAGACCAACATCCTCTTGTAAACAATAATATTGATCATTGGCGGACCCAATAATTTCACGTAGAGGGTCCAACAAATTATAATATTATCATATATTAATATAGAACTATATAAAATCAAAACTTATAACAGTTTTGATAAAGGAAACCCAGTTATCTAAGACATGTTAATATACCATGTAGGTCCACCAGCGGTATGTTTCGGAACAAATATAAATATAAACATAACATCTGGGAAACTAGACAATTCGATAAAAGAACCTATAAGGCCGTTCAACCAAAAACCATGACCCATAATATCATGAATCTACTAAGACAAGACAAAACAAAACAAAACAAAACAGAACAAAACAAAACAAAACAAATAGTTCAAGAAAACATGTTTGGTGGAGAAAATTTTCTCATCTGCTAACTCACCTCTTGCACCAAACCTTGAGCTTTCATTAGATTTCCCAGGTTACTATGGGCATCAACCTAAGACAATTAAGTTGACATAGAAATGAGAAATACAAACATGGATTTCAGGCAATTATACTAGACAAGTCTTAGATGAAAGTTACCAAACGAGGATTTAGAGCAAGTGCTTGACGACAACATTGAGCAGCTTCAGTGAACCTTCTCTTACGCATGTAAGCACTAGCTAAATTTGACCATGCATCAGCAAAATTAGGTCGGAGCTGCAAATAAATTTAAAGAAATGCAGTTATTAATGCAAATATGTGCCAACTACCTCATCCTTAAAACATTTCCATATCATTTCATAAATTTGGAAGGAACATTTAAAGCCGATAAACAGACAACAGTCCAATTTGACTAACCAGTTACAAATTTAAGGTATGAGACAGAACCCAGAAACCATAGCACCACAACAAAGAAAATCTACTAGCCACAACAATAATTATTCAGCTAAAGAAAGTTGACATTATCGTTATGTAATTGGCGCAGGAGACATCCCAGGAAGAACAATATGAACCAACTAGTAGCCCATGTCTTGATTATCAGAACATTACAGGAACACATTATCAGTGATTCCACTCAAGAAAAAAATTGATAGTGCGCATATTTGCAAATTTATTTGTGTTGCTTTTCCTCATTATATTTTGAGTTTTAAATGATTAATATTTGGATCTTGATCATACTTTGTGTGAATTATGAAAATTTATGAAAAAGAATGCAAAAGCACAAGGTTTGACCAAGTTTTCAATTAAGAAATTTTGAAGCCCAACTCTTGGAAGCGACCTTCAAATAAAGCATGGGGTACACACTCCAACTCTAGAGTACAAAGGAAAAACTGACGCAGTCAACGCATAAGATGAGCATACGCCTTAACTGCAGAGCACCCTGCTGGAGTCTTACTTGGAAGGTACCCCCCCCAAAAAAAAAAAATATTTGATTTTGGCTTGCATAAAAAGGATAAATTTTAGTTTACCAATCCCTGTGGAATTGACCTTGTTCATCACTATCGCAAATCTAATGTGTAGAACAAGTTTTAATTTGGTGGGATTCGACACCAATAAAAATCATTGTGAAATTGCAAGATTTTAAAAGACTCACTTCCACAAGGTTTCAAATCTTGAACATACAATTATTGTCACTATTTTCAACTAATAGCAAGGACGGTTATGTGAGAGCAATATCGTACAGGTTCCGACACTGGTAACATTCAGAAAAGGAAGGAACACACGATACAGTGAATTTGTAAACCCATTTTATGACCAACCAGTACCACTAAAGTCATATTAAGCTTCTCACAGTGTAATTATAGGCTCAGGCAATAAAAGAATACCAATACACAGTGAAATATAAGAATACCAATACACTGAAGGTAAACATAATGGATTTGTAAATTCAAGTTCTTCAAGACAATCAAAGGGAACAGATCACAAGAAGTCGGGCATTCAAGGAAAATCTCCAAAGGAATTGCATTGCACCATATCTCATGCTCATATCAATTACTTTGCATTCCTACCAAATGAAAGATCATGTAAAAGATCCTCTTCTATAAGAAGACAAACCTCAATTGCAATCAAGTAATAGCGAATTGCAACATCGATATTTCCTTTTTCCTGCCAGAAAACAAGAGCAGCATATTTAACATCTCTGTTAAATCCACATCCAACCTCGTAAGAAAATTGCAAAATATAAAAAAGGGCACCTTCCAAGCATTAGCCATATTTCCATAGCACTCAGCAAACTGGGGATCAATCCTAAGAGCTTCTTCATTCTTTGCAATGCACAAATCAAAGTCGTGCAACTGACAAAAAAAAATCATAAAATCAGTTTCAGATATTTGCTTCCAAAAGGTAAGAGGAAAGAATCAGGTAAATAGGGAACAATCAAAGAAACCAAATAGCAACCTGATAATAGGTTGCACCCAACAGAAGAAGGTTGTCGGTACGACGTGGGTTTCTCTCATAGACAGCCTTGCTATGTTCTAGTGCCTGCTTATAATTGCCACCTTTATAATTTTGATGAGCAAGGTTCAAGAGCATGTCCTCATCAACTACATCAATTAAAAAAAAAATCATTAAGAGATTAATTATTTCCAAATTAAAATGTTAAAGCACTCATGAATCATATAAATTACATGCATAGAAGAATAGAAGCAAAAAGATAACATCATTTATTTGATTTTATATAGTATACATAGCTCACGTATAGAAGCCATCGGTAAAACAGCTAAAGAACCAAGAAGCAAAGTCTAGTTCCATTGAGTTATACATACCCTGTCAACATTTTAGATGATTTAGCATTACACTATCAAACTTTAATACTCTACCAAATCTCAATCATGGATACATGCTTTTCACTTCGGTAGGAATAATAGCAATACTTTTTTCTATAATCAGTATAATCTCTTGAGAATGATAATTTTACTCGTCTAGCAAACATAAAAGAGACTCAGTTATAAACAAATTGTGCATTTACTTCACTTGAATGATTAAGGTACAAAAACATCTGCAGATAGAAAAGTGTCAACTAAATGCAGCAATCAGTTCTCATTCAAGTTGCCTAGTCAAGTATTGTTGTGTATCTGAAAAGTAAGCTTACTGCACCAGAAATCTAATAAGGTGTTATATACTCTTCAAATTTATATTTCGAAGAGATTATCCCAGTTCCACCTGAAAAAGTGTCAAGTTATTCTAAATGAATGAATGATGATTAGATTGATTTCATTCATGATTGAATAAAAAATTAAAGTAAGATTCAAAATTTGTCTTTTCAACGTTAAAAGAATTTTCATAATTTGCTTTCCGGCAAGAGAATACCTAATTTGACAACAGCTTTGTCACACTAAGGAATCATTATCCAAATCTCAGATACACTAGCCCTCATAGGCTATTTTCACACACGAGGTACGAACTAGAAACATCAATTTATTCTTCTAGGTTAAGAAAAAACTTAAACCTCATCTTGGGTTACAATGAATATCTGGTAAAAGAAAAGGAGCTAATATGCAATTTGATATCACAGTTGAAAGGAGCAGACAATAAAGTTCCTTGCAACTAATATTACCATGTTTGCAATACACAATAAGTATTACACTGTCCTAGGGCAGCCATTTCTAATTCCATTAAAACGGACATCAAAACTACAAGCCTATCTTTGTTGTCCCATACCAGTATAGATATTAGTCAGGGAACCACATATAAAATCTAATACCAGTTGGAGTGAGTGGCACTAACCAAGTTAGAACTGGTTTGGCAATAATTCAGAGTGAAACAAGGAATATAAAACCATTTCCAGTTAAATTATAAATGAACATGACAACAAAAGTCAATAATCATGGGCTGCTTTAAATTATCTAAATCATTATAAAAAACCACAGAAAAGTTAAGTAATATACGAAGGTGGTGCGTAACTTCAAGACACAACAAGGTGCAGAAAGTGGACTTTAATTAGCTTAACAGCAGATACATAAATCGACAAACTTTGTGACTTCAAGCACGTTGAGAACCCAAAAAAAAAGTCACCCTGAATTGCCAACCTTTAAATAGTTGCAGGATACACTATTGACTTTTTTACCAAGCTATCCATCAGCAACTGACACAAGAAAAGTTACCAACTTCTTTTCACCTAGGTGGTCTTTGTTTCTAAAATTTATTGACTTCTTAATATAAAGAGATTTTGGGGAATATAGGACCGTTGTGCAAACTTCATCATAACAAATTCTAAATGAAAATCAAAACTTAGCAAACACAGAAAGATTTCTGAAATAGATAGCTAGCATTTTTAGAATCCATGGTAACATTAATTTCAAACTCAAGGATGCACCACCGCCCAATTTCTTAAATAAGAAACGAAAAATCTTACTCAATTCCATGGGTAAATATAGTTAAAAATAAACTAAAAAGTGACACCAAAAAAAATTCGACAGAATCAACAACGGAAAGGAATTTTCTGAAATTGGATGCCTAGATCATCGAGCTCATAAATTTCCGAAATCACACATGATCTTACTCGAACCAGATACTAATTGTAAAGTTCAACCAAATAAACTCAAAACCCTACAAAAAAATAGAACAGCCAAATAAATCAGCTTTTTGTAACTTAACATCATGAAACATCAGAGCACAACTCCCCCACTAAAAACACAGAAGATTTGAACACAAAAATCCAATACAAAATTAAATGACTAGAAACATTAAAAAGCCAACCTTCGGAAGGAATCTCTTGCTTAATATTACTCGAAGAGGTCAAAGCCAAGGACGAATCCTCCCGATGATGATCGGCGCCGACATTGTACGGAACCCTAGCCACATGCTGCGGCTGCTGCTGTTGTAACTGCTGCAGATTGAGGTTGTACTGCCGCGGATCGCTCTGCAACGACAGCATGACTGCCGATCCTCCCGATCACGATCCCCGCAGCCGCAGAATTATAATTATACACCCCGTATTAAAAATTGAATTTCCACAGAAACAATTAAATAGGATTATCGAAAGGAAATTTGGAAAAAGGGAAGGGAATGATTCTGCTTCAGAAGGGTTTTGACATGGGAAAATTCGAGATAATTTATTCAATATCACCTTTCGCAGCTCGAAAAATAGAAGAGAGAGAGAAGAATATATGTGAAAAAGAAGGCGGAGAGAGAATCCCCTTTTCCTCGTATCAGTGTTCTTCCCTTTCGGTTAACTCTCCTTTAACAGCGATTCCTCTAGAACACGGTGATATGGAATGACTCTTTTGTCCTTCACCTTCCTCTTAAATCGCCAAAGTATAAATGTGGATCACTGCACTCACAAAAATTAAAGGAAAAAAAAAAGAGAATCGTTTTTTCTTTTCTTTTTTTTTTTTACTAAAAAAGAATCAAAATATTTATAAATGAGAATAGAATCGAATAAAATTTAACCAAAGAATTATTCGAATGCATTGTGTTAAAAGCTACAATAATATATATTCTTTAGACAATTTGAATATTTCCTTTTGGGATGAGAAAATATTTTGGTAAAGTTTAATATTGTCTTGTAGAAACCTATTCACGGTCAAAACTAGACAAGTGGTTCAATATTAGATGATTAGGTCTTGTCGCAAGTTTTTGTTTGAAACTTTACAAGTTTTTAGATTGTTTTTAAGTTACCTACTTAATTATTTATTTTATGTTAAAAATAATTAAAAATGAGATTTGATTGAGCTCATAAGGTCTTTAAAGTAGTTTGTTAATACATTCGGTTGGCCCAAATGCTAAAGTGTATGTGGTCGTACATTGTCGCACGGGAGAAGTGCGAGTTTATTTATACAAGTTAGTTGAATTGCGTGCAAAACACGCTCTCTCAACTAGGATAAAAAAATATATGGATTTAAAACCTGAAACATGGGTAATTTATCAATTCAAAATCTAAAAGATGAAAATTATAATTCTAGGACATCCAAGATTATGGATTTCAATATCTTTTTTATTTCTTAATTATTTGTATATTAATTTTCAACGAAAATTCCTTTATTAATTATCTATTAATTCTATTAAATAAATTGTTAAAATAAATAAAAAATAAAAAGAAATTAAAATTTATAATTTTTGAACTCGCATATTTCATCTTTTAAGTACTGAATTGATAGTTTTCATCTTTGAATACCTAAATAATAATTCTTCCAGAAAAAAGGGAGAATTCCATGTCCATTAATTTAGGGATGCACGTCCATTTAATTCAGCGAAGAATAATATAATATTGCATGTATTTAAAGAAATATTCCCCCAAAAAAACTGAACTTTATAAGGTTAATTTATCCTTCTCTGCCTTGCTACTTAAGTATAATATTCTTTTCATATTTTTATATTTTAAATATATTATAATTCCACATCTAAAATCAATAACATGGAAATATTCATCAATTAAACTACTTAATCACGCAATTACTAAAAAGTAAATTAAAAAAAATAAAACTATCTGCATTAAGAGCACCAATAGATAAGATGAATCGATATATAATTTCCCATCTTTGCACAAAAAGGGTAAGTTTTTTATTTTATTTTTTTTGTGATGCAAGAGAAATTTAGGATTGCCAACCCGTATAATATATATTGTTGAGACTGGAGAGTACATATATATGATGAGGTGTGAATGTAGGTATCTCCTAATTTGCGTTGTTCAACAATTTAACAACTTGAAGCATGGTAGGCCTCATCCATTGCTGATCATTCGTGCATGACCTCGCAATCATCAGAACTCCAAGTATCTGATACTTCCACGCAGCTACATTAGATAAACAAGGATCCAATACTTCATAGTCCCTTCCATTTGCAAGCATTAACCTCACCCATCCAACAAGATTCCCCCCCTCTCCATCAGCTTGCCCTGTCGGGGGCCGCCCCGTTATAAGCTCCAGCATCACTACTCCAAAGCTGTAGACGTCCCCCCTGCTCGTTGCCACCATGGCCTGACCATACTCCGGTGGTATGTAACCAAGTGTCCCTGCAAGCACAGTCGAGACATGGGTGTCACACGCACTTATTATCCGTGCCAGCCCAAAATCCGACACCCTGGGCTCAAAGTCTGTGTCCAGCAGTATATTGCTCGACTTGATGTCCCTATGGATGACATGCGGAGCAAAGCCGTGATGCAGAAAAGCAAGGCCACGAGCTGCCCCTAAGCAAATCTTGAATCGAATCTGCCAGTCCTTTAGTTCCCGCTTCCTCAGCCATAAATCGAGACTCCCCTTCTCCATGTATTCGTAGATCAGCAATCTCTCGTCTGCAACCACGCAGTAGCCAAGCAATGCCACTAGGTTTTCATGCTTAACTTTTCCAATTGTTTCCATTTCAGCCAAGAACTCACGCTCCCCGTGCACGTGGCCCCCGTTGAGCCTCTTCACAGCTACTGTACGCCCTCCGGGTAACGATGCTCGATAAACTGTCCCGAATCCTCCATCACCAATAATGTGACTCGTGCTGAAATTTTCAGTTGCTGAAGAAATGTCAGCAGCGTTTAGTCTCAGCAACGAGTGAGAGTGCTCGAATGTAGCCATGTTAATGCTCAGAGGCTCCTTCGTTTTCTTCCCCAAAAGCCCTTCCGTTGATGTTGGCTCCGCTCGTCTTCTACTAGTATTGTTGGCATTGCCGCCAAGAATTATGATATCATCCTGTCTTCGATTTCTCCGTTTCAGAAACCCAGCCAACATGATCAGAAAGATGACTGCAACAGCAAGAGCAACAACGCCAAACACTGAAGCACGGGAGCGAATTGGGCTAGAGAGAGAAACATGCACACACATTGAGTTTCCAACGTCCTTGCAGGAGTCGGGGAATTTTCCAGTGAAATTGTTCCGGGAGAAACTGGTGTATCTTAAACCTTGTATCGAGCAGATGTTGCAGGGGAAAGAATCTTGGAAATGGTTTCCCGACAAATCGAGATACGTCAAGCCATCAAGACCTGAAAGGGATGCTGGTAAGCTTCCAGAGAGTGCATTGTTGTGGAGGTCTAACACGGAGATTGATGCAAGATTGGAGACGGAATCATGATCAAGTGAGCCGCTGATCTGGTTGTTACTAGCATTCAAAACCACGAGGGAGCTCGTGGATTCAGCAGTGAGACGGGATGATAGAGAATTCATGCTGACATCCAAATAGGCCAAACTCTTCACACTGAACAGAGAGGGCGGCAATGGACCTGTCAAGTAGTTATTGGAAAGGTCGAGCTTGGCTAAACTCGGCAATTCCCACCAAATATTAGCAGGAATGAATCCTCTTAGTTGGTTGTGCGAGAGTATAAGCCCCTGAAGACTGATCGAAGTGAAAATCTGAGGTACCACCAAACCCGAAAAAGAATTAAACGACAGATCAAGCAGAGTTAAGTTAGGCAGTGACCAAATCCCCTCAGGAATGCTCCCGTTCAGCTTGTTTCCCTGCAACTGAATTTCCTTCACGACAATGCAGTCCCCGATCATGGAAGGAAACGGCCCGTCTAGTTGGTTGTAGGAGAGATCAAGCATTCCGTAATGCTGTGTGTACTCAGAGTCTGGCAACGGAACATCCTGAAAACCCGAGCATATCTCTTGAGGGATCGTGCCAGAGAGCCGATTGTTGGAGAGAACCAAGTTGTCTAGAAACTTCAACTTAGATATAGATTTCGGAATATTTCCTGTCAGTCTGTTTCCACCTAGGTCTAAAGACACAAGCATCGTGCACTCGAACATCTCTGATGGTATTTCTCCATCAATTCTATTCCCGTGCAGAGATAAATTGATGAGGTTTGTAAGCTTGCCTATGCTAGTAGGGATGCTTCCACTTAATAGATTATCATCCAGTTGCAGCCTCTGAAGCGTTGTCAGATTTGAAACAGCAGCTGATAACGAACCTTGAAGCAAATTATCGTTCAACGAGATCTCCATGAGTGTTTTCGACTCCCAAATTGGATCAGGAATCGAACCAGACAATCTGTTCATCGCAAGCTCCAAAGTAATCAGCGGAAGCTTCCCGAGGTAGCCAGGCAGCTCACCGGAAATATTATTCTCAGACAATATCAGGTCTGTGAGATTGAAGCAGCTCTTGAATACTAGAGAATCGATGCTACCAGAAAAGTTGTTGCGCGATAATATTAGTCTCTCCAACAAAGGGGCATTGCATATATCTCCAGACAGTTCACCGCTGAGCATGTTGCCACTCGCATCAAAATGTATCAGTGATGGTAAGTCAAGTGGAGGTAAAGGGCCAGTGAAAAGGTTCTGTGAAATCACGACAGACTCGACGTGCTTCCAGTGTGAGATCCACACGGGTAGAGGCCCTGAGAGACGGTTGGAGTTGAGGAGAATTGAATTGATCGAGCATAACCCTGCAAGTCCGTCGGGTAATGCACCGGAGAATGAATTGAATGACAGATCCAGTATCTCCAGCTTGTTGCAGTTTCCAATCTGTGAAGGTATTGCACCTTTCAGCCCAGAATCTGAAGCAATGAGATAAACAAGATTTCCTAGTCTCCCAATACCTGCGGGAAGCTCTCCGTCGAAATCATTATGTGCTAAGTTCAAGTAACGCAGCTCCCTCAACAATGAAACTTGGTCGGGGATGTTTCCTGTGAAGCGGCAATGGTGCACGTCCAGCACCATCAGCTCTCTCAGATCGCCAACAGAAGGTGGTATAGCTCCGGCGAGAGGATTCCAAGCAAGATCAAGAAATTTAAGGCTCCTCAAATTTCCAATCTCCTTAAACAAAACCCCAGAAAACATGTTCTGGCGAGCAGTGAAAAACGATAGATTAGTAAGATTGGCTAAAGTGGGAGGCAGATTCCCGGTGAACATGTTGGCGCTGATGTCGAGAGAGTGCATCAGCTGTAAGTTCCCGAGCTGGTTGGGAAGAATCCCAGAGAATGAATTGGATCGTAGGGAAAGTTCCTCGATCCGTACGAGGTCTCCGATGGCAGGAGGCAAGCTGCCTGAAAATTGGTTGTTGTCAAGAATGAGCTGTCTCAGGTTCTTCATGGTGCCGATGTTTGAAGGAAGCGGTCCGAAAAAACTGTTGCTGCTGAGATCGAGGACCTCGAGTTTGTCCAGATAATCCCAAAACTGGGGGAAAATCTCACCGGTGAAGCCACAGCGGGAGAGGTTAAGGTGGGTGAGAGATGTAAATTGAGCAAAAAGAGGTGGAAATGGAATATTAAGAGGTGAGGAGAGAGAGCATGCATATGATATATCCAACTTGCTTACTATCAGATTCAGAGCATGATGATCATCATCATCACATTGTATTCCGGTAGTCCAGTTGCAAGAAGGATTGGAAACAACAACGACATTATGATCATCTGATGTTGATCTTCTGTGGATAAATGAGTGTCTAATTAGAGCCTTCAACGAGTGAACAAGATCATCATCGCGGAGTTGTGCCTGTCCCCCAACGGCCACGATGATGATCGGAATGATCAGAATGCAAAAGGATTTCCTCACAACTTGTAAGCTACTCATCATCCTGCAAATCATTCAATACCCACCTCTCTTTAATTTATTCATTCACAAAAAATTCCACAATTAGATGCATTTCGATTATTGAAATAAATAATCAAGATCCTTATTCCTTATATACTACTGCGAGTGAACAACGAATAGGATTACGTAAACAATTCGATCCAAATATTTGTGTACTGATTGAACTAATATGAAGAGCATATACTTAATTAGTTAGAAAATGGAGTATACATGTTTTGGTTCCACAATGAGCATTAATATTAGGGTATGATCGATCGAGATCCTACTTTTTGTGTTGCACACTTGATTTTTTTTTTCTTTTTTTCAATTTTTTTATATCAATTTATTGTGTTTTAATTTAATTTTACACTTATTATGTATGTTCATCCAACCCAATTAAAGTGTCTTATAATCTTTTATTATTTAATTAATTATTTGAAAAACTAAATACTAAACAATTATAATAAACCCTAACTAAGTAGAATTAATGAGCCCCAATAACAAATGTAACAATAGAAGTACAATAGAGGATTTTTTTGTGAGACGAGACAAAATTAAATTCCCATGAATAGTGGCCGATTTCTATCTGAACAATCCGTGTTAATGTTTTGTAATAAGAGATCAGTTGCTCAAAGCCTCAAACTACATCACTCTTGTAGCTGAGTTTAGTTCTAACTTGGCTAAAAAAAAAAGTGAAAGGGCCTTAATTTTTAATACATATATATAATTTGCACGGTTTTTTAATTAAGTTTCAGTTAAAGCTAAATTCTATCAAACGGCTAATGATTAATTCATTCCAACTTATACTCACTCATTTGTTCACGGAGACGCACAAATATATATTTAGTATACCTTCTAGAAAAGTATAAGATAATTCTTAAATCTAGAATGTTCTTAAGGGCACCCATGGGCCATGTAAGTTAATGAATATACAACTTAATTAGCATTTATTGGTCAAAATGCCTATTACATTGTTGAATAAGCAGTAAGAACTCAATAGCACAAGAAAAAGGATAGAATTAAAATTAATATATAATATACATTAATGTTAATTGTATGCTTGCACATTCCAAATTATTATATTTTCTTAATTTGTGTCTTTTATTTCCATTGCATTTTATACATAGTTACATATACATACATATATATATATATGTGTGTGTGTGTGTGTGTGTATTATAATCGATGAATTAGTTAACATCTTATATATTTTTTGACACATGAAAAATAATTGAGCTTGGTCTTGCATGCTGATGTGGATATTCAGGTCTTTTAAAAAAAAAGGCTAACTCATATATTCCATATTGTCAACATGGAAAACAATGAATTGAGCTGGATATTCCATGTTGTCAAAGCAACATCATTACAATTTTAATATAACATATACATTATTATTTATTGTATATAAAAATGCTAAAAAAATTTATTTGTCCATCTAATTAATCTAAACACTCCAAATTAGTTGTTTGTGCACTCACTATTTTCACTAATAGTATTTCCTCAAAAAGGCAAAAACAACACACACACGAGGAGGAGGAGGAGGAGCGCAAAAAGGAAAATAAAGATAATTTGATGTTTGTGAGAGATCTTACAAATATATATGAATCAATATATATATATATATATATATATTTATTTATAGAGAGAGAGAGAGAGAGAGAGTCATGAAGGAAAGAAGATATGCAAATGAAGATAAACGATGAATTCTTACCTTGTGTTGGCGCGAGTCCACAACAACATTAATGAACAACTTCAGTTCAGGAAATTAAAACACAAATATATAAGAGGGAGAGAGAATTGTTCACTTTAACAAGATCTCATAATATATATATATATGTATGTATGTATGTATGTATGTATCGATAAAAAAATTAAGAAAGGAAATTAAAAAAAGTAGACGACAGTTTGAAATATATATATACGATTTGGGGAGGGTGGTGGTGTGGGAGGCGTGAGGTCTGGGTGATGACAGCTAAGGAAAATGTCCATGTATTTTTTTTAATTTACTCACACATCCGATCTGATGATATTCTGACCTGATAGTATTGAGAAGATCTGAATCCGTAATCTTTAATCTCCAAACAATCTCATTCCACCACTAGACTATCCTCACCGTGACAGGAAAATATCGATATTAATTATTTTTGTTCGCACCTACATAAAAGATTAGGTTGGTGAATGGTGAGTCGGACCACGGTTACAATTTACAATTATAGATTTGGCATATAATTTAACGCTCTATTACTCCTTTTTTTTTAAAGACCGTGTCTTCCATACACCCATTATTAAAAAAAGAAAAGAAAAACGTGTGTCGTACACGTGCTCGTATGACTTTTTTTCTTCAATTTTTTGATTTTTTTAAATATTTTTTCATAAAACACTCTAAAATAAAATTATTGAACCTTAAAACTGAATTGAAGGCAACTCGCATGGTGCACTTACCTAGCGCTAACGTGTAAGCTCATGCACAATGGTCACCTAATTAATTTTTTTGAAATAAATATATAACTTAAAATGCAATTACTGAATCCTAAAATTCAAGTGAATTAATTTAATTTTTTTAATCCCGCGACTCGCGTGCAACTCGTGTTTTCAAAATAAATATATATATCCTAAAATGAAATTAATAAACTCTAAAAATTAAAGTTAATTATTTTTAATATTATTAATGTATTGATTTAAATTAAAATTATGAATGATACATTTTAGTGTTATAAGTGATACTTTTTCAAACGAATTTTTTTCATGAGCAGGACAGCTCAACCCGTGACCCACCCGCCCGTCAAACAAAAAGTGATCCATCATGTGGGTGTACGAAATTTTTTGCCTTTAATGTATGTATATATTATATTTATATTTTCTTGGGATACTCTTTACATTTATTTATATATAAAAAAGTAGAATAATCCTTAAAATATAGCAAGTTTAGATTTTTCTGTCTAAGACATATTTCTATATTTAGTGATTTTTTTAATTGATTTTATATTAATTTCCTCTATACTTTAACCATTTTATTTTCTTAATTAATATATTTTTCTTGATATTTAAATCTTATTGTTTTAATCATGTTTTATAATGCTAATCATTTAATTTGGTCTTATAATCACATTGTTTATGCACTGTAGTTTAAAATGCAAATCATTAAATGTATTTTCGTTTTAAATTTCTAAATTTTACAACTTTTTATCATACTATATGGTTTATTAAAAAAAATGATAGTTAACTTCAATATTACTGAAATTAGCAAACCTCACAATTATAAAAAAACCGCACGCACCATAATTAATAAATTTAGGCAACATATTTAATATATTTATTATCAATTTAATTTATATTTTTTTTGAATTAATCACGTCCATTATGCATTTAGTTTCAATGCAATTTTGAATTGACATTAAATTTTTTAAATGTTGTCATATGAGATGTATTATTGATGATTATAAATACTTGCTTGATGTATTATAATTTTTTATTTTGTAATTTGATTTTTATTTGATTTTGTTATATTTCGATGTAGGTAAATGCCATGACATCAAATGATGAACGCGCCGTCTCCCCAAAGACTTTGAATGTGGTTCTTCAAGTCAATTTTGTTCAAGTAGTCTATTATTACCACACATCAAAACAATATAAAATATTTTTTTAAATATATATATGATATTAGAGGTGGCGACGGTTCCGCAACCGCCGGTTCTCGGTTCCAAAAATCAGGAACCGAAACTGCACCTTGTAATCACGGTTATGGAACGGTTCTGAAACTAGAAACCGGCGGTTCCCGAACTGTCGGAACCACCGGTTATACGGTTAGAACCGTTAAAAATAGCACGGTCTGTGTTTGGTGTAACACGGGTCGTGCTTTGCTCTCGGCCTCGTGCTTGTTGTGGGGTATTTTAATTAGCACGGGCCGTGCTATTATAGCATGGTCTGTGCTGTTTTTTTTTTTAATGTTACTTTTTTTTTAATTTTTAATATCTTATCACTTGTAAGTTGTAATGTAAAGCTAAAGAAGAAATATACGTATAATTGATTGATCATGAATGATGAATTTACATTATAATTTAAATAAACTTACAACTTGAATTTATAAATATACAAGTTTACAAAATTATAATTGAAAAATTACTATCTAAGTTCTAAAAAGTCAAAAACTTTCAAAATATGGAGGGGAAATGGGGAATGGACTTGAGCTTTTAATTTTAAGATTATAAGTTCAAAACTCAAAGTCGCAAACTTATAATAATAAAATTAAGTTGCCTACGTATCCTCATCAAGAAATCAAAATCCGCATAGTTCTTTTACCTTATTATACTTACTATTCGGCATTGTCATCAGATTCAATATTGTCGAAATCATCATCTTCATTTATCAATGCACTCTAATCATTCTCTTGTTGCCTTCGTTCCGCCAAAGTCCAATCTTTAAGCAACAATTGTGCTTCAAGACTTTCCAGTGTCATCATCATGCTCGTTCAACATGTAGCCGGATTGACTAAATGCTTGTTCGACCACCACCATTGATGCCGGAACCGCAAATATTTCCTTAGTCAAGATAGACAGTACAGGAAATTATTCTTGTTTTCTCGTCCACCATTGAAGAACATCAATGTTATTTAGATCTTTATCACGCATCTCAATCAAATAGTCATCTTGCAAATATATATCAAGTTCGAAAATTCCCCCCACCCTATTAGATTCTCTAGCTTTTTAAAATGTTTTTTCTTTATATATGTCTTATAATTCTAGTGCTAATTCACTATATATTCCTAAATCAAAAGATGAACTAAAATGACTAGGTTGTGAATCATCATTATTCTCATATGTTTGAACATAGTTCTCAAAAAAAGTTTCTAAAGCAACCTTAAGATTAATTTTAGTTTCATTACCATTTGGAAGTTCAAGAGGCACTAGAGGTAGTGGAAATTGCATAGTTCTATAAGCTTTATAATAAACACCTAACATTCTACAAACAACATCATATTTCAATGAAGGATCTAAGCATTTTGAAATTAAAAATACATTATGAATATTAGTAAGACATTTTAACCACTTAGTTACCATATCATGAACACATAACATGATTTGATTAAACTAACATTGAAATTTTATTTCGATCTGTAGTTGATTGTTTGGATTTTTTATTCGTGATTTGATCAAACATTACATATTTCATCAGTTGCAAAACGAGATTGAATGTGTATTGTTATTGGGAAACAAATTATCTCACCTATTGAATGATGCACATACTTAGCATATAATAATATTTTTTTGGAAAAAAATCATTCTGAATATCTACACGAAGTAATTTCAACAAAGAGAATTTGTGTGAACAACTATTACTAGAAGTAATTTCAGATGAACTATAGACGTACATATATGTTTTGTCAGTTGTCATACTTTGTCAACACTTGAGCATCTGTAGTAGATGTAAAAATGTCAACAAAGATGATTTGTGTGGATATTCATGGTCTTTTGTCCAAAAAAATATATATTATTGTATGTCAATTATGTACATCATTCAATAGGTGAGACAATTTGTCTCTAAACCACAACACACATTTAATCACGCCTTTTAATGGCCTCCGAGTTATGTAGTGGGCATATTAGTATTCAAATATCACGATATTTTTGGTCATGTGATCTCTACCCAACCAGGAGCCTTTGATGCCGAAAAAAAAACTGGCATTGGAATATGTCCACAAAGCTATGAGGCGGGGAATCTCAAGTTTGTTTGTTGTTGTTAGCAAAATGATTGATAATCATGAGGGCATGGAATCTCACGTTTGCTTGTTGTTGTCAACAAAATGGTAGATAATCATGAGACATGGGAAGAATTGATGTCGGTTTATCTCTCTTTCTTTACTTACTTTGTTGATTTTAATTTTATTATCTTACTTTTGGCCATGTTATATCTTATTTTTTAGATATATGATGATTGTATTGAAGATGAATGATATGTTAAAAAGTTCAATTTATAACAATAGTAAGTTATAGCATATTATTGTTCAATTTGTTATATTTTTCACTCAACATGCATCTCACTACATTCATAACATGCATCTCACAACAATCAGTGATTTTGAAATCTCGTCAGCCTTAGCATGTTGGACATGTTGATTTGCGATGCTATGATGTTCAACATCAAAGTGTCTTTTCGACCGTTAATGGTCTGAGCAATAAAGTAATGTTTGTGAATGAGACTACATAAAAAAAAATATTACTCTTGACTAAATTAAATATTTATCATATGTAGAAAAATAACTTATCAGCACACAAAGTTTGTTATAAATCTGAATAAAAACACAAATAAAAAGCACGGTTAATAAAGTAATGAAAATGAAAAATAAGAAATTAGAATAAAAGATAATTATCTCTTTCAAAATAATGAATGCTATAATTTTCCTTCCATAACACTAATTTTAAAATCCATGCAAAAGAGAATTAAGTGTAAAAGATATCTTTCTCACATCCAAAAATAAGAAAACAAAATTATTAAAATCCTATTATATTCCAATGATTTTTCTAACAATAAGAAACAAACAAACCTACTTTTGAAATACTCTATACATGTCTATCAATTTGATCGGAATAACTATCTTCTAGGGCTAGCATAGGTTGTCCCCAATACTATTAGTGTAATTAGCCCACGTTAAGCACTAAGCTTATTTCTAGTATTTTCGTAAAATGGTGGTCCCGTATGTGGGAATATAACCATCATGAATCAATAACAAGAAAATATTCTAGATCTCTCTCTCTTAATTCTCTCTCCTTCTATCCTTCATTATTCTAATATCTCCTTCGATTTCTTGTTTGTCAAGTTTATACTCAAATCACCAGAAAATACAAAAAATAGGCAAACACAAGAATAAAACATGTCAATTTCTACTAGAGGACTTGACATTGAAATAGTAGAGCCAGACTAGAAAACAAACCCCTAAACCCTCCTGCTGCTTACCGTCGTTAGCCAAAATTCGATTGCCATGGCAAGAAACACATCGCACACTCCTCAAAAAATTCATGTTCATCAGTACTTTAAACTAGGAATCAAAGAATTTTCATCTCTGAAAAATGCGGATTCTAAGTAGAAGGCCGATTTCATAATTTTTTATAATTTGACGTATGAAAAGATTTCAGATACGAAAATAATGGGTTACTCAATTTCCAAACAATAGTTTTATATTGGAGATCCCAAAGACAGTGGCAGTGATTCCGATTCTAATGCCGACAACACTCGAATCACACCTTCCAAGAGAAAAAAACATCTAAGCCACCCGATGACACTCCTTCTCCCAAGACCACTCCCAGCTCCGAGAAGCCACCAAAATTTCTCATCTCTTCACCTAAGGAGAAGAGCAGCAGAAAGACACCTGAGGTGAAGAGCGCTGCAGTCAGCACTTCTTCTTCTAAGAAGAAGAACCCTCTTCCTTTTCTTCCTTCTCCTAAGGGTAAGCCATCCAAACCAGAATCTCCACTCTCTTCAACCCAATCTATTTCCCCAAAGACGGATGTTGCAGTTGCACAAGGTGCATAACTAAATGTAGCATGCACAATTACCCGAACCCATGCTGCTGCAATAAAAAAATCTAGCATGAGGGGAATGGAAGGATCCCCCAATCAGTCCAACATCCACAAAAGGCAATAACCATGATGACACGGATTCAAGAAGAATAAAGAAATACAAGAAGATGAAGAAGAATACAGAGGATGATCCATTGGGTAAGGTTAAATTGATTATGTATTACTCTAGTTTTGGTAATTGAACTTGTAAATTAGAATACATTATATGTTAATTATGAGGTTGTAAATTCTTGCAGGGAAGCTGCCAACAGGCGAGAATGTGGAGGATTCAAAGGGTGAGACTAAGGATTCTCCAATCAGGGCAACAAAGTTGGCAGGTGATGCATTGATTATGTATACAAAGAAGTCTAAGAAGACGACGGGTAAGGTGAAGGTTAAATTGTTTATGTATTACCCTAGTTTTGGTAATTGAACTTGTAAAATTGATTATGTATTACTCTAGTTTTGGTAATTGAACTTCTATATCAGAATAGAATACATTATATATTACATTACGAGTTGTAAATTATTGCATGCAATGAAGGGAGGCCGCTTGATCAACCCGAAATCAAGGGCCCTGAAGGATCCACTAAGGACGATATAATAGAGACAATGAAGAATATAGAGCCTCCTTAGGATTCTACAAAGATTGAGAATGTGGAGCTTGCAAATAAGATGGTAGTTAATGTTGAGAATAAGAAGAATGTTGAGGAAGTGGAGGAGGGTGAGGAAGAGAAGTAGGGCGAACCTGTTGGGGTGAAGGAACGATTAGTGATGATCTTAATCCTATCCACAACCGGAACACCATAGTTTTAGGCATACATCTTTTTGATGCATTAATTCATAAAGCTCTTGTCAAGTCAATATTTGATTGAAGTGTTATAAGATTAGTGTAGTCATGTGTCTTTTTTCTAGTAATGATTATTTTGATTTTGAATATTTGTTAGAACTAACATGTTTTTTTTTTCTTCGATAGAAATTAAGTAGCCAACTGAGAGCCGATCTGGAGCATTATTGGTCTAATTTTTTGGAGTAATACGGTGATATATCGAAGTATGAGATCTTTTGGTGTTATCAGTAGATAGAACACGATGTACATTCTGGGTATACGCCAATGGAGTTCTTCAAAAATGCAATGGGTTTCATTAAACCTTTGACGCGTTCAATGGGCTTGACGCCAAGTGGACTAACTATGGTTGGAGAAATATTTGAAGATTTAAAAAATATATATAAGTCCAGGGGGTTGAAAGTTAGCAGAATCCGTACTATATCATTATGTATGACAAGAGAATTTACTCTCTTTGGGTTATCGACGAAACCAGGATTGCTATGAAGTTCAGGCCGCAAGATACATGGAGGGCGCCATATGGTGTTGGCACTCACATAAAATATAAAATTATCCTCCCATCTGATGTGTTAGATAGATACAAATCTCATGCTATACATATTATTCTTGATTTATTCTTGATTGACTCAATTGATCTATCATCCTCTCATTTTATATTTCTTTGATCTTATTAACTAGTTATTTAATTCTGTTTTCTTTTTAATTTCAGAGTCACAAAAAACTTGTTGTACTGGTGAATAGTTTCTACGATTAGAATATTTTGGTTATTCATATTCTATATTATTCCAATTTGATAAACATTGTTGTTTTTGTCAGGTGATCACTACTTGGCTAAGAGCCTTTGATACCGAAAAAGAAAAAATGGCATTGGAACATGTCCATAATGTGATGAGATGGGGAATCTCACGGTTGCTTGTTGTTGTCAGCAAAATCGTAGAGAATCATGAGACATGGTAAGAACCGAGATTGAATTATCTCTCTTTCTTTACTTACTTTGTTATTATCTTTGTTGACATTTTTACATCTACTGTATATGTTCAAGTGTTAATAAAGTATAACAACTGACAAAAATACTTTGTACTTGTGGTTCATATAAAATTACTCATAGTAATAGTTGAAATTATTTTTTATGATAATGGTTTCAACTATTAGTAGGAGTAATTTCAGATGAATTATACCAGTACATGTGCATTTTGTCAGTTGTCATACTTTATCAACACTTGAACATCTACGGTGGATGTAAAATTGTCAACAAAGATAATTTGTGTGGATAACTATTTACCTCCCAACCACAACACACATTCATACCCAAATCTTGGGACGATTCTAAAATATTTCGCTTGTCATAAGATAATTATAATAGATCTAAGAGAAATATATGAAAATCAATAATCTCGCTCAAGAAAAAGTTTGTTTGCATTGGCATTCTCTAACCAGAAAGGGAATTCCGCCTTTGAGAAGATCTCTAATTTCATGCATTTAGGGTAAAGTCAATAGTAACTTCATAGTCATCTTTGCATGCAATCATAATGATAGTTGTGGAGACAATACTCTGAGTAAGCAATTTTAGTTGCAGGTTTGATTTGAGAATCATGATATAGACTTGAGCCTTGAGGGAGTCAAGACACTCGTAGATCAGTACATAAAGAAGATTAAGAAAACTGAAATCATGACTTGGTGCATCCTTCTGGAACTAAATTGTGTACCCAATGTTTATCGAGTTTCTCAAAATGACCACACTTCATGATCTTTCTATCCTATTTGTTCTGTTTGCTTGGATCAAATCAAACCTGAAACTAAAATTGTTAATCAGGTCCCTCAAGGTTCAAGTCTACACTATGATTCTCCGTTTTGATTCTGTAAGTACTTCATTTAATCCTTCTAATCCTATTTGTTCCATTTTAAAACCTTGGGATGATTCTTTAAGTGATTATTTTAAAATGTTATTAAATATAACAAACTATTTATAAGATAAATGTCTTCGGTAATTCATCATGTTTTTTTCTTAAATAGGTAATCGATGATGAACTAATGGCCGAACTTATCGAATACTAACCTGATTCAACATGTTCATTATATAAGAATTTTATGTATTTCCAATTATTCTATTTCCAAATTGTATTTATCATCTTCAATTTCTCATATTGATCAAACTAGTTATGTCAATTAGTTCGTATGTATGTAAAATGATCGTCTTATTGTATATTTACCATATTGGATTTCTCATCCAAAAAACATGATTAGGATAGGATTTCTAATCTGATTAGGATTCTAATTTAAACTTATCTAAAACATTAATTAAATATAAAAAATAAGATAAAGAAAATTTAAACTAGATAGGATAAATTCAAACTCCATCAAGTGATAAGTTCGAAGTGCCACACGACTCTTCACCTTGAATCAATCTTCAATTGTGATAAAACCAATTTGACTTGGTTAAGCTCAATTCCATCTTCGACCTTCTTCCGGACATATCACTGGAAATAGCCTTGTAATTGCTTGGCTCGTAATCACGTGATTGGACATTTCAATAGAAATTCCGGGTTTGAATCATCAATGCTTTGTTGGGCTTCATCAATTCCAATGTGTTCTATGTGTGAGTTGTTAGTGTTAGAATTGCATGTGAGAGGTTTAATGGGTCACTTTGGTATGTCTAAAACATTAAGTCTTTTGTATGAATATTTTTACTGGCCACGCATGAAAAGAGATGTAGAAAAAATCTGTACCCATTGCATAACATGTAAAAAGGCTAAGTCAACATCGAGTCTATTTGGTCTATACACGTCATTGTCTTCTCCTTGGGTCGATATATCTATGAAGTTTATACTTGGTTTGCCTAGGTCTAGATCGGGTAAAGATTCAGTTTTTGTAGTTATAGATCGTTTCTCCAAAATTGCTCATTTCTTTCGGTGTTAAACCCTTGATTTTTCCGATGATACACACTTTTCTTGGTAGATTCGAGTAGTGATTAGGCTTTATATCTTTGGGGTCTGCTCCAGAGCCTATGCTTTCAAATTGTTTCAAATTCGAGTAATGATTAGGGCATCTCCAACCGGCGCCACCTTAGCGTCAAACGGAGCGGTTGCCTTCTTTTCTAGCTCCAACTATCCGCTTTCTCTAGTTACTTTCCAAGAGTCGTGAATAGTACGCCTTTACATGTAAAGGGGTACTATTCACTCGCTCTATCTTTTTTTTTACATTTTTTTATTCTTTGTTTAATTTTTGCATTAATTTTATTCTTTATTTTCATTTTAATGGATATTATAATCTCTAATTAATGTGAAGAGACAAAGTGAGAAAATTTTCAAAATTTGAATTTTGATACTAAATGTGCTCAATTTCTCATTACAATAAGCGAGAAGAGTATTTGTGTATAACATAATAAAATACTAATCAGTATTATTAATTTATTAATTAATACAATAATGACTAATTACTACACTACTCTTGTCTGCCGGCCTGGCCAAAACATAATTGCCTAATTTACCATTTTCATCCAATAAAGGACGCGGCCGCCACTCACAATCACCAGACAGGTCGACCCGGGTCATGGAGTTAAAAACACCCACACTTTATTTTTTTCACATTTTTCACACACACTACACTCTTCACTCTCAATTTTCTTAACCCTCTTTCCAAAATCTTCAAGGTATGTTCGATTTCTTCCTTTTAATTTTCATGTTTATGCAAGATTATGAGTATACATCATGTTCTTAGTATTTTAATTCGTGCAAAATTGTGATTTAGTTAATTATGATTTTAGAGTTTGAATTTGGGGATTTCTTGTAGGAAATATTTATGTTTAAATTAATGATGCAATTATGTTCCTATGTTGTTGGGCATGCTTAGTTTAAGAGGAATTTGTCTAATTATTTAAGCATGTTGACTAATTGAGTAATTATCATTGTAGAGATTTAGCTAAATTGGGTTTGAATGTATTATGTCTACTATGAA
Organism: Perilla frutescens; assembly: GCA_026008535.1. NCBI lineage: Eukaryota > Viridiplantae > Streptophyta > Magnoliopsida > Lamiales > Lamiaceae > Perilla > Perilla frutescens. The sequence goes on along the minus strand of BRKX01000013.1, from coordinate 9,483,979 downwards.
GTTATTCTTAAATATTTGCATTGGTTTAATTGCTAAAATTTGTTAGCATGTGGTATTGAATTGGTTTAATTTAACATGGAATTATTTGGATTCTATTTGTCTACTTTGTTAGATTTTGGTTAACAATGGAGGATGAGTTTATGTTGATTTTGTGTGGAGTTGTGGTTGTAGGTATTGTGTAGAGAACATGGACGCGAATTCGATGGATGCTCATCGAATGGGGATGTCGTTGAGAGCCCAGAGGCACAAAACCCATTAGGCTAACATGCGCCGGTACACAGTTCGACCCAGTCGTTATATTTGCGATGGAGTTTGTCAAGATTTGAGGATAGTAGTACCTGTGTGAGCCCTAATGGAACAAGTGCAGTGGGCCTACATCATGAGACAGAGGTGGCTAACCTATTCGAGATTAGTGTAGGAGTTTCTGAGCACGGTTGCGCACTTAGATGAAGACATCAATTTCCAACTGGGGAATACACGAAGATTGTTGAGCTTCCAAGAGGTCAACATGATCTATCAGACCATAGTCCAAGGCTTCTACGACCCACCTTCACCATTTTGGCTTGGGCGTTTCTGGAGACAGCTTGCATGGGCTGAAGATATGTCATACCAGTTTGCCACCAATCATTCATGGGCACAGAGTATCTACAATCATGTGCTTCGTTATATTCAAAGGGTGATGGCATATTCAGTCTTTGGGCGCCAAAAAAGCAGTGTGGTGCGCACATTTGAGCTCTTTGCTCTGTGGTATATGTTGTCGGGGACCAGCATAAATCTGGGGCGATACTTAGTGGATCATTGACCAGTCAAGATGCTATGTCGAGTACCGGTGAGATTTATCTAGGTGGTCTCATCACACCCATAGCCCTTTATTTTTGTATTTCATTAGAGAGGATAGCGATCGCAGAGGGTTCGATCGATATAGATGCTCGAGCATTGATGCAATCGAGATTTCTCCAGTCATCACATACTCTCTACTTGCTCTTTCAGAAAAAAAGGGCAAATTTCCCACTGCCCAACACCCAGCTGACAAAACGTGTCCACAATCTATAACCAAACAAATTGATTGATGGACACGCCCAACCATAAAGCTGTAAGGGATGTCGAAGAAGCTGAAGAAGAATATACCGAGAAAGAAGAAGAGAGAGAGAGCTCAGCCCATGTATGAGATGCCGTCACCGCCTCTAAGGAACGTGAGGGCTCATCCAAGACAATGCAGCCGAGAGCAGAAGGACCGACCTGAGTCCTCCCACAAGAGAGAGAGCACCTCGGAGATGCCTTGGGAGATGCAGTTTGGAAAGATACAGTGGGATGTGATAGGTCTCCGAGAAGACATGGATTTGTTGCGTAGAGATGTCATTCATATTGAGTATGGGTTCACACGGCAAGATCAGCTACTCTCTAGGATGGCCGGACAAATTGATGGAATGTCCGGACAAATGACATCTCACAATGCGAACATGGCGGAGCTCATGAACATGATACGATGATGGAACACCCACTTCTACAATCCTCATTTTTAGTATCCATCTCCAGGGCCTCAGTGATGAGAGAGGTATTCTATCTTCACCCTTCTTCCTTACAAACGTATTCCTACTGGAGTTTTGAATAAGTTTGGGGGGTGTGAGGAGGTTAAGATAGATATTTTTATTTTTATTTGAGGCCTGTATTTATGATGATTTTCTGTTGTACTCTTATTTTATTTTCTCCTGGATTCATTTTCGATTTGGTTGTACGGATATATTTTTATTTTCTCCAGCTTATGTACTATTATTTTTCTCGTTTCTTTACCCTGCTCTTCATTTTTTTAGTGTGTGTTTGTTTTCTTTTAGAGCAATCTTTTTGTTGAGAAGTATTTCGAGAGCAGCTTTTCATCTTCGATTCTTTCATTGTTGAGATATCTTGATCAATGAGGAGATGGAAATGGGTAAGATTGTGATTTGATGTTATTGGAATTGCCAATGAGAATTCATGGATTTTTAAGATATCAAAACTTTTTTCCAAATTTTCAATTTTTGATGTGTTGATTGAGCATGGTTGATTGTTGATAGTGGGAATTAATAGCATGGATTGATGATTTGTTGGAATTATGCATAATAAACCTGTGAGATTTTGAGCTTTGATTGCTATTTTTAAATTTTTAGCATGGTTTATTTTCTTGAGTGTATCAGTTATGCAGTTAATCTCTATAAGTTGCTCTGGTATCTATCTCGAGACTACATAGTTTACTTGAATTAGAAAAATGATTGTAGGCCATCTTTGCTAACCTTTGATTATTCCTAAATATTTACCTATCTCTGAAAGATTCCATAGTCAGCCCGTTTGAGCTTTTTAGCATATTCTTTGATAGCCGGGGAATTAAGGAATTTCATGCTTGGATGCATGGGAATTTTTGGTATAGATCATTTGGTGTAAGAATTGTTATCATGTTGTGGATGTTTGATGTGCTGTAGAAAAATATTATGGAGTCTTATAAGATCTACTGGATAAAAGAAAAGAAATATATATATATATATATACATATATAATTTTCGAAAAAAAAAAGAAAAAAATATAGACCATAAGAGACCCGTTCAGCACTTTGTTCTGTTTATTCGTGAAAATTCAGCATGCACTGTTGGTGATTTTTATTTGATATTGAGAAGGGAGAAGGGAACTAAGCAAGATTTAGTTCTACTGAGATTGTCACGAGTTGGTGATTTCCGGGGGATAATTGAGAGTAGTTAACTCAAGAGTTTTCTTGGATAAGTCACTTAGCCATATTTTACATTCCTGTCCAAAGAGCCGACATTACAACCAACATAAGTCCTAATTGATTTCTAGTTTGAGTTTATATTTTTATAGTAATGGAGAGATGGATGATTTACAAGCTTATGGTGGATTTTTGTATTTTCTAATCTTTGAGAGTACACCTGTTGGTCCCGGGACGAGTCAGAATCAGTTTAGAGGGGGGTGAATAAACTGATTACAAAACTGAACTTAGATGCGGAATATTCAGGGCCCGTTTTGACTCGTAAATATTATCCGTGCTATGTAGAGATTAGTTGAGAAGATCTGCTAGCTCGGAGTGCTGTGTGTGCTTATAGTGTGCAGTTAAAAACATGCAGCTGAACTAAAAATTAAAGCAGAGCACACAAGTAATATATAGAGGTTCGAAGCTCAACTTGTGCATCCTCTCTTCCTTCCGCAGAAGGGCAATCCACTATGCAAGTTTAAAGTTCCTTTATTACAGTTACACAGTGAAGACAGTTGCTGTCTCGGAAGCTGCACTCCCAACTTCCTCAGTCGGTAGGTCGACAGCTCACACTTGTGATCCCCAACTGCTCACTGGAGAGATAAGGTGTTATTGCCCGTCTTTTCACGATTTTAGATCTCGCTCGATCTTCAAGAGTACGGTCTTGAAATTGATATCAACTGGGTTGCTCCTTTGCGCATCTGCGTCTGAGCTGGGGTAGTTGATCACTTAAGCACGGTGACTGAGAGAACAACTATGGCTGGAAATCTTCAACAGCTAGCTCGAAGAGCGTTAAGGCTTGTTCTCATCAGTTGGAACTTTTGATTTTCTGAGTTCTTTGAGTGTGAGGCTTTAGTGCTTCGATGAACGTCTTCGCGGAAAGACTTAACTAAAGTGCTCTCCAAATTCTCAAAAGTCCCACGGTCTTCTCTGGGGTAGCTCACCTTTTAAATATAGGTGAGTTGATGACCGATGGTGATCACTGTTGGATCATAAATGATAAAGCCAGTTGCAAGGCATTCATTTAATGGGGCCATTGGATTGTCATTGCTCTTCTGACGAGCTTTTACTTCAAGATCTCGGTTGCATTAACTTCAAGATCTTCTTTAGCTTATCTGAATTTCAGTTACGTCTCCCTTCTTGATCTTCAGTTCTGAGCTTTGTTTGGCAGCTGGAATCTTCAGTTCCTTTGTCTGTCAGTTCTGCGTGTCCCTTGGCAATTTGGAAAGCTTCAGTTGAGATCATCTTTAGCTGGCGTTTCTGGGCTTGGGCTTGATGCCTTCTGAGCTCCAGTTTACTTCTGCTTCAACTGGCAGTTTGAACTAGTGTTCTTTAGCTGGTATTTTGGACTTGTGTCCCTTCAACTTGAACTTTCATGGACTGGTTTTTCAGTTCGGTTGCTGGCGCTTTATCAGTTGGACTTCAAAACTGATGCGTCTTCAGCTGGTGTTCTTTGAACTGGTGCTTCATCAGCTGGAACTTCATTCTTCATCTGGTATTCTTTGAGCTGGCATTTTTCTTCAACTTGTACCTTAGTCTTCTCTTCAGTTGGTATGTTTCTTCAACTAGAATATCCTAAGCTGGTATTTCCTTCAGCATGGATCTTTAGACTTGGTACATTTATTCAGCTATTATTTTTTTAGCTAGAATATCTTGAGTTGGTATTTTCTTCAGCTCGTGATTTTCCTCTCTTTGGCTGGCAGTCTTTATCAGTTGATGTCATCGTGGATTGGCATGTTTATTAGTTCAAACTGATGTGCTCTTCAACTGGTATTTCTTCAGTCGGAAATGATCTAGAACTGGTATGCACTTCAGTTCTTCTCTTTCAGCTGGTATTCCCTTCAGCTGGGATCTTCCTTTGACTGGAACATTTCTTCAGCCAGTATTGGACTAGAACTGGTATGTGCTTCAATTCTCTTCAGCTGGGACTTCTCTTCAGCTGGTGGTGGCCTAGAACTGGTATGTGCTTCAGTTCTCTTTAGCTGGAACATCTCTTCAGCTGGTGGCAGCCTAGAACTGGTATGTCCTTCAGTTCTCTTCAGCTGGAACATCTCTTCAACTGGTGGCGGCCTAGAACTTGTATGTCCATCAGTTCTCTTCAGCTGGAACATCTCTTCAGCTGGTGGCGGCCTTGAACTGGTATGTCCATCAGTTCTCTTCAGCTGGAACATCTCTTCAGCTGGTGTCGGCCTTGAACTAGTATTGGTCATCAGTTCATTACTGTAGACTGGTGGCAGTTGGTACCTTCTCTCGCTGGTACCTGCAACTTCCAGTTTGTCTTGCTAATTATTCTACCAAGCTACAGTCTAGGGGTGAGCATTCGGTTTTTCAATTCGGTTCGGTCCGAAAAATGCTAAAATCGAACAAAATTGAATTTTTTAAAAATGGAACCGAACCGAACCGAACCGAATTGTTTGTTGGAACCAAACCAAAATAGTTCGGTTCGGTTCGGTTTTAAATTGAATTTTCCCTTTTTTTTAAACCTCAAGAAAAATGTGATTAATAACAAAGGCAACATAATATAAAGCTTTCCAAACAGAGTTGTTGGAAATACAACAAAATAGCAAAGTCCAACAATGTCAAATGAAATATAACAAATAGCAAAGTTCAATAACGTCAAATGAAATACAACAAAATAGCAAAGTCCAACAAAATAGTTAAGCCCTAATTAATCGAACTCTTGCAAAAGAAACTTGAAACTAATCAATTGATGCTTCAAGTGCAATCCCACGTAGATCTACAATTACAAATGAAAAACAAGATAGTCAGTAATTATGTAGTATTCATAAAAAAATGTACTTAAAAATATAATATTACCTTGTTCGAGCTTGTCAACTTCTTCAAGAATTTCTTCAATATTAATGGGAGTCAAAGTTTTCCGAAGCCAATCTTGACCACATATGAGAGATTGCACTACTTTAGGAGTTAATGAACTCCTAAAAGGATCAAGCACCTGTTTTCTAGCACTAAATGCTGCTTCTGAAGCTACAGTGGAGATAGGAACTGCCAAAACATCACGAGCCACTAAAGAGAGAATAGAAAACCTAACCCCATGTAATTTCCACCACTCTAGAATATCAAATTTTGTCCCAAGTGCTTCAGTCTCTTCATTAAAATACTTCTCTACTTCTTTCTTACTTTGACCACCCTCATTTCCATTCAAAAATTGAACATACTTAGAATCATCATCCATTGATGCTAAAGTAGTAGGATCATCAACTTCCACTTCATTTGGTATTGAAATTGAGCCTTGTTCGATGCCCTCATCTTTAGTGGGCTTCTTGTACTCACTATACAAGGAAAATATATCTTCTTTCACTACATTTGTCATTTTGGTACCCAAATGAGTACCATACATATCAGGAAGAGCAAATGAAACCCATTTTAACTTGTATCGAGGGTCAAAAGCAGGAACAATGAATATCAAGCTATTCATTTTTTCTGGATTTCCCCAATACTTGTCAAATTTAGCTTTCATGTTCTTTGTCATTGCAACCAAGTCCTTATCAGCACTCTTCATCCAATCTCTCAATACACGATGCACCATATAAATTTCATGAAAATATATGTTAGATGTGACATACAAAGACCCAGAAATTCTGCATGTAAGATCATAAAAGATTTTTAAGAAGCCAAGCATTCTTTTTGCAACCAACCAATCTTCCTTATCGGGTACCCCCATGTATCACCACTTTCAAGCTCAAATCTATAATGAGGTTCTTGCAAATCAAACCTAGAGAATGCTTTTTCAAATTTTAAAGCTGCATCCAACATCAAATACGTTGAATTCCAACGAGTATCAACATCTAAACACAACAAACTCTTGGTTGATATTTTTCATGTTCAGCACATTCTTTAAATCTTTTCAATCTTGCAGGTGATTGTCTAACAAATCTTACAGTATTTCTAACACTCAACACAGAAATTCCAATCTCTTTCAACCCTTTATCCACTACCAAATTGATTATATGAGCAACACATCTCATATGCAAATGTTTACACTTCTGAATACTAAACTCTGAATCACTCATTTGCTCTTTCAAATAATCTAATGTCGTATTATTTGAAGAAGCATTATCAACAGTAATAGTGAACACCCTATCAATCCCTCATTCATGCAAACATTTCTCAAGTTGCCAACCAATGTCTCTACCTCTATGACTAGAAATCGTACAAAAATTGATTATAACATCAATATAATGTGCAGTAAGACACATATAATTCAATCTTTGAATTGAAGTCCATGAATCAGTGATAAGACAAACTCTTTGGTTGGTGGATTTGAATAATACTTTCAATAAATTCTTTTCATCCATGTATACTTGAAACACATCATGCGACACAGTCCATCTAGAAGGAATTTGAAATCTAGGACAAGCAACAGACATAAAGTATTTGAAGCCCTCATTCTCAACAAACTTAAAAGCTAACTCATCAACAATCACCATATGAGCTAAACCTTTTCTAATAGATTTCTGGTCAAATTTCCAAACACCTAGACCTTCTCCGGACTGCACATTTATTTGTGTTTGAGAAATGTTAACTCTAGCAGGCTTTTTCTTACATCTATCAACATGTTTTCCCATTGAACTTGTACCATTTTTTATCGGATCAGCAGCAAAATCTTTCTTACAATAGTTGCAACGTGCTTTTCTTTCATCATTACCACTTGTAAAAGGTGTAAAGTGATCCCAAACATCTGACCTTGGATCCATAGCTTTCCTTTTTTTTGTGAAAGTGCAACAAATTCTGTTTCAGTCGATGGAAATTGAGACGCGCTACCATCTTCAGCTTCAGGTGTTGTTTCTGTTTCAGCATTAAGTTGTGGAGACATCTACAACAATAAGATAAAAAATAAGAACAAACATGGATTATAAACTAAATACGTGCAAAATCCTGACAAGCAACAGCACCATATTACTCTCAATCTGATGGCATCAGTTGAAAAGACATATCAATATAGGTTTGCTTGACCATTAAAAGCAGCCTCAATTCATCTTTTAATATATGATAACGCAGACCCTGTACTAATATAATATATGATAACGCAGGCCTTATTTAGTTGGAGCACCGATGATAATAATATATTGATACCAACATAGGATTTTAATTAATACGGCGTGTTAAGAGGTGGGTAATACATCCCTTAAGAAAGAAAAAAGCAAGAATAATTACGAAAAGAAAATATTCAATAATAGCATGATTTTGCCGTCCACCAGATTATTTCCAAATAGTTCACAATTTGAACAATGGTTCCACAATAAGTATGGATGACATCATGACATAACAGATGCACAATATAGACATTTTTGCCCCATCTACTTGTCAATTATACAACATATATACATCGGCTGGGCCAGTTAACTTGTGAAACTGAAGGAGATTTTTGCAAATAATTAAATAGGAAGATATTCATACCAAAATTACAAGAATTATTGAAGGGCCAGTTATGACAAGATACAGAAGAATTAAGAACAAAATTCTAATCGTATAGGACCTTTACGACTTAATCAAAATGAAAAATAAACAAATTCAACATAAAACTATAAAAGATATAGCGACAACCAATTCAGACTCAAATCTTTCCTCCATTATCAGCTAATAAAGTATAAAACCCTAAAAATGAACATCAAGTAACACACAAACACTTATATTACTGCTTGTTGAATCAATATTGGCGGATATGGAGGGTTAGTTGGCTGCTCCTGCCGTCGGTGCTCGTGCTCAACTGCTGTTGTTGTCGGCGCTCGGTGCTCGTGCTCAACTGTGGAAGAGGAGCCGGGAAGGGCAGCATCGTCGCCTCGCCGGGGAGAATCAATATTGGCGGCGACTGCGAGAACAAGACTGAGAAAGAAGAGCCGAAGAGGATTTTGTGATTTACGGATTTAGGGTTAGGGCAGAGACGCAGACGTGTACGAAATTAGAAGCATAATGGCTGTAATGTATTAATTTATTTTATTTTATTATTAATATATATATATATATAAATAAATTCAGTTTTCGGTCCAAATCGGTTATTTAAAAAAAATCGACCCGAACCCGAAAACCGAAAATTTCTTTAAAAAAAATTAAACCGGCCCGAATTATGAAAATAACCGTCGGTTCTCAATTCTCGAGCCATTTTTCTCACCCCTACTACATTCTTCTTTTTCTCTCTATTCTTCTCTCCTCTTTCACACGAATTGATCATTTATGTTGGCTTTGACGGCTTTGACTCTGTATGATCATCCTTAGTTTTCTGTTTGATTTCTTTTCAGTTCTTTCTAAGCTCTTTTTATATTTTGACATATTTTGACATCTCATCAAAATCCCTTGTAAGAAAAACCTTGATAGTTTTTCCTAACAACACCTTATACACTCGAATGTGGAGTGAATTTTCTATTTACCTTTCAAGAGGCTTGTAATTCCAATGAGTTTTGATTGATGTGCTATTAGTTCTATCTGTCTAATCTTTCCATGTTCAATTTGGCGCATCTGAGGGAAATTCAAGGTAAGTACTTTGATCATCACTTCATATCTTTTCTCTTTCTATTCTTTTTCATTGCTCGGGACTAGCAACGTTTTAAGTTTGGGGGTTTGACAGCTATGTATTTTACACAACTTTTGAATATGAATTGATGATGTTTATTATATGAAGTTGTATATTTTATATATCTTTTGTGCTTATAATGTTATCATTTGGAGTTTTTGATGTGTTTGCTAGTTTTGGAGTAATAGTTGCGATTCCGTTGTATATTTGAAGTAAAATAGTTAAATACGGACAAGAGGAGTTGAAGATGTATTTATTTAGGCTCTTGGCCTTAATTAAATACTAAATTAAATCCTAACGGACTGGATTAAATGATCTAAACCTGAAGAAATCCGAAGCTCGGTATGAAATAAACTTGGGTCGACCTGGAAAGGCTCAGTCGACCCGACCCAATATAATTTGTAAAGGCCTGGATCGACCCGACCCAACTTTACCTGGGTCAACCTTGTTCAAAAATAGGCCTCTGGGTCAACCCAGCTAACTCAGTCGACCCACGAGTACGGGTTTACAGAAATGTGATCTTTATTTCTAATTCAGGATTTTTAACCTAGATAAAAAAGCTCTCATTTTGATACACACCACAGAGAGAAGTCAAAAGAGGACGCTGAATACACTAAGAATACACCAAGAGAGAGGAGAAAAAGAAGAGGTTTACTGTCTACTTAAGAGGAGTCGACAATGTTCCTAGAGACAGACTGCTACTGCAGAAGAGACAAGACCGCTGGATTTCTCTGTGTTATTCGGTTCTTTTGTTGATTTTGTTATGAACACTTATACTCTAGTTTTTATTGTTTATTTAACTATGTCTAGCTAATTTCATAACTAGATTTCAGGGATTGGATGTTATGGATTTTATAATATGATTTAATTACTTTCTTCATGCTATCTCTCGGGGCTTGATTTCTCTGAGTTTATTTATATCTTGTATGGATGCTTGATCATCATTTATGCATGCTAGTCATTAATTTGAAATACTGACCAGAGAAGAGTTGGTGATGGAAAGATAGAAATCGGGTTATGTGTGCTTAGAAGGACCGACCAAGTCAACAAGTATCACATAGGGTTGAATAAATCTTCGTGTGCTAGATTGAGAGTAATGACATGTGTGAAGAACCGACCGCAATGAAGTGCATGCTCATTATATCTATGTTATGGTTTATACTTTTAAAAGTAACCTGATAACAAACTAGTAATTCCCCACCATTGATAGATTAAAGACAAAAGTTAGGTTAGCAAAGTTAATGAATATTAATAATTGATATAATAATTTAATTTTCCTAAAGCCTAGGTTTCGTTTATATGGTTAATCTCAGTATTTTATTTCACTACATTTATTTTATGTTATTTTATTTATTATATTTTTACTTATGTATTTAGTATCTAGATATTAATTAGATGCTTGTGTTTAAGAACCTGAAAGTAGCAGTCCTTGTGGTATACGATATTCTTACTTACCTAAGTATTACAATAACGTTATGCACTTGCGGTTCGATTATTTATTAATAAATAGCATGTCAGTACCAACATAATCGCAAAAGAGATGAGCATATTCCACTTGCTCACAGATACAAAATTCCTCAGCAGAAACTTGTTGCTGTTGATAAAGGAAAGACCAAGATCATTCATCAATCTGTGGTCGCAGAGAATACAGATGAAGAAGTTCAAAGCTCTTCATCATCTGAAAAAAAAGCTCGTGTTTCACCTAAGGATAAGTTGTTGGCCAGTATACAATATACAATAAAACCATTCTTTATTGGATCTCATACTCTGAAAGGATTTGGGCTCAGAAGAATAAGGTTCCTCGAAAGTCTACCAAGGGAACCATCACTGTGTCCATCCAGTCCCCTATGACCAGAAGCCAAGCTTTCGAAGAAATTTTGGGAAGCTTTCTAAAGAGTGCTCAAGCTGGGAGGGAGACTAGATCAAAGACTACTGTCGAGAAGGAAAAAAGTTCACAAGAAAGTCCATGAACGTGTTGGTGGATATTCCAGGCAACTGAAAATCATTCAACAAGAAGGTACTTCTTCTACTGGTCTTTTTAGATCTGTTTTTCATGCCTCTCTTTAAGATAAGATCAAGAAAAGAGATGTTATATCTGAGATAAGGGTAGATACCTATGTGTTGGTGGAGGTGGGTAACTATACCTTGATTGAGTCTGCTTGTTTGTTGCAAAGCGTGCTGAAGGTAGAAGAATATGTCCCTATAGTTGTCAGTGAGTTCTACTGCAACCTCACTAAGGGTATGGATGATCCTGCATCTGAGAATTTTGAGAAAGTTTATGTTAGGGGAGATATGATGGAGTTCTCTCCACGTCTAATCAATCAGACAATAGGATCTAAGGTTTAGGGGGATTTTGAGGAAGTTGAGGACTAGGGTACTATAGTTGCTGAACTCACATGATGTGAGTATGATTTCTAGTCGTCCAATCCACAGCCCATCCCACAAGCAAACTGACTGCAACATATAAAGCTTTATTCAGAATCGACATTCATAATTAGGTACCAACCATCCATCGCACTGGGGTGAATCAAAATCAAGGAAGGTTCCTATTTCATGTGGGAACTGGAAGAGGTTTTCATTTTGGATAGTTTGTCTTTAACAAGGTTGTTAGTCTGGCTGAGAGTGAGCTGATCAAAGCTCTAATTATATATCCTTGCTGATCTATGGGATAATCAAAAGTCAGAAAAAAGGATGTTGCAACCAAAATGGATTCTATTATCAAGCCCAAGAAGTCTCTTAACATGAAAGTTTCTTCTGATCTGCCTTCTTCAACCAAAGAGCATGTGTGCATTCAAATTCATAAATTTGTCAGCACTAAAAGGATTCATCACAAGCATCAGCGCCCTTCACTTCTGCAGTCTCTGTGCATCAACAAATAATATCATATCTGCAAGACTGCTTTGTCTTTCATGCTCAAAAGGCTCCGGAACATGTTGCTAGGAGGAAGAAAGTTCAGGATTTTCTTCAGAATGAGGAATTTGCAAGGTCTTCTGTAGAAAAAGATCAAACTTTGCAAACCTGGCTGAAACAGCAGTCGAGGAAAGTGAAGATACTCAAAAGAAGAAAGGTCGTCTCAGCAAGTCAGCCAGGACCGAAGTTGAAAAAAATCAAGATAATGAAGAAGATGCTGTGCATGAAGAAGAGTCTGCAGAGGAAGAAGATGAGGTTAATGAAGCTGAAACAGAAGAGGGAGCTGAAGCTGGTGCAGAAGAAGAGCAAAGAAAGAGGAAGAAATAGAAAAAAGAAAATGAGGAAGCTAAGGAAGAGGAAGAAGAGTTTGGGTCTGCACATGAAGATGATCAGTCTGATGCAGACAAATCTAGTTGATGGAAGTTCCGACGATGCTCATTTACCTATATCTGCAGGTAAATATGGAGAGTATTCATTTTCTAATCTCTAATTTCATTTTTATTTTGCTCTGATCTTTGTAAGACTCCTTATGATGAGTCTTAGTTTTTGTGTGAAGCTTTTTACTTTGAGCTTCATTATGGTGTAATCAAACTGTAATCGTCTCATTACATTCATTACATCATTCCACACTCCTCTACCCAGTGACTTATGTCTTTTTACTGCTCTGATAACATGATTGTTAATGATCTTCATTGCTCTGATTAAAAATATAAAAGAAAAGGCATAAAAGAAAAGAAAAGAAAGTTAAATAGAGCTGAGGTTCTTAACAAAGTTCATAAAGATCTTGGTGGACGTCCCTACTACTGATGAAGTTTCACTTGGAAAAATGAAGGAGCTGATTTGCCAACAGATAAAGACAAATGGGGAGATTTTTAGTGTTAATGCTTGACACTAAGAGAAAATACACCACTAATGAGGAGATTGTCAGTGCTATGTTATACACTAAGTTATTTTATCAAGTGCTCTACTTTGCACTTGCTACAGTGATTGGTTCTCATTATTCTTATGGCATAGAATCATTATTTAAGTATTTGGTTTTCCAAGTACAAGTTTGTTGTTCTGGACAACGTTCATAAAATATACATGAACGTGATCTGAACTTCTTGAAGGCAGCTCAAGTAAGGAGCTTGGATTGAGCTGAAAATGAAGACTGTTTGTGAACATACAAGACATTTCGTTGTGTGACTTGATGTGAAGGTTCAGAGATCAACAATGTTCATTGCAACGTTCGTGAATGTTTACATGAGCATCATTTGTCCAGATTATTCTTCCAAGATCATTGAAGCTGTTTGAAGATTACCAACCAAGAAGAGATTCAAGATCAATCTAGAAGATGCCTTATTCAGCCTGGAGAGCACATGATTAAAGATAAGATGGAAGGATTCTAACAAGGAAGGTCCTCGTTTCTTGAAGTATATTTCCTTATTAGATTTCTGATAGGATTAGGACTTCTGATTTCCTTGTTAAGGCTATATTCTTGTCTTATAAATAGTTTGGAATCAAATCTTGTTAAAACATACCCCGAACGATTGAATTTACTGAAAAGATTACATATGCACAAGAGCTCTAAATTGTTTAAGAGCCGCATAGGTTTCAGTTGTCATTTTTATATCTACTAAAGATAAATAATTAAATAAAGACATGCAAATAAAGATAAACAGAGAAAATTAGTAACTGATATAATAGAAGAAGAAATAATCTAAATCATCAATTTCATAGATTCATCCAAATAATTTCAATTCAATTAAATAATTTATTCATGATTCAATTTTATTAGGAGAATCACTAGATTAGTCAAAAGAGAAAAAGATAACAATAAATATAATACATTTTATAATGTGAATATATGAGTCTTAGATATTAAAAAATAAATATATTTTTAAGCTTTATTATTTTCAATAATTAATATTATAAAAAAGAACACATAAAGTGTTTATAAAATGATATATATATATACATATATATATATATTATTTTATTTTATTTAACTGTAAATGTATAGAGGTTAATATTTCAACTACATGAACTAATGGAAAATTATGCTTACAAGTAACTTTAAGATAGTATGGTATATATACATAGTATGTAAATCAAGAATATATTTATATATATGATGATAATATATATATATATATATATATATTCTTTTAGTATCTCTTATATTATAATGATAATAGTGACAATCAATATATACTAATTAATGAATTAATGATGAGAATATTAATATATCTAAGTATTAGTATATTTATTGATATCAATTTAATTTAGATCATAAATAAGTTTATAGTGTTTATGATACATGAATCATTTCAAATTGATTAATAATATGAATGAAATATGAATATATGTGTGTGTGTGTGTGTGTGTGTGTGTGTCTGTGTGTGTGATCCTTATAAAATATAAAATAAAAAAAAGAATGTATTTCTAATATCTCTAAATTTTAATATTTTCATAAATGACAAAAGCTTGTATAAGACCATCTTACAGGTTAAAATTCGTTAGACGAGCCAATTTTCAGATCTAATTTTATTCTCAATTTAAAAAAATAGTTTTACTCAATTTTAAAAATATATATTCATGTATGCTGATAAATGGGGTTTTTGCACAACATTTTGAGGTTGAAATGAATTGAATTGAAGAGTTGTGCATGTGCTTTAACCCAAATTGCATTTTTAACCTTCCAATTTGGAAGTTTTGTTTGTTGTTTGAGTTTCATAGGAAATGGATAATGAATTAATGCATTTTTTAATGATCCAATGCCATGAGAAGATAGAGAATCGAATGAGGAACGCTCTGCAAGTTGAATCGCCTCAATCGGATAAGAAACGAGGGAAAACGGAGCAAAACCATGAAAAGTGTCGGTGCAGAACCGGAGACGCGAGTCGCAACGCGAGTGAGGGCAAGACCGGCTCAGCTTTTCAAATCTGTGCTGCTCTTTTCCTTTTTATTTGTTTTTCTCTCCATTTTCTCCACACAATTTAAAATACACAATTCATTTTCTCCACAAAAATCCCTAAATTTCCCCCAACACCAAAACCCTTCTCTCATTTCCCATCTTCAACCCTCATCCATCAAACCTTCACCCTAGCTAGGATTTCCATCTAGTTAGGGTGAATAAGGAGTTAGAGCTCGAAGATGGAGCAAAGAGGAGACGAGATGGAGCAAGAGAGGAGTCGAGACCCAACTTCTGGGTTGTATCAAGTTTATTTTCTTGTTTTTGTCTCTGATTTTCTTTGAGATAATTTAGTCCTTGCATTTGTATTGATGTTAGGTTAGATTATCTTGTATTTTGGGATTAAGACTATTTTGGTATTTATGCATTTCCTTTTCTATTTATTGTTTATGGCCTTATTTTATTTCTTGTGCTTATGCTTTGTTTGTGTGTTGATTAATTGATCACTAATTGATACGATTTTATCTATTGATTCAAAAATTGAGAGATGAGTCCTAATAGACGAACCCTAGGCACGAGACACCTATGTCGATAAATTCGAGAGAATTGAGGCTTAGTGTGAGGGCTAGAATCTTTGGAGCTTTTGGTAAGTACATGTGTAGGATTCGATCGGAAATGACGAACCTAGCGCGTACCCTACAACTTAAGTATCTCTCGAGAGCTTAGGATGCATTAGAGATTGCCCTAGTGAAATTTAGCACCACAAATAGACATTTAATAGGATTATTAGTGCTAAATACCCGAAGAAATCAATCCTGAAAGTACTTTTACCTTATTGTCCCCTTCTCCATTCATTTTTCCCGTTTATTTATTGCTTTCTTTAGTTTAGATTAGTTAATTATCTTTTCATTTTCTTAGTGTCTAGATAACGATTGAGGTCCGATATTGTAATACACACAATTAGGTCTAATTAGTCTCTATGGATACGATACTCTTGTTCGCCATATTTATAATTGCACCGTACACTTGCGGTATAGTTTTAGTCGAATAAAAAGTCGATCATATGCTACAACATCAAAGAGAGAAATTTTCAGGTGTGAGTGAGAAGTGTTCATGTTTGAGAGATAAAAAGAGGTGTCACAATTTATTTTTCAAATTTGAAAAGAGGGATGTATAAATGCTAGAATAGGTTAATAATAGTCATGTATACTTTGATTTTTTAATAAAAAAAAAGTGATTTAAATTTGAAAATATTGATGTTTTGTTGTTGAATTTTGGATCTGGAACCTATTAAATTACAAATATAATCAATAGGTTCGAAAATACGTTCAACTAATTTTTTTCCTAAGATATTGATCATGTATGTTCAAAAATATATTTTCAAACATGTCTTATATTTTTGAAAATGAATTTTCGAACATAGTGATGTAGTGTAGATTTACTAAGTTCTCATTTTCTAAACCAGCATCTTTTAATGTTTCTATCATAACTCTCTCTAGAAACGTCCCAATAATGAACGGCCAGTTCAATTACCGTTCTTTTAATATATTACTCGTTATCAGAATCTTAGTATTCGGGAAGTTATAAAGGTTTGAAATAACGGTCATATCAAGAGGGCCACTTTTATAGTTGTTGGTTCTCAAGAGTCTTTTATAGCTTATAAATAGTTGGTACTTTGTAGTTGATGGGAGACTTGAATATTATGAATATTTTGATATTATAAATTGAGGATAATAGTTATTTATCCCTTGCTTCCACTTGAAAGTTGAGTTCGGCGTTGTTATTTGTTATTTCATTGTTTTCATGTAAATCTACCCTCATCACATAGCCTTGTATGAAAAATATGTGGAGTATTTAGAAACACGCCTAATTATAAAATATAAATATTATAATTTTAATCTATTTTTTTTCTTTTTACACTAGGATATTGCTCTTAGAAATTAAAATCAACATAACCACAGAAGAGATGCCCATTTTTGAAACCATAATGAATTTTGTTTGATACCTAATATAATCCATGTAAACTTTTTTTTTATCATCATAGCTTTGCCCAGAAATCATTAGTAAAAAATATTGACAAGATGTTATATTTTAATATTAAAAATATATTAATTCAAGAAGAAATTTATAGGGATGTTGATCGTAATAAAAAGTTTGGTTATTGTATTCACATATATGAGAATCTACACTTGCCTAATATATATAGTTTTAAATTTAAATCAATTTAAATATTATTCTTTTGTTGTGCACACTTTTATTATATTTCATATATATATCCTTAATTTGTACTTTAGAAGATATACATATAATATTCAATATATAATTTAACACAATGATATATTACTTATTTTTTATTTTTAGATTAAAGAATTCATTTTAATGTTATTAATATATATATATATTCTTACTCTAATTATTTATTAATATTTTCTAATTATAATATAGCTTATAATTTTAAATTTTACACTTTCAAAAGAACTTTTAATTTTATATATTTTAATAAAAAATCATACAATTTACGCGCAACGCACGTGATCGCCGCTAGTATATTTTAAATTTCTTGAACGCCTACTATGCTAATATTTAACTCCACTTAGCTCGTGTTTTCATCCAAAGAAAAATAAACTCTAATTTTCCGGATCTCTAAAGAATTTTTTTTTCTTTCACATTTGACCTATCTTGAATTTTGGCATACTAACAAAATTTTCCGACCTTCATTTTAGAATGTTGTTGATCTATGGATGAACATTCTCGTGAGGTCATTTTAGAACGTTGTTGATCTATGGATGAACATTTTCCGACCTTTCTTGGACCGTCGAATCAAAAGTGGTGTAGGTCTTAAATTAAACTTAGTTATACTTTCATTCAAAATTATTAACTGTCGAGCTCGTTCTTCATTTTTGTCATTCTAAACGAACATTACACATTGCAAAACTTCCTACATAATTAACGGCTTTTCTTGTTACATCACTTCAGTTTGTTCATATTCTTTACATATATCGTCAAAATCACCACTTCATCAATCGCAAAGTTTTATAGCATCATTTGACGTGTTAACATAAAAACATTTACATTCCATTTTGTAAATTTACAAGTATGTAGAGTTCAAAGTTTTAACATGTGACATTAATATATTTTACTTGTATATTGTTGGTTATAACTTTGTATTATGAACAAAATTCAGTTTTTTTTATAGAAAAAGAACTTCTAACTTATTTATTTTATGTCTTTCATCTTTTGACAAAATATATATTTATGTTTTGAACTTTAGTCCGTTTTGCAAAAATGTCTTGAATTTCAAAAAAAAATCCGTATGTTCTTTCCATATTTTCACAAAAATATCACCGAATTCAATTTTCGATGTTAGATTGGTGATGAAACACACATGAGTCCTGCATTTAAAATGATTGGCTAGATCATTTCTAGTGTCGTGCATTTGGGAAGTTCCGTATCTAGTACTTGCACACAATATTGAAACTACGCATGTATCGCATTTTTCACCACATACATCGAGAATAAATAACATAATGAGTTTTTGGCACATAGAGTGATGTTTCAAATTGATATGTTTTAAGATCGAGTTCTTTCATCATC
The DNA here is from genome assembly GCA_026008535.1 of Perilla frutescens. Taxonomy (NCBI): domain Eukaryota; kingdom Viridiplantae; phylum Streptophyta; class Magnoliopsida; order Lamiales; family Lamiaceae; genus Perilla; species Perilla frutescens. The sequence goes on along the minus strand of BRKX01000013.1, from coordinate 9,465,319 downwards.
TTAAATTGCAGATTTACAAAGAAAATTTAGAAGTTCATTTAATTCCTACTTAAGTAGATTATTGACTAATAACAGCAGGCGTGAATGATATATAGAGAAAACTTCAGTAAGAATAAAGCTGACTTTAGCAGTACGAACAAGCATTATATTCAAAGAAAGTGTAGTGAACCCAAATTGATGACTGATTTTCCTCCCCAAATTGAATGGCAATTTGGCATTGTATAGCAGCTATGACATCGCCCAATTGATCCAACTTTTCATTCATTTCCCCAAATTGTTCCCTAATTTGTTTCTGCAATTTTAAGTCCCAAGCTTCTCTTTTCAGTATTTCTGTTTTTAATTTGTTTTCTGATTTCTTCAAAGCTTCTTCCAAATTGTTCAAGGATATCAGCCATCTTCCGAGGATCGATGGCTCTATATACCAATTGTAGTGAACCCATGTATTTCTCTATTTTGGATGATTTTCTGGAAATATGATAGGAGAGAAAAACTAGAAGAAATGGGAGGAGGATAAGAAGAATTAAGAGAGAAGAGTCGAGAGAACGAAGAGGAGGAAAGTTGATAATTTTCTCATTGCATTTTCATAGGGCAAACCTGGTATTTAAACTATTACAATACTTTGAAATAAAACATGTTACTTAACTAGATTGGACCAACTTTGATTGAAATACAAAAATAATAAAAGCCCAATTGATAATTATATAAGAGCCCACTAAGATGTTCCTTTACCCATCTGGGTTCACAACAGAAAGAATGAAATCAACATTCCTTTTGACTTGATAAGAAAGATGATGTAGCAATATTATAGAGTTGGGTTACCAGAAACGGTTGCTCGAGTTAAAGAGCAGCAGGTGGTGCATGTCGACCCACAAAAGATGTGATGAGTGGGTTTGCCAGTTGAGGCGCTTCATCCTTCATTTTAAACATTTCTTGTCAGAGCAGCAGATATCACTTACTTTCTAATGAAAATCCCCCCCAAAAGTGGAAGAAGATTAATATAATCATCACAACAGAATCAAAGCTACCTGAGGGCAGTGGCCGACGTTCGGAAGCACAATAAAATCTTCAACAGAATCAAACTGTGCGTAGGCTTTCCCTAGATCAATTGGCTCCCAAGGATCCTTGTCACCCCAAGCCACCAACACAGGACACTACAAGGAAGAAGTAAACATAACAAATTATTTGAAACTAGATAAGAACGCTCAAATGAAATATTTTTTGAAAGAGTAAATGAGAGGAACATCAAGTAAAGACTATTTCAATGATGATGGCCCACCATAGATTCACCTATAAAAGCCACAACTAAAGTTGCAAAAATAAGAGCTTGTTGAATACTAATTCTAGATCATTCAAGTAAAGGAGCCAAAAAACAAGTACGGCAGCTAATTCATCTGCTATGTATTCCCAAAAGGTCAAGGTGTCCATAACTTTATATGTATGAAAGATGTTCCTAAGTATATTTTTAGAATAGTAGCAGAGTACTTTGACAATTAGAGAATGTCTATGTGAGGATATGACCTTCACTAAAGGAAGTAATTCCTCCGGAAGCGGCCCACTAGAGTAGCATATAAATTCAAGAAACACTTCTGCAGCACCAGGCTCAAGTCCAGGGTCAAGAATCATCTTGACTAGTTCATCTGTCACCTGCGATGTGTCATAGTAACACTAAAGACAGAATCCAGGATTAGCTGTACTGTAGAAGTTTGTCGTGATACATAAGCACAATTGAGAAAAAATTGTGAAGGTTTATTTGATACAGATGCTTCAACATATTTATGTCCCCACTTAAAGAAAAAAAAAATTATAATAATAAAACAAAACAGAAATTTTTTTCCAATTTCCTAGAAGAAAAGAAACACCTAATTAAAACTACTGGGGAAGTAAGGTAGGTTCATCTCTATGAAGGGGAAAAAAGAAATTGAAACTCCAATCATGAAAAGATGCAACAGATCTCAATGCGTAATGAAATAATTAATTTCAACAACATTTTAGTTCATGTAGATACTCTGACACAGGATATTATTTCGAGGTAGCAAACTAGGCAAGTTTTTCGAAAGCAAGCATTACAATTATAGTATAGCCTCAGCTCTGAAGATTTTAGAACATTCCTGGTTAATATCTTTTGACATGGATAGATGATGCCTTAGGTGAAAGAGTATATTGGACGACCACTATTAGAGTTGCATACCTGACAAAGAATGTTCCTGACCGACTCTGCAGTAGCAACAGTTTTAAAAAAGAATTTTCCAAGAGCAGTATTCCTGAAGCAAAGGGTAAAAATCATAGAAGATTAACAGAAATATAGGAGGAATCAAAAAAGATAAATCAGCTACTGATAATCCTAACAATGAAAATCACCTTAGCAAACTCTGGAATGATTTTATTAGAGGTCTTCCATACCAAGGCTGCTTCTTTATGTGCAGCATACGAAGGGATATATTGAAGAGAATAATACCCTTGCAAATTCCAGGATCCATGACTGCTGCCTGGAGTCCAACAAGACCTGCATTTAGAACAACAGAGCTCTCTTAGATTGAAGAAAACAACGTTTTCATCTTTAAAAAGTAGTAAAAAAAAAAAAGCAAATCTAAAAACTATGCAACAAAGCAGGCACAAGACTTATCCCATACCTAAATATAAACATTCCATTCACCCCATGGCATATAGTTCCATATGGACCTAATATTACGAGAAACGGAATAATCTAGAAATAACCATACATATGGACACAAACTTGTCTGTAGCATAGACAATATAATGTTCCCCTGTTCTTAAGAAGTTGCAGAAATGACTTAATGTAGCATGTTACATGTCATAATAATGTTACTGTTTTGATTGTCTATGGTATGTATGAGTAGTTTCCTTTTATTATGTGAGCACAAACTTTGGTGTCGCTCTTAAGTCTTAATATACATGCCACTCTAGGGAGTATTTCCCAGGATAGAGAAATATAGTTTTGAATATATGCACAATCATTTAATGCCCTAAAATTATCTAGGCAAAAAAACTTACACTTTCTCCTAAAACAAAAGAACAATCTCAATTTTATTACTCGTGATATGTTTGGATCACAAATCTCTAGAAAGTGAAGTCCCAGTAAAGCAATATTTTGTTCATTAAAGAAAAAAGAAAAGGAGGTACCTCCTATAGAATTGCACACAAAGAAGACTTCATCCTTCACAACTTCCATACAGAAGTCATTTAGCTGGCTGGCCCATGTCTCAAAAGTATAAAAGTTGTCAACTTGAAGATTTTTTGGATTTGGTTTATCTGAATAACCATACCCAATCAGATCAATTGCATATACCCTGTGTGACTCTGCAAGAACCGGCAAATTCTTCCTCCAGTGGTCACTGACGAGAAGAAAAAATGGAATTTCATCCAAATTCTTCCTATATGTTGTCACTGATTACAATCCAATCTATAAAGCATATTATGTTCTTACAAAATGATCAATTAGTAGAAATGAAAAATTCTTCTCAAACCAAGAACTCAAGCTAAAAAAATTGTATTATACACAATGTAAAGAACTATGGCAATCTCATCTACAAGATTTAAAAAAAAAACCCCAACAACTAAATTGGCTGAAGAAGACAGAAGGAAATGGCAACATCCGTGGGCAAGTGAGAAATGAAAAGGGCACATGTAAACAATATGCAGGTATGCCATTCTGTGATAAGTACCTATATTATATAGTTGAGGAGAAGCGAAATTGAAGCAGTGTAGACCTGTTTGCTCCAAAACCGTGAATCAGAACCAGCGCAGGCCCACTGGTTCCAGCACGCTGGTAACGAATAGAATAACCTTTCCAATTCCATGTACTACAAACCAACAAATTGAAACGAATGAACGTTATTAGTTGACAAGAATGCTTTAACCATATGTTAGTAGGTCATAAAAATAAGTGAAGAATATGAGCTACCCTAGTGTGGGAGACAAACAAATAATACATATAACATCATAGTAAGAAGTTTTTTAATATATGTCAGTTCCACATTGTCCAAATATGCAATTTCCCTTAGCCCTTTGGAAGGCACAGAGGAATATTTAGGATTGCATAAGTAAAAAACTGGCAGTTCCCCTACAAAATACTTCCTTCTATATTTCCCAAACATTTTAATTAAAAAGCCTCAGTGGTCACCTAAGCTTAAAGGACAGTGGAGTCCCAAATGGTCGGAACTAAGATTAAAAATAATTGTTGAAAACGGGGCATCCAGACTTCATACAGGAAGTAGCAACCTCACACATTTCAAGATTCAACATATTCCCACGAGCAACTAAGTTCAATCTGGGGTCATTCTACTTTATCCCTCTTGTTTGTTATATTTCTTCTAGCGACAAGGAACAATCAGTTCCGAATCCAACTATCAGCGAGAATCTTAAGTCTTTCTTGCCAAAGGTACACAGCTTACCCAAATTGAGAGAGACAGAGATAGAAGTTTCCAAATGATTCTTTTATCTCAACTTTTGTCTATGCCCAGAAATTGATTTCACAGTTTCCACACAACTTCTCTGTGTGAGCATCTTATCCAAATATTCCTTGCGGAAATTGTACATGAAGCAGAAACACAGATGAAATGCAATACAATTCATCAACTAACGTCGCATGATCATAATTCCTGCTCAAAGCAAACAACAGCAGCACCAGGAGCCAAAATCCAGTCGCAAATTTCACGATAATGATTAGTCTTAGTATCACCATACGTTCGATTTCCCGATCAAACACCAAAAAATACGAAGGAAACTAATTTACCTAGTTTTAGCTTGAGATTCTTCAGCGCCATCATCGACAGACAATTTATCCACCAACGAACTGACTGCACGGAAATCATTACGCCCCGAGAGACTGAGCCCAGTGGTTCTTCGATGAGGAGGAATCGAGAATCGTCTGCTCATAAAGGATAACAATGGCTGCGAACTACATTTGTGGTGGTGGATGACTCGGACCGGCAACTCCAGTTTGGATATGGATATGGCTATTGTTGAACGACCACAAGCCGCCATGCCCGCTCTACTATAACTATCCTGTGTGTATATTGAGGTGAGAGAAAATCATACCATCGATAATTTCGATTTGTTGCTGCAACTGAAGTTAACCAAGAGAATTGAGGTGGAGTTGGCGCCACATAGATGATGCCGCTGCTACTTATTTCTTCTCATTTTATTTTCTTTTTCCCTTCTAATTTACCCATTAATTCTTTTTTGGATTAATACGGTACTTCCACTTTATTTCTTTATTTTCAATTTTTCATAGCCATCTTTTTTTTTTTGAATATAACTAAAATGACATGGTGTCACTAGGCGCTTGTGATAGTTAAAAGCGCATAAAACTATTTCTACCACTGTCTTAAAGCTTACTCACAAGGTTGTACACGACAACGATGAAATTCACATTCCCTCGATGCTTTAATTGGTTTTGGCATAGCAAACACACAACGAACACAGTTGTGCGAAAATAATTCTTAATTAATACAGAATATAAATACGTTATAGCTTGTAGGCAACAATTTACAACATGTTGATTGGAGAGAGGAACACTCCTTACAAGCCCACTAGTCCGATAATTCTTTAGCACATTCCCATATAGATGGTCTTACAAAAAAAATCATAACAACGAAAGTATATACTTAAAACCTGAAAAACACAATAAACTGGCATGCTAGATGGTACATACCTACTACTATTTACATTAAAAACAAAACTTATAGCACTATAGTGCATCATTGGAGCTTAGGCGGGTAGTTTGATGGAGGTTTGCCCCCAACGGTCTTCTATGCTTCAGTGCTGGTGGCCAGTGGCCCAAGCGGGTACGGGTGGCCCGGGACGCTAGTCACGGGAGCTCAACGGATCTTGGCGGTACTCGACTCATCCCCGCATATTCTGAGGATCAGGATAAAGTAATGGACTTGTTCCAGCATATCCTATCCTAGATGTCGGGATAAGATAATGGTAGCATCTCATGACACATGGTGAAGCACATATAAGATATGTATAATTAGTATTATTTTGTTGGTAATTATAAATATGAAAGAGATACAATAAATATATGTAAACTAATATATATATATATATATAAAGATTTTTCAAATTACTGCAAATCTTAAAGATAAGTTCCTGTTTGTCCCTTGAAGACACTGAAGAGGAAATCTTGTGTAGAAGAGAGGCGGGACATCTCAAATTCAAAAAATCTACTACTCCCCTTTCTCCAAAGTAAAAATATAAAATTTGTATATTTTGGATTTTTAATTTAATAAAAAAAATATGATTTATTAATCATCAAATTCTTTGGGAATAAAGAAACATAATATTCATTGTGGAAATCACCCTACTAACTTAAATTCATTAATCCGATCACTTAACCTAGTGAAACTGTACAAAGGCGCAGCACTTTTTTTTTTGGTATTTTTGTATTTTTTTCAAGTAGCATCACAATTTTAGGGGCAAAGAATAATTTAAAACACAAACCAACAAAACAGAAAAAAGACGCAAAAACAGGCTCTCATGTACAAAAGAACACTAGGCTGCTTCTTGGGAATAATCCAACAAAGCAAATTTCACTTGCAATCCAATTTTGCCAGCTTCGGTTACCAACTTAGCTGCTGTTACCAACCAATGTCCGGGAGTGTCGTATGGACCACGGGCAACCTCAGTGGCGTCAACATATTTCAGCAGCTTCGTTGAGCGAACTGGAACAGGAGGGCCGTCCGGGTATACACCGGAATTTAAAGCCGCTGGGAGCTGCTTTGAGGCATCAGCCACTGCCCGCTGTGTAAAGGTGAAAGTTGTGCTCAGATTCGTGAGGAAACTCGACTTGCGAGATGCTTCAGGTGCAGATGCCCATTCCGTCTTTCTAATACTGCAGTTAGGAATGTGCGTATAAAGCAGACGGAGGTGGAGAACTTTCCTGGGCCATTTTCCCTTGATGACAAGCTGTGCACCAGTCACAATGAATACACCACCAGATTCCCCTCGCAACCAGCTACGGTCGTGCTTGACTACAGATGAGCATATATTTGAATATCTCTTCCATCTCACTGGTTCTAAGAACTGATCACAGGATTCATATTCATCAGAACCTCGCCATTGCGTCCAGAATACATTTGGATTTGCTGTGATCGACGTCATTATATTTGGAAGACTTGACAGATGCTGTACATGAATTGCCAATCGATTGCTTTTCTTCCCTTCCAAATACAGGCGTAGACCAATAACTGGTTTTTGATCACTCGTAACCTACAATGTCCCCGTTGGGATATTTTAAATCAACATATAGTCAATAAATATGTAGTCTAACAGTGCCAGAGGATAATCCAGAAATCCATCACAGATAATCAATTTCGTAAAAAAGTGTGAACAAGGTGCAGCCACTGAATCACAATTCATCTACATTGTGCAAGTCCTATCTGAGTATATGGACGGAAAAATTTAGCATACCTGAGTAAAGCTTACATAAATCTTTGGGCCCAAGAAGCTAAACTGCAAAGAGGGGAAAGATGTCTTCCTCCTTTGATGTCTAAGGGGCAACTCACAGAACAAAGGAGCCCATTGACTAGGAACTTGAAACTCCAAGAAATATGGCAAATCCTCTAATGATGGCTTGTCTGAAGAGAGAGATATTGAGTTAAATAAGGTAACTAAAGAAACAGGGAAGATAACTAGCACAAAAACGCATTGAAATGCTGGTTTCATAGAGATGGACTAAGAAGGAGAGTAACATACAAAAGGGATACAGTTTAGATCACAAAAATCTGTAAACTTACATCTTAAGTACAAGTTAATGGCATGACTAAGATAGCCACTCCCTGGGATTCCATTCAGCAGAGACGTAATAGGTACAAACTTGAAAAGTACTGCTTCTGGGTTAGCTGCCATTGTCTGGAGCCACCTGGAGTGACTTTGGGCAAAAACATCACCGCCTCTTTTTGACCAAATAAGGGTGAGTCCCTATACAGTTGACAAAAAGAATCAACTCCCTCAATATTTTACAGAACTAATAAAGATTTTGGAGAAGTAACTTACATCCTTGCTCGATGTTTCAGTAATGCTAGTAAACTGCATTGTATGTGTCTGTAGCATACGACAAAATACTTCGGGAACCTGCACATTTCCCAAAATTACTATAACAGGATTAATGTTCAGTGCTATAAGCAAGCTAAAGCATTCACACAGGCCTAAACATGAATTCCACAAGTCAATGTATACCTTCTTTTTGTTATCTTTTGCTGTTCTCTCCAATATAGGACTATTAGTATCAGAGAATAGACAATCACCAAGTTCCTCTAAATATCCCTTGAGTTCAGCTGGTGGAATTGGAGAAGATGGCTTCTGTTTAACACAAAGCACATCCTGGCCTCCAACAGCCATTCCAACAACTATATGTGTTCCATATGTCTGGATAAACCTGGTAATTGTAAGCAATTTAACATTAGCATAAAATCGAAAGTATACACATTAGTTTCACAAGGCAGTAAAGGTCACATCGATACATCCTTGAAGCATTTTTTGAGAAAGTGTACACTCAGCTCAATAAACTCTTTATGGACATTTCTATGAACATAGAGGTCACTATCATTCACTAATGCACGCATGAAACAAATAGATAACTTAATGTATCTTAGACAATATTTTGTTGACCACTACCGCACTGATGCAGGGGAAGGTTACTTGGGTGGATATGTTTGGGATTTGGTCAAAAACGATACCTGATTTCAAAGATTACGATAATTTTAAAACTCTCAAAAGATACAATTTCAAGCTTTTGTTATATTTACACCTCCTACTGTACTCTATGTTAGTAATATAGGGGTGATTTACTATATTTTTAATAAATAATTGTTAATTGACAAAAAATATGGTGGCTTTGAGATTACAATATCCAAATATATTTTAGCTTTATTAGAATTACAATTATTATTTAGTTATGGTAAGAGTAAAAAGGAAAAGGAGTTGATATAAAATTACCAAAGCAAAATCTGTAGACTTGTCCAAGAGAGAGAAAAAAAGGTACATAGGGCGAAGAGAAAAAAGGTACGATTTCCTTTTCAGTTTAGTTCAGTTCATTTTTCCTTTCCTTTAGTCACAACTCGGTTTAATAAAATCTCAGTTGGTGCTCTCGAGTCTCAATCCCTTGACTCTACCAGATCAGATAATCACAAATCTGTGTAGGATTTTGAAATTTCCCGTCATAACCCAGACTTTTGTCCAAAATTAAGCAAACAAATATTATGAGGTGTTAGTTATATGCACTCTGTTCTCCCCCAATCAAGTTTTGATGCACCCGTATCATTACAGGCTTTTCATATAGGGGAAGCACATAAATATGCACATGCAGTGACTAACTTCAAGCATCTGCTGTAACAATTTAATACAAATCCAATAAAATCAACTTTCACCCAGAATCTAACATCATTTCAACTTGTAAATTATTGAAACGCTAGGATACAGGAAACTCAGACTGCACCTATTAATCCGTAAGTGGAAAAGGAAAATAAAAGAAGATAGCCACAGATATCACTTAAAAATTACCTGGATAGTGATGCTGGATCCCAGCGAGATGGAACAGACTTCTTGACATGGTCATGGAGTTCTAGAGGTGATGCAGTAAGATGTAGATGATAAAGTGAGATGAAATAGCCATCAAACGCTAAATACTTGGCATCCGCAGCATCATTTAACCAGGCTCCACTCAGGTCAAAAACGGCGTTAAGATATCCAGATGGAACTTTTCCTTGTAATGATGATTTCTGATTTAGTAGCTCTGACATCTGCCAGAAGTGTACTCATATTACCAAGAAAGACTTGATAGAATTTATAAGCACAAGAATAAGGTCAATTTTTTTTTTTTCATTGATGTATTTAACCTTACTTCTCTGTTTTTGCAGGTGCTACAAGTGCAAATGATCTCTGGCCAATCAATTCAGTTAAAAAAGGTAATAGTTCTGCGTAAAGGTTTATTTCCAGACTTCCAATCTTTCAACGACTGTTATTTTGTGTTTCTTAGGAAGGCCTAGGCTTGCAGGCAGCTACTATTCATGTGAAAAAAGTAGAGAGTAAACATCAATGCGGCCCAGCAGTCATGACCACCTCAATGAATTCTTTTCTAAATAGGTATCATTTAAAATTTCTTAAGTAATACTTCAGAAGTCTAGAGGGTATAATAATAAACTATAAGAGATGATAGCAAGATGGAAGTTACTGTTTCTTGAAGATCTAAGGGGAAAGAAATAAAAATTAAGCAAATATGACCTTATGACCTTAAAAAGCTTAGTACAAGCATCTCTAGGACCTAAGTTTCTAGGACTCAGTTGTCAGTTTCTTTTATCAAATCATAATTTATAAGATATGAACGTTCATAAATCCTGTCCACACACATGAGGATTGCCCTGTTTCAAAATATTCAATATATCATTTGGAAGAATGGGTACACATTTGATATACACCTCAAATTTTTCTCTAGTTTGATGCAGGTCTGCCAGGCCTTGCGGATGCCCATTTGGCACAGTGCTTGAAGTGATACAAATGTATTAGATGAAAGAGTTTTTGAACCACAAGGTGCATTACAATAGATGTCCATTTAACATATTATAGTGGTGATTGTTATTCATGAATAGAAGATTCAAAACGGATTGCCAATGGTAAAAAATCTAAAGAAAAATGGGGGTTATGCACTACATGTTAATTCTATGTTTGTTAAATTCTATGTTTGTTAATGGATCAATTTGTTTCAAGCATCCATGATGATGATGGATGGACTATGAAGTCAGAGAGTTTAGGAATAAGTCTAGTTTAATATTAACAAAAAAACATGTAGAACAAAAGTAGGGTTCACAGAACAAAGCACAAAGCAAATTTAAAAGAAGCAGCTCTTTCCATTACTGTTTTTTGTTCTCTATCTCCTCACCACAATTCCAGTGCATCAAAAGCCATTCATTTACACCTAAAATTTCTCCTCAGACCAATATAATCGTACTCTCAGACACTGCGACTACGAGTGAAAAAGGAATTCGCACCACTTACTACAGCAGAGCCGTACGGAGTCTAAAGCAAATCATTCGACACAGCAGTTCCAGCACGAACAAGTAATGCATTAATTGGAACATGAAATCAGAAACAAATAGATTGAGGTAGAATCGAAGATGAAACCTGATTGAATTGGAGCACATCAGACTTGAAGCGCATGTGATCCCCCTTGTCGATACGTATGCTCTCCGGCACATCGCGTATGGTGGCGCCGCCAGAAACAACGACGTCTCGCTTGCGGCGTTCGTCCAAAATAACCAACCTGCCGCCGTTGGGGCATCTTTTGACGAACTTGAGCCTGAAATCGCTGGCGAGGTCGAAACCGAGCCCCAGCGCGTCCGTGGCCCGCAGCTCAATGGGCTTCTTCTCGTAGACGTCGTAGTCGTCGATCATGGCCGGCGGCGACGACGATCGGAAAAAGAAGATCGCAAATATTAATGTGGAATTAGTTGAAGTTGGAATTTGACTTTTTGACCGGAAATGTCCTCTGCTGCCCGCCTTGTCTCACCGACTCCACTTTTTTCCTTTTCACTACGATACCAATTATGTCTCTGCCTCCCTTAATTCTTACTTAATTATATCAACTCAGATAAATATTACTATTATATATTAATTGTTCTACATAATACACACACATACACATACACATACACTTAAAAAATATATATACCAGTCTTACTTGGACGGCGTATGGACTTCAGACTTCTACTTCTCTTTTCTTTTTTAGAATCTATAGACTTGTCTTTTTGCAAACACGGCGGTCAAAAAACTGCTTTTTTCCTTCTTATTTATTTACATGCACCTAATTACTATTTTTATTTTTATTTTTATTTTTACTCATAAAAAGTTAAAAGATCACGTTGGATTCTCAATTCCTTCATTCTCAACTAAATAAAATAAAATAAAAAATATTTGTTTGTTGGAAATGGAAGTTCTCAGCTATTATTTTAGAATCTTCCACTAATAACTTATCAATTGATAAGAAAAGTCTTCTAATTCAATTACGTTATCTAATTATACGCAAGTGCTCGATTAACTTAGAAAATAATTGTTGATCTATAAATCAGATAACTGAGTAATCATATTGAACTACCTTCCCTTACATTTGGTAGCAGTTTTGTTTCCCAAGTTCTGGATAACAAAGGGTATGATATTTGGTTTTATTTCCAACTTCAATATTTTGAATTTTCAATTTAATTTACGAGACATATCTACTACTCTATAAAAAGAGCCTTGTTTTACAAAATTTGATCTACCTATTATGTCCATATTATAACTCTAATTTAAGGGTATTAATGTAATATTATATGATATAATATAATATATTTATTTTAATATGATAATATACCATATTAATTTCCATATGTGTATATATATATATATATAATATTATTTACATATAATGTTATACATTAATCCTATTATAGAACCAAATATATAAAATTTTTTTAAGAAACTTCTTCGAAAAATTAAAAATGGATAAGGGTCATGAATGATAAAATTAAAATGCAGCCTATAATTTTAAAATAATTAAAAAACTCTAAAAATTAAAAATTAACCCATACAATTTTGACAAGAAAAAATGAAAAGATTAAAATTAAATTATATTTGAAAACTAAAGAAAGCCTAGACTATTAAAAAAAATTAAGGAGAATTATTAATCCAAGGCCTGAGAGATGGTTTATCTATCGATATAGAGTCTGAAAGATAGATTATATCGATTCAATGTTTGAAAAATCTAAAACTATCGATTTAAGGCTAAAAAAATTTATCGGTGTTAAAACTTCATCCAACAAAAGATGATGTGTCTATTAAATATCTACATAATTAATAGTAAATTGGATAAAAACAAACACAAATTTACATTAATTATTTTAATTAAATTAAACATGGGATTTTAATCGAGGTAATTAATGTAAATTTATGTTTATTTATTTAATTTAATTTAGGATAAAAATGATGTGGATATTTGATGACCACGTCACTTTTTATTTGAAGGGGTTTTAACACTGTTAAATCTTCAAGTCTTAAATTGATAGTTTTAGATCTTTCAAGCATTGAATTGATAGAATCTATCTTTCAGGTTCTATATTAATAGATAAACCATTTTTCGGGCCTATGATTAATTATTCTCCAAAAATTAATTAAGTAGTACGTCTATATCTATATCTATTCAAAAGTGTCTTAAATTTTACAATCTATAATCTTCAATTAAAATAAGGGTAAAAAAGTAATATAATATATTATAGTAATATAATATATTATATACTTTATATTATATTATATTATATTATATTATATTATATTACTTGTGAAAATATAAATTATATTTGAAAACAAAAGAATGCCTAGACTTTAAAAAAAAATTAATATGCTATATTAGTTTCCATATTAATATTAAATAAAGTGAACACTAGGTCTTGATATGAAACAATGAATTATATTCTATTACATTATTTTTTTAGAAAAATTAATTATTGGTGGCTACATATTGCTCGTCCATATACAAAAAAACAAACTAGAATATTGAAAAACAAAAGCAAATTTTGTCAAGCACGAAAAAGTCTATAATATTAAGAAAACAAAATCAAACCAATGATTTTTTTCCTTACTTAGAAGAGATGTATATGTGTATTCATGTATATAAGTTTTATAAAGTATGAAATTCTAAGTTGTCTATAAAAAAAAAGAAGTTGAAAAGTTTCAATTCTTCAACTAAATTATTTGAACTTTTTGGAATAATAAAATTTAATTATATTATATCTAATTTGTCTATAAAAAAAGAAGTTGAAAAGTTTCAATTTTTCAACTAAATTATTTGAACTTTTTGGAACAATAAAATTTAATTATGTTATATTCATTATATTAATTTTACAAAATAATTTAATTATTGATAGGATCTTGCATGGTAACACTACAACTACATCTTCCATAATTAACATTGATGTCACATAATTATTTATGTGTGGAAATTTTTCTTATTACATTTTATCCCTAATATAACTATATCCTTCTATAAATTACCAATTGTTTGCACTAGATTTTGATCTAAACTTCATTGAAGCCCCTTCGTCGAATAGAAACTTAAATTTTAAAATAATATTTTCTTGGTCGGCGCTTACAAATCAATCAAACTATTCATTGATTACAAAGGTTAACAGAAATATTTTGCAAATGTGTACCAGGTTATCTAAATATGTCTTATGATTTCATTAATTTTTACTTTGTGTTATGTACCAGTTATGATTTTCCATTAAAATAAATTCTTTCATTAATATTTTTCTTTTATTGTGTTCCAGCATGGATGTTGTTTATTCTTAATTTCATAATGTAGTAATTTTTTTTCTTGTGAATTTTTTTTCTTACAACATTATATTTTATAGTGTCAAGTGATTCGGAACAAATAATAAATGCTTTAAAAATAGGTGACAAATCCTTCACAATTCAATTGAAGAGTTTTAGGAATTGGCCATCAAGTAACTTCTGAAAGTACTTCAAGTATCAAGGTCTGAAAATTGATCATGATGGACAATGAGATAAGTTACAAACTAAATTTATAATTATAAACTTTAATTAATATTAATAATTATTATTATTTACAATTTTAACATATTAAACTAAAATTGCAAGGGATAAGGTCCAATTTGGTCCTGCTACTATATTCAAAGTCTTTGTTTGATCCCGGAATAAAATTTCGGCCCAAATGAATCCCTAAACTTTTTAAAATGTATCAAATTCATCTTTCCATTAGTCCTCAACTATTTTCCGTTAACGGCGTTAATGACGATGTGAAATGCGTTATTTTAGGTTAAAAACCCCCAAATTGAAGAGCAAATTTGGGGATTTCATTTCATTTCATGAATTTCATTTCTTCAACTCGTTAACAAAATCTGAAAATTTCCAAAATACATTTCGACGTCTTTCATATATATTTTCAACCAGATGTAAAATTGATGGAATCATCGACTACCTCGTCATCATCAAGTCCAAGATGTGTTCGTGAATTTGAAAAGGGATTAAGAAAATGTAAGTGTGGTGTTCAAGGAGTTTTGCGGACTTCATGGACTGAAGAAAATCCCTCCAGAAGATTTTATGGTTGTCGATTTTTGTAGAGTGAGTAATCGTCCACTTATTTAAGTTTTTAAGCTAAAATACTTTATTTGTGTGATATGTGATTTCAGCTGTCGAAAGATGCAGTCCAGAAACAAGGATGTGATCATTTCAACTGGTATGATGGGGTGGGAGATAGATCTAAAGTGGTGAAAAATGAATTGAAGGCAAAAACAAAGGTCTTGGCCAAAGAGAAGAATGAATTGATGAGCAAAGAGATTTCAATCATCGAATAGTTGTAGCACTAACAGAAGTTGGGTTTTTTTTATCTCTCTTACAATGCATTTCACAATGTTATTAACACCGCTAACGGGAAATAGTTGTAGGACTAATAGAAAGATGAATTTGATACCTTTGAAAAGTTTAGGGACTCATTTTGACCGAAATTTTATTTCGGGACCAAACTGAGATTTTAGATATAGTAGTAGGACCAAATTGGACCTTATCCCAAATTATAAAATCATCTTCTCAATTACGTATTAATTGTGTTAACATTGGAGTTACAATATTTAAATATGATATACTTTCTTTTGTCAAGACATTTGAGGCCAATAAAATATATTTAATCTATAATGGAGAGGTCACAACAATTGGTATGGTGTATTACGTACACCATGATAAATAATTAATACTCAAACTACAGTATATGTAGGATGTTATGTGCATGAGTATCTTTCATCAATTAGTAAGGCGACTTATGATTAAAAATAATTGTTCCTATAACACCAATTTCATCAGATTTTTAAATTTCGATTAACATTCTACAATTCGAATAAAATAATTTTCAGGGCGAAAATGAACATACATCTTATTGGGGCTTGAGTCTGCAATCATTGACTGAAACGTGCTTTATGTTTATAATCAAAAACCTAATAGTAGATGAGAGGAAAAATCTAAATATTGTAGCCAATTCAATCCAAACGATACAACCACTCCCCAAATCAATGTAGAAAATTAAAAAAAAAATCCACTACGTGATTAAGTTGAAAACTTAAAGTCAAATTAAGAAGAACAAATGAAAGCTTCAAGCCCAAGCAAATTAAGATGGGAGAAAAGAAAACATCGGTCATGGACATGTATTATACTTAGGTGCAAGGAAATAAAAGAAACAAAATCAGAAAGAAGAAAATTGAAGATTGCATGGAGATTATTAACTCTGAAATAAAAGGAAGAAGAAAAGTTCGCAAACCATGATGATCAAAAATGAAAAAGAAAAGTCATAATATATATTTACATTTAAAATAAATTAGACATCCTTTATCAATAATACTATTTAAATATTTTCGTAAATTCATTAAATATTTCTGTAAATTTATATGCAATGACTTATTTATAGTATATAATATTGTGCATTTTACTTTATCTTATTTTATATTTTTGCTATATTCTGCTTGTTTTCATTGATTATTTTATATATGTATGGATTACATATTCAATAAAATTATTTTTTTATGGATTTTATAAAACTAAATAATAAGCAATCTACACTAGTTGATTTAAAAAATGTAATGATTTGTAAAGATGAATGGTTTGATATTTAGCTTTATAGGTTTGGAGTTTGGAAATTTGTTTGTTGAATTATTATTTCCAGTATGAATGGATTCCAAAATATATATATATTAATATATATAAGAAATAAATCATATTTTCTCGCTTAGTTACTACGACAAGGAACAATCAAATTATCACTATATTTAATCATTTTTCTAATTCTTCCAAGCATTGGATAACCCCAAGGCCTTGTGGGTTTTTTTTCTACAAATTGGGAATCGCCCTTCACCAACCCATGGGGATGGTTTACACGGTTCATAACTAGTCCTCTTATTACGTACAGGATGTTTATCTAGTTAACGTTTGGATCTAGATCTATCTAAACTTTTCTAGTTCGCCCCAACATTCCCTACTCGTCCGATTGTTCCTGAACAGTTTTTGGTTATCAAATGGACTCCCCGGAGGGTAATTTCAATGCGACGAAACAATATCTTCTGTTGAAGCTAGATTCTCAGACATTGTCATTGAAATGACTAACCTGGGAAGAAAATATCCATCCACCTCAGTAACTGAACACCAAAGTTCTCAGCCGACTGACTTAAGAATGGGAGATAAAAGTAGTGGCAAGGAATCAAAGGAATTTGTCCAAACTGACATTGAGAGAGTTGTTTGCTAGATTAAAAGCCTATGAATATGATCTTACCAGGAATGAATGATCCACCTCAACTGTTGCAGCCCTGCTTGATGCTGCATTATATGTGGGGGGAAAAAAAAAGGCAAAAATTAAACAGAAAAGGAAAGGGGAAAATGGTCCGAAGGATGAGACGGTCTCACTCTATAAAGATATATACTTGATTTTGTTATAAAAATTTAATAAAATATTAGATAATTAATGTTTCTGTAATTAAAGCATGCTGTTGCGAAATGTTGTTAGAGGTCAACCAACCTTCAGTTGACAGAAAATGTTGTGCACTAAAGCAGACCTGATGATTATTTAAACTAGACACACAGTTCATGGGACTAAGGATTGTTGGAAAATTAGGTTTAATGATTGAAACAACAACCAAGCACCAGAACGATACACAGGAACATCTAAAGATCTTTTCCTGCTCCTCAACTCAAATATTAAACCTCTGTTTTCCTTACCCTGTTGAGACTCTGTTCCAATTCGCCTATTATCTTCCGTTGTAAATGTAATAATACAACAGTATGATAGAAGCTTCTTCTGGTATATCGACTGAAGCTTTGGGGACATTCCTGGGTATGTTCATTTCATAGGCAGCTGTGCACTGGCATGGTATGATGCTTGATGTCTTCTGCAGTTGGCATGTAGCATGATCTGCCACTGAGATCTTCATGACTTCTGCCATTCCTTTGGTACCAGTAATGGAGAAAAACTTTGGAATAGTCCATAGTAGGATTTTCCTGCCGATGAAAAGAAAATGTCAGATGAAGACTGCCATACTAAACATGCATGCCTAATTCATATCGGTCAAAATTGCCTGGACAAATTACCTGACAGTTGAGTCTCAAGTTTTTTCATGTAAGATCGGTTGGTATCAGCAATTGTGATTGATGGAATGTGTCCGACTTTATGAATGTCCTCACCCCCTTCCTCCTGCACCTTTTGAACCCTGCACTTGAAGGCATCGGGCATGTTAACAATCACCAGTTCCCGAAGTGAAGCAATGAATTTGATTCCTTCCGGAACCATCCTCAAGTTTATACATTCGTCGATCTTTAGACAATAAAGATTGGGCATAGCTCCTTCCTCTATCCTCCAATTCTCTAAGTCGGTAAGCCCCTGGAGTTCCAGAATAGTCAGACTAGGGAAACCCTGAGAAGAACAACAAATCTCACTCCCTGCAAATGCATTCTTACGTAGTATCAATGTATGTAGACTAGGGAGTTTCTCTAGAGTAGTCAGAGGATCTTCCTTGAGTTTGCTGCTCCTCAGAGTTAGTTTCGTGAGGCCTTGACCAAAATGGCAATGTTCTGGTAGCTTGTTTATAACTCCAATGAGATCCAGTTTTTGAAGATGGACAGACCCTACTAGTTCTCTCAAAACAGTCAACTCCCTTTCTGACTGAAAATCATAGCGTATACGAAAGGAGGAGTCTTTGATATGCAAATAATCCATCTTTAGGTGACTAAATAATGCTGCTAGATGCTCCATCTCCAAAGATAAAATTGCAGCAAGTTTCTGAAGCTTAGTTAACTTGGTGATATCTCTATAATCCGAAACTCTGGTATCAAAGTTTTTTAAGATTTCCAACTTGCTTAAGCTATTTAGCTGCAGTTTGCTGGTACATTCATGAGATGGAGGGAGATAGAGATGTTTCAAAAGATTCAACTTCCATATGACATTGGGAATGGTCAAGCATACAAGGAAAGGTACCCTCAGATCAAGTGTCTGTAAGAACTTCAAATTGCCGATGGATGATGGTAATTTGTTTAGTTGAGAACCTCTTAAGCTGAGGTATCTGAGGTGAAGCAAATCTCCTATACCCTTTGATAGCTTATCTCCAAAGTCGAACCTTTCAAGGTCTAACACCCTTATCAGTTTGAACTCACTGCAAACAAATTCTAATGCGAGCTGAAGATTTCTTCGGTTGCTGAGCCTGGAAAAGAACAACGCTGATCTAACATGCTCAAGGTTCTCCTTTCTATACTCAAGGTTCTCCTTTCTAGGAGGAAAATAACTGTCAAAATCATAATCAACAGCAATAGAAAGTCTTCGTGGTGGTTTACTGATTGATGTTGCCATAGCTGATGGAGAAGGGGTACTTAGTAGTTCAGGTTCATACCGCAGAGGGATCTTTTTTAAAAAGTTTTCCTCCTTACCCTTTACAAGGCATAGTTCTCTGGTAAGGTCATGAAGTTGACAAGACTTGAATCTTCCAGTTGCTTCATCTACTCTCACTTGAACCATGCACCTTTGCACAAGTTCCCCTAGGTAACGTTCTGCTACGTCCATGATTGATTCATCTTCCTCAGATTCTTGTGATATGAAGCCTTCAGCTAACCATAACTGGTACAACTTCCGAGTGGGAATTTTTGAATCCTCAGGAAAGTTGCCTAAATGCAGAAAACATGGTTTGAGCTGAAAGGGTAGATCATGATAACTTAGAGCTAACACCTCATGAACTCTTCCGTTCTCTCGAGAACTTCTTCCCCTCCGCAAATAGGAAGTGAAATTTTGATGAACTGTTCTCCACTCACTTATGGTAGACTTTGTCATCAGAAGTCCTCCAAGCACAACTATTGCTAACGGCAATCCTCCACACTGTACAACCATCTCCTTTCCTAGTCTTTCCATGTCCATTTGATTTCTGAGATCTTGAGAGATTGACAGGTAAAATTAGACTTATAATCAGTGGAACAAGAGAAACTGATTTGTGAACCTTAGAGCTTAATTTTTATTTTCGTTTTCAGGTATTTGGAGCCAATCTCTCTCTCTCAAAAAAAATGTTCAAATTGCTGAATATAAGACGTAAGATTGTAGAATAGCCTGCCACAAAACTAGATTGAATATAACAAAATTGGTTTCGAGCTGTTTTATTTAAGTTGAGACATTCTACTTTAAGTCCTCATATTTTTCTTGCACCCGAATATCTTGAATGTTGTTAGATTGTAATGATATTGATGTCTACAGTTAATGCTAGTTTTCTTTGTTTAATACTTCCTATTAAGCTTGTGTAAATTACTTTATGGGGTATAATTTGACTGGTATATGGAAACAATGTTTGTGCAACTTAATCATGAAAAATGAGATCTGCAACAAGATATAGTTGGTCAATCACATAGGGAAACTGAGCCTTTTTCAACTAACAACAGGATCAATAATGGGGCTCTAACAAGAAAAATATTCTCACATAACAATTACTTAAGATGTTAAACTTATAAATAGTTTTCACAGATTGAAGACTCGAGATGACACCTATATATATATATATATATATATATATATATATATATATATATATATATATATATATATATATATATATATATATATATATATATATATATAAATGAATGGAAAATCCTCTTACCTTGAAGTGTGTCTTCAGAACTTGAACTGTGTATCCGACTTATGAGTTCATTGTCCTCATCACTGAAGCATGAGTGAAAACTTTCTGCTCGTGATAGTGCATCCTCGTCCTCAAAGCCAGAGGAATACTCATGTTCCTCTACAGACCTGCTGCTGCGTGCACTTCTATCAAGTGAAATACCTGAAATTTTGAGCATCATTGTAAGAGCTACTACCTTGACTTGATTGTCGAGTGAAATATCTCGATATTTGAAGCATCCTTGTAGACCATCATTGTAAGAATCAATATCGCATTTACTTATTTTTGTAATGCCCAAGGCGTGGTGCCAAGAACTAATAGAATGGATTTGAAGGAGGCATTGTATAAGAGTAAAGTTCAATAGATGAGAATTATGCAGAAGAAATAATACCTGCAAAACCTAGACTGCGGGAGACTTTCTTCTTGAGTAGTTCCCAGCTTTCCTCTTCACCCAAATGCCTTTGCTCATAGAGATAACAGGGTGCATCCATATCTATGTAACGAGCAATTTCTTTGTTGCGCGTGGTGAGTAATAATTTGACATTCATTTGTCTACTCACTAGTCTGTCATGGAAGACAGGTTTGAGCAGTATATCCCAGGCATCCATATCCCAAACATCATCAAGCACGATTAGGCATCTTTTCCTTTTCTGAACTTGAACAAGCTCATCAACAAGCTCCTCAACTTTCATGTTGTTAATTGCCTTTCTCTTTTCAGGTTCAAGCTTATTGAGGATTCTTTGCAGAACATCCTCCGGCTGCCATTGTTGAGACACGCACGCCCACGCGAACGCGTGGAAATGGCCCCGTACATCATCGTGATGGTAAATCCTTTTAGCAATGGTGGTTTTCCCTATCCCGCCCATTCCTGTGATGGAGACAACTTGATAGTTCTCATCACCGTCTTCGTTCACCAATCTGGCAACCAACTGCTCGACGTGGTCGTCTAACCCTACGAAATCCTCCTCAACAAAATGAGAATACGTTCTTCTCTGCTGTTGCCTTCGGCGTGAGATTGGATTTGGGGTTCCTCTTTGGCGTGGCCGTATGTTACGGACGCGCAGATCTGATTCGAGGGCAGAGACCTTAGCTTCAATGAGACGGATATTGGGCTCGATGTGGTGGAGGTTTGTGGCTTCCCTAAACAGATTGCTGTATCTTCTCCTGCTGCTGGCTTCCTTCCTTGAAGAGAGCAGCACTACAAGCAGAAGATCTTCGATATCGTATGCGACTTCTCTGGTTTCGGAGATCCAGTTGCGGATCCCTTCGTCGACTTCCTGTCTGGCGTCGGCGATTTCTAAGATGGACTGCAGTTGCCGGAGCTTCATTTGGATCACTTCGATTCGACCCCGCAATTCAGGTATGTGTCTTGATTCGTAAACTAGCAGTTCGCCGAGACTTCGTATTACGCAGAATACCACGTATTCAGCCATTGAGGATGAATGATGATGGTGATGGTGATTTCTGCTATCAATTGGAGGCCCTATTGTTATTGTGATATCAAATTGTTATATGGATTGAGAAAATGATTCTACCCCGTTGACTTTGAATTGATGCTAAGCCTTAACCAACCTTCACGCCAAAATTATTTTATGGTACGGCCATCTAAATTAATATTGAAGTAGATGGAATTTTGGAGGGTGGGTCAGGATAGCTCATCAAAAGTTGTATCAAATTGTAGACATTGCATCACAAATTTTACTTTATATATTCATTCAGGCATATGAAAAAAAGTAAAAAAATTCATTAATTTACCTTTATTGTCACTATAAAATTAGCATTTTTTTACTATTTGTGGGATAAATTTAGTTAATAGTCATAACTAATCTACATATAAATTTATATCCATATAATCGTGTATATGGGTAGAAATAGTTTTGCTTAGTATGTTCATTAAATAAACATTGGTGGTGAATTATTACTTTTCTGCCACATAAAAAAATTGTAATTAAAAAAATTAAGAGAGAGGAGGAAAATAAGAATAGAAGTCAGGATGCTTAACATATTTATATATATACCGGGAATTGGTAACCAATAAGGCAATAACCATGCACGAACTCAGTTCACACTTAGTGTTGTTGGTGTTAACATATTTATATATATGTGGAAATTGGTAATCATGCACGGACTTTTTTTTATTTTTTTTGCCTACAAATCACACAGAGGAAAATTAAGTGTGACACTCATACTTAGTGATGTTGATGGTGGAATTCGAACTTTTGTTATTGGACAAAGTAAAAAATAATGTATAAATCATCAAAATTAGTGGGTTCGGGAACACATATCTACTGGACAATGAAGTGATGCACTACATCCACTTTATCGTAGAATTTATCAATTCCATCTCACTCTTTTAATGAGTATTACTAGATTATTCCTTGGTATTTATCATGTGAGATTTCTACCGAGCCATGAATTATTCACTTTATAAATCATGTTTTTAAAGTTAATTCAAACATCAAGAACTATTAGATATTAAAGTTGCTAGCTAGCAATTCTCCTGTGTAATACATGGGAAACAAATTGCTAGTACCAAGATGAAATTTTATATCGTAGTATATTAATTATAAATAAATTCGAGATAACTCTTTATATTCTACATTTACAATTCTACTATTATCAACACCATCCTTGCACAAATTAAGTTTTTTCTAATTTGTTGCGACTTCTAACTCATTTTTCAATAAAGTAGATTTAATACGGCCAACAAGTAGAATTGAGTTCTTTTTCAAGAGTTGGAAGTCACGAAGAATGGATCTAATTGGATAATCACTTTTGAAAAAAAAAACATATTTGTTCACATATTTTTAGGGTTGTAAATGAACAGAGTCGCTTGTAAACTATTTGTAGTTCAACTTGAAAAAAAACTCGTTCGAAGTTCGTTCATTTTCTAAATGAGCCCGGCTCGAGCTTCGAATCGAACTTGATAAAATTACCGATTCGAGCTCGAACAGAGTAGTATTTAGTTCGGACAACTCGCGAACATGTTCGAGCTCGAACTTAATCGAGCATGTTCACGAATATGTTCATGATTATTATAAATATTTCAAACGGGTGAATAAAATGAGCTATTTTTTCAAGTTCGAATTCAAATATATAAATTAAACGATCTTTTTTTTCGAGCATTCGAGCCCAAACTCATTTAGTAAATTTTAAACCATTTCACGAGCCGAGCTCGAATCACATTCGAGCATGACAAATATTGATCGAGTTGATCGAGCTTGAATAAGAGGATAAAAACTCGAATCGAGCTCGAGCCGAATTCGAACTTGAATATTTCTTAACTAGCCAAACTCTAACATTAGGGTATTCGAGTCATTTACAACCCTACATATGTTACAAATTTGAATTTTTGAGTTCCAACCCTGAAACTTTGAATTTGTAACATATAAAGTTCATGTCAATTTTTGGATAGCTCTAGTAGTGGATTGGAAAATGTCCAAAACCTTTTGTATACTCTTTGTTAAAAATTGAAACCCAAATAATTAGTACATATTTTAATATATTTAATTTTGATTCAAATGTTTATTTTTTTAAAGCATTCAAATTTTTGTTTGAAATATAGAGTATTGAATAAAATAGTAACAGGCGTACAGCTAAGTTAAGCCAAATCAATCAGGTGGAAATATTAATATATAGTATTAGAATTTGGGGTTGCTTTTCACAATTAAAATGAACCGTTGGTTTCATATTACAAATTCGTTGAATTAATTGAAATATTGGTTTTTTTTACTATCACTAAAATAATTGGTTATAACTTCATTATCAACTAATCTCAAAACAAATACTCATCAAACAGATACAGTATAGTTTAAGCCTTAGAGCATGTCCAATGACTCCTCCAAACCTCTACTTTAGAGCAAAAAGTGGAAAAAATCATCTCCAATGGCTGCTCTATTTGAAACTGTAAAATACAGATGGAGCTTTCTTGCTCTATTAATGGAGCAACACTGTTGTGTCTGTATTACTGTTCATTTCTCTCTTTTTTTTTTGTAATCTGTTTTATATGATTTATATTAATTTATATGATTTAATATATGTAAAAAATCTGTTATGTTTGTATTTTTGTTTCACGTTTTTTTTTGTTAATTGACATGATTTATATTTATATTTATTAATCTTATACTTGAATTTATTTCTTCCTTAAAAATATTAACATAATAAATTGTATATCAAAACAAAATGACATCAAAATAAAATGGCATTTAATAAGATTACATAATAAAACTACTAGATATAAAAAGAAAAAAATAGAAAGCATTAAAAATACAAATAAAGCATTGAAAAATACATTAGAAAAATACTAATCATACAACACTTGAAATATAAATAAAGCAACACAATAATATTATCTAATAATGCATAATAATGCATAATATGATAATCGAAGATGAACGAGATCTTGACGCTCCAATTCAAGAAGCAAGGGAGGTGCCTCTTCCGGATTGCGAATTTGTTGGCAATGAAGATACTCAATTTCAAGATTTTCTTACTCGGTTTAGACAAATAAAAAATGTCAATGCTCATTTGGCACTTCGAAATGCATTAATCGACCATTTATGGGAAAATTATTCTAATTCAGAGTTTTAGAAAAAATAGTATGTAATTTGTGTGTTTTATTTTGTGCCTTATATTGTTATAGTTTTTTTTTAATGTTGTAATATTAGTTTGTACTTTTTATTTATATTTGCAATATTAGTATGTAATTGTGCTTGTTTGCAATATTATTATAAAATGTTTCCATGTTTTGTTATTATATAGTGTGAGAAATTTTAATAGTTATTGTTTTTTGGGGAAATATTGATTAAAGTAAATATATAAAAAGGAATAATATGGAATATTTCTTTTTAGAGTAGAATTTAGAGTAAAACTGTTGGAGATGAAGCGAGGACCATGCTGTATAATAGAGATAGAGGTGCTGTAAAATAGAGTCAATTGTTGGAGATGGCCTTAAGGCGAGTAAAAAAAGTAGCTTAAGAGTTAAGACCAAAGAAAAAGTCCATAACCCTGCTTGATAATATATATTTCGCCCTCCACTCTACCTCCTCTCTCTAAAATTATCTTAATCTCTTGTTCAATCACTGGCATCTTATGTTGGAAATCATCGTATCGGTTGTCAATTATCACCTACAATACCAAAAATCATT
Source organism: Perilla frutescens (assembly GCA_026008535.1). Classification (NCBI taxonomy): domain Eukaryota; kingdom Viridiplantae; phylum Streptophyta; class Magnoliopsida; order Lamiales; family Lamiaceae; genus Perilla; species Perilla frutescens. The sequence continues at coordinate 9,439,479 of BRKX01000013.1, read as the reverse complement.
TCTTGTAGAGAAGGTAATAGATTTTTGTCAACGGCAATGAATTAGAAAATGAGCATATTTTCACGTTATTAACTTCTGGCAGACATGAGAAGACATCATGAGACTGTACAATGCCAAAAATCATTTTGATCTTGGTAGATTTGTAAATAATTAAAAAGCGACGACTTGAGATGATATTTAATTTCATTAGAAGAATTTTGGGCGTTGAAATTGTAGAGAATTTGCACCATAATTGCAGCCATAATTGAATATTTAATTAAAAGGTAAATTGGATATGAGGGTTAATCGAGAAAAGCCAGATGATTATGAAAACTAAATGCATTATTTGTGAAATGCCAAATTTAAACTTGGAAGAATTCTAATGGATACCTTCCTAACATAGACATATTAGTTGTAAAACCAATCAAACAATGTTGTGTCGAATTAATCACATATTGGCTTGTGTAATTTTTTTGCCATTGATAGAAAATATTATATTTTTTACTTTTTTGTCAATTAATATTGAAGAAAATTGGGCAGCCTCTGTAGAATTAATTATCATAAGCTTGAACTTTGTATAATTCTAACCAGTAAATAAATTATCTAGTGAATATATTGTAAATCATCTAAAAAACCATTTGGCAAATGAGTGTGATCAAAAACTTTGTTATTATGTATATATACACTAGTATTACTACCCGTACAATGTACGGACTTTAATATTTCAAAATTATAACATTAAAATTTACTAAATGTGTTTGAAGAGATTACATTATAACACGCATATATGAAAATTATCGATCTCTAAAATAGAGTGTCAAGTTGCATTTTTTGAACAATAAATATTTCGTAACAAAACATTTACTTTATTCCTTGAATATTAAATTCCAAATGTCATAGATAATTAGAAGAAAGTAAACTTAAAAAACATTATCAGATAAATTAGTTCTCGTTGTATCGCAATGAATAATCTACTTCAATGTAAATGAATATATATATATATAGGGGTGGGTTAAAATGAGAACCATACCCCTGTGTAGAAACTAGGAACCATTTACATTCATAGATCTCTATAATTTGAATGGACAAGATTGATTTTAGATTTTAGGGGTCAAATTGCAAAATGATAAGTTTTTACCTAAATTTCAACCATAATAAGGGTATTATTGAGAAACCCAAATCACCGTGTTATCACATCCCACATATCTAGGAAGTGGGATTAATTTTAACAAAAATATTGTGGATTCATTAATAGAAAAAAAGAGGACTATAGCTATCGACAAAAACCCTAGAAACAGAAATCGCTTGCCGCCGTCTTCAGTATGCTCGCCGCCATCTTCAGTCGCTCGCCGTTCGCCGGGCGCGCATCGTCGGCCGGACACTGCCCATACGTCGCATCGTCTTCAGAAAGCTTGCCGTCGCCGATTTCAGATTGAGGGAAATCTCCCAGTCGCCGCCTACGCCGGCCGAACGCGGACCGCCCCTCCGCCACTCGAACGACGGCCATAAGCCGGACGTTCGCGTCGCCACTCGAACAACGGCCAGTCGCCGCAAGCTCTCCAGTCGCCTACGTCGCCGCCGCCGCTCCTGCTTCTGCGCCGCTCGTTACTCGTCGGAACAAAGATGAAGGGGTCAAAGTCCCTACGAACAGGTATTTAGCCCGCTATTTTTTCAAATTATTAATAGATGATTAGAGTGGTTCAATGTTTTTAGCAAATTGAAAAGGAATAAATAGCATTACAATCCAGTTATATGTAAAAAGATTTGCAAATGAATATCGTGTTTTTAGCATGTTGGTATTGGTTTATAGCAAATTATTACGACATTATTAGCAAATGTTGCAGCTGTATATATTGGTTTTAAGAAATTGATAATTTATTTTTAGCAATTTTAGATCCTGTTTATAGCAAATTATTATGATATTATTAGCAAAAATTGTGCTGCTTTCAGCCAGAAAATACATTTATCATCTTCTTGCATCTGTATATCCTGTTTTTAGAAAATTGATACGTAATTATTATCAATTTGTCATGTTGTTTATAGCAAAATTATCTTGTCTTTATATCAAAGAATTTATTGTTTTGCATCGAATAATTCTGATTAGCATTTTATTCGAATTTTTAGTTAACAACAAGAGGGTGGGTTATGCGAAAGAAGGAACGTCAGGTAGTCGCGCAAAAGGTAGTTTCTTTATATCTAATTGATATGTCATTATAGCAAAATAATATATTAGTGTATTATATTTTATTTAATTTTTAAAGCGAAACTAAGAAGATATAATTAGCAAATCAGTCAGAAATAATTAGCAAATTAGTACTATATGATTAGCGAATTAGTATTTTATGATTAGCAAATTTAGAGTTATCTTCCATTTGCTAGTGGGGAATACCGTCTTTATGATTAAGATATGCGGTCTCTATGATTGATTTACTTGTCCACTGTTGGGATTTTGTCAAGAAATGTGGTGCTGTTGTCTTCATCTCGTGATATATTGACTGTTGGTATTGTATGAATATTTGTTATTTATGTCAAATTGGGAAAGTTTATAACATATTTATATTATTTTATAGCAAATTTGGCATATATGATTAGCAAATCGTGAGGCTGGATGATTATAGAGGTGAAGATAAACCATTCAGGCTTTGTGTTTCGTAAATTATTACGATATTATTAGCAAATGTTAAAACTGTGAAAATTTGCTCCGTGAATTCGTGTTTTATCAACATGATGTTCTGTTTATAGCAAACTAGTGATTTAAAATTAGCAAATTATTAAGACATGATTAGCAGATTATTGAGATAAGTAATGTTTGGTGTTGTCAGACCATTTTTTAATGTTTTCACTGATTTTGTGAAGCAATTTTTGATGTTATGAGTTGAATACTTGTGCTTTCATGTCTTTAATTTATGTTTTTGTATTTAAAAAGTTTATTGATAGATAATCAACACAAATTAGGGATTTTTGGTTATGGTGTGATCATTTTATTTGTTGATTTTGGTTTGATTGGAAATGACATCTTTAGCAAATTAGAAAGGTTATATTAGCAAACTATTAATATATATTTAGCAGATTAGATTTTCAAATATTGTTATTTATATAGACAGGTTATCTGGTTTGATTGCATTCGTCATTTGTAGCAAATTAGTAAGGTTTGATTAGCAAATTATTAATATATGAATAGACTGTTATGAAGTATATGACAAATTGTAAAGGTATAATTAGCAAATTATCTTGAAATCAATACAAAATTAGGAATATATTATTATGGTGTAGGGGTGTATTTTTGTTCGTATCAGATATACATCATTATAATAGCATGTTGGTATTGGTTTTTTATTAATAGTTCAAATATGGTATTTGTAATGTTTTTAAAATTGTTAGCTTCTAACGTGATAATTTTATTTTTTGTTTTAGCAGGTGATGAAGACTGCAATCGTGAGGCTAGGTCAAAGCGATGACATAATGTGAATGTAGCTGAATGCGCTACAACAAGTCCACCTTTGCAAGCTTCTATTATAGGGCGACATGTGAGGATGGACCACCACACAATATTGGTGCCATAATAATGAATATTGTCTAGGTTTAATTACACGTGCTAACATTCTTTAATTATTACTTACATTGAACTATTGTGATAAAATTATTCAGTCGGTTTTAGCAAATTATTATTCCAATAATAGCATAACGTAAATGTTTAAATAGCACAATTTTCATTCTTTAATATATAGTTGTTATGCTCTTTATAATAAACTAATGATACGTGGCATTCATTTTAAGTACAGACTAATATTTTTTTGATAACAAACTAAAATTTCCTTACGTACGGACATCCTAGTTCTTGAAAATTATATTGAAACCAGTTAAAAAAATGACCATATTATCAACAGTGAAACGAATGAGGTTTTCTGATAAAAGTATTATCGATGTGCTTTTAATACATATATAATTTGCTAATTATATCAAACAAATTTGCTAAAATTAATATATACGATCCTTTATTAATGTAGTCGAAAAATAAAATTACTAGCTGCCTCACGCATGAAAACTTATTTACAAATAACAATGTTTAAAATTCTCCAATTTGTCGTATCAGATTATTATTCATTTCCTATCAAATCATTCAGTCGACTCATTATCCACTTAAACTATAATACATGTGACATGTGATATAACGAGAAAATTGTAAAAATTTGATCACATAAAATCTGCTAATCCATGTACAAATATGTGCTAATTCATGATAAATGAATTGCTAACAATAACAAAACGTAGCAATGTTCATGCATTGATGTTGAAAAAAATTCATTAAAAATAAAAGATAACATCAAAAAGAGACCATCCTATCATCAAAATAAAAAATAAAATATATATTTTCACAATAAATATTATCAATATGCTATTAACATATGAATAATTTGCTAATTATGCAAAATAAATTTGCTACACGTCATACATACGAGTCCCTACCGGATTCCACCCATATCACTATGCATATAAAGAAACATTAACAGATGACACAATACTTGTATCTTGCATAATCAGACAACAACCGGCGTAATGCTAATATAAGATGGAGTAAGAAATTGTGAAAAAAAAAATCTTATTTTACACACAACAATTCATGGCATTTTAACTTTTTTTTTCTAACTTGAAAACTTTCACAACCAAATACGAAAAAGCATGTATCATCTATACTAAATATGAAATACCCATTATATGCAAACATCTCACTATCATGCAAAGCACATTGAAACCAATTAAAAAAAATCAAATTTTCACATAAAAATATTACGGATTTGCTATTAACAACACTATAGTTTGCTAATTCCGAATAAAAAACATGCTAAACGTCAGACATATGCGTCCCTACCAGATTATGCCCATATCCCTACGCATACAAAGATACATTAACATATAACACAATACATGTATCTTGCATAATCAGACGATAACCGGCGTGATGATAATATAAAATGGAGTAAGAACTTGTGAAAAAAACAACTTTCTTAGTTTACACGCAATAATTTATGGCATTTTTACTTTTTTTTTAATTACTTGAAAACTTCCACAACCAAATATGAAAAAACATCTATAATCTATAATAAATATGAAATACCCATTCTTTGAAAACATTTCACTATCATGCAAAGCACATTGAAACCAAATTAAAAATAAATTCGAGTTTTCACATAAAAATATGCCGAGTTGCTATTAACAACTCTAGAATTTGCTAATTCAACATAACAAATTTGCTAAACGTCATACATACGCGTCCCTACCAGATTCCACCAATATCTCTACACCATTAGTGGAGAACATAATACATGTATCTTCCATAATCAGACGAAACCTGCAGTGAGACCGACGAAATCCAACGACTCCTTAAACCGTAACGGACCCAATCAATAAGAATTTTGAACAGATTTATGATTAATTAAAATATAAAACACCGATAGATACAACTCTGTAGAAAAAAGAGTTGAATCTATCGTCCAAAAAATTAAAAAAAAAACGTTCAATCTAAAAAAAAAACCGCTCAATATAATCCCACTATATATGGAACAGATATATTTACTGCAGATAATTAATATCCAATACAATGACATATATACCCTTAACTTAATATAACTCTTAAGATATTGCATTTTTGACCCCATTTTTTTGAGATTGATCTGAGCCTTAGAAAATCATTGATCCAACGCTCCATATTGGTTCCTAGTTCCTACACAGGGTATTGGTTCTCATTTGATCTCTATACTATATATATATATATATATATATATATATATATATATAACACTTAAAATGCACAATTGGGATAATGCCACTTTAATTTTGGTCCAATTAGAATAGCGTCAAAACACTTTTAATCCCACAACCAACTTTTTTTATCCCAAGGTTAATTTACTCTACATTTTTTGTTCCAAATTTTATTTTTTTGACTTTTTTATGGTCCCAAAACTAACAACTTACCTTACAGTTGTTTGAGAATGTTAATTTTAGAACCAAAAAGTTAAAAAAATAAAGTTCAGAACCACAGAGTCAAGAAAATAAAAATTGGGACAAAAAATGTAGAGATTAAGATTAAAAAAAAACGTGTAGATAATCAATGTATAATTGGATGTTTTGATGGAAAAATAAAATCAACATGTCATATTTATATAGTATCATGCGATTAAAACGCACATAACATAATGTACTCAACATGTCATATTCATATTATATCAAATATTTTTATACCAATTAATGTCTCGAACATAACGATATCCACATAAAGCGTAGTCATTTTTTTCATACCAAAGTCCTTCATCTGTATATATAAATCAATGGGAAAATGAACCAAAATACTAAGATGTTTTCTTAAATAATCCTTCCCATCACTACAAATATATGTGTGTGGGTAAAAATGAAATATTGAATGCTCTTTATTTTTGTAAAATGACATCTTAGCCATATCACTTTTATGCTATATATACAAAATCCTAGCTCAGAATCATCACATTAGCGAATAGAGGGATTGTACACAACAACTAAATCCCTCGTATGTATCTATGAACTTGATAGATGAAATATAAATAAATAAATAAAAATATAAGCTAATCGATCGAGTACAGAACCAAGCAGAAGGGATATATACCTACACAAAAACCTCGTACAAATTAACAAAGCCATTCTTAGCAAGAAACATGCATTCCGTCCACGCAAGCATTTTATTAAATAGGTAAATATCTCGAGTAAATTGTTAAGAAAAAGAATACAACTTTCCTTTATAAATAGATCTAAGTAGTTGAATTTGATTATTTGTGCATGATGTATATCTGAAAAATACAATTGAAGCATGATGTAGTTGTGGGAGAAGAACTATCCAAATCTCCAATAATTTTACAAATGGTGAAGGGCCTACAATCAATATCTTTAATGTGTGAGAATCAATGATTAAAAAAAAAGAGCAAGACACATGTGACATATATGTTAAAATTGAAGGAAAATAAATTCAAAACCAACAAAAAAAAAGTAAGAAAATGAAATCAAGAACTATAATAAAATTGGGAGATTATAATATACTGGAATTACGCAAATGCTAAATTTTCGACTAGGTAACATTTTGTAATCCATCATTGTCGGTAATCTCCATCACTATTGTTATCATTGAAATATTAAGAATGAATATGTGGAGAGATGGAAACTTTTAAACAGATTGGAGAGCCAGATGTTTGTAAGTGTTTTCGAAAACCACTTCAAACTCCAAATCGGTCCTCATCATCCCTGAAACGTGATCCCAAGCAAAAGAACATCAATCAACAATAAGAAAAAAAATGAATACCATTGTTTACGTGAATAAACCTTATGATGTCGAGTTCTTCGTGGGAAGACCAACAGAGTCGAGATCGATGGTGTTAAAGGCGATGTTGAAATGGTATATCTTCTATTGATATCATGTCCACCATGCCTGCAATACAGATATGCGCGGCTGGGGAAGTAACTGAGAGAGAAAGAAGTGCATCGTTCAGAATAATTAAAAAAACGATGATGATTATTTTTACACTTTAAAAACGACGAAAAAACTGCTCCATAATTCTCACCGGTTATGGGTAAAAAAATTGACCGTTGAAAGATGGTTGAAAGAAAAAAAAAAAAGAGAAAAAAACAAAACAACTACAGAACTGTGATATTATTATATGTAGATATAGATGGAGATTAATTTTGGCATTTATTCATGCCGCAATAATTGAGGGCTAATTAATTAACAAAAAAATAGGATTTTTCATTAAGTATAATTAATACTTAAATGAATTGCATAGATAACCAAAAAATAGAAAAAAAAGAGACCAAAACCTAAAAATCTTGGAAATCACATCATGATAACTCTAGGACCAAAGCCTTATCAAAATCAAAATGAAAACCCAATGTGGAAAAAACCATAATTGAAAAACGAGTGCCCCTTTACGAAAAACGGAAATAATCAGTATCAACATAATCTTTGTTTACAATATCAACTATACCAGGTAAAGAATAAAATCAAAATTCTGAATCCAAAAGAGGGGAAGCCATCAAGTCAGCAACCTGACTACCTTCCCTATAAATATGCGAAACCTGAAAGTATCCAGAAACCGCAACACACGTCTCCACTTCGCCTTCAAACGGCATGGGACCATGCAACTTCAGGAAGAGAGCAAAAAACCACATACACCGAATCAGCCTCCAACCAAATAAAGGTTAGCGCCAAGGCCTTTGCACATTTAAGAGCAAAAATCACTGCTAACAACTCTTCCTGATAAGCAAAACTAACACCCTTATCATTATGAAAACAACAAATCACCGAGCCATTAGAATGTTGATATACCCCACCCTCGAGGAGGGGCCACTAATTAACCAAAACAGCACAAGGCTGAGAAGCAGAGGCTTCACACCAAAAATCCTCAGACTCATCAAATCGGACACCACATTCCTCATGTACCATTGATTACCACCTAAAGAGAGAACCTCCGTCACAACCAATCTTACTGACGAAATGAGGATATATGGAGTAATAGATAGTCCATCATACACCACTTTATTCTTGAAAGTCCATATACCCCAAACCACGACAATCACTGCCGGCCACCAAAGATAAAGAAGTTGTGAACTAAAATCCACCTTCATAAAATAGACAAAAGCCTCATGAATGGAAGCAACAAATATGGAAGAAAGACCAAAAGAAGAAAATAACCATCTCCATGCAATCTGCGCCATAGAGTAAGACCAAAATAAATGATTCATACTTTCCTAATACTATCATTAAATTTACTAAATTTACTATTTTTTATAAAGAAGACTCGTCACAAATTGAATCCCCATAAAGACAAATCCATATTTAAAATTTTATCACAAATTGACTAAAATGTCCTTCAACATATGAGCGGGGAAAACAAAGAGCTTGCACAACTCTGTTATTATATACATACACTAGTATTTCTCATGCGCGATGCACATATTTTAATTTTTTAAATTATATTAAATTCAAATTTTAATTAATTTATGAAAAACAAAAACAATTTTAGTGTTTTAAATATAAAAACATGTAAAAAAAATAGTTATTCAACCTCAATATTAGGATATGGTGCATAACCAATTATTAGTAAAATCTATTTTTCATGGGAAAAAATAGTCAATTTTTTTTATACACACATTTGTTTTATAATTCAAATATTATCTAAACATAAATATATAAATTAGTATACATCAAAATGTATGCTACAATATAGAAATTCAACTATATATATATTACTACAAATACAAATGTGAACTTCGACTGCTCAAATTTCTTCATTTGTGATGAGGCAAAAAATTTTATTTCAAGTTATTTACATATATGTTGTTTATACCTACCAACCCAAATAAAGAGAAATATGAATATTATTATTATTATTATTTTAAAGAATGCTTCAAATAATAGATACATTTTCCGTTTAAAAAAAATATTGTGTTTATTTTTAATATTTTTATAATTTTTGTATTACAATTTTCACGTCGAAAATGAATTCATCTGTAAATGAGTGAGTGCCTCATTGCATATTTTTTATATAGATATATTATTACACATTTTAACACAATTAAGCACGATGCATATTGAAGACACAACAAAAACAATTGAACCCATATATAGTATTAGATGAAATAAATTGCCATCAATATAAGTATTTAATTTGTATAGAATTATGAAACCAAACAAAATTTCTTAGACTTATGAATATAATTGAAGCCATATTATGATATTCTATAATGAAATAATATGCTGGTGGTCAAAAAGCACAAACCTCAACTAATTAATTAAGTATTTTTTTTAGCTACCAACGTTATCCGTATAAATCATATTTCTCGTTTAAAAATTAATAAAAGAAAATCGAAGAAATACTTACAGACATTAATTCCTCATTAAAAACAATCAAGATGATCATAGAGTATCAAATTTAAATTCATAACTATTGTATATTTTTTTGCTATTATAGTATAGTGTTTGTATCTAAACAACATATTCTTTTTTTTTTTCAACTCATGATCAGTGGCAAACAAACTCGTAACTAAATATAATAAACTCGTAACTAAATATTTCATGTGTTTCCTATGAAAGGTTGAAACATTATATGAGCGAGCTAATCTCAAGTTCATTACCAAATCATTCTAATTAATTTGACAATTACAGATCGTGTACAATACTTAAGAACTGCAAATTTTCAATATATCAAAAATAAAAATAAAAACCAATAAATTGGACATCAAAAGAATAATATCAATCAAGTTTACGGATCAGAAACATTTCTTACGCACATGCAATAAAAATTAGGATTGATCACATATACTCAACCTAGCTGTCCACATCTAAAATTAAAGGAAGAAAATTTCAAAAACTTATGATGCAATCTAAAACTTAATTACAATGGTTTAATTAAAATTGAACAACTTAAATATATGGATATGAATTGAGTAAATAATAACTTTGCAAAATCAAATTGTAGGCGGCGAAAATCTATAATGTATATAATATTTTTATTGATTTTTATATATTTATTTAGTTTTGGAATCTTATGAAATTTAAAATTAGATAAAATATTTAAATAATAAATATATTATTATATGATAAACATCAAGTGTCTTTGGCAACAAGTAAATATATTTTCAGAGATATATATCAATATTCAAGAGTCAATGAGATCGCACCACGTCAGCCCTAGATACTACTACCTATAACTATCCATATCAGTTGAAAATCACATCAGAAATCATTTGAAGAATTCAAGAATTTGAGAAGAAATTTCATAAGTGAAATTCTCTCAAATATTCAAAGTGTTCTTCACCAAATTCATCCCGAAGTCGGTGTTTGATCCATAAACAAGATAGTCAAATGCGTTTTTCACCAAATTCATCCTAAAGTCAGTGTTTGATCCGGAAACAAGGTGACAAGCTCTCTGGATTAATGTTATCAAGTCTAAATACCAAGTCAAAGAAGATCGAGGATACAAATCTTCCCCGAGAACTTCGAAGACCAAATTCAACAACAATCCAAGAAAATCAAAGAGACAAATTTAATCTGAAGATTTTAAAGACCGTTTAAAGATCAAGTTTTGAAGAGAAAAATCAAAGAAAAATGGAGAGTGAATCTGTATGAATATGTTTTGATCCATAAATCATTTTATTTGTACACATTTCATGTTTTACCAAATTAAATACATAAAATTGTGTTACACAAATCTCTAACAAGAGTAACAAAATTGAACAAAATTTTGAGTCACCCACATCTCCTTCTCAACCTTTTGGGTGTGCACCTGTTTCTTTATCAATCTTTTGCAGTCTCTTCTTCATACTCCACAACTATTGTATGATTTGCATGCTTGTACTTGCAATATTTATAGCATAAAAATTGAACAAAATCAATAATGAGCATCAAAATAGCACTCAAAATCATTGTCATTGTAGAAATCAAATCAAAATAAGATAAATAAAAAAGAGAAAATCACAACTGAGTAAAGTATTTTGAAGTAGATAAATACTGCCAGTGTATTTGCATGCTCCATGATACTACTATTTATAGATTGATAAATTTTCACATAAATATATAGAATATAATAAAATGATTTCATAGCCAATTTTATGTTAATTTGCTATAATGATAATAGATTAGTTGCACTACAATCCCGTAAATTGAATGAATTTTGCTATATTAATGAATAACTAGTACGCAGCCCGTGCGTTGCACGGTGGAAGTAAACCGGTATGTGAGCTGTGTGTTGCACGGTGACAGTGAATCTCACCGGTGCATTGAACGAAAAAAAATAGTTAAATTTAATTTTGTATTATATTTTTATGTAATTTTAGATAGATTAATATTTAAATTATTTTAAAATTTATAAAATATTATCATAATTATTAATTTTATCCACATAATTCTTAAAACATTTTTATATGACATATATATATATATATATATATATGATAAGTACTTATATAGTTGTTAACATTTTTTACTGACATCATTTCATTATTAAATTATATACACTTTATAAGTTTAAATTATAAAAAATCTAAGTAAATATTAAAAAAAAGTCTTAAGTTTACAACTTCTGAAATACTTCTCTATACACAACATTTGTAGTGGTATTCGTAATATTATCATCAAGTAAGATCTTCAATCCACCACGACTTGTAACCCTTGAAACAGCAACATACAATTGTCCATGAGTGAAAACCGGTTTCTGCAACAATAAACCAACGTGAGAGAGTGATTGTCCTTGGCTCTTGTTTATTGTCATTGCATATGAGGGCATGAGAGGAAATTGTCTTCTTTGAAACTTAAATGGCAATCTTGGATCAGCAGGTGTAAGAGACATTCTTGGAATTAGTACCATTTGCTGTGCATTTTGGCCACTGAGAAATCGTGCTTCGACAACATGTTTGCCAAGCCTTGTGATCATCAATCGAGTCCCATTACATAAACCATTTGCATGATCTATGTTTCTCAACAACATAATAGGAGTGCCTACTTTCAAAATTAATTCATGATTCGAAACCCCTGAGCATTTGATACTGTTTAAGAATTTCGGAGTATGAACTTCTTGCAGCAAACCTCTATTGTTATCTGAGTTGCATGTCGAGTCAGAACTTAAATACAATCTGCCCTCACCTTTGTTCAAAGAAAGCATGTATTGATTTACAGATTCAACCGCGTTTAAAGTTGGAGCAATAATGTCTCGTTCTTGTAGATAAGTTGTATCTGCAATATTAGTACCATATGATGAAAAAGTATTATGAACAATTGATGAAACTGGATCTCCTGACCATTTCAATAAAATATCGTCAGAAAACTTTTGGGAAAATATTTACTGCAACGACCGTTTCTCATGCATGGTGAATTTTTTTTGGCAACACCACATGGACCATGAATCATGAAATCTTGCACAGCTGTATAATATTGTGGATCCAGTTCTTTATCAGGTATTTCAGCTGATATAATTTGATCAATCACTTCTGATCCACTATTTTGATCCTCTTTCAATATGAAAAGCAAGATATGTGTATGTGGAAGACCCCTCTTCTGAAATTCAACAGTGTATACCACTACAATTGAAATTAAAAAAAATATTAAATTAATTTAAAAATTTGATAGAATAATTTTTAAAAAATTTAACACATACCTGCTTTAACATTTCCAAATATATTATTTTGACGGAGATCATAAATCAAATTGTCGAGTTTCATTTTGAACACTCGACAAACAATATCGAGACGATCTTCAGGTTTCAATCCATTTTCCTGCACATATCTTATAATTTCTGGCCATCTTGGATTGCATGTAAATGTAATGAATAGATTTGGATATCCAGCCCACTGACAAATAGCCATAGCATCTTGATAATTTTGAATCATGTATCGAGCTCCTCCAGTGAATGTAGAAGGCAATATAACTCGTCTTCCTTGAGTTGTGGGATTTCTCTCACCTCTTGTTAAAGCCTCTTCTAAACATTTATACATATGACATCTCAATGATTGTTGATGTGTACGTATGTATAAAAGTCTTGCAGATTCAATCATTGTGTAGGCATCAACAATAAATTGTTGAAATAATCTCCTTGAGTTTAGAATGGTTTTTGCATCACAATCTCTTTCATGCAACCGATTGGCAAAATATTCTCTGATGCTGACCATATTTCGAGCATAACTTGATGAAGAATTCAAGTCTAAAAGTGGTATATCTTCTCTATAACCATATTCACCATATGGAAACAGAAGAGGATACTGTAAACCCAAATAGGTTGTATTTAACTCATTAATGCTTTTTAACTCTCCAATTTGAGTTTCCAATATTATGTCTCTATCTCCGAAAGACTAATCAAAATCTCCAACAATTAACGCGGCCACTTCAGACACAGTTGGAAGATTATATGTTCTAGCATCACCTCCACATCTACCAATAACTTTCAACTTAACATCAGATTGGCCAAGATCAACAATGGCGTGCTTTGCCATCCTAAATGACTTCACAAGGACATTATGATCATCTAGCATGCTTTTAAGTTCAGAAACAATCTTCGCATGAAGTGTGTTTATGCATTTTTTGTTCCTACATAAACATAAAATATTAAATAAAATTAAAATGAACGTACATAATATTTAGAGTTACAATTTAAAAAATATAATGTTAAATATAAAATACCTCACAGATAGCATCCTATTTGCAACTTCATTTTCAGTATCTTAGATATATAACTGAGCAAACTTTGGTGTAGAACCTTCAGGTGGCAGTAGACTTCCAATCATATGATAATTTTGACCATGCAGTCGGAATGTCGGTGGAGAATTACCAACATTTAAACTCAAATCTATCTTGCATTCCATGGATGTAAAAGAAAACATACTATTGTATGAACGAATATTATCACGAAAATGTATACTCTTATGATCATTTTCACAGAGCAAACTTTCCAAAACCTTAGGAGGCCTTTGAACTGGTGGCAATTTGATTTTTCCTCGAATACAGCATGATGAGTATTTTGTAGTGCGTGATTTTGAATTTTTTTCCCAACCTTTCATCATGCCAAAAACATGCTCCACAAAATTCACAAATAAAAACCGGATCACCAAGATCTGAGTAATCTGAAACCGTTATGAATAATAAATGTTAAATAAAAATTTCATATCATTCATATTTATATTAATAATAGTTATAAATTCATATAGTATTAATAAAAAATAATTTAGATAACTCAAATTAAAAAAGATTTAAATTTACCAATAGGATTGTGATTTAAAATTATTTTTTTTTCCATTTATGCAAATATTATAGAAATAATAAAATAAAAGTTAAAATACATATTAAATAAAAATACTTAATTATAACTGCACATAATTATTAACTTACCAGTACAATATTGTTGTTCATTATGATCATACTGTTCACCTAATGGATAAAAAAAATTATTAACATCCGATTTATGTAATTAATATTAAAATTTGATATATAATTAAATAATTAAGATACACTGGATTTAGTACCTATATCAGACATTTGTGTAAGGTTTATATCAATTAGTTGATCCTCCTTCAGTGATTCATTAATTATTAAATCAACAATCTGTTTATGTTTAAGAATGGTTTAATGTATGTAAACTAACAATATACAACACGCTAAAAAATTTTATTTTTAAAAATATAAAATATTTAGTTGCAAACTTATCAATATGAAATACACTTAATTTACAAATATAAGTGCGATGCCAATAAAATTTTTTTTATATAAATATTTTAAAAATAAAAATTGTTCTTTTTAAAAAACAATAAAATTAAAAAACAAAATTAATTTGGACATAATCATTAACTTACCAGTACAAAATTGATGCCAATTACGATCATATTGTTCACTTAATCAGGGAAAAAATTATTATCATCAGATTTATATATTTATTATTCAAATTTCATATTTAATTGTTAATCAACACATATTGCATTAAGTACCCGTATCAGACATTTGTGTAACATGTATATTAATTAATTGGTCATCCTCCATTGATTCATTATTCATTAAATCGACAATTTGTTCAAAATTACTTGTTCCTTCATCTGTATTTGAATAATTAAATAAATATTTTAAGTATCTAAACTAATATGCGAAAAAATAGTAATAATATTTATTTAAAAAAAATATAAAGTATTGAATTGCAAACTTACCAATTCAATTTAGAGAATGACTAAAATAAATTTCTTGCAGAATTGGTTAAATAACTAAATAATTTTTGCATCAATACGTATGATTTAAAAATAATATTATATACAAAATCATCATTTAAATTTGGACATAATAAGTAACTTACCAATACAATATTGATGCCAATTATGATCATACTGTTTACCTAATAATAGAAGTAATAATTAACATGAGATTCATTTAATTATAATTTAAATTTGAAATTCAATTTTTTATTAACATATAATGCATTTCATACCTGTATCAAGGCATTGTGTAACATGTATATCAATTAATTGGCCATCCTCCATTAATTCATTAATTGTTAAATCATCAATTTGTTCAGGGTTACTTGTCAGATCACTTGTATTTCAATAATTAAAGAATGCTTTTTAGTATATCAAATAATATGAAAAAATAGCAATAATAATTACATAAACAAATAATATACAGAATTGAATTAGAAACTGACCAATTTTATTTAAAGAATCACTAAAATCAAATTCTTTGACAAAATGGTTACATAATACAATAATCTTTTCATAAATATTAATTATTTTAAAATTTAAAAAAATATAACTCTTATTTATAATATTATAATCTATTATTTAAAATTGTAAAAATAAAAAAATAATACATGTATTAGAAATCTGTTCAACATGTATGTCAATTAATCTTGTATTCTGTAGTAGTTCATCTGTTAATGAATAACCTGCAGTAAAAAAATATGATATAATTAAATTAATACAATACTATATAAACTAAAGATTTTAAAATAAATTCAAATATAAACGTAAATATTGTAACATTTAATTTAAGGTAATAATTTATACAAATCTATCTTAATATTTTTAAATTATACATTAACAGCATATTTTTACAATTTTAAATTCTTTAATTTTATATTTTACGTAAAATAAAAAAATCAATTATTAATGTAATTGTATTTATAAAAAATAAAATTAAATGTTTATATCGAAATAATAATACATCTATGTAATTTAATAAATACATATTAATAAATTTATGGGCATAAGCAATTTAACCAAACTCCTAAATTTAAATTATTAAAATTAAATATTTAATAATTAGGTAAACATTATTTTCTATTACTATATAATTATTTACAATAAAATTTGATTTAACTAATTAGTTAATACTTACCATAATATTTAAATTATCTGCAACTATTAAACCTTTAATTATCTAACTAATATAAATTAATAATACAACCGATATTATGTATAGTAAATAAACTAAATAAATAATTTAAACTATAAAACATTTAATTTAGATAATATTAATATTTGGGCCACAATACTAATTAGATTTACCAAACTGTATAATCGGCCCACATGATAATATTAATATTTGGGCCACAATATCCGTTTTTTTTTTACCCAGCCCAATACTAAATTATTACATATATATATATATATATATATATATATATATATTGTTGATCTATTAGGGTTGAGCTCATTTCAGCTCAACCCTATTTCTCCGCCTCCTCTCTCTTCTGCTTCTCGACGATTCCGCCGCCTTCACTCTCACTCTCCCTCTCCGATCTTTCATTTTCTCTCAAAAAAATTACCGATCAACACTCTATCTACCACGGCCTTCACTCTCTCTCAGATTAGGGTTGAGCTCATTTGAGGTGAAAACCTATTTCTCCGTCTCTTCTCTCTTCTGCATCTACACGATTCCGCCGCCTTCACTCTCACTCTCCCTCTCCGATCTTTCATTTTCTCTGAAAAAAATACCGAGCAATAGTCTATCTACCACGGCCTTCACTCTCTGTCAGATTAGGGTTCAGCTCATCTGAGGTGAAAACCTATTTCTCCGCCTCCTTTTGCATCTAGAGTCCTCCGCCGCCTTCACTCTCACTCTCTGTGGTGAATTTTTTTCCGGCAACAATTAATATTTCACACTTGAGCCTCCGCCGACAGTCAACGGTTCATACATCAACATTGCATCAAACTAAGGTTCATACTCTGTACCCTTTTTTCTTTTTTTGCTTTTTTCCCTTTTTTGATTCTGATATTTTTTTACTTTCGGTGTTTTGATAATTTTTATGTTTCCTTGCTATTCTTTGTACCCTTGAAGATTTGAAGAATGAGAAGAGCCCAGTGACGGATGATCTCGGTAGCTTCTCTTAAAGATGAGTATCTATATATCTCCCTTTTTCTGTATCTCTGTATCTCCATGTCGCTGTATCTATATATCTCCTTTTTTCTGTATCTCTGTATCTCCATGTCCATGTCCCTTTTTCTGTATCTCTGTATCTCCATGTCCCTTTTTCTGTATCTCTGTCTCTTTCTCTATATGACAATTTTGAAGCTCAGTCGACTTACACAATTTTTTTTCTCTTAAATCACAGGTGCACTGAATAATTCCAGATCTACGCACATACGTTATTCTTCTACTACTACTACACATATGATGTAGCCCTATGTTGGATTTTCGTAGATCAAATATGGATCTATGTACATCTGATCTAGATCTAAGTAGATCTATACTGAAAGCCCTCATATCAGAGATTGAGGCAAGCTTTCCGGCTAAAAAGTTGAGTTTTACTCACACATACACACATACACACACATCTTGTAGGACCGGTCATTCATATATAATCAGATCCTAAACGTTAAAGTCATATTTGTGTATTATTTTTAAAGATTTTTCTGAACTGCTATGATGGTGTTTAATGTTCATATTTTTTATGTTAACTTGCATGAGGTATGCGACTACTAAATCATACTTAATGTCATATGAGTTCTCAAAATTGGTCAATGAGGGCGAAAAGAAGATGAGTATACATCTGTTTAATATTAAGTATATAAAAATATGTGAATATCTATTCAGAATTGTCTCTGATATATTTTTAAATTTTTTTGCAGCTCTTTAACAGAAACATCGGCCCAGATTTAAACAAATATTTGCAGCACTTAAGGTACAGATTATTGCATCTGTCTTTCACAAAAGTATGAATGTGTGTTGAAATTTCTGTTTCCTCATGAAAAGTTTTGAAAAAATCATCAGCTTTTTTGAGTTAAAACATATTTACGCAGAAATTAGATACCTGGACATGATTGTGACATGATTTTTCTTCTTTTTTCTTCATGTGTTTCATCTGAGAATGGTTGATGCTTGTCTTTGTTTGCCATTTTCGTTTTTATTTCAAATGTGGTAATCTGGAATTTCAATGTTTAAGTATTTTTGAATTTGAATGGCAGTTTTATATTTTCAAACATTACCCACTAACATTTTTTCAAAATTTTTATTCGAATTTCATTTTATTAACTGTTTTATACATATTCAAAAACTGTCCATTAACATGGATTTTTTTTCTATTTTCGCATATTTTTATAAATTTTATTCCAATTTCATTTTAAATTAAACTGTCCACTAAAATAGAGTTTTTTATATTTTCACCTATTTTATTGCTATTAATTTTGTATGCTTAAGTTAGTTGTATCTTTTAAATTAACTGTATTTTTTAATTATGATAGAAGTGGCAGTTTTAAAATTTTTCCCATTTTTACTATATATTGTTTATTTATTAATAATTTATTTCCCTACTTTAATTAATTTTTTTAACTGCCGATTTTATTAAATTATTTAAATATTTTTGCATTGTTAAGTTAATATTAATATATTTATTTTTTAAAAATTGGTAAGGTTGCTGCATTTTTAATTGTTTATGGTGTTAATATAATTTTAACTATTCTATTTATAAAAAAATAATATATTACTTATTTAATATATGTATATGTTTGTATTTATAATTAATTATCTTTTACTTTTGGTTTATCTAATACACTATATTAATATACTGTTTAAAGTGACATATTTATTTATCACATAAATCTGTTATAATAATGACTTATTATTAGATGAATATTTGAATGTATGTTTGAATGCATGTTTGATCTGTTATATAATTTATAGATGCTTGATTGTTATTGTTCATGTTTAATGTTAATTTTAATGTTATTTAATTTGATTGAATGCATTTGTACATGTGATGAAAAAAATATGTTAATGTTATTTAATTTAATTTTCTTTTCCTGTATTTTTTTAATTCAATTTAAAGTTCCTATTATTAAAAATGTGTTAATGTTGTTTAATTTAATTTAATGTTCCTGTAAATTTTTTATATGCTTTAATGTTTCATAATTTATATGTATGCTTCAATTTTATAGGTAATAATGTGATATATACATGTTTTAATATTTTTATATGTCTGCTCGAATGATTGTATGCTTTGCTATGTCCTTTCGTGTGTCAGATCTGTGTGTAATCTGTGACCCTCCTCTTTGAGAACGGTCTATGCGAAATCTCTTGATGAGAGGTTTTGGTCTGAGTCATAGTGTTTAACCTGATTGAGCCTTGGACTTTGTGTGACCCCCTGCACCCCCGTTCAAACGGGTGATTGTGAACTGGACAATCCACTTACTCCTAAAGGGTTCTTGAAAGGTTAATAATCTGTGATTTAGATCTTTCGCATTTCTTTAGTTAATGTTTAATTGTATTTCATTATATTCTTGCAGAATTATTTATTTATGTTCCGAATTTATATTTGTTAATGTGGTCTGATATTTTATTTATTGCAGAATTATTTATTTATGTCCCGAATTTATATTTTTGATGCAGTTGATGTTATTATTATTTTTCTTAGTAGATTATGTTGTCAATTTAGTTTTTAATTAATATTATGATCCTATGGTTGACTCTATTCAAATTGTCTGTATTTTATGATTTATGTAACATTAACTAAACTATCTCAAAATAAAATGGTTGAACATAAATTGAAACATATATAAATTATGTAAAACATCCCAAAATGTCTGAAAATAAATAAAATAAAACAACAGAAAGTGTCTCAAAATTTAAAACCCAAAACTAATTAAATTGTCTTAATAAGAACGACTGTCTATTCTTTTTCATCCTCACTGTTTTTCTTTCTTCAGCAATCCCTTAGTCCTCTTTTGAGTAGTTGATGAAAACTCATCAATGAGTTTTCTCTTTACATCATCATCATCCATAAGAACGACTGCATTACTTGTGTTAATGTTGTTCTTTCTTGGTGTTAGTAATGCGTCACTTATGTAGTTATCCTGAAATTGTTAAAAAAAATTAATTAACTGAACTATGCTGTATAAACATAACAAAAACATAAAATGTTATTCCTATTTGAAAAATAATATACCTCATCCGCATTTCATCAACTTGCTCTTTCCCTTTCTTTGACTTTAATGACTTTCCCTACAAAATGCATACAATTGTAAGTAATTAATTAATATTACACAAGTATTTTTTTAGTGCTGAAAAATCCACGTGCTTTTCTGACTCTTCCCTTTGTATTGTGTCCTCACATGCAACCTTAACGACATCAAAAGGTCCCTTATAATTGTTGACTTGCTCAGGCAGGACAATTATATTAAAGAGACCTTTTTTGTTCGATATGCCTTCAACTTCAGCTGGAAGTTCATCAAGTACCTCATCCTATAAAAAAATAAAATTATAATCTCTAAAAATATTTTTATATTTTTTACAATATGTGTGACATACCTCTGCAAATTTTTGTCCAAGTAATTCCATGCATTGCATATCCCACATTCTAAATGTGGTTGTCGCAGTACAATCAGTGACTTCAACAATCAATTTGTATCTATATGTTTACAAAAAAAATATATTTAAATATTTCAAGATTTTTCTTTATATTAAACACTGAAAATATATATTAATCAATAACCTCAGTTTGCTACAAATGTATTACTCAATTTAGTTACAAAAAAAGAACTTATGTTCATCATATGGATCTAGTTCCCTCCAACATACTTTGCACGCAAGGTATGACATGCTAGTAATGTCTTCAATGTCCTTCACAGTGGCAAATACTGTGAACTCCCCACTCTAAATAACATAAAAATTATGTTAATAAGTTGAACATCATATTTTGTATTTAAATTGAAAATGACACTGTAATAACATTATATTTTACCTCCCTATCTTCCATTAATTGCTGAATTGTTTTGTTGACTACAACACCACTTTTTGATTCAACAGCTGTTTTGGAAGATGATGAACCAATCTGCATTTAAAATAATTATTACTTTATAAATATTATGAACCTAAAAAAATATTACATAACTCGAATTAACCAACCATCTCTTCAATCATTTCTGATCTATTTATTGAAGTGGATTCTTCCTCCTGTATTAAAAATTAATTTGTCATTAAATTCATAAAAGCATTTATTTAGAAAAAATCAAATATTATATGTTTTTTTCCTACCTTAGGCAAAATTTCACCACACATGTTTTTTATAATTTCTCTATCCGTACAAATCCTTGCTACACTGTAAGATCCAGTGTAATTTCTTGTCTGCCCGGGTTGAACAATAATATTGAACAGTGCCTTTTTGTTAGATAACCGTTCAAGCCCAGGTGGAATTCCTTCAATGCTTCGACCCTATAAAAAATATAATCAACTTTTATATTTTTTCATTTTATGAATTTCATTGTTTTTTACCCCGATTAATTCTGTAGCTGTTTTTCTGATTAGTGCTATACTTTCCTTGTCCCACATTAAGAATGTCATAGTTCCACTGTCATCTACCACCCTCACAGTGAGCTCGTACCTATAATCGAAAACTTAAAAAAATTAGAATTTTTTTAAAAAATATTAAAATTAATATTAATTTAAGTTACCTCAGTTTTCCTGCAATGCCAAATGACTGACATTTTTCACATAAAAATTGATTCCCACTTGCTTTAATTTTCTTCTGACATCTTTTGCAAGCCAAGTAGGACCAGTCACCAATGGTCTCTACACAGAGTATGGTCGCAAATACCCAGAAATTGCCAATCTAAGTTAAAGAAAAAAAATATGTGAATATATTTTTTATAAAACTATTCAAAATATGATTAAAAAATATTTTAAATACCTTTCCATCTGTCATTATTTGAGATATGTTCTTCAATTCAAAATCATCATCTCTAATTTCGTCATTTAGTGTCCTTGATGATGATGATGTGAGAGTGGAGATACTGGTTGATCTCAGTTTCCCAGTAGCGATATACCTCCAAATAAATATATAATAAATTAATGTGTATTGAATAAATAATTATAAATAAATAAAAATAAGACAAAGCCCAACCCTATTAGAAATGAGCTCAACCCTAATAATGCTTCAATATATTTATGTGTAATAAAATCATTTTGTGTCGGGTAAAAAAAATCGATATTGTGGCCCAAATATTAATATTATCATGTGGGCCGATAGATACAGTTTGGTAAATGTAATTAGTATTGTGGCCCAAATATTAATATTATCTAAATTAAATGTTTTATAGTTTAAATTATTTCTTTACTTTATTTACTATACATACTATCGGTTTTATTATTAATTTATATTAGTTAGATAATTAAAGGTTTAATACTTGCAGATAATTTAATTTGCATATTGTTATGTACAAATAAATTTAATTTGCATACTCAACTATAGAAGATGAAATGAAACTGTAGTGCATCCTAACATATAAATGTCGACAATCTCAAAAATAAAGAAGAACAGAAATAAACATGGTTGGGTCAAAAATAATTGGGCTATAAATATAAATAATATATCTACTATATCCTGAAATAAATAAGAACAAACATAAACATGGTTGGGTCAAAAATAATTGGGCTGTAAATATAAATTATACATTTACTATAAACTGATATAAATAATTTTACCTAAAACTGAAGTCCACAATTCCTGGAACTTTCTGATCAAGCACAATCTTTGTAATATTAAACAAAGATGAAATTCGTATTTCACCTATTGTAATATTTAATCAATCAGTAACTTTCTTCTTTAATTGTAACTGATAGCAAAATAAAAAATTAAATATTACCCCTGTATATGTTATGTCTGCAAAACTGTATAATAACAGTCACTGGTCCTTCAGGGGGGGTCTCTAAAAAATCAATCATCTGTTCTGCGTAGTTTTCCCAAAGAGTTGCTGTAATTGTGTTTCCTCTACAAAAATTAAGAAATAATTACTAAATACATAATTAGAGAAAAGTTAAAAAATTTAAAGCATTATTTTAAAAACTTACTCTATATTTTCCAACACCAAATCCATCAATTTTGTTAGCTTTCCGTTTATCTCTCTTGTAAGGGGTCTATAGTGTGACACTATAGTTCCCATTACATCTGCACAAGAACAAAAAATAAGTTAAAAATTATTTGTTGCATGTTACAAAAATATTTTTTTCGTATGTATTGATATGTCTTACCAAACATCGTTGCATCTCCTATGTTCTCCATATTTGCTATATCATTGAAATTCTTGATCCCGTACAAATGTTGCGGAAATTCTTCGTGAAAAACCTCAAAGATTCTTGTGTGTTTAAATGCATAATCTTATAAAGGCTCCCAGTTGTCTTGTACTTCATCACATTCAATCCAATAACAAAATCGATTATAGCATAAACATTGCCTTCAATAAGGCGATCTTTAAACTTTTCGATATTTGTTTTTAGAATCGTCATATGGATTCGTTGACCCTATAAAAAAATTTGTTATAAGTTTTTATATCATAAAGCAAAAAAAAACTCGACAATTTTAAAACTCAAACATACCTCTCGATCATGGAAGATGCATTCCAGACTAAATGCATTTGAGTTTTCATACCATCGTATCAACCTTAGTTCTATGCCGAATGTACTCCTTCCGGGTTTTAGCATCTGTACAGTTCCAAAGACTGGAGCCATTTATCGTCTAACTTTGTAATAGCACAGTAAAAAGCTTCACACTGTTTTTCTGCTTTCAGAGGAAAACGAAAATGATGGAGAGTGAATGAGAGAATTGTCCTTTCTTAAGATGTAAATTTTTTATATATGAATCAGTTTTTTTTTACACGTAGTGGGTGCTGGAAAGTAGAGGTTAACTTGTTTGTAGTGCTCCTGATAAGTCCATTTATTTCGTGTTTTTATGGGCATTTTATCCCTTATAAATGTCATTTTTAGTGTGTTTTGAGTCGAAAAGAACCAGGTTGCGGTCAAAGGGCATTCTAAGAGTCAAGTCTGGCGGAAGGGGCATTTTATGCCCAAATATTCACGATTATCTCGCACATATGTTCATCAGAGGAACAGGGGACATCCTCAGTATCCATCCCACATTCGGTCGGTGAAGTGGGCATATCAGATACGGATGGAGCTGACAAATGATGTCGTGCCCATAGTACTCGCACAGACTCGACCATAGGCCAGAATGGGCATTCTAGTGAAATTCGGGACTTAGTTGAAGAACAGCTGGTGGGAAAATAACTACATTATCCGCGGGAGAGTTGGAACTAAGCTGGACTCCTGGAAGGTGCTGCAACAAAAGGATAAGCTCAGACGAGGAGATAAGCTCAATCTAAGGAGATAAGAGCAATCCCTAAAAAATAGGGATTTGTTGAAGCTGAAGCTTATCCAGTCAAGTCAGCGAGGGCACGCCGTTTCGGATTTTCAGCAGAAGACCCCCGCCTGTGGGGGAAACACTACTCGGAAATGTAACTATTTAAATAAGTTTAATTTTTGGAAAAACAGGCTTTTGATACTCTGAAACACTTTACATTTTCTGCATTTTATTTCAGTACGCTGCTGAGGCAGCCAAACAATCCGAAAGGTCTTAAACCTTCGGGACTTAGGTTATGTTCATATTTCTCAACGTTGGAGTTGAGTTTTTGCTTAATTAATTCAGTACGTTCTCTTTATTTTTATGTCTTTAAATTCTGCAGTTTTAATTATGTCTAGCCTTCTCGGCTAGATCTTTAATTCTGGCGTTTGAATGATGAAATTGGATTAAGCAAAAATCTGGACTCGTGAGACCAAAATGGGCATAGTAATGCATGATTAGTTTCCGTTAATTCTTGTGTCTTGTTCCACGTGAGTGTGTGTCTGAAGTGCCCAATGTGGCTGATCACTCATTAGGTAAAGAGGGCACACCAATATTAATTGAATTAGCGAATCATGACTGTGTGTCGGTTCATATAGTAATAAGGGAATTAATGGGGTGTTGTGGGCACAAGAGGAATCAGTTGAACACAACAGATCTGGGTCCGTCTAGGGCACACTGCTGCTTGTTTGCTTACATCTCTTAGAGGAATCGGGAGGTGGGTAACTGGTTAGGGGTTTAATCGAAGATGAATCACTTTTAATCCTAAAATGAAAGGATGGATGAGGAGACGCATGAGAGGAATCCGGTCACCATAACTAGATGACCTATCATGTATGAAAATCGATGTGCCCATGATCGAGTTGTTTTATGTTTAACCAAATTCTAATTCAAATGCCAGAACCTTTTGTTATTTAATCTTTTCATTAGTTTCTTTCGCAGATTTAATTTCAGTGTAGTGACAACACCAAAACCCCATTTGTGATTGGTTACTCGAAGATAGAATCGCAACAGCTCTCTGTGGGATCGACCTGTACTCATTGGCTAGCTACGCTCGCTGTGGGCATAGGAGTTTATAAATATATTTTTGAGCGCGAAACGACAGCGCGTCAAAATTGGCGCCGTTGCCGGGGAGCTGGTTTTAGTGATTTTATCTTCCACAATTGGTGAGCCTAGAAGTTGATGCCCAGGGGCTCTTCGGAAGAGACTCTATTGTACGATCTGGAGATAGAGAAGACTTCGAGGAAAAATAGGGCTGCAGTGAAGAGGGCACGCCAAGCAGCAAATAAACCTCGTGAGCCCACACCACCACCAGAAGATCAAGAAGATCAGGGAAACGAAGGGCACGAGGAGGAAGGACAGTTCCAGAACGGCCACAACATCAACATGGCCGCAAACGGAAATGCCGCGAATGGCAATGCGGATGATAACAGGACTTTAAGGCAATTGGTCTTCCTGACCAACATGAATTTGCGCCCAATGGGCATTACACTCCCAGCTGTGACTCAGAACTAGGATATTCACGCAAACTTTATCCAGGTCTTGCCGAAGTTTCACGGAATGCCTGGAGAGGATCCACAAAGGCATTTGCAAGATTTTGAGATGGTTTGCGAGACTCAACCATCCGACCATGGACGAGAAGAGTATGTGCGGTTGGTCTCGTTCCCTTTTACTCTTCAAGATGGGGTACGGGACTGGCTGTACACATTACCCACTGGCGCTGTGACCACATGGAGACAAATTCAACAGAAGTTTTTGGAGAAATATTTCCCAGCATCCAGAGTGCAAGAAATGAGAAGAAGGATAGGGAGCCTGAAGATGGGAACTAACGAAAGTTTCTATGACTATTGGGGAAGATTCCAGGCGATGCTGGCGAAATGCCCACAGCACCAGATTACTGAACATGACTTGATTCAGTATTTCATCGGAGGATTGAGACCACATGAGAGGACGATCGTGAATGCCTCATGTGGAGGATCCATTTTGAACAAACAACCTGTTGAAACATTCAGAATCCTCACAGAGATAGCTGAAGACAACCGAGACTTTGGTGGAGAGGGCATTCGGATTGTAAGTGAAACGGAGAGGGCACTGGACCAGGATAGCAGGATTGATAGATTGTGCGACAAGATCGAGAAAATCTTATCCGGTGCAAGCATGGTGAGGAAGCCCAGACCTTGTGGGGTATGCAAAAGCATATCTCACTTCACGGATGAATGCCCTACTCTACAAGATGAAATGGAAGAAGTGAATGCTATAGGTGGTCAGAATGGGCATTCCAGGAGATATGATCCCCATTCCCAGACTTATAATCCGGGCTGGAGAGACCATGAAAATTTTAGATGGAGAAAACCGGAGGATGGACATCCTGGACGCCCATTGCCACTACCAGAGGAGAAAAGGAAGCCAAGTAGGTTGGAAGATCTTATGTTTGCTATGGCTGAGGAGAACGAGAAGTTTAAGCAAGAGACTCGAGCTGGTCTCTCGCACATGAGCAAACAAATTAATCAATTGGCTCAAGCCATGTACAAGATGAAGGAGAAAAATGGAAAGCTGCATTCCCAGGTCGAAAATCCAAGAGAACAAGTGAATGCAGTAGCATTGAGGAGTGGAAAAGAGCTTCTGGAGATGGTCAGGCCGAGAGAAAAGAAGGACGATGTGCCCTTGGAGGAAGAAGTGGAAAAAAATCCCACAGAAGACAAGGCACAAGAGGCGGAGCAGACTGATACTGTGCCCATTCCGGAAGTGAAGCAATCTGCCAAGATGCCTACTCCAGAAAGACGGAAACCTCCCTTTCTAGGAAGATTGGCACAGAATAGAAGAGAAGATGAAACCAGGGAGATGCTAAAAGTATTCAGCAAAGTGGAGATCAACATTCCACTGATCGAGGCAATCAAACAAGTGCCATGGTATGCCCGGTTTCTAAAGGAACTTTGTACCAGAAAGGTGCGATTCAATAACGATGCAAGGTTCCTAGTTGGGGAGAACGTATCGGCTGTGATACAAAGGAAGTTACCCAAGAAGTGTGATGATCCAAGGATGTTCATGATCCCTTGCATAATTGGAGATAGAAAAGTTGAAAAGGCCATGCTGGACTTGGGGGCATCAATCAACGTAATGCCTCTGTCGGTATTCAAAGAATTGAAGATTGGACATTTGAAGGAGACCCGTGTGGTCATTCAACTAGCTGACCGATCTAATGTTTATCCAGAAGGCCTCATTGAAGATGTATTGGTCAAGGTGGATGAGCTTATTTTCCCAGCAGATTTTTATGTGCTTGACATGGGCACAGCGACTTCAAAATCTTCAGTTTTGTTGCTGGGAAGGCCTTTCATGAAAACAGTTCGAACCAAAATTGATGTGGACAAGGGCACACTGACGTGTGAGTTTGATGGGGAGAAGGTGACGTTCAACATTTTTGAAGCCATGAAGCACCCCCCGGATATAGAAAATTGTAATTTTGTGAACACATTTCATTACCCGAGCCGTTCTACTTTATCCATGTTGAGCAACAGAGAACCGCTGGAATGGGCATTGTGGGATGGACTGCTTGACTAGGATGCCCTGGACGAGGATGAGGACATAAGGGATGGAATTATGATGTTGTATTCATTGGAAGAGATGCCACACGGATGTGTGGACTATGGTGTGCCCATTCGGAGAAATGATGATAAGCTGATGCCTTCTATTATCAAAGCGCCCATGCTGGAGTTAAAGACATTACCAAGGCATCTGAAATATGTCTATTTAGGGAATAATGAGACTCTCCCTATAATCATAAGTGCGGGGTTGAATCAAGCTGATGAGGACCGCCTTTTGAGATTGTTGAGACTTTACAAGGAGGCACTCGAATGGACGTTGGCAAATATAAAGGGCATTAGTCCAGCGGTTTGCATGCACAAAATTTTGTTGGAAGATGATGCAAAACCTATCCGTGATCCACAAAGAAAGCTCAATTCAGTGATGAAGGATGTGGTGCTAAAAGAGATAATTAAGCTTCTGGACCAGGGCATTATATACCCAATTTCAGACAGCAAGTGGGTCAGTCCAATCCATGTTGTGCCCAAGAAGTCGGGCATTTAAGTTGTGAAAAACGAGAAAGGAGAGCTTGTGCCCACACGACTGCAAACTAACTGGAGAGTTTGCATCGACTACCGAAAGCTGAACATGGTCACGCGGAAGGATCATTTCCCACTTCAGTTCATTGACCAGGTGTTGGAAAGATTCGCAGGAAACAAGTTCTTTTGTTTCCTGGATGGATATTCAGGATACATGCAGATTGCAGTAAGCCAAGAGGACCAGGAGAAAACAACATTCACGTGCCCATTCGGCACATTTGCCTACCGCAGAATGCCCTTTGGCCTCTGCAATGCTCCTGGCACATTTCAGCGATGTATGATGAGCATATTCTCTGATTTGCTCGAGAACTGCATTGAAGTATTCATGGATGACTTCACAGTATATGGGAGCTGTTTTGATCGATGCTTAGACAATTTGGAGAAGGTGTTGCAGCGTTGTGTGGACAAATGCCTAGTGCTGAACTATGAAAAATGTCATTTCATGGTTAGAGAGGGCATTGTACTAGGACATGTGATTTCTGAAAGGGGCATTGAGGTCGATAAGGCCAAAGTGGATATAATTGAGAAATTGCCATATCCCACCTCGGTGAAGCAAGTAAGAGGCTTTCTGGGGCACACTGGATTCTACAGGAGGTTCATAAAGGATTTTGCAAAAATTACCCAGCCTATTACTCACTTGTTGCAGCAAGATGTTCCATTTGAATTTGATGAAGAGTGTAAGAAGGCATTCAATTTTCTGAAGAAGCAACTAGTCACGGCACCAGTCATTCAACCACCAGATTGGGGAATGCCCTTTGAGATTATGTGTGACGCCAATGGCTACGCTCTGGGCACGGTACTGGGTCAGAAGAGAGGAAAGGAAAGCCATGTAATTTACTATGCCTCCAAGACTCTGAATGGGGCACAGTGTAATTACACCACTACTGAAAAGGAGCTATTGGCAGTAGTGTTTGCATTTGAGAAGTTTCGATCTTATCTCTTGAGAGGAAAGAACATTGTCTATACGGATCATGGTGCCCTGAGGCATTTGATGACCAAGAAGGAGACGAAACCAAGACTGATTAGGTGGATCTTACTCTTACAAGAGTTCGATGTCGAGATTAAAGATAAGAGTGGGGCACAGAACCTGGTAGCTGACCATTTGAGCCGGGTACTGAATGAGAAAGGCGACGAAATGCCCATTGCTGATCATTTTCCTGATGAGCATTTGTATTCAGCAAGGGGCATTCCAGCACCCTGGTATGCGGATATAGTGAACTACCTTGAGTTTGGGAGATGCCTATTGGATACTCAAGGTACCAAAAAAATAAACTGAGGTATGAGAGCAGGTTCTATGCATGGGATTGTCCTATTCTATGGAGAAGGTGCGCTGATCAAATCATTAGAAGATGTGTCCCTGATGAGGAGATAGATGAAATTCTAAAGCATTGTCACAATTATGCTTGCGGAGGGCATTTCGGACCAAACCGAACAGCGAGAAGAATTTTGGATTGTGGGTTCTTTTGGCCCACAATATTCAAGGATGCCCACAACGTCTGCAGAAGGTGTGACCAATGCCAGAGGGTAGGGAACATCACAAGACGAAATGAAATGCCCATGACACCAATCATGCCAGTGGAGATTTTCGATATTTGGGGAATGGATTTTATGGGACCCTTTCCAAATTCGAGGGAGAACCAATACATTATCCTGGCAGTTGATTATGTGTCCAAATGGGTAGAAGCAAAGGCTACTCCTACCAATGATGCAAGAGTAGTAGCCGTATTTCTGAAATCCCACATTTTCAGTCGGTTTGGTGTGCCCAGGTCCATCATCAGTGATCAAGGGACCCATTTTTGCAACCAAACGCTGGAAAGATTATTGAAGAAATATAGGGTTCATCATAGGGTCACCACACCCTACCATCCTCAAGGAAATGGCCAAGCTGAAGTCTCGAATCGAGAAATTAAAGCCATTCTTGGAAAGGTTGTGGGTCCGAATCGAAAAGATTGGAGTACTCATCTGGAAGATGCCCTGTGGGCATACCGAACTGCATTCAAGACTCCAATTGGGATGTCCCCATACAGGATGTTATTTGGGAAGTGTTGCCATCTGCCAGTCGAGTTGGAACACAAAGCACGATGGGCACTTCAGAAGCTGAATATGGATCCTAACGCCGCTGGGCATTTCAGGAAAATTCAAATTCAAGAGCTGGAAGAAATGAGAATGGAGGCCTATGATAATTCGGTGCTATACAAGGAAAAGATGAAAAGGCTCCATGATCAAGTAATTCAAAGGAAGAGATTCATCCCAGGACAGAAAGTACTTTTGTACCATTCAAGGTTCAAGCTTATGGGAGAAGGACTGAGGACCAAATGGGTTGGTCCATTTGAAGTATATGCAGAATGCCCGAATGGGGCAATTGAGCTGATAAACCCTGATATTGGAGGGCGCTTCAAAGTGAATGGCCACCGTGTGAAAGCTTATCTGGGGCACTCTGATGAAGATGTCACAGTGATCTGGCTCGCGGAGCCCACTTACGCTTGATCTGGGGTGATGTCGTGCCCACGACAATAACTGGGGCGCTACTAGGAGGCAACCCAGGTGTTTTCTTGCCTTAATTCATTTTTATTTATTTTTAATAAATTTTCCAATTAATTAAACTAGTTTAGGGAGCAATTTTACGCTTGTTTTGGATAAGCATAGTGTTTGCAGGTTTAGATAATGAGAGAGAAAGATGAAGATAAAATAAATCCCTTAGAAATAGGGATTCTGAAGTGAGGCACGCTGGAGAGATAAAGATTGTTCCGATTTTTCATGGATAAGGCTTATCCATTAGCACAGGGCATACTGATCCAGGAGACTCCTAAGGAATTTGGAGAGTCACAAGTCAAATCATGAATAGTGATCCCTTTAATATAAAAGCTTTACCCCACAAAATCTCCACTATCACTTTCACTCGCTTTTGCAAAAATCAGAACCTTCTCTCTCGATTTTTCTTCTGCAACCTTAATTTCTAGAAACCTTCAACTCCAACAATGGCGAAGACGAGAGGCAAGAAGGTCGCACCAAAGGCTGGACCTAAGGCACACCTGGACTTCGAGACCCCAGCTGTCTCTGAAGAGCCCTCTCCAACGAAGGTGGTGAAGAAACCCTCTGCGAAACCTAAGGGAAAGGTTGCAGCTGAAGTAGTTGCTTTGAGCAAGCCACCCAAGGAGACCCCACCGGAACAGGAGCCTACGCCTGAAGTCGGAGTGACGGAAGAAAGCTCAACTACTCCAACTCAAACGGAGCAGCAAGGTGTTGAGGGCACGCAAGAAGAAGAGGCTACTGAAGAGCCTGAGCCAAAGCCAAAGAAAGGAGCTGAGAAGAAGAAAGCCAAGAAGCCCGTTAAGGCTCCGACTCCTGTGCCTTCGGTGGAGATCGAGGACTTGGAAGACGAAGAGGAAGGAGAGAAAGTTGAAGGGAGAGAAGAAGCTGAAGATGAAGGAGACAGAGACACCGATTTGGAAAAATACCTAACTGAAATCGAAGATATTGAGGTTGAGCCCCAACCAGAGAAGGTACCCCTGTTTGAAGAAGAGGAAAGAGGCACCCGCTGACATTAAGAAGCGGGCACTGGAGAAGGCGAAAGGGAAAAGAAAGGTTGGAGAGCCCATTCCAGAGCCAACCGAGCCAGAGGTGTCCCAGCAAGGGGACACTAAAGAAGAGAAGGAGCAGGAGAAGCCCAGTGCGCCCTTCCAAACACAAGCAGGCTCTGAAGAGCCCTCGGAGAACTCCTCACCCAAGCGAAGGGTGGGGAAATCTGTTGGAATGAAAGCTGGAGCCAAACTGGCTGGAGAGGCCTCTTCGCGGAAGAGGAAGGCTGAAGAGGGCACTTCAGCCCTTGTGCTTAAAAGAGGCAGAGGGGTGGCGAGCCCCACACCGAGTAAACCCAGCAGTGGCCCGCCACCAGTCAAGGGCATCATCAACTCCAAAGGAGTCCACCGTGAGACGCTTGCAGCTCTTGGTATAGAGCAGGAGGTAAGGGATCTATTTTTTGCAATTGGTTGGGAATGCTTTTTAGATATGTAGTGTGTCATTTTTCCGTCGTTGTCTCGTGATTTTGTCTAAAATTTGAAAATCAAAGCTGTGAACAAGCCTGCTACATCCACCAGGGTTTTATCTTTTAAAATGATGGGTAGGAGTTATTCTTTATCTGCTGATGATTTGAATATGTTACTGGGCATCGTGACATACTTGGGCCTCTAGGAGGAGGAGTATGTCGATGACGTGACTGTAGTGCCCGACTCTGCAGAGGGAGTCGATGCAAAATGGGTCGATATTGGGGATGGATCCGTTTTTCAAAGCAGATCCACAAAGGGATACTGTTTAAACAACTATGCTTTGAGATTCTGCCATAGGGTGTTGGACTATAACTTTTTCGGCCGTAAGGATAGCTCAAACTCAATCACAAATCAGGAGCTATTCATTTTGTGGTGCATGGTGCACAAAATCAGAATTAATTTCGGTTCTGTGGCCATTGCACATTTTCGAGAAATTAAAACACACTCTAGGCATCATATCTCTTGTGCCCAGTTAATCACCCAACTTGCTGTTAGACATAGGCTCTTTGATTTGAATGAAACTGATTTGACCCCCTTCCCCGTGAGTATTTTGATCTTAATTGCCTAAGGAGAATGCAAGATGTGGTTGACGATGAGGATGGGAAGCCTGTTTTCTTTGTGCCGGGGGCAGACCCCTCGAGCATGCTTTTAGCTATTACAGGCACATCGAAGAAACCACCAGCAGGGAAGGCACCACAGAGGGAGCACCCAGTTGCAGTGATCACAATGAGACTTGAGTTGATAGAGAATGCCCAGTTCCAGACCAATGAAAAACTGACCCGAATAGAAGCAGCCCTGAAGACCTATTTCAAGCATGTTGGGTTCTCCTACCCAACGCCTGCAACCGAATGACCTGGTTCTTTATGTCTTTTAGATTAGGTTTTATTTTTTGTTTTTTATTTTGTTTTATTTGTTCTGTTTTCTTTGTTGTCTTGTTGTTTGAGTCTGTGTCCACACTTTGCAAGTTGCAAAGTGTGTGGGTAGGTAGTTGAGTCAAAGCATGCTTATCTGTGAGTCTGTGTGGGCATTTCACGTGATGATCCAACTTTAATTGCTTTACAGAAAAATCAGCATGCCCAACTAAGGTAGGGATGACGAACGAGTTTTAGCATGCCCTGTGAGACTTGAGCCTATATGTTGTATGCTTCAAATTACAGTTTTCTTTCATTCATGAGTGTGAATAATTCTGTGCTTAAGATGTTCTAGAATTTACCTCTGTTCTGCGTTTAACTCTTGGAATTATTGATGCACATGTAAATGAGATAGGCCATGTTTTGCTGAGCCACTGAAATAAATACCTCCCACCAATGACACAGCCCTTGCGCCCCCTTTTGAGCCTATGAAATGCCCTGGCCGATTTTGTTCTGGGATGATTTATACTTAGCTAGGGCATTATAAAACCTGAAAAGAAAGATGGGAAGGCATATATGTATATGAAGGGCCAGAAAAGATAGGGGGAAGAATAAAAAAAATAAAGTGATTAGAAAAAGAAGAAGAAGAAAAAAGAGTCTGAATAAAAATTCCCCCCCGAGTTCTAAGTGTTTAGAATGCCCAAAATAAGAAGGATTCAGTGCCTGAATAGGGCACATGAGGGTAGAGAATAGAAAGGAGCTGGGGAGGGGTCTGTACAAACAATAAAAACCCCTCTCACTTAAAATGCCCAACTGTAGCCTAAAAAGCCCTATTGATACTAATGCATCATGGTTTCTAGAGAATGAACAATAGAACTTTGGCAAACTTATGGGACGAATTTGCATAGAATTACAGCCGAAATGAGAGTATACACTGAGTGAAGAGAGTCTGTGAGGAACACCTAGCTAAAACTCATTTTTGACCTATTTTAGGTATGCTGGAATTTGCAATTTTTGTTGGATTGTTTCTGATGTGCCCACACTGAGTAACAGTTTGCATACTGGTGTCTTGAGTCTGTTTCTTTTCTCCTTTATTTTCCTTTGTTTTTCTGGATGCGTTGCACCCCATGCTTGAGGACAATCATGCTTAAAGTGTGTGGGTGTGATAAGTCCATTTATTTCGTGTTTTTATGGGCATTTTATCCCTTATAAATGTCATTTTTAGTGTGTTTTGAGTCGAAAAGAACCAGGTTGCGGTCAAAGGGCATTCTAAGAGTCAAGTCTGGCAGAAGGGGCATTTTATGCCCAAA
Source organism: Perilla frutescens (assembly GCA_026008535.1). Lineage (NCBI taxonomy): Eukaryota > Viridiplantae > Streptophyta > Magnoliopsida > Lamiales > Lamiaceae > Perilla > Perilla frutescens. Next base: position 9,404,027 of record BRKX01000013.1, on the reverse strand, counting down.
TATTCACGATTATCTCGCACATATGTTCATCAGAGGCACAGGGGACGTCCTCAGTATCCATCCCACATTCGGTCGGTGAAGTGGGCATATCAGATACGGATGGAGCTGACAGATGATGTCGTGCCCATAGTACTCGCACAGACTCGACCACAGGCCAGAATGGGCATTCTAGTGAAATTCGGGACTTAGTTGAAGAACAGCTGGTGGGAAAATAACTACATTATCCGCGGGAGAGTTGGAACTAAGCTGGACTCCTGGAAGGTGTTGCAACAAAAGGATAAGCTCAGACGAGGAGATAAGCTCAATCTAAGGAGATAAGAGCAATCCCTAAAAAATAGGGATTTGTTGAAGCTGAAGCTTATCCAGTCAAGTCAGCGAGGGCACGCCGTTCCGGATTTTCAGCAGAAGACCCCCGCCTGTGGGGGAAACTCTACTCAGAAATGTAACTATTTAAACAAGTTTAATTTTTGGAAAAACAGGCTTTTGACACTCTAAAACACTTTACATTTTCTGCATTTTATTTCAGTACACTGCTGAGGCAGCCAAACAATCTGAAAGGTCTTAAGCCTTCGGGACTTAGGTTATGTTCGTATTTCTCAACATTGGAGTTGAGTTTTTGCTTAATTAATTCAGTACGTTCTCTTTATTTTTATGTCTTTAAATTCTGCAGTTTTAATTATGTCTAGCCTTCTCGGCTAGATCTTTAATTCTGGCGTTTGAATGATGAAATTGGATTAAGCAAAAATCTGGACTCGTGAGACCAAAATGGGCATAGTAATGCATGATTAGTTTCCGTTAATTCTCGTGCCTTGTTCCACATGAGTGTGTGTCTGAAGTGCCCAATGTGGCTGATCACTCGTTAGGTAAAGAGGGCACACCAATATTAATTGAATTGGCGAATCGTGACTGTGTGTCGGTTCATATAGTAATAAGGGAATTAATGGGGTGTTGTGGGCACAAGAGGAATCAGTTGAACACAACAGATCTGGGTCCGTCTAGGGCACACTGCTGCTTGTTTGCTTACATCTCTTAGAGGAATCGGGAGGTGGGTAACTGGTTAGGGGTTTAATCGAAGATGAATCACTTTTAATCCTAAAATGAAAGGATGGATGAGGAGACGCATGAGAGGAATCCGGTCACCATAACTAGATGACCTATCATGTATGAAAATCGGTGTGCCCATGATCGAGTTGTTTTATGTTTAACCAAATTCTAATTCAAATGCCAGAACCTTTTGTTATTTGATCTTTTCTTTAGTTTCTTTCGCAGATTTAATTTCAGTGTAGTGACAACACCCAAACCCCCTTTGTGATTGGTTACTCGAAGATAGAATCGCAACAGCTCTATGTGGGATCGACCCGTACTCATTGGCTAGCTACGCTCGCTGTGGGCACATGCGTTTATAAATATATTTTTGAGCGCGAAACGACAGCGCATCAGCTCCATATCAGTTTTATTTATTTTCTGTATTGTATATATTTTTTTAATTATTGTTCTCTGATGTAATTTAATGTAAATATTAATTTTGATTATGTATTTAAATTACATGATTATGGTTGTGGATTTAAATTAAAAACCGACCACACGTTCTGTAATATACATACACACGTTTCAAATAATTCATATTATTAATATACTATTTAATTTAATCATAAATCGGATTTATTTAAAATATTAACCATAAATCGGATTTATTTAAAATATTAACCATAAATCGGATTTATTTAATAACCTCAAATCATTGTATATTTGTAAAATTGCCATCAATATTTAATTACCTCAATTCACTGTATATTTGCAAAATTGCCATCAATTTTCCCTCCAAAATCAATTGCAATTGGATTTTTTCTGCTTTTATATATAGTATAGATTACAATTTCAAAATTGAATGATGATTAGAGCTCATAAATTGTTTTGAGAATTTCATAGTTAATTTTATTTGTTAGTAACAATTATGAATATCGTATGTGTATGTATTCATATTACAATATGTTAATATTATATATATATATATATATATACTATAGATGATATAATGACGCACATTATATTTTATTTTATATAAATGTAGGAAATTAATACATACATATATATATATATATATAACATTCCTATTACAATAAATTAGATTTATCCACGCGCGTTGCGCGACCAAAGATGTTATTTGGTCCACAAATGATATCTCGTTCCTCACGCGCATTGCACGACCAAATATGAAATTGTATTATTTGGTCCGATCCACAAATGACATCCCATTCCCCGTGCGATGTACTTGAGTAATTAATAACATATCATGAGAAATTAATTAATTAATAACCTACTGTGGTCACGAAGTGTTTAGTGACATAATTCTGTGGATAATAAGGAAAGATAACTTATATAATTATATTCATTCTCTCTCATAATTGTAGCCCATTATTCCTTTTTGGGATGTCCTAAAATTATAATCATATTTCTTAATTGGAATTGTATTAAAATATTATTTTACAAATATAATCATATCTAATATTCTTTGAAAATATAGTCATATTTCTTAATTGAAAATGTATTAAAACATTATTTCACAAATATAATCTTATTTAATATTCTTTGAAATCTAATGTGAAGGAAAAACATATAGTAGATAATAAGGGCAATAGAAATATTAAAATACAATCCAATTACATATGATTTTCAGTCCGAAAAATTGATCAAATGTTAGATTTGTAAAGTTTTTAAAAAATTTGTTAATTTTGAAAAAGTGGACTATTTAAAAAAAACTAAAATATTAGTTTTAAGTGCAATTTACCCATGAATTTTCAAATAATTTTTTTGAAGCAATTTTCTTACAATCTATATACGAATGCAAATATATATATATATATATATATATATATATATATATATATATATATGCAACTAAATGAATAAGTACATATAGATAGGTATATGATGGTTATTGTAGTATCCAAATAAATATATTAAATCAAAGTAACAAAAAAAGAAACTAATGCTACACCCTATAACATAAAAAGTTGTCACCTAAATCTCAATATATATTTAATGAACTTACTAATTTGGGAAAAATGAAAGTTGCTATTTCTAGGACCTTTGTGCTTATAATATGTATATATATATAAGGGTATATAGATATATAGAATATATGGATATATAGATATAGATTGATATTTAATAATTATTATTGGATTATACTCATATATGTTAATAACCCTATGTAATAACGAGTTAAAGCTTCGTGTTACTGTGCATGAGTAATGTTGACGCAGAGATAGGTTAATTGTTCATTTAACTAGCTTGAGCTGTTGATTTAACTAAGCTGGCTTGTATAAGTTGTGTATAGGTTAATTGTTCATTTAACTAGCTTGAGCTGTTTATTTAACTAAGCTAGCTTGTATAAGTTGTGTATTTGTAACATGTGATTAATAATAAGTTACACTCTTAATATAATAGTATCAATACTAAACTAAATTTAAATCATTTAATTTCACAGTTTGTAATGATTCCTATAAAAAGTAAATAAATATAATAAGACTGGATACATGATAAATGAATGTAAGGCATTGCTACTTGCGTTATAATTTTTACTCGTTGCACTTGGTGCACTTTCCACACGTCACATTGTACTCTTTACACTACAAATTATCCTCACTTGAAAAAAGCTCATGTTGTCTATAATAAAAAAGGGTGTTTTTATTTACACCAAAAACTTTTTCTCTTTACACCACATAAATATTTTTGAGATTACTAAATTACCATTCTTTTAAACTTCAACATACTACAATTTTTTCCCACACAACAAAAATTAAATGACATACGAAGTAAAAAAAAAAACAAAGAAAAAACAAAATGGTTTCCTTTTTGTATTTTAACCTTCGAAAACAAACATTGGATGGATTTATAGGGTTTCCCAAACTTTGAATTTGACTATGTTGAATTTAAATCAACCATAAAAGGGTGGAAAACGATGAAGATGAAGAAACGATTAATATAAGTAATTGCATATTGTTTGAACTGAACTTTTTTTTTTATTTTTCGAGAGTTTTATCGTGTTTGCACATTTGAATTGTTGAAAGAGCTGGGATTTGAAAATTACAATTTGAACGTCATGAACGGTTCGGAAAATTTATTTCCGACCCTATAATATTGGGTTCGTTTTTCGACCTTATAATACTAGATTTCAAAATAAGTTTAAGAACACACCATTATGAGTTTGTAAACTTGTTTCTGAATGGCCTCCATTGTTTTTATCTCTTAATATATTTTTTTAAGTTTTAGTGTATAATGGTTTTTTAGTGTGGTGTGTAAAGAAAAATATTAAGAAAATTTGTGGTGTATAAAGTAATTGTGGTGTGAAAATAAAAAATTGTGGTATAAATATAAACACCGTAAAAAATAGTACAAAAGTTTAAAAAAAGAAAAAATAAATAAATTCGCGTTCTTCTTTCTCTCTGGTGGATACCCACCCGGCGCCGACGACAACTGTGCCCAAAATCGACCAAAACTACTCTCGACTTGATGTTGCATTTCTTTTTCGTAACCGCTAGGCTTGTTGGAAATGAAAATTGAATTTGAAAATCTAAATAAAATTCGAACTTAGTCCCCCTTTTCATTCAAATTGAAGTTTTTGAAACCTGCAAAGGATGTTCATAAATTAGTTTTTGAAACCTGTAAATGGTGAACATATCCCATTCGAAAAAAAATTAGATACTTTTTGAATGAAATACGTTCGAGAACGTACATTCAAACGAGAAGTGGTTATGTTCGATTAATTTTTTTGAGATTTTCACATTTAATTTCACCTATTCTCCAACGAAAAGAAACCACAATATTGATGAGAGTCATTTTGGTGGGGGGCTGGTCGTTGGTCGCAGGTTGTCAACCGCAACAGATGTACATTCACCGTGAAAGAAGCTGACCCCTGAAGGTGGAGAAGAACACGAACATCTGTTTGGTCTAGGGATGACAATTTCGGCCTAGGTTGGGTTAAAAAATGTTAGACCTAGCCCGAAATAGAGAGGTGTCTGAATGGCCCGGGCCACTTGGCCCAAAAAACTGCAAAAATACACTAGGCCCGCAGCTCGACCTGAATTACCACCCTTAGTTTGGTCTTCATTCTTCTTTTTCCTTTTTCATTTTTATTTTTTCATTTAATCTTTCCAATTTATGGCGTAATAAGAAATTTTTGTGGTGTAGAAAACCAACTAAAGGATATTTAAGAAAAATCATTTTTTTAACATCGATGATGCAGATTGTAAATATCGTACAAATAGTAACTCCCCAAAATTAATTATGCAAGAGATATAACATAGGGTGTTTCTATTTACACCACCGTTTTTTCTTTTCACAACATAATTACTTTATACATCACAATTTATTTTTCATTTTTCATTTATACACCACACTGAAAGACTATTATACCCTTCAACTTAAAAATAAAATAAAAAATAAGAAATGAACGCAATGAAGGCCGTTCGGAAATAAGTTTATGAACGCAATGAAGTAAGTTTCCAAACTCATAATGGTATATATGTTCAGAAACTTGTTTTCGAACATAGCATTATAGGGTCTGAAATATTTTTTTGAACCACCTTCACGACGTTCAAACTGTAATTTTCGAACCCCTTTGAACGATTTAAATGTGCAAATTCAATAGAACTCCCGAAAAAAAAACGGTACAGACATTGGGAAATACTTATATTACTCATTTCTTGGTCGTTTTCACATTCTATGGATGATTTAAATACAACGTCCTTAAATTTAATGTTTCAGAAACTAGGGTGTTGAAGTAAAAATACATGTGAACTCAATATTGTCAAATTGGAAGAAGACGGATGAAGCTAATGTGTTTTTTTCTTCTTCTTTTTAATATTTATTATATTACTTTATTTTTATGGTGTTGATTTTTTTTATAGTGTATTGAAGTAAAAAGAATATTCTAGTAATCTCAATTTTTTTATTGTGACAAGACAAGGAAAAATTGTGATGTAAATAGAAACACCATTAGCTATTAGCTATAAGTAACATATTTCATATTTTATATAGGAGATGCTATTTGCACTATACTTTTTACTCTTTGCACCATAAATTATTTTTTTATTTTAATTTATTAATTATAAATTTACCTAAATATCCTTAATAATAATGATAAAAAAATTCGCATCGTGTTCAAACTTGTATTTTCGAACAATCTAGATATGTTCAAAATCATATTTTCGAACGTTACTTAAACAAAAAATTAATGGAGTCCATTTGAAAATGGATTTTCGAACATATTATATTTGTTCAAAATTCATTTTTGAACGAGATTATATTTTAAAAATACTGCTTCTTCAAAAATTGAATTTTGAATAAATATGACGAGTTCAAATTTTTCGAACCACACTTTTTTCTTTTTAAATAAAAGTATTTAAGTAAATTAACAATTATTTTATTTTCCTTTTCTTTATTTATGGCGCAAATAGTAAAAATAGCAGGACATACCTGCTGAGATATGGTTATTGGATAGCGCCACAATCTATTGAAAACGAAAACCCTTTTTCATCTCCCGCGCACTGATCTACCACAGTGGCTCTTCTTCGCCGTCAAAATCACTCACTCTCCTTCGTTGAACCAACACAACAGCGGTACTCGTCCACCGGAACCACCACGCTCGCGGATCTTCTTCGCCGAAACCTTCACATCCGTAGTTATCCTCTGCCGAAACCACCACAGTCGCGGTGTTGCTTCGCTGAAACTACCACATGCCCAGTTCTCCTATGCCAAGACGTTTCTCCAGTCCCGAATTTCTCATCTCCCCTCCCAATTTATAGGTTTTTCATTTTCATTCTTTTGAGCTGCGCCGAAGTTGATCACTCTAGTCTGTTGTGTACCTTGAGATTTGAATTGAATAGAAAAGAAATAAATCAGTTCCATCACTTATTATATGGTTGATTTGATGAGTTCGCAATATCTTAAGAATGTAATCAACTACTCCAGTGAAAAATCATTTTTTTTATGAGATTGAGAAAATCAAAGATATATATTGATAACAATAATCGGAAATATTGTATCGTTGTCCAGCCTGAATTATATTTGCTCATGGAAGTTCAGTCTTGATTCTCGTCTTGCCCACATCTCTTCTTCTCCTCCTAGTTAAACAGAGGCCTGAAAACTATAGAAACAGTCATCGTCAATGGCGGATCCTAGGGTTTCCGACCCGACCCGCCGGCCGAATCGTCCGCAAGCCGGTATAATCTCCAAAATCCGTCTGGATAATTTCATGTGCCACAGCAATCTCGAAATCGAGTTCGGCGACTTGGTCAATTTCATCACCGGTCAAAATGGAAGTACGTCCCTCTCTCTCTCTCTCTCTCTCTCTCTCTCTCTCTCTCTCTCGCTATAAATGCACTCTCGTACTCATCCAGTAGCTTCTGCTTCTGCTTTTGCTTTTTTTTTTTGTTATTTGATTCTTACTTTGATTTGTCTTGTTTTGTTTTTGTTTTTTTTTTTTAGGTGGGAAGAGCGCAATATTAACGGCACTTTGTGTGGCATTTGGGTGCCGAGCTCGTGGTACACAGAGAGCGAATACTCTGAAGGATTTTATAAAGTCTGGCTGCAGGTTTGGCCATATTTTATAAAGTCAGCATTTCCGGATGGTTACTTTGCTGTAAACTTAGAGATTTCGTTTGCAGAGTACATCATAAGTTTAAGGGGTCAATTTTTGCTTGAAACAGTTCGGCATTCATTCTTGATGTTTTGTTGATGCAATCTGGTTTAATGTATACGTGGATTTTTTGGTCAGGAATTGAATTTTTAATAATTGTGTATCAACATTCAACAATTTAATTACGTTTCTTGTTATTTAGGGTCTCATGAAATATTGGAATCTGAATCTATCCTATAAGACTTTCTTAACAAATAATAATGCTTTATCTGAGGCTTAAGGCTGATAAAGTATTCTCACAAAGCATATAATACTGATTTTCCTTAGAGAGAAAATTGAGATTGAAGTATCACGACCAATTGTTTTTATATTAAACACTCAAATGTAAATATGCCGTATCAATATTGATATGAGTTTGGTGCCAATTTTCTCTCACTGCCTAGCACTCAAAGTTATCTTATATATTTTGTTACTGGCCTTTTGTGAGGTTCCAATAGGTGGTATTATTACTCTTTTTTGTTGTGAAGTTGTTTGTGTGAACATGAACTTGCTAGTTTGTGTACTATTTGCAGTCAACTGCTTTTATGTTAATATTTTCCTTTCTACCTGCTCTTGCTTTTGAGAGAAGATGTACCTCTGGTATACTTATTTGATTTGAAGTTTTTGTCTTTTAAATCAATGTTCATATGTCCTCAAATTTGATCTCTTCCCCTTATACCCTATTCTAAGAAATTCAAATTTGATCTCTTCCTCAAATTGAAATCTCTTATATCGACCAACCAACTTGGAGTTGCTTATGAAATAACCTTGCATATTAATTTGCAGTTCTCTTTCCTATGCTGTTTTTTGAAGTGGTGTATTATCTACATTTCATTATTTAGAAATCACGTATGCAATTTGGAGCTAGCAAATCATTGTCTACATAATTTATTCCTGAAAGATGCTTGAATAATTTCTTTTTTCTCTTAATACTGTATCTTGTTACTAACCTTCTTTTGTTCACATACAGCTACGCGCTCGTTCAAGTTGAGATAAAAAATCGAGGAGAAGATGCTTTTAAGCATGAATTGTATGGAGATATCATAATTGTGGAGCGTAGAATTTCAGAATCTACCAGCAACATCACATTAAAAAACAGTCAAGGTTTTATTTACTTGGTCTAAGCTCTCATTTGTTTTGGGTACTATGACAGAAGAAAGTTGAATATCTCCAAAGTTGCCTGACATAAAGCTGTTATCTTAAGAAAGATATATAAGAGTGAAAGTGATTGAGAATTTGTGAATTCCTTCTGCAAATACTTTCTTTAATCTGTCATATATGACATACATCGATGCTTTGTCTTGGGAAATTGTTTCTTATTAATAAATCAACTTCTCTTTAGTTTTAGTGCAATTTGCAGAAGAATTATAGAACATCTAGTTAATAAGGTGCCAAAAAATTTCCACCATATTGTTTTGCTTACATATTTTCTCAAATATTTATTAGTAAATAAGACTGTCTCTTTATTTTATACCTACACAGCTTTTATTGATGAATCTTCGGCATGCTTTCTTCTTACACTGTTTTCTTTTGATGCTGGAGAAAGTTAAAGTATAAAGTTTTACCCTGTGGAGAAAATCTCCTCTTATTTGTATTGTCATGCATGTTTTTCTTTACATCATGTATTTTACCGTTCTTAGTTAATGAGAACTAACATATTCAATGGTTGTATGCTGTTCTAATTGCTCATTGTTCAGGTAGGAGAATTTGTACCAAGAGAGAGGATCTTCGTGAGCTTGTGGAACACTTTAATGTGAGTGCTACAAAGCTTTTCCATGCATTTGTCTGTTTATCAAAGCAAAAAATTCTGCTGCAAACTTTATCTGATTTTATGTCAGTAACTGAGGAAGGCTATCTTATGCTTGGTTAATAATATGTACATCTTATTGACTTGGTTCTTTGCCACTTATTCTTGATTGTGAATTTGTGGCCTTTTAGTTAAAATAGGATGCTCTCACTTAATGTTTATGAGTAAGACATTATTGCAGCACTTAGCAAATGGCATAGAAAGTTTGACTGGAAGAGAGACCAAGGGGACCCTCTAGAATTAGTGTGCTAATGCAAATTATGCTGAATTTTTTAGTTTGTAAGCATTTTATCATATATGATGCAGAATTTAATGGAATGTGTCAATGCTTTAGTCTACTCGGCTATCTCTTCCAATTGAGAAAGATAATTACTACGTTACACATAATCTGGGACATCTTTCTTTCTCTCTAGCCAGAGAAGAGAGAGGGAGAGGGAGAGGATTCAATCAGAAATTTCTTTATCTAAAAGATGTGCTTAACTGTACAATAATTGGACGTTTTAATGTGTTGATTTTGTTACAAAGGCCCTTCTTATTGTCATGGTGTGTCCTGGTGTCTAATCCTAGAGAGGAAAATGTGTACTAGCTAGAAGTGGTTGGTGTTGGGAAACAATTGTCGTGCACCTCCTTTGAACTTTGTTCCTTGTTGAAGCCTGATTAGGAAAGTTGGGAAAGAAACATCTTAGTAAGAGCACTATTAAAGAAGCACCATGTGATGATTTTTTTTCTTCTTACTTTTTTGTATGATGCGAATAGAGGCATGTCGTTTGGTGGGTGGAAACTATATCTCTGATTTGCAGACATAACAGTCTTGGATGTTGTGTTTACACTTGTTTACGCTAGCTTCCAACTAAAGAAACAGACTGAATATTTCCATTCTCCATTGTTGCGAAATTCTTATCTCTTAGTTATCATTTGAACTAGATTTTCCACCGATAAATGTTCTTAAGGATCATAGTGTCACTCCACTTCACTTTCTATTGGTGGATGGACATTTTGGAAACTTATTCTCGATGTTTCCACAGTTTTTAAACACTATAATATAATCATGTGCTGTCATATTTATATGACGGAGTCATGTATGTAGCTTTGCAGTTTATTATGAGATTTATTTACAGCCCCTATCAAATGTAAGGGGATCTAATTGAGGAGTAAAAGCAAAGTAAGGAGAAAGGGTGGATATGTGATGCTAATCCTTGACTATAAAATAAATGTATTGAATTTGCAACATTTAATGTCTTCATTGTTATATCTTTAATGAATAATATGATGACTAGCGTCAGAGTTGTATGCACTGGGTTAGTAGTTAATATGAGACATTCTACAATTGTCAAATTAAGGACAAAGGGCTGATACTGGAATTAGCATATTAGTGGATGCTTATCCCTGACTGTAAAATAAATGCATTGAGTTTGCTGTTTGCAATATGTAATATCATCATTGTTGTATCTTTTCTTTAATGAATATGGTGACTAGTGTTTGAGCTTTGTACTCTTGAATGTGTTAATTAATATGAAATATTATACAATCATCAAATCATTCCCATGAGTAATTTTTTCACCAAGGTTATTTTCTATTTTAGTTATTTGAAAAAGAAGTATCATTTGATCATATAAAAAATAGTTCGAAAAAGTAGTTTTTCAAATGTTGATCTATATAAAATATATAATATATACATGATTTTTTTGGGGGAGGGGGATATACATGAAATTTTAATTTAGCATATATTCTTTGAAATTGAATCCTCTTTTTAAATTTTTTTTGAGATAGTATGTATCATCTATACCAATATAGTGGTAGATTCAACATTTATAATATCATTCTTGTTTCATATGTAATATATACTGATAAAATAATGTAACAAGATGAAAATAAATCAAATGTATAGTGACAATGTATGAATTGGGCTTTTATTATGGCCAACTTCAACGTAAAATTACAGGCTATGTAAAAGTAACTAAATAAATAATAAACTAGACTCCTTATTCTAAAATTTCCGCTTTCTGAACATAATATTTTTCATTCTGACAATTACACAATACTATAGTCTATATAGTTATAGGCATTTTTTGTATTTTTAATTTTTTTAAAATACTTATCGAGTGCAACTTTTAATTATTTTCTGTATTTATTATTTTATTAATTATTGACCATAATTTACTAATTTATTGTAATTTTGGTTATTTGTAAAAGTTTGTTAGTGTGTGTAAAAGTATGTGAAAGATCCTTGTGCGTGAGAAAAATGTGTGTTGGTTTGTGGTTGTTAACGGTGTACTAATTTATTGTAATTTTGGTTATTTGTAAAAGTTTGTTAGTGTGTGTAGAAGTATGTGAAAGATCCTTGTGCGTGAGAAAAATGTGTGTTGGTTTGTGGTTGTTAACGGTGTTAACTTTTCCATCCCATTATAAAAATAATTCTAGGCTTTTATTTCCTTTGGGGAAGGGCAAATTTTTTTTGGTATAAATGGTTTACTATTGCCCAAATTGCAGTTATATCACGAAATAATATTTCAATAACACTTCTGAAAAACTACTTAAAACTATCTTAATCATTAGAGCTATTTTTCTGGCACCTAAAAAATGAAATGTTCAATTATAAAATAAACCACATGACTGTACAAGAAAAGAAGTTAGGGATCACATTTTTTTGTGTGAATAGTGAAGGGCGCGAAACATGAGAAGGGTAATATAGAGTTTTAAGCTTTTAATTCTCCTAAACATAAGTGACAAATATATATATATATATGTATGTAGAGAGAGAGAGTTGCAAACTTGTGCTGTCCACTTCCAAATTTCATTACATATTTCCCACTGCAATTTAAAAATTACATACCGAGAGGAGTGGGATGGGCTGGGGGGAGCATCAACAGCAGGGGGATGGATCCTAGGGCTCCGGTTCCAACAGAAGAAGATGGAGCTCCGAGAAAGTGTTTTGTAGAGAGAGAAGATGCCATTTGCGGTGATGGTGAGACTTTTTCACTCATGCCACAGCTAAGCAAGTGTGATATAGATTATGGAGGAGGTGAAATTTGAAGGTGGGGTATGTATGACAGAACTGTTGGGTAATTTGCAGTTTAGTAATTAGTGTAATAGAGAATATGGTCCATGGCAGCGAGTAAAAGGGAAAATGTATAACCACATGAGGGCAAATTCCATGCACACCCTAGTGTAGTGCATCACACGACCCTTATCAGCAATGAATAGTTAATATGGGCAGCCAGAATTTTTAACAAAAATAAATAATTGTTGATTGTTGTCAAACTCAAAAGAATGTTGGTCAGCCAGGGGTTGAGGTGTCTGTGAGCTGCATTGTTTTTATTTGTCATGGAATTTGGCAACAAAATCTACTGATGAACCTGTCTTTTCCTTTTCTATTCCTTTGTATTTTTTATTAAATAGGTTTAGTACCTATTTGTATATGAATATGCAGAATCAATTTATATTTCTCAGGAAGTTGGTCTACATTTTTCGCCAAACATATTTGGGCTTTTATAGCCAGTCTTCTGTTGTAAGTGTAACCTGACTTTAGGTAGGGCAAGATCATGATGTTCTGTTGGAATTTTGTTGCTGCATGTGTACATCTCATTTTAATATATCATAATCATGCCGTTCATGAATGTTTTGAAAAGGTTCTGCTTCTTAGGCCTAAATATGTGCGTTTGCTGGGAACTGTTAGGAAATTAATTACTCATTTCATTGTATATATTTACATATTCTTCAAATACTTTTTTTATGTGCCCTCTCTGCGGCGTATCTTGGTTCCACCAGAGATAGTGGATAAAGAATCTGCCTTTGCCTTCATTGTTTGTGGTTGATATTGTGATCTTTCTTATCTTGTGGTTGACTTCTCTTGTGCTTTTGCTTTATAGATTGATGTAGAGAATCCATGCACGATCATGAGCCAAGACAAGAGCAGAGAATTTCTACATTCAGGGAGTGGAAAAGACAAGTTCAAGGTAATAGTTCGTGACTTCAAATATTTGGAGTTCTATTTAAAATTCCTTCTGTATACCTGGCATGCATGTATTTTATCCTTGAATTGAATGATGTTATTTATTTAATACCATGAGCATTCTGTTTCATAAATAGCTGAATCTCAGTTCTTTGGATAAGTGTAATTACTAATTTTAACAAAGCAAGTGACGCCATCTTTACAGTTCTTTTTCAAGGCAACACTTCTTCAACAAGTGGATGACCTACTAAAAGGTATTGGAAAACAACTAAATGATGCAAATGGCCTGGTTACTCATTTGGAAGATTCGTTGAAGCCGACATTGAAGGAACTTAATGAATTGCAAGAAAAGATAAAAAACATGGAATTTATGGAGGAGATATCACAACAAGTGCACTTATTGAGGAAGAAACTAGCTTGGTCATGGGTATATAATGCTGATACAAAACTTGATGTGCAGCATAAGTTAATTGAAAAGCTAAAAGCAAGGATTCCCAGCTGTCAAGAACGGATTGACCAGAAGCATGTAAGTAGTTTTTGTATGACTCTTGGAAAAACTTTTTATTTCTTTTTTTTTTGTCTGTTTATTTGTCTCCAAAGTGCCTAATTGCATATTGTTTAATATCTTAAATGTTTATGTTTGGTTTACTACCACTGTCATGAAAATTAGCTTGAGGTGATGGCAATAATTTCTTTGCCTTGGCTTTAAGACCTTGTCGTGCTAATGGGGGATGTTGGCTGAAAATTCCATTTCCTAGAGTATGCTGATGGAACAATAGGCTTCAGAGAGCAATTTAGGGGAAACAAGCACCTTATTCTTGGGAGTACTCTTAAGAAATTCTTATTGAGTTATTTCCGAAGATAAGATTTGCCAAATATGGGATTTAGTGCATCCAGCCTGTCAGCGCCATCTCCAGTCAAATTTCTTTTGCCAAATAACCAGAGTTGCATGAGATTTGACTGAAAGACTTGGATAACTGAAAATTTCTGCATTGCTTGATTGCAGCACAAGGTGGAAGAATTGAATGATGAATTGGCAAAGAAGAAAAATCAAATATCAAATATGATGGAAAGAACATCTGAAGTTAGAAGAATGAAGGAGGATTTCAAGCAAAGTCTTTCTATGGTATGATTATTACTTGGCATGTTGTGTTGCATTATATTCTACTAGTGATCAAAGGCTCAAAAGGTGCATTTCTTGCTCATATCTCCCGCTTTCCTTAGGTTCTAATTTTATCATTTTCTTCATTTTTAATTTCCTATGCTTGTGATTGTGCCAAAATAACTGCTGTTTCAACTTTGCCTCCACTAAATCTTCAAGTTTTTTTCCTCCTTTTCTCAAGTATATTTGAGAATACTTGTTTGCCCTATCTATTTCAGTAACTTCTCGAACTCGTTGTCTTCTACATTCTGTAGCATTATTAGTCTAATCATTTAGAGGTTCGCAGTGGTGTTCCTTTTGTGATTAAGATCCTTACATGTAAAGATTTTATACTAGGCTTTGAAGGAGAAGCTTGAGCTGGAAGAGGAACAAAAGCGCAGAAAGAGGCAAATTGAGAAGATGGTTGAACAGATCAAATCAATTGAGCTACAGATTCATGATTTGCATGAGCAGTATGTCAAAAATACACAGGTAATGCATACTCTTTTCTTTCCTTACTTTCTGAAATATAAAATACGGAACGACCTTTCTTAAAACTGATATAGATGAAACAAACTTATCTGTGGTCATGGATGTTATTTTGGGATGTGTCTGAAATTTATTATCCTATTGGTGCAATTTCTCCCAATTTTGTGGTGACTTAGCTATGCATTTAAGAAAAACTGCCTCATTACTTCCCAATGACTTGTCGTTGAAGCTACACGTGCTTGCTTAAAATGATTGCTGGTTATGCCTTTATATTATAGAGAACCCTATGAAAGTAACTAAAATTTATATGAACTTATTGTGGAAGGCATCCCAAACAAATTAAATAACAAAAGAAATATCCTATCCTCTCACTAATGCTTTAACCCACGGCCTGATCCTTCTTTTGCCTGCTATACACATGATAGTGAGATTTCCGTATCAGATAGAAACATATTAGTTCCTATACCATTGATTCTGGAAGTTGATGTATTTCTTTTTTAATCATCATACTGTATAAGGCTCTCTTTATGGGCTTCACACATTGTTAGCAACTCTATGTGACGTTTTCCTTTTATTAGCAATTCAATTTAAAAGCATCAAAGGAGTGAAGTTCCTAGTTATACATAATGCACTATCTTAGGGATTACCCGCCATCTTTCGAACATCGAACCGGATTACAATAAAAAACAAAGCAACTACTTCTTAATTGATGTGTGATTACTTACACAATGAATTTCTTCATGTCCATGAAAATGGATGCAATTACCTCTTTGCTTAATGCTAGAACATGCAAACTTTTTATGATGCATTACCTAATTTTATGTTTGCCAGATTGGAAGTTATGGATCGGACCTGTGGGTATGAATCTGTATTAACAAATCCATTGAACTTCTTTGGATAATTTCATATAAACTAGATCATTGAACTCGGACTGGTTTTTTGAGTGATTTGGTGGATTTGAATGTGACATTAATATTGTAACATATGGAATTCATTCCTCAAATCTAAATCCGTAATAAAATACAACTGAATTGGCTATAAATATAATATGCAATTACTATTTGATTGAAATTTGATTTATGGATTAGACCTGTGGGTTACGGATCTGTATTAGCAAACCCATTAGCCTTCTTTGGATAAGTTCATATAATGAATACTAGATGATTGAACTCAGACCTGTTTTTACTGTGACTTGGTGGATTTTAATGTGACATTAATATGGGATCATATGGAATCTGTTCCTCAAATCTAAACCCTTCACCGAAATACAACTGAATTAGCTATAATATGCGATTGAATAGGCTGAAGAAAATGAGATGGAGGGAAGACTCATGCAACTTCAAGTTGAAGTTGATGAAGCTAATAATAAGATTCAAAGGTAGCATTCCAAAATTTGGTACTCTGCTAATGTGCTTGCTTCTATGGTTTCTGAATCTGGTGGTGTTTTCATCTGAATACAATGGCCAATTCAGATTGAAGGAAGAGGAGGATGACATGAGGCAAAGGATAGCTATGGTAAAAAATGAAATAGAGAAAATTTCCAATCAGGTAATGAAATCTTTACGATGCTTCAACTTCTTATGCACCTTTTGCCCCATGCTCAGCCTTCAGGACAGGCACGAAACGTATTTGCATAGCAAGAGAAATCTTTCATGTTCCCGTTTATTTCCACAATAAACTTTTATTCTTTTGGAAATCTTCATATATGAATAATTTGGTTAATAATTATTGTCCTTCAGATAGAAGACGTTGAGAGAAGCCATTGTGATATGTCTTCTCGGATCCGTGAACTCCAGATGCATCAAAGAAATAAGGTCCGGATAATCATTTTGTTGATTCTCGTCCACTTCCTATTCTTATTCTCTTCATCTTTTCTTTTTTGCTTTCATGATTGTCTGATACATGTGTTGCTCAAATTGTATGCTTTATGTACTGATCTTCACGCACATACTACAGTGTACATTTTTCCTGGTGGGTTGGATTGGGGTCACAAGAAATTTAGTTTTAATTTCATACGAGCCAGTGTATCTTTGTTTTGTTTAATTGATTATATGAGATCTATTTTCTTTGTGCTTGAAGGTTACTGCATTTGGAGGACCTCGGGTAACCAATCTCTTACAGGCGATTGAGCGGCATCAACATAAATTTAGTATTCCACCCATTGGTCCCATAGGTGCCCATGTGGTAACTTATTGGAGTTTACTTGGCATGGTTCACTCTACATGATCCCACCTGTTTATGCTTGTTGATGGATGTTCATGATTTACTGTTCAATTCAGCTACCTAATTCTCTGCTTTTTTTCCATATTTCCCTAGAGGAAATGTTATCAGATATGCTGTTCGATCATGAAAAGCATTATATCCTATAGTGAGGGGAAAAAAAGTAGATCCCTTAAGCCATAAGAAATTGTAGTTTTGGGTAAAAGGTATTTCAGTATATTATTCTAGAGAAAGGAACCCATATACATATACAAATAAGTTACCCCTTGAGCAAGAAAAAGATAAAACTAAAATATCTACAATCCTAGTACTACTAGGAATCATAAATACCTACAATCCTAGTACTACTAGGAATCATAATCATAAAATCTGTAAATATACACGATAAAACCTACACTCCCCCTCAAGTTGGGTTATATAAGTCATGAAGACCCAACTTGGTAATTAATGTATCAAAATGTGGCTTGAACAGTCCCTTTGTAAGGATGTCAGCAACTTGTTGACTGGTTGGTACAAATGGCATGCAAATGTCTCCACTTATGAGCTTCTCCTTGATGAAGTGACGATCTATTTCCACATGTTTAGTGCGGTCATGCTGTACAGGATTATTAGCAATGCTAATAGCTGCCTTATTGTCACAATATAGCATCATAGGTGCTTCGAATGGTAGTCTAAGTTCAGCCAAAATCTTCTTTAGCCAAATTATTTCACAAATTCCATTTGCCATTGCACGAAATTCTGCCTCAGCACTACTTCTAGCTACCACATTCTGCTTTTTACTTTGCCACGTAACTAAATTACCCCAGACATACGAACAATATCCAGAAGTAGACCGTCTATCAGTTACAGACCCCGCCCAATTTCTTTGATCGTTCTTTGTGAATGATAGTCCCCTTCCAGGTGATCCTTTTAGATACCTAACTATCCTATAGGCAGCTTCCAAATGTTCCTTAGTTGGAGAATGCATAAACTGACTTACAAGACTCACAGCAAAAGCTATGTCAGGTCTTGTATGTGCTAGATAAATTAATTTCCCAACCAATCTCTGATACTGACCGGTGTCCACTATTTCATCATCCTTCACTTCTCCAAGTTTCTTATTTGGGTCAATTGGGGTCTCCGCAGGCTTACAGCCGGCCATCCCGGTCTCTTGAAGGAGATCAAAAATGTATTTTTGTTGACTGACCACAATTCCTTTTCTTGACCTTGCTATTTCCATCCCTAAGAAGTACTTGAGCTTACCAAGATCTTTTAATTCAAATTCTTTGGCTAGACTCTGATGTAGTGACGAAATCTCCCCCTCAGCACTGCCGGTGATGATGATATCGTCAACATAGACAATGAGAATAGCAATTGTCCCATCTGGTGGATGCTTGTAGAATAAAGTATGATCAGACTGCCCTTGGGTATACCCTTGTAGTTTAACAAAAGTAGTAAATCTTTCGAACCAAGCCCGAGAAGACTGCTTCAAACCATATAAAGCCTTATGTAGTCGACAAACTCGAGAGTCAAATTGTGGTTCAAAACCTGGTGGAGGCACCATGTAAACTTCTTTCTCCAGATCACCATGCAAAAAAGCATTTTTCACATCCAACTGTTGTAGGGGCCAATCATTGTTTACGGCAATGGAGAGAAGCACACGAATAGTATTAAGTTTGGCGACTGGGGCAAAAGTCTTGGAATAATCAATACCATAGGTTTGAGTATAACCTTTGGCAACTAACCTCGCTTTATAGCGTTCCAAACTCCCATCAGACTTGTATTTAACAGCAAATACCCATCGACAACCAACAGGTTTAATTCCCTTTGGTAGAGGAACAACATCCCAAGTGTTGTTCTTTTTCAAGGCCCTCAGCTCTTCAAGCACAGCGTTTTTCCATTCAGGAACCTGCAAGGCAGCTTGTATATCTTTTGGAATCGCCACTTGAGTAATACGAGTTAGGAAACAGGAGAAAGATGAAGAAAACTTGTTGTACGAGACATGGTTGGATAAAGGATAACGAATCGTGCAGGTTCTTACACCTTTACGAAGAGCAATAGGAGCATCTAAATCAGAGGGTGAAGAGATAAAGGGAACCTGTTCAGATTCTGGAACTTCAGGTTCTGGATCTGGCGAAGCGATTGGCGGTGGCGGCAGAATCATGGAAGACTGTATCTCTGTAGTTGGTTTTATTCTCGAATACACCTTACCCTTAAATCTTTTATTAGGATCAACACTAGTAGGACTAAGGGGCACATGATCTTCTAAGTTTTGTGTACTAGAGTTAATATCCAAATTGTTAGGGGCCTGGATATTATCAGAGGGGAACAGAAAATCAAGTTCAGCAACAGGTATTTTTGATGGCTGTGAAAAAAGATGCTCTCCCTGAGTTGATGCACAAAAAAACGGATGCTTTTCAAAAAATTGGACATCCATTGTAACATAATATTTCTTGGTAACAGGATCAAAACATTTATATCCTTTTTGAGTAGGAGAATATCCCAAAAAAATGCACTTGTGCGCCCGAGGATCCAATTTACTTTTATGTAAATCTGTATTTCTAATAAACACAGAGCAACCAAAAATTTTAAGGGGTAAATTCACAAATAAATGAGCATTAGGTTTAATTAACATAAATTGGTTCACAGGAGCTTGGAAGGCATCCGGTTAATTAAAAAAACAGAATGGAGCAAAGCATCTCCCCATAGATAGTTGGGAACATTATTAGTAAACAGCAAAGCTCTAGTGACTTCCAAAATATGTTTGTTCTTTCGTTCAGCAATTCCATTTTGCTGAGGTGCGTGCGTGAACACAGGAGCTTTGATGTATAATGCCATTTTTCTGAAAAAATTCTCCCAAATAACCAGAAATATATTCCTTACCATTGTCACTTCGTAGAATTTGGATTTTTTCCTTAAATTGAGTATTAACCATAGCATAAAAAATCTTGAATATAGTTGCTACATCAGCTTTATCCTTCATCAAATAAACCCATGTTAATCTAGTATGATCGTCAATAAATGACACAAACCATCGTTTTCCAGACATTGTGGAAATTCTAGAAGGACCCCAAATGTCACTATGAATGAGGGCAAAAGGTTTTGAGGGTTGATAAATTTTAGGAGGATAAGAGGCACGATGATGCTTGGCTAAAACACAAATTTCACAATGTAGAGAAGACGGATCTGTATTAATAAATAAGTCTGGTAACAATTTTTTTAAATAATAAAAACTAGGATGACCTAATCGAAAATGCCATAACATAATATCCTAACAATTGGATTTTAAACCTAACACAGATTTAGTAATAAAGGTACTTGAAATTTGACCATCTTCAAAGAAATACAGACCACCATGTTCTTTAGCACTGCCAATCATCTTCCCCGAGTCCAGTTCCTGAAAGTAACAATCCGAAGAAGAAAAATGAGCATGACAGGGAATATCTTTTGTGATCCGACTGAGAGATAATAAATTGTAGGAAAGTTTTGGCACATGTAGGACATTTTCAAGAGTTATGATAGATGACAGTTTAACAGTTCCACTACCAGCTATGGCAGAATGTGTACCATCAGCAATTCGAATTTTTCTATTTCCTGCAGATGGACTATACTTAATGAAGAAGGAAAAACACGATGTCATATGATCAGTTGCACCAGAATCAATCACCCAAGAATTAGAATTAGGAAAATTAGTAAAGAAAGACACGGGTCCACCTTGACTGACAAAAGAACAAGATGGAGAATTAGAGGAAGTTTGTGAAGATTGCAAAAGTTTATACAAACTGTCAAGTTGTTCCTTGGTAAATGGCTGCGCAGTAACAGCTTCGGGCTTTGAAGGAACATCACTTTGGGTTACCATCGCCTTATGATCCGTCTTCTTCTTCAAGTGGGCTGGTTTACCATGTAATTTCCAGCACTTGTCCTTGACATGCCACGGTTTCTTGCAGTGTTCACAATAGAAAGGCTTCTTGTCATCTCCAACTCCCCCTCGGCTAAACAAGGCGGAAGCATCAGGCTCAGGTGCAGAGGCAGAAGGGGGGACACTATTCATAATACGCTTGCGAGCCTCCTCTTGGCGAAGTTCGGAAAAAACAGCACGGATGCCGGACAAAGGTGTACGACCAAGAATTCGACCTTTGACCTCATCAAAAGAGGAATCAACACGACCTTTGACCTCATCAAAAGAGGAATCAACACCAACAAGAAACATGAAGACCCGATCATCAGCTTCTCGTTGTTTGAAACGTTCCAAATCACGAGTATTTTCCCATTTATCTGTGTAACACAGGTCTAATTCTTGCCAAAGTGCCAACATCTCATTGAAATAAAGAGTAAGGGGACGACCATTCTGCTTGGAGAGCCATAGCCTTGTCTTAAGATCAAAAATTTGGGAGGAATGTCCAAGATCAGAATAGGTCTCTCGGACACTTTCCCAAATATCATGAGCCTCCATAAACATGAACGGCTTGCGAATATGATCTTCCATAGAGTTTAAAAGCCACACAGTGATTAGTGAATTTTCACTTCGCCACTTACGAAAAGTTGGAACAGTATCCGCAGGACGAGGGTCTTCACCAGTAAGGAATCCCAATTTACCCCTGCCATCAACAGCCAACTTGACAGATTGGGCCCATTCGAGATAGTTGTTGCCATTAAGACGCACAACTGTGATTTGCAGGGACGCAGAAGAAGGAATATCGGCCGAAGGATGAAGCAGAATTGGATGTCCCTGGTGGAGGTATAGGAGAATTGGATGTTCCGGGTGGAGGTGTAGGGGCAGAATTATCAAGGCTAGAATCTAAAGTTGTAGGAGACGCCATGGGTAAAAAAATTAGGGTTTGGGGTTGAAAGAAAAAAACCGTAAGAAACTGAAAAAAATCAGGTCCTAGGGTTTCGAAAAAAACCTTAGAAAACTGATACCATGTAGTTTTGGGTAAGAGGTATTTCAGTATATTATTCCAGAGAAAGGAACCCATATACATATACAAATAAGTTACCCCTTGAACAAGAAAAAGATAAAACTAAAATATCTACAATCCTAGTACTACTAGGAATCATAAATACCTACAATCCTAGTACTACTAGGAATCATAATCATAAAATCTGTAAATATACACGATAAAACCTACAGAAATTCATTAACAACTAGCCATAAAATCTAAAATGTACTGGAGTCTATTGATGAATTAACTTAAATGTTTATCTACTTGGAAGATACATAGTGGGATCTTTCTATATGTTCCTTTGTCTTGAAACTTCAAAGTAGCACCTGGTCGCAATTTTTTCCTATCAAAGTAAAGACCTTCTATCTAATAATTTTTTTATTTTTCTTAAATTTAAAGCATCTTCCCTGCTTTAATGACTGACTCAGTAAATTGTAGTTGTTGACCTGGTCTTTTTAGGTAGATTCAAGAAACTTTTGGACATTAACTGATGATCAACTGGAAGCCATTAAGATTTCTACTTATCTTACAAAGTCATGTATGTGTTTAGTAGTTAATGACAATTTCAAAATACATCTTTTAAGTTATAACATGAAACCTTGCTTCTCCATTTAAGTCATATATCTCTTTATTTTATGATTAATTCCCCCTTGAAATTTCACCCTAGAGCATTATGAATTTGAGGAATTAACTGATTTTTCCAGTGCATAATTTTTCTAGTATGGATATTACTGTTGTAAAAATCTCTACCTAGCTCCCTAGGGGACCTGTTTCTAGGCGCTAGGAGGTCCTTGGCCATCTCCAATCTTTTGTCGATTCGGCCTGTCTAATCCCACATATATCCTAATTCTGGAGTAACAGGATATGACACTTTTTGTTTGTAACTAGAAGGATTGTTTGGTTGATTTCAGGCATGAGAGGCTTTTCCGTAATGTTTTGTAGGGTAGTGTAGCTGAAATGTCGATCGTAGGTTCTTATTTTTGTTGGAAAGTTATTGCAGAAATTGGAACATGGAGACATGTGGGCTATTGCTATTGAAAATGCAGTTGGCAGGGTGCTCAACGCTTTCATTGTCACAGATCATAAAGATGCTCGTATCTTAAGAGCATGTGCAAGGGAAGCAAACTATAACCAAGTACAGATTGTCATATATGATTTTAAAAGACCAAGGTTGTTTGCAGGTCTATGTAGTAACATCAATTCCTCATTGCAGTCAATTGGTTCTAACAGTTTAGCCTTTTCTATTGGTAGAATCAACATTCCAAGGCACATGCTTCCTCAGATTAACCATCCCACTGCATTCTCTGTTCTGCATTCAGACAATCCTACGGTACTTAATGTTTTGGTTGATGTGGTAAGCTTCTAGCATTACCTTGGAATATCTCTTGTTTTCTCTTTGAATATCCTATTATCTTAAGATTTTACAATATACGGATGGCTTGTTAGTTTCTTATCAAAATAAGGAAAAAAAAAATTGCACACTTCCACTGTTATTTGGAAAAAGTCTTAGTTTTCTACTTTTCCCTCATACGTACTGTAGGTTAATATTATTTACATCTAGAAAGTTCCTGTAGAACTATTTTTGTGGAGAAATGGCTTCAGCTGGTTTGATCCTGTAGGGCAATGCAGTTTTGAACTTTGATTCACACTTGATCTTTAGCCAAGATTCTCCCTCTTTGTGTTCTATTTCTTCTTCAGCAGGGTATTGGCTATACTTCTTTTTTGATAGTGTGTGCATCTTTTGTAGGCTAGTGCTGAGAGGCAAGTGCTTGTCAAAAATTATGATATTGGTAAAACGGTCACCTTTGATCAGAGGATACCAAACCTTAAGGAGGTTTACACATCTGATGGGTACAAAATGTAAGTTGACCTGAATCCATTACATACATGATACACCCACAAGTCTTTGTCATATTTTTTGTGCTTCACCTCTTTTTTAGGAATTTTAGCTGGAAAACGTATCACTTTGATTTATCTTATGTTGGAGATTACTTGATCTACCTTTAAAAGAAAATGGGCTGTATACTAGTGATATTATACTAAATGATATAACATTTTAAAATAATAAATATGTAAGTATCAGTTGTAAAATCTCATGAAAATTTTGATGTACTTTTATGAAATGGTCAAATGGATAATAATAACTCTTAGCTAGACAAAAGAAGAGGGTATAGTTGGAATTTGATGATTCCTTAAATCGCTCTAGTTAATTTATAGGTTCTTAATGAGAAGTTAAATGCATTCATATCACAATAAATTTATCCGAATGCTTATTTATATCAATTAGCTGTATATAAACAGATATATATCTATCTATCAAATTGCATCTAGTTTCTTGAAAAATTTGTGGTTTAATTTGTTGAATAATAATTGAAAATATATAATCTTTTATATGTGTGCCAATTTTATGTGGTTTCAAGTGTAGTTTTTAGGTAGAAGCTCCAAGAAATGATGAAAGAAAGGAATTATGCAGGTTTTACCGTAATTCAGCCCAAACTATTCTTCCCCCAAACAAAAACATGAGGGCGGGCCGTCTTTCTGGTTCATTTGATGATCAGATTAAATATCTGGAGAGTGAAGCATTAGAAGCAAAAATGAAAGCTCAACAAAGCCGTGGACTGAAACGGGCCAAGGAGGAAGAGTCAAGAGATCTTCATGACACATTAAACACTATAAAGGTATCCCCGCTTGCCCTCCAACTTCCTTTTCAGTAACATTCTCCTTACTATTGCATTACTGGTCGTCTCAGTATAGCTGATTTGAATTGTAACATTGAAAGCGTGTTGAAGATTTTTGGCTTATTATTCGATCACGATTCTCTATCCACGATGCAATGTAAAAATGAACAGCAATTGTAAGATTTTGGGACTGAAGACTGGTCTGTCCATGATTGGATTTTCTCATGTTGCTTCATTATCTCGTAAATATAACTGGGGTGTTATTTGCCTGGATCGTGTTTCTGGTATTTTAATATATTGAGTTATGGTCTGTTCTGCATGTATTCCTAATTTATGAATGTCAAAATTAAGGCTACATTTTTTGTTTGGCCAGGATTTGTTGCTTGGGTATGCTGATCCATATCTACTTTAAATTCTCGCAGAGAAGGCGCATCAATCTGGAGCGGCAATTCAGGTCAAAAGAATTTGAGCTGGAAGATGCGAAGAAATCAATCTCCTCAGAAGCTAATGCAGCACCTGCTTCTTCTCTGGATGAGCTTCATCAAGAGATATCTGTATGTCTTTTAAATAGTTCCACCTCAATTGTTATTCTACCTTCTGGAGCTATATATTAGTTAGTGTTTAGCTGGAGATCGAGTCTGCCTATTTGGTATCTCATATAGTTATATGTGCAGAAACTGCGGTATGAGATACAAGATAAAGAAGCTTTGCTGGCAAAGCTTGAGAACAGAGTGAATGACGCAGGAACTAAAGCTGAAGATCTTAAAATGTCATTTGAGAATCTTTGCGGTATCCTCTCTGTCTTTGATTGCTACGTTGAGTCTTAGTGGTTACCTTATGCCTTATTTTCAGCGTTTATAATGTAGAGTCAGCCAAGTCAGAAATTGATGCATTAGCAGAAGCTGAGAATGAACTGATGGTGACAGAGAAAGAATTAAATGAAGCAGAGAGGGTCCATTTCTTTTATCTTCTTATTTATTGTCACCGTTTTCCTTTAGCTATAAGTTTGTTTGAATTTTATTTATATAATTCTTGTTCAGGAAAAGAAACATTATGAAGCAATCATGCATACTAAAGTCCTTGCTGACCTAAAAAATGCAGAGGCTGAGTATCAGGAGCTTGAGCACAGCTGTCAGGTGCTTGGGAAAGATTTTAAGTTTCTTCTATATTACCCCCCCCCCCCATCCCATTAATGTACTTGGAAAAATAAAATCACAATAAAATTTTCCTACTATACCCTTATTTATTGATTTAAAAAGAAAATGATTGTTAATTTCAAAGAACATTATTAAGGAAAATTAAAATTTAATGCATATCTAATAAAGAAAGTGGATTGTAATTTTATGACGGACAAAATAGGAATCAGAGACTACATTTTTGGGACGGAGGGAGTACTATTTCTAATATTTTTGCTATGTCAAATCAATTTAAATGGAATTCATACATGAATTAACGTTTTAATCTTATTCCCTGCATGCAATTCCTTTTTCTCATGGTCGTGTTACTATATCTTTTATGCCCACGTTGCTTAGTTTCTAAATCTTCATATTTCTCAACTGTTATTTTTATTGTCGTCAGTTTGTCCCCAAATAAAACCTGGAATTGGTTTATGGTGAAATTGTAGGAGAGTCGTCGAAAAGCATCAATTATATGTCCTGAGAATGAGATTGAGACATTAGGATGCGATAATGAAAGAAATCCTGAGCAACTCAGTGCCCAACTTAGTAGGTTGACTGAAAGACTTCAGCGTGAGAGCCAAAGGTAATTAAAACTGGAAACACTTTCCCTTCTAAGACACTGGGTTGTTTTCTCCTTCTGTTGTTTGATGAGGGAATTTCTTATGCAGATTTCCGGAATCCATTGAGGATCTCAGAATGTTGTGTGACAAAAAAGAGCGCAAAATCTCAAGAAAACTGCAAACTTACAAAGCCTTTCGAGAGAAATTGGAAGTGAGTTAGAGCATCCTTATTTCTAGTTTTTTTCCTCCCTTAAAAAAGGATGAGTATTCTGCAAATTCTATAGTCTTAATGTTTGCCTGCTATCTTGGGAATTTATGAACATTATTCTTTTCAACATATGCTCCTTTAGTTTATAGTTCCTCCTACGGAAATTTAAGCATACTTTCATTTCTTTCCTGCAAGTACGTTCATTTTTTATGACCCCCATTTAATTTAGGCATGTGAAAAAGCCTTAAACTTGAGATGGAGCAAATTCCAGAGGAATGCAACTCATCTGAAGCGCCAACTGACATGGCAGTAAGCCCTCTTCTCTTTTAGATACTCCCCCCCTCATTTGAAGTGTCTTTAGAGGGCTATGAATTTAAGTTAAGTATAACTGATTGATAATTATTTCTAATAGATTTAATGGCCATTTGAAAAAGAAAGGGATCAGTGGTCAGATCAAAGTTAGTTATGAGGAGCAGACTCTCTCAGTCGAGGTAAAGTGCCTGAATGAAAGAAACATTCTACTTTCATCAAGGATGGTTACTTTCTAAGATCCCCAGAATACAAACGAAAATTAATCGATACTTAGCTGGATAAATTTCCCTTGTTTTAATTGGTTCCCAATTTCCCTTCTTACCAGGTAAAAATGCCGCAAGATGCATCAAGCAGCTCCGTTCGTGACACTAAAGGACTTTCAGGTTTGATCCATTTATTTTTAAATTTTTTTTTATAGAAGGTTTGCAGGTTTACTTCTTGATATGCTTATATGTTTTGATTGCTAGTGGGCAATATGGAGGACTAATTTCTGTAACACTTTGACCAATCAGTATGTATGTGAGCAAACAATGTCTCTTGGGTGAACTACTCTGGGACTTCTATTTTCTTTTTTAGAATTTTAGAGTTATTAAGGAAGATTAATTTCCTCATAATTTGTCATCACAAAATGCATGATAATAAATTAATAATTGTGCTGGATCAATTTTTAGATATTGATATGAAATACCCACTAATTCTTTGAATATATGGACTTCTCTGTGCAAATGCCAAAATAAATAATACTAACATGTTAGTAGTTCAGCACATTAATTATGAATAAGATTATATACTCATTTCTAATTGAAAAAAATCTTCTTAATAGTTCTGCACAGTTAATAATGAATTATTGTAATTAGTGAATGTGGTTTCTTATGGTGCTGCTTCAATTATTCTGACTTTCTTAGAATGTGGATTAAGTTATTGAAACAATTGGAAGATTTTATAATTGTATGGATATACATTTGGTCTCCAATATCTTATAAAACTATTGCGTTTTATTCTAGTTATTTGGTTCCGAAATGTTTGTTAAGATTTCTATTGAGTGTAAATGTTTGCTACTACCTCAAAGAGCATGCCCTTTGCTAATTTGATTGTATGTACTTTATTTTTTACTTGCACTTTCATCTAAGTAAATTATCATTGCAAATTTGAGGCATCACATAAACTGAGTTTTTCAGGAAGGAGAGTGGTAGTGGAAATGTTAAAATAGGGTTGGCATATTTCTTGAGCTTTACCAGCTTGGGAAGAATCTCTGGGTTAAGGAAAATGTGATTAAATTGTGTTAAGCTAGTGAAAAAGATTAGGTGGTGCACTATGCACATAAATCTTTTCATCATTTTTTTAAAACTGAACGAATATAGGAATGCGTAACATCAAAGGTAATGAATTAAGAAAAAATAATTAGCAATCAAATAAGGCAATGCCTCCTACATCTCTCTCTTTTTAGATTTATGGATTTACTGTCTAAACCAATTAGACAAGTAAGCAGGTGATTATGTTGCTTGATCAACGATTGAATAAGAGCATATAACTTTTCCTTGGGCTTGGAATGACAACTGAAGGTTAACTGACAAGTGACAATGTAATTGGCTAGCGTAATATTGTGACTATATGTTCTTTGATGTCAACAGGTGGTGAGCGATCCTTCTCAACATTGTGTTTTGCCCTTGCGCTTCATGAGATGACAGAAGCTCCTTTCCGTGCAATGGATGAGTTTGATGTATTTATGGTATGTCCTTTTGCAGTTACTTTTAGCTTCCTATCTACAAATGTTTTCATGATGATATATATATTTTTGTAAGATAGATTCCCTTTTCTCTGATTTGATGCAAGTTACTTGGAGTTGGGGCTTGACATGTTTTAGGTTTTGGTATGGTTTAAAAAAAAAGCACAAGAGGTGCGCCTCATGACGAGGCGCCCAGAAACCGACCCCAAGGCGCCGCCTCATTGCCCTCTGATGAGGCTTAAGCCCCAGCCCGGCTGAGGCGGTCCATCTGTTTCCAGGCAGTAAGGCGCGCCTCTGTTGCAAATTTCTACTCTTTTTTTTGGGGGGGGGGAGGGGATGATTTTTTCTAGTGGGCTATTTTATATTTGACTTAAAACTTACAAACCCTAAGTTTTAAGTCTTGCCCATCTGTCTTGGTCATAATTTGAAAAAATTAGAAGGCACATGATTAATTTTCTGAATCATTCAAACATACGTGTATGAAGTGAATTGTAAAATGTGGAGGGAACTCTATGATCCTTGCACATTTGCTGAGATATGCCCGATGCCAATGACAATAACATCAGACTGTTGTTTATATATTAAAATTCAACATGATTTTTTACATATGCCAGTTTGAATCTATGTGGTCAGAATAGAATATATTTGTTGAAAATGGTTCGCCACATTTTTGTTTCTGCTTATTATTAACCAATCTTGATTCTATTGAGAAGTTCTTCTCTTCCATAAATTTATCTCCGGATTACAAATGATACCAATGTAAAATAATTTTAACCGTCTCTCTATCTTTCTCGTACTGCATGCATGGAGAAAGTAATAGACTGAAGATTAAGGGTGAAAGTTAAGCTAGCCACTATGGATAAGAACATAAATTTTTTAGATATTTTTACTAAAATGCCTTTATGGTGGGACCCACAATTCCCATTTTCTTCACAAATTTTTCTCCATTTTGTTTCTTTCTTACCTATTTGTCTTTGATGAACGAAACACAATTTTCAAGCATTAATGGTGAAAAACATAAAATCATCTAATGAGATAGGATTGGTGATTTGATCGAGTGCCGCGTGTTTAAGAGGTGAATTTAACCTGTGAATTGCTACTTGTTAAAAATACAAAACTCTAAGTTTCAATTGCGTGTGTTTGTTTATTTGTTTGTTTATCCATTTGCATGTTCTTGTTTACTTGTTCGCATGCTTTTTTTTCCCCTTCTTACTTGCCACCCGTCCCCCTTCCCCACCTGCTCGTCAACTGCCTGTCTCAGAACTAGAGTGAAAAATCCTAAATTACGGGCTCTCTAGCGAGCAATTAGTGACAAGGAACTACCAATGGGACTAACCAGACGATGAGAATGGCAAATGTGAGCAGAAAAGTCCAAAAAGGCTCTATTTGGATGTGCACTCTTGAAATCCTTATGCTTGGTGGTTGAATCTTGGTAAAAGGACAGAAGCTGAATGGTCTGTATGTATTACAGTACATTATAGGGACTGATTTCCAGAACATTATCAACCTGAAAATGGCCGAATGCATTGTATTTCTTCAGCTTATTTCCTGCTATGCAAACACTTCAATATACTTTCTCACTGATAACAATGAGGTGGCAGCTGCAGGTTTCCCTTAGTTTATGCCATACAAGTCCGTAAATAGATTTGTTGGTTTATTCAGTATGTTTTGCTGAAAATCATGTTTGATATAACTGAATATTAACTTTGATGATTCCATCAATGACTATGGGCCACGGCACGAGCCGATCACAAATAACAATACATGTATAGTTCACCTTGTTACATGTGTAGGCATCCTTTATGATTTCTTGATTCTACACACCTGCATTGGTTGGATATGTTAGTGGTAAGTGCATAGTAGATATGTTTGTGAGATATTATTTCTCCCTGGTGAAAGGCTCTTGAAACATTTTGGAGATATTATTTCTTAGTTATTTCATCTATCTGTGCAATAACTAAGTTATTAAATCTTGAATCAGAACTTTATTAATGTATAATTTCATGTTATGTGGGGTATATAGTAGTATCTTTATGTGCCATGAGGTTTGTTGTGCTCCTCTATGGTGGCTGGAAACAAATAGTTATGATCCACAATTTTTTAATTCTGGTTTGGATTGCAGGATGCTGTTAGCAGAAAAATCAGTCTGGATGCAATTGTGGATTTTGCATTGGCTCAAGGTTCCCAATGGATATTTATAACCCCACATGATATCGGGTAAGATAACATCATAAATTAACCCAGTACATTACGTATTTGCTTCTAGATCTTTAGTTACTGCTCAAAAGTCCTGTTGGCTTCTATCCAACATCTTGAAGCATGGAACCAAATTTTCTTGTGATCAAATTATTGGTCATATTTCAATCATGCGAAATGAATACTCTCTATGAAACGAGTTTGGTGAATCTTAGTGTAATCGTGCATACTAAAACCTCTTGTTTTCTGCGTATTGATTCAGTATGGTGAAAAATGACGAAAGGATAAAGAAGCAACAAATGGCTGCTCCACGCGGATGATTATTATCAGCTACGACATGTGTGCCTTTTCTCAAGGTTCTTTTGTTTGATTATTATCTTTTCTCGGCTGCGTGGTCTACCACTACCAGCTATAATGGAGAAACGTTCTATTGAAGGTTCTGCCATGAGTCGACTGTATATAAACTGGGATCGCAAATGGCTACAGGTTTAGGTTTTGCTTTCACATTCACTTAGTCTATGCGTCGCATTGACGAGTGACTATTTATATCTTGTTAAATTGGTGAACGTGCTTTTTTCCATAACATTTCTGCTGGCATGTGTTTTCTTTTCAGGGTAAAATATCGGAATATCAATATACCAAACTTATTGTACCGAAAAAATTATAGAAAATCAAACTGCAGTAATGAGCATCGGAAGTGAAATATTTGCAGGTTTTCTTGTTGCAATGACATCATATATGGCTAGAATTTGAAGGATTACTGATAACAGTGATTATTGATATCTTCGCATTATGAAATATGACACGAAGTTATAAATAACATAATTCTTTGTATGTATGTAATGCTAGAGTTTTGGGGTCACAAAATTATTTAGAATACAAACAAGCTGGCCTATCAACAGGTAACAATCCAAGTTATACATCGGACAAGAGAGCCAAAAGGTCGAATTTCCTGTCCCTTCAATATTATATGTAGCATAGGAATATTGGTTAGCTCTAAAAATTGCAAAATATCCACAAACTCCTCTACACAGTATATATGGGGTATTGGAGAGCCACGCACAAGAATGTACAGGAAAATCGTCGCTGAAGAATTTTCTTTACCACATGTAATATATACACTTTCTTCATCATCAGCTGCAAGTAAAATACATACATGTTCATCAAGATTTTTGCAAAATTTTGAGATATAACTTAAAATATGAATTAAGTTTGAGTTAAGCTCACCTCTTTGCTAGGTGGAATGTTCTCTTGAGGAAGGTATTGGCAGCTCGATCGTTTCTATGGCAAAGAACCCTCAATATGGTATTAGGATCAGAGCTGCTCCATTTTCCTGTTGTTGGTGGCATTGGTAGCTTCTGCCCTGAACTTCCCTCACAACCCACAATGCTGAAATCTTCCACCAATTGCTCCGTCGACTTCCCCATCAATGCCACTACCCCTTCCATTGTCTCTGCTTCCTTTGCAACATCTTCCTCCCCTAACAAACCTTCTCCACACGTGCAAAACATTCGCCTCAACTCATCAAAGTCCTCCTCAATCATCCCGTGATCCATCCTCGAAAAGATCCTCGAGCTCCCTCCGGCTAGCAACACCATTAGGTAGGCCTCGAAGCAGGCCTTCATCACTTCGTTCAGAGCAAGTGTCTGCGCATGATCAGTGACTATTGCACACAGGAGAGTCAGGTTCTGCTTCAGTACTCTCAATGCCGGCCTAATGCGTGCCCCTGTCACATCAGGGTTGTATAGGCTCGCGTAGAAAACAGAGTTGGAGTCCAAGAATATGAGGCGATAGGCAGCCACTTCGGACACGTGCTGAGACGCTGCTTGTATGGCTGATCGGCTGTGTTCGAAGTAGGAGATTCCCAGTTGCCTTCTGTTGGCAACCCGGCTCTTCATTGGCGCCACCTTGGGAGATATTGATAATGTTTTGTCGAGAGAGTGAAGCTGTTTGAGAAGGTAATGCAAGGTGTTGAGGCGAATGTAAAGGCGTTGAGTTCCGCGGCTCGTTGAGGGACGAGGATGATGGTTTCCTTCATCAACTGTGTTATGGTTTGGATCCTGTTCTGTTCCAACGCTGCATGCAGCTTTCTTCCATAGTTTCAAGAACTTGGAATCTTGGCTGCATCGCGTTAGCGGAGGAAGTGTGGGGAGATAACTCTGCTTCGATCCTGAACATGAATTAATTAATTGTAAGAATTATTTTTTTATATTAATATTGTGTTCATACATGAATGAATGCTCACCACATGATGCGATGAATGTGATATAATCTCCCAAGAGATGCTCCAAACCATCAGTGAGATCATACACTAAATTCTCCGATACGTTTATTGGAATTTCGAAGAAACTCTCTATAGTCTCCTTGCAGAGTCTGATTATTTCTTCAGCTGAATGAGCATATGGTTCTGATTTTGATTTGGGATTCCATGTCTGCAATGATAAAGATTGAGATGAGAGTTATAACTAACTTATAATATATATATGTATATATATATATATAGAGAGAGAGAGAGAGAGAGAGAGAGAGAGAGAGACATATGTGAATATATGATACGTACTTCAGTTTCTTTTGCTCTCTGGAGATTGTCCATTCCAATCTTAAGCTTCTCCTGCATCCACTGTTTCAACAGTTTGAGTATAATCGTGTCGACTTCGTAAGGAACCATTTCTCTAACAATGGCCTTGCCTCCATCTTCGCATTCGACGGAATCCTCAACCACCATTTGCACCAACACCTTCTCAAGCTTCCCAGCTCTCTGCAACACCAAGATGGTCTCGTTCATCTGTGCCGACGCACCCCTCATATATTGCCTCAGCAACGCCCCGTAGCAAGAATGTAGTGTCACCGCCGATACCCCAGCTGCTATCGGGTGCCATTTCTTCAGCACAGGGCTGAATATCTCCTTCTCCTTTGAAGCTAGTTGCTCTGTTTCTCTCGCTAATTTTATGATCATTTCACTCACTCTGTGTGTATCTACATTCTCCGCCGCGCCATTCCCGTTTTGTTCCTCCACCATCTTCAAAAGTTCAATAATGTTAATTTTCGTATACACAAATCAACTAACTAACTAACTATATGACATATATATGTATGTATATACGAACCTTGGCAAACACATTTCTTGAAGACGAGCGGATGTAATAATCGACCTTATTTCCAGTGGAAGCAAAATCGATGAATTCTCCCTTGTCTTGGTTATGAGTAACATTAACATATGTTGGGACATCCTCTTCTAATATCTTGTTAGCCGAAAAAACTAAAGGAAGAATGCTCTCCATTAGGGCAAGTGATGTTCTATCGAAATTCCCATGATAGTCAAGCAATCTCTTGTCGCACCATTTCTTGATGGAGGTAAGAACAGATGCCAGCATCCTCATGTAAGCAGGTTCTCTGTCGGTCTTCTTAGCATCATTTGCCACTTCAGTTAACATAGTGAGAGAAGCTGCAAGAAGATCGGGCTCGATCTGCCCCGTCATCACGTACTGCTCGAAAAGCACCCAACTCAAGCACAAGTTATGCATCGACCTATTGATTGACAACGTCGACCATGTTTTCTTCATCAGCTCCAGCAACTCGTCAACTTCGTCGAATACTAATGTCTCCTCCTTCAAATCGAAGATCGCCTGCAGCAGTGTGTTGTATATCTCCACGTTCAGGGGGTAGCCGTCCGCCCAGTGGCACACGTCCGTGCTCCCGCCGTCGGCGCACCGCCACGCCAGCGCAACCACGGAGCTGCACAGGGCTCTCATGGTCTCGGAGTTCTTGCCGGTGTCTATAGGCTTGCCGTCGGCGGAGTTGATGATGTCCCTGAGCTTGGCGGCGGAGGCGTCTGATTTGTCGAGTGGAATAGATGGGAAAAGTAGAAGCCCCGCTTCGAGGACTTTGAGTTGGCGCTTCTGCCATTGATGGTACTCTTCTGCATCGGCGAATTCCGACGGCTTCAAATGGCGTAGCAGCTCTAGCGGTAGGATGATCGTCTCCGCGCGCCTCCCCATCTGATAAATTTCAATGCCACACCCGCACTTACTTTTATATATTTTTCCTTTTAATTTAATTTCATTCCCACTAATATATATTCAAAATAAAAACATTAATTGATTAATTAATTTATGAGAAGATGTGCATATGATATGATATATACGCGCGTACTTGGCCAACGAGAGTTCTCATGAGTGTTTTACGCAGCCTATTGTCGCTCTGCTCCGTCACCCACATCTGCTGCCGCATGATCTCGGCCGACGTCATGGGCCGCCTCCTCACCGCCCTGGGGCTCCCCGCACACGGCGAGGAGGGGTTCGACCCGGACGAGTTGCTCCGTCTCGACGGTGACCGCTTCATCATCTTGAGCCCCAGAGCCCTCTTGACCCGGCTGGTCACCGCCATCCCCACCCCGGATGGCTTGGGTGAGGTGGAGCCCGACCCCACCCCCACCCCGACACCGTCTCCTCCCTCCTCTAAGTTGTTGTAGTACGAGATGACGCAGCGCCCGCCGAACCCCGGGGACGAGCGGCAAGCCGTGAAGAAGACCTCGTAGGCCGCCTCCCGGAAGTCGTCACGGTCGAGGCCATCGATCTTGCCGAAGGGCGAGACGAGGTCGCATGCCGGAGGCGGGGATCGAGGAGAAGAATTGATACGGGATAGGCGGAGAGGATGATGGGCCATCGCCGAGAAGAGAACGATGATGTCGATCAGATGTGTGATGGGCTTAAATTTTTGTCATCTCAATTTTATTGGGAGATCGCAAATTGCAAAGATGACAGAGACAAGGGAGGGAGGGGGAGAGAAAACGTACGTTGGTTGCTGCAAAAGAAGAGGGAGGGAGAGAGAGAGAGAGAGAGAGAGAGAGAGAGAGTGAATTTTGATGGTTGGTTTTGAGTCGTGGCAGGCATTAAGGTACGTATAATGCGAAGAACACGAGACGGTAAAGGCTCTCCAGCACTCCAAATTATCTTATAGGCACACCATATTATTATTATTACACTACATCTTTTTCCTCTAACGAATATCTTAATACAAAAAATCCATGTTCGATCGTATCATTATTAATAATGTGACAGCTTTTTAAACGAGACCAAAAGAAATTCAAATATATTAGATAAACTGATCGATGATATCACGTGCATTCTTTTTTTAAGTAAGCCTGCCATGATTATTATAATATAAATTCAAATTTAGAAGCATTATTAAATATAAGTAGAAGGCTAGTATTTTGTATACTAGGGGATCGTTTACTAGACAATATGATATAAAGTTGAATATATTTGAATGTGGTTCTTAAAATCATATAAGATATCAACGTGGTTTTTAAAATCATATAAGATATCAATATTATATTTGTTTTGATGTATTAAAATATATGTATTAATAATATATTGTTTGATTAGACATATTAAATTCTCTATATATAAAATTTCAATTCCTAAACCATCATTTAATTAGTTATCATATATTGAGTGAATATTTTGTAACAAGATTTTAATTAATATCATCAATTTCATAGAATACTAACATCAGTTTTAATTTATGATTTCTTATGTCGGGATTATCATGTTAGCTTCCATATTTTTTTCTGTGGATTTGAATTACACTACGAGTAGCTAATTTTATTAGAGATTCTAAGGTTTTATATGGATATGGATTTCTATGGTTCTTAATTAATTCTATTGTTCATTTACTTTCCTTCATTTGCTTATGATTCCTTTGTTTATGTTATCTTGTGTGAATGTTTGACCCACAATTGCACTTGTGTAGTTAATTCATTATCACTCAAAAGGGTGTGAGATAATTTGTTAACGAATTATGAATGTATAACGTAACATGAACTTGCTAGATTGGAAGACCATTTGGAATTGTGAAATAATTTTATGTCGGAAGATGAAAATTAGGACCTAATCTGCATCTAGAACTCACTCGGAAGAGAGTGACTAGACACTTAATTAAATGATTCTCCTGCAAATTTAGGAATTAAATTGGTTGAATGTGCTAGTTAAATCCATAAAATCCATAGAAGTATAATTTTCTAGAGTCTTTTTTTCCCTGAAGTTTCCACCGTTTTTTTAGTTTGAGTTCTTATTATTTATCTATTTTATTTGTTTCGTTCGTAATTTAATTAATTCCAAATCCTCAATTTGAGTTTTTAGACAAAGTAGAATATTATAATGGGTTGATTGTAGAATTTAACACAATGTTTGCACCATTTATAATTTTTGCACAACTTTAAAATTTACAATTCATATCACAATATTTTTGCAATTGTAACATCCTCAGTATTAATCCAGCATAAAACGACGTTTGGTCGTTTTATGAAGATGAAACTGATGGATAATCTTGTTGTATGTACAGTGAATGTATATAACGACGTCATTTTGGTAGCTGAAAATAGCAGTACATGTGAATTACAAATCGGACACGTAAGGTAGATCTCCCAGATTAATATTAATTGGGGATGCATGTTACAATTGCAAAAATATTAAAGGTTATGATATACATTGTAAATTTTTAAAAGTTATGCGAAAATTACAAAATGATGCAAACGTTGTGTTAAATTATGCAATTAATCTTTATAATATCAAGTACTTAGTTAGATTAGAGTCTCAGTCTCTCTAAATACGACCTTACTCAATTGAATTTTACTACGATTACCACGTTTCCTTGGTAGTAATATTTTTAGTGAAATAAAAAAATAACGGACATGTGTTAATGCTTATATTGTGCATAGAATGTTTTTAACAATTACAGTTGCATTAGTAGAAATAACATTTTTTAAATTGAAGCTTTTAAAATATTACTTGCGATTCACCATGTTATATGGAAGATTGAATGAGCTCGATTTGATATTTATTGAACAATATTAGCTATACAATATTGTTTTTTTAAAAAAAAATGGTGAATTTGCTTAAAAATATACTAGAAGAAGTTTTTTTAGTGATGTTTTGTATTTTGAGTCTCGTACATAATATTATTTAATGTAATTTTGTTTCTTTTGAATTAGATTAGTTCCAAAAAGATTAGTTAACTAACGAGTTACATTATTTTGAAGTGTTAAAAAATGTAATATTTTTATAAATTTAGAATTTGAGCATATTAAATAAATTATATATAGATATATTAAAAATAAACCTTTAAACAAATTTATAGGCGCGCATTTTATAAATTTTATTTTATTAAATTAAGAAGACTATTTTATTATGGTTGGGAAGAGCTGTGGAAATCTTAGGTCGGCCTTACCCGGTCCCACCCCACTCCATCGAGACCAGCTCTCTTCCCGCCTTATATGCCATTTGCCTGTGATACAGTACACGGACACCCACCTTAACCCGATGTCCACAAAATATACTAACTAATTCAACATTAACTTGAGTCAAAACAATCTTTAATATTATATATATACTTTGTAGTAAGCTTGTTAAATTTTATATATACCATATATATAATAACAAACATATATATATATATACATATATATATATATATATAGAGAGAGAGAGAGAGAGAGAGAGCTAGGAGAGATTACGCATATGTAACAATTCATTTTGGTCTCTTGCTAAAGAAGATACAAATATATTTTATTCACATGTGACAAGTGCACATTGTGTGTATACTTTTAAATTTTAAATACACATTTTCTCACATTTGAAAATGATGTATGAGAATTTCACATAAAACCTCATATATATGTGAACGTGTAGGCTATAGCTACTAATGATCGATTGGTGAATTATTTACCTACCGATATATAGTATGAGATTAATAAATTTATATATCATCCTCTATATTCTATATACAATATTTCACATTTCACCTTGGCCCAACGGGGCACTCCATCAACTTTTTTTATATTTTCACTTTTTAGTATATTAATTACTCGAATTAATTTTTTTTCTAAAAATAGCCATTTCCATTAAAAATCACAGCTTTGTACCATTTTACAATCATGACATAAGATTTTAATTGTTGTAAACCTTTAATAATTCTTGCAATTACAATACGTCCATTTTTTTTCTGAATAATTCAGTTCAATATGTCATACCAAATTTACACAAGTAAACTCTATGTGTGCAACCATGTTAAAAAAAAAAGGAAAAACACATATTTATGCCCCTATACTTTAACTTTTTATTTCATTTGTTTTTAATAAATCCTTGTACTTTTATGTTGCACTTCATCCTTGGAAAATAAAAATCATATGTACACATGTAATAGTTAATGTTATATCAATTTCAATTCATCATAAAATCACTAATGTTTTAATCAAAAAAATATGTAAAGTTCTGATATTATTGCTAAGATCTAATAGTCATGTCTAAAACCAAAACGGATAGAAGGTTGTGATTTTAAGTGCAATTAACTATTATTATTATTATTATTATTATTATTATTATTATTATTATTATTATTATTATTATTATTATTATGTGCTAACTGCTAAGGGATTTTAAAGAGAGATGAGATTTAAAAATTGGGGGAAGAAATATAGAAAGCAGTTGTGTTGTGGCCCATGTCTTTATTATCTTGGCTATCATTATTACAACACTCATCTCCTTTTTCTCAACGTTATTATTTTCAAAATTAGTTGGAGGGACAATAATCCTTAATTAAAACCGAATCTGTAACTCCGCACACACACACACGAAATCGGCTTTCATTGAAATAATGGGATGTTTTCTTGCCTGCTTTGGCTTCAAAGACAAGAACAAGAAGAAGAAGAAGCGCCGAAAGCCTACCAACCAAACTCCCTCTGCCTCTGTCTCTGCGGTAAGAACGTCAGCCTCCTCTTCAAAGTTCAAACTCAATTTTTAATTTTATATTCATTCAATTCTTTCGTATTTCATTTGTTAGGCCAACCACTGTTACGTTCCTCTTGATTCTGATGTCTCAATCCAACTTGATATCCAAGAAAACCTCTCTTCGGATTCTTCTCACCTCAAGTAACCGACCCACTCTCTCTCTCTCTCTCTCTCTGTCTAGATTGATTATACATAGATACATGCGCTGTCGTACTCATATTTGCTGGTATAATTTTATTGACATTTCTGTAGGGAGAAGCTTAAAGAACCATCGCTACTGAAACTCAAAAAGAAAGTGAGGTTTAATTTAAATGTAAAGGCTTACGAACCAATTCCAGATAATGATGATGTGAGCATATATCTTTCTGATGGTGAGGAGGAGACGAAATTCCATACAGAAACGACGACCACAGGTGATCTGCACTATGAAGAGGACGACGCAATCGCATCAAGCATCACGTCCTACCCTGCCAGCTATAGATACCAAAACTGCAGGGACAGCGACGATGAAGAAGACGACCAAGATTTGAAACTCGACTTAGAAGAACCTGATGAAACTGAGGGAAGTGATCAAGAAATAGATGATGTTAGCAGCAATCAGAGTGATGATGGACTGCCTGGAGAAGAAGATTTTGCTTGGGTTTTAGACCCTTTTGTAGTAAAATCAGATAATGATGTTACCAAACAAGAAAAAACAAGTCTTGAATCAAAACCATTGAAGAATGCTCGAGACAGAAGCCGGTATGTTTCATCTGTGCTCAACCCAGTTGAGAATCTATCTCAATGGAAAGTAATTAAAGCCAAGGCAACGGCACCACAACTGAAGCTGCAAAAGGAGAATTTAATGTCGAAGCAAGATGGAAACAGCCCCTCGAGCACCAAGACTTACCCAGCTTCCATGAAAATGAGAAATTTGAATGCTTCTGATTGTCCGGGGCATGCCATCGCAGCTGATGCCAGTCTCTCAAACTGGTTGAGCTCGTTTGAGATGCGCCCTGTCACCAAGAGTAGCAGTTCGGGTCACTGATCCAACAGAAACACTTGAATGTCAATGTTGCTGGGGAGGAACATAGAGAATTCAAGGGATTTTGAGAATTCTACATTGCAAAAAGGCACTCACTAATCCTTGGGAAACCCATGAAGAAAAATGGTCGATCGATTCTGCCTTATTTGCTTGTTCGGTTTGAGCTGTTACAAGAAGCCTTTTGTTTTTTAATCGGTTTTGACATAGGTTTTTCAGGCGATTTGTTGATCGGATTTCTGTGAGAATCATAAGGCATGAAAACAGAATAATTAATTAGTAAGGAGTTGTGTATGCAGTTTTATATTTGCATCTGGATTGAAATATATAGTGTTTGGCTAGTAATGTCTGCATAACAAAATGATGATTCTTCTTCTCTCAAAACAAGCACACAGTAGAAAGAATATTAGGTCTTGTTTGGTTTTATTTCCAATTGTAATTTTCAATTTCTAATGTTTCCGGCGTGATTTACGAGGTGTATTGATTTTGTAAATATGTATTGATTTTTGTGTGGAAAACAGAAATATGTTTGGATGAATGATATGAATTCCAATAGGATTATATGTTTGAAAATTGAAAACTGGTTTGGATCAAGAATTAAGAAGTAGCAATTAGAATAATACTATGGACTATATATAAATGACTTTACATTTTTGTATAATTATATATGACTAATTAATTGAAATAAATGATGGATATTTTAACCTAACTAAAATAATATATAACTATGATATTTTGTGTTGATTTTCTAATGTAATAATTAGAAAATCTTAATAGACAACGATGGTAATAACTAATAGTTGTCAATATGCTACTTATTTTACATTTGCAATTGTTTAGATTACAACCGTTGTCTTTTAACAAACTTTTATAATCCTATTTGTTATTATTATTTTTTTACTTTGAAATTTGAGAATACGAACTTTTGATTTTAATTTTCTTATGCATGGATGTAGGATATATAGTCTCATTTGTCGCCTATAATAAATAATAAGTTATTGATTTGCGCTACTCTACTATTATTACTATTACTATTCAACATAATTTTGGTATAATTTAGTATAAAATAATTTATAACAATTTATTGATTTTCTATATAAATTTTATTATTTAAACTAAATAATTACATTTTTTATACTTGTCATATATTTAAAGAAAACAATTATAATATGGATTTTACAAAATTTATACAATATTGTTATTTATAAAATCATCTGATTATTTGAAAAGGTCCAAGTCTTTCTAACTTGAATTTTCATTTAGTTCCTAATATTTATTTATTTTTGTTTGTTCTAATTACACAAAATTTATCTTCTCGTCTAATTAATGCATATATTATTTTCTTAATTTAAAAAAAATTGAACACAACATAGGTAATAAAAACAATGGAGTGTCAAGAAATCACATATTACGTACGTTCTAGTAACAAGTAAATATATAATGCCTACGGCCTACCCATCTCTGCTTCTAATTAATAATAATTAGCTGCTCCAGTTTTACTCCTAATTCACGTAAACTACATCAATAAGCATTAAAATATCATAAATTGATGTACAAATTATTTTAAGAATACATTAAAAGATGTCAAATTCAAATTAGTAAACATATAGTCTAATTTAGCACCTATTCTCGCTAGTTTGCAATGTGCAGGCAGTAGGCATAGGAATGAAAAGTAAAAAAAAGTTGTCGGCTGGAAATCTAGCTACCAAACATAATTTCAGCTAAATGAACAGTAAAATATGAAAATTCTTGTTTGGAAATGTAACCAAACAAAGCCTTAGTTTCTCTAAATTTTTAAGGATCGATTTACCAAAATTCTCCAATAAATTTGTGTGTAATTTGTGTTTGATGATTTTTAAATTTGGTTGATTTGGAGAGAATGGGATCGATGATAATATTTTTCCGAGAGGAGATTCATACAATATATATATATTTGGGTGAAAAAATAAAGTAATTAAAAGTAGAATAAGAACTTTTTTAGCCAAGTTCTATAATCAATTCTTTTCTATTCAACAAATAGTGTAAAAGTCATGTATACCCTTACTTTTTGGAATTTTTTATCTCTTTTTTTGTCTTATTAGTTTTAGCTTTAAAAAAACAAAAAGTCTAGGACCCATTTGGTTATTTGGGACCGATTGCAATTTGCCACAAATATTGTGGCATGTTTTTATTTTTAAAGAAGGGCTTATTGAATTAATGCTGGGAGGAGGGGTTCAATTTGGTAGTTGCATGCATTAAATCCCAACACACAAGTTAAACAAAAAAAAAACGCCATTCACAAACAAGAAGCTAACGTCGAGCCCTCCAAATTTTTGTTTGAGAAATTGACGTCGAGCCCCGTTTGAACTTGTTTGAGGTGCGTTCTTTTTATTTTTCTCACCGTGAAGTTGTTCAAAAATGTCGGGTTTAAATGCTTTTATAAAATTTTAAGTAATTTATATGTAATTTATGATAATTTCATAACAATTGTATTAATTGTTATTGAATATGTTTTTTGTAATGTTTGAAAGATTATATATGCTTCTCGTGTGTATATATTTGCATATTTTGTGGTAGATTAACATGAATTTGTATACTTGGATGATTTTAGAAGATTAGCATAAACGTGTATTATTTTTGAAAAATCAATAATTTCATGACAATATTGTCACAGTTCAACTCTTTTCGTGACAATAATATGCTCTCGAATTTATTGTCACGAATTAAAGCCTTTCGTGAGAATATATTCTCACGAAATGCCGTCTTTTCGTGATAAAATTTTAATTTTAATAAAATTTAAATATTGTCACAAAAAGGATTGAACCGTGACAATTATTGTCACGATAAGACTCAACCATGACAATAATTGTCACGAGATTATTGAACCGTGACAATTATTGTCACGAAATTATTTAATTTTTAAATAACTTTAATCACGCTTTATTGGGGATTTGCAGATGTCTTGGCAACGCATTGTTGTCCGACATAGCGGTAAATGGGAGAGATCGGAGTATATAGATGGTGAAGATCAGCTCGTGCACCTCCCATTTGACAATTTATCTCGTGATAAATTGGTAGAAGAAATCCACGATTTTATGGAAACCTCTCCAACAAGTATAAGTTATACACTGAGTTATCTGACGAGATCACTGACATGGAGGACACTAAAAGGACTCTTGAAAACGGATGTTGACTTAGCTCGTTTAGTCCAGGAGCAAGATGAGCCTATTGTATACGTTACCGAGAAATCAATCCAGCAAACTCCAACAGTAAGGCCGTCAAATGATGATAACGACGACCTAATTGGAGATGATAGTCTTGATGATATGTCCTATGATGATGAGCATGATGATGATGACGACGACGATGATGACGACAACTATGAAAGTGAAGTTCGTCGTAAGTAAATTGCCGAATTTTGTGAATGGATTCGCGAGCCAGGGCATATTGAGGAGTTCGTGAATATTATACAGTATGGTGGGCCTCGTAACTTCTCATCAGAAGATGTTGCTCTTGATGTTCAGGCTCCTGATGTAGAGGTTCCTCCTCTTGGACATTGGTTGATTCATGTGGCCCAAGTCGACGATGCACTAGCAGTGGTAGAAGATGACCCATGCTCAACTGATACTGATGAACTAGCAGAGGGAAGGACTTTCTTGGAGAAGAAAGATTTGATGCTTGCTGTGGGAAGGTGGCACATGCAGCGTCAAGTGGAATATTCTGTGTCACGTTCAAGCAAAGTGCCGAGCTAAGCCTAGCCGAGCTAGGCCTAACTGGACTGGAATGTGATCCAACATCCC
Source organism: Perilla frutescens (assembly GCA_026008535.1). Classification (NCBI taxonomy): domain Eukaryota; kingdom Viridiplantae; phylum Streptophyta; class Magnoliopsida; order Lamiales; family Lamiaceae; genus Perilla; species Perilla frutescens. The sequence continues at coordinate 9,359,368 of BRKX01000013.1, read as the reverse complement.
AATCGTCACATGTGGGCCCTGCAACCTCAACACGTACATCCTCAAGATGTGGGCCCTCAACCTGTACTGAAAATTAGTTAGTATATTTAAAAATATATATCAGACAAAATCATACAAAACACTACTTACATCGTAATCATGTACCATACGAGGTGCCGATCACTGAGGACTCTCTTCCCGTGCATGTTCTTGATATCTACCCTGAGAGCGACTCCTACTACGGGACCGGGACCGGGATCTGGGGACAAACTTCTTGAACATGTCCTTAACGAAATCCATCAGTCTATGAAACATGTCATCGTACTCCTGCCTGTGTGCCCTCTCACGCTCTGCCTCGTACTCTGTGCGTGCCCTCTTACGCTTCTCATCATGCTCCTGCATAATACAGAGCATCTCCTCGCCTGTTTGACGCGCCACTTCTCGCATCCGCCCAGCATGCTTGCAACACTGGTGATCCTCACTAGTGCTAGACGTGGGAGTGGCCAGTCTAGGACGCATCTCTGTAGGGCGACTCCATCGTCTCCTGGATGACTCAACTGCACCTGTATCTGCACACGTGCGAGGAATGCAACTCCCAGATCACCTGGAGTGAGAGGAAGCTCTGGGAGGAGAGGGTGCTCTGGGAGGAGAAGGAGCTCTGGGGGGAGAGGGAGCTCTATGCTGATGCGCTCTAGCCAGCTCTCGGTAAGTGGGCTTCATCCTCTTATTGCGCTGCGCCTCATACGTCATGCCCATACAATCACCAAGCAAGACACTTCTGTAATATGAAGTGGCCATCTCATGCTCACTCGGTTGTAGATATATGAAGCATAATTGCTGCAAATGGTAAAGAATTGATTAAAAACACTTCAAATAATCAAGAAAACACACATTATTTAAAATAAATGCTCACCTCATCAGAAAACAATGTGCCCAGACGCGCAGTCTTCGTCTTAAAGGCCCACTTCAAACACCTGGGCAATGCGTCTGGTGCTGGAATCTGTGCACAATGTGCACCGAGTCTCGGTAAGGCCTCATATGCCCACACCTGTCGAATAAGACATTGATCAAATTATATTAAATAAAATAAGATTATAGTCGTGATAAAATTGAGATTCATACCAGTAGAGCCCACACCGGTCCATAGAAATGATAAGACAATCTGGCGTTTTCCTCCGTCTTCTTGAATTTTCACCTCAGTTCCACCTCAGTAGACGGTACCAAACTCATATAATGCGTTAAGAGACTGAATGCATAAGCTCCCCATGGAAATGAGTTCCATCGATCCCGATCCTCGGCTAAGACCCATACCCAGTCATCTATTATGTGTGTCTGATCATATCCAAAGATCATGGTGTGCAGGAACAGGACATTGGCGACCATAACGTAATCCATGAGGTCATCTCCTAGTGAATAGGTCCTAAACCTCTCAAGTAGGTCCTTCACTCTCAAAGGTGTCTTGTTCAACTCACGGGAATAAAAAGATCTCCTAGAAATCTGATGTGATGCAGACGGATCAAAATTGGATCCTCCGAACTGCAGTCCAGTCACTAGAGCAAACTCACTAGGAGAAAATCTAATATTGGTTTCTCCAACCCGAAACCAAATATCGTGCTCCTCTGCACCATCAATAATCACCTCCCTACTCAACAATGCATGTAAAGCATTGTGACAATTGTTTTCCCCATGAAATCTATCAGATGCCCAAAACACGACTCTCTCCTAAACTGCTTGAATAGTTCGGGCCCACAACTAATAACGTGTAATACTTCCCTAATTACACTCATATTGTCCTTCCAGTATAAATTGATCCCGCATGTAATGTTCTGTAAGGCCTCTCTTCTCCACACCCAATCACGCTATTTTTTAAATAATATACAAAAAATTATCAATAAAACACAAATATAATTAAATTAAAACTAATCAATCATGCTTAAGATATGAACATGCTGAAAATTCCTCAAAGATTAATTATAACATACAGAACCGAAAGCATAACAAAATAAAAAAAAATCATGAGCACAATTTTCTTGTGTAAATATACTCACGAAAATTTCTTCTCGTGACAATATTTGGTCTCGAGATTGATTTCGAGAGTATATATACTCACGAAATCACTTTTCATGACAATAACTATTTCATTATTGGGAACGGTTTCGTGATAATATTTTATCACGAGATTAGTTCTCGGGAGAATATTTTATCACGAGAACACTTTTCGTGACTAAATATTGTCACGAAATCACTTGTCGTGACAAAAAATCTCATGAGATCCCTGCTTCGTCATCAATTTTCAGAATTCACATATCAACAAAACATGATTCAAATCCAAATTCTACCCATTTCATTCAAACATATTCACACAGATCAACATAACGTCCCACAGATTTAAATTCACAACAAATTGACAGAAATTCGACATGAAAACGGTGCCTAACTCATGAAATCGTTCGATTTTAGAAGTCTAACCTATTGAAATTCGATAGCCCAAGCCTCCAAATTCTCCATTGCTTGAGTTCTGTCGAGTTCTGCGACGGGTGGTCGTTCACGGATCGGCGAATGTCACAGCCGTGACTATATTCTCACAATTTGAATGTTTTCATGTGTATAGTTCCCAATGTCACAGCCCTGACAATATTCTCACAATTGGAATTTTTTCTCACAGTTTTGGACGGTTTCGTGTGTATTTTTGGGAAACAGATTTTTCGTGAGTTTGTTTTGCCCGTTAGGTTAGAATTCGTGTGATTCAAATCCAATATTCCAATCTTAAAACTTAGTCAAATGGAATATTTTGACTGGACCCACCTTTTAGTAAGGGCATTTAAGACAATGAAGAAAAGTTTGAATAAAAAAGAATGCATTATGGATGTGGGCTAAAAAAGAAGTTGTTATTTCAACTTTGAATAGTTTGCCCCATTTACACTTTTTTTTTTTTTGTGGTGGGACTAATACATATTAATTATATCTAACATAATAATTAAAACGCCAAAACTCCTATGCATAAGGTGCATGGGTCGGCCCATCAGACGGACCCGATCCGACCCGACCCCCCACCCACCAAAAAATTCGCCACCCATAGTACCATTTCGTATTTTTTTGTGTTTTTTAGGGTTTTTTTTATTTTTTTTTGTGTTTTTTGGGGGTGTTTTTAGGGGTTTATTTTGTATTTTTAGGGTTTTTTTGGCGGGTGTTTTTAGGGGTTTATTTTTTTTTTTAGGGTTTTTTGGGGGGTGTTTTTAAGGTTTATTTTGTTTTTTAGGGTTTTTTATGGGTGTTTTTAGGGTTTTATTTTGTATTTTTTATGATTTTGGGGAAGGAGGGTTTTAGGGGTTTATTTGTGTTTTTTTGAAGAAAAAAAGAAAGAAAAAAAGAAAAAAGAAAAAGAAAATCAGAAAAAAAGCCAAAAAAACGTAAAACAGAAAAAAACAAAACAGAAAAAGAAAAAACAAACGGGCGCACACGTGCCCGTCTGACATGCGGCGCGGGGGGCCCTGGTGCACAGGAGACCTCCTCTAATTAAAATACTAACTAGCACATTAACTACATTTCTCTCCCTTAATGTGTTTCTCCATCACTCCAAGAAGTTCTCTGAACTTGAAAAGTTTCTCCTTTGGAAGTGCTTTGGTGAAGATGTTAGCCACTTGATCATCGAACTTACAAAACATGATTTGAGCTTCATCTTCTTCAATAGCTTCTCAGATAAAATAGTACTTGATGTTGATGTGTCTCGTGCGGCTATGAAAAATTGAATTCTTGCTCATGGCAATGCCAACTTTTTGTCACAAAATAGCTCGGTCGACTCACTTTGCTTAATTCATTCCAATATCAGCAAGAATTTTCCTCAACCATATCACTTGCGAGGTCACCATGGCAACTGTGATATACTCGGCTTTAGTCGATGATTGTGCCACACTCTCTTGCTTCTTCGAACTCCATGAGAACACACTTAAACCTAAATAAAATGCATATCCGGATGTGCTCTTCATATCATCCATGCATTCACTATCACAATAGCCTTATAGATTCACTTGAGCACTTCTCTAATATTTGATTCCAAAATTTATCGTGTCCTTGATGTATCTTATTACCCTTTTCGCTGCACCAAGATGAACTTAACTCAGACTACTCATAAACCTCGACAACATACTTGAAGCGAACATGATATCCGGTCTTGTTGAACAAAGATATAATAAACTACTAACCAAACTTCGATATGTGGTAGCATTAATTTTCTTCTCACCAACATCTTTTTTCAATTTTTCATTCACCGCCGATGGAATGAATGTATGCATTTCACACTTGTTTCATCAAGTTTTTATCTCTTTTTTTTTAGAATTTGGGCATAGCAAACTGATCCAAAAATTCTCAAATGTTTCACCGATGACTTTCTACCATTCTAAGGTTCATGAGGAGTTCTATCCATCACGACCTTTGTTGGACATCAGTTCAACAAGTAAACCACGGTATACATGGCCCCGAACCAAAATTCTTAAGGCATTCTTTTGACGTGCAATATTGATTTCCATTTTCATCACCGTTTGATTTTTTCTTTCGGATACACTATTTTGCTGTGGTGTTTATCCAGCCGTCAATTGTCTTCCAATGTCTTCATCTTCACAAAATTTCGTGAATTGTGGTTCGAAGTATATTCCTTTCCATTATCACTTCGAAGAACTTTAATCATTTAATCACTTTGATTCTACACTAGGCACTTGAATTTTTGGAACACTCCAAATACATCGGATTTTTCCTTAAGAAATAAACTCAAGTCATGCAAGTATAATCATCAATGAAAAGAATAAAGTACCTATTTTCTCTTTGGAAAATCATCGATATCGGACCACACGCATCGGTGTGTACAAGCTCGAGAGGTTGTTTTGCTCTCAAAGAGACTCATTTCAGAAATGGTTGCCGATGGTGCTTGCCTAGTGCACATCCGTCGCAAATTTGTTGCACTTCAATTTTTGAAAGACCACGGACCATATTCTTGTTGTGGAGTAGTTTGAGACTTTGGAAATTCAAATGACCAAGCCTCCAATACCACAATTTTGATTCATTCATCACTTGTGCTTTTATCACCACATTTTCAGGATATTTGAAAATGAGGGAGAAATTTCTATTTTTCTCAAGTTGAATTTTTGCCATAATTTACTTCGGCTCTTCTCTATCAAGTATCACACGTGTTTTGCTTTCAAAATGGACTGCAAAACCATGCTCAATAAGTTGTCCAACACTCAATAAATTTTGCTCCAAATCCGGCACAAGTGGCACATCATGTATGCGTTTGATGCCCGTCTTCGTGTTGACTCTTATTGTTCATTTTTCATGAGCTTTCAACATTGCAAGTAACGATGGATGACAGTCCGTCTCTAAACTTCGTCGCTATGCCGCAGATTTTTTTGTAGTGTTTTATGTTTGTGAGTCGTGTGTTTTGTGATTCTTTTTATAGCTAGAGTTGTTCATTAATTTGTTCAACGTGATTGTCTAGCGTAGTTGATGTTGTTGAGAGATAAATAATTGAGGGTTTATTAAATCTATATTTCGTAATCTCGGTAGAGATTGCAAGTGGAGACGTGGAGTAGCTAGGGTAGACGAGTTAACATGGTTGTGAGAGGATCTCACAATTTAGTTCGACTTAGAGTTCATGAATGAGGAACAGTGACATAAGGAGAGAGTCTTTTATGTGTAAGTATCCCAAGTTATCTTCTTGAAGGGTGTTTCTAAATGTCCCACCAAATTTTCTTTACGCACCACATTTACTTTTCACACCACAAAAATTGTTTTTTTTTTCATTTTTGCTTTACACACCACACAAAAAGACCATTATATCCTTCCACTTAAAAAAATTAAAATTTTTAATTTAACTTGAATTTAAAAGAAAAAGGAAAAGAAAAGAGATCCCCAAATACCTAACTCTTCTAGTTGAAAAATTGTAAGAGGCCTGCAAACAGAAAATCGTGAGAGGTTCCAGAAAATTGAACATCAAGAAGACGAAGCAAAACCAAAGCGAATCAAGAAGGTTCAAACTTCATTCTTCGAATACTCGAGAAACCCATGAGCTATTGAGCCCATGGAACAAGTTTGTAAGTATTTTCATTACTTTCATGATATTTAGGGTGTTATGTAAATTTCTGATTTTATGTGAAACTAGTATTACATCCCGTGCGATGCACGGCGAAAGATTTATAAATAATTTATAATAAATAGTTTGTACAAATACAATAATTAAATTACAGTTAGGTAATTAAAAGAAACAACTATATAATTTAAAAACAATAATATTATATATATTCAAGTTTATTCACTAATTTATCGGTAGACAATTCATATTCATGAATAAACTTGTACTTTCCATTCATTTTTTCTAATAAAACAAAACAAATAAACAAATAAATAAACTTGTACTTTCCATTTTTTCTAATTAAAGTACGTAAGTTTTAACTATTTAAAATATATTTAAACTTGATAACATAATGTTAACTTCAAAATTTTTAAAATATTTAACATTAAATTGATAAAGATTAATTCCTAAACTCTAAATTCTTAAATTTAAATATAATCAATTTAAAATTTTGGATATGGATCTTGGGTTTTTTTAATATATTTAACTAATTAATTTATAAAAAAATAAACTAATATATATTTAAATTATTTTACTTGAATTTAGTTAAATATTTTATTTTCTAATATTTAAATTTTATAAATTTAAATTTTATTTAATATTTTATATTAAATTAATAAAATAAAATATCAAAATATTACATTTCACCTCAATTGAAAAACCCATAAAGATAAAAAAAAAACCATTTTTGGGACTCATAATTTGTAGTTTGTTCGTTTATAAAAATATTTTTTAAATTTCAATGTGGGATAAATATTATTTAAAAAAATAAATATATTTAAAGTTGATAAGTCACATATGTTCGCACCAAAATATTGAAAATATGTAACATTAAATTGGTAAAATCAATGAATAAATTTAATTAAAATTTTGAATATATTTAATTCAAACTTCATAATATATTTGTTTCAAAATTTTAATTTTATTGAATTTAAATTCCACAAATTTAAAACATATTTAATATTTGTTAGTTAAAACATATTTAATTTTGTTTCTAATTTTAAAACATATAAACTATTTAAAATTAATAATATAAATGTTCTAGTTCCAAAATTAAAAAACATTTAACATTAAATGTATTAAAATGAATTAGTTCATTTAATCGACTTTAAATATATTTAATTTAATACTTTGGATGTCAATATTGAGTTTTTTTTTAATATATATGATTCTTTAAGTTAACTAAATATATTTTAAAAAATTCAATATCGACGTTCAAAATTAAATGTCTAAAGTTAGCATATTTAAAGAGTAAAAAAATAGTTATGTTACTTATTATTTTTAATTAATATACAATAAATATTGAACATATTCGATGTTGAATTATTTAAATATTATATTTTTAATTTCTATAACATTAAATTGTCCAATGGGTATGAAAATTGATAGTAACTTTTACAATGCTTTGAATGCAAATATCAAAATTAAAGAAACAATAAATAAATAAATTACAATAAAGAATAATTGAGCTTATAACTACTACATGATAAACACAATGTCTGTATAAGGTTTCAATAATTAAAATGTAACTCTCTTACAAACATGTTACGAAATAAACCGGACAAACACCTCATTTTCATTTGCAATTAGACAAATTAGAACTCTAAAACCTCCCCAATAATGCATCAAAGTGTTGGCATTGAGGCAACATAATGAAATCATGACGTATCTTCGCATCAATTTAAATTACAAATAATATATAAAATATTGTATTAAGGTAATATATTTAAAATTAAAAAAAATCGAGTAAATTAAATAAAAAAATAATAGTAAACACAATTTGAAAATATAAATTGGTAAAGTGAGCAAATTATTTATAACAGAGAGATATCCACCCAAATGTCAATTTCAAAGCAAGAAGTTATTGAAACTACAAATAACAAATATAAAACACTAATAAAAATAGTTACAATAGATGATTACATACAATCGTTCTAACTACAAAATGTTTAGATAAATACAATGCTATTTTATTTTTACAAAAACTCAAAATTAAATTGCCTCCTTTTGTATCGACGTGTGGATACATGCTATATCTTGATGAAATGAACTTCAAAGGTCGCAACCGAGAATGAATAGTGATATCTCTTTAGGAATTCGAAGTAATTGTGCTATTCTCTATAACATAGTATTAAATAAAAAATAAAAATGAAAAATCAAATTACAAAATAACAACATTGGAAAAAATAAATAAAGTAGATCATCAAAATCATGAACACACAAATTCGAATTAAGAAATTGTGATATAGCAAATCGGTTATTTATAGACCTCAGCTTAAAGATCCATCCCAGGGCACACATTTTGAATTGAACACGCACAAAAATATGACAATTAATTAAATATGCACAAATTTTGTTAATCAAAAGTTATTATAATCAATAACAATAAGTGCAATTCATAATTGAAAAATGTTCGATGAAACTGCAAAATGATTCAATATTTTTTTTATATGATAAAGCAACATATTATATATATATATACACACACATATAAGCATGTATGTTTAAATAATAAAGTATATGCTAGCTATTTTTATGATTATAAATCTTCACTAACCTTTTTATAATGAAATGAAAGATGGAGCCATTGATTCATTTCTTTCCTTGACCGATGTAGGTCCATGTTGTGGATTGAGGCAAGACAAATCCATTGAAATTTTTCTTCAATTTATATCAAGACATCAAAAGTATATTCAATTCGATTCATCACATTCATTGTATTTTGTTTACACATTCTACTCAATAACAACGACAACAACAACAACAACAAAATGGTTCTCAAATATATAGATAAAAAATAAAAAATTGAACGACACAACAACAATAAAATAAAACGTAACTCAATTAATATGGTAATGTGAAAAACAAATAGAGTGTTTTTTTTTTTAACAAATACAAAGTCTTAAAAAGCTAAACGACTGTCTAAGATATTGTGTGATGGAAACAATAGTTCATAAGATTGCAAGTATTTATAGATTAGGAGGGGGTGATAATTTTATATATTTCCAGGGATAATTATTGACATAATTAAATGGTGATTACCATAATTTTATGATTGCTAGCTATTACCTTATCTATTAAAAAGAAAACAATTAAGATCGATATACCCATAATTTATGCTAGGATATATGGTGTGAGCAAATTTTGAAGGTTTTTTTTTGTACAACATTTATTTATAATAATATTTCTTAATCATCAAAATTAAATATTAATTGTATTTCAGAATTAAATTCACAATAAAAGTAATGTAGATATAATTTTGGTATGATACATATACTTCCATAATATTTTCGGTTATTAGGTATAGTAAATGAGTAATATAAATCAATACTGACATGGATTATAGTTTGTAAATGGAATCCTAATCGTTGAACAATATCAATTCTTCTCACCGTAATTAAAGATGATTAATTGACTTTTGTATGATAGTCAGTTAGTCACATATTGATTATTACTTTCTATTAGTAAATAATTAAAAATGTACAATAACTGTGATATTTTTCTTGTATAGACATTAAAAACATTTATAATTTGTAGTCGACTAATTACAAAATGAAAGCAAAAAATGTGATTACAAATCAATTAATCATTAAACACGTTTAGTTGTTCTAATTAATAGGGCTAAATAAAAAATCTTATTTCAATATAATATAATTTAAAGTAATACATTTGCAAAATTATAATTGAAAGTTCACCAATTAGAGACTTGAAAGCTTCTGCGAGAATTCCATTGCCATCCTTCTTTGCAGAACGCATAGTTCTTCAAAATCCTTGCAAAAATCTATTGGAAAAATAATGAAAAATCAACCCGAAGGTCATCAAGTTTCTTTTTTAGTTCAAATTGGAGATTCAACATAGGCTATGGAATGCTAACAACTTTGGAATGTGATGTGATGTAATGAAAGTAAAATATATGCAACTATATATAGTAGAGCATGGAGAGTAGTAAAAGTGGAATGGTATAATTAATTGTTAATTACACAAATTTGAATGTGTGTGGATTGATTGACACCTCTTAAATATGATTGGTTTATAATTCTTTAATTAATATTTAATTATTAATTATATAACAATTATCATTGATTGATAATTGAAAACGTTTGTGTACATACATTGATTAATTAATTTTTTGTTGAAGGAAAGATTTGACCAATTGAAAATTATATTTCCATATGCGACATATATGTGTTACCAAAATAAATTATTTATGTAAGGTGATTTGCTTGTAGTTTTTCCCAAGAAAGATCTATCCAAAAATAAAACTTAGATGTACATATGTATATATTATCAATTTATTATACATTATATACGTGCTACATATTTGCATTCTAAGAAAATTATATTATATAATTGTATTTTATTAAAATAAAGTGCATCTTATACACACTTTTTCATATTGATGCTTGTTTTCACCGAATCATTGCAAATTTACTGCATATATATTATAAGTACATTATATTAGGTAAATTTTATTTTTTTCGTTCAAACAAAGATTTATACAATAATTAAATATTAGATATTTACATGTATATATATATATATTATGCATTATATATGTGGGATGTAAAAGCTATGCGTTTCTATAAAAAAAATTAGCAAAGTAAATTTTCATAATTAATATCACATGATTTGAGGAAATAATGCTAATTTGGCTCGGCCAATCAAGCTAATTGATGTTAAATATAAATACCTATTATTTTCAATAACATAGACAATACAGTAAATATTTTAATTATTTGTTAATTTGTGATGTTTCCGTTTTTGGCAGGTGCATTTAGGCGAGAAAATCTTATGTTACTATTTAAGGCATAACTTCTTACTTTTATATATATTAAGATTGTGTCAATTTGTTAATTTAAATTGTTATAATATGTTTCAAAGATGAATATAATGGATTTTAGGGTGAATTAATTTGAATCGTAATCTCCATGTTTGTCCTCCAGATTATTGCATCGAGCTGTTCTTTTTGAATTGTGAGTTGCAGGTTTATAAACAAGTTCTTGAATATGAATGATATGGTTCATTAACATGTTTTTGAATATGCGACTAGTGCTTCTATTCGATTGATGTAGTATCATTTGTAATAATTGAATATGAATAATGTGATTCAAAAACATGTTTTTGAACCGGTCTAAGGTGGTTTAAAAGGATGTTTTCCAACGTGATTCATAAATATATTTTTGAACTTATATGAGGTGGTTCATAAGCATGTTTTTGAACTTACAGAAAGTGGTTCATAAATATGTTTTTGAACGCTGTTGTTTTGCCTTAGTGAATTTTTTTTTATTGTTGGGAGAGTACTTAACTTGTTAAATATTTGATATGCAGATTCTCGAGTGTAACACCCCAGTTCCAGAAATCTGAGGTGCTACACAAAATCAAATAAAATTCCTAATTTCATAATCATTATACCTTTAAGAAGAAAATATTTTTATAGTAATTTCTTTAGGAATAAAATACACCAATCATCATCTGGGAAGACTTTTCAAACAAGCAATTACAAATATATTTCACAAATGACTAATCAATGTTGAAAGTTTAATATTTGAACGAGTCAAAAATGACGACGAAACATGTAATATTTTAATATTTTTAAATATCCAAAACATTCAGCGGAAGTATAATACGATAAAATATTGACCAAAGTCAACATTCAACATTCAAGACTTAATTTTGAACCTAGTAAAAAACTTAAAGAACCCATATGTCCACGTCAGCTGCCTGCATCACCTCGTATCTGAAAAATATTTTAGAAAACGTGGGCTGAGTGCCAGAAAACACTCAGTGGGTTTATCGTGTTCGTCCAAACACATGCAAGGATTTTTCATATGAAAATCCAATAATCCAATATTTATAACCTTGACCATGCGCTTAAGAATATTTATTCAAAAGCCGATAAATCAATATCCACTCAAATACACATGCGCTTAAGAATAATTATGCAAAAGCGAGCAATTCAATATCAATTCTTATATCAATGCGCCTAAGAATATATTTATTCAAAAGCGAACAATTCAATCAAAAACTAATGCGCTCAAAAGACCATGCGTGGATACAGATCCTATGTGATCACATAACTATATCTCAATATAATTGACAATGCCTGAATTCATCATGCAGATCAAATCATATCCACGAAGAGCGAAAATATTCGTAAATCATATATGGACGAAAGCATTTTAAAAACACAAGTTTTAGTTAGCAAAAACCCACCTTATAACTAAAATAGCTAGAGCTTTACACGTCTGTCCTGCAGATATTAAGCTTGAGGTCTCGGGTTCGGGTCTATAAAAGAGAACTACCTATTAGTATCATGCTAGGCCTTGAAACTATAACATGAGATAAGTTGACACTTAAGGGACGAGCATTCAAAATTCAGCTCAAACGGAAAATTCTCAAAAATCGGATAGGTTTTTACTGGCCCAAAAGCCCAATTGTGGAGTCTTGACCATTTAGAACATTTTAAGAATAAACTATTGGAATAAATAGAACTATCCAATGTATAAATTAAAGTTAACTATAACACTCCCATATAAATCCATAATTATTATATTTCCCTTTTAAAATTTAATTAATTGATACTTGAAAGCGAGAAAATTAAAATAACTAAAACTCACACACTATACAGAACTTACGCACACACAATGATATGACAAATCTATTTGATTCAAATTTACTTTTAAATCTACAATCAATCTCTCTTTCACGTTGCCCACACATAATTTGAACAAATCATTTTCAAAATCAATGTGGTTATATCTCTTAACCCCTAAGACATGTCTGCTCTCTCTCCCATTATATCTTATTAACATATTATAAGAGTTTTCAACATTTCCAAACCACATCAAACAGCCCCAATTGAAGAACAATGAGGACTCACTTGATAAAAATTCACGGTCAACTCTCATTTCAAAATTCATTCAAACCATAATTGAAATCTTCTCAAATTCATGCTTTACCCTTGAAATAATTATTAAACATCAACAAGGAACATTTTCAGTCTAAAACAAGAACCTTCTCGAGTTTAAAACAGTCCCCATTTAGATTTTAAATAATTTAAAGTTGACAACATCCAAACTTTTGGTCATATACCCACACACACTATTTTACAGCCATTCATGCTTAAACCACCACCATTCTAACCTTAATATATATTCATACTCATACCTATCTATCATACATCACAACAACTCGGCTAGCTCAACCATAGCCAAGAAAAGAAAAGAAGAAGACGAGCTGGGAAACTGGTTCAATGCAGTGATTTTTCGAAAACTTACGATATAAAATCGATAGACCAAATCGATCAGCGATCCGGGATCGGATACTTGCAGCTTGTTGTGTAAGGTTTCTGACGCTATAAAGGTAGGGAAAATCTGACGATTGGATCTATGGGAAATGGCCTCGCAAGTGAGCTGCGGCGCACATAGATGGAGCGACAATTCTGAACTGTTTTGACTTTATTCTTCATTTTCTGAGCACCAATTTAAAAGAAATCTTACATACATATAATCTGCTGTTGGAGAGGATATAATTTTCATGAGATTCGGCCATGATTTGACTGTGGAAAAGGGAAGATAAACTTGTTCAATCGGCGGACAAAAAGAGAAAGAAGAATGAGAAGCTTCAAGGTTCCTTTTCTGTATTTGCTTCATTTGGCGAATCACCAATGTTCCAACATCTGTACATCTATAAATGACACATCTTGCAAAATGTGTAGACTTCTTAAATGAGCTAGGTAGAGCAAGTTAAATGGGCTTGCTCGAATTGGGCCGAAAATGGATTTATAAAGGTCTAACTCAATTTATAACATTTGAGTTATATCTTGTTTGACTTAATTAATTTACTTAAGCCCAATTCATGATTTTGGGGTATTACATTGGGGAAGACCCACAACGTCTGCAAGGAGACAAAACATTCTTGAACGTTATGAAGCAAAACGAGTTGCACAAGAAACGTTGGAAAATCAACAATTTATTAACAGAGTAGATGCTAATGTCAATATTGATCATAATGATGATCGAGATGATAATCCCATTAATGGAGCCAATGATAATGATGTCCAAGATGAGTTGCTTAGAGCGCCATTCCCAGGAGGGCCAATTGATCACTCTGTATTGATCCATTTCAAAACACATTATGATGTATTTTATTATGTTATTAGATATTATGACAGTTTAACTTGATATTATGCCATGTGTTAACATGTTTGAGATATTTGCACAGTTTTATTATATTATTATTTTATACATTTATTATGTTGTGTATAACCAAAACAGGTGCATGTTATTTTTTAGTGGCTCACAAACATGCAATGATAATGTTATTTCCTATTGGAAATATGCATTTTAATCAAACATTGATAGTCTACTACAATTTAATCAAATACTAAAAGTCAATTACAACGCAATGAAATTGTTCAAGTAATCAAATACAAATAGTCTATTACAATGTACTGAAGTTGTTCTCATAACCAAATATAAATATTACATTGCCTTTTCATAGAATGTTGTGACAAGATTTTCCCATCCAATTACAAATCACTTCGGTTGTTTCTCCACTGAAGTGTACTAGGGGGAGATGGGTGATCAAGAGTTAGACAAACCTGAAATTGAATAAACAAAACAATAATTAGTATAATGTATATTTTGAAAATTGTTTTTCATTCAAGAAAAAAAAAACATACTCGAACAAAGTGGTTTAGACTTTTAGATTCATCAACCAGTGGGTTCATCAACATATTTCTGTGTCCACTACTTTGGATTCAGAAACATGTTTCTGAACTAAATAAATTAGTTCATAAACTTCTTTGTGAATCTATTATTAGGGATTCGGAAACGTGTTTTTGAACTTCCTTCACAACATTCAGACTGTTATTTCTGAACGACTTGCGACGATTTGAATATCCAAACATGATGGAACTCACGAAAAATAAAAATAAAAATTGGTGTAAACAGTAGAAAATCACTTACATTACTTGTTTCTTCATCATTTCTACCCTCCATGGTTGATTTAAATCCAATGTAATTAAATTCAAAATTTGTAAAACTCTATCTATACGATTTCTGTCAAAGCTTAAAAAACCAAAACGAAGCCATTTACACAAAATCTGAAGAAAATTATTTTGTTTTTGTATTTTTTTAATTTAATATATCATTTATTTTTACGGTATGTAAAGTAAAAATTGTAGTGTATTGAAGTAAAAAAAAAAGTATTTTGGTAATCTCAAAATTAATTATTTTTATATTTTTTTGTGGTGTGTAAAGAAAATTTGGTGTGGGGCATTTAGAAACACCCCTTCTTGAATAGTGAACTATTCTTCTATTTGCCTAGACGTAAATTGATTAATCGAATTGGGTTACCAATTGCTTGCGTTCTTACTACTTTCTATTTTGTTATGTTCTCATAAATGTCATGAACACAATTGAGCAGTACTTTAAAAACACACATGTATGTGATTGTGTAATTTCAAACATGAAGTATTACAAAATAATATAGATATGCAACATAATCATAATTTGAAATATTATATTTGATTTTCACACTATTGCAAATTATGTCTATTTTACAACAAATAAAAATACAAGATTGTATTTTAATTGTAACATTTTAAAATTCGTGTCTAAATTACAAATTAAGTTCATGTATTTACTCGTAATTAACCTTAATTTTAACTTAAAATTTGTAAAATTATCTTCGGTTTTCGCAGGGAAGAAATGCCACTATATACCTCTATATAATATTTTTTTTTCAATTCATGAAAAATTACATGTGAAAAAAAATGTTTTTGGGGGGCCAAAACCCCCCAACTAGCCCCCCGTTCGGCCCGTGGTGATAGGGCTATAATATTAGTTGTATCTGTTAAAAGAATCCGACCCATTATAAACTCTCCACCGTTATAATATTGTGCATGCAAGTGGGCAACTAAAATATAAGCTAGTTTTGCGGCGGAGAGCAAATTTGCAAGAAAATCGAGTTCCTGCAGGCAGGCAGGGATTTTCACCCAGAAAGCAGCAAACAATACCGGCCTGAAGACGGAGAGATTTGGTTTGGCGACTCCCTACCTGAGAAGACAAGGAATACATTCCCGATTAAACTTTTACACATCACCTTCGCCCCCCAAGAGCATAACGCCCACCAGCGCGCTTTGAGGAATATATCTGTTTATGAATCCCACAGCTTTTATAAACTGAAGACCATCAATAGATTAAGAAGTATGAATATGATGCAAGTGTTCATTAACTGTGCATCCCTTTCTCTCATGCATCATACATATCTCTCTCTAACATATTATGGTTCATTTCCATCAACAAATTCTAGAGTACAAAACCTTCACGATAGTTTCCAAACCATATAATTAAAAATGCCTACTGAACCCATTAGCAAAAGCAAACTATTTGGCATCCCAGACAATCAGTTTCCAATCTTTGACACACATTCTTCCTGCTGATTTGATCTGTCAGCAGGCACTATTCCTATTACATTAGCATAATTCCCATGTTCCTTTTTCTCTTTAGTCGCAGCACATTTCTTCTATATGTTAAGCTAAATATCTGATGCTGAAACATGGAAGGACAAAAGATAAGTTCTTCAAAATCCCATATTCCACAATTAAAGGAAATACTACTTGACGAAAATATTATTTGAAATCATTCAATTCAAGAATCAATATCAATAAGCTCCGCTGTTTAAGGAGGTGATCAGTCAGAAGGAATTCAAAGTTAGTTAATAGCAGTTATAAATTAACATAAGCATGAAGGGACACGCAGATGTACATCTTGCCCCCCAGTAACTTTTATAGCTCTGACCAGGATGCTGTAATCAATAAATTATTTGACTGCTCTAGTTGTAACATTGCAGAAAAAGAATGTAGTGGTAAGAAGGAAAAATCTAGTTCTGCAGCCAAAGGTTCTCCAACCTTGACATTCCAAAAGGGTCACATATAGAGTCAACCTTTGATCCCTTTATTTTCAAGCTGATAAAGATTTGAGAGTTTCGGTCAATGCAAAAACTATGGTAACTGGGGACTATATCCAAGAGAGAAGAAGAATCCGAACAATTTGCACCAACAAGATTATTAGAAAACAACAAAGATTTTTTACTGTAGAACATCAAAGACCAAGAAAAAGCACACAGGTACTCATCCCTGCCACACATGTAAAATGATGTGACAGCTAGAAGCCTAGAACGAAGAGAGCTTTCTTCTCACATTGTCTATTTTCTAACACTTCATATGCACACTTTATGCAAATATTGAGACATTAACTATGGGTAGCCGTTTACTGTAAGCTGATTGGATTATATTCTGGCATCATGATCACAATTAAATGTAGTCTGCTTAAATTTTGTTCTAGCTCGAGAATTCAATGAGATCATGTACAGTATCATAATAAAAGAGGCAACACTGAGAAAGGAATCCAGCTCCATCTTGCCATTAGCAGGGCCCCAACTCCTAAACCACGAGGATAGAAAAGGTTATGTGACTAACCTTGATCTCTGTTATTTTTGTTGATTTCAGTCTAAGATTTCGAAATGCAAACCTAAAAACATATACCTGATAGCTTATATTGCACTTCATTCTACAGCCAAACACCACAAAACATGTTTTAAAAAGACCTAGGTGAGGGTAAGGATGATTATTCCTAAAATGGATATTTTAAATCAACTATGGTACAATAATGGTCCTTTTGGAAGTGATAGTAACTGCAGTTTCATTTATCCTTGATGGCATACTGTTGCTTCAGAGTGCCTTTTGTTTTCCAGCATTTAAGTCATTTAAAGGAATGACTTACAAAATGAGTCGGCCACAATATTTTCCAGAAAGAATGAAAGAGGTCAATTGATAAGAGAGACATAAGAAAACCACTATATTCTTTGATATGAGACACAAAAGATGACAGCAGTGCTCACACAATCTATCATAAATATGAAATACTCGCTTACAGCTCAATACTTACAATGGTTCATGTCTATGATGGAATTAAAACTGCAACAGAACCAAAACCACTCATTCTATCTCAATTTCAGGAAGTGGATGCATAAGCATGCTCTCAGATCCTAGAATTAGTTCACTTCCCTCGCCAAGCCTTTTGTTTATGTGTCGATGCAACAATCCAAATGAAAGAAAGCTAATAGTAATAACCACGATAACATGTCCAACAAACACCAAATTCATCAATGATATGCCCCTCCACATATCATCATCAAGCTCACACTTGATATCAGCTTCCCCTTTAGCAATGGTTAGCCCAGAAATCTTACTACATCCTTTCAAAGCAAATGCATCAGAGTACAACCACAGGCCTACTTGCAGCACCCAAGTGCCCTTCAAAACAAGCCCAGATGACAACAAAAACTCCGCGAAAAATGCTGTTGGCCTAACCGATAAATACAGGCAACACGCTGCGCAAAGAACATTCAAACAACCTAGAATTCGATAAAGCCAACCACCAAGGCCAACAAGTCCCCTCCCAGTCATGTAAAACTCAATCACAAATGCAATGGCAGCAAATACGAAGACAAAATTCTCATGTACTGAGCGAAGATCAAAATTTTCTTTCAAAATGATCAAAATCAAGATGGCCCAGAAGAGGGAAATGACGACAGACTGCTGCAAAAATGAGAATTTGTACGTTGGGTTTTCTAAAAATGAAAGAAAGAAGAAGATGTGGGACAATGAGGTAATCGGAAGAACTATTAGAAGTGTGTACATATCGAGATTTTTCCACTTGGGTTCCGAGAAATACCATGTTCTTGATCGGTAGAGAGATGGGTTGTTGAGGTAGAGAGAGAGAGAGCAGAGAAGGCGGCGGACGCCCAGGGGACAGAGGAGAAGGGAGGCCGTGAAATGGGTAGCCAACGATGGCAATTCCATAATAGTGAGTTTTGTTCCTAGACGGCTGCTAATCGTCTTAGAACGTGGTTAAATGCATAGAATCGGATTTTAGAGTTTCTACAACAAATTTGGGCCTTAGCTTGGCTCTGTAATGTCTGTGTCTTCTAGGAAGGGAGAGTTGACTATTGGAAAACAGAACAATTCGCTGCAACTTCTTAATTCTTTTTCATTGTGTCTATAATAAACCAAGATATTCATGAGCTATTCAGATCTCCATTCGATAAAAGATCGTTCGAGCTCGTTTCTTAAAGTTTGTTAACTAAATGAGTCAAACTTGATCTCGACACTAAGAACTCATTTCTTGAAGCTTATTAACTAAATGAATCAAACTTGAACGTAAAACTATTCGACTCATTAGCTCACGCGCAAGATGTTTCAAATATAATATTATTAACTTAATAAAAACTTATCAATTTTTGTTTAGTGAAATTAAAACCATTTAGCAGAGGCACGGTCTTCGATGGGAATAGGTGAGAGTTTTTTTTTTAATTCAGACCAAATAGCATAAAGTTCAATACCAGCCAAAGAAGTGAACTGAGGATCCAAGACGAATCATGAAATAGAAAAAGGTTGGCCTTTTCCACATTTTAATTCGAGAAAAGAATATGGAAAAAAAAAAAAAAAGAGATGAGACCAAGCGCAGCTCATGTTTTGTTAATCGAAAAGTAAAAATAGTTAATAGCTGAATGCTGAAAGTAACGGCAATTCAACACCCAAACTGCATAAAATAAGAAGGTAAACATTTGGAAGCATTTCAAATAGCAGGAAAGAAGCGGAGATCCTAGATTTATCGATCCTTCTGTAGAACGTAAATGAGAAATGAAAGCAGCTCTCCATATTACCACAATCTTACATAAGAACCACTCATTGATCTTAATATTCAGCTAATACAAACTGTTTTGTCCCTCTTGGTTGTGTCCCAAATAAAAAGCCTCTTGAAGTTGGTCCGATTTTTAGCTCTTCAGCCCAAAAATCCACGATTTTGTGGATTAAACTAATCCTTGTAGCGTTGCATACAAGTATCAACTTTTCCGTAATCTCTTCTTCAGCTCATTGCAATCATAATCAGGATAGCCGTTAAAATTTACCGCAGAAAACGCTTCAAATCTCTGATGGACCATTATTCTCCTCAGGCAACCCAAATATTCTTAGGTTTCTATCCATCGACCCAACAGCCACATATTTTGCATCAGGACCAAACTTGACACAGGTTGTTTTGCCTGCGTGCATGCAGTGTGACATAAGATCCAACAGTTTGAGCAAAAGTAAATACACGTGAAATCAACAATGAAAACCAATGGTACTATTAAACATTTGCAGACCACACTGCAAAGCATTGTCATGAAGGCTTGTGAACATATGTTGGTGCAGGGAAGGGGAAGGATGAGGGAGAATTTACCTGTGCCAGACAAATCAGGGAATGTTTTGATGCAATTCCATTCAGATTTGACATTCGCAACTTGGTAGACTCTGCAAAATACCATATATGAAATGAATGCATTCACAATAACAAAATAGTGATGATAGTTATCACTTCAAGACCTTCAAATATCAGGATATTGACACCAAACGTGACAAAATATCCCTGTTAAACCCAGTTAAATACATTTCTGTGTAGAGAGATGGAGATGATACAACTAACTAAAGCCAAATGACTGTATTTTGATACCTTGTGTCTGATCCTCCTAGAACAAGGTAACTTCCACTATGATCGAATTCCACTGCAAAATCAGGAAGGTATCATGTGAGGAATGAGAAACCCAAGTCATTTCTCCCCTATCTTATACAATTGAGTAAAGATAAATATGCATTAAAACACCACCCATACAGTAAACATTGCTAAACTTCTGAAATATGCCTCTCACACTTTAGATGCAGAACCATATAAATTAGTGAGGATACAATAAAGAACCTGATTGTGTAGGTGTATTTTCATCATATGGAGTAAAAGTCCTAAAATTTTTCAGCCTGCGCAGATCCCATAGTTTAACTCCATCTTGAGCTGCAGTCTGAAAGTTCAACATGGTATTAAAGAATGAAGAACTTGTTTGTCACATCATTCACTTTCTTTGAAAGGAAAACCTACCGCCAGGAAGTAACCGTTCTCTGAAAATGAAATGGCTGTTACAGCCCCTATATGCCCATCAAATCTTGCAACATTTGCCTGCACATTGCCAATGGCTATGAGATTAATTGAAGAATCACAAAAAGGGAACAGACCAAATAGATTCAGAAATTCAAATAAAAGAATCAGCACCTGACTTTTTACATCCCAAATCTTAACAAGTGCTCCAGAAGTACCCGTTCCAAGGATGAGACCGTCAGGATGGAAGGCTGCAGATGTGTATCCCTCAGCAGATCCTGATGTATCTTCTACCTGCAAAGACCATATAACAAATAAAAAATAAAGTTCCAACCCAAAACAACAACAAAAATAATAACGCAAGGAAAAAGGGCAAAAAAAAACATATTTGGTGAATTTATGGCATAAACAAAGCGTATTGGTTCCTTTTATGTGTATAAGTGAGAGACAAGGTCTTTACCTGAGTGAGGCATAAACCAGAAGCAAGATCATAGAAGCACCATGTGTTATCAAGAGAAGCTGTGACAAAGTACTTATTGGTTGCATGGATTGTAACAGCTTGCACCTGTCATAAATGGATTGAGCTAAGCAAATTAGATAGCAAGATGAAACCATTCTAATTTTCTGAAAAGAGTATAATAAGTGTAAAAATATGCTGCCAATCAAGTACATGAGGAGATATTTAAGCTATTATCTTCCCCTGATAGTCTTGTGATGTAGGATAAAACTTGACAACTTCATAAGACAGTAACTAGAATGAGCTTTGCATATAATGTAAGAGGACTTCCTTATATCCATCCAACAACCAGTTCCAGCCACGTAAATCAATCAGAAACTTTATATCACACTAATGCTAATCCGAGCACTCAACCACAAAAGCATTAACTAAAAGAGTAGGTCAGCTCCAGTGCAACCAGTAAGGCTGGAATATATCATAATTCCATAGAAGATCAAATTTCAATTAAATTATCTACTAATAGTGGCATTTAAACGTATAATAACTAGGATGAGGGGGGGAAAGATTAAATGGGATTGTTTAGGAAAGACAGTGGTTTCAAACTTATTATAACCTCTTCAGCAACTAAACAATTTTAGAATTTGGTAATAGAATAAAAAAGAAAAAAACAAACTTCAAAGTGTTCTAATGACATGCTCAAACAAAAATAAGCCCATCTTTGATTTAGTATAGAAGCCAACCCACCCACATTTTACTAATGCTACATAGGAATCAATTTGAAAGAATATTCATCTTCTTTCTCAAAATAAGCAAATAGCACGAAGAACTAATCAGATAAATACATTGCAACAAAACACAAATATTAATCACATGTAGCTACTAATCATTTAGTTTTATTTTCTAAATATCTTTCCCTAGTCTAATACTACTTGTGTATTCCAGAGTTCGAACATACCTGTATTTCAATTACAGAGATTTAAGGTAAAAGATACAACTCGGGGTTCTATATGAGGGAAGTATAATGCAAAGAGTTCAGAGTCAATTAATACAATTAAAAGAAGCCAGAACACAATTTTGTAAGATAACAATTCACTAACTAGCATACAAGTTAGTTACCTCAGCAGTATGATCCTTCAAAATGTGCCTACAATCAAAATCTCCACCTTCAGAACCTCGCCATACACGAACTGTCTGCAATGAGTAGAATAATATGGTATTACACAATAAAATACTTATCTGAAATAAATGTAGTAGAACAGTAATAACCTGAATGGTTACCAAAAAAAAAAATATAACATTATGCTATTCAATTGGAAGAGAGAGAGAAGCGCAGATAAGTTTGATTTTAGTGATCAATCTTTTGAATTTAAAAAGCTCTTTGAAAAGCTAAGAGAGCATTGTTTGAACAGTGAATAGCAGGTTCTAATTGTTTCTTTTAACAAAGCAATCCCAATTAAATACAGCCCCAATAACCAGAAAAGAGGATAGTCAGACCTGGAATTTACAAATAATTTAACCTAACCACCCTCAAGAATGTTCTCACATAGGGATCACTCATTCAGATACTCAGATTAGCCAAAGATGACTTCCTTGAGCAAAACTCCAATCATATCCACTAACATGTAGATTCAATTGTACCTTTCACATTAACCTCAAAATATTTTCACTCATATCACAAGTTAAAACGCATGCTCTTATTCAACTTTAACAATATACCGAAAAGCACACAATTGCTAATGAAAAGAAGTAGCAGAAGAACATAACACACTTCGTCTGGAGAATCAAAATGCAACACATAAGCTTAAGTAATGAAGACAAAAGTGAAACAATAATACAAAGGTAATTGCCGGAGTTAGTGATGTTATATACTTGACAGAGCACTTCAATTTTCCAGGCAATCAAAAAACCACGGCCATTTCCTCTGGACAGTTCACAGTTCACATTTTTACATCAAATAACCTCATATGAACAAAAGCTATCAAAGACACTCTGACTGGTACAATAATAGAGAAAAACATAGTGCATGGCCAACAAGAAAAAGTTCCTTCATAGTCGTTGAAGTGGATATTCATACTTTTTGTCTCATAGTATTCAAAGCACTTGCATATCATCATCATCATAATCATAAAAAAAAATAAGAGCAGATAACATGTTTAGAGTGGAGTGATGTTACAGGACCTAAGTCACCTAAAAGGAGAGAAATTTGCATAAATAGCCCAGAAAAAGCTAGCAGCTAAAAAAACTAGAGAAACAGAGTAATAGAGTAAGTGATTTTTCAGGAATGTCACATATAAATTAGAAAAAAAATGAGAGAGAGAGAGAGAGAGTAAGCAAACACCAAATTCTACCAACATGAAGTTATATTATTTAAAAGTGATGAGACCAGAAAGGATATTATGGTTGAAAATTACCTTATCAGCAGAACCAGTAACTACTAATTCACCCTCCGCAGCAAATTTGACACTTGTAACCTAGACAAGAACGAGAAGAATGTTATCCACCTTCATGCAAGAGTTCAAACAAATTTTTATCAGAAGAAAATAGAAAACAAAATATGAAGAACAAAACAACATTCAATTCGGCAGACCTTCTTTGAATGGCCACTGAGAGTAGATACTACTTGACCTGAAGATCTATCAAAAACTACAGCATTTGAGTCAGCCCCAGCAGTGGCAATGAGATCCTAAAAGAAACATCCAGAAAAGATTGCACTGAATATGATGTCTGTTATTAAGAATTTGAATAAATAAGAGAGCAACTAATGGACATTTATAGACCAGTAGCATCGAAAGGGAAAACCGCAGAGTACTAGAGAACTAATATACGATAATAACATGTGGCTATGGAATGCGAAGGTTGTGCAGAAATGGCTGTTACAGATTATCGCCAATAACATATGCACCAATTGAAAATTTTATGGTAGTTATAAGCTTATAAACAGGACATTAAACCATAAGCTAGAACTGGATAGTCCTATTTCATTACAAATAGATAAGAATAATATAATTTCATTTGTTTGGTTTAAATTAACAGGAACAACTTACTGGAGATTACAGAGAACTATGTTCCTTGAGCTATCATATCAACAATAAGATTTTTTTCTGTAAGCATACAATAAAGCACGTAGGAAAATGGAGCATTTTTTTTCCAACTAATTTTTATTTTTTCAGCCAGAACCCAAAAATGAAAGGAAAAGCCAAATCATGAAATTATAAAATGAACCAACATCCATGCAAGATATTGATTTGACCAACATATTACATTCATTTACAGAAGAAACATTCTATATCTTGCACTGAGCCTGTATCAGAACTTCAATTTCAAACAGTCATGAACAAGATAGAAATGGATGAAGCATCACTACAGGAGAGAGGCGAACTGTTGAATGCTAAGGAAAACCCATCACAAAAAGATCTGGAAGGAACAGTAAACTTTCCATACCTTGGAGTACAAGATGTCCATCGACAAAATCCCAGGTTTATTAGTTCTATGAAGAGGATTTACTGTGAGTTGAGTGTACCTCTCCACATCATCAATAGGAGCCAACGTTGAAGGTATCTGGCAGGACACGCAAAGACACGTACATAAAGCTATGAAAGAACATCAAAAGAGAAGTTTCTATGACAAAATTAGATTCAGCCTATTTGACGATAGTTGCAAATTGCAATACTAGATTAATCCAGGATTTACCTGTCGCTTTTTCCTTTGCTGTGAAAGGACAGCATTACAATCTGTAAGCTCAGATATAACACTATTTGAGATACCTGGTCGAACCCTTTTCCCATCAGGACCCATCTCGCCATCCTCAATAGCTACAACCACAATGGAAAAATGAACCAACAACCCCGCACAACTCAAACATAGAATGAGCTTGAATGTTCAAAAATCAAGAACCTCTTTTCCCATTACTTAAAGCAGCAGCTGTCACTGTATCTGGTGCAGCTACTGACATGGGTATTTGTCTTTCAGCCTGTGCTAATAATGTCCTCGCCTCATCTCTTTCCTTCTTCAGTCTTGCAATAACACGACACGCTGCATCATGCTGCAAAGGACAAAGTAAATATTAACAAACATTATATTAATATAGTACGACAAACATTAAAAAACTAGAATTTACAAAAAAATGACAAATCATACCTGATACAGGGCATGGCTCAACTCTTGCCTGGCAGTATGCAACTGTTGCTCCAATGCAAAATTTGATAGCATCAGACCATCCCATTCCTAGTTTAAAGAAAAATAAGAAGAAAATCAGAAGCATGAAAAGTCAAATTTCCACCATCTATTTGTGACCAAACAGGGAAAATGTGGGAATCCAATAAACAAGAAAGTAAGATTGTGTTCAAATAAACCAATTATTTCATCCATCTTGCTGAAAGAAGTACATCGACTAGAAAGATTATGAACATTGGAAAGTATTTGAAGGAATGATCTTGGCATCAATATGCAACTGATGAGTGTTTAAACAATAGCAGTCCCAATGCAGCTTAAGACTGACATTTTTCTATATGAATAAAGTAATCTTACTGTGCAAGTTTCCCGATTTATAAAGTAATAAGGTTAATGACCAAATATACACAAATACTTGAAATGCATAAACTATTTCCTCTATGCAGTAATTGCAGAATTTGGATTGATAAAAGTAAAATTTTCTACATGTTAGCCTCAAAGATTAAGATTTGGGAGACATAAGAGGTAAACTACATCCCAAAATATTCAAAGATATAATCAAAGGCATTACACTGCACCGGATATGAGCAAGCACACCACACAGTAAGCACCAGAAAATTTCTTTAACACAGTTTTTCTGCCCGAGCAAATTCATCAAACATCCAATAGTTTTGAAGAGTTATAAAATGGTATTAATGAAGTTAAGAAACAGAACCACATACTATCTGAAACATTCCCAGCATTCCAGGAATACTAGCAGTCTGCATTGGGCGGGGCTTCACTATCTGTCACAAAATAATCAAGCTCAAAATATATAAATGAGGTTATTACAAGAAAAAGATAGATATCCTGAGAAGTGAACAACAAATGGGGCAAATATCCATCCCAAACTGTTAGATGTTCAACAAATATCATACCTTCCCAGTCTTGATAGGTACAATGTCATCAATTGTCATAGGCTCACCAGTAATGGGACATTTCCCAAAGTCCTAATCAAAATTTAAAAGAAGAAAGAATATAAAAGAACAAGACAAAAGAAAACCATAAGTAGTGTGTCATCCATCACCAATAGATTTATTAGCATAATTAACCATAAAATACAAATAAGTCATTCAATAATAGGTATAATACTTCAATCTTCCAAAAGTTGAGCAAGTCATTAGGAATCCAGTGGAAGAATTAAAAAAGAAAAGAAAAGAAAAGAAAAACAGTAATAATAATATATCAAATGAAGCTTAAAATACCACCAGTAATAATCTTCATTGAATGAACCAAAAGATCGCTTGGAAATATAAAGTCATACAGTTCTTCTGAGTTGAATCACAATGATCGTTCTAATCTTATCTTTTAGAAATATGTCTCCAAGACATATATTTCACAATATAGACACTTCTACATCACTGTGAGATTGGAAAAAAAAAATCTTAAATGCATATAAACCTTAAAAGGCACTCCGAGTTGAACTAAAGAATTATTCGACTATTCCTTTAGGAGCTATAAATATCAGTTATAGAACCTCACCAACTTGGATACTACAAGAAATACCAACAATACAATGACTATTGAAGAATCAAAGATCTTACTTAAACAAACTTCTTAGAGTCAAGTTATTACAAATTAGTCATTGCATTACTCACAGAAATGAGAGGTTCCAGAAATAAAACAACCCAAAATTCCTTTCAAAATTTTCAAACATGCTCTCTACAAGCATTTTCGCAGTAACCGAGCATGCCAAATTTGAACAAAAATAGAAAAATATACAGGAAATAAAAACTGAATTAAAAAGTAAAATCAAGCATACAAACAGACTTTATATAGAAATGCTACAGAACAAAACAACGAACCGAGATGTGGCGCTCAATTAAGCGCTTCTCAAAGAGGAGACCAGAACTTTTCGAGACGACGGGTTCCTCCGGCACCTCGCCAGAAACTGCGAAAAAAATGCCAAAGAAAGGTATAAAAATACACGCAAGCAAGCAAGCGCGCTCGCTCAAAGATGCAAACACAAAATACAAGCAAAATAGATGTACATGGTAGATGAGAGAGCAGAGGTGAAGGATTTACTTGAACAATTCATGGCGTATGTTACTCTAGGTGATTTGCTCTGTATGCGCTAGGGTTTATGGTCTGGGGAGAGGAAATACAGTGAGGGAGTGCGAGACGGCAAAACACGATATTGTTTCACACAGTCGTTATATCTATGTTGGGATTTGGAAGGGGCGAAATTTATAATGCCAGACCACTTTTCCTAATGCCACGGCGGATAGCTAGTCCTTGCTCGTATTTACCCTTTGACCGTCAACGGTCTCATTTTCAGAACAAATTCGAGTTGGAGAATTGCGTAGTCTGATTGGTCGGTCTTCCTTTTTAGCAGTATTTTCGGTGCCTACACATTTTAATTGGGTTAATAGACTCTAATATTACAATATTTTTTTTTTTATTTTCACATAATTTTTCATTTTTTGTAATAATTCCATAACTTTACTTCTCTGTTGCAATTATGTTATAGGATGAAAATCAATCTTAATCTGATGGGGCATAAAATTTCTTACACATGTGCACTCTTAATCTGATGTGGCATAAACTAAATAACATAATTTAATTAATTAAATACAATTCCTAAATTGAAGAAAAAATGTAATCCCCACTCATAACCCCTCTCTCGATTCCCCTCTTATGCGGATATTATGTTAAATCGGTCCCACAATAGATTTCCGGAGTCCAATGGCAACGGCGAGATCTCCGGTGAGACCTCCCTCATTTCTTGTTGTGTCTTTACCAATGTTTCTGCCTACCGGTTAAGAATTAAAAAAATAAGGAGAAATTACATTTGATCATGACCATCAAACTAAAACTTTAATGGAAACTAAGTGCAACTTGCACTCAAATATTAACATTTAGCATTCATTTTATTGGAAACAGGGCTTGGATGTTGTGAAACCTGCTTCGACATGTTTGTGAGTTGCTGCTCAAGATCCCTCAATTTCATTTTTTTCTTCAAGAACTCCTTATCCTTCTCCTCCACAGATGGCCTTGCATTACCCTCAACTCGTCGCTTTTCTTAACCATCAGATGTCTTCCCAGTCAGAACAATCGAATTCGAAGACTCAATCTCCTTCTACAGATTCGATACGCTAATTCTCAAATAGTCAGAGCTGGACGACTAAAATTGAGGCGATGAAACCGCCTCACCGGATATCTCGTTGTTGCTGTTGGACTCCGGAAACCTATCGTGGAACCGATTGAACATAACATCCGCATAGAAGGGGAATCGAGAGAGAAGTTGTGAGCGGGCATTACATTTTTTCTTCAATTTATAAATTATGTTTAATCAATTAAACCATGTCATTTAATTTATACCAGAGTGCACATGTGTAAAAAAAATTATGCTACATCAGATTAATTCCAAGGATTGAAATATCGCGAAATATTGCGGATATTGACATTGCGATACAAATATTGGGGAGAATATCTTTTTTCCCGAGTATTGGCGAAATATCGTAATATATCGTAAAATATCGCAATATATCGCAATTTTTTTATATTTCTATAATATATTTTAATTTTTATTTAATACTATATATTTTTGTGGTCTTTTTTAGGTTTTCAATGTAATTATTTGAGTTACAATATTCTTTACTTTATAAAGACACTCACTTTGTAAAAAATTATAAGAGAAATAAGATCGGGAAACCAACGGATGTCTTAGATTGAAAAGTGAGATGCACCGGCTTTATTTTTTCATTTTTTCAGTTAGGGGACATGATAGACAAATCACTAAAAATTTTCTCCCCATATATCATATAAAATTGAAATCTAAGAAATCAAAAAACATATCAAGCGCATGTGCATAATTATATCCATAATTACTCTAATGCGATGAGTTGGTATCAATAATGTTTAGAACAAGATGACATTCCATCTACTATATTTGAACCTCATAGATCCTCATTTTGGTATTAATTGTATTTATTTAGTTAATTTATGTAGTATTATGTATTATTTTGTCAAATGTATTGTCTCAGACGGTATTTATATAATGTATTATTCATTTGTTTGCTTTCAAAATACAATTCTATCAAAAAATTTAGTGGAATATGTGCATAATCTATATAATATATAATAATAAGACCGCATTCAAAAATAGAAATTTAGTATTTTCCCGCTCATTTGCACTTTCCGAAAATTAAAAAATAATATTTTATATTACTCAATTATTTATTTTACGTTTAAAAGATTGAATATTATTATATTCCAAATTCCAAATATATGATTATATATTTCCATAAATACTAGATTGCATGCAACTAATTATGGAAACTACAATTAGAGGAATATATGTTTACATAATTATATATATCTAATATATATACATCAAAAGACCACAATGACATTAACAAACTTTTTTTTCAATCCTTAGCATACATGTAATTAGTTAGGGTAAATATGTACAAATTTTTAAATATTTTATTTTCATACAAAATTCGTTCCACATCAAATAACTTACAAATATTGGTGTGCATGAACAAACTATAAATTGTGAAGCTTAATAATGGGCTTTCCAACTTTTTTTCGATTTTTCGATTAAGATCAATTGTAATATTTGAATCTATAGAATTTAAATTTTTTAAAATTAAAATTTTGAATCATTATTATTAAAAAGTCCAAATAAAATGCTTTAAATATTTTAAATTATTAATTTTTAAAAAAGTAATTAAGTTAATTCAATGTATTTAAAAAATCAAGATAGACATAAAATTTTCAATTAAATATATTTAAATTTTCAAAATAAATATATTAATTAATTTTATAAATTTTTATTATTAAATAGTTTTAAACTTTTGAAACTAAAATATTTAAGTTATCATTTTTAAATATATTTTAAATAGTTAAAACTCATATATTTTAATTTTTAAAATAAAATATAATATTATTGTACATGAACAAATTATAAATTGTGAGACCCAACAATGGTCTTTTTCACCTTTCTTGGTCTTTCAGTTGAGATCGAGTGTAGTATTTTGATATTTGATTTTATCAATTAAATATTAAATATATTTTAAAATTAAAATATTGTATTAAATATATTAAAAAGTTGGAATAAAATAATTTAAATATATTTAGTTAACCAAAGAAGGGGAGTTCGAATTATAAAATTCCAAAGATGGTCGGAGTTTTCAGAATTTTTGGGGAAGGGAGTTTAGCCACGGTCGTCGTAGTTTGCAGATAATCCATTTTTTTTTCTTTTTACTTTTCTATTTTTGCTTTTTGTGAATAGTTGATGATCGTCTTTAGTTTTTTCACTTTTATGTTAAATTCATGGTTGTGGATGTGCTGAAATAGAGAGAGATGGGATAGACAATTGTTGAGTCTCTGCGGGATGGAGAAGAAGGGGGTGGGCGAGCACCGAGCGGTGGAGAATGATACATATATTTTTACTTCTTTTTTAGTTTCTCTATTGTTGGGTTCATGAAGTTACATGAAATAAAATATACCAATCCGTTTCGAAAATTAAAAATAAATTATAATCCATCTTATATGAGTCGATGGTCTTTTCTTTTATAAATTGAAAAAGGTTATTGATGTATATTCCATCAAAAAATATACAAATAATTTATAATTCAGTCGATAAAATCTATATATTTATTATTATACATAAATAGTTTTTTAATAATATTCACTGTGTGACATGTTAGTAATATGTCATAATAGTTGCTAAAATTTCTTGCTAAATTTCCAAGATTTTAATATGATTTCCGTCATTTTTTTCAATTTTTTGCGATATCAATATATCCGGCGATATATCCGTAAAATTAAAGTTGTGATATATGTTGCGATAGCGATATTTTCATCATTGATTAATTCTCATCCTATGACATAGTTGCAACAAAAAGGTAAAGTTATGGAATTATTACAAAAATTGAAAGGTTGTGTAAAAAAAATAAAAAAAAAGTGAAAAAATTGTGATATTAGAGTCTATTAACCAATTTTAATTTTATGAGTTGTAATTAAAAATTAAAAATATAGTCATGATATTAGAAAAAATTAAATTAGAATATTGAAAGATATAGTGCTTCATCAATCATTTGACAACACAGTGTATATATGATATGTCAAAGTATAGATTTAAAAATATATATCCACATTTTATAAAAGGGGAACAAATTATAAACCAACTAATTCCCAATTATAATTTGTATATAAACTTGTCACTTGAGAAAAAAAATTTATAGTAAGCGTAGATGCAAAAATTCGCTATCAAAATATATGATATTGTGCTAAAGCATTTTCAAACATTATAAAAATTAATATTACAATGTATAAGTATTTGAATAGAAAAAATTATCTATTAATATGTTTACGTCCAGTGAACCATTATTACGAAAGTTTTATTTTCTAAAATCAACAAGGAAAGTAATTGTCTGGTTTGTGATAATACTAATATATTGATATATACCTTAAGGTTTTGTTTGGTTGGTAAGAAATATGACTTTGAAAAATAATCTGATTATTTATTTTAAAATTTTTGTGTTTGATTCAATTTTTGGGAATTTTAAAAAGTAATTGTAGATTCAAAAATCTGCAATTAATCGTATCAGTCTAGAGCAGCGGCCAATCTGTGAAATAAAAACAGAAAATACCGTAAGAGCCAAAGACCGTCAGGGGGTGACGATCGTTGGGCCTCCGACACTCAACTCAGGAAAAGAAGAAGAGTAGAAAGAAATAGAATACGAAATAATTGAATAATTAAAGAGCTTAATGACGGTAATCTAAAGTCAGAACGTGACTAGAAATCAAGGGGAAAGTCGTTCAAATCTGAAAAAAAGTAGGGAAGAAGTCTGGATATTGAATCGCCGGAGTGGAATTATCTCATAAAATCGTGAGCTCAGTATTCTTAGGGTATGATGTCAAGCTTGTGGGTATTTCAGCGTAGTCGTCAAATGAGGAGGGAGGTCTCCTTTTATAGAGAGAGGTAGCGCTAGGATTCACATAAATTACGGGAGCGGTTGAGGCATGATATCATTCGTTTGATCACGTCAATCCTTCCAGGTAATGCGGACGACTAATTCAAAGTAATTCAAATTACCCGATCTTTATGAGGTTGCTCGGTTAAACGACAACATTCAACCCTCGTGGACCAGCGTAGTGGGCTGACGAAAAATAGCTACTACAGTAATCACAAACATAAAAAATAAGAAAAGTAATAAAAGTGACTTATGACAATAATGCAAATAAATAATGAAATTAAAATGAAACTATGTGTGAATATAATAATTGTCTAGCTTTTATGTAAAAAAAAATATTATTGGATTTATTAGAAAAAAAAATTAAGATTGGTTATTTCTCACACTTTGGGTGATGATAGACAATATGAGATAATGTTTGATATGTTTGACTGAGATGTTTTGGACCATATAAGATATCAATATCATGTATTATTGAATGTATTAATATATTTGCATCATATATGTATTAAAACTTCTAATAAAATTACAAATCATAAAATATCCTTTTTGTTAGTTACCGTATGTTGTGTGTGTGTGTTATATTATAGAAATTTAATTAATACATGAAAAGATATTTTACTATGTGATTTTTTAATTATTATATATGATATTACATATCACACTTCCTGGTGATATGTGTAATCAAGCACATATCGTTAGTAGATATTGAGTCTTGGCTAATAAAGGGTTTTAATTTTATAAGCAAACAATATATTAAATTGCGCGCGCGACACACACACACACACACACATATATGGTTTGGTTCAAATAAGAATGCATCTTTGGGTGAGAAATAGAAACTATTTACAGTCGTTAGATCTATCAAATTTAATGGTGCATACTTAGATTGAGATTTAATATTTATTTTTAATTACAATTTTTTTAATTAGACATGTTATCATAGTATTTTGATAATTCAATCTCACAAGAATAGATCTTTCCATATCTACATTTATTTTTATTTCCTAATTTCTCTCTCCCACTACAATGTGATTTTATATTTATTCTGTAGATTTTTTTATTTGTTTTATCTTCTCAACGGTTTTTGTTGGAGTTCTTCATTTTTTGGTTTCATTCTCCACAATTTTTATCATCCGCCAACATTGTTTAGATAAATTTTTTTTTTATCTTTTATGATTCATTTAATATATATTTTTGTTATTTTTTTGTATTTTTTATGTTATGCTAAAAATAATGAGTTATTTTTTGTATTCGGAATTAATTAATTCATTTTTTTATTTGTTGATTGTTATGAATCGTTTAGAAATTGTCATCATATATTATTTATTTTAAAATATAAAAGTTACATATTGTGCAATGAAATAATATTTAAAAAGCAATAAAATATCACAGTAGAAGCAATAAACTATTTATGGTTTAAAAACAAAAAAGCTCTAATCCATAGGGCTATTGACATGAGTTTAGCAATGATTTAGTGTTTTGCAAACAACGTATTGATTCTACATAAGCAATGATTAGATATCCCGTCATTATAATTTTTTTAAAATTCTATCGGTAAGTGAAGATTTTCTCATAACTAAGTAACAAACAACACTTAACAAAGCATCAATTGTCATCATATTATTATTTAAAAAAAATCAAATTATTATGCATCATGCAATGAAATGGTATTTGAGAAGCAATAAAATGTTGCAAAATAAACAATGAATGATTTCTAACTAAAATTTAAGAAATTATAATATTATAATAATTGAAATGGTACATAATAATAAAATAGAATAATTGATAACATGCATTGCAACATTATATAAAATGCAATCAAATTTCTTATTTTCGATCAATGTATACCCTGAGTTTTGGGTGCTCTTACTACCAATGAGGAATTTGTTGCTTATGATGTTGGAGTTTGTACGTAGCTTAGAATGTTTAAATTTGGTACTATGTTGGTTTCATTTATTTGGATATTTTCATATCATTATAGATTTAAAATTACATTAATATTATTTTATTTATAATTTATCTATTAAATTGATAATTATAGCATATGTCCTCATTTAATCTCAACCATTTATCCATACAAATTGGAGGGCTATGATTAGTACATAATTCTCATATAAATACACATACTCATTATAGTCTATTCATATCACTATATATATATATATCACCCCTTCTTATACTGTCTAGCAGACAAACCATTTCTTTACTATGAATCATCACGACTAAGAATATCAATGTGAACAAGCCTCTTCATAGGCGAAAGGAAAATATACTCGAGAAATATGAATAAAACTGAATATGCATCACTTATACATATATATAGATAATCATGTCTGGGAAATATTCTTAGAATCTCGATAAACATAATAGAGGTTAGGAATTATAAAGAGTGTATCAAAGTAGCAGATTTCAGAATAATCTTATCAGCCAACCCACATCCACAGCCACCAACATCCTCAGCATCTCAACCTGAAAACATTTGAAAAAGAGGGGGCATGAGCACTAATGTACTCAGTGGGTTTTAACAAAAATACTTTAATAACTTCAAGATATCCAATAATTAACTGACGGTATATGGAGAGCAAAATGCAAAAGCCCTCTCTATATCCGTAAAATCTTTTTTTTTCCTTTTGGGCCCATCCTAGCTCAAACCTGATGTCAACTGCACCCTTAGGCATGCCTTAGGACACAAGAGGGGTTACCTCAAATATCCTTACGAGTTTGCGAGGGATAAACCCAGTAGTGACTCACTTAATGATCAAAGATCACGAGTTCTCTGAGCTCAATTCTTGTTTAAGCAAAATGCTAAGTTCCTTCCTTCCTTAACCTTACTAGCAAAACCAAACCTAGAACAATGTCTAGGACTAATCCTTTAATATAGCATGATCTCGGCCTATAAGGGATTTATCACTACCCTAGAAGGCAATCCTTAATCATTAACTATACGAGCTTTAACAAGGTATCAACATTCAAATACGAGGAAATGAACGTACATAAATACGAATTGCAACTAAAGACAATTCTTAAATATCTCATGCTAAGCATAAACAACACTTAAACATTTCTAGCATTTCTAAACATGCTTGAGAGCTCAATTAAAATATAACATCTTCCTTTCCTTACTTCCTTGTACAGAGATCAATCAGGCAGAGCAAAATATATTTGTATTGGATATCTCATTTGCCCTGTATGCTTCTAGAGCTTATTAGCTCAAACTTTAGATGAGTATAGATTTACCCACCTCGACTACTGAGTAGAAGATGAAGCAACGAGTTGGTGATCTTTCTCCGAGTTCCCACGAGGCTCACTTCCTCCTACAAAAGTCGAATCATCGACTTAGCGGCCTCCTTCGAAGATTTCTAACTACTAACATGAAATTAAACAATATCTAACTCATCTACCCTTAACTTAGGACTTAAACATAGATAGCACAACTTTAGAGCCTTTAGAAAACACGAGGGTTTGAAGGACTCCAGATCTCCATCTCTTTTGCCTTACAATAGCAATCCGGGATATACTTCTGATATAACTCGTACTTGAAGTCTTTCTATCCATACTCTGTCCATTGCTCCAAAGTTATCGTCCTTTGAGCGGACTTCCACTAGTAGTCTGTATCATCCGTGCGCATAAAAGAGCACAACCTTAATTCATCATCTTCTGAACAGGCTATAAAATCAAAAATTTACTTCTAAGGATCAAACCCATTTCTCGACTTCCATCGGGTCTCCTAAACTATTAAAAGATGGAGGGTTGTGTTTTGAGAAACACATTCTCGGCTCTCGAGCCACGGTTCGGGACTTGCTCGCTTGTGGCCTCGCTCTTTTCTTTATTCTTGTCTCGTCATTACAAGGCGGTATTCTAAAGAATTCTAAATATTAGCTACGCTCGCTCGGATTTACACAAAAAAAAATGAAATGCCTTTCAATAAGGTCTTCAAATTACGCAAGATAGATCAAGTAAAGTGGGAAAAGTGCTTCATTAAGAGGACTTTTGGCATTAATAAGGAAGGGGTTCTTGGTTACATTCGAAAATAAGGCAGCCTTCTGGAGAATTACTGCCGCTATTAAAATCTAAAGGGTTGATTAATACATTTATAGAATAAGATTTGGATTAAAGCGGATAAATGGACAGACAGATCAACAAGGTGTTCTAACAACAACACCTCTTTTACCTACTTCTAAAGCTTAACTATACGCTAGGCCCTTTCCTTTCTTTTTGCATGACGATCACACCTCTTCCTCGCTTTCCTCCTCTGGGTCCTCTTCTTCCTCATCTTCATCTATCTCTGGTACCTCGAACTTGAATTTCCTCAAGCTTCTTTTGGGAAACTGATGGGGCATACACTATCCCAGACCCTGATGGGCAAACATTTGATATGAAGGGGCCCTTTGGTGCACTTGAGGAGTGCTGGAGAACAAAGACTTGGTGTGATTCGCGATCTGAACATTCAAGGGTGCTACTTCTGAGGTTCCTTCAGCATGAGAGCGCGGTGCTTTGAAGTCCAGGGGGATTGTTAAGAGTCGCCCTTTGCAGTTCTGGTTCCACCACGAGGGATGGATTTTGCTCGGCGACTTGTTGCTCGGCTAGAGTGTTCTCATGGCCATACTCTGACACCCAAGCCGTCAAGGCTGAGAAGAACTCCGTCAAATTCCCGATTACAGCATACGTCTCGGGGCCATAGGTGATGGTGCTCTGTAGGATGTGATACATTGCTGGCCTTCAAGCGGGCGGTGCTTGCCCACACATGCAGATGCATGTTTCCAAGTCGGATACATTTCCTGGCGTTCCTCCAAAGTCATTCCTCTCTTGCTCAGGACGGATAAGAGGCACATTATTCCTAGCAGTCAAACGACGCTTGGCCATCTAGAAACAGGAAGTTTAATGAGTCTAGATCATAAAAGGGAGACCTAAGGTTCTCCTAAGATCATGCTATCGTCTAGATTCAGACTACTTATCTTGCATGCTTAGTTCCTTTAAAAGCAGTTGACATTTTACAAAAAAATTTGGTGCCCAAAGTCTTTAAACATACATATTTACCTTTTCTTTGAGTCAAAATTTTGAGAATGAATTTAAACATTTTGGGATCGAGAAATCTTTTCACAAACTTTCCATCTCAGAAATCGTCTTACCCGAACACCTTTTACTTGGAATTTCATTCTCACGATTTTTCTCTTATCCATAAAACATGCATGCTTGCTCAAATCTTTTCCTTGCCTGTATTCCAAAAATCATGAATCTAACATCCAAAATCTATATACTATCATACCTTGATTTTTGGTTGAGGATATGAGGGTGATGCGAGTTGTGGGTTGCTACTGTAACTTATCACGAAGCAATTCATATGCACATAAACACTTAGCTTAACTTTAAACAAAGAGACAGGTCTGCAGAGTTGCAAGCCTGCTCTGATATCATCTGTAATAGCCCGGTCCCGAGATAGGAATTAACGAATGGGGACGGGGTGTTATTAAGGGATTAATGAATAAAGATGGAAGATTAATGAAGAAGTTTTAAGAATAAAGATACACTTTTGAAGGTAGGCGTTGATACTCGGGATTACTCGATTAAGAAGGAAACATGCTTTAGCGGAATAAAACGGCTACTAATCAGATACCAACAAGCATAGACCCATTCATAGGTCAAAGTGAATAAACAGATATCAATGTGAACAAGCCTCTTCATAGGCGAAAGGAAAATATACTCGAGAAGCAGGAATAAAACTGAATATGCATCATTTATATATATAGATAATCATGTCTGGGGAATATTCTTAGAATATCGATAAACATAATAAAACTTAGAAATTATAAAGAGTGTATCAGAGTAGAAGAAACATCATGGGATTTCAGAAGAAACTTATATAATAGCAAAATAATCTTGGTAGCCAACCCACATCCACAGCCATCAACATCCTCAGCATCTCAACCTGAAAACATTTGAAAAAGAGGGGGCATGAGCACTAATGTACTCAGTGGGTTTTAACAATAATACTTTAATATAACTTTAAGATATCTAATAATTAACTAACGGTATATGGAGAGCAAAACACAAAAGCCTTCTCCATATCTGTAAAACCTTTTCTTTTCTTTTGGGCCCATCCTAGCTCAAATCTGATGTCAACTGCACCCTTAGGCATGCCTTAGGACCAATGATGAAAATATCGCTATCGCAACATATATCGCAACTTCAATTTTACGGATATATCGATATCGCAGAAAATTGAAAAAAATGACGGAAATCATATTAAAATCTTGGAAATTTAGCATGAAATTTTAGGAACTATTATGACATATTATTATGCACATATTCCACTAATTATTTTGATAGAATTGTATTTTGAAAGCAAATATATAAATAATACATTATATAAATACCGTCTGAGACAATACATTTGACAAAATAGTACATAATACAACATAAAATGACTAAATAAACATTATAAAGTACAATTAATACCAAAATGAGGATCTATGAGGTTCAAATATAGTAGATGGAATGCCATCTTGTTCTAAACAATAATAGTACCAACTTATCACGTTCGAGTAATTATGGATATAATTATGCACATGCGCTTGATATGTTTCTTGATTTCTTCCAACAGCTTCACCATGAATTGAATAATGTCCACTGACCCAATTATTTTGTTGATACACATTTTGAGTAGTCCAATCAATTTGTGAACTCCCATATGTGTAAGAAGCATATGAATCTTGGGACATATCACTATGATCAGTGCCACCCATATTCATAGAATCAAAATTTGGCAAATAATTTATATTCAATCTTAGATTTCAATTTCGTGTGATATATGGGGAGAAAAATTTTAGTGATTTGTCCATCATGTCCTCTAACTGAAAAAATAAAAAAATAAAGTCGGTGCACGTGCATCTCACTTTTCTTTCTAAGACATCCGTTGATTTCCCGGTCTTCTTTCTCTTATATTTTTTTACAAAGTGAATGACTTTATAAAGCAAAGAATATTGCAACTCAAATAATTACATTGAAGACGTAAAAAAATCACAAAAATATATAGTATTAAATAAAAATCAAAATATATTATAGAAATATTAAAAAAATCGCGATATATTGCGATATCTTGCGATATTTTGCGATTTCTCATCGATACTCGGGAAAAAAGATATTCCCCCCAATATCCGTATCGCAATGTCAATATCTGCGATATATCCACGATATATCTGCGATATTTCGCGATATTTTCATCCTTGCTTAGGACACAAGAGGGGTTACCTCGAATATCCTTACGAGTTTGCGAGGGATAAACCCAGCAGTGACTCACTTAATAATCAAAGATCACGAGTTCTCTGAGCTCAATTCCTGTTTAAGCAAAATGCTAAGTTCCTTCCTTCCTTAACCTTACTAGCAAGACCAAACCTAGAACAATGTCTAGGACCAATCCTTTAATATAGCATAATCTCGGCCTATAAGGGATTTATCACTACCCCAGAAGGCAATCCTTAATCCTCAACTATACCAGCTTTAACAAGGTATCAACATTCAAATACGAGGAAATGAACGTACATAAATATGAATTGCAACTAAAGACAATTCTTAAATATCTCATGCTAAGCATAAACAACACTTAAACATTTCTAGCATTTCTAAACATGCTTGAGAGCTCAATTAAAATATAACATCTTCCATTCCTTCCTTCCTTGTACAGAGATCAATCAGGCAGAGCAAAATATATTTGTATTGGATATCTCATTTGCCCTGTATGCTTCTAGAGCTTATTAACTCAAACTTTAGATGAGTATAGATTTACCCACCTCGACTACTGAGCAGAAGATGAAGCAACGAGTTGGTGATCTTTCTCCGAGTTCCCACGAGGCTCACTTCCTCCTACAAAAATCGAATCATCGACTTAGCGGCCTCCTTCAAAGATTTCTAACTACTAATATGAAATTAAACAATATCTAACTCATCTACGCTTAACTTAGGACTTAAACATAGATAGCACGACTTTAGAACCTTTAGAAAACACAAGGGTTTGAAGGACTCGAGTTTAGAACATGATTGAAGACAAAACATGGTGGCAGAAGCATTGCACGGGCCGTGCAAGCATAGCACGGGCCGTGCTAATTAATGAGGTGAGAACCAGACGCCCAGACTTTCTGACACGGGTTGTGCAAGCATAACACGGTCCGTGCAAGCCCTAGTACGGTCCGTGCTAACCTAGCACGGTCCGTGCTAGCTTTCCAGACTCATGTCGTGAGTTCTGGACGGCTTTGCATGGGCCGTGCAACCCTTGCACGGTCCGTGCTCCTTCACGAACTTTCAAAACTTTCGATCGAAGTGTTGGTCGAGGCGTTACTCGTTTACCTCTCCCTTTCCTCGACGTTTTAAACTTGACTTGAGGCTTAGAACTTTGAATAAAATATAGAAACGAGCATGCTTTAAACTTAAAAAGAAATCGGCATTATAATGGAATAAACACGATAATCATCCTTGAATACTTAATAATGACGAAATCTTAAATATAACTTGAACGGAACTTTAACAGAATAAACGAAAACTAATTATGAGAAATAATGACAAGGATCATAACGATGAGAATAAAACGAACGGTATAACGGAAATGCTATTAACTTGGAATTTCAACAAGAATCGAAATATATCTTTTAGATGGAAAGTAAATGAATAATAACAAAGAACATGAAGAACACGAAGAACAGAAAGTAAATGCAGAATTTAAAAGATGGAAGAGAAATGGAAATCGAGACCGACGAACAAGAATGGATGGGGTTAGGTGCGTCGAAGGAAGGTAGCTAGCTCGGCGTCTCGTCGAGTCACAACGGCAGCAGAGCCGCCTGGTACGACCTAACGGTGCCCCTAGCACCTTCCCTCACCGCATCCCTTCTACACCACTCCGCTCGTCGTCTTGCAGAACACTCACGAAGAATGTTTTTTACCTCGACAGAACTTCGACTTTTCTCTCAGAGCTTTCCCACTCTCTAACTTTTGAAGAAGTGAAGAATGAAGATTTTTGGGGTGAAAAATGAGGGAGGGGTGATGGTGTATTCATAGGGAGAGCTTTGGCTTCCTTGTAAAGCCACTCCAGTGCGAGAATACTGCAAAAGTTACCCCGGATTCGGTTAAAAGCTGCTTTATTCGTTGTCAAGGTCCAAATGATCTCAGACATGAAATCTGAAAATACCAGGAGACTCGTTGGCTCGAATACTAGTGAACCAACTTGATTTGTGATGAAGACGAGGTCGTCAGAAGAAAGACGAGCAAAGATTCATTTTTTAGAATTACTTTTTACTATTCACTCAGACTGACAGATTTTGCTCCCGAGCGTTCGATTGACCTCATAATTGAAATCCGTGAACGCCAACAGATTCCTTGAGTCATTTTTCATAAGAGGGGCCTGATAGAACAAGACTCGGATCAACAAGGAGGATTTCGTAAATTTCTCAAAACATGAACGCACGCAAAAGTTACTATTCATTCACCCTTTAAATACGTTTTTCATCACCGAAAACTCAAACGACTTCAGATTTAAAATCCGAAAACACTGGCATACTCTTTGAGTTAAAACCGTTCTAAAAAGACCAAAATCGTCCATAACTGAGTTAAGATCAAATTTTCAAAAAAGACGACTTTACGAAAAAATGACCCCTAAAGTCGTGACTGACATCAGACCTCACTTAATGCTTAACTAAAATTCTTCCTTAACTTCTTAATTACTCTTAATAATCATCTAAACCTTATCTAAAATTCTGGGGTGTTACACTTTTTAATCAGAAAAATACCATAAAATATGATTTGTCGTATTCCATTTAATATCATAATATATACCAACAAAAATTTATACTATTATTAACTTTTGCACATTATCAAGACATGTATATTGAGGAGGCAAAAACGAAGAGGACATGCAAGTTAAAACTATAAGACAGTTGTACTTTTATTATTGATATTGTATACCAGAAAATAGGTTATATTTACCTTGTTAAATCATATAATTAACTCTAAATTGTTGACAGTTGTGTATTTTACACAACTTTTGAATATGAATTGATGATGTTTAGAACATTAAGTTATGTACTTTGTATGATTTTTGTGCTTTATTTGTTATCATTTAGTGTTTTTTATGTGTTTGCTAGTTTTGCTGTAATAATTGTGAATTTATTGAATAATTGAAGCAAAACAATCGAATGTTAGTATGGAGAGTTGAAAGAGGATCCAAATACGCTCTTAGACTTAATCAAATACTTAATTAGGACATAATGAATTGTATTAAACGATCAAAGCTCGTGAAAACCCTAAGCCCAGTGAGAAAATGATGTGGGTCAACCCGAAAAGCTTC
Source organism: Perilla frutescens (assembly GCA_026008535.1). Taxonomy (NCBI): domain Eukaryota; kingdom Viridiplantae; phylum Streptophyta; class Magnoliopsida; order Lamiales; family Lamiaceae; genus Perilla; species Perilla frutescens. The sequence continues at coordinate 9,316,368 of BRKX01000013.1, read as the reverse complement.
GGGCGACCCTGCCCAGTGCAAAATAAAAAGGCTCAGATTGACCCAGTCAATTTTACTTGGGTCGATCCTGAACAAAAATAGGTTTCTGGGTTGTATGAAATGTCTCACTCGACCCACTCAACCCGATTCGCAGATGTGTGATTTTCTCTCTTTAATTATGGTGTTAACCATACATATTTAAGTCTCCATTTTGACAAACGAAAAATACAACTTGAAGAAAGACCCCATATCACTTAATTTTCACCTAAGAACACAAAAAGAAAGAGGAGAAAGATGAATGGTTGTCATTTACACACAAGTAGGTGTCAAGGTTGCTAGAGAACGGATACTACTACAGGAGAGACAGAGATAGTTGGATTCCCCCATGTTATTCGGTTTATTTGTCAATTTTGATATGAACATCTATACTCTAGTTTTTGTTATTTATTTTATTATGTCTAACTAAAATTTTGGCTAAATTTTAGGGATAGAATGTTATGAATTTTATTTATATGATTTGATTGTTTTCTTCTTGTTATCTATCGGCATTGTTTTCTATAATCTTGTTTTAATCTTGCATGAGTGTCTAATCAACATTTGTGCATGTTAGTCGATTAATTTGATGTACTCATCGGAGAAAAATTAATTGATAGAAATATAGAATTTGAGTTATGTGTGCTTAGAAGTACCGACCAAGTCAACAAGTATTACATAATATTCAATAAATATTTGTGTGCTTGATTGGAAGTAATGATATGTGTAAAGAATCGACCAAGTAAACTGATTAAAAACATGAGTAAAAGTACATACGATTTTCTTTGTAGTATGTATCTCACAATCACGAAAAGTGCATACCCCTAAATGTGAAATATTGTAATGTATGATTATTGTTAGTTCAATAGAAGAATGTAATTTATGATAAGCTCTGTCGGAGCAGAAGAATGTAAGACTTATTAGGATACCTTGTACTTCTGAATATGATTGTATGAGGCTAACTGGATAAGCTAGAAAATTGAATGAACTTGTGGGCCAATCATAATTTTTTCAATAAAGTTGTACTATAGTGTTCTCCCATATATTATCAAAGTTTAATACAATTTGCTGATAAAAAGTACACATCGGCTTAATATCATTCAAATCAACATTTTGTATTGCAAGTACTCCAACATCAGAAAATAGCTTTACTTCTTCTAGAGCACTGTAGATCAATTGACAGTTTATATTATATCTTTGAGTAAGTTTCATATTACTCTCCTGTATTTTTTTGAAAAATAAAAAAAATCCCCGGTATTTAATAAATAGTCTAAATCCTCATTTGTTATGTAACCTCCAAAAAAATCTATTTTGGAGAGAGTGAATTACACTTGCTAAGAAAGATACTAGAATTTGTGTTTTTTACAATTTTTGTTATAGATAAATATATTTTATATTATTTGAAAATATATAATATTTGGTCGAACTACTATTTTAAAATATTGATTATATTTAAAAAGTAATACAAAATTGTAAAAATAGTAGTTTGACCAAATGCTAGAATTTTTTAATAATATAAAACATATTTATGTATAATAAAATTTCTGAAAAAATGAATCATACACACTTTCTTAGAAAGTGTACTCTACTCTCTCCAAAAAAAAGGTCTTTTTGATAGATTATACATAATTAAGGAGGAAACTATTTATTAAAACATGAATTTTTTTAGAAAACACATTACACATTATATTGAAGTAGTATGAAATTCACCCTATATCTGTTAATGATTTTTAATACATCAACCATATAAATCAGTGCATCATTCGCCAACAAATTCGTCCAAGTTTGATTATTAATACAAATACAATGAGTGGATTAATACCATTTTGGAGTCGGCGAAGCTTTCTGTTTTAATTAACGGATCGCCTAAGGGTTATTTCACTTGTACAAGAAGAGTTCGCCAAGGTGATCCACTGTCTCCTCTTTTATTTGGTATTGCAGAAGATATGTTGAGCTATTTAATCCATTATGCAGTTTTAAAAAAGAAATTAACTCTGATGACATATGGCCGGGGAGTTGATTTTCCGACTCATATTTTGTATGCGGACGATGTGTTTGTTTTTTTTCGGGCTTCCAAGACTAACATTCGAGTTCTGAAGCGAATTATGGATTTGTATGCTCATGTGTCGGACCAGTCTTGTAGTAGAATGAAATCGCATGTTTTTTTATGGGAAATGAGCTCGTCCAAGGGTGAAAGCTTACCTTAATTCAAAGTTAGGGTTTACTATCGGCTCTCTTCCGACTGATTACCTTGGTGTCCCTCTATTTGAGGGTATTCCACGAGTTATGCACTTGAGACGTTTGGCAGATAAAATTCTTGCAAAATTTGATCGTTGGAATGGTCAAATGCTATCTATGGTTGGTCGTCTCTGTCTTATTAAGTCGATAATCCTTAGCTCAGCAATCTATTCTATGATGGTTTATGCATGGCCGAAAACTTTGGTGCTCAAGTTGGATGCTGCGGTGAGGAATTTTTTATGGAAAGGTGATCCGGCCATTCGATCCTATACCTCTGTTAGCTGGGCGCGTACTTGTGCAGTTGTGGAGGAGGGAGGACTTGGCCTTTCTTCTTTTAAAGAAATTAATCGAGGCTTATTGATCAAGTTATCCTGGAATTTGCTGGTTTCTAATGCTTCTGCATTTCAGCTCTTGAGGACTCGTTTTCTTGCTTCACCTCGCACGATCAAACGGGTGTTTTATTCGACTATTTGGCCAGGGCTTCATCAATTGACTCAGAGTATGGTGGATGAGTCAGTTTGTATAGTTGGTAGTGGCTCGACAGTTGATTTTTGGAACGACAACTGGTTAGGGTATGTTATTGTGGACAGGCTTCGTATTTCCTACGATTTGCATGCAAACTTGAAGGATAGGGTTGGTGATTTTTTGAATAATGGTGTTTGGAAGTTCACGGAGTCCTTTGTTCGTGCATGTCCAGAGATTATGCAGGATATTCTTTGTCATCCTTTGTCTCTGGAAGAAGATGAGCGTGTTTGGTCCAAGTCGCTTCATGGTAATGTTTGGGCATGTATTGCTCGGCTTCATACACGTACTCGATTCTCGTTGGTTCATTGGAGCAAATGGATTTGGAGTAGTTTAATCCCTATGCGTCGGTCTTTAGTGGTTTGGAGGCTCCTTCTTTCTCGAATCCCTACTATGGACACGTTGCATGGATTTGTTGGTCCAACAATGTGTTTTATGTGTAGAAAGGAACAAGAGCCTGTGGATCATCTCTTCTGGCATTGTAAGTTAGTGATAAGTCCATTTATTTCGTGTTTTTATGGGCATTTTATCCTCTATAAATGTCCTTTTTAGTGTGTTTTGAGTCGAAAAGAATCAGGTTGCGGTCAAAGGGCATTCCAAGAGTCGAATCTGGTAGAAGGGGCATTTTATGCCCAGTTATTCACCTTTATCTCGCACATATGTTCATCAAAGGCACAAGGAACTTCTCCAGTATCCATCCCACATACGGTCGGTGAAGTGGGCATATCAAATACGGATGGAGTTAACAGATGATGCTGTGCCCACAGTACTCGCACAGACTCGACCGCAGGGCAGAATGGGCATGCCAGTGAAACTCGGGATTCAGTTGAAAGGAAGCTGGTAGAACATCGCTACATATCTGAAGGAGAGTTGGAGCTAAGCTGGACTCCTAGAAGGCGCTGCAACAAAAGGATAAGCTCAGCCGAAGAGATAAGCTCAATCGAAGGAGATAAGAGCAATCCCTAAAAAATAGGGATTTGATAAAGCTGAAGCTTATCCAGTCAAGATCAGAGAGGGCACGCTGTTCCGGAATTTCAGCAGAAGACCCCCTTGTGGGGGAAACTCCACTCGGAAATGTAGTTATTTAAACAAGTTTAGTCTCTGGGAAAACGAGTTCTTTAGACAGTCTGAAACATTGTCACATTTTATATTTCCGCATTTTATTTTCAGTACGCTGCTTAGGCAGCCAAAACAATCCGAAAGTTCTTAAACCTTCGGGACTTAGGTTATGTTCATATTACTCAATGTTGGAGTTGAGTTTTTACTAAATTAATTCAGTAAGTTCTTGTTTATTTTTATGTCTTTAATTTCTGCAGTTTTAATTATGTCTAGCCTTCTCAGCTAGATCTTTAATTCTGGCATTTGAACGATGAAATTGGTTTGAGCATAAATCTGGACTCGTGAGGCCAAAATAGGCATAGTAATACATGATTAGTTTCCGTTAATTCTTGAGCCTTGTTCCACGTGAGTGTGTGTCTGAAGTGCCCAATGTGGCTGATCACTCGTTAGGTAAAGAGAGCACACCACTATTAATTGAATTGGCGAATCGTGACTATGTGTCGGTTCATATAGTAATAAGGGAATTAATGGGTTGTTGTGGGCACAAGAGGAATCAGTTGAACACAATAGATCTGGGTCCGTCTAGGGCACACTGCTGCCTGTTTGCTTACATCTCTTAGAGGAATCGGGAGGTGGGTAACTGGTTAGGGGTTTAATCGAAGAGGAATCACTTTTAAACCTAAAATGAAAGAATGGATGAAGAGACGCAAAGAGGAATTCGGTCACCATAACTAGATGACCTATCATGTATGAAAATCGGTGTGCCCATGATCGAGTTGTTTTATGTTTAAATCAAATTCTAATTCAAATGCCAAAACCTTTTATTATTTGATCTCTTTAGTTTCTTTCGCAGATTTAAATTCAGTGTAGTGACAACACCAAAAACCCCTCTTTGTGATTGGTTACTTGAAGATAGAGTCGCAACAGCTCTCTGTGGGATCGACCCGTACTCATTGGCTAGTTACGCTCGCTGTGGGCACAGGAGCTTACAAATATATTTTTGAGCGCGAAACGACCGCGCGTCAGTTAGCTTCTGAGGTCTGAAGCTGGATTTTCGATATTTTTCAGACGGAGGGAATTAGTGAAGCCTCGATACATGAAGCCTTTGTCTTTTTTATGAATTGTTCATTTAGTTCGTAGATCCTTTCTCTTTAGAAGGCGGCGGTTATTACGGCTATTTGGGGGATTTGGACTTTTCATAATAAAGCAATATATGAGCATTTGACGCCGATATCATTTATTTTGATTGGTATGATTCGTGTTGCGTTACGGGAGATATCTTTTATGCAGGGTAAGCGTGGATACATGAAGAATGAGGTTAATGATTTGCTTACATTGAAAGCTCTTAATGTCGTTCCTCGGCCTCCGCCACCGAGGTCTCTCATTTCGATCATCTGGAGGTCTCCTCCGGTTGGATGGATCAAGATCAACACTGATGGATCAGCCCAAGGCGCACCAGGGATGATGGCTACAGGAGGGGTGTTTAGACGACATGATGGATCAGTGGGTTGTTTTCATACGGATGAGGGTGTCGACTTTGCTTTTTTGGCTGAGCTGCTAGCAGTTCTTGCTGCGATGGAATGGGCTCGAAGACTGTCTCTAGACTTTATTTGGCTGGAGGCAGATTCAGTTTACGTGGTTTCTCTACTTTCTTCTCGGAGTCTGCAGGTCCCTTGGAAGCTCAAATCGAGATGGCGAGCTGTTCTAGAATTCATTAGTCATATACATTTTTGTGTTTCTCATGTGTATAGGGAAGACAATTGTGTTGCGGATATTTTAGCTTCCCCTACTGTCTCCTCTGGTTTTTGGACTTCTGCCATTCCTTATATTTCTGATACTGTTCTACAGGACTTTTGTTCTCCTAGTTACTTTCGTTTTGCTTAGAGAAGTACTCTTTTTCCCATATGGTTTTTCCTACTCTGGGTTTTCCATATGGGTTTTGATGAGGCTCCGATCCCTTGTGTTATCGACTTGTGATATCTGGGACTTTTAGGCTTGTTACATTTTTTTCTTTATTTATACAATTCATTTAGGAAGCTATTTGTTTTGTTAATTTAGTTATGTCTAACTAAATTTTAGCTAGATTCTAGAGTTTGAATTAATAGTAGTGATTTCTTACACGTATTTTGAAACTAAAGTTATAATATTTGGAGTACAAAATCGTGCTTAAATCATATATTTTCGATCATATTTGTGTTTTTAGGAGAAATTGAGTGTTTGCTCATTTTGTATTTTTTTAGCGGAATTTTTTTGTATTATTTTTAGTGCTTTATTAATTGGTGATTTTAGTACAAAGTGAGTATAAGAAATCGGAGATGAAGACGAGTCAATTTAATTTGGAGGAAAATTATTGAGTCTCAAAATTAGAGAAATGTAATTCAACCTAAAATATTGGACGGAATTAATGCCCAACTAAAGGCCAGGCCCTTCGGCTAGGCATGGAAATAGGCCAGCCAAGCTGGACCTTGCGCTAAACGCCTGCCATGTTGAACGTAGGGCTAAGCCTGCCTATTATCTATCAATGGCCTTTATTTAGGTCTGGGCCTACCCTTTTTAGCTATACGAGCCAGGCCTGAGGCTGTTTAGTAGCCTATTAGACTATGTTTAACGGCGACCACTTTGTCGGTGGTCGCCTCCACGTAATAAAAAAAAATATGGAAATTGAAAAGCAGCTGGTCGACCTCCCACCATTTTTGACTTTTGATGGTCTATTCTCAACCACTCCTTTGGCCAATAGGATGGAGACTTGCCAATTAATTTTATTTTGAAATATATATAAAATTGATATATTTTTTATATAAAATATAAAAATAAATAAAAAATATACCAAAATTCATATTTTTCATTTTCTATAAATAAACATTAATTTTGTTATATTTCAACACACTTTAAAATTATTATTTTTTCTCTAGTTTTCTATATATCCAAATAATAAATTTTTATTTTATGTAATTTTAGGAAATATCGTTTAATGAGTGCGATTTTATTTTTTATAATTTTATGAAATGTTATTTAATTAGTTTGTAAAAAGTACAATCCATGTCAATTTGATCTCCGTCGTTTATCATAAAACAATAAATCTCAACCATTCATAAAAAGCACAATCCATGTCAATTTGATCTCCACCGTTCATTATAAAGCAATAAATCTCAACCATTCATAAAAACACAATCCATGTCAATTTGATCTCCACCGTTCATCACAAAAATAATAAATCTCAGCCGTTCGTCAAAAACACAATCCATGTCAATAAATTCTTAATTTTTTTCCTCTAAAATAGAGATCTCATTTGTTATATTTTTGCACACAGAAAATCATCTCTTTTTAATTTCTTATTTCATCCATTTTCATTACTAAAATCCATCTTTCTCAAATTTTCAATGGATCTAAGTAATCCAAGTAATTTTTTCTGAAATCCTCAAAATTTCTCTGTGTCCTAAGATTATTATCCTAATCTTGATGGTTCAAATTCGAGCTTTGAGCTTGATGCCTTCAAAGAATTTGATGAATGGCATGAAAGTCTTGTATTACAAAATAAACAAATTGACTCCAATCTTTTGCATTCCTACTATATCATTACAACCTACAAACCACACCAATAGACTCCCACGATGATTCATTGAATAACAACGTGAGAAGGGCCATGAAGGGGTGTTCGAACAATACTTTTTAGACGATCTGATATACCCTCTAGAAGTTTTCCGAACCAGATTTCGCATGCGAAAGCTATTATTCGAACAAATAATGAGCAAACTCATTGCCACCAATAATTTTTTTCAACAAAATCGTTATGTAGCTGGTCAATTAGATATGTCATCGATTCAAAAATGTAACGCAGCTATGAGAGTTTTGGCGTACAGGACAAAGCTGATTTGCATGATAAATACCTTCAAATGAATGCACAAACTATAAGAAAATCAGTTGAAAAATTCGTTGAAGGTGTGATTTCCAACTTTGGTGATGAGTATCTCAGAACACCTAATGAAAAAGACCAAGCATATTTGCTGCATGTCGGAGAACAACGAGGTGTCCCGAGTATGCTGGGTAATATTGACTGCATGCACTGACAATTTATAGGAAGAAATGGTAAGGAAACAATCATTTTGGAAGCGGTTGCATCTCAAGACTTATGGATCTGGCATGCATTTTTGAGAACTTCGAGGTCCAGAAATGATATCAACGTGCTTGAACAATCTCCTGTTTTCAAGGATATCTTGGAAGGCCGAGCACCAAAGGTTAGTTATGTTGTCAATGGTCACGAGAGAATATGGGATATTATCTCACTGATGACATATATCCTCAATGAGCTACATTTGTCAAATCTATTACTGCTCAACAAATTAGGAAACATCAACTGTTTGCTCAACATCAAGAAGCTGCTCGAAAAGATGTTGAACGAGTATTTGGTGTTCTACAAGCTTGTTTCCATTTTATCAAACGACCATGCCTTATGTGAGATCAATGCTTGCTTGCATAATCATGCACAATATGATAGTGGAAGATGAGCGACACACTTATCTAAATTATTGTGATCGTATAGAGTTTATGGATCTTAGAAGATTTAATACTCAGAGTGGAGATGTTGAAGAAAATGATGATCCAAATTTTGAATCCTTTACAGAACGGATTACAAGCTTATCTAGCTATATGAGAAATATGTCACAATTTCGTAACAGAGAAGCTCATATTGCTCTAAAAAATGACTTGATCGAGCATATTTAGCAAAAGTTTAGCCGTGAAAATTGAATGTGTAATTTTTCTCTTTCTATTTAGTTTGTAATATTTTTGGTATTGGCTATTTATTTTTATTTATTGCTCGATTTTTTTTGGACTATTGTCATTTTCTTGTTTATAATTATAATTTTTTTATATTATTTTTAGTATAAGTAATATTTTAATCTTATAAATAAAATAAAATAAAAGAATTATATATAATCTTGTGGTTGGGTGGTTATGGATAAAACATGCAAAATAAGTGTGGTTGAGTTGGATGAATATTGATGATGTTGATGTGGAAGAGAGATAAATTAATTAAATATTGAAGTGGTTGGGTGGTTGGATGCTTAGTTTTAAAAAGCGCGCCTAGGCGCACAAAAAAAGCAAGGCGCCGATTTGGGGCATTTTTTATGATAAAGCCTGTGACCTCCCGAAAGCCCTTCGGAGGCGCGCCCAGGGGCGCCTAGGTGCAGTAGGCGCACCATTTGAGGCACAGAAGATGCTAGGGTTTCCTCTTTTTTTTTTAAGTGATAAGTTATGAATTATGATAACCGTGATTTATATTTCTATTTCACAAATTTCACAATCATGCCGCTATTTCACTGAGACCACGACTCCCTCCCTCCACCTCCACGGTTCCGCCGCCCATCCATCTCCGCCGCGCCGCCCCTCCTTCGCTCTCCGCCGCGACGCGCCGCGCCGCTCACCTGCTGTGCTGTCGCAAGTCAACTCACCCAGGTCTTTTTTTTTTAACATTGAATAAATGTAAACCGCAGCAGTGTAGTGTAAATTGTTGTACACTTGTACTGTTAGCATGTTAGTTGAACTTCTGTACAGTAGTAAAATGTAAATTGTAGTGCACTGTACACTAGCAGTCACTACTTGTACTAACGTTTTTTTTTCTAATAATTTATATATGTTTTTTTCCTTATAATTGATTATTGATTAATTGAATGTTAAGATTATGCTTGAAGTTGAATTGATTAATTGAAATATTGAATGTTAAGATGTATGCTTAAGTTGAATTAATTAATTGAGTTTGGCCTTTTGGATTTTGTTAATCGCATTAATGTATTATTGTATTTGAGTATTTGTATAATTATACGTTGGACATATATATGAAGTTTTTGATTATGAATGCAGCCCTTTATTGTCAAATGGTATCTGATGGTTCAAACATGGCATCAATTGATAGTAGTGATCCAACTAGAAAATATGGTACACCGGATCCCGCTAATAAGGTGCATTTGCCATGCTTATTTTGTACTAAAGTGTTGAAGGGAAGGTCCTTTCGGATGAAACAACACTTGGTGGGAGGTTTTTGAAATTGCACAAAATGTCGCAAGTGTCCCGAGAATGTTCGAGTGGAGATCAAGAATTATATGTCAAAGAAAGCCGAAGATAAACAGAGCAGTCAGATGATGCCTCAATCTCAACATGATCCTATTGACGATGATGAAGATGAAGATATGGAGACATTGGGTAGCTCGAGTAAGCCCAAATCAGTCCCTCCAATGAAAAAGATGAAAGGTCCTCTAGATATGATGTTTGGTTCTAATCCACGACCACGACCAGGCTCTAAAAATGAAAGAAAAACCATATTTGATGTATGCGACAAGGCTTGTAGGGATAAAGCACTTGACAAGATAGCAAACTTCTTTTATGATAATGAGATTCCATTCTATGCTGCTACCACGGATTCTTACAAGGAGATGGTTGAAGAGATCGGAATATATGGTCCTGGATTGGTTCCGCCATCTATGTATGAGATTAGAGTTCCTCTTCTCAAGAAGAAAGTAGAAGATGTTAATCTTCTAATGTTGGAGTACGAGAAAAAATGGGCAATAAAGGGTTGTTCCATTTTATTCGACGGATAGCGAGATTCGGTTGCCAATAAAGAAATTGTGAACTTTCTCGTTAACTCTCCAAAGGGCTCGGTGTTCCTCAGATCAGTTGATGCATCTAATATTACGAAAGATGCTTACACCTTGGTAAAAATGTTTAATGAGATTATTGAGGAAGTTGGAGAATCAAATATTGTTCAAGTGGTGACTGATAATGCACCCAACTATGTGAAAGCGGGTAAGAAATTGTATTCTTTTTCGTTATTTTCTTATTCGTTATTTTCTTATTTATATAATAGACTAATTTTATTTTCATTTATTTATCAGGAAAAATTCTTATGACAGAAAGAAAACATCTTTATTGGACTCCATGTGCTGCACATTATTTGGACTTGATGTTGGAGGACATTGGAAAACTTCCGAGAATCAAGAATGCCCTCAAGAAGTGCATCTTCATGAATGGTTATATCTATAACCATGTATCTCTTGTAAACATGATGAGGAGATTCACAAGCCAAAGAAATTTGCATCGGCCGGCAGTCACAAGATTTGCTACATCTTTTATCACTCTTGCTCAATATCACAAGCAGAAGAACAACTTGAAGAAGATGGTTACTTCTGAAGAATGGAGTAGATCGAAGTGGCAAAAAGATGCAGGAGGAAAGAAGATAGCAACTTATATCTTACAAGAGGCTTTTTGGAAGAATGTCTTGTATGCTTTGAAGTTGGTGGGTCCTCTTGTCAAAGTACTTCGAATGGTTGATGGCAAAAGGAAGCCAGCTATGGGGTATATCTATGAAGCCATGGATAGAGCCAAAGAGGCTATTGCTAAGAGTTTTTCCATGAATGAAGAGCATTACAAAGAAGAATTTGAGTTCATTAATAGGAGGTGGGAGTGTCAACTTCATCAACCATTGTATGCGGCCGGATATTTCTTAAATCTAGAGTTTTATTATGCAAATCCTAAGCAAATTAGTTGTGTAGAAGTTGAGAAAGGTTTGTATGATTGCATCAAAAGGTTGAGTCCCGATCTTGAGACTCAAGACAAGATCATGTGTGAGTTAGATGCCTACAAGAATGCAAGTGGTCTATTTGGCAATGCAATGACAATCAGACATAGGAAGATCAAATCACCAGGTAATATTTTATATTTTAAATTTTATAACTTATTTTGAAATTATCAATATTTTATATTCTAAAATTTTAAATTGTTAAACACTTAACAGCAGATTAGTGGTCTTGTTATGGATCTTCAAGTCCCACTCTCAAATAATTTGCCATAAAAGTACTAAGCCTCACTTGTAGTACTACCGGCTGTGAGAGGAATTGGGGTGTCTTCCAACATGTAAGTTAAGATTCACTTTATTTTAATTTGAAATTTTGAATATATAATTTGTTATTTTAACTTAATTTATAATATTGGTTTATAGCTTCATACCAAGAAGAAGAATCGATTAGCGCAAACTCGGCTAAACGACTTGGTTTATGTGAAGTATAACCGAACTTTGCAACGCCGATACGAGAGGAAAGACATCATAGATCTTATTCTATTGGATGAGATTGATGAAATAATGAATAGTTAATTGGGAAGATGAATGAGGACAATTATAATGAGGTGGAGGATCTTGTGTTTTCTGATGATGACTTGACATGGAATGTGGTTAGTAGAGCCACGGGAGCCAATGAGCCTGCTTATGGTACTAGAGAATCATTGAAGACAACAAAGATAATAGCATCATCATCTAGAGTTGATAAAGAAAAAGGTGTTGCATCAGATTCAAGAAGACTCTTTGATGAGATTGAGGATGAGGATGAGGATGTGCTTGAGGACTTTGGAACATAAATGGAGATGGAGGAGGAGGACATTGGTGAAGACAAAGATGATAAAGGAGATAATGAATTTTATGATGATGATTATTAGTTGATTGCTTTGCTAGTTTGCTCAATGCTCGTACATTAAGACTTTGGATTTATTTTGTGTGAATTTTAAGACTTTCATATGTTGCATTACATGATTAATTGTTGCATTTGTGTAATTTTTGTTAATTTATAAGTGATATGATATTTTGAGTAGAGAATATAGTCTAGGTAAATATATTAGATTTTTTTTAGTTTTGGTGCGCCTCGCCCCCGAAAAGCCTGTTCCCCGCCTGCACTTTTGCGCCTAGGCTCCAAGGCTAGTTTTGCGCCTCGGTGCGCCTTGTGCTTTTTTAAACTAAGGTTGGATGGTTGGAATGGTTATTGTTCTTTGTAGTCTTAAAGGCCTATATGTCGAAGTCTTATTTTTCTCTAAACTAAAATCAAAATTTGCAAATCTTGAAATGTAATCTATCTAAATAAAAATAATAACCAACATGATTCAAAACAACAAATCGCATGAATAACAAACCATCATCAAATTCTTACAAATACATCCAATCAAGCAAGCCAATAACAAAGAGAAATCAAACAAAAAATATTATATAAATCCTCCAATCTTGTTGCGAAGCCAATCTTCACCATTAAAAATAAAATTAATCATCAATCAAGTAGACACATACCATTCCCTAAATAAATTAAAACCCACAAAATATATTCATTTCAAACATATATGAGGATGAGAAAGTTGCTTTTTTTTTTCCTAGAGTTCGCTGCTAAGAAAATGAAACATAAAAAAAAATCTTTTAATTTTAATATATAAGATTCCAAAAGTAAGAAATTGAAGCTATAAACATAAGATATACTCACATGTTCAACATTAAAAGTATAATTCGAGCAAAATACCTTCTCTGTAGATGACTTGTCTCAGAACATAGATGTCGGGGCTTCCAAGCTCTAGCGGTGGCCGATGAGAGTAGAGAGTTGTCTTAGAGATTGGCCGGCATCCTAGCACCAGCAGTGAGAGACGTGCAACGTCGCCGTCGAAGAATGAGAAGTCAGCAAGGGTGAGTGAACGACTAGCCAAGATCGTCTCTCCTTTAGAGGGTGGAAAGCAAAGAAACTCTTCAATGACTAGCCATCTCGAACATTTACCCAAGGAGCAGCCCCATTCCGGAAAAGCGTGAAGGACTGAAGGTTGAAGAAAGAGTGGATGATGGTGAGTGGTGGGGTTGTGACTAGTGAGAATTGATGGATGACTTGTTCACTTGTTCATTAATTTTAGGGTTTGTCTTGCATGTTTAGGAAAAACGTTTTTTTTAATGTAATATAATTTTTAAATTTTTTAAATAACATATCATATATTTTTTAAGGTAAAATAATATATTATAATTTTTTTTAAATATATAAGTATATCATGTAAACAGGTCGGTCTATTAGATTTTACGGACTTTGTTCAAGGCCCAAACCTGACGTTTTTATCTATATAGGCTTATTAGATAGCATTGGCCAAAGGCCCCTATCGGCTAGCCTAACCTATTTCCATCCCTATCTTCAGCCAACTCCAATTGAAGATCCCAAGCCCAAGACGCAACCTTTGAGTCCAAGTAATTGAGGAGCCTAAATTTATTTGATTAATTCAGTAATTATTTAATTAGTGACTGATCAAGAGCAAATTGGATTTAAAAAAAATTATCAAATTACAAGTCAAGACGGCAGCTGTTAATTGGATTAATTCAACCAAATCCAATTCCATTAATGTTAATCTCCAAAGTTCAGGCTTACACTAGGCGGTCGAGAACTATTTTTGGTTAAGTCTTGAGCTGGATTTATTTGTTTTATTTAGAGCTCGTTTGGTTGTCAGGAAAGTAAAATTATCTGAGAAAATTTCTAAGAATGTGATTTTGAGGAAAATGAATACTACATATTATTTATCCCGTGTATGAAAGATAATAAGAAAGTTGTGAGGATTCTCATTTTAGAATTTATTAATTAAAATTAATCAAGTTTATTAAGATATATTAATAATATAATATTGTAGTCTAGGAGTATTCTTCACCCATTTTATGGTGAGAGATCTCAGTTCGATCATCATTCTCATTCTCTAATTAAAAAATAAATAAAAAATTAACAATTAAGAAAATATATAAACAGATAAAGATAAATTAATAATTAAGAATATATATATAAATAACAACAAACATACACAAACCATTGATTATTAAAAAAAATGCATTAATTTACAAAAGTAATTTGAACACAAATTGTTACCTGTGTCGAATTTTGTTGTTAATTCTACCACCAATTGCAAAAAAATACAATAAAAATTATGATAATCGAATTTTAGTATTTTTTTTTTCATTTTGTTTATTTTTTTTGTTGAAAGTTAAAACTTTATAATAAAAAATTAACAATAATCCACATTTTTTTTTCAAAATTTTAATTTTTTATTGAAAAAATAAAAAATAATTTTTTAGTAATAATTTATAATAATGATGAATGAATGAACAAATTGAATAACAAAATCGTCTAACACAAGATTCTTAGAGGCAAGTAAAGAATACCTACTACAATTAAGTATTCATAATCCAAAAAAGTTGTATTAGTTTCCTTATTTGAGGATTCTGCCAAAATTCCCAGAAATCGAACCAAACATAGAAATTTAAAAATAAGAAATAAGATTACTTTCTAAGGCCACATTCCTTGCCAACCAAACGAGGCCTTAAGGATTTTTTTTTAGCCCTAAGTTTCTCCTATACTACATATAAAGTCTCTAATAGTTTGAAAGATTAATTAAAATATAGAATTTACTGTAGTTTTACATAGTACCATTACAAGGCATAACATATCTATTTATTGAGCTGGATTTATGTGCAGTAAGTGCACCATCAGACATATTGATTGGGTCAACGTGTTGACCAGTCAATGCTGGAAAGCGCATGTTGACTAGTCAACGTCAAAATAAGTATCAATTCTAACACTAAAAAATATCACTTAAAAGTCCAAAAGTATCACATGTATCTTGAAAAAGTATAAGCAAGAAAATAAAAACCAAAAGCCTCGTCAAAATCAGTATCAACCGTGACACTAAAAAGTATCATTAAAAAAAGTATCACATGTATGTTTAAAAAGTATCACCAGTATCAACATTATTATTTTTCTGCGGATTGACTGGGTCAACGCGTGTTGATCAGGTCAAAGTATTGACCCACATTGACCGTCTGATATAACACTACATACAATTAGTGTATGGAAGTTTTTGCCTTATTGATTATTCTTGACATCACTCAAAGCATTACATACAAAATGTCCCAACTATGTGATGAGGGTAGATTTATACGAGAAAAGGGAAATAACAAATAACAATGTCGAATTCGACTTCCAATTGGAAACAAGGGATAAATAACGACTATCCTCACTTTATAATATCAAAATATTCATAATATTCAAGTCCCCCATCAACTACAAAGTAGCCAACTACTTATAAGCTATAAAGGACTCTTGAGAACTAACAACTATGAAAGTAGCCCTCTTTATCTGACTGTTATTTCAAACTTTCATAACTCCCAGAATACTAAGAGTCTGAACACGAGTAATACACTGATAGAAAGGTAATTGAACTAGCTTTCCAAAGAAACCGGCCGTTCATTATTTGGACGTTTCTAGAGATAGTTATGATAGAAACATTAAAGACTGCTAGTTTCAAAAAATGAGAATTTAGAAAATCTGCACTACATCATCCTCTCCAGATGGGAAAGAACTCGTCTATGAGTTCAGTTCATTCTTGCCATGATACAGAGTTAAATCTCGAACATTGAACGTAGAATGAGTATGTATATGCATCGGCAACTCAATCTTGTAGGCATTATCATTTATCACTTTTAACACCCGACAAGGACCAATCTTCTTCTCTTTGAGCTTATTATATGTACCAGTAGGAAATCTCTCTTTCTTCAAGTAAATCCAAACAAGATCGCCTTCTCTAAAAACTTGAATACGTCGACGACTATCTATCGCAGCTCTATACAACTTATTGCTTTCTTGGAGCTTCTTCTTCACCTCATTCTGAATTTTTGTTAATGATGTTGTAAAATCTTCAACTTTCTTGTTGTTTGATGGTACCTCAACAAGATCAAGATAGTGATTGAGAATCTTCCCATAAACAACCTCAAATGGACTTTTCCCAGTTGAATGATTAACCATTGAGTTATAAGCAAACTCTGCCCTTGGTAGAATAGTATCCCATTGCTTTGGCCTCTTAGAAGAAAGACTACGGAGCATATTACCCAACGTACGATTCACAACTTCAATTTGCCCATTTGTTTCAGGGTGATAGGCAGTACTATACAACAGTTTAGTGCCCAATTTCCTCCACAAACCTCTCCAAAAATGACTGAGAAACTTGGTATCACGATCAGATGTAATCGTCTTTGGAAATCCATGAAGCTTGACAACATCTCTAAAGTAGAGATCAGCAATGTATGAAGCATCCATCGTCTTCTTGCATGGGATAAAATGGGCCATTTTCAAAAATCGATCAACAACGACGAAAATGGAATCAAAACCTCTTTGTGTTCTTGGCAACCCAATAATGAAATCCATACTAATACCTTCCCAAGATGCTTCTGGGATAGGTAAAGGAGTATAAGCACCAGAATTTTGACTTTGGTCATTACAAGTTTGACACACACGACATCTCTTCATGAATCTCGCAACATCTCGATAAAGAGTAGTCTATTTATAGTACAAAATAAGACATAGCGTCTAAGATTGTTTGTTTTGCAAGGAAAATGTTTTTGACTGCCATCGCAAATAGAGACTGAGCTGCAACATGAACCTCACTCAACATGGAAGATCTCTACCGAGCAAAACAATGATGCACTAATTAACTTCCTTAAAGGCGAAGATGGAAAAATCATGTCATATTATTGATGGGATGCTCCTGACATTTTGGAGGCTCACGACGAAATGAAAAAAAAGAACGACTTGACTTCCGGACTGACGGTTGTCCCAACAAACCAACACGAGTCTTTGTCCCACGTGCTTACGCTCCCTGAGAAATCTGAGACTTCTCAGAGGATCACCCATCCCACCATTGCCCGAGGTCAAGCACGCTTAACTTTGGAGTTCTGGTGGAATGAGTGTCAGAAAAGAAGATGCACCTTGTGGTATGAGTAGCACTTACCAAATTCTTTTAGCTCTCATTGACTATACAGTCGATCACATTCCTGTATAATCTCAGAATCCCTCTCTTTCGGGTTGATTCAATTCATTCATGTGCTCCCTTCGCTTGGAAGCTAAGTCTTATAGAAGCCTCTATTTGTCGGTGCCGATACACCGACGATCACTCCATACTTCGGCCCCGAGCGTCACATAATGATATTTAAAAAATGATATGATTCAAAATGACACTAACTCTATTTTTTTACTTTTGATATCTTATGTTGAGATTTTGGTGAACTCAAAATTGGGGAAGAAAAGCCTTAAATACAACAACTATTTCTTTTTCTTTATAAAATTTTGATAAAAACGAAAAAAAGTCTTTATTAATGGTGTCTTTCTCATAGGATCCCTCTTTAGAGTATAAATAGTTGATTAATAGTCATTTGAAAAATTGAAATCAACACAACACAATATCTTAATAAATTTTCACATTAAACTTAAATATACAAAAAAAAAAACCCAACATAACTAAACACTAAAATGAATTTTACCTAGATAATGTTTAGTATGAGATTTCAGAATCTCACGCCAAGCTTCTTTCTCCCAAGAACTTAACACACGTACACACACATATTTTGAAGTTCCTTAATTAGTTTTTTTTTAAAATTTTGTTTGGGGCTCCTGGGTGACGGTCCACCTGGCCTAGCTCTGGGATCGACCCTGATTATTGAAGTCTATATAAGAAGACCATGTCATGCTTAATGAATGATGAAGTTGATATTTTTTGCTCACTCTCATAATATTTTAGCTGAGTTATCTATTCTGAGTCATAATTGTTTATATTTAGCTAGAGTCGTTATTTGTTTAGTTCAACATGTTGTTCTAGTTGCTAGTATTTTTCACGAGATAAACACTTAAAAGAAAACTTGGTTTTCTTTCTAACATAATTCCGGTAAAATTCTTAAGTGAGGATGAGTGTAGCTTGTTAGGTTAACTCATTTGTGAGGATCTCATAATTCAATTCATCAAAGAGATCGTGAGGTATGAAACGATGACAAAATTAAAGAATGCATGATTCCTTTTGTGTGAGCATCACATCTAGACTTCTAGAACTAAACAAGAACACATTATGCAGTTTAATATTGTACATATATACCAACTAAGTATTTCATCATATGTAGACCTTCAGAGTAAATTAAATTTTTATTTGAAAAAAATCCTCACATTGAGGTTCTTGAAAGAAGATAAATAAATCTACAATAATAATATTACAACAATACTATCTCAAAGCTCATCATTTTACCTATAGCATAGGAAAGCTAAATATTTTTCCAAGTATCACTAACTTTTGTAGTATATATAGGAGTACATTGTCATCAAAAACTACATGATTGTTACATAAATTGATTAGATAAAATAGAAGTTTTTTGGATTTATCCTCTAATATTATTTCAGACCATCATACGCAAAATTGCTTATAAAGAGAATAAGTGGAAACTTCGTTTAAATCCAAGATTGAATGGGGTAGTTACACTTGAAAGAATTTACTCCACTTATATGTGCCAATATGTCTGAGGAATCCTGATCATCTTCTTCTTTCACCACAACCTAAGAAAACCAAAGGAAAACATGGACTTACTTTTGTATATATGTTAATTACTAACAATTTTGCTCAAATATAAATATTGAACAATTTAATTTCTGTGTATATGTATATACCTTTCTTTTGTGATCATGGATAGAGTTTGAATAGAGGCCAACATCTTCATCCACATCGTCTTCATTGTTGTTGCCCATATTTTTGCCAATCTCTCCCAGTAGTTCATCATTCTTTGCGAACCTTCCTCTCACTCTAGGCCTACTGTCAGCAAGAGTTTTCCGGCAGGCATACTGCATACACGTATGTTGGAATTTATAATTAGATTATTAATTGTATTGCAAATTAATTCATACAGGTATATATATATATATATATGGTCACAGAAAGAATTAAGAAGAATGAAAATCAATGACCTTGATTTTCTTGCTAAAGTTTCTTTCATTCCTTTTCTTCATGTATCTATGGATCTTTCTTTTCCTTTCTTCAACAGAGAGTTTTCCCACCTTAAATGTGGGGTCTTCCAAGCTGGAGATCTCTGATGCTAGAGCTGAAGTAGTACTTGTAGTTGCTCCTCCATGATATAGATGTTGGCTTTCACTACTAAGTCCCTTAATTGATTAGGGGAAGAAGAAGAGAATAATATACAAGTGGTTAAACTAAATCAAAATAATTAACAAAAAACTCAGATTCATTAATTTAATTTCAATTAATATAACAATTAAAATATGTGCATGCGTGCGTGTGCGTCTCTGTATACTATATATACATATAGGTTATGCATGTATTAAATATACACCTGAAGGTCACTAGAGCAGTTGAAGACTCTCTGCATATTATCAGGGATGAAAAGTGCAGTATTATCCCCTTGAAATTCCAAATCAGTGCCCAACATCAAACCAGTACCAGTGAAAGCTCCTGAAGTTTCAGCAGAGAATGGTACATTCATACTACCTGCAGGAGGCAAATAAGGCACCATGATGGTGTCGATGAGAGAGCAAGCCGGTTGGGAAGATTTCAAACGCCCCATGTAAGACGACAGGCATTCCTCTTCATAAGATGACGAAAGTGACCACCGCTCATGACCATATTGATGAGCCGTGTGAAGTGATAATCCATTTGTTGTTTCCATGTCACCTAGGGGAAGTTGGTTGTTCAAGGAAGAGATGTCGAGTGCTTCTTGATTCATGTTATTGTTGTTGCTGCTAATATATTGATGATGATCATGGTGAAAGGATGGAGAAGTGCTGAAATCTATAGCTGCTGAAATGTCATTCTCTTCCGTAGGGTCATCGAAGATTATGGACATGTTGCTATTCGTGGCGGTGGCGGCGGCGGTGGTGACTGTGGGCGTCGACGGGCCGCCACCGCTAGAGGTTCCGGTGGCCGGCTTCAATGTTTCATTCTCTATGCTAGTGTTGTTGAAGTTATTCATTTCTGTTGTAATATTAGAGAGGTGTATTTGATAGGAAGAATGATTTTCATAGCTGCAGTTGGAGCTTGAGCCAACTTCAGAATTTTGCACTGTCTCTGGAAATAATTCGGACTCACAAAATTCCAATATATGATTTCCAAGGGGGCTGCTGATTTCCTCCTGTCAATAAAATATTAAAGCAATCAAACCATATATATATATATATATATATAAAATGCATGGGTCCTTTGTTAGTTATGCTAGATGATGATGTTCAAATTAAAGGGTAGTCTCTGAATTTTAAACCGATCCATACATCCATACGATTATTAATGTTTGAGCACACAAGTTTTTTCTGGTTGATCAAAGAACCAACACATAATTAACCAATTTGTGACTAAATGAAATAGAAGATTTTCATTAAGCATGACTGCCAAAACAAGAAAATGATTAAATCTATTTTTGTATCCAATCAGACACATGTAAATATAATAATGAGCAGTTTAGTAATATTCTAGCTCTTTGGATGATTTATGTGTATAGTGTAAATTATACTAAGCTTACCGGCCATCATTATGGGCTTCCACATTAATTCAACAGTCAAGTTCACATGAAAGTTAATAACAAAGGCGATAGAATAATTAAAAAGAAGAATATATAGGCACGATCTGTTACGTTTCTCTAATTTGTTATTTAAAAATTAAAAAAAAAGTTTCAAAATAATTAAACAATTTTTTAGTAATTTATGTAATTATGTATGTGTTTAAAAGTTTGAACTTTCTACGATTATATATGTACACCATACTTTTTGTGACAAGGAAAAAACTACATCTAATCGTAAGTATTTTTTACGTGTGCTTATGTATAATAGTTTGCAAACTACATGAAATTAGAAGTAAGTCGCATCAGGCAAACCATATACAACAAACTAAAACAATAAATCATTGGTGAGATTCAAACTTTTAATATTTGAGTCACATGCATGCATGCTCAATCCACCCCATCAACTATCCAAAAATAAAATATAAAATATAAGTATTCCCAATGAACCATATAGAAACTTATTGTTCTATGTGTTTAATTTTGTTTATACAATATTATTCCTTTATTCTTTATTGTTTTTTTTCCTTCTAATTCTAAGCACTATACTAATTATGATCGTATGTTAAAAAATGTCATTTTGTGCCGCATGCATTTATTGATAGTGTTGAAATGACATATATATATATATATATATATACATATATACAATTTTCAACAAATTAAAGGTTCTTATAAGGTAGAACAAGTAAACAAACAATACGATAGAATCATTTAAAAGGGCAAAAAAGAGAAAAGATAAAACAAGCAGAAGATGGATAGATCAAGGAAATGAAAATTTGAACAACTCTCTCTCTCTCTCTCTCTCTCTCTCTCTCTCTCTCTCTCTCTCTGTATGTGTGTGTGTGTGTTTGTGTGCTTGAACATCATATAAATCTTACATGCATATGCATGCATGTGTGAATACGTATATAAAACATGAACATGCATGTATATTACTATATTATAAAGAAAATGCCTAGATTCAATTAGATAATGCATGCATGCATGATGACAAAAACACAAGAAGCAAATAAAAATATATGTTGAGGAGGCAAAGGCAATTACAATGGAAAGTTGTTGATCTTGAGGATGAACCATGTCCTGCAACATTATTCTCTCCCCCAATTAAATTAAATTTAGAATAAATAACAAAATAAAAATACAAAAGAATGAGATCAGATATGATCGGCTTTCCTAACACGCCAAAAAGGAATACATGCTTACAACATTTTTCTCATGGCCACTTTGATTATTTCACAGATTGGAATGGAAGCAAAAACTTCAAAACAAGAAACTAAATTAATTAAAGGCCTCTTTTGTTTGTTTTTCCTATTGCATTTGGTCTTGCTATTTTGAGAGAAATTAAGAAATTAGAGAGAATTGAATGAAAAAAGGGTGGAAATTAATAAGAAATGTGCGGTGGGGGTTGAGTTTATTTTGTTAAAAGGTAAAACAAAAAGTTGGTTATATAGCTTGGATGGAGGGATAACCGTGCATTGGAGTCAAACCGATGCTACCGGTGGGCCACACTTTTATTTTTCCTTTTTAGATAAATCTTTTTTTATAGCAAATGTGAAAAAGACTCGAGAATCATTGTCGGGTTGGAGTTAATATCTCATTATTATTGTAATAATATTACTCGATCCATCACTAATTTGCGTGCCATCTACTTTTGTTCTTCGCATTGGGAAAAATACATTTTCTTTTTATATTCACTGTTGTTTTATTTTATAGATTTTCCGTATATATATGAGTAATAATATTATTACATCAAAATCTACTTTTGTCCCTTCCATTTTGACGAAATTCAAAGATACCCCTAACAAATAATAATAAAAAAATGTCCAAAATCAGTTTCAATTGTATTGAAAAAAATATTCTTTTTGGTACTCCTCTAACCTTATATATTTGACTATTTATCAGTTTTAATACCTTACATATCAACTGTGCTGAAATAGCATCCTTGTAATATATATTCTCTCATTTCAGTCTCGACTACAAACATGGCTTTTAGCGATGAAATCAATTCAATCCGCAGTTATTTCCACTACATCTCTCTCTTTTTTCTTTTTTTTTTTCAATTTCGAGTGAGTTATGATGTGTAATTCCGGATCAGATCCTCTATTGCAATTCCTATTCTATTTGGTGTTGCATAACTAGAATTTTTTTTTTTAATTTTTTTAAAAAAATATTAATATACCCTAACTAGGGATGAATGAACCTAAAGGGAAAATTTTAATTAAATAAAATCATAATAAATTAAAAATTAAAAATTAAAAAAATATTTTATTTTTTTTTAAATGAAGACTTGGAACAGAAAATGTAATAGGAAATGCAACAGATGATCTGATGTGGTGTAATTCCACCCTAAAATTTGTGGGAAAGGAATTGGGCTAAAACATGGATCAAAATCAAAGGAGTATACCCGAATCGCGATTCACAACCTCACTCACGATCTGGTCGATCCCGAGTGAACTATTTTTTTTTTTTTTTTAAAAAAAAGGGTAATATTTTATTAATTTTAGAAATATGAGTTATTTGAAAAAAAAATATAAATCTCAAAATATAATTTTGCTATAACTGTGACGACGAATCTATTGAAGAAATGGGATGGACGGACATCTGGACCGGTAGCATACGTGTCAAATGAAAGGGGCAGCAGTGACTGCCTGCGTTTTGCATGTCTGCCACGCACTCTTTAGAAGGTAGATTTCTCTCTCCTCTCCACCGCTGCGCCGTTTAATTTCCTATATCTAACTCGATCGATCTCTTATGTATTAATTAATTGTCTTGTACGTAGTACCTAAAAATAAAACACTCGTTCCAGAAGTAGCTAGATTGTTACTTTGCAATGGCAAAATCTTATGCTGGCGTTGGGGCTGACAGAAATGCTGCGCTGTCACAGGAGGCGGCGCTTGCTCCGGTGACTATGGAGCGACCGGTGCGGGCTGACTTGGAAACTTCCATCCCCAAGCCATGTGAGTTGCTTCATTGCTACATTAATTAATTCTTTTTGTATTTCATATTCATGAGCAGATTAGATATCTGTCCTTTCTGGATTTTGGCTTGAAAATATATATGATGCTGCATAATAGACTTCCAACTTTAGGTTAAGCTATACCCATACGTTGCGTTTTCATCTACCTGTGCATTTTTTCAACACGTTGTTTAAAATGGTGAACACCAACTTATTACAAAATGCAAAACTGGACGAGCACAAGTATAATTAGGTATGATGGCATCATTGCATTGAACCGAGCAAGGTTTGGTTTGACAGAGTAGGGCGATCAGCTCAAGCAGCACACGAAATGCATTAATTAAGAAAAGTTACATACATAGGATAAAATTCTCTAGTCCATATTCGATGTCCCACTGTTCTGTTCACTATCAAATTTAATATTTTAAATATGTCTATTAATTATAAAATAAAATTTATTATAGTATAACCGATCATAATTAACATTTATTGTTAAAGATTAAAATTTTAAAATATTATATACCCTGATTTTGAAATAATCAACTCTAATAATCAATTATGTTAACTAAAAATAAAAAATTATTATTAAAAAAGAAATAATAATCAATTATGTTAACTAAAAATAAAAAATAATTATTAAAAAGAAATATAAATCTTAATTGGAGGGAATGAATCCTAAATAATAATTATAAAAATAAATTAAACCAAAATAAATTGAAATTGAAGAAGAAAAAATGGATGAAAATCTAATAAAAATCAAAATGGACCCCTAGTGGCTAGTGAGATGGAAAAAGTGGGAAGCTGGATTTCATTTGCATAAATAGAGCTGGTTAAATAGTTGCTTATTTAAGATATTTTTATTGCTTATCCTGTGTATCTTAATACTAATAATTAGCATTAATACTAATAATTAGCACTAAATTATAATAAGATAAGCAATAAAAATAAAAATAAAAAATCAGCGCTAAAATACAATAAGATAATTAAGCAATAAAATTATAGTAACTAATTAAGCGTACATCTACACACAAAGCATCAGTGCACATTTGAATAAAAACGTACGTATATATACTCTATATTAGAAGATAACATACCTTTTCTAGTTTAGTTTGTGAAATGTTTCCAGAAATATATTTATATATTGTAGTCATGCACTTAGTAAACATGATCATTGAATACTGTGTGAGGTTGAATCTGACTTTTGTTATTTGGATATATTGAATTTGAGACATGGTGAGGGGATTGGTAGCCCCTGATATGGATCACCCTAACGGGACGGCTGGGCTTGCGCATCATAATTTGAGTGTGTTGCAGCAGCATTGTGCTTTCTTTGATCAAGATGATAACGGCATCATTTATCCATGGGAGACTTATTCTGGTATATATTCATGGCTTCTCTTTCTGGTTTTTGAGTTCCTTATATTCATTTTCAGTTCAGTGCACCCTACCAGTTGAGGGTCACACCAACCTCTTCGCTGAGTCATACTCTTTTGATTTTGCAGGTTTTCGACAGCTTGGATTCAATATGATTGCCTCCTTCATAATGGCTATTGTCATTAATTTGACGATGAGTTATCCAACACTTCCAGTAAGTTAATTTTCAGTATGGGCAACCTTAAAGGGTTAATTTCTTTTTTCTACTACAGTTGCACAATTCAAATTAAATGATGATTTATCTCTGCAAATTAATGTTCATTTAGCTAATTTGCTCAATTCCATTGATTGTTTTGTCTCGCATATATTTAAGTGAGATGGACTTGTGTGCAACGGTCACACATGGACTTATGTGCATGTGGGTCAGGCTCGCCTGAAACTTGGTCCAAACTAGTCATTTTTAAATATATATATATAAAAAAATGGCACGCGCATGCTTATATCATACTGATATTATCAAATTTATTTATCTAATTAAACATATACAAGTTGTGATATTATCAAAATAAATTTCCCAAAGATGTGACCTTGGTGTGGAAGATCCTAGCTAAGAAGTGGTGTTTTGCGTATTTAATTAGTTTTGCATGAATTTGTGATGGAAAGTGCAGGGCTGGATTCCTTCTCCTTTCCTCCCGATATACCTTTATAACATACACAAGGCGAAGCATGGGAGCTCTTCAAATACCTATGATAGAGAAGGAAGGTACGTACGTACTTCATATATACACTCATAGTGGATCAGAGTATTTATATATATGATATGATTAAGCATCATCAGTCATCACTAGCTAGTTAGCTAGTTGCTAATTAATTAATTAATTAATTTCAGGTACTCCCCTGTGAATTTTGAGAATGTATTTAGCAAGCATGCTCAAACATCTCCAGATAAGCTTACGTATGGCGAGTTGTGGAGCATGACTGAAGCCAACAGAGAAGCATTCGATATTTTTGGGTGGTAGGCGATCGACCTTCCTTTTCATTCGATATTCATGCATGTTCTTAGTTACAAGCTAATTAATTAAGGGCTAGCTGGGATATGATATGATGATTGCAGGGTGGCCAGCAAAATAGAGTGGACTATTCTCTACGTTCTAGCGAGGGACCAGGAGGGTTTCCTTTCCAAAGAGGCAATAAGGCGTTGCTACGACGGGAGTTTGTTCGACTACTGCGCCAAGCTGCAAATGGGTGCCCAGGGGAAGATGAAGTGATTTAGATCCATCCATCCATCCATGGTATATATATAGCCTATGTGCACATATATATAATTAGGTAGATGAATGATGATGGGAATTTGGGAGCTGTAATTAATAATGTTCAGACTTCATACAAATGCATGACATAAAAAGATCAATGTACGTAGTAGTGGGATCTCGCCATCTTTTTCTTTTGAGGAGCACTTGGCTAAATTCTAGCGGTGTATTCGGGGCCCACTATTTTTGGGGCTCTTTTTTTTTTTGTTAAGAAACAAAAGTTTCGTCCAGGAGAAAAAATCTATTGTGACACTTTAATTAATATATTGTGATATTTCGATTATTTATTATGACATTTAATTAATTATCTATTGTGACAGTTTGAAATTAAAATTATTTTATTGGTCGGTCAATAAAAAAATGAAAAAGAAAAAAAAAATGGCTACAAATAGTAAGGGGATGCATTGCACCCCTCACAGTAGAATTTACCGGTATTTGTGTACCTAAGGCGCAAATAGCTCGGGTGATTTGCAACTTGTACCCTCAAATTATTATTGATTTGCATTATGCACCCTAAAATGAAATTTTTGGCATTTCGCACTCTTAAAATATGAGTGTCTTTGCAAGTTGCATCCCAATCAAATTTAATGAACTATGATACTTCACTGCTTCAATTATCGAAGGGGAATTTTCATAATTTTGACTCATATCAGTTACTAGTAATATATTATGATAATAGCATTAATCGGATTGATGCCCGTTACTTTTAATTTCTATTTATTTATCTATTTGTTTTTTTCCTAACAATTAAATATAACTTAATTATTTATTTTCCCTTCAATAGCATATATTATCCTTATAAATTATTTGATTTACAAATACTTCAACGGAATATTATATTATATTTTTAATTAGTGTAGATAATGATTTTGAAAAGATACGTTACTTTCCCAAAAAAAAAACTATATAACTTAATATATTATAATAAAATTGCTATTATATTATCTTGTAATTGAATGTTTCCAATGAAAGCTAAAATCTAATAATTAATATTTATGTAGCAAGTAAGTAATTACTTGTTTATTTATAAAATAATATTTTTTTAAATTTTATACTATGTATAATTTTGTATAATTATGATTTTGAAAAGATACGATACTTTGTATTATTCTGAATTAATAAATTATTTTTTATGATAATAAAATAAAGCTATATTAAATAATATTAAATAATATATGTTGTCGAACAAAAACTTAATTATACAATAAGAAATACTAATGAAAATGAGTTAAAATAACTAAATTGCCCCTGTTATAATTAGATCAATCACTAAGATAATTCATTAAATTTGATTGGGGTGCAATTTGCAAATAAATACTTATTTCGATAATGCAAAATGCCGAAGTTTTCATTTTAGGGTGCATGATACAAATCAAGTGTAATTATGGGGTGCAAGTTGTCGATTGTCCCAAATAGCTACAAAACCAGCTGAAGCCTCGAACTTCCGGTTGAGATCATACTTGTCAAAAAAACTGAGCCTTCTTAAAGTGTTTTTTAAGGCTTTATAAGTGTTCGTCACCTCTCAATACACTTCGACTAGTTTGGAACCAACAATCTTCAATGCAAAACCCCATTTTAATGTGAATACACACGAGAAGAGCGTAACTTTAACACAAAATATTTTAATTCCAATCATGCACACCAAATACTACACAAAAAACAATATTTGATTCACACTTTTTTTTAATCGAAATTAATGCAAATTGAGAGCATTCTGGAAAGTATTCCGTTCACATTAAATTTATAATGCACTAAAAAATACCAAATTTTATGTTACACAAACTAAGGGTACGTGCGACTGTTTGCACTGCTAATTATACTCTTCGCACCATAAAAGAAATAAAGAAAAAATAAAATAATTGTAAAGTTACTTAAATACCCTTTATTACTTTTTTATATTATTAACTAAAAAAAATACAAAATAAAACCAATTAAAAATCATTTATTAAACATATTAAAAATCATTATTCATCAACTTCTAATAAAACCAATTAAATTTTATGTTACACAAATTTAAAGGTGGGAGGATTTGCACTACTAATTATACTCTTTGTGCCACAAAAGAAATAAAGAAAAAATAAAATAATTGTGAAGTTACTTCAATACCCTTTTATTACTTGTTTATACCACTAACTAAAAAAAATACAAAATAAAACCAATTTAAAATTATTTATTAAACATATTAAAAATCATTATTCATCAACTTCTAATAGTTTATTAGAAGTATTAGATGCTAGTACGTGTGTATTGATTGAAAATAATCTAGTTTAAAACGTGTTGTGGAGGTTTTTTTTTTGTCTAGAACGCAAATTCGTTCTAACTGGAAATTTCGAACATTTTGGACTGGTTTGAACTCCATTTTCGAACAACACTTAGGGAAAAAAGGAGTTAAAGGGCGTTCGAATATAAGTTTTCCACCATATTGGAGTGATTCAAACTCCAATTTTTGAAAATAGTGTTGTTTGGAAAATATTTTTGAACAAATGGGGGCCGTTCAAAAAATCAACTTTGAACATCCTTACACCTTGATTTTCTAAGTTATGTTCGGAAATAAAAGCTCGAACATTTCTTAGATGTTCAAAAAATTCAATTCGAACCGAACGTGCAAACTCACCACACCAACATGTTCCAAGCTCGATTATTTTCAATAAAAAAACACATACTAGCATCTAATATTTCTAATAACCGATCCTAGCATCTTAAACTACTATGAAACTTGAATTAAATAATAACCTAAAATAATTTTTTCTCTTGTTCCCGATTTTGAACATTTATTTACATCTTCTTCCCTTGGTTTTTCTTCTCATAGTTGGCAGTTTCTCTATTTTTCAAAATGATTTTTTTGTTTTTTTTAAATAAAATATAATATTTTAGAGTGAAGGTAGTAATATCAACACGTGTGATGCATTGAATAAAATTTGGGAGTTTCTGTTTGCACCCCTATATTTACTCTTTGCACCCCAAAATAAAAAAAGAAAAAATAAAATAGTTTTGAAGTTACTTAAATGCCCTTTGTTCAAAAAGAAAAAAATTAAGTGTGGTTCGAAAATGAAATTTCGAACTCATCGTGTTTGTTCGAAATTTTATTTTCAAACATACATAATTTTTAAAATAAGTCACGTTCGGAAATTAATTTTCGAACACACCATGTTTGTTCGAAATTGATTTTCGAACAAACATGGCATGTTCGAAAAATAATTTCCGAACGGACTCCATGAATTTTTTTTAAGTACCGTTCGAACACAAGACTTCGAACATATCCATTATGCTCGAACAGAAGACTTCGAACATATTCAGAATGTTCGAATACACAACTTCGAACGGAACGTGATTTTTTTTTTATGCTTTTAATTTTCAGATTTTATGTTTTTTTAAGTAAGGGCATTATAGTCAATTTTAGGGGTGCAAAAAGTAAAAAAAGGGTACATGGAGAAATTATGGTGCAAAGAGTAAATATGGGGTACAAACAGAAACTCCCTAAAATTTATATTACATTCAACAGACGGAATGCAAAGAGTAAAATAGGTGGTGCAAACAGCGATTGCCCAAATTTAATGAGAATTAGAATCAAATAGTGAGAAAATTGCACCAAAATGTCCAATATTCGAGATGCTACAAGAGTTTTTCAAAATGTTGCATTTACATATAAAATAAAAGGTGGACCTTTTGGGAGTAAGCTGGAGTCCTTCATTAGGCCTTTTTGTGAATTCGAATTTTATTACCAGCCTGTGTGAAATCGATTCACTTTGCGATTTTTGAGCAAATGGCGACTGAAAGCTGCGGCTGATGCACCACAACTTCGGGCGGAACGGCCGTCCGAAATTATCTCCTGAAAGAATTCTGGTGGTATGTATTGGTAAACCCTTTTAAAATATTTTTGCTTTGACTGATTAAAATTCATGCTGCATTTTGCAATTGTGATATTGTTTGTTTGCTAGTTTCGGTCCTTTTTTTTTTTTTTTGAGATATCGCTGCTCGTACACACCTTGTTAGTTGTTTATGGATTGCCCTATTCAAACCTGATTTTTTGTCGATACATAAAAGATAGCCTCTTTGTGCAATTTTTTTATGATCAAGAGTTGATTTTCTTAAGGCGTATTTTTTTGTTGATTTTCTATGGTTCATATATTATGTATGCATGGAGATGCAATCGATGAAGCTGGGGTGCATATCTGAAACTGTAACTGGGCCTTGGGGATGATGTTCCAGAGCTATGGCTAGGTTGCCTTGGGGGCCCATTTGAGGTCTATAAGCTTCCAGACATATAGAAAGTTGGAATCTATGTGCTACAATTACAATTAGAAATCACGATTCTTTAGCTGTTTAGCCAACATGATCAGTAAGGATGTGTCAGAGATATCGAATTGTTGTGTATCTTTACTTTATGGATTTGAACACATTATAGAGTCTAACACTACTTTAGCTCAGGTAGCTTGGTATTTCTCTATACACCAATTTTTAGTTTGTCAATTTGAAAATTGTTCACGTTCGTTCATGCATAAAAATAAAGTGGGGATCCTTAGATAATCAGTTTCAAGTTACTTTCTGTAATATAAAGTTATACTTATGTGAAACTGATGGTAATGAAATAGATTGTGAAGATCATTATTTCCTACTTTAAGAATAGACATAGAAATAATTGCTAAAATTTGAACGAAAAGAATGAATATATGGAAATGTAGTGTTGTAGTTGGTCAACAAGGGAAGTAAGAAGAATTGGAGACAATTTGGGAAAATTGTTGATTATTAAACAGAAGAAGACAAACATAGAAATTAGAGAAATGAAAAAAAAGTTATAGCAATTAATAAACAAAGTTCATTTTTAAGTTCGAATGACAATCACTTAATGTGTTCTAAACTTGATACAAATAGAAACTACAAAGTAAATACAATCATTTGATGTGTTCTTTGCTGAAAACAAATTCCACTTCTTATTGCTTTTGAACTTACTTTCAAGTTTCTATTGCTTTTAAATATATGGATAAAAAGAAATGAAAATTGGAGCCTACCTAAGGACATGGATAAAGTTTAGATTTCATGTACTGAAAGTCAAAATATGAAATGATCCATAAATTACATCATAGCCAAGCCCATATATAAAAGTCCATTTGGTGTCTTTTGCAATCAACTCGACAAATCTTCTGCTCGTAGGTATGAATGATCTACATCATTGTCCTCAAAATTAGTTTAGATCCAGGGGGCTCATGACTGATTACTTCGGCGGAGAGCATAGTTTTGGAGAAAACCCCCATTTTTATAAAATGACTTCATCTTCTAAGCTGTATTAAAAATGAACGTTAGTTTAGCACAGCGAGAATATTAAACTAT
Source organism: Perilla frutescens (assembly GCA_026008535.1). Classification (NCBI taxonomy): domain Eukaryota; kingdom Viridiplantae; phylum Streptophyta; class Magnoliopsida; order Lamiales; family Lamiaceae; genus Perilla; species Perilla frutescens. The sequence goes on along the minus strand of BRKX01000013.1, from coordinate 9,284,375 downwards.
CTATGTATTGTCAAAGTCTCAAAGAACATCGCATATATTGTGGTGTGGAAGTTATGAAGTATCAGAATTGTCTACAGATTGTATCCCACATAGTATCATAGTAATTTAACTTTTGGTGTTTGCTAGGGACATGAATTGGCTGATGGATGGAGAGTATTAATTATCAGTTACTTCTTTTTAATATAACTATTCTTAGGTAAAACTATGAATTTAATATAATCTAGATGGTAAATTTATCGGTTTATTTAGGTCAACATACTATATAAATTACTTCATTATTTTTACTGTGTGTCTGAAATTTATTTATTTTTAAATTAGCGCTGTTACGGCCGAGATGGATAGATTCTCAACTAATGAAAGGTACTCTGATGAAAAAATTGTTATGTGAAACCTAGTTTTATATTCGTGGGGACTTACTGTTTTTAAGTATTGTTTAGTATCGTACAATCTGAAAAACTATTGTATTTGGTTTATCTTATTGTATCTCTTTAGAATTTTGTCATGATCTATCTTTTGATATAGATAAGTTTTGAGTCTGAACACTAGTTAGTAGTACCAATACTTTGATTTGTGTTTTTCCAGATAATTATTTGGTTGATTCACTAAAAAGGTCGTTGAAGTTTTATCCAAATCTGGCATGCCCTTAAAAAATGTTATACTACTATATGCAAAAATCTCATAATGATACTATTTGGCTTGATTATTAAAATTATTTTAGACAGTCCAACATTCACTTAAAATCTTTAACAACTAAGCCAATATTGCTTATACTTTTCATTCACACAATATTTCCCCAATATGGCCAATTCAGTTTAATGCGTCTGTTTGTTTTGATTTTGAGGGTAAGATACAATGCCAGGACCTACTTCCAAAACTAAATATTTTTTTACTTTTTACTTTCTACTTTTTTTTAATCTTATTCTATTTTTGCTTTCATTTTCCCAAATATAAGAAACTTATTAGAAAAAAGTGACCCGTTTGCCACTTGAATATCACCGTTCTTTTGTAGCTCATAATTTTTTTTAATTGTTTGTTAAATTTTTTTAGGAGCAGATTGTTTGCTATTATGGTGAATTTATGTATGACTTAAATGACCAAATTTTTCGAAAGATGCGTTTATGATATTTTGGTAAGATATATATGAACCTTAATAAATCGTAATTCACCTCCCAAATACCAATAAGTGGATTTGCCGTTTGACTGGATGTGGCACATTGTATTCAATACGTCATTTATTCTAGCATCCTATAAAATGGTGCTCTCTTGTAGAAGATCTCGTCCCTTGGTCTCATCCATGTCTTCTCTTGCTCCTGCACTCAGTCTTAGGTAGCACAATTCTTTTCCATTCATCTTGTGATTTTCAACACTGTTTCATTAGATTGTTCGTTGTTTTCTTAGTTTTATCTGGTTTGCTATGGCATTGTCTTGGGATGAGTTGAGTGCTGATCATAAGATTGTCTTTTTACTTGAGAGTTTAGCGAATGAGCAACATCAGCAATCACCAATTGCCTGTCGTGTGTGTGACAAAATATTTTTGGACAACACAAGTCTCCTTGAACACTTTCTGTCTCATTTTAATCAAGATGGGACCCTTAAGGGAAGGCAACATGTTGAGAGCTCAGTGCGCAATTCTGTTGCACATGGAAACACAGAACCGTGTGCTTGGGGATCTGTTTCTCCAAATATGCCAAATCTATCCCTAGGTAATTACCTGATTCCACTGTCACAAAATTCTGAGAAACTTTGAGAGGCTACCTTGGCTTATAGGCCTCACTTGTACATCTTTTTCTTTTCTCTTCTTATTTAGGCCATGGGACATTAGCTGCACAGCCTCATCCGTCGTCAAACTTCCATGCAAGATTTGCCTCACACACTGCTGGACTACATCCCCGCCATCCCATAAGGCCAGGACCTGATTTCTTTACTCCAGATACAAACAAGCAATCAAACTTTGGTTTTCGTCCTTCAGATCCTGGTAATTCTACGTCACATCCTATTAACCAATCAAACTTCTTCTCATCCATAACATTTGGTACTTTTTCTTTACATTCCATTTCAGGTACTAGTGGTCTTGCTCGGGGCACAGGCAGATGTCATCCTCAAACCGCTAGGAGAAACACGGCGGAGGGTCATTGTTCTGGCTATACGAGGCCATACATCAAACAACTGGAGCGGCCTATTCAACAGACAATTGTTGTCCTTGATGATGTGGGTGGTAATAATAAACCTGATGAGATGGACTTGACTTTGAAGCTTTGATGAGTCTGATTTTATATTGCTAATGTTGAATTACCGAACAAATAAAAACATATCACATTTGTATTGAATGATTTTTAGTGTCTGTTTTAATGCTGCATTGTATTGAGTTATCCTTTAATGAGGAATCGACAGAACGATTTGATGGCCGCTGAATTGTGGGTCATATAATAAAACGATAGTTTATATGACAGTTTCAGTTTGGGTTTCTAAATGTAGGAAATATACCTACTTCTTATATACTCTACATATCGTGTGGTCCTGTATATGCCTCTCAGGCTATTCCCTTGCAGAGTAGGGTTGAGCAACACCCGAACTGCCATCGAAAACGACATTTAAATCGTTGGAAAAAAAAAAGGAGAGAGAACAAACATTTCCGAAAGATTATATTACCACGAAATTAGTTCATTCTCCAACTTAAGTACCCTCATTTATGAGAAAGAAACCTATCTACACTACACTCCTTTTCTCATGTCTTCAACTATAAGGTCACCAACAAAAAAAAAAAAAAAAATCAATCCATGCTACTCCGAAGGCAGAAAGTTTCAGATATGTATCCAAGCACCTATACAATGAGAAATCATCATTTACATAGAATTTCTGATATAGAATTGCATGTCATTGTCAGGGGGGTAGTTTTTTGCTCTTCCTCTGTACAGTTTTAGCTAGGTTTTCAGGTATATCTCGCTTTCTTTTGTTATTGCAGTTTTGGTTGTTCTCACCATTGTTGTTCCCTCCAGTGCTCGTTGAACTCTTCATCTGCGACTGTAATGTGTCTTTGACGAAAAATTTCAATTTCCACAAGGTGGATTCACTCTGCAGGGAGCACATCCAAAGTTGGAAGTATTTTTAGTTAGTTTAAGATCTTTAGACCGTGTAATAAGGATGTAAAGAAGAGAATCGTGCAAGATGTTTGAAAACCTGAGCATCAATGTCAACTTCCACAGTTTCTCCTGCTGCTTGGAACCTGGGGTCGTTCTGGGCAATTATTTCTAAGGCCTTATTGATGTCCTCGGGAGATAGACGGGTGATAGCACTCCCAAGTCGTTTCTTCTCTTCTGTCGTCATCTTTCTGAAACAGAAAAGGCATCAAATATTATAAACCCAACATGATTCAAGTATTACTATCTCAAGGATTTCCCAATCACACTACCATATAAATTTTGGCAAATTTATCCAAGATGACTACAAATGGATTGCAATCGGAAGTGTTATTCGTTATCTGAGTATCAAAATTTACATTTACAAGCAGTCAATAATGTTTATGGACAGAGTGAACATATGTGGAGAAGTTGAACCTGGTAGCTTTCTCCAATTCTTAAATAAATATTTTCAAAATAAGAAATATGGAAATAAGAAAATGGTTGAGGAAACCAAAGCCCTACAAAATGTTTGAATTCAGGTCCAAACAAATAAAAGATCGATAATATAATTTATAGGCACAATAAAGCATCAACAACGTACACATGCCCAGCTCTAATAATAAAAAACACTAATTTTCTCCCAAGCCTCTATGCCCCAGCTTTTTCGTTAGTACCTTTTCTCACTACAGTTTTACCAACATCTTGGGATTTCTTCAGCATCTCCCTAGTCTTGATTCCAGAACCACCCTTTTCCCGGTTTCTGGTCCAGTATATTTTCTTTTCCCACCATGACCGCATTCATCTAAATATTTTACGACATTGATTATTTTCAGCATTAAAAAAAATTGCTCACCCACATCAGTGATCATAACTAACCCCCAACAGTAACAGACTGGCTGGTCTGGCATCCAAGTTGCAACTGGTCATTAGGCCAGCCACATGAAAGAGTCGTCTGCTCTTGAAAATATCACATCTATGAATGGTCACTATCACGCGGTACTAGGCGGTGAAGAACGCAAGTAAAGCTGGAGCTTTTTCCAGCAGTAAGGTCTTGGGTTAAATCCCGCAAGTAAATAAAACCCTCATGTTCAGTTGCTTTCATCAAATTTGAAACCCTGCATAGACTCCAGAGGAAGGTAATATGTCCATGCCCCTTAGGCCCTGGGGGACACAGACACAATGGCCATGATCACGGATCATGATCCTTTGAGGATGAGCTAACTCTAATATAGGTCATAATGAACCGAATGGCTTCCATCAAATTGTCTTGAATTCTTTTATGTGTGCTTACACAGTTTTTCTCTTGTTCTCCCACAATTATGGCGTGGTTGCTTTTTTTCTTCTTTTTTTTATGAGAAGGATGATGTGGTTTCTAGGTTAAGACTTAAGAGGAGAAAGTGAGAATATGGAAGCCCAGGTCTCGAGAGGATGAGAACAGAAGGAAGACCTAAACAAATTTAAAGAAGAATTGAAAAGGAATGGAAAAAATAGTGAGATGAATGGAGAAGAAACTGGGGGTCATTGGGGCTAGTGGCATAGAACTAATGATTGAGGTTGGGTAACTGGAAGTAGCAGACATAATGCCTATATAACTAAATAACCCAAATAAATGAAAAACCTTATATTTCATCACCATATTACAATGTCACAAAGACGCAAACACAACCTGGCAGTGAATATATCACAAACTATGCCAAAGAAAGTCCAGATATCATTGATAACTGAAATACAAAAAATTGTGAGATGGCCTTGTGGACTAAAATCTGTAAGATGGAAAATTCGTCCACGTAATACTTTCCCAACAAAATATGCTTGTGTATTGCTTTGTGAATGTATTACTTCTTATATAGTTATATTCAATAGTATTACGTGAATTTCCCATCATATGGATTTTAGTAAGTGAGACAGCCTCATAAGGGACCTATTATACCTGCAATAGTTCTAGCGTGTGTAGATTTACACTGAAAGGTACTGTAATTGTTCATAATGATTGAAAGCGAGGCACCAAAGAGTACAGAGGCAAGGTTTTAAAACAAGTTTTTAGCCTCGAGGCGTTTTCCCATAGTACAGCGAGACGTAAGCCTCAACAATAAGAAGAAAATTACCAAATTTTAAGCATTTTTATTATTTTATACTGAATTTTAAGAATTTTCTATTATTTAATTGGTTGGCTCTAGTTTCTTTAATATATATAAAAATATAGCCCAATAACTATAAGTTGGTTGACAATAATGGTTGAAAATGGGATTAATAAAGGAAAATAGGGCCAATATATTTGCTCTATTCACACCTGCCTCACAAGTCACAACTTCATTGGATTTTAGGGTTTTTCATGTCTCTCTATCCTCTTCAGCCTCAAGGCAGTTTTAGATTTTCTTTCATCTCTCTCTCGTTTACTCCTCTTCAGCCGCTGTTTTTTTTTCTTAAGAGTTCAAAAAATCAAAAACAGCCAAAAAAATAAATAAATAGAAAACACGGCCATAGAAAGATATATATATATATAAAAAAAAAGAGTTCCTAAGAAATCAATCAAGAATTTCAACATGTTACACAGGACAAACCTGCATTTTTTAAGTACCAAATCCTTGAGTTCCTCAAGATGCGTGTCAACCTCATCCAGCTGAAATAGTTAATAATTCTTTCAGCACATCCACAAGGATCTCTTATGTAGAATAAAAAACAGAGGCAAGGCAAAAATACAACAAAACTGGAATTAACAATAAGATTAATTTTCCTACATTGCTTCTCTTCGTTTGGGAGATGGGGTTCATTTATCAAAGTATACGAGTCTTTTTTCACTTACATCAAGACTTAAATCTCTGGACATTTTGGCATAAGCAACCTCTTGTGCGAGCTGCATATCTAATTGCATGTCGGCTTCTTCTTCTTTCCGCCTTTCTTCCTTTAAATAAACCAATTTATATGTCAAATGTTAATTTTAAAAAAGCTACTGTATTCTTTATTGTCACTTGTCAATATAAAGGCATTTATAGATCAAAGAAGGAAAGAGTGCTACTTTTATCAATCATAGATGCATAGATATTACTTAGGAACATTTCAAAAAACATATCATTACCTCTTCATCGACTTTTGGCAGAAGTTGCAACCATTTTGTCTCAAATTTATCCAACAAAGTTTTGGCCATAACATGGACATCATCTCTTTCTTTGTTATATTTCATGGCATTCTTGAATATCAGTCTCACATCAGCGCACATTTCTCGAACATTTTTATACCCACTACCATCTGTCGCCTCCATTTTGCATTTGACAGTACTGAAATCCATGGGTTTCTCAATAACCTAGAATTCATTTGTTAAAAGTTTGTACAAACATAAGTTGAAATACAAATAACCTCAAATATATATATATATATATATATATATATTGAAATCAGAAGACTGAAGGGGACGTGAAACTGCTTTGTGACTGAAGAGGCTAAAACAAGGGATGAACCAAAAATATGCTGAACAAATGCTCCCATGTATCATTCTTCACACTTCACACAAATTAAGTCATGAGCATTGAACACATCAATCAACAGTAACAACATAAAAAAATTGAGCTTTACCTCATAGTAGTCATGCAAACCAAGACCTACTACATCCACAGGCTGCATAAATGGTCCCGCCCACTTGTGTTGAGTTAACTGAAATTGCAAAACCCAGCAACAGTAACTATAGAAGCAAATTACAAATGGGAAACAGTCTCAGCGCACTGGGAACTACAAAGTACTGACATCATGAAACAGCTCCTAAGACAATACTATTTATGTTCCTGTAACTACAGTGATAGATGATGCAACAGCCCTCCTATGAGGCTTCTCTAGCATTATACAAACTACAACAAAAGGACTTCGCTCACCAAAAATGTTGTTTTTATTTCATTTTAAGCTTGAGTTCTTCCATCACATTATTTTGTAAGTTCATAAGCATGTTCCCTAACTTCCAGAGTATCAATGTAAGTGATCCACTTTTAAAGATTTCAAAACAAACAAGAAGAGAAAGAGCTCAGCTTATATTAATATCCATCTAAAAGCTAACAGGCAGGGAAAGAGTAGAAGCTGTAAGCAGTGCAGCAAATAATCTGGTCCAAGACCATAAAAACTCAAGATGAAAGTAAAAGAACCATTAGGGATACCTGACGCCATATCGTTCCAAATTGGCGCATAAGATCTTGCATTCTCAGAGCAGCCGCAGCTTCCCTATTAGCCGCATCTTGCTGCCTCTTCTTAAAGCTGCTCCCAAGGAACTTGTCCTTTTCCTTGTCCTTCACTACACAACCACCTTTTGGAGTGATCGGATGCTTTGTATTAGAACTGGAGTAAAATTGTTCAACCAAATTGAGTTTTTGCTCAAGCTGCAAGTGCACAGATTCGAACATTATTACATAGAAAGCTGTCAAAACCTTCTTTTGGTGTCAGAAATTCACTTCCCGATTCGACATAAATAAATAAATAACACAAAATTAGAATTACTAAGAACAATGTTAGAGATATCAAAAACATCCATTTCTTCGACAATGCATATAGTGAAAAAATAACCTATGCTAGACCACTTGATAAACCTATTAAAATCTATATAATTCGGCTTACTGTAATAAGTTCTGGATTACTACACAAATAATCATCATATTTTTCTTCTCAAAAAATTTAATGCTTCCACACCCATTTTTCAGATATCCCAACAGGCAACAGCGTATTTCCTAAAATGAAATATTCTTTCCCATGAAATCTTTCACCTCGAAATTGTAAAGGCATAAAAACTTCACCTCAAAATTCAATGCTCATTCAGAATTTGAAATTCACATTGCGACATGGACAGAACAACGCCACAAATAACCGGTCACAAGCAATTCCAACACACGCAACCAAAAAGAACATAAAAAAATTTACACGAAAAACTACAGGGTAATTAAAATTAGAAAAAGCACAAAAAAAAAAAAAAAAAATTGCACCTGGTCAACTTTTATAAACATTTCCTCCACGCTTTCATTCAAGCTCTCCACTTGAGACATATCTCTAACGGTTTCTTTCGGCGCAACGACAGCCACGTCAAGAACCGAACCAATCTTTGTCTCCATCACCTTTCAACAATCAAGAACCAAAATTAAACATTTTCTCACTCAGGATAAAAGAGAAGAAAAGAAAGATACAACTTATACAGAAAGTAAAAGGGTTTAGCCCATCTTTTCCCCCAAACCCACAATCAAAAAACCTAACTTTTTTAAGGAAAACGAGAATGAGCACTGCACTAATCTATTTAAATTAAACACTGAGTTAGAACGAATGAAATAAGAAATCTTTTTTCGTGAAGAACCAAAACAACAGAAGCCCCAGATAGGATTTAAATTCTTGAACAAACTACATGAACAAGAAATAAAAGTTTCCCTTGTTACCTGAGTTTTAGCAGATTGAAGAAGTAGATACAAAAACCCCAAGCAAGTTTGTTAAAAAAGGGTGCGCTTCTTCAACTTGTACCTTCTGCCCTTGTACTTTTTCAGCACGTGATTGCCAGCCTTTAAGTAATACCAACAATATTAATACAGGTATATTTCCCTCAAAAAAATAAAATAAAAAATATAGGTATATTTGATAAAAGAATACTAGTAGCATCCCATTCTTATAATAATAATAATAATAATAATAATAATAATAATAAGGGGCACACTCCTGTTAGACGTCTAACAGATCCTTTTTCGTTACACGGATATTATTTAATACAATAAAATGGTTCCCTCCTTTTTCCTTTTTTTTTTATTTTCTTTAATGATCTCCCCTTCCCTTTTTTTATATTCAATTTTTTATTTCTTTTTTTTTCTTTTCCAGAAATTAAAGTTTTTCCTTTTTTTTTTCTTTTTATTTTTTTGCTTTTCCAGAACATGAGTTCTCTCTCTCTCCCTCTCTCTTTTTTTTTTTCTCTTTCAGAAATGTGTTTTAGTGTTATCTTTTCTTTTTTCTCTTCTTCTTTCCAGAAACGTGTTTTACTGCTATCTCTTTTTTTTTCTTCTTCTTTGGCAGTTTTCTTTCTTTTTTTGTGTTTTTTTATAATGATTTTGTTAATGATACTTCATCCATATGATATTTCACATCACAATTAATGATACTTCACCAGATAAAAGTTATATTTTCATTAAAATGAAAATTACTGATGATTAAGCATTAATTATTAAATTAACAACAGAGAAGTATCATTAATTATGAAGCATCACTAATATAATGAGTATTTAGTACTTACTATCATGTTTAATTTTTGAACTGTAACATTTTCTTTTATGTAGCTAATGATTCAATTTTTGAATTGTGCAATATGTTTGAACTGATACTTTTCTTTCTAATTAGTGATACTTTCTTCTGCAATTAGTGATACTTTTCTTCTAATTAGTGATACTTTTTCTCCGATTAGTGATACTTTTCTTCTAATTAGTGATACTTTCTTCTGCAATTAGTGATACTTTTCTTCTAATTAGTGATACTTTCTTCTGCAATTAGTGATACTTTTCTTCAATTAGTGATACTTTCTTCTGCAATTAGTGATATTTTTTTCCATAGTAATGAGACTCCACTTCACCCCATAAATAATGATACTCATATGTGAGTTAATAATACTTCACCTCATAAATAATGATATTTTGGTTAATGTTATACCCCACTCATAGTTAATGATACTTTACCTTAAAATTAATGATACTTCTTTTTTGGCTCAATAATTAGTCAACTGCCAGGAAAAAATATATATATTTTTTTAAAAATAAATGTATACCCTGAGAAGACTATATTATGATTATTTAAAAAAATAAAAAGAAACGAAAGCAAAAAAAAAGAAACGGAAGTGGAAAGCAAAAAAAAAATGAAAAAAGGGCAAAAAGGCCCAACAGCAGCCCAGTCGCCATAGCAACAGTTTTTTTTAAAAAAAGTTGTCAGGCGACGCGTGAAGTGGGCGTGTGTATTGCACGCGCCTGGCGTAGAAATGGGCGGGTGAACAGGTTTTGGGGCGGATTTGGGTATTATTTGACCCGTCTAACATAAGAGATCCGTTAAACGGTCTGATACAAGTTTTTATCTAATAATAATAGAGAGTAGCACCGAAGCACCGAGCGGATATTGCTGTCAAAATTGGCCCAACTCTAACTACTTTAGTTTAGGATTGAGTTGGGCTCAGGAAATAGAAATTAAAAAAAAAAGGTACTCCTTGTTTTTCATTTTATATCTTCATATTAAATAAAAATAAGAGAAATTTCAAACATAGTACCTGTTTTTAATCTTCACAACTACCACTATTTTATAAACTATAAAAATAAATATGATAATATTTTGATATTTTCTATACGATTGCCACCAACACTAATAACCCAATCATATGTAGCCCCCAAACATTGAAGCCCATACCCCTTTTCTATAATTTTAAAAAAGAAAATACAGTCCCCTTGGGGATGGCCTAGTGGTGGAGTGGTGATATCTTGAGGCCAAAGGTCTCAAGTTCGAATTTTGGCCTCAAGATATCACCACTCCACCACCACTAGGTGTGAGTTCTATTTAATTATTTTTTTTACCACATCATCGCTGTAGTTAGAAATTCATTTTGAAATTCTATATTATAAATTTAGAAGTTAATACCACCTGATATAGAGATATGAATCGATCATGTGCCAATTGTCAAATGTCTTCTGGGTTGAGAATTGAAGGAGTTACTTTTCAACAGTAAACTACTATAAGAAAAACAAACATCTTGCTAGTATGATGATATAAACTTATTCTACATCATACATGAAATGAATATGTGTAATTCATTTAATTTATTGTAATAACATGTTATATAAATCATGGCTTGGTAGTAGAAGATATTTATTCACTTAATGGTCTCAGAATGAAAATACACATGAATCTAAAAAAAATCAATTTAATCTCACTGTATCGTGTTCATGGAAGTGAAAGCAAATGTAGGTTCTAGTTAGTTAGAAAAAGCGATGAGGATAAAAGGGGCTATGATTTTATGTCTTTTTTTTTTCTATTTTCATGAGACGCATTGATGAAAAATGGTAAGGGGTTTTGACTTTAGGTGTTGGAGGCTAATATATAAAACATCTTATCGTACTGTATTTATATTTTTATAAAATAATGGGAGTTGTAAAAAGTAAAACTGAGAACGTGTTTAGAATTTCATTAAAAACAAAAATAATATCTGAATATATTGTTTTACCCTTAATTGTAGTCCCAACTAATTAAAGCTTCGGTTAACAAAAAAATTCGGCCCCTTATATGCATAGCCCCCATTCTTATCGGATAAAATCATCTATTTCAATTTGGTGTTCCATCTCATATTTTAACCATTGAATGTGTGCCATGTAACATCAAATTAGAAGAGAGGATCTCATCCGCTTTCTTATGCTTCTTCATTAAAAAAAAGATTGGTGACAAAATATAGAAAGAAAATTGAGTTCTTCATTAATGGATCTGGAGGCACAATCTTATGTCAATAAATATTAGGGTATTTCTATTTGCAATACTAATTTCATCTTTCCACTTGACCCACTTTCTAAACTTGACATTTTACTGTTCACACCAAATAATGTGACATAAGGTATCTCCAGTGGGGAGGTAGCAATCTGATGTGATGTGGCGAAAAACTATACGTTACATACGAGTAAAATTTGCATTGTAATAATCAGGTAACATTCATATAAATTGTATCCGGTAGCTTTATTGCTATATGATAGCAATTGAAAATGCTGTAAAATGGCACACTCTCAGAAATTGGACGTGTAATGCACGACAGAAGAATGAGTCCGGCGTGCAGCCCACTTGCTTGGGAAAAAAGTGGGTGATGTGGCCCCACACCTGCCACTGTCTCATCCTGTCTTTCTACCATTTCCACTTCTTTTCTTTCTTTTTTCTCTCTCCTTTTTTGTTTTCTCTTTTTTTTTCTTTTACCATCGCCATCTGCTTCTTTTCTTATTCTGTTTTTTTGATAAATAAATTAGCATATGATCATAATAAAATAAATACATATATTTATTGAATGATTTATACGAATAAAAAAGAAAGATAATTTATTGTTTCTTTTTTGGATTTTTTTTACCCTTTCCTTTTTTTATATTTTCAAATGCTAAAGATCTTGTGAAATAATTCATATTTCAAATTCAATAAATTGACAATCTAATTTTTATAAAATTTATTATTAAATATATTAATATTTCAAATGAATATAAAATAAATTTATTAAAAAAATATTATCATATTAAATTAAATAAATTTATTAATGCATTAATTTTATCTATATCATAAAAAATATCCATTACAATAAATTAAAAATGAAAATTAGGTACAACAGTGATTTCAATTCATGTTCCGGAACTTTTTTTGTGTTTAAATAAATTAAATTTTCAAATTAGTATTCAAAATAAATTTACTAAAAAAATTACCATATTAAATTAAATTAGTATACATAATGAAAATCATAAATAAATTTTTAATAAATTCATAATATGTAAATAAAATGAGTGATGTAATGGTGGGACTCTCAAAAAGTAACAATTGTACCTAGATGCATTGGGATTTGAGAGAGTTTGGGTAGCAATTTAATGAATTTAGCAACTTTTGATGTGGCAGTGATATGACAACTATTTGTACCTAAAAAATGATACATGCATTGGAGATGCCCTTAGGACATTAAATGTTTTAAATGTCAAATATGATTAACGTACCCCAATAATATAATCTTTACATACCATAGATAATATTGACAATAATAAACATGTTGTCGCTATCATGACACAAATAACACTTATTAATACAACTATGTTTTTTAAAATGTGATGGACTATATATATATATATGTATATATATATATATGTATGTATACATTAATGGAAAAAAATTCTAACATCATATTCTAATTATGCTAATATGATTATAAATTTTTCCAAAAAACCACAACACTAACACGCTAAAAATGAGTAGGGTAAACTTGAAGTCAAATGTCTCAAGTTCGAATCTCATATCACAACTGATTTTTTAAGTGGTCCCCCTCTTGTTACTCTCGGACATTAAAAAAAAAAAAGTTGTAATGAATTATTTATCAATAACCCATCACTTACCTAGCTAAATGATTCATGCAACGAATCAAGTTGATGTTTTATTAAGAATCGTACAAAAACAAAACAAAACAAAAAATATCGCATCTTCTGAATGATTATAACTAAATACCAACAAATTGTAGTTGCTAAAATGAATATTCATACATGTTAACATTATACTCATATGTTAAATTGAACGTAAACGAATCAAACCATCTCAACTGCCATCATAAACTACGAAACAAAAAAAATTAACACAAAAACTACAAAACAAAAAATTACAGCATAAACTACGTACTAAACAAAAAATTAAAATTGCATCTTGTTATACCAGCCTCATAGAACATCATACAACTATGAACTGAATTTTAGAAACAACGAAATTAAACAAAAATAATAAACAAATGAAACTAACCTGAATTTTCCCGAGCATATGAACTGAAAAACTCCAATTTGATGAGCAAGGGAAAAGAAACTCACAGTTTATGATTTATTAAGAAACTTCAAGTTTCAGATAAGCCACCAATATTTCAAATTAGGAATGTAACGGGGCGGGGCGAGGTTGGAATTGCTCCCCCATCCCCATACTCGCCTCCTAAATTGATCCCATACTCGTTTAAATATGGGTGAATGCATGATGGGGATCGGATTATCCGGTGGGGGAAGGGTACCCATTGGGTACCCGTTATATATTGTTTATTTTTAAAAATTAAAAAATCAAGTATGAAAATTTATATTTATTAAATATATAATTTAAAATATATAATTTTTATTTTTAAAGCTTGAAAAATCAAGTATTAAAGTTTTAAGCATAAATTATAATTTTTAAATTTATATTTATTAAATATATAATTATGAATTATATTAAATTGGGGCGGGTTCGGGTTGAGTATCTATTCCCCCACCCCGCCCGAATCCGACCTAGGTATTAAAATTTATACTCGCTCCCGTCCCAACCCGATTTTTTATCCTTAAATCGATCCCATTAGGGACGGGTACCCGCGGGGTCTACCCAAACCACGGAAAAATTGACATCCCTATTTCAAATAAGATATATTCACAGTTATGATATGTACACCAATTAGATAGATGAGGGAGAATAAATGAAACAATTAAACTAAACTATTAGGCCCCGTTTGGTTGACACGGAATCTGACTTGGTAAAGTAATCTAATTTCCTATTTTAACAGTACTGTGATTGGTTCTTTTTATGTAATATGGAAAAGAATCACATTCCTCAAAATAAGGAAAATTGTGCAACTTTCCTTGATTGTGAATACCTACTCTAAGTAGGTATTCTTTTTCCTTATTTTTGGGAATCTGGTGTTAAATGAATTCATTGTTTGATTTTATTACTGTGAATACCTACTCTAAGTAGGTATTCTTTTTCCTTATTTTTGGGAATCTGGTGTTAAATGAATTCATTGTTCAATTTCATCATTTATTATTATTATTATTATTATTATTATTATTATTATTATTATTATTATTATTATTATTATTATTATTATTATTATTATTATTATTGTGAATACCTACTCTAAGTATGTATTCTTTTTCCTTATTTTTGGGAATCTGGTGTTAAATAATTTCATTCTTCGATTTCATCATTTATTGTTATTGTTATTGTTATTGTTATTATTATTATTATTATTATTATTATTATTATTATTATTATTATTATTATTATTATGTTTGCATTCGTATTTTTTAACTAAAACTAAAAAAATGGTTTTTTTTTTTTAAATTGAAAAAATAAAATTTATTATTATCTTTTTTATTATTAATACTAAGTTTGGAGTAAAAAATTTCAATAAAAAATGAGTAAAATAAATAAATAAAAGAAAAAATAGAAAATTTTATAAATGAAAAAAGAAATTCAAAAATGTGATACATTGAAGAAATTACGACCAAAATTCGACTATTTTATCAATCATTTTTTTGGCATTTCTATGAAAATTCCAATAATATCATTTTTGAAACAACGTTGCGGACTAAACGACGATCATACCATTGTCAATATAGATAATTTTGACTTTCTATTCAATAAAAAAATATTTATATAGATAATTTTGATTTCCAATTCAATAAAAAGTATTTGGATGACCAATACAATATTTACCTTAATTGATTATTTTTTAGTCATATCATTTTATTTAAATTGAAATAAAATGTTGCATTCAATATCTATAGTACTAATGAAAATTGAAAAATTACACATTATATGGTTCATAATTTAAAATTATAAATATTGGTAGTATGAAGATACAAACATACGGTATATATTTTAGATATTTACTTATCTACTTTTGTTTAAATTTAATCCAATAATAAAAAGAGAATCATTACAATTTCCTTGTTGTGTTCCAAATACAGAATAAAGATTCTAGTAGTAATCATTTTCCTCAGAATCACATTCCCAAAAATCATATTTCCAAAAAACTTCACTTTCCTGTCAACCAAACGTGCCCTTAGGGATTTCATGCACAAGATTTACCAACCTACCCTTCACTAACATATAATTAGAATATTTGCAAATAAAGCCCATTTATTTCGAATCAGTATTAACCATCTAAATTAACTTAATTAATTGATATTAATCCCTAGTTTACACATGGAATTGAGCCTCCATTTGAACTCTTCCATATATATATATAGGAGTTGATTCAAATAAAAACTTATTTTGGTGTGAAAACTGCGGACTGTGCTTCTTTATTGTATTTTTAGTGCTTCTAATTTATGTATTTTGATGCTAATTTTTTTAATGCTTTCCTTATTGTGTTTTGGTGCTAGATGTTTTTAGCACCAAAATACAGTAAGAAAAACACTAAAAATACACTAAACAAGCACAGTCCGCACGTTTTCACACCAAGATAAGTTTTTATTATAACCAACCCCTATATAGTCTATATCTATATATATAATCTAGTCTATATCGATATCTATATATCTTATCTTATCTTATTATATTTAAAAGTAAGATAGTATACCTAAAAAAGAAAGTTATTTTTTCCCGCCCAAAATGACCTTTCCATAATTAGAAATATATGAGTTATTAGTTAATTAATATCCTATTACATATTTAGTTAGTTAAATACATAGTGATTGATATATTATCAATTAATTAATGCATTTAATTAATTTAATTTAGTCAACAATCAAATAATATTAATAAAGCATATCATACGTTAATATTATTATAAAAGTCTTAACGTAATAATTGCATATGTTACACAATTGAAGATTGCGTGTTCATTCCCTACAAAAATGAAAAAAATATTTTAAATATGTATTAATTTTTTTTAAAATAGTTAATTAAATATATTAAACAAATCTACATCATAACTAAATTAATCCATATCTAAAAACTTACACTATTGTTGTGCAAAACAAACTATAAATTATGAAGCGGAACAATGGTCATTCCATCTTTCTCGATCTTTCAAGTGACATCAACTATAATAATTTTTTTATTAATTTAGTATTAAATATTAAATTTATTTTAAATTTATAGAATTTAAATATTTTAACTTAACATTTTGAATTAAATATATTACAAAATTCAAGTAAGATATTTTAAATATATTAATTTGACTTTTTAAATTTTTTATGTTAATTATTTAAAAAAATCAATATCCACATACAAAATTTTAAATTAAATATATTTAAAAAATTTAAAATTTTGAAGCCAAAATTTTTAAGTTATCAATTTTAAATATATTTTAATAGTTAAACTTATATATTTTAATTGTTAAATTATAATAAATCCACAATGAAGTCATATTATTTAAAAGTTTAAATTTTGAATTAAACATATCTATTGATCTGATCAAATTAATGATAAATGTTTTTAGAATTTTGAAGTTAACATACATATCTAACTTATCAAATTTAAATTTATCTAATTTGTGAAAAAACTTTCATCCCACATTAGAAATTGAGATCAAGTATAATATTTTATATTTGATTTTATCAATATAATATTAAATATATTTTAAAATTAATATATATAATTTAAATCTTTGAAAATTAAATTTTTGAATAAAATGTGTTAAAAAGTTTGAATAAAATATTTTAAATATACTAATTTAAAATATTTTTATTTTTAAAATTTAATTAAATATGATTAAAAATTCAAAATCTGCATCACATATCTTTTAATTAGTTCAAATCCTTCAAGACAGTATATACTTGACTTTTTAATAAAAAATATATATATATATTTTTGTAACACCCCGGAAAAATATAGTATTATTTGATAATTAGAAATTTCATGAAATTAGAACCCAATTTATTTTGGCTAGTTAATTACGGGCTTAGAGGCACAATAAGACTAAGAAAAGTCTCGACCTTAGTTGAGCCTCTAAGTTAAAATTAGAAATCATATTATAAAAATAAATATTAATGGGATCATTTTGGTACCAATAACATCCAATTCGGACTTCATTTGATCTTCCAATGAAATTTATTTCATTAAATATTTTGAAATCAATTTATTCTATAAAGCCCAATTTAATTACCCACTTCTCGGCCCCTCTATTAATGCCAATCTTAACTAGCTCATAATTAAAATACATATAGGATATATCTATTGGAGAAGAGAATTAAGATTATATCAATTTATTAAAATCTATTTGGAAAAGTTTGGAACATCATCCTATTATTGCCTTTTGGAGTCCATCTAACAAAGTAAATGTACATAATGTACACGTGTATACGAGTAATGTTATGTGTATATATGTAATGGGTTGCTGCAATAAAATTAAAATAATAATAATAATAATAATAATAAAGTAAGTTAATATAAAATTATGTTTAACCATTTGGGAAGCAAAGGGAATTGAATAGTGTACTAGTTAAGTACACGTGTGGCTCCCTATATATATATATATATATATATATATATATATATATATATATATATATGAGGTGGTGGCTTGATATAGAAGTTAGGATAATTAAAAAAAATTGAAGGAGAAAAATAGGAAGAAAATAAAAAGGAAAGGAAGGTGAGTTTTTATTCTTCGATGTTTCTTTAATTTTAATCCAATGTTATTTGATTTATTTAATTTCGAATTTGACCATAAAATATTAAATGAATTTAATTTTAAATTCATATTCTTCGATTCTTAGTATAGTATCTGAGAATTAAATTGGGATTTAAAAAAAAAATGTTATTTAGCCCTATAATTTTTAAATGTTATATTTTTTCCTAAAAGAAATTCTAAATATTATAATTCTCTCCTAAATGTTAAATTAAACTTCATAGCCATTGAATCCAGTTTAATTCATCTTTACCCATTCAATTATGTCCGTAAAGTCCGATAATTCTCAATCAGGATCATTAACTTGATTCAATCCGTCAAATGCGCATTATTCGCCCTATTTGACTCTATTTCAATTCCAAACGATCCCAAGGCATAGGAAAACCCTAATTAAGTTATTTAGGATTTAAGTTATTACCTTTGTGACCTATTTGAGGATTCTAAGTTAGAATTTTAATTTTATAGGTCGAGACGATCGAGAAGAATAGCAGCATCGCATAAAAAAATTTCACTGCACTTTGAGATCATCCAGGTGGATTTTTCTATAACTCACAACTATGTTTTAAATTCGTCGATGAAAAGTATGTTAAATGTTTTAATAACATTGTTTACGCAATGATTGGATGTATTGAGACTTCATGCATAGAGGAATTCCGACTTACAAGCAAGACGGTTTACTTTGTGACTAAATGTCTAGATAAGTAACCGTAAAGTATTCATGTGATCACATTGGGTCTCTCATCCAATGAAGAAGAGTAAACTTTGTTATAAAGAACGTTCATGGTTATTTTCCATGATTTATGCGGTATAACAGTTTTAAAGCAGGAAAGTTTGTCTTGGACGAATGTTAATGCCCACTGAGTGTTTTCTGGCACTCAACTCAAATATTTTCAAATATTTTCAGGTCCTGGAGATCGAGCTGGTTGATGACGTGTTGCTAGATTGGGTTTTGAAGGTTGACCCTTATGTGGTTTTTGCTTAAAACCATCTTTAAACTTATGTTTGTATATTAAATATTAAATGCTTTCGTTGATACTCTGCAAAACCTTTAAGTTTGAAAGTTGTTGACCCCCGTGGTCAATTTTGACTGTATATACAAATATTTTGAATGTATATAAGGGTTGAACGTGATGCTTTTAAATGTGTGGTCTGTTTGGCTATATATATTTCTTGTTAACAGGTCATTTGGTTATGTGTGTGTATGTGATTTCGAAAAGCCTTATTGAAAGTTGACTTTGAAAGCACCTGAGTGTGTGGTTCGAATATTTTTAAGTTGAGGTGTTGCCCGTTTACAAATTATTTGTAAAGTTAATTTAATTTCTTGAAAAATATTTATTACGCAAGCATGTACGTACGTCTTTTGGTGACGTTTTGGTCCTAGTGGGACTGGGGCGTTACAATTTTAGATTACTTCCGATTCTTATTTTTATTATAGATTTATGAAGCTTTAAATATGCATTTGCAATTTATGGACCCATGGTGTTTTGTTCCTTTACGAGTGTGTTTATGAAGTTACAAGTACAATATTTACCAATCCATTTGGAAAGATAAAAATATAATAACAATCTATCATATTTGAGTCGATTGTCTTATCTTTTATAAAGTTGGAAGACATGATTGATACAGATTCTATTTAAAAAATACAAATAATTAAAAATTTAGTCAATACAATTCATATATTTATATTTTAAATTCTTGAATAAATATACTTTTATTGCTGTACATGTATTTTTTAAATAATATTTACTATGCATCCGCACAGGTGGTATATTGTTCTATGTATAATAATAATTTGCCAATTGCCAATTGCCAAGGGCATTTTAATCAATAGAAAAATATGTAATGGAAATAATTATTTAATTCATGCTAATTATACCGCATTATGCGAATTGAATATGTAATTATTAAGATTAATTTACTAGCATAAGTTCACGCACATTGTCCATTGGATTGGTATATAATTTACTTTTTTTTGTGATCATTTGTATTATTTTTCAACAATTTCTGTTTATATAATGCAAATTAAATTAGCTTTTACCCTATATAAAATCAACTGTAAAAAATGGTGCAAATGATTTAATTATGTATAACATACAGAAATTAATTATATACATTGCACACAATTAGGATAATTATATATTATGTTATTATATATGTAATTCTCCCTCTATTTCATTATGATTGTTGTTTTAGCTTTATTTTGTATCAAAATGTTTGTTGTTTTATATATTTTCGATCTATTTATCTATTATCAAATATAATAAATTAAGTTGGTTTTCATTTTGTCTTTCATATTTGTTATTGATCTCTTTAATGATTATAAATCACTATCCTCGTTTAACAAATAAATAAAAATTTAAAAGAAATTCGAATACACAGAAGCTATAGAGTAGAATAATATATATATATATATATATATATATATATATATCATAATGTATTCTACAATAATAGTAACACGCATTATTGTAAGTTGTTGCTAAATGTTAAAGTAAATTACACACAAAATTAATTTAAGGATTACATTCATGTTAAAAGAATATTTATACTTCAACAATTTCATATTCAACAATTTATTTATTTATTTGAAAATTTGATCCCATAATCATGTTTAAATTGACTTCCTTCAACACAATTTACAATAATTTATTGATTTTCTATTTCAATTATATTATTTAAAATAAACAATAAATACTAGTTTGACTACATAGGATCTTTCGTATAGGTTTAGTAGTTGTTGTTGTTATTATTATTATTATTATTATTATTATTATTATTATTATTATTATTATTATTATTATTATTATTATTATTATTATTATTATTATTATTGTATGTTATTACTTGGGATATGATTAGAGTTATTTTTTTTACTCACACACTCGGCCTGGTGGTATTGAGGAGATTCGGACATTTGGTCTCCAGACAACCTCACTCCACCACTAGGCCATCCCCACAGGGACGATATGATTAGAGTTCTTTAATTAGTTGATATTGCTTAAGTGTAATCATTTATTTATCTATTTCCGAAAGTTTATATTTTTTGATTTGTAATATAATATGACAAAATCATTTCATCATCCATTTATATTTTTATAGAGATCGATTTCATCAGTAAATTGTCTAATTCAATTACCAAAATATTAAATAATTTTGAGGATGATTCATCTCTATTTCCATAAGTTCATTATTTTATTTGTAATATTGATGTGGCCAAAAACAATTTCATGATTCATTTATATTTTTTTAAAGATTTCATGCAATTATTATACATACATATATATATAACAAAATATTTTATAGTTTAGGAAAACAATAAATACAAAGTAAGTCAATACAATTTTCGGCCATTGCTGATTTAGTATTTGCATTTGCTTCAATATTATGATCCCTTCATATTTTAATGAGATTTTGTGTTGATTTGAATTTTTAAAATACAAAAGTCAAATCTTTCTAAAATTAATCAGAAGAATATAATTGTAAAACACTATTAATCACTAATTAAGAATTTAATTGAGAACTTATCATATACTGAAAATGTATCATAATTATAAAATTATGGCCTATCACACTATGACCGAATAGCATGACCGTTTTCTTAATTAGTACATATATTTAATTTTATGGATACCAAAAAAAGTACCTGAAAATAAATAAGGATTATATTACACAATGTCTACTTGAAATTGGATGATTAATTGTTGAAGCTAGAGTTTATTTTTTCAATATACAAAATCAACAACACTAATTTTCGTTTATAAAAATATTAAAATTAGAATTTAAAAATTTGTATTTAAAAAATTAAATTATTGTTAAAATTTCTTACACGGTCAAAATTTAAGATATTGCTTTCAAATATGGTCAATTTGACAACTTAATATATTTTTAAGTCGGAGAATGAGATGAGTGTCTCAAGCCCTACACAGAAATCTATTGATTGAGTATTCATAAATGGATTATGTTATATATATATATATATATAAGGATAATCCGTAATTGCTATCCGAGAGTGCGTGGATACTGGATTAAACTCAAAGTGGATAGTTTGAATATTTTAATTTCGGGTTCTTCCTTTTACACAGAGATGTGTCCACCTTTTGCGTATTTTTGAATAATTTTTTGTTGTTTTTATTGCTAAATTAAGGTCAAGGTGGTTCAAAAAATTTAATTTACAATAAAGATAAGGACAACATGATATATACCACCAAATTGTGTATAATATAGTGTTGATTATTTATGATATTTTACATTTTTAATGCATATGTATATTTATTCATATTATAGATTGTGATACAAATCATAATCATATCTTATTCATATCAGTTCAGTATAATTAGTTGACATTTTTAATAAATTGGTATATTATATACATCATATTAATAATGAAATAAATATTAATACCCGCACATGAGAATTGCTAGTTATACTTAATACTCCAATATTAATTTACAACTTATCACAATTATACTCCAATATATATTTAAATCTAATATTACTCTTCATTAAAAATTTTCGACAACTAATTAAAAGTTAACTCAACCACCCAATCTAATAGGGGATGTGTTGGTCCCGGTGTGAGTCTTTGTCAGTTTAGGGGGTGAATAAACTGACTTCAAAATTTTTTAAGACAGATTGCGGAATAGATAGGGCCCTGACTCGCTTTAGTGATTTATCTGTGCTGACTGATCAGTTGAGAGAGACTGACAGAGGCTTAGCTGGTGAGCTGATCAGTTTCGAACTGATAGCTTGAAGACGTGGCTGAAGCTTGTCAGTTCAGTCTGTGTGTGTGAATGTGTGTAGTTGAATAACTTGCAAAACTGTAAGATAGTAAGAACAACACACACAGAGCTTTATAGAGGTTCGAAACTTATCGCTTCTACATCCTCTCTTCCTTCCGCAGAAGGGTAATCCACTATGCAAGTGTAAAGTTTCTTTATTACAATTACACAGTGAAGAAATTCTGTTGGACCTAAAAACGGCACCCTTCAAACCGAGCGCAGCCTCCTTTCCAACTGTTGCTGTCCTGAAAGAACGGACCCCTCGGTACACGCTCCTCCTCAGCCGATTTCTGGGTCGACAGCTCACACTTACCGGTCCCAACTGCTCGCTGAGACTTTAAGTGCTATTGCCCATCTTTACACGATTTTAGATCTCGCTCGATCTTCAAAAAGGCAGTCTTGAAACTATTATCAACCTGGAATGCTCCTTTCTCTTGAGCTGGGTGGTTGATCTTTGAGGGACAGAATTGAGAAGTTTTCCTCTTGCTGGAATTCTGCATCAGCTTAGCAGCTTTCTTTGAACTTGAAGCACGCCTTCTCAGTTTAAGACTTTTCGCACTTTGAGAATCTTGAGCTTTGAGCTATAGAGAGAGAGAGAAAGAAATAGCTCATTTTCTGCACAAATAGCAAAGTTAGATTGGCGAAAGTCTTCTCCTTGGCCTAAATTGATTTCACCCTCTTTAAATAGATGAGTGAATTTTGACCGTTATGATTGGTGATGTTTAGAAATCACCGGTGGCATTTTAATGCCTGTAGCCATTTGAAGTTTCTTTTAATGAACTAGCCGTTTTGACTTTAAAATTCTCTGCTCTAAGATCATCAGGATCTTTCAAAGATTTCCTGTTGAGATCTTCATTAACTGCTTGTCAGTAGAAGCAGGTGATTCGGCTATCAGTTCTTGGACATTCAGCTGATGGGCTTTCAGCTCTGAGATAGTCCAGTTGGCAGATCTTTAGCTGCCTTGAGCTTCCATCATGATGTAGTCTAGTTCGGCTGACTCATCAGCTAAGCTTAAGATCTTTCATTTCTAGACTTATCAGTTGGCTACTTGCTTGAGCTTTTTCCTTCTCTAACTGAACTATAGTCAGTTGAATAAAGACTCAAAGCATTTAGAGCTGTTTTACCAGTAAACTGATCTTTGATCAGTTTAGGATCAGCTCTGACTGATCTCTTGATTGGATCAGTTTTAGTTTTCAAGCTGACTCTGTCCATCAGTCTATCTTGGCTTTTTTGCTAAGACTGTTGACTAACTCATCCAAGGATACCTACCGGTCTCCAAAGTTCTCTTCCCCCTTTATAGCTCATCTCAAGCTTTGAAAAGTTTACTCTGACTGGTGTTATCAGGTAACCTGTAAGCTGGTTGACCATGCTTTTGAATAGCTGTCTCTCATCTCAGCTCGAAGTCTTACTTGGTCATTGTCATTGATTTCTAGCTTAACATAACCTGCAATTTTTCATTAAATCGTCACAGATATTTTGACATTTCATCAAAACCATCATTTGGGATTTTCCCAACAATTTTCCTAACAATTTCCCCCTTTTTGATAATGTCAAAACCAGCTGATTTGATGATGGAAAAACTATGCAAGGTTATCATTCATGAATAAGCATCTGAACCTATACCAGTTCTGGTAACGAGGCTGGAAATTAGACTATGTTCAAAAAAACAGTCTTAGATGCTGGTAGCTGTTCAAAGAAAATATTCATGAGTATCAATGCTTTGATATAATCATCAGAGCTTTGATAAAAGGATGAGTACCAAAGTAATGGAGCATAGATTAATATGTGAGCTCAACGAGTTTTATCTGTAAGGTATCAGAGTTTTGCTGATTGAAAGATACAGCTAAAATGACCTTCAGATATCTGAGTACTCGTTTGATCAGCTTGAAAAACTTTAAATGTTCAGTTCTAAACACAGCTCAATTCTGATTATCATGCAGATTTTTCAAATTTTTAGAGCACATGGAAAACCTTAAGCTATTCAAAGGGACAAATCAGCATGATCAGAATAATTTGTATTATAAACAAAGAACATGTTTTAGAAACTGATTGAGCACAGAAGATGAAGAATTATAGGAAGTAAAAGAGAGAAAGAATATCAAAGACTTGATATTTAACTCCCTTCTGCAGTTGGAACTGTTCACCACTCAGTTCCGTCTTCTTTTGCTCAATTCTCCTTTTTCAAACTTGCAAGGAGAGTTTTTGGGTATGCTGTGAATACCCCATTCTTGCTGTTCTTTCAGCTGAGCATTCTCCCAAGTCCAATAGTATTCTTGAGTTGGACATTGCTCAAGTTGGACTTCCCCCTCACGAATAGCTTCCCCCTAAGAAGCAGCTTACCTCTGAAGCTGTACCTCTCTTTGAACTTCTCTTTGGATCTCATCCCAAAGAGTTATATCACTCTGCCAATAATCATATACTGAAACATATGGTTTTTCATCATCAACATATCCTTCCCCCTTTTTGGCATCATCCAAAAGGGCGAGTTGATGGAATTCATAATGAGGCAGTGACAACTGTGGCAAAGGAGAGAAAGAAGTGGCCAGCAAGTTGACTCAACATCTTCTGGAAGCTCGGTAGAACACTGATATATCTTCAAACTCTCTTAGCCATAGTTGTAACGACAATCTTCATCTTCATTAATTGGCTTGAAGCAAGCGATAACTCTGGGCATTTGAACGCATCATGGACTCAAATGTCCTTTCTTTGAATCAACGAGCTTCTATCAAAGGAAACGAATCTTCATTCCTTGCAAATGCGATTAGATCTTCGAACGAGACTTCTCTTGAGTTGAAGGCTCTTGCATGGGGATTCCTTGAACTTGCATTAGATTCACGATCTGATAACTTGCCTTTAACTCGACTGGTCATCTCCTTGCTCCTTGCTCGAAACTGAACTTTATGACCTTCTTCTCGATTCTACTATAATCTTGGAACTCCTTTATCCTTCTTATGAACGCTCTATAAATGTTCTTTCAAACGGCTTCTATTTAACTCTGGCTCCTTGAGAGGGAACTTATTCAATCTAGGGTTCTTTTAAGAGAACCTAAAGGGAATTCTAGAATTCTCCTTAATTTAAGCTCGCTATAGTCTATGTTATAACTATATTCTCTATGCCTCATTCATCTTCAACTTTTCCTCAAATCCTTTTCTTATAGGCAGTAGACTAGCCTTTATCAAAACAATATTTTTAAATCAACTTTCAAACTTTATAACTCTACTCAAAATTTTTAACGGTCCAAAATAACCAAAATAGTTTGAGTATTTGCATAAATAATATTCTGAAAAGATTCACTGCTTGCTCGAGTCCATAATGACTCAAAATTCTTTAAAAAGATTAATCTAGAACTTACTTCAATAAGTTCCACTTTAAACTTTGGTATAACCAAAACTTTATTTCAAAAAGAAATAATCTTCAAAAATCGACTAACCTTGCTCAGCTCAAAACTTTTCTTCTTATCCTATACTTTCAAGAGTTATACCAAATATAATCAGAATACTTTAACTCAATCGTACCTTAGCTTTGTTGAAGATGTGAGGGTGATGGTGAGCTGGGGGTTGCTGATTAATACCTTTGAACAATTTAATATTCACATAAGAGTTCAATCAATTACTTCAAGGAGAGACAGGCCTGCAGTGTTTGCAAACCTGGCTCTGATACCAACTATAACAGCCCGGTCCCGAGGATGGGGATAGGGTTGTTGTGCGTAAAATAGCACGAAAAATAAGAAATCTAGGGGGGTGTTTCTAGAATTAACCTAAGTTAGCGCCTCAAAAACTTAGGCAACTTAACTTCATGACTTGGAAGAACTTATCCTTTTCAACGAATCAAAGGGGTCAAAGGATTCAATCGAGTCAAAGGAATGCCAAATCATAGGCTAACCGAAATTTAAACAGAATCCAAAGACAACCAGATAGGAGTTTGACTCTTCAAATAAACAAGACCTCATCATAGGTCACATCAACTAAGACCCATAAATAGATCGGAGTCAAATATACCTTATTGTCCTATTCATAGGACGGATCAAGAAAACTACTTAAGGTTAACTTGGAACAAGCAGAATCATGCTTGAAAGAAAAGCTCCTTCATAGGCGAATAATAACAACAAGCATGCAAGACTCATTCATAGGTCAACTGAAAATGAATAGATACCAGAATGCTCAACAAGTGTGACTCTTCAATTAACTTGGATTTAATGAAGAAATAACTGGGATGTCAAAGAGCATGCTTCTAATTCTCAAAACTTTACTGATAACACGAATCATAGCAATTAAGACATGCTATTCTCAAGAATCAAGTTACATTAATCAAGAATAGATACTAATATCAGAGTACTTAGCAGAAACTTAGCGGAAGAACACATATAACCATATAGAGCAACAAACTGGAAACCTCAGACAACCCCACCAGCAGCACATCACCGGTCTCAGCATCTCAACCTGAAAACATTTGAAAAAGAGGGTGTGAGCAATAATGTACTCAGTGGGGTTTTATGAGAAAACTTTTTAATAAACTTTGGAATATCCAATTATAAACTGGCGGCATATGGAGAGCAAAACGCAAAAGCCCTCTCTATACCCGCAAAACCTTTTACTTCGTTTCTTTGCGTCTTTTCTGGCTCAAACCTGTTGTCTACTGCACCCTTATACCTTAAGATAAGAGAGGGGTCACCTCAAGTATCCTCTGAGTGTGCGAGGGGATTATCCAGCAGTGACTCCCTTTACTTTCAATGTTCAACATTAGTGACACGAAGGTCACGGCATGAGAATGCAAATAAACTGTTCTTTGAACTCGATAACCTGCTTACAACAGAAGCTATATCCTTCCTTAAATTCCTCCTTACTTAACCTTAACCTTCCTTACTTAACCTTCCTTCCTTAACCTTCCTTACTTACTTGACTTAGCTAGCAATAACAAGCCTAGAGCAATCTTCTATGGCTAATCCTTTAATTGAGCATGATCTCGACCTATAAGGGATTTATAACTCACTCTAAAAGGCAATACTTAGCTAAATTATCTTTAGCGAGATCCAACATTCCAAAACAAGGAAATGAACGCGGATAAATATCGATTGCAAATAAAGCAATTCTAAACATCTCATGCTAGCATAAATTGTATATAAACAATTCTAGCATATCCTTAGCTAATTAAGCTTAGCAAAACCCAATAACCAAATACTAGGAAATGAATGGGCGTAAGTATAGATTGCAACTAAAAGCAATTCTAGATCACATGCTAGCATCAATTGTATTTAAACAATTCTAGCATATCTAAACATACTTGAGATCTCCCTTAATTCATAATAACTTCCTTTACTTTATCAAACTCAAATCACAATTTAACAATATCATGCATATAACTTCCTTCCTTCATTTTCTTTCCTTGTACAAAGACTAATCAGGCAGAGTATAAAATATTTTAATTGGATAT
The DNA here is from genome assembly GCA_026008535.1 of Perilla frutescens. Classification (NCBI taxonomy): domain Eukaryota; kingdom Viridiplantae; phylum Streptophyta; class Magnoliopsida; order Lamiales; family Lamiaceae; genus Perilla; species Perilla frutescens. The sequence goes on along the minus strand of BRKX01000013.1, from coordinate 9,255,930 downwards.
TCATCTTGCCCTATCATGCTTCTAGAGCTTAATAGCTCAAACCTTATACTTGCATTAGAACCACCCACCTCGATGACGAGCACCTCGATAACGAGCACGTAGACGAAGCAACGAGCCGAAAATCCTTCCTCGGGCCTCCTCGGGGTTGACCTCATCTTTACAAAAGTTGATCAATGACTTGAAACCTTATTTGATATCTTAACAAGAAATCGAAATAATATCTAAACCCTTGCCCCCTTAAATATAACTTAAAACACGAAAAATTAAATGATTAAGACATCCAAAATTACCGCAAAAAGGGACGGAAAGTCTGACTCGAACAATTGAGATTCCGGATGATTGACAACTTCTACGTCGTAGATATTCAAAAGATCTTCGATTTGAGTACTCATGGGCCCCGTGGTTCAAATCGAGGCGAAAGTTATGGCCTTCGCACGAAAACGTGCCGGGGCTGCCGCAGCACCCTGCGCCGCGGCGCCCCCTGTGCGCGCCGTCGGCCCCTAGCGCCACGGCGGGTGGGTGCGCGCCGGCGCCCTCCCTGCCCCGCGGCGCCCCCATGCGCCGGGGCGCTCCCTTTGCGCCGGGGCGGCCCCCTTGTGCACCCGCGCGCCTCCTGCTCCGCTCTCTCTCAACTGTGAGGTGCCCTCATGAAGAGGGCTCCTCAATCTCTCTCTCTCTCTCTACAGTAATGGGTGAAGAATGGGAATGAGCGAGAAATGAGGGAGGGGAGGGGCTCTATTTATAGCCAAATTTTTTGCTTCCTCGAGAATCTTCTGCAGTGCAACAATACTGCTTCAAAAATATCGAGTTCGGTTAAAAGACGCTTTATTCGATGTTGAGGTCCAAATGACCTCATTCATGAAATCCAAAAATATTGGGAGATTCATTGGCTCGAGTACTATTAAACCAACTTGACTCGGGATAAAGAACGAGTCATCTTGAAGAAAAACGAGAAAAGATTCTCTTTCCAAAAATAAAGTTACTATTCCACACAAGGGACAAATAAAATTCCCGAACGTTCAATTGACCTCAGAATAAAAATCCGAGAACGCCAACGGATTCCTTGAGAAATTTCTTATAGGATAGGCTTGAAAAAACAAGGCTCGAGTCAATACACGAGATTTCACAAATTTCTAACGAACGCGCTCTTACGAAAAAACACTATTCATAACTCCTTTAAATGCGATTTAAATCACCGGGAACTCAAACGACTTCAGATTCAAAATCCGAAAGCACCGACATGCTCCTTGGGTCAATGTCTTTCAAACATGACCAACATTAGCTATAACTGAGCTAGAATCGAATTTCTCAAAAAGACGATTTTACGAAAAATAACTTCTAAAATGGTAATTTAGGGCCAAAACATCCTTAACTAGGCTCTAATTAATTTCTTTAATTTTCTAAATAAACTCTGAAAATCTGGGATGTTACAAGGGAGCTTGGGGTGCAGGCATAGAAGCGGACAACTATGCACAAGACTTTTCTGTCGTCATCAGCTGGTCAAGATCTGGGAGAGAGAGTTGATCTTGCCGAAGAGAAGAAGCTGATGCGATTTCGAGAAGTGGCTCGTCCGGAATGGTAATGATGGCATCCTCTTGAAAAGGAGTTGTGGACGAGTTGGAGGGCTCATGTTTAGGAAGGGGTGCATCATGAGGCATCGAGGTTTGAAACCTCTTAATCATGGAATCCATGATTTCTGGGACTGATGGAGGCGTATTGAGTGGATAGTTCATCCAGCTGCGGCTCCATTCATCTTCTTCTATCCAATATGGGTAGCCTCGCTTGTCTGCCATCATTAGCATGGTGGTATCATCCACATGGTATCTCCAGAGGTGATACTGGATATATCTTCGAAGGTGTTCGAAGAAAAAGGGACTGTGATCCTTTATTCGACCAAAACAACTTTCCAGTTGTTGGTCAAGGCTTGCATTGAAGCCTTCTTCCAGAGATTCTAGGGCAGTGACATAAGGAGGTTTGCTGGTTGCAGATGCAGTGGACTCATCACTTGTAGAAGTGTAGGAGTCACTGTCAGTTAAGAACTGACCTGCGTCAGCTAGAGGATCAACATAAAGGAGCGGCTGCTTGCCTTTAGCTGGACTGTGGTCCTTCATGAGCTGGAGTCTCGACTTTCTAGGGCGGCCAGTTACATTCTGATGTCATCGGTGAATGTAGACTGTAGGAAGGAGATCTCTTCTGGTGAGAATGTATCCACCAGGGACTGTTCTGAGTTGCTCCGCGATGATATGACTGAGTCGATTTGTAAATCCTAACTTGGCTTTGAATGTGCCAGAGGTTAGATCGATCTCATCATGCTTCACTTGACGATGAAGCTGTGCCAATATATAGGATGCCCAATCAGCCTTGCATCCATAGTATATTGCGGCCATAAGTTGAGAGGTGGTATCATTGAACTGAGCGTTGGTGATTCTACTCAGAAAGATGTGCATTACTATGTCCAGAATTTAGACCATGGTTGGAGAAAGACTATCTTTCAAGTTGTTTGAGAAGTCTTTGTGATCAACATATGGACGTTTCCAGTCATTCCACAACTCCAACTTTGAAGGAAACGCTAGTTCAAACACCTTTGGGCCATGACCGGGAAGCTGGAACAGTTCGGTTAACACATCTTTGTTGATGATGATAACCTGATCTCGGACATAAGAGATGATGTTGTGTCCTGAGATTTCCGCGTCATAGTAGAACTCTGCTACTAGCGAAAGATGCTTCCTTGTGGGCTGTGTTGTCATAAATGATAAGAGCCCGCATGTCTCCAACAAGTGGAAGATCATGCTGGTCTTCTCACGACCGATTCGAGCTTGAAGAAATGCTCGATAGATGAACTTATCCATTTTGAGCTGCTTTACAAGAAGCTCCATATCCATTGATTGGAATGAATAAGACATGCTTCGAAGATATGCGAAGAGAAAGAAAAGGGCTATGGATAAGTGAGAAGACAAGGAGAAGGAATGAAAAATGGTTTTAGAGAACAATTATCTCTTTTGCTGCTTATTTTCATTCATCTTCTCCACTACTTTTAAAGGTAGTAAGTTTGCATGCATTAAACCAAAGCAATCGAGTGCTTACTGGCTGATCAACTATCTGATTTGAAAGAAAGTTAGCTGAATAAATGATGCATGCATCTCAACCGTCTACTTGGATAATGCCTTTTTAATCAAGCGGCTGAGATCTGAGGATTTGAAAATCTGAGTAGTTGCCATAAATAGCACAATATTTTGCCAGAAGATTTGCTATTTATATACCTTAGAAAATTCATCTCTTTATACTTTAATGCTGAGTATAGAGACTTTAATGGCAACTCAGATGAACAGTAAGCTTATTTTGAAATGTTAATGTTAATTTTTTCAAAAATAAGCTACGAGGAATAGAGAGTAGAGAAGCTTATCGAAGAGGATTGATCAGGCAGCTGATGAGAGATGGGACTTAGGGGCTCGAGGCGTCAGTTTCCTGCTGAATTGATGATATCACCTTTAACTGATTGAATCAGTTTTGTTGAGCAGCTACTGATTGACTTTTTGTCAATTTCCTCTTCTTGAAAGGTCGTATGGGATAAGCTTCACTGCTTTCTTTAGAGCTATTGGACTGTTTTCTTTTGGAAGCTGAACTGGAGATGTCCTGAGAAGGATCAGTTCTGACTTGAGTCTCAGCATGCTGAAGTTGCTGAAGAGCAACTGCTGAGGTAGTCAGCTTCAAGAAGGGCAGCTCTTTAATTCCTCTGCAGGATGAGCTGGACTGATTTAGTATAAGCTTTGCAGCTCTAGAGCAAGACTTGATAAGAGGAGTAACATATTATTTGGACAATAGATCTGGAGACGTGGCAGTGTCTTCATCGTCTTTGTATTTATTGAGTCCAAAATGTTGAATCATTGGGGTTACCACTACTTGAGTATGAGAGAGATCTTTGTCTATCTCATCAGTGGTGCCCGCAGCTTGTTGATGTGCCTTTTCAGACTGAATTGGATCCGGATTCAGTTGTAGGCAACATAGATCGATTGGAGTGTTGGCAAGCTGATTTTCAGTTGGAACTCCTTATGATCTCAAGCTGGCTTGAACATCAGCTAGCGGGGTCTTAGCTGGAATGTTGTTATCAAGTCGATGCTTCATAATCCGCTGGACTTACATAATATTTGGAGGTAATGGATTTGAGGCTCCAATCCATTTAATGCTCTAATTCTCTTCACGTTGCCAAAAGCTCATGCCATGAAAGGCTGTAAGCAAGAAATGTAACTGGATTGACATTGAGTGTCTCCAGTTGTAGAGTAAAAGTACCGGTGCAGCTGTTTGAACAGCTGATTGTCTTGCTCGACAACATACGTGAAGTGAGTGAGAAGGAGATTCATTACATCCTTCTGAGCACTCTTGACTTCATATTCGCTACTATAGAAAGTGTGAATATTCTCTTCAGTCAGTTGGAGAGAAGGGCAGGCTCTCCTGAAGTACTCAGCTCCATAGTTTGGATGGAGGAATTCCAATGAAGGGAATAAGCTCATCTGGATCAGTGCAGGGTTTAAAATCCACTGATGATCCATTTTTGGAGTGAGGAGAGGGAACTTCATTAGCATCTAAACTGCTTGAAGTTGTATGGCCAGATCTGTCTTTAGATCTCCTCTTCTTCTTGAGTGACTGAAGATGTGCTTTCCCTTTCTTGGGAATCCAGTCGGATATGAAGATTGGTAGTGCGTCATCATTTGGAAGATTCAACATATCTTCCAGGAGCTTGCTTATTCTTAGAACAAGTCCTACTCTAGACTCAAATTTGCCAGTTCTTTTTTAGTCGGCTGCTTTGATGACTTGATGCTTAAATTGGGAGAAGACAAATTCTGCCCAATTAGCTTCCAATCCTTCTACAAGGTGTATCATTACCTTGTATCTTTCTTGAGCCAACTGACTCAAGCTTCCAATGGTGCCGAATATCATTTTATTCATGATATCGAGCATGACTCCATATTCGGGCTTCAAATCAGCTTTGGTTGTGGTAAAGCTGAATTGCTTGGAGCAATTTGAAGCACACCATTCTTCCCAGTATGGTTCAGCTGAATCTTTCAGATCTTGAACCCTGGAGCCTTTTCTGAGAAGTTGAAAGATATCTGCAATCTTTCTTTCAGTGATTTGAAGTTTTCTTCCTTGAATCACTGATTGTATGACCTTCCCATCTGCAGTGACCTTTGCTTAAAGTAAAAACTCACTTACCATGTTTTGTCTAAAGAACCTTAGAGGAGTTTCTAGGTAGTGCAGAATTCCAGTCTTGTGTAGATTGACCAGAAGAAAAGGACTGTTTGATTCTTGAAGAATCTCTTGAAATTTCTATCTTTCCAGAAAATTATCTCTCATCATTTGCTCTTTGAAGGAGATAAGAGCTTTTGAAGCTTCAGCCATTTTGAAAATTTTTTGGCTGAATTTGAATTGAAGCTTTCTTTTCTGGAGAGAAAGAGAAAAAACACTCTTTAAGTAAAATTCTCTTGAGAGACTGCTTTGAGAGAAAGCAGTGATTGTTAAGTGTGTTGTTGTGTTATATTCTCAAAATTTTGGCAAAGGGGGTTTTTATGAGTGAGAGAGAGACTCATAAATGTGATGGTTGAAAGAATTAAATTCCCTTTGTCGTTTTCTTTTGGCTTTGGATTTTAAGCTTCAGACCAACGGTCATAATAATAAATTCTAACAAAAGCAATTAATTGAGCCAAAAGGATTTTATTAACGAAATATTTTGAAAGTAAACTGATTTACAAGAAGTTTCCTAAGGCGTCTAGTCAACTGACTTCTGAGGCCTTCAGATCTTCTTGCTATCAGTTTTTCTTTTTCTTTGCAGTCTGGAAGCTGTCTGAAGTATTCTCACTTGAGGAGTCCTTTGAATCACCACTTTTAGAGCAAGCTTCCAATTTTATGATGGAGTCAGAGAGTTGTTTTACCTGTTCCTTCATGCACTTTATCAGTGCTTTGATTGAGGTTTTCCAAGACCGCTGCCTTTTCGGTTGTTGACTTGTTAGAAGATTTTCTACTGCAGTCGGTAGATGCTCTCCAGTTCTCAACTGATGTTTGATATTTTGGTGTCCTTCAGTTGGCTTATCAACTGTTTCAGACAGTACTGGAGAGGCGATCTTCCATTCAATTGGACTCCTCCTAGAGTTCTTTTCTCCATCATCTTTTCTCGAGGATTGATATCTATCGATATCATTAAAGACGTCATCAGAGTCATGAGTTGACTGAATTATTGATCTGACGACTTTTGCTTTTCCTTTTCCTTTGTCTTGAATGGAGGGGACGAACTTCTTCCTCAATTGTGGTTGTGGCTCTCTGAATATCAGTGGAGGCAGTGCTCCTTCTGCTACTTTCGGAACAAAGTCACCAGAATCAACCGGCTGATAACTTGTTTCCTCCGCCATTGAGTCAGGAAGCAGCTTTTCAAGAATGAAGCTGATTCAGTTGATGTAGTACATCTTTTGTGGAAAGCATAGACTACTTCTTGTTTCTCTTTCCACTATGTCTACAAACCTTTTTAACTGCTTGAAGATGAAAGATACCCAATCTATTCCTCTTCCTTCCATAATGGCGATGCAGATTTTGTATTTCAATTCCGACATTTCATCATGTCCTTCACACGATCCTACCATCATCTGCGCGGCCACTGCTGCTAGCACCTGAAATTTCTTTTGAAACCTAGACATTGAGTGGGTGCTTTGAAAATCTCCCGTGGCTGGAGTAGTGGCCCATCTATTGTAGCAATATCTTGCATTCACGGTCGTTTCCTCCAGTCTTTCTCTTCATTCTGATAACCCAAATATGTTTCTGAGAACTGAATGAGTAATCAGGAGTTGTATCCCCCTTACTTCACTCGTAATCAGCTAAGAATCTTCCTTACTAAAAGAATTGAGAAAGAATTCTGCTACTGCTTCCGGATAGACCCTTGTGGAAGCGCTTTTCATGTACTTCTTTAATTGTGCCCTTTCAATCAGAGTAAAAATCACTCCCCCTAATTGGGAGAAGTTGGTGAATCGTCTGGTGTTGGTTGGGCTTAGGATTTTATCATGACCTAGGTCTTTATAGAAGACTCTTGACGAATCACCAGAGATTCTGAAGTTACAGGGTCTTCTGATAGGGTTAGACGAATATTGGGCCATTTGGAAATGATGGCTTGAGATAGTTTTTGAAGCTTGAGATGAAGATGAGATTTTGAGTGAATCTTTGAGAACCTTAGATCTTAGTTTCCATGGTCAGCTGTATAAGGGATTTAGGAGAACCAACTATCCTATTTATAGATTGAGGGAATTGGTGAATCCAACGGTAATAAGAAATTTGATTGCAAATCAAAATCGAACGGTTCCGATTAATCAGTTGATTTTAATTTCATATTTATCCGTTGAGATTAATGAGGAGAGATAGAGTGGGTCCAACGGTAATATTTGAGAGACACGTCATTTTACCGTTCAGTAATAAATTTATATTGAACTTATCTGGTTTTTGGCTCTCCTCCAGTCTCCATGTAGCATTTGAGCTGCTGACGTCATCAGTTGCTTCCTTCACTGATGATCTTCTTGGCTTGGAGTGATCAGTTCCAGCTGGAGTCTCTTCAGCTTTTGACTCCTTGTTAGCTTAAGCTGTCTCCTTCAGCTTTGCTCAGTTTAAGCTTGTTAGCTGTTTCCATCAGCTGAAGCTTTGCCTTCATCAGTCAGTTTTAGAATTCAACTGCCCTCATTAGTTGAATATGACTGATTTGAGGATTGATGCCTTCTACTATCAGTTCGCTCATTTTCAACAGCTTTCTTACAGCCTTTTGCCATTTTCTTCAGAACTGATGTGGGCTCTATCAGTTTAAGCTCCAAAGCTTGCAAAATTGATGCCCTCTTGAGTCAGTTCCCATTATCAGCAAGAGTGGTCTTCTTCACTCCTTCTGCTGGATGATCATCATCTTCTTTTAAAGCTAGTTCGAGCAATCCCAATTGGATGCATAGCTCAACAAATCTACCTTCTGGCAATGGCTTGGTGAAGATATCAACTATTTGTTTCTCCGTGTTGACATATCTAATGCATATGTCTTTCTTTTCGATATGATCTCTAATGAAGTGGTGCCTGATATCAATGTGCTTCGTCCTTGAATACAATACTGGATTTTGAAATATTGCAATAGCGCTATTGTTATCACAGTAGATTGGCACTTCTTCAATCTTTACCTTGTAATCCTTGAGCTGTTACTTCATCCATAAGATCTTAGCACAACAGCTTCCAATAGCTACATATTCGGCTTCAGTTGTTGACGTGGCAACTGAGTGCTGCTTCTTGCTAAACCAGGATATCAGTTTGTTTCCCAAAAACTGACACGTTCCACTGGTGCTCTTTCGATCGATTTTGCATCCTCCGAAGTCTGAGTCTGAGTAACCGGTAAGACTCAAGCTGTCATCTCTGGGATACCATAATCCAAGATTTATAGTTCCCTTGAGGTACTTCATAATCCTTTTTGCTGCTTTAAGATGACTTTTCTTCGGATTAGCTTGGAACCTTGCACATAGTCCGACCGAATAGGAGATATCTGCTCGGCTGGCTGTCAGGTAGAGAAGGGATCTAATGATTCCTCTGTAGTGCGTTTGGCTGACTGATTCTCCTTCTTCATCGAGGGTCAGTTGCACTGATGTATTCATTTGATTTTTGAAACCTTTTCCCTTATCGGTTCCAAAATTCTTGACGAGCTCTTTGGTATATTTGGCTTGGCTGATGAAGATTCCGTCATCCAGCTGCTTCACTTGGAGTCCTAAGAAGAATGTCATTTCTCCCATCATGCTCATCTCGAATTCATTTTGCATCAGTTGTGCGAATCGATTGCAGAGATCTTTGCTCTTGGATCCAAATATTATGTCATCCACATAAATTTGAACCATCAAGATCTCGGTTGATTGTTCTATTCTGAATAGAGTACAATCAATGACTCCTTTCTGAAATCCATTCTTCAGCAAGAATGTTGTGAGGGTTTCATGCCAAGCTCTCGGTGTCTGCTTCAGACCATATAAGGCTTTCTTTAGCTTGTAGACTTGGTCTCCGATTTTGAAGCTTGGAGGTTGTTCTATATATACATCCTCCTTGAGCATACCTTGCAAGAATGAACTTTTCATGTCCATTTGATAGACCGTGAAATTGTTGTGAGCTGCATAGGCGAGGAACAGTCTGATGGCCTCCAATCTTGCAACTGGTGCGAATGTCTCATCAAAGTCAATCCCTTCACTCTGTGAGTAACCTTTGGCTACCAGTCTGGCCTTGTTCCTTGTGATCATGCCTTGGTCATCCAGTTTATTGCGAAAGACCTATTTAGTCCTGATGACTTTTTGAGTTTTCGGCCTATCAACAAGAACCATACGTCATTTCTTGTGAACTGGTTCAGCTCTTCTTACATTGCTATAATCCAGTATGAATCTTCAAGTGCTTCTTTTATGTCGGCTGGTTCCACCTGTGAGATGAAGCATGTGAAGAGTGCATGCTCCGTTGACCCTCTGGTCTGGACTCTGCTTCTTGGATCCCCAACAATTTTATCGACTGGATGGCTTCGGAGCCATTTGGGAATGGTTGCTTTCTCTGCTCGCTTAGCTACTTCATCAGTTGTTCCAGCAACTGATCTTTCGGCTTCTTTATCAACTGCTCCTTCGGCTGCTGTATCAGCATCGGCTTGTTCTTCATTTTCACTGATTCTTCCCCCTATTTCGGCTATGGGGTTTGAGGTTTCCTGACGACTTATATCCTCAGTGACCAGGTTATCTTCAATCGGTCTTGAACTAGTTTCAATGCCATTTTCTAGTGATACTTCAAACTGCTCTGGGACAATGTGATCAACATAGTCCAGCAGATTTTCACTACGTAGCGCTTGCTCTGATGTACAGTTCTTCCTTTTGTTTCTGTACTCATTGGCAAGCTCATCAAATACCACATGACATATTACTTCCACAACCAGTGTCATTTTATTGAACACTCTCTAAGCTTGAGAATGAGGGGCATTATAGCCGAGAAAGATTCTCTCATCAACTTTGGCACTGAAAGCTTTTAGCTGAGATTTGCCATTGTTGTGGATATAACATTTACAGCCAAATATCTTAAAGTAAGAGATAGAAGGCTTACGACTCTTGAAGAGCTCATAGGGTGTTTTGTCATGGGTGATGACGATGACACTTCTGTTCTGTGTGTGGTAGGCCGTGTTAACTGCCTCTGCCCAATAGCATTCGGCTATGCTGGCATCTGCTACCATTACTCTGGTTGCCTTCTTTAGCGTACGATTTCTCCTTTCTGCTACGCCATTTTGTTGAGGAGTTCTTGTAGCAGAGTGTTCATGAGTGATTCCCAGTTCACTCTGAAACTTGATCATTTGCTGATTGACAAATTCAGTTCCATTGTCAGATTTTATCCTTTGAACTGATTTCCCTTTGTCAGTTTGTAGCCTTCTGATCAGTGTTGATAGCTTCTCAAAAGTCTCATCCTTACTTCTTAGGAACTCCACCCAGGTATATCTTGAGTAGTCATCTACTACTACAAGTGTAAACTTTTTACCTCTGGGGGTTGGTGGTTTCACAGGTCCAAATAGGTCCATGTGAAGTAACTGAAGAATGTCAGTTGTTCCTGAAGGATGGCTTTTGTTTTTGAAAGACGACTTCACCTGCTTCCCTTTCTGGCATGGTCCGCAGACGCCATTTTTCTTGTAGATTTCCTTGGGGAGCCCATTAACTAGCTCTTTCTTGGCCAGGTAGTTGATAGTTTTGAAGTTGAGATGGTTCAGTCATCGATGCCACAACCAGTTTGCTTCAGTTGATCCTTTGGACAGAAAGCAAGCTTCTGAATAGCCAGTTAACTAGTCAACTACATACATGTTGCCCTTTCTTACTCTAGTCAGGAGTATGGCTCCAGTTGACTTATCTCTGATGTCACATGTAGGGTTGGGTCGGTACGATATACCGAAAATTTCACGTCGTACCGTTACCATACCGAAAATTTCGATATCGAAAAAATTCATGCCGTTATCATACCGAAAGTTTCGGTATACCGCAATACGGTATACCGAAACTTTCGGTATGTCACAAATGGATATCGATACTGTATCGATATTTCGGTATATCGTATCGTGTCGATATACCGATATACCGGACCGTACTGAAAATTCATGGTATATCGAAAATACCGAAAATTCACGGTAGATCGAAAATACCGAAAAAAATAATTTTTTATCGAAAATACTGAAAATATTTGTAAAACAAATAAATTCTAACATAATAAACTAAATAGAAATATTTATATCTGATCCAACAATTTAACTTCAGCACAGCAAAATAAGTCTAATAATTCATGCATCAACAACCAACATCAACACAAAATATATCTAAAACCAATCTAAAATTTTACAACTTGAAAGTCCAACATCATAAGAAACCTGCAAAATCAGAAAATAATTAGTTATAATTTATAAATATTCAATGGGGAAGCGAAAACATGTAATTCTACAAATATAATCTTACTTTCAAGTTGTAAGGCAGACTAAAGAGACAAAGACTAAATGAAAATTGGATTTGAATTTTGAGAACGGTCTTGATTAGCATTAGCATCTGTAAAAGAAATATTAGAAATTATCAATACACTTCATTTCATATTAATATAAATAAATATTACTTAAATTTAAATTTAATTATATAATGAAACTCTTACTCTTTTCAATTTCTTCAATTTCCTTATATAAATCAAGGTCTTCATCGGTTGGATCCTTGTAAATGTTGACTATCTGTCTTTAACCAATCAATAGTGCACACTAATGCCTCAACCATTTTCGGACTCAAATTACTTCGAAAAGGATCCACAACTCTTTTGCCCAAGCTAAAGGCAGACTCACTAGCAACAGTTGAGCTTGGAATTGCAAATATATCTTTTGCAATAGATGAAAGGATTGGATACCTAGTTTCATTTCCCTTCCACCACTCCAAAACATTGAAAGATGAATTAGATCTTTTCTCAATCTCATCAGCTAAGTACTTATGCACTTCATTAGAAATCTCTTGAAGTTCTTCTTCTTCATTTTGTGCTTCCATGTCATTGAACAATTCATCACAAAGATCAACACTATCAACTCCACCATCACAAGGAACTTGCATGTTTTGTTTCTCAACAATTAAGGTATCATTCACTCCTTTGTACTCTGTCCACAAAGCAATTAATTTTTTTTTAACTTGATCAATGAACTCTTTGACCTTTTCTGGAGTACTTTCCAATTTTTTGAAATTGACTTTGATCATTTGAAACTTATTTCTCGGATCCAAAACATTAGCAATAAAAACCAAAGGATTTATCTTATTCCAATCCCCTCAATACTTGTCAAATTTTTCCTTCATTGCACTTGCAACCTTCTTAAGAGTTGGATCTGCATCATCAGTCATCTTTTTCTCAATCTCAAGTTCTAGAGCAATCATCAATTGATAAATCAACTGGGATGTAGGAGTTTTTCATGCACTTAACTGTAAAGTGGCATCATAAAACTTTTTCATAAAATGTGCAAATGCTTTTGCATTCTCCCAATCATCTACAGTTGGAGGCCCTATCCTCTCACTCCCCTTGTCATCCTTTTCATGAAAATGTTTATTAAAAGGCAACCATTCTTCAGACATCCTTTCAAACACCTTTCTATACTTCAATGCAACATCAGGCATTTTGTAGGTTGAATTCCACCTAGTTTTGACATCCATAGGTACTGTTGATGCACTAGAAAACTTGGCTAGTACAGCAAAATCCCTAAACTTATTCAACCCAGAAGAAGAAGAATGAAGAAACACAACAACATTCCTTATAGCCTTAATTGACAAATTGAGCTCTTTCAAGCCATCCTTAACAATTAAGTTAAGTATATGGCATGCACACCTCAAATGTAAATATTTCCCTTCAAACAACAATGTATTATCAATTCTCATTCTTTTTTTCAGGTATTCAATGGCAGTATCATTAGATGAAGCATTACCAACTACTATCGAAAATACTTTTTCTATCCCCCAATCCCTTAAACAAATTTCAATCATCTTACCAATATGTCCTCCAATATGACTATTGATTTTTGTGAAGTTAATTATCCTTTTATGCAACTTACAATCACTATCCAGAAAAGGAGCAGTCACGACCATGTAATTTATGTTTTGAATTGAAGTCCAAATATTAGTTGTGATACTAACCCTTTGACCAATAATCACACTCTGTATCTTACTTTTCTCAACTAGAAACAAGTCATAAACCATACCTGCAACTTTTATGCGATCATGAATTCAAAATCTCGGCTGCAATTCATTCACCAAACCAACAAATCCTTTCCCTTCAACAGCTCGAAATGATGTTTCGTCAATAATCACAAACTCTACAATCTTTTGTTCACACCACTTTTGATTGAAAGAGTGAGAAACCACGTAACTAATTCCACTTCCTTGCCCCATAGTCTCAATGGTCAATGTAGTTTGACATTTCTCATCTTGGCTCACTTCGTACAATGGTCTTCCTTTGCACCTCCTTACTAAGTGGTTTTTTAACCCACTAGTACTTCCAGTCGCCACCGGGATCTCAGTCTTGCAGTAGTTGCATATCCCTATTTGTTGTAAGCTGACATCCTTCATTTTTCTTGATCCTTTCTCACAATGCTCCCAAAATGGACTTCTTCTTTTAAGCACTGTAGGAGGTTTTTGTGTCGAACCTTCTCTTGGTCATTTTTTACTAGTGTCCTCATAAGTGATATCAGCTTGTCTTTCAGATTCCACTGTATGTGGTGTTTCTGGTGGATTTGGCACTGTATGAGATGATTCGGATTCAACCCTGAAATGATATAGGCAATAAAATATCAATACAAACTAGATAGCTACTGCAATGTTTGAATAGTTGGATGAATACATGAATTATAATTGTTCAAAGCTAACAGCAAAGTAAAAATATGATAAAGAGTAATAATATCAGAGGAAAAAATGAATGCACTAGAAATAACCTCATGAAGATTAAAAACAAACATAATATTCATCAACGTGCAATATGTTTGGGAATATGTACTGGGAATATGATATATATTTGGTTAAATTATGAATATGTGTTAAGCATGGCAATTAGGATATTTTGAAAAATGTTGACTGCTTCACAGAATTCAGTGAACAAGACACATTTGACATACCTCACACCTTTTTTACGACATAATGTAATTTTGAATTTTAGCAAAAATAAAATGCTATTTAAAAATTACTAATTAATTCAAGAAAAGGAAAATAAAAATTCTAAGACAACAAAAGCACTACTAAATCAGAACAAGAAAAGAGGTTTCATTTGAAGATAAAATTTCTTTCTCACTCTCGACAAACGATGCTCCAAAAATTTTCTCACACAAACAATATATCTACAAACATATATTTCACAACCCTTCAACAACAAAACAGCAAAAGCCCTTGTCAAGAAACAAAAAACATTGCCTTAACGAAAACTCACATTGTTGAATAATCTATGTTGAAGGCGAACGAAATTCGAAGGTGTTGTTGTTGCTGCAGGTTGGAACCGCTCTTCTACGCGCGTCAAACTTGCAACTACTATGCCGCCGGACATGAAGCTACCACGGTGGTGCAGTTGAGGAGCAATGGATGATGGATTGAGGGTGGCAAAGCACGAAGAAAAGGATTTTGAAACTTGAAAGTTTGATTTTGGGGATTTTAATATTTGGGAATTGGAATGAGTAGTAAATACGTTTAGTCATATTTTAATTCTTTTTATTAGTTTTTATTTTATTTGATAGATTTTATCAATTACTATACCTATTAAGTTATCAAATAATTATAAAATATGTCATTCTTTTTTGCATGAGTAATATAAAAAATATCTTGATGATGAGAGTTATTCAATTTAAATGAAACTTATATAATGGGATTTCTTATATAAACAATTCGTGATTATGATTTTATTAAAATAAATATTCACTAATATGTATTAAATTTATTTACTAAAGATTTAGTTATTAGTGTTACATGATGATTAATTTTTTAGATATATATATATATATATATATATAAATATAATTTTATATAGTTAATAATTTTTTATGCAGTAGAGTGAATAACTAATTAATGGAAGTTTGATTTCATCATTCAATTATATATATTTCGATAATTTTTAGATATACATAATATTTGTATATTATAGAATAGAAGAATCAAATATAATCTTGATGATGAGAGTCATTCAGATTTTAGATGAGACTTAAGTAATGAGATTTTTTATATAAACAATTCTTGATTATGCTTTATTAAAATAAATATGCACTAATATGTATTAAATTTATTTACTAAATATTTAATTATTAGTATTCCATGATGATTAATATTTTAGATATAGATATAAATATAATTTTATATAGTTAATAATTTTTTATGCAGTAGAGTGAATAACTAATTAATGGAAGTTTGATTTCATCATTCAATTATATATATTTCGATAATTTTTAGATATACTTAATATTTGTATATTATAGTATATAAGAATCAAACATAATCTTGATGATGAGAGTCATTCACATTTTAGATGAGACTTAAGTAATGAGATTTTTTATATAAACAATTCTTGATTATACTTTATTAAAATAAATATGCACTAATATGTATTAAATTTATTTACTTAATATTTAATTATTAGTATTCCATGATGATTAATTTTTTAGATATAGATATAACTATAATTTTATATAGTTAATAATTTTTATGCAGTAGAGTGAATAACTAATTAATAGAAGTTTGATTTCATCATTCAATTATATATATTTCGATAATTTTTATATATACTTAATATTTGTATATTATAGTATAGAAGAATCAAATATAATCTTGATGATGAGAGTCATTCACATTTTAGATGAGACTTAAGTAATGAGATTTTTTATATAAACAATTCTTGATTATGCTTTATTAAAATAAATATGCACTAATATGTATTAAATTTATTTACTAAATATTTAATTATTAGTATTCCATGATGATTGATTTTTTAGATATAGATATAAATATAATTTTATATAGTTAATAATTTTTTATGCAATAGAGTGAATAACTAATTAATGGACAAATAAAGTTTTGTTTCATCATTCATATACATATAAATTTTTAGATATACTTAATAGTTGTATATTATAGTATAGAAGAATCAAACCTTAGGATCTTTTAGGAGTTACATGATATTAAATTATTAATTGAATGGAGACGTTAATTATTGTGCGATTTAAATATAAATTTTTTTTCTTTTGTATGATACAATTGTTAAATGTTATATTATTGCATGTATTATTCTTTCTCATTTTGAATCTTTGATATATTGGAATAATATTTGAGTTATAATTATGAATCTAAATTTTAAATAAATATTGCAATATTGTAGAATCAAATGAACTCTAATATAATTATTTGATTAATTATTTCTTATTTTATTTTATTAATTATTTTACTCATAAATCACATTAGTTTAAGTAGTTCATTCACATTAGTATATTATTTTTCAACATGAGACATATTAAAAAATCAATATATAAATGGTGAAGTATTCTTCTTAACTCTTATAATTTATTTATATCTCATATATATTTAATATTTTTCAAATATCGTATTTTTGCTAAACTTTTATAAAAAAAACTTACTAAATATTATATTATTGCATTGTATATTTTTTTCTTTCACACACACACAAACACACATATATATATTATTAAATACTTGAGTAATAATTATAAATGTAAATTTTAATATATGTTGCAATATTATAATTACAACATTGAATTTTATAGATGTAATTTTTTTTTGAAAATGACGGTATGTATCGGTATACCGACATACCGTACCGTACCGTACCGTACCGAGACATCAATATACCATCTGCATACCGGTATACCGTGGTGTTTCGGTATATACCGATATATCAATATATCGGTATATACCGAAATACCGGTATATACCGAAATATCGCGGTATACCGAAATCTCGGTATACCGCGGTACACCGTAATTTTTAAAAGTGCATATCGTTACCGTACCGAAAACTCACATACCGTACCGAAAATCTCGATATACTGAAAATTCGGTATTTTCGATATTTTTCCGGTACGATAAGTGCGGTATTTCGGTATATTTTTCCATCCCTAGTCACATGAGCTATTGCTGAAGTCGACTGAGTGCCCATTGTCACAAAGTTGACTGATGCTCAGCAGTTTGTGCCTCAGTCCTTCAACATGTGACACGCCATTCACGATAACTTTTCCTTTAACCACGAACCCTTCTCCAATGGTTCGGCTCTTCGAGTTGTCTCCAAAGGTGACTAGTGGTCCCTTAACCTCTTTATAACCGTCAAGATCACTCTTGTCTTCGGTCATATGTTTTGAGCACCCGCTATCCAGATACCAAGTATCTTTGACCTTTTTCTTGGATAGGATGCTCTTTCCTTGCAAAGCAAGAATAAGGGTTTAGGTACCCGCATGATATCGGGTCCTGAGAGGTTAATTAGATGTTTGGGAATCCACATATGCTACGCTTTTGGACTTACATTTCCAAGAGATCCTTCAGAATTGGATCTCTGGATATGCATTGGACTTCTTGTAACTCTTCGATTGAGAGTCGAGTCCAGTGATCTATATCTCCGATGAGAATCAGGATAGATGACTTCAACTAATATCCTCTCATCTTGTGACCTTAATGCTTCTTGTCTTGGCCAATTTCGTCTGACCTTTTGACTTTGAGCTCTTTGGCCTTTGTGATATGGCCAATCTGTAAACCAGTTGTAACGGGGATTGAATCTTGCTTTATCCCTTGAGTTTAAAAACTCATTGTACTGGATTGCAAAGTCACTTGGAGGGAACTCTTCTAGAGAGATTGGATTATGCTGTCTTGCATGATACAATCTCAAGTGTTCATTCCTTCTGGGATTTGAAGAACTCCCAGGTTGAAATGTACCGGTTGAGTTTCTAGATCGTTGAACTGATGGCCTGCTTTGAGCTGATGCTCTTGTCTGAGCGACTGGCCTTGGGTGAACTTCAGGTCTTAGTTGAATTGATGACCTGGAATGATGTGGAGGCTTTTGAGGATTTGGCCTCTGATGAGCTTTGGATTTTGATCTAGCAGTAGATCTGGATTGCTAAGCTGATCGATGTCGAACTGGTGGCTTTGACTAAGCACCAAGCCTTTGAAAGACCGACTGTCTTCGAGTTGCCCCTCTTGAATGATCAGTCTGATCTCTGGGCTGAGTTTGAGGAGTTTCAAGGATGCCCTTGCCTTTTGACTCCTCAACTGTGGGGGACTGAGATGGTCTTGTGAATCCTCTCAGGACTCCAGATTCACAGCTCTGTACAACTGCCTTGCCCTTCTCTGCGGCAGTGTACTTACTATATCCCAGCCCTGGGCTCCCAGATTCAGTTCTCTGATGACTCAAGATTTCATCAAGAGTCTGAGATCCTTTCTTGAATTTGAGAGATAATTCCTCTCTTTCAAGAATTTTTTTCTTGAGCTGCTCATTCTCAACTTTTAGTTCTGCATTTCTCAGCCTCAGCTGATCCATTTCTGTTGACCGAGCATTAAGACTTTTTAGTCTTTCATTTTCAGCACTTAGCTCATCAACTCTGCTTCTTAGCTCATCATTTTCACCCTTCAGTTCAATATACCTACTTGATACATAAGCTAATTGATCTTCTAGGATTTTTAACTGTTCATCCAGTTCATTCCTAGAGATCGATGCTTAATGTATATAATAGAATGAGGTTATTAAGTCAGCTTGACTAACCTCTTCTTCATTGTCGGCCATGAGGCATAGTAAAGCTTCATCATCAGAGCTGTAGCCATCTGAGTCGATTCCAGATGGGTAGTCTGAATCGTTAAGCACAACATTCTCAAATTTTGCGATCATTGCTTTCCTTTTGAAGAAGCTTCTCCTCACTTTGGCCTTTTTATCTTCAGGAAGCTCTGGACACTCATATCTGTAGTGTCCTTGCTTGTGGTAGTGGAAGCATTCCTCTATGTTCCTGTTTGCCATCCTGAATTGTTCAGCTGGACGATCAGCTGGCTGCTGGTTCTTCTCACCTTTAGCAGCTTCATCAGCTTGGGGTTGAGCTGATTGTTGATCTCTGACTTTTCTTAGCTTCTCCAGCAATCTTATCATTGACTGAATTTGCTCATTCAAGTCTTCAGTCAGGATCTCCTTTTTATCGGCTGACTCTCTTCTTCAATCAGTCATCGATCTCCCTGGATTCTCTCTGACAGGAGAGCCTCTTGGTCGGAAGTTGTTTCTTTCGCGGGCTTCTCTGAATCAATTTCTTTCAGCATAGAAAAAAGCATCATGAGAAGAGGAAGTGGATGCTTCTCTCTTTCGATTCAGGCTGTACTCATGAGCTTTGAGAGATCCAAACATCTCTCTAGGAGTAATGTTGTTCAAGTCTCTCGACTCTTTAGTAGCAATTACTTTCATATCCCACTCATCAGTGAGATTATCAAGAACTTTTGAGTTCATCTCACTGTTGGGATAATTTCTTCCCAGATTGTTCATCTCGCTTATAATGCCAAGAAATCTTATTTTTAGGCTCGAGATGCTTTCGTCCGGTTGCATTTTGAAATACTCATATTTATCAACTGTCAGCTGGAGCTTGTTTCCTTTGATGGCTTCGGACTCTTTGCATAGATCTACAAGAAGGTCCCAAATCTCCTTCGCTATTCTGCAGTTCTTTGTGTCTTTCATGCGATCCTCATCCAGAGTTTGAAAAAGTTCTGCTTGAGCAACAAACTCTAGATTTTTCAACTTCTTCTCTTCACCCGTGAGAAGATGAGTTGGTTTTGGAATCCTGGCCGGTTGGTTGACATCCATGATGTGGGCTTCATTGTCCATCATTATGATGATTGGACCGTCTTCGACCACCTCCCATATATTCTCATGGATGGAGCATAGATGAGCTTTCATTCTTCTGCTCCAATTGTCATAGTTCTCAACTGAAAAGAGAGGTAGCTTATGGTTTCCCATAGCTAGAACTGTTAGCACAGATAAACAGATCTGATTCAAATGATCTGCAGAAACAGCTGATCCTTAGAATGAACTGCTCTGATACCACTTGTTGGTCCCGGTGCGAGCCTTTGTCAGTTTAGAGAGTGGGTGAATAAATTGACTTCAAAAACTTATAAGACAGATTGCGGAATAGATAGGGCCCTAACTCAAGAGATCATTTCTAGACTTATCAGTTGGCTACTTGCTTGAGCTTTTTCCTTCTCTAACTGAACTATGGTCAGTTGAATAAAGACTCAAAGCATTTAGAGCTGTTTTACAAGTAAACTGATCTTTGATCAGTTTAGGATCAGCTCTGACTGATCTTTTGATTGGATCAGTTTTAGTTTTCAAGATGACTCTGTTCATTAGTCTATCTTGGCTTTTTGCTAAGACTGTTGACTAACTCATCCGAGGATACCTACCAGTCTCCAAAGTTCTCTTCCCCCTTTACAGCTTATCTCAAGGTTTGAAGAGTTTACTCTGACTGGTCTTATCAGGTAACCTGTAAGCTGGTTGACCATGTTTCTGAATAGCTGTCTCTCATCTCAGCTTGAAGTCTTACTTGGTCATTGTCATTGATTTCCAGCTTAACATAACCTGCAGTTTTTCATTAAATCGCCACACATATTTTGACATTTCATCAAAACCATCATTTGTGATTTTTCCAACAATTTTCCTAACAGGATGTTTTGAAAAAAAATCATCACAAGCCAAAATCGCATCGTTTTCACTTATATAAAAGTTTCCCCCAATTTTCCAATCATCATCTCTTCCACAAACGCCGGCCTTCGTTGCCGCTAAAATATCGAATTGCTATGCATCAATACCACAATCAACATCAATCATACTTTCGAAAATATTCAAACAAAATAAATTATAGAGGTTGATGTATATAATTATAATAAGTTGCAATTATCGAGATACTAAGCATAATTAAAACCTATATATTGCGAATGTAAAGAGTGTTGTTTTTGTGTTATTTGTGTTTCATATTATATATATATATATATATATATATATATATATATATATATATTGTAGATCGATCTCATATCTCTAGTATGACATGCACCATCACGCCAAAAAGAATTATCATCATTTTGCTAGATAACATGTACAATGATTCTACAACGTGTATGTTATATATATATTGTAGCGTTTTTTTCAATTTCTAACTATTTTTTTTTAAATGGTAACCTTTTTGTTTTTTTGGTAACAATCAATCGCTATTCAGTAGTGTTTACTGGGCTCCAGTGTAATAGTTTGTGCCACACAAAAGAATTATAAAAGTCATACTTAAAAAATAAGGTGTGACAAATTCACACCTAATTAAGTAACAGTGTGATGAGATTCGAACTTAAGAACTTCAGTATGAGACTTGTACTACTTCATCCCTAGATCATTCTCGATAGGCAAAATATATAAAAGAATACAAATACAGGTTATTTTTTTCTGACTCTTTGTTCTTGATACAGTTTTTAGCGACAATAATTTGGCACTAGATAAATCCGTTGGTCCAGAAACAATTGCAATCTCCATTATTTTTGTATCATCTAACTGATTAAGTGGTTTGGACTGTGCGCCATATTTAATTTTTCCCTTTTAATGGTTGAATCTATGTTGTTACACACTCAAATTTTATGGTGGGTGTTGGAGATATTATGATAATGACATTGTGCGGTGGCTTACATCTATGGTTCGCGTAATTCCATCTATCCACGATGTAATTGGCCAAATAAGGCATTATATAAACTTTCAACACCCCCATTGCAAAATTATCAAATTATTTTATCATAGTCAAATAAACTTTAGCACTAATAGTGCATAAATAATTTAATATCTTAAAATTTGTAGGATGTTAGGTTTCGAGAGTAATTATATTTTTCGGTAAATTACGCTTTAATACCTACATGTTTTGCTGTTTTTAAAAAACAACTTATTTTTTTAAAATTAATAAAATAATACTTACTTAAAAAAAATAGAAAATATAACATTGATCAATTTTACAGTCCGAAAATTATATGTAATTGATTGTGTATATTTCTATTTCCCCAGTCGTGTAAAAAAAATCATCAAATCAAGAAATCTTAAAATGCAATCAATACGTACAATTTTTGGGCCGTAAAATTGATCAAATGTTAAATTTACAAATTTATTTTTTTTGAAAAAGTAGGTAGTGTTTTGTTGATTCTGAAAAAGTAGGGTATTTTTTTAAAAGAACCCAAAATATAGTTTTAAGAACATGAACTTAACACAACAATTGAGAGTTGGTTTGGATTAAATATATTGTAGGTACCTCAATAATATTTAAAAGCAATATGACCTTCAATAAGTTTTTCCAATAATTGAGAGTTGAGTTATCACATCGGGAACACATGAGAAGCAATAGTATCGTATTCCACAAAAAATGTTATCGTACATACCTTTTAAATATCTAGACACGGCTTTATTTTTAGGATTTTCTTATTAATTCAAATAAACTAAACATGCAATATACAAAAAGACTCAAATAAATAATTAAATTGAAAAAATAATTAAGAATATATTCTGGGGAATTCAAATTCTCATATATACTATTTCATTTATGGTAAAGAATTGCGTACAACTGCTCTACATTCTTATACCAGATGAAACTTTATGATACTTATCATTATTAGAAGTAATACTTTTCAGTAGTAGAATTGATATTTTTTCAATAAAAAATATATTAATAATTATAAAAATGTATTAATAATTAATAAAATGTCACTGCGTTTTTAAAATTTTTCGTAGAACTTTCTAGTAAAATAAGCATGAAATTTTTCGACATTAAAAATGATATTTTTTCCATTTGATATAAACTCTTAAATACAACTGTTGTATGCAAGACCATCTCTTCATTTATAAGTATTAACTCGATTCATGCAACCAATTTAAATCATCAATGATGGAAAATTACTGAGTTATTTTAAGTAACAATCTGGCCTGCCCCAGATCAAACATGCTTAACTTTGGAGTTATAGTAGAATAAACGTCCGAAAAGAAGATGCACCTTGTAATATGAGTAGCACATATCAAATCATTTAAGCACACATTGATTATACAGTTCCATTCATATATAGCTTCGAAATTCCTCTCTTTCGAGTGGATTCTGTTCAATTATATACACATCCGCTTAGGCTTAGAAGTTTTACATGAGCCACTTCAAACTCCCTGTTTCAGCACTAGGCTCACATGAAAAAAATTAAGTTCATTTCTCGGTTTAGAGTGCCATCCTTGTACATGGGTCATGCTAATTAATCTTTTCTGCATCATTCCAAATTTATTAGATGTCCAGTAAATCTAGATCTGATATACGATATATTTTATATTGTTATTATCCACAGAAAAGTCCAAAAACTGTGAAATAAAGAGTTAATGCTTGTGAAAGGACAATGGAACAGATATGGGCAATAAGATGGTACTTGGGAACTTGAAGATCAGATATTGACAAATTATCCCCTCATCATAGTAGGTATATTAAATTTCGGGGATAATTTTTTTTATAGAGGGGAGAATGTAACACCCTGAAAACTATAGTATTTAAATTTAATATATTGCAGGAACATCCATGAATTAGGATTCAAAGTATTTTGGATAATTCAATTGTGAACTATATTTTTCTCAAATTACGTTTAACTAATAAAGCTCATCTGTTTATCAACTATGAAACATGAGATATGTTCATCAAAATTATTTAGTTCTCACTGTTCGCATTCACCAGTATCATATGAAAATATTGGGTGCTTTACTAGACTTGAGTTCGGATCTTTAAAGTTTTAGGACTATGTACACTACCACTTATTAGACAGTTAGGCTGAAGGACGACATGTACATATGTTAAGACACCATATGAAGGGACAATTGAGATAGAACATGCAAGTAAGAGTAAAAGAAATTTTGTATGAGTGGAATGGTTTCCGGTATGTACAAAAATTTTGACTGTATAGAAGGGTTGATTGTTGGATTTTAAATGTGTGGCCTTATTGGCTATGCATATTAGATGTTAACATGATATAATGCTCTTTCAAATGAGTTAATGTTTTCGAAAGTATTGAACATTTTCTAGTTAAGGTGATGTTAGTTTACTAATTATTTGTAAAAATTGGTTTAACTTTTAAAAAAATGTTTATCACATAAGCATGTGCGTTGGTGTTTTGGTTACGTTTTGGTCCCTCCTGGGACTGAGGCATTATATATTTCTAGTATATGTTTAAAAAATGGGTATTATCAGATTTTAGCTTGATCTTTCAAGTAATTTACAAAAATATCCTGACCTTTTATAAATAATAATTTAATATCTGACCTTTTTATTGAATATACAACAAATCTATCCTGAAATTAATTTTTGAGCTTTTAGTTATTGAGGTGTATCTTTTGATCCGAACTTTTTAATGGCGTGGAAAATATTTGTGCCACATCAATTGATCAAATAAAATAAAAATAAAATTATATTTCACTCCACACCAACTATTCCCACTACACATCAGCAACTAAAAGTTTGAAAATTAATTTCATTCTAGATTTGTTGTATATTTAAAAGGTCATGTATTAAATTGTTATTTATAAAAGATGAGAACATTTTTGGGAATTACTTGATAGGTTAGGCTAAAATCTAATAATAGCCCTTAAAAAACATAAGAATTACTAATCATTTGTCCAATTAAATATATAATAATAGCAATATCAGATTATATATAACTATTTATATTCATAAAGTCCCCCGCCAGACTTTGTTAAGTATGGTCCATCATCAGATGGGCGGGCCCACCCATCCACAAAAGAAAAAATATTATAAAAAGTATCACCTGTATCTGGAAAAGTATCAAGTATGCTACTTGGCTTATATGAATTTATTACATCTAAATTAAGATTTATTCTATCTCAATTGCGATTTGGGATTTAACGTTTTAGAGTTTTGATTTTTTTGGGTATTTAAAGTATTTTTAGGTTTTATTAATTTTAATTAAAGTTTATATCTAATTATAAAGACTTAATTGCCAAGCGCAGTGCATGAACCCACGCGTTAGCATCAGGCAAGTCCATTGTGCCGGTTACCAACAAAAAATAGGTGTGGGCTCATATACTGCATGAGTGATGCGTGGTCATTTCGCGGTCAAAATAAATCTCAAGAGAGACTTATCCTTATGCCCACTGCAGGCATATCAAACAAACGTGAGTAATGGTCGATCCCGCGAGGATCTGCGAATCCTATCTTCCAATGTCACCAATTTCAAAAGTTTTGAAGTTCGTTGTGGTCTTCGTACTTTGAACTTAACAAATATTTAACCGATCATGGGCACGCTGATTACTTATGTGAAATTAATTATCTGGTTAAAGGCATTAGATCTCTTTCTATGTGCCCAATCTATCCTTCCAGTATAGGCTAGAGGTGATCTCTCACTCCCTAGCCCCTAACATGTTGGCCAACCCCGATCTCTCAATTGATTGTAAGCAACGATGCAACTTTATGCCCTAGACAGACCCATATTTACTGCAGACACCGATCTCTCAATTTGCTCACAGTACCCGCGATGTATCACATACCTTTATGATCAACACACAACCACGATTCATTGACCATTTATGGAGGTAGTAAACACAATTCCATTAGATAAGTGATCAACCACGATTAACTAGCTTAGGCCACTTTAATGCAACAAAGAAAATAATTACAAGACGAAACCAAGTTCACACAGTTTTATGCCCAAAAGCCTCACGATTATTTCATGTTCATTAAGTTCTTATTTTTGTTCAATCCGGAATAACAAATGTATCCGCTCATGCTAGACTTAGAACAATAATGAAAATAAGTAAAAGAAGACATAAATGAAATGAAAAAACTCACTTAGATTAAAGGCAAAAACAATCCAACACTAACGTTGGATTTAAGTACAGGGCATAGGGCCTGAGATTGCTTTGAACTGAAATGTAAATGCATAAATGAAACTGAAATTAAAGAG
The DNA here is from genome assembly GCA_026008535.1 of Perilla frutescens. Taxonomy (NCBI): domain Eukaryota; kingdom Viridiplantae; phylum Streptophyta; class Magnoliopsida; order Lamiales; family Lamiaceae; genus Perilla; species Perilla frutescens. Next base: position 9,229,919 of record BRKX01000013.1, on the reverse strand, counting down.
TGTGTTGTGTTGTTTTGGGCCTCTACCACAAGTCAACTTCCCCCACAAGTCGAGGGGGTCTTCAACTCGATTTGTAAATCGTTGTGCCCACAATTTTTCATATTTGGCAGATTCTTCCCTTATTTAGAAGATCTGATCTGCAAAATCTATCCTCACCGTGCCTTAGATCGTCGAGATCCAACCTTCCTCAAATAACTGATTCGCTTCCTAAATTCCGGTGATGCGATCAGGCTTGCCCCATTTATAGCTTCTCCTGCCCTCGGTGACTCGGGTGCACTGCTCCTGCTTCAGCTGATAATGTAACCTTATGCTCGCTCTCTTCTTCTTTTTCTGTAATCACCCTGGATTTAGTACGGGCACGATCACGAACTTCCCCTTTAGCATTGTTGGAATGGTGGGCATTTTTGTTAGGCTTGAAAGAGAGCTTCCTTTTGAGAAGTCGTTGACCATCTTCGTATCATCGGCATCCAAATGCCCTACAGGTGTGATTTTGCTTCCTCGTGTCCCTCTTGTGTCCAAACTGGCTCTTTCCAACTCAAAAAGAGAAAAAACAAAGGACAAAAGAATGAGAAAAAGACACAAAAATACGAGAAAATTCGGACTTGTCAGTGAGTCTCCGAATTAAAAAAAAAATTAATTCACTTTAATTTTAAGGTTCACTAATTTCATTTTATGGTATATATTTATTTCAAAAATTAATTAATTGAATGTAATGCACGAGCCCATGAGTTAGCATCGCACAACTTGAGTTGCATGATAAAAATAATTACATAAATTTACTTTAATTTTAGAATTCAATAATCTCATTTGATGTTATATGTTTTTTTGGAATAATAATAATAATAATAATAATAATAATAATAATAATAATAATAATAATAAGTGGATAGCTAACTTCCGTCCAGGGAAATTCTTATACGCCTCATGAGGCACTACCTCATGTGGCACAATAGAAATATTGGGACACTTGAAAGTGTCCTAATAGGCTATTGGGACACTTTCAAGTATCCCAATAGAGATATTGTGCCACATGAGGTACTAATTTCCCGTTGTGTCCATCAGGTCTGACAAGAGACCTTCTCATTTGTATTTTATATATATATATATATATATATATATATATATATATATATGATGTCCTTAACTTTTACTCAATATATACAATGGTTGTTGATGGTTGATTGTGTTGAGTGGATGGACACATAAAGTGGGAACATTATTCCTGCGTCACCCATTTTCGAAGTTAAAAGCGATGTTTTCTTGGTTGAATGCATTAATTAAATAAATTATTACTTTAAATTAATTACGTTATATTATGTAGTGTACAGTTATAAACCCCACCATTATCAATCTCTTTGACACTGCCCAATCTATAAACCAGCCCTTCAAAAACGTCAGTCACATAATTAAATTATGCCATCTGATCTAAGTTAATTAATAATTTGGTAAGGGTCAATTTTATTGTATCGTCCTACAATATGTGATGAAAAATATGATATTTCAAGAATTTATAATTGATTTCAATGAACTTGTATAGTAAGTTATGTTAAATATTTTGATAAAATGAAAAATGTGAAAGTAGTTAGTGATGTGTCGGATGCAGCTGCATCTGTATTGGGCCTCACCCCAAAAGAGTCAAATATGGGAATCAAAGACACATCCTAATTAAGAGAATTCAATTGGACCCCACGGGAAGGACTGCTGAGGATACAGAATTAGTTTGGATACAAATATCATGTTCCAATGATTACTAAGTGTATCAATGAACCCCTTCCATAATTTGGGTTACTCGTAATTCAATTATATATTTTATTAATTTTATCAAATAGCATAAATGATACATGTTTCTTTCTTTCTTTCTTTCTTTCTTTTTTTTTTTTTTTTGTAATTTTGGATACAGCATTGAATTTCAATAAAAATATTCAACTAGGATTGATATGTTGTACTGCAATTTTCTCCACTTGTATCTTCTTTGTAATTGACGCATCTCTTAATCAAGGTTTTAAGGTTAAACTATATCATCATAGTCTGGATAGCCTACACAATTTATACGAGCATTATTTATGATTTTGTGGGCACCTTCTATGTAGTTGTCACCTCACTAATTTTTGTGTTGCATACATATATTGTAATGTAACCAGATCTGTCATTAAGAATTGAAAATTCTTATTTTTATAGATTATTTTTATTTTTTATTTATTAACGATATTTAAATAATTTCATCATTAATTTATTTTGTGGTATGAAGAGTAAATTTTATAGTGCAAATAGAAGATAGGTCCCAATTAATAATTACAAAACTAAATTAAACCACTATAATGGTAAAGAAATAAAAAATAATAATGAGGTGGATGCCATATACAGGCAGTGCCCATATAAAAGTAGATATTTAATTTTACATTGTATTAAACTTAGTAGATCTTAATTATAGGTCGGATGTGTGAGTAAAAAAAAATTTAGTAGATCTTTATTAATCTTTTATGAAAAATATTATTGATATATTACTCGAAATATTTTGTAGATCTAATCGACAAATTTGGAAAACAGATTAGATTTTCAGATTTGTGGACATGGATCCGTACACGTTTAACAACGCACTAGGTAGAAGCTCTGCCCCCACTAATCTTTTGCTGAATTAAATCATCCGTGAAATACTTGGTGCTACGTATATAAATAAAATCATTAATTTTTTTTCTTTTTATTTTATTTTACTTTAATTTATTTTATTTTAGTTTAATTTTACATTTATTAATTAGGGTTCATCCTATCCAATTAGAGTTCATAATTATTTTTTTAATATTTAATTTCATTTTCTAATTAATAATTAATTATTTCATAAAAAAATAATTATATACTCTAATTAATAAGTATAAAATTAAACTAAAGTACAATAAATTGATATTGAATAAAAAATCGAAGAATAATTAGTAAATTTAATTATGTAATACCAAATGATGCACAAAGTGTAGCGGATATTTTCATCCGATCTTTTGCCAACCTAAGTATATTTATTTTGAGATATGAAATTATAAATTCGAAATGATAGTTAATTATTTTTTTGTGGCAATTATAAACCAATGATGGATGATGCAAGTCCCAATCCAATATTGAAATTTTACTCGTTTCCACCCGTGGCGTTATATGTTGATCATACCTACAAACCAATTCAACAAAACTAGATTTAAAACAAGTACCGATCTGGTGGAGCCTCAATTAAGCAAGAGATAGCAAAAATCCCAATTAATTAGGGAATATTACAAAATTAAAAAGATCTAGTTATAATACACAACAATATGGTGCAAGATACACACACATAGGGATGAGATCTAGTGAGAACCAGTCACCAGGTGGGAATTAGAAATCAATCTCATCCCTCCATTCCAAAATCTGAACGATCCAGATTAATCTAGATTTTCGATGGTAATTTTGTAATTAAAATCGGAACTGAACTCAGAAATTGCCCAGATTCAATTTTAGCCTCCTACTTCGCTCATTTTAGCCTCATGCATTTCTCATTTTAGCATGTGTTGATAAACAAAAATGGAACGATGATTTCATTGGAATGAAATGCAATACACCCTATTTGAGGATAGTGAACCTAATGGGAATCTCATAATTACTAGTTGGGATCAGATGAGCCCTAATCGGAACGTAATAAATCCTAATTGGGAACGGTGAATCATAGTGGAAAATGTCACATCAATTTTAGCCTCCTACTTCGATCATTTTAGTCTCATGCGATTCTCATTTTAGCCTCAGAGTAAAAGGGAAGAATTATTGAATTACTATATTACCCCTCCTCCCACAAAGTTGCCGAAAATTACAGGAATGCCACCGCCCATCCACTTAAATCTGATTTAATCTGGGCCGTCCAGATTGAGTCAAACAAGGGTTAGGATTGGTTCCTAATTCCCATCTGGGAAAAGGGTTCTCGTTTGATCCTTTCCTTATATATATATATAGGGAAAGGATCAAATAGGAACCAAATCCCCCGTGAGAACCTATGAACCAAACATATTAGCAAATTATTAGTCACATATTAGCAGTGTGTATAATCGCTAACATATTAGCAATATGTTGCTAATATTATGATCTCGTCAAGTTAGCAAAATGAGTTTACCTCATGTTAGCAACATAATCTCTTGATATTAGCAATATAAATCTCTCATGTTAGATTGGTTCCTAGGTTCTCACGGGGGATTGGTTCCTATTTAAACCCACCCCTATATATATATATATATATAACTAATCAGGTCCGTTTCTTTTACTTTTTATACTCTCTTAATCTCTATGCATCTACGTGGATGGAAGTTATTGGAAAAAAATAGGTTTTATTTTTTGCATCAAGAGACTCCAAAACAAAAACAAAAACTAGTCCCTTATCGTGCTTGCTCAACGGCCACAAAGCAAATTAGGGGAATGCTGACCTACCCACCCATTGTCACATTTTCATGTAATTAGAATTAGGCCTATAGAAATCAACAGACCGTTCGCGGGTTATTCGGAGCTCATTTTGAAAAATGACCGTTCAAAAATTGTTTGTTTTCTAAACGCATTTTGAATGGAGTTTGATAAAATTATTGAGCCGAACTTGATATAGTAGTATTTGACTCAGTTAGCTCGCGAATATGTTCGAACTCGGACTTAATCGAACATGTTCATTAATATTATAAATATTTTTAATGGAAAAATTAAATAATCTTTTTTTTAACTCTAGCTCGAACATGTACATTAAACGAGCTTTTTTAAAGCATTTGAGTTGGGACTCGGTTATTAATTTTTTGAGCATTTCACAAGTCGAGCTCGAGCCGAATTTGAACATGACAAATATTTATTGAGCCAAGTTCGAACAAAAGGAAAAACCTCGAATCAAGACCGAGTTCAAATATTTTCTTAACGAGTCGAGCTCGAACGTCAAGGTGTTTGATTCGGTTGGTTTATATTCCTAATTAGAATTTATGCATATTCATAGTTCATTATTTATATACGTGACAATTCACGTGGGATTGTTATATTATTAATGAGTAAATTAATATATATGTCAATCGATATCTGGATTATAAATTTCTTGAAGTAAATTATATACTAAATTTTTATATATCAAACGAAATGTTGCATTTTTTATATTTTACTTTGTGCGATATTTATTTTTTTTGGAATGTTGAGGATAACCCGCAACTGTCCGCCCCTGTGTAATAGCTTGCAAACTTACATAGGGGAGGTAAACCATACTTGACAAATCAGGTGTGACAGGCTCACACCTAGTGGTGTTGGTGGTGATCGAACTTGAGACCTTTGACCTTAAAAAATACTACTCCACCACTAGGCCATCCCCAAAATGACACTTTGTGCGATCTTTTCCTTTTGGATGGAGAGTGCACCATATATATTCTGTATCATAAATAAATAGTATTTAATCTTTTATTATGTATTATCAATAAAAAATAATTGTGTGTACTATCCATCGATCGATATGCATGCATGCATCGTGCATAAAAAATATTGACTACTGTTCATTTTTAATGGATTTAACTAGTGGGCGGCTTGGTATGTAGATATACTACTTACGTACAATATTCTTTATCGATCATATCCTTTTGTTTTGCTTCTAGCCAGGTACTCATTAATAAAAAAAAAAACTTCAATATATATATATATATAGGGTTGGGTTCCAGAAGGAACCACACCCTAGGTGAGAATCAATCTGAGTCATAGATCCGCTATATTTGGATGGCCAAGATATGCTCCAGATTTTAAAAAACGCGGTGGCAATCTCATAATAACATTCAACTTCGCTGCCCCTGAATCTTAATAAGGGTAAAATCATAAATTTTGAAAATATATGAATACTCAGAATTTACGTGTATATTTTTCAATTTATGATTTTAGCACTATCATTTCCTATTTTAGCACTGTCATTTCCTATTTTAGCACTGTCATGGTCTTTTTTTAGCATTGTCATGACTTATTTTAGCATGACTCTTTTTTAGCATTAGCATAAAAAATTATCACCGACATTGTAAAAAAACCACAAACAAACACTGTTACATGTTGAATTATCAATATATGAATACTTAGAATTTATGTGTATATATATTTTTCAATTTAGATTTTTAGCATTGGCATTCCCTATTTTAGCATTGTCATGACTTATTTTAGCATTGTCATGACTTATTTTAGCACTAACATGACCCTTGTTTAGCATGACAATTGTTTAGCATTGCAATAAAAAATATCATCGGCATTATAAAAAAATAATGAACAAACACCGTTACATGTTGTTGAATTATGAATATAGTGCAAACACTATTACAATTGCAAACTCTCATTTTTAGCATTAACATAATCCTATATTAGCATTGTGATTAAAAACTTGTCATGATCATTACAAACCCAACAAATGTGATTTGTGGTGCTAGCATCATTGTTAACTGTATTTGTATCATCATATCTCATTTTAGCATTATCATTAAATTATAAAACACATTCATGAACATAAATGCGATTATAGTTTTTACAATGTCATAAATCGAACCTTACCATTATTTCGTAATGATTTAGTAGTTTCATTTTTTATTTTATTTTTTTGGTAAACCTAACATTTTTGTCCATCTGTAATTTATCTGCGCATTTTCTTGGTTTTAGTACTATATATAGTTTAGAGTTTTAGCATTGTCATCTCATATTTTAGCATTCCGATTATGTTTTTTAGCATTGTTATTTTCGCTTACTTAATAGTATTATGTAAAAAATTATAGATGCTAAAAGGACTGCAGAAGATGAAAGTAGCAGAAACAAAAGAGCTAAAACTGCCTCAAATAATGAAGATAATAGAAGCAGTAATGTATATTAAAAATATCCATTCTTAGAAGCAACAACATGCCCATCAACTCTCTTAGAGGATGTAAGGGAAATGAATAAAGCACAATGGGAAGCAGCCCCAAAGGTCACAAGCTTCCCATAATTGTCCTTTCAAATGAAGGGTGCAAAAATCATTAAATACCTGCAACAATGTAAAAATTCACAAATCTCTATTATTATTATGTCTTTCTCATCGTAAATAAAAGATTACAAATTCTAACACTATCACCTACCAAAATATTCAAACATTAACTAACAGTGCTAAAATATAAACTACCAGTGCTAAAATATTCAAATGGAGGAGTTCGGCAACGAAACACGGGAGCCTCACAACTGCGTGGTCAATCTGGTTAGCTCAACTCCAACTTCATCAAATCACTACATAATGGTGAAAAAGTAGATTATAATCAACAATTTCCCGTTCATATTAGTATTTTGACGACGTTTGCTTCGCCTGTAGAGGCGGAACCCCGGTAAGGCGTAAGGAGAAGGTAGTGATAGGCTGCGGAGCTGGTTTCACCGGCGATCGTCCGGCTGCAGCGCTGAAATTGCTTCAGAGAGTGAAAGAATTGGACTATTTGGTACTCGAATGCTTAGCAGAACGCGCGCTGAAGGAGCGATACAGAGATGCAAAGTCCAGCGACAAGGGTTACGATCCTCGCAGTATGTCTAGTTTTGTAACTGAATGGAGCTAATTATAGAAATAACCCCAATTTATTAAAAAATTGATAATATTACGAGATTGTCACTGCGTTTTTTCAATCTGAGAACAGATCTTGGCCGTCAAAATAAGCGAAATCTGTGGCTGAAATTAGTTCTCAATTCTCACAGAAGGGTGTGGTTCTCACATGATCCCATCTCTGTATCTATATTTATGTAGATGTTAAATTCGTAATAAAAAGTATATCGAAGTTTGGGTAGTGTCGATCCATAGAAAGAAGAACTAAAACGATGTTAAATAGACATCGATTCACAAAACAGAAGGATTAAGAAAATAATCAAATAATTTTCACAACACACAAATAAAATTGAGGGTAATTCTATTGACAACGTAACCTTCATTTTTCTCTTCACAACTCTCATAACTAATTCAAATATAAATATTTTTTAATTTGACTATTTTGTCCTTATATCCTAATTAAATAAAAGTCCTAAAAAATTAAAATTCAAGTTTGGATCTTTACAAATCCCAATTAAATTATTTTATCCCAGAAGGTTCTTAGATTATATATCATGGAGAAAAAAAAAAGAGAGAGATTTTAGAAATTAACATTGCTTCGTAACTCTGAATTGATATTCCTTCAGGCACATTTAATTTTCTTTGTTTAATCATCGTACCATCTCTTTGCAATTTACCATGAATAATATTTTTTTCACTTGTCATTATTATAGATAAGCCAAAAAAAACAAAATCATTTATCGATCTTCATACGGGTAGAGAAGTTTTATTAAAATTGAACATGTACTTTTTTTTTTTTTGGAAGCATAAATCAAGTAATTTGAGATTGAACGAGATAAAATATAATCAGAAGCATTTATGGTATTTATTAGTTCTTTAATTGTGTTTTGTTCTCAATATTTGAACAATTGATGGATATGATTTTTCGACCAGAATCATCTTGAAAGATAAAAAGATAGGAGAAAACATATCATTTTCTGTTTTTGTTCTTTAAATGTCATGTGGTTTTCGGTAATGCTTTTATGCCTTAATTTAATCTAAATATCATTTATTTGCATTTTTTTTAATTAATCTCTATGATATTACAGTTAGACTCATGCTAAATTGAAGCAAAACAATTGTTCTTCATTTGCTTCTTAATGGAGCCTCCCCCAGTTCCGTCCCTGATCTTACGTCATTGAGGAAATTGAAGATATCATGGAGAGATGTTTCAATATATATATATTTTTTTTTGTGAGGAAGTATGTTTGTGGCTGGAGGTTTATAGGGACTCATGTTTATTTTTTGGGGGTTTCGTAAGTATTGGGGTTGTTTAGGGATGAAATAGTCTATCAAAAAATAATTTACATTTCAATTAATTATGTGATTGTGAGAGAAAATTGAGAGTTGTGAATAGATCTTACTCTAAAATTAGCCATGGTAAAGGGCTCAAATGAGAATAAGATCCATTTATGGGACATAGAAACCAATCACATTTCTCCACCAAAAAGACGGTGATAATATCGTAGATATGATAAATTCCAAAAATACAAGAGTATTTCTAGATTTTTAATTTTTTTTAAAAACTTTAGACACTCTTAACTTGCTACTTTTAATCAAATATATGCAAACAATATGTCAAATTGAATTTGTTTCCATGCTCTTTCATTTAATATTCATACTATATATGCTTGTTCGTTGAACAAAAATTAGATGAAAAAATGTAAAAAAATACTTTTCATGCATATACGAACTCTAATTCTGTAATTGTCACACATTGCTAATATAACATAACAACGTTGCTAATATCCTATATTCATGTTGCTAATATGAAACCGGTCAATTCTTAATATAAAATAATGCTATTATATACATATATACATGCTAATGTGTGAACATATAATCATGATATTATGAACAAACATATATGAAATCAATTTTTTAATTATTTCTTCATTTTTTTTCTTCTATTTCAATTTCATATGCTTTAGTTTATATTTACACTTGTTATTTGGGATTCATTCTATCCAATTAGGATTTATTATAATTTTTAGTGTTTAATTTTTAGTTTTAAATTATTAATTTGTTAGTCTTGTACTTTAGTTAACTTTACGCTTGTTATTTAGGATTCATCCTACCCAATTATGATTTATTATAATTTTTAGTATCTAATTTTTAATTTTTAGTTATTAATTTACTATTATGAGTATTTCTTTGTGCTATAATTATGAAAAAATTTCTCATGCTATTACAAGTGTTCATTCATAGAAACATGTATAAAATTATCCTCACTAGCATATGTATTTTTCGTTTATAGTGACATGATTGCATGTTCAAGTAGCTTGCTTATATATTCAAATGAGTTGTATGTATCTATGTTCATAATAATATAATTTTATATTAAGAATTGACATATTTCGTAATAGCAACATCAGTACAAGATATAATTAGCAACATTCTCAATCATATTAGCAACATTAATTAATACAATGTATTAGCAATATCATGGTACCACATAGCAATTTCTGATATTTACATCTTGTATATGCATGAAAAACTGTTTTATGTATGTTTCATCGATTTTTTTGTTAAAATAAACATATGATATGTGGATCTTAAATGAAAGAATATGAAAAGAACTTTAATTAGGTATATTATTTGTGTAAATTAGATTAAAAAATGAGCAAGTTTTTATGATTGTTTAAAGTTTGTAAGAATTTTAGTGTTTTGGGTTTCTGATTTTGTTTTTTTGTTCAATTGGTAAGATTTAGGAGGTGATTGGTATGATAGAATGAAATTAGGTATGAATGGAATGAACTTAGGAGTTGAATGGAGATCTGAATGGAATGCCGATTCTTATGATTGGTATGTCTATGGAATGAAGATTAACGGAATGAAATATCAGTTTTTTTTTTTATATATAATGAATATTTTATGTAATTTGATATTTTATTATAATTAAATAAAATGTACATAGTAGCTAATAAATATCATAACACATGCCTTAATTTATTTTTTATATTTCTAAACGTCATTTTTCTTTTTTAGTATATGATTTTTTCTAATTTTTCTAGCAAATTATTATTTATTTATTTTATTGAAAAACTTTATTCTAAAATATTTAATTAATCAATATAGAATAATTTGTATAAGTTAATAAAATATTTTTACTTCATAGAAATATACCTTAACATTTCAATCTTTCATTTGAATATATTAAATTATATCAAATACATAAATATTTTATGTTGTATTATAACATATTTTTTATGTTATATTTATTTTGGCATCACTTTGATTTTTCTTCAACAAAATTATAAAATCTATCAAAATTTGATTTTAGCACATATACGTGTTGATATTTATTAGCTACTACGTACACTTTATTCAACTATAAGAAAATTTTAAAGTACATAAAATATTTATTATATAAGATAAAAAAACTGATACTTCATTCAATTCTTCATTCCGTAGACATACCAATCATAAGAATCGTCATTCCATTCCTAAGTTCATTCCATTTATACATAATTCCATTCTATCATACCAATGACCTCCATAGGGGTGCATGGGTGGAATGACTATTCTCCTTCCTTTGGGGATACGGATTCCATTGGGAATGGTGCTTCCCGATTTTGAATCATACCAATTGCCAAAATGAGAATGAGCATAGAAATGATCATTCTTTTCTATTCCATTCCACCGTACCAATCACGTTCTTAATTTTCCAACAAATTACAAGAATGTCACTACTATTTTAACTATTTTGACTCATGTTTAACTGCTCTTAGCCATTGAAATACAAGATTGTTTGGTGGAGTTCTATTCCTATTTCTCACATAATAGTTCATTTTCATTTGAACCCACCCATACACAAACACACACACATATATATAACTATATATATATATATATAGTTATAAAAAAATTTGGGGAACAATACAAGGAATAGATAGGGATTAAATTTGTTGAATATGTGGGGAAACTAGGGATTTGTTTTTGGAAATGTTTTCCTTTCTCATCTTCAAATGATAAGTACGTGTGCTTGTCATACTTTTGTTTTATTTATTTTTCCTTTTTCCTTCTGGGGGCAGGGGGGACTGGGGAGGGGTGAATTTGAAACGTGCTCTATTATTGTACACATGAATCTTCAATGCTCCAAATACATTAATTTTATTTCTCTCTCTCTCTCTCTCTATATATATATATATATATATATATAGGGAAAGGATCAAATGAGAACCCTTCTCCCAGGTGGGAACTAGGAACCAGTGCTAACCCTTGTTTCACTCAATCTGGACGGTCCAGATTAAATCAGATTTAAGTGGATGGACGGTAACATTCATGTAATTTTCGGCAACTTTGTGGGAGGAGGGTTAATATAGTAATTCAATAATTCTTCTCTTTTGTTCTGAGGCTAAAATGAGAATCGCATGAGACTAAAATGAGAATCGCATGAGGCTAAAATGATCGAAGTATGAGGCTAAAATTGATGTGACATTTTCCACTATGGTTCACCGTTCCCAATTAGGGTTTATTACGTTCCGATTAGGGTTCATCTGATCCCAACTAGTAATTATGAGATTCCCATTACGATTCACTGTCCCCAAATAGGGTGTATTGCATTTCATTCCAATGAAATCATCGTTCCATTTTTGTTTATCAACACATGCTAAAATGAGAAATGCATGAGGCTAAAATGAGCGAAGTAGGAGGTTAAGATTGAATCTGGGTAATTTCTGAGTTCAGTTCCGATTTTGCCCTTAATGAGACGCGCGAATTGAAGATTTTCATTTTAATTACAAAATTGCCACCGAAAATCTGGATTAATCTGGATCGTTCAGATTTTGAAATGAAGGGATGAGATTGGTTCCTAGTTCCCACCTGGTGACTGGTTCTCACAAGATCACATCCATATATATATATATATATAAAGCAATTATTATACATAATACATAAGATACGTACAAATGTTTAGAAGTTACGAATATTAGTTTATTTTGTAAGTAGAACACAACTTTTAATTAACTGTAGTAATTATAATATTAACTTCATTTTGCAATTAAAATATATACCAAGTTTTTGATTAAATCAAAATCGTACTATATATAATTGCAAAATATATAATCAGAATTTATAATTTTAAAGTAATTAACTTCTAACTAAATGTCCATACCTAAGATAAGAACGTAGCACAAAGTTTGAGCTAATTAAGAAGTGGACCGTTATATGTATATATTATTTAATTACAATCCAATGTTTCATATATCATTATATAAATGTTGGTGTAAGTACAAACATGAAGCACTGAGCGTTAGGCATTGCGTTGATTAGTGGTACAATTATATATATTCCATTAACATGAATATTAAAATACAGACAGAAAGTAAGATGGTTCAGAATGTGCGCATAATCTATTAATTGGCTATCAAAATAAAATAAATTACGTGCCGCAAATCCAACCAATAATGGTCCATTGTCCAATATGAAACGTAAAAAAACGAATTACTACACCTAATAAAGTTGCATAATCAAAATTCTTAAATTAATATATATAAATTCAAAATAACTGCAAAAATCATATCAATATATAACTTGCATGCCTGCAGGCTACGAATTCAAGTTGAATTTGCTTATAGACCACAGCCCTCTTTAACTTCTTTAATTTCGTTTTAATTTAGCTCTATTTTTAAATTATTTAAAATATAATATCTTGATATGATGAAATTCATACGAAGACATGAAGAGAGATAAGAGTTTGGTCAAACTATTATTGTAAATTGATTTACTATATTCCCTCAATTACTTAACGCATCAGTGGTTATACACGAGAAAACATGTTTGACAAGGAAATGATAAACATGCAAAATATTCACTCATATCTAAACAAATATCAGATATCGTGTGCTACATCAAATCTCTAATGCTTCTAACATTAAAATGATTTATTATTCTTCCATTTTTTTCTTCAATTTTCATTTATTTTTGATTTAATTTAATTTTTATAGTATTATTTAGAGTTTATTCCATTCAATTAGGTTTTATAATTATTTTTTAGTATTTATTTTTCATATTTTAGTTAATATAATTGATTATTAGGGTTGATCATTCCAAAATTAGGGTATATAATTTTGTAAAATTTTAATTATTAACAGTAAATAATTAATTAGAATTTATTATAATATAATAAATTTTATTTTTAATATAAATATTATTAAACTACGTATTTTAGTTCTAATGTGGAGATACGGCTGGGACACACATTTCGGACTAGAAGGTCGAATATAAAATGTTATCTTTAACAAGTAACAATTAATTAATCATGTTAGCCAGTTTAGTGCTAGTTTGAATTGCTAAGTGTACTAATGACCGTACTTCAATTAAGAGCTGGTCTCCGGTCTCACAATCCCTTGCATCAGACAGGCCGGGCCGCCCCCAAAAGACTCGGCCTAAGCCCGTGAAAACAATTCTCCTAGATCGTAACTTTTTCGTTTTAATTAAATTTATGTGAAAAAATATGTTGAATTAAATGTCTTTCATAGTCTTCATTTAAGATTTCGCATGTGAATGTTTGAATAAAGAAATATGGACGAAAAATATAAAACATTCATTTTTTTCATGCATATATAAATTCTAAATAAAATTAAATTTTAAAAAATAAATTATAAACCCTAATTGGGATGTAATAAATTATAATTTGGCTAGATTAATAAAACCATATATAGTAATTGGGATGTAATAAATCATATGTAATTGAGATTAATAAACTATTATTGGGATACAATAAATTCTAAATTAAATAGGGATGTAATGAACCATAAAATTGAGATGTAATAAACTCATATAAGTTAAGTAGCAGACTAGTACTCTTCTGGCTACGAATAATACTTTTTAGTGTTATAATCAGTGATACCATTTTTTTTTTGCTCAGGCATGGAGCGACAGGTCGCGGGGGTAATGCGCCGCCATCTCCAAGGGGCCTCCACCGTTGCGTTAAACAAAGAGTTTTTCTCTTTTTCCAGCTCCAATCGTCCGCCTCCTCTAGCTGTTTTCCATGGGGGGTGAATAGTACCCCTTTATTCTTTTTTTTTTTTTTTGTAAATTTTTGCACTAACTTTATTCTTTATTTTTTATTAATCTAACAGTAAATTATGATATTTTTAGGTGAACTATTATGTTTAATTTCACTTAATATAATAAAAAATATTATGTAATCATAAAAAAATTAAAAACTTAAATTATAAGAAATAACAAAATATATTACATTAAATTAACATTACCACAATAACATATAAAAATAACATAAAATACATTACACTAAAATAAAACTACAATAATTGTTGATTGTTATTAAAATGTAATTTATGCTTTTGTTAAAAAAATTAATATTAGAAAGCATAAAAATGAAATATTCCATTGTAGAATGAATTATAAAGTTAATGGTTGGACATGTATTTGCTCCAACTCTACATTTTTCTATAAAATAGAGGTAGATGGAGAAAAATGGTTGGAGATGGCCTAACGATCAGCCTTCAATCTGAAGCAAAACTTTGCCTATTTTTTTACTGTCGTACTTAGTTTATTTGGGTACAGTATATCTGGGTACTGATTATAAATCCTATATATATATATATATATATATATATTATATTCTGGTTGGACACATATTAGCATACATTGCTTGGTTATTTAGAGACAACTGGAGGCAGACGTACGTGTGGTACTAATCAACAAAATTACATTATACAGAAAATAATAATAATTTAAATTAGTTTAAAATATAATTATTACTTGATTGCAATACAAATATTTCAATTCGTGTAGAATAGATTTCTAAATTTCTTTCTTTTTTGGATTTAAGTTAGTGGATTTTTGTGTTCTCTTTCTTGTTTCTTCACAATTTATTGATATTCAGCTATAATTATGGTTCTTGTCATTCTATTTTGCTTTACAAAATTAGAGTTATTTTTTTTTATCAAAAAAAGGAAATTGAGGAATGTTATGCTTGTGATATTCATGGACATATATGGAATAGTTAGGTGGTGATTTTAGCACACTTTTGTCATATTCATGGAATCATTGAAATAGTTGAGAATTGATTTTGGGTGTAATAGGAATTGGGTTGTGATTTTTTTAAAAAAATGATGTTCGATTCATGTGTGTGTGTAAAAAATGTGTATGTTAGTGTGTGAAATAATTCAAAAATATATAATTTAACGGATGTTATTAACGGAAGTTAACGTACGTCAGTTAAGGGACTATGATACCTTTTAAAAAATTGAGGATCAAGTTGGTTCGAAATTTTATTTCATGACCAAAAATTGGACCTTTGCCCTATATGTATTTTTGTTAGTAGTGCTTCCTTTTAGTTTATGGATGACAATGGGATGTGTAGGGTATGGCCACATGAGTTATGAGTAGGGTATTATAGTATTCATTATTTCTTATACCCGCGTTTTAAAAAAAATATTCTTAACTATTCCCATATACTCGCGTATGTAATAACTTTTATGCTCATCCCCTTATTCTCTAAGTACTTTACTACCCATATTCGTACCCATTAACCGCACTTTAACTAAGAATAAAAAATGATAAAAAAGACTAAATTCTATTTTTGACATGTTCACTATTTTTTTTTATTATTGATCATTTCTATGTAATATATATGTGCATACATAATAAATAAATATTTTTAATGTACATATATTTATGAACGTCTTCGTAGGCACAATAAGTAGAAAATTAGTAATAATATCTAATTTTTCTAACAAAGTTAATGATATTTTTTCTCTAATTATTCAAATATACTTATATCATTATTTTTTGTTGTATATTTTTATAAAAAAATATATGTATATATTTTATGTAAGATATAATTTCTCATAAGCATCTATTTATCAAATTTCCAATATATATAGAAATAACATAAATTACAATTTAATATTTCATGTAGTCCGAATTTTATTCATGTTCAATTATTATTTTATTCCTAAATAAATATTTTCCAGATAATAACAAGTGTCATATTTTCTTTAAAAAATATAAAAATACAAATTTACTTATCCCAAACTATTTATTTATTATTTTAATTTAGTAATAGTTATTTGCAGTAAATAATTCGAAAAAAGATTATATCATTTATAAATTTAAAAATATTGATTAAAACTAAATCATAATTCAATTAAAATATAATACAAACACCTTTCGTGAAAATATGACATTACATAAAAAGCTCCAAACATAGCAGTGCTATGAAATATTGAAAAAAATATCATATTATAATACAATTCTACACCAATAATAATAATAATAATAATATATGATATATGTATGGGTATGGGGCGGGTTGGGTACTCTGGTACCCGCACCCGTTCCCATCAAAATTTGTGTATAATTACACGTGCTCATACCCGTACCCATTTAGTGGGTAATTTTGTGACAATCGTAGGTAATTTTTGCGGGTATCCATAGAAGTGGTTACCCATTGTCATTGCTAATTTCAATATTAGAAGTGAATGATTTTCTAATCCAAAAAATATAATAATAATTACAAAAATGCCACATGTCATTTTATGAAAAAATAGCAAACACTTTCCAATAAAATAAATATGATTCATTTTAGTATGATAAGTGATATTTTTTAATATTAAAATGATACTTTTCAATCAATATTACGAATATATTTTTCTGTCCGATATAAATTTTATATATAACTGGTGTATATAATGCCAACTCATATAATATATATTACTCATATAACATATATTTATTATGATACTACACCTTTGATCTATATGTATAACTAAGTAAAGAGAAATTATTATAATTTCATATTCTAGAACTATCATAAATCAAAGTCATAACTATCTATATCAATAATTTCTGGAAAAACTATTTCAAACTAGAAATTTATTTTAATTCCAAAACTATGTAAATTATAACTTAATATACATTCACACACACATAATATTTTATATTCCATTTTAATAAATTATATATATATATAGATGGGATCATGTGAGAACCACACCCCCCTATGAGAACTGAAAACCAATTTTAAACACAGATCTCGCTTATTTAGACGGCCAAGATCTGTTCCAAACTTTAAAAAAACGCAGTGGCATTACTGTAATATTACTGACTTTTTAATGAAGCAAGAGTATTTTCGTAATTTAGGAATTTTATTATTTTTGGCATGAAATCTCTTCCCGACTCTTGAACCCTCATCTCTCTCTCTCTCTCTCTCTCTCTCTCTCTCTCTCTCTCTCTCTCTCTCTCTCTCTTCTCCTTCCCACCGCTACACAACCCCATTCGCAGCCGTCGTGTGGACGCCATGTCGAAGCACTACCGTCCCGCCGTAAGTTCGAATTTATCATCATTCGCTGAAAGATCTCTTTGATTTCTCTTCGATTTTGTTGTGTTTATGTAATCTAGATTCCAGTCGATTCATCTTAATCGATCGTTGTTTATGTGAGTTCCGCTAGAGTTTTGGTTGTTCGTTGTTCTTGGATGATGATGCCGGGTAAAAATATTTTTATGGTACTTTTTCTGTAATTTTTTCACGCGATTCTCTTCGGTTCTCTACGATTTTGTTATGTTTTAGATTTGTTCGGTAATGTTGATTAAGTTGAACTTTTGATTTTTGAGGATCAATATCTATTTTTAGCTCTGCAAATCGTGATTTCATATTTCTAAGTACGTGTATCTCTCCAGATTTGTAATTACTATGTTCGTGAATCTTTGCATATTTGCTAGAATTACAAATTGTAAAAACAATTGAGATTTCAAAAAACATGTTGCCAGCAAATAGTTTAGCACTAGTATTAAAATGTTTAGCACTTCTGTAACCTATTTTAGCACTACTGTGAATAATTTTAGCATTATTAAGCACTAATGTGATTAGTTATGTATTGATTAGTATGCAGATTATGTTTCTTCCACTTTGGAGATTTCACTTGTGTTTTCTGTAATTAGCTACATTCAGTTGCAAATCAGACATATTCCTCAGAAATTACCGTCTTCCTCTGCGCGGCGAGCGTCCAAATCGAGGCCGCACGATCGGCTTCTGTGCTGTTGCAGAACATCCTCCACCACTGACGCCACCGAAAGTGACAATGTGCCTTCAATCGCCGCCATTCCAACCTCTCTCTCTCTCTAACTCAACAAACCTCCAATTTCAATTATCCGGTTCGGAACAAAATCATTCAATGAAATTTCAGATACAATTTACTCCTATGGAAAACTAGTACTGATTATTAGAGCTTCAACGTCAAGGTAGATAGATACATACACGCAATCATATATATAGAGAGAATAGTTAGCTTTTAGCACTGATAGTTTATATTTTAGCATTGGTAGTTTATATTTTAGCACCGGTAGTTTATATTTTAGCATTTCCATTTCCTTTTTTAACACTGTTAGTTTAATGTTTGAATATTTTGGTAAGTGATAGTGTTATCATTTGTAGTCTGTTATTTACGATGAGAAAGACATAATAATAGACAATATCATCATCACTCTTCCAAGCAAGTTCAACAGCTCGAAGCGTACACATTCTACTTATTAATTTGCATGTAATTTATATCTTTATTAATTTGTGCATGTATTTTGCTTTCGCATGAAGCTTTGAAAATTAAATGCTACACTTGGTGGTTTTACTGATTTATGAGATGAGATTATTTTTGAATTTATTTTGTATGTTGATGAGTTGTATTAATGTTGTGGGATTTTATTTGAATGGATGAAGATTTTTTAAGGAACATCCACATCCTGATGAGGAAGATCGGAGACTACAACTGAGAAATGAATTACGGTTTGACCCTAAAGATGCCGATGATATTTTTTTTATTGTAATGCTAAACAATTGTCATGTTAGTGTTAAAATAAATGATGACAGTGCTAAAATAGGGAATGACAATGCTAAAACCCTAAATTGAAAAATATACGCATGAATAACATATACAATGTTAAACTTTTAAAATCATGTTCCATGTATCATCCAAATATTATTGTGACATAATTACTATCAAATAAATCGGACTCTGTGATTCCAACTTTAATTTTAGATCAACTCAATCGTCATCGTTATCTTATTTTAATGTTGGTGTGTTTTTTTCATCACGTAATTTAGTTCTTTATATCCATTTCCAAAAAAGATGTGAAGTTTTGCAATATTTATATCTTTTTTAATTGATTTACTCAAGTTCTTAGAAAGTTCTCAACTTCCATTTGAAAAAAAAAAAGAACACAAGGAAATTGAAGTGATGGCTTATGGCTTAAGCCATAATTTATTTATTAAAGAAAAAAAAACAAGAAGTTACATTAGAGAGATATAGCTAGAGACGTACAAAATGTCTATCTAGCCAGTTTAACTCTTTTTGCAATGTGAAGCTCTATAAACAATAGTATTTTTTTATTGTAATGCTAAACAATTGGCATGCTAAACAATGGCCATGTTAGTGCTAAAATAAGTCATGACAGTGCTAAAATATGGAATGGCAATGATAAAATCCTAAATTAAAAAATATACACGTAAATCACATATACAATGCTAAACTCTAAACTATAGTGCTAAAAATGGAAGATCATGAAGTATAAAAAGATGTCGATGATATTTTTTTTATTGTAATGCTAAACAATTGTCATGCTAAACAAGGGTCATGACAGTGCTAAAATAAGTCATGACAGTGCTAAAAAAGACCATGACAGTGGTAAAATTAAGTTTTAATTAACTTATGTACAATGCTTGTATTATATGTACAAAATACAAACAAGTGTAGCAATTCTACAGTCGACTATCATTGAATTAAGTACTTGGCGAAGCTATCTTCCTTACTGCAGTATGTGAACATAACTTTGTAGAGTTCAATCAATAGTAGACTAGCTAGGATCAAGAAATCTGGAAATCTGTTTAGAACTTGTTGTAGATAATATTGAGATCAACCAGCATAAATGTCAATTGCATCATCTGTAATATAATTAGGTTTTATCTGTGAAAAGGGGTGAATATTAATTAAATATGTAGATGAGCTCTACTTATGCATCGGTGTATTCATTTAGTGCAAAATTAAATTTGTGCATCTGTGGTCCTTCACTGAATCTTGGCGTTTTCTTGCAAGGATTGCAGTAAACAAGTCTATTTGGGTAAGAACACGGAACTATTTTTTCGATTAGGTGTATAATTTTGATTTAGATTGTGAGATCTGAACGTGTTCTTCGCAAAAAGAAATCTGGTTTGAGAGTTTCTTGTCATGCTAAACAAGGGTCATGTTAGTGCTAAAATAAGTCATGTCAGTGCTAAAATAGGAAATGACAATGCTAAAACCCTAAATTGAAAAATATACGCGTGAATCACATATACATTGAAATTTCTGATTTTACCCTCGCCGAGTTTCAGGGGCAGCGAAGTTCGAAGTTATTACAAATATGCCACCGCGTTTTTTTAATTTTTGAACAGATCTTGGCCGTCCAAATAGGCGAGATCTATGGTTGAGATTGGTTCTCGGTTCTCACATGGGGTATGGTTCCTTCTGGAACCCAACCCTATATATATATATATATATATATATATAAATTAACTCCAATTCAAGTGAGTACATTAATAATTTAATACCATAAATAAATATGCTTGGCAAAAATTTGGATACACCCGTTGTACCGAATTGCTCCGATGAGACGGAAAATTATGTTACTTTTCAATGTTATAAGTGATACTTTTTAGTATTTGAAGTGATACATTTTTTAATGAAAAAATGTAGTAGTAATTATAAAAAATGTCTCCGCCTTTTTATTTTTAACAGTAATTTCCAATAAAATAAACGTGATACTTTTTAGTATTAGAAGTGATACTTTTCAGTATTATAAATAATATTTTTTTTTTCATCTGATGATCTAAAACATTATATACATTCGGATATATTTCACCAGTTACTTATACGTACTTAGTAAGATGCAGTTTTAACTATTTGTTTATATACATTTTATTTGTTTCAAAATTTTATTCTCACAAGCGAGTACTTATTCAACAAATTAAAGTATATCCGATCTAGGTAGTGTGGCACTAATACCATGAAAAAAAAGGTATAATTGTCGCAAGTAGCATGTATATATATTAACTTTTAAAGGTAACACCCATATCATAATTTTAAATTATGGTGCAATCAAAAATAGAAATAAGGTGAAATTAAGTCTGACGTCACTTTACATATGCACTTGAATATTTTTGCCCAATTTCAGTTCCACTTTGTGATTGCACAGATATATATAGTTATGTGAAATGGAATTACGTGAAATGCGATGAAGAATTAAGGAAAAGGGAAGTAGGCTCTAAAGTCTATAGTTAAGGGGTCAATCTAAAACTAACTAAAAACTAGCTAGCTACATTTTTTTTAAATTCTATGTATAATGGTAACACTATATATGCGTAAGTTGTTATCTCAAGTTGCACTTAAACTCCCTATTTATACATTACTCTAATTCAATCATCCTGCCTAGCTAGCTCCCCCTTAACTCTTAATTTCTTCCCTCCGATCCGCCATGGTGAAGTTCTCGAAGGAGTTGGAAGCCCAGCTCATTCCAGAATGGAAAGATGCATTCGTCAACTATTGGCAACTCAAAAAGCATGTCAAAAAGATCAAACTTTCAACAAAACCCAACCATGTCTCCAATATTAACTACGATTTTGGCCGATCCATTTTCGATCCCATTCGAGCTCTCGCCACCAAAATAGCCGGCAATGGAGAAAACCACCAAATAATTCAGGTATATATACACGCACACCCATCGAAAGATCTTTCTTTCTTTCTTTCTTTCTTTCTTTTTTGATAAATTAACATGATTATATTTCCAAACATTTCAAGCTATATATCTTCTGAAGTGCCATGAAGTTTTTATATGCTTAAAAAGAAAATATATATTAAATTTACGTACGTAGTGTTAGAAATTTTCTTCATTTCCATAGTAGAAGATATATAATGCATTAACATCAAGCCATTCAATCATCAACATCATGATGCTAGCTAGCTTGTACTATATATTCAAGTGATCGATCATTTTTTCTATTCTTCTTGTAATTAATTGTTTCTAATGAATAAAATCTTGTTTATTAATTCGGTATGTTCTTAAAAAAAAAATAGTAATTAAGTGGGATGCATGTTTCTCTTTTATATTTTTGTTTTATTGTTGTTTCATAGCATAATATAGGAGGCGATGGAGGCGTTGTTGAAGGCCACCGGAATGTGAGAAAAGTTAGAAGAGATTCAGAAGGAAGCTAAAGTATCTATATATGATATCATAAAATTGCGCTTTTGGTCTTTCGGTTTTTGTTTTCCTCTGTTGGTTATGCGCTAAAGCAGGAAACTTGTTTATTGTCGCTTTGCATCATGAGAAATTCGTGCAAAAAAAGAAGAAACAAATCTAACAACCAGAAAAAGGACATAAATTAACTAACGATAAAGTACTCCAACTTGCGTGTTAATCCAGAAATCCTTGCATGACTGCAGGTGAAAACTAGAGTTTCTGTCGGAGAAGATGGGGAAGAAGAAGATGTCGAGGTTTACGAAACTGAGCTTCTTCAGCTTTTCTCTGAAGAAGATGAGGTATCTGAATAGTTTCTTATACCTTCACATACATGTTTTGATTATTTATTGATTCGACTCCATCTTCCAGTTTAAGTGTTCAATGAATTTAATAGGGAAATCAATTACAAGATCAACTGAATATTATAATCATCTGAATTGCTACTAATATTATAATTGCAAGATCAAGTTGAAACTATTCAATTTTTTACGTATATAAGTTAGCGTTATGGTTATATAGCGTGTGATTTTGGATATATTTGTGCGCAAACAGGTTAAGATGTTTTTCGAAATGTTAGATGAAGAGCTGAACAAAGTGAACCACTTTTACAAGACTAAAGAGACTGAGTTTCTTGAGAGAGGAGAGATATTGAATAAGCAGCTACAGATTTTGCTTGATCTCAAGAGACTCGTCGGTGACCGCCGCCGTAAATACTTTGGCGGCGGCGGCGGACCGGGCTTTATCTCTCGGTCGGGTTCTTCATTGGGCCGGAACTCCGACTTGTCCGGTGAGTTAATTGCTTTGTCTAGATTTTCAAATTTTTATTTGGTTTAGTTTAATTAGGTCTTAATATGATTGAGTCGTCGTCGAAGTTTTATTTCGTTTGATTACGTTCTTAAATTATGTACCGTTATAATCCTAGTTATGAATATATATAATATCATCACAACACAAATCCAATAAAATCAGCTAAAAGCTTGAGAACTACTAATTAATTACATCATAATATTAATTAGCGTTTTTTTTCGAATTTTTTTAAGAATTCTTTTCAACTAAATTAAAATTTATGGACTAATTAATTACAAAAACACGATGCGTAATATCAAGAGGCTATTTATGCATGTATTATTCCGAAAAAAATAAAAAGTTAAGTGGTGTTACTAAAAGTTGTTGGTCGATCACTTATTAACTTGATTAACTTTTTCACGTATAAATTAAACTTATATACAGCAAAAAACTTTTCATAAGATTCGCATTTTGAAGTAAATAAAGATGGTTACGTCCAATATAATAATTATTTATGTGAGTAGTCCAACACGATATTTCACTAAATATAGAAAAGTTGACTGTATTTAGGTGTGGCAGATATTCCCCTAAAGAAAAAAAAAAAGAAAAAAAAAAAGAAAAGTGGAACACATATGACATATGAGTGACCGCAAAGCAGGGAAAACACGGCCATATTAATTAAGTGCCATATAAAATCATAGACATCATCATATCTTGATTGCCATTTTTCAACCATATATGCTTCTTTCATGATATATATTTCCCGCAATTACTTGATTGCAAATTTAATTAAGAAGAATAAAAAAGAAGTTGGTATCCATAAATATGGACTAATCTAAGAGTAATTACAAATTTACCCTCAACAACGAATAAACACGACAAAAAAATCTAGTTGTTTCATTTTTTAGATACGATTCGACCTGATCCAGACAAAATGATGAATCTTTTGTCCTCCATAGTTAATGGGATGATGATATTTGTGTTTATATATGAACACTATAAATACACATGAGACTCGTACGTTTTTTGTTGTTTATTGAAATAACCGCTCTATAGTCATTTGTCGCTGTCTTATATTGGGGTTAGAGTTGTTAAAAGTGGCTTTGCCTGTGTGAGCTTAGCTCTACCCAACCCGACCTATGGAAAAATCAGGCATGTCCAGGAAAAAAAAAGCCCTAGGGCTTGGATTGGCCCGATCGGGGCCGTCCCAAAAATTAACACTATGACTTGAAGGCCTAACCTAGCCTAGTCTAGTCTGCCTGGTTAATTTTTTGGCTAGTATTTTACATCGAAACTTGAATTGGTCAATTTTTAGTCGGATCAATCCGAATTGACTACTCTAACTTAGGAATTCTGTGACAAAATTTAATCGCCACAAACTATATTTTTTGGTAAAAAAAATTTAAGTAGCAGCGATATTTTCATTGTTTATAAATTGCATTTTTTTTTGTCTCGATTGACCCGTGTGCTCATGTATTGAGTTTTTTTTTTTCTTTTAAAATTCTTTTATCTTTTACTTATGGTATTTCAATCTATTACTAATTAATTAGGGTTTGTATTTTGCATTCTCTATCATTATATTAAAAAACTCCATTTTTTTAAAGATAGTATTTGACTATAATAGCACTAAGCATTGGATGGAGGCTTGTGCCCGTCTAATTGGACAAATCTGTAACATTATAAATTAAATATGTAATTAATAATTATGAGTTTGGATCTAAGCATAGCTAAAAGCTTACGAATATACTCTGATACGGTCTTACACAATTTTTTATATTTCATTTCTTAGGATTTACGAGTAGGGGTTTACTTCTTACTAATTAATCTATGAAAATTAACATACAACCTAAAAAAATGTACATACAATATTCTAGACAGTTAGAGGCGACACAACATTGACCTAAAAAAATATAAATATAATAAAGTTAAAATTTTGATATTTGTTTTCATAACATCTAAATTGGTTTTCTATAAAATGAATTTGTGCAGAAAGCCAGAGCGAATATTGCGAGAGTCCAAGTGATTCCCAAACAGATGAAGTTATAGCAGCATTAGAAAAAAATGGGGTTAATTTCGTGAATTCTGCCGTAAGAGGGAAGACAAAGAAAGGGAAGCCTAAGATAGCCATGAGAATTGATATTCCGGCGACAACGCCGACAAAGACGATCGCCGCCGTGACGTCGATGCTATGGGAGGATTTAGTGAACAACCCCAAGAAAGGAGGAGGTGGGGAATACATCAACAGGAAGAAGATTCAGTGTGCAGAAAAGATGATAAGAGGGGCATTTGTCGAACTTTATAAAGGACTTGGCTTGCTTAAAACATATAGGTACGCTTATTCACACGACTTAAAAACTAGCTAACACGTAAAACTCTAAAATTAAGATTACTTTTTTATTTGTGGGATCAGCGGCTACAATTTTCCTGTTACACTTCTATGCATTTTACTCTTTGTTTCACCATAAAATTTATCATTTTAATAATAATTATTATAAAATTAAAATTATTTCTAACATAAATAATCATAGTCAATATTTATCAACAAAAAAGAATTAAAAAGTCATAAAATTTAATTTTGAATTAATCAACCATAATAATGAATTATTAATTCAAAATTGAAAATTAAATACTAAAAAATAATTATAAACCCTAATTTTTTTTAAAATTAAACTAAATCACAAAAAAATATAATTGAAGAAAAAAATATAAAATAACATATAATTTAAAAGTGTAACACAGAGTGTAACATAGAGAGTGTAATAGAAAATCTCAAGTGAAATGAGTTTGTAAGTCATACACTCTTAGCAAACCACGTGGGACATACAACAAAATTTTATTATTATTATTATTATTATTATTATTATTATTATTATTATTATTTAGTACTGCCTCATACTAAATAATGTGGTTTATTCGACCTGCACGCATAAATTCAAATGCAACATTTTTTAGGAGAATTAAAAAATTAAAAATTTGGATTCGAATCCAATTTTAACTATATATATATATGTACGTCCCTTCGGAAATACTCAAACAGTTCAAAACCTTGTGTAAAAAGGGAATATCTTGGGGAAAAAAAACAGGAGGGGAGAGAGAGAAAGAAGCTAAGCAATATAATTTGTGAGGATATACGTATCATATAGCTAGGCTAACTATTATTTTCAAATTAATAGTTAGTTTATCATTAAAACATACTAACTTAGTCGATATGTAATTATGTGTAAACCACCAAATGCACTTTTTGAGATGAATAAAAACAGTGGAGAAATTAGTCAGTTATGGAAATTAAATTACGTTAGTGAGCCATTAGTCCTACAGTTGATGGAATATTCCTCTTTATGTAAAAATGATAGTATCAATATCCAGTCGTCGTACGTATATGTATTAATTAGTAGTGTTGAAAAAGGAGAATAATAAAAATATTATAGTATGTCATTATTGTTCCAGGAGTGATGTTACATATATATGTATGTGTACACACACACACTTTGCATATTGTAGTGTTAGTGTATGTGACGCAATTATGTTTAAACTAAATGATCGAGTAACAAATTTTGTCTCATACATAGAATCACATGATGTATCACACACCCCAAAAACTACCTCTTCAATGACAGATGTGCTAGCTTTTTAATTATGCTTGAATAATTTCATGCCAACAAAACGAAGAAAACATGAATTCGTGTGATAATTATTGTTTTGAGGAAATAAACTAGACACAAATCAACTTCAATTCACTATATATATGAAGTTAATTTCAATTAAGAAATGTTTTTATCATGTACACACACAAATTGAAAGAGTCTCTGAATTTAAATTTAATTGTCGATCAATGCAATAGTTTGCTCTAATGAATTTAGTACTCTTTGGCAGTTCATTGAATATGGTGGCCTTTACAAAGATCCTCAAGAAATTCGACAAGGTACGTAATTCAGTATATATATCGAATGTACATCGATCATGTCACGCTCATTTTAATTAGTGTATATACATTCATGAAATTGACATTTAATTAATTACCAGTTTTATTTATTTAGTAATTTGGTTGTGAATATTTCATCAGGTAGCAAACCAGCAGGCTTCTGCAAGTTACCTCAAAGTAGTCAAAAGATCGCATTTCATTAGCTCCGATAAGGTACGATTTGTTCACAAATTTAGGTGACAGCTTCTAATTATGCAAAGTTTAATCGACCGTCAAGAATTTGAATTAAAATACAATACCAGTAAGTTGAATTTGCTACTAATTTTTAAATTCCATAAATCATAAGAATATACTTTGCTCTATATCATATAGCTAGATTCAAAACATCGACTTGTAATAAGATTTGAAATATATAGAAGTATTTTAGGGAATTTGACTCAACATAATTTACATTCCGACGTCGTATTAATTGAATGCTAGAGTTCTAAATCAATGAGCAAGAAATTAAATAGTAAATCTTGTGTGACCTATTTAATCATTGAGATAATTAATTAAACATGGATATGATTGATAGCACGCATTATGAGTTAACTTTATTATAAATTAATAATGACTAAAATTAAAGATATAGATTAATGTTCTTAGTGGCCTAGCTAGGTACATGAACGAATTAATTAATTAATTAATTAATTAATTAAATGGATTAATTAGTGATTAATGGATGTTGCATTATGGTAAGGAAAGGTGGTAAGACTAATGGACGAAGTGGAGTCCTTATTCACACAGCACTTTGCCACCGGTGATAGGAAAAAAGCTATGAAGTTCTTGAGACCCCAACACCAAAAAGACTCTCACATGGTTACCTTTTTTGTTGGTGAGCTTACTAATTTATTTATTCCCTGCACATTAATTAAACATTTTTAATTTACTGGGAAATTAAATCATTTCTGGTTATTACATATATATATATGTGTGTGTGTGTGTGTGTGTGTGTGCTTTTTCCCCATCAATGCAATAGAGATATATAGTTTGTATAAGTACTCACGCATCTAGAAAGAAATCTTGGGAGGTTCACTATATTGTGTATAAAATAAATAAATTATTTTCCATCATCGATGTAGGGGCCGCAACCAATCGATGACAAACCAAACCTATAGGAAAAAAAATGGTTCCTGCCCCTAGATCCGCCTGTGCTTAATTTTATGTAAATCACATGTATTATATTGTAATATAATTGTCACACTAGCTAGGTTACCTGTAAAAATTTTCTTGTTTGTTTTCCAAAATGTCTTATGCTAATGGAGATATTAGACAGATATATATATATATATATATATATATATATATGCATGTCATGAAATATAGTGAATACATTATAATTCATTGTTCATGTTTATCCCTATATCGTCTAAGCGATGTCAAACTTCAATTTAAAAAAATTATTATAAATGAACAATGAATTATAATGTATTCACTATATTTCATTTAAGCGACAATATTAATACTTATAACAAGTTAATTAGAAACACTATTACTAATACTAGGTATATATGATGTGAAATTAGAGCAATTAATATATGAAAAATAAATTGTGTGTGTGTGTGTGTGTGGTTGCAGGTTTGTTCACAGGTACATTTGTGACATTATTCAGTGTATATGCAATATTGGCTCATTTGAGTGGGTTGTACTCGGCTCCAACTGAAGCCTCTTACATTGAAACCGTTTACCCTCTTTTCAGGTTTTTCTTTTTACTTTTTCACGTTTCCTCATCACCAGACCTTCAATTATAAATAATGTTTAATTTTATACTACTCATATAATATGCATTAATTACATGTATAATTTGATGATATTATAGACATCGATGTAATTTTTCTTTGAAATATTAAGATACGAAATAATATACTTTTCAATAAAGGAATCAAACTGTTAATTAACTTCTCAAAATGCGTTTTTTTTTGTGCGTTTGAAAACGTCACAATTTTTTTTAAAACAAAAGCATGTATATAAAATTATATCCATCGAAATGACTTGGAATAACCCGTTTTTCCAAAAATAAAAATAAAAATAGAATATACAAATACCAAATGGGTTTGGTGGGACTCAAAATTTGAAACTTATTAAATTAATACAATGTGGTAGACTTTTTTTTTTTTTTTTCATGTGAACAAAATTTCATGATTTGTTAATAATCAAGAAGCCTTATCGACGAGAACAAATCGTTTTACTCGTGTAAATGCAAATTCGCATTCTATTTGACGTACATATCAATTATTTTATTATAATTAAGAAAAAGCTTATAAAAAGAAAAAAAACTTGTGACTTTTTCGTGCTAAAATTTGAAAATAAAACTTGCGTGGGAGTAATTAATTACATAAGGAATGTTTTGATATTTGCAGCATGTTTGCATTGCTGAGCTTGCATATATTCATCTATGGGTGTAACTTGTTAATGTGGAAGAAAACAAGAATAAACTACAACTTCATATTCGAATTCCAACCGAACACCGCCCTCAAGTATAGAGATGCCTTCCTCATCTGCACCACTTTGATGACCGCCGTTGTCGGGGCCATGGTCGTCCACCTCATCTTGCTCTCCGCCGGCTTTTCTCCCCATCAAGTCGATTTCATCCCCGGAGTTCTCTTGCTGGTCTCTCTCTCTCTCTCTCTCTCTCTCTCTCTCTCTCTCTCTCTCTCTCTCTCTCTCTCATCCTTCTAAGCAAGCTTAAATAAAATAAATTGGCGCTCAACACACGAATATATGCGATATGCATGCATGCACTCGAAATCCTCTAGTATAAAGTGTGTGTCCCACCATTAAAATTATTAGTTTTTATTACATTTTAATTTCTTTTGGTTTAGTTTAATTTTATATTAATTATTTAAGGTTTATTCTATTCGATTAGAGTTTATAATTATTTTTAGTATTTAATTTTTATTTTTTAGTTAATATAATTGATTGTTAGGGTTAACTATTCCAAAGTTAGGGTGTATAATATTTTAAAATTTAAATCCTTGGCAATTAATATTATGATGGGTTAAAATAAATTTTATTTTTATGATAAACATTATTAAAACTATGTAATTTTAATTTTGGGTCACAGATAACAATTTCAAACTAGTATGGAGTTGAAAATTATTATTATTATTATTATTATTATTATTATGATTAAAAGAAAAAATAAGATAATGAACATGTTCTATATTTTTGTTTCCAGAGTTTTGCTTTGCTTCTGATTTGTCCATTGAACATCTTCTATCGGCCCACGAGATACTGCTTCCTCCGTGTCATACGCAACATAGTGTGTTCGCCATTTTATAAGGTATAGTGTTTTATTTCATGATTCATTAATTTCTAAAAATTAAACTTGAGTTAATGATTGGCGCCACCAATATATATATGTGTGTGTGTGTGTGTGTGTGTGTGTGTGTGTGTGTGTGATGTTATTGATAATTTTGAAATATTTATAGGTTTTGATGGTCGATTTCTTCATGGCTGATCAACTGACTAGTCAGGTAATTAATTAATTTATTAATATTTATAACTTGAAACAATTAAAAATGAAGTGCATGAAGCCATTTTGAAGAAACTAATCTAATTTTCCATATAATTTAACCAGATTCCATTGTTGAGGCACATGGAATCAGCAGCATGCTATTTTCTAGCTGGAAGCTTCAAAACTCATCGGTACGAGACTTGCAAGTCCGGGAAGCTATACAGAGAGCTTGCATATGTTATCTCCTTCGCTCCCTACTACTGGCGAGCTATGCAGGTTTGTTATTAATTTAATTTGTTTTCTTATTTTTTTGGATTTAATTATTTATGATTAATGTATGATGTTGTTACAATTATTTAGTGTGCAAGGAGATGGTTTGATGAATGTAACGTGGACCACCTTGCTAATCTTGGGAAGTATGTATCAGCTATGGTGGCGGCCGGAGCAAGGCTAACGTATGCTAGGCAGCCCTCACAGCTGTGGATGATCATAGTCTTGGTCACTTCTGTCATTGCCACGGTTTACCAACTCTACTGGGATTTCGTCAAGGATTGGGGGCTTTTTAACGCCAAATCTAAGAATCCATTGCTTAGAGATGATCTCATACTCAAGAAAACAGGAATTTACTATGCATCAATTGTAAGTGATCTACTAATTACTTGTGCATCTTTACTTAGTTTTTGGGATTTTTTTTTTTTTGCTGAATAACATGTGTTAATTAATTAATTTGCAGGCTTTGAACTTTGTCCTAAGAGTTGCATGGGTGGAGACTGTGATGAAATTCAATACTGGGATGTTTGAGTCACGTTTGATTGACTTCTTGCTTGCTTCGTTAGAGGTTATACGACGGGGGCACTGGAACTACTACAGGTAAATTAATTAAGACTCACTTTTGTTAGATGAAATTTGAATTGTAATACTGTAACTTGGTTTTTATGATTGCATATATAGGTTGGAAAATGAGCATTTGAACAATGTTGGGAAGTTTAGAGCTGTGAAAACAGTTCCATTGCCATTTCGTGAGATGGATTCTGATGACTAAAGTTACACAGAAACACCTTCACAGATTATGTTCGAGGGGAAGAGATAGATTAATTTCTAGAACGATTTTTCAGCAATCGAACAGGTTGTGAATGGAGGAATCTGAGTCTAGAAATATATATCTCTCTCCGGCTGGGCTACCGCGACGACCAAGCTTACTGTAAATCGAGCATTTCCTATGGAAGTTCTAATCACCTATATGTATCTTTGTAATTTTGGTTGGGAAATTCATCTGAGTTTCCAATAATTTGAACACTGTAATTGGATTGTATGGATCAGTGGCAATTCAAGTACATGTCATTTCCTTGCATTTCTCTATATATTACACAACTCAATTTCACAAACTAAAACATCACTAAATAGAGTAGAAAATAGTTTATGCACTTGTTGTATACATAATCACAAGAAGATAAACCATGTGTTGAAGCATCAGTGAAGTTGGACATTTTCCTTGAGTAGTTTTTCTTTAATCTTTTGGGAGAGGCAATATGAAGTAGATTGAATAGTGATCATAGGGTTCACACCGACGGCGCTTGGAAGAACACTAGCATCACAAACAAATAGCCCTTGTGCTTCCCAACTCTCCCCATTTTCATCAACTGCACTTTCCTTCTCATCCACTCCCATTCTGCAGCTTCCCATCTGATGTGCAGAACAATAAGTTGTCCATTTCTTGACCATTGATTTCGGCCCCTCAGCCGCCACCACTTTGTCGAGAAACTCCTCCACCTCTCTCTCACTGATCCCTTTGCATTTCAACTTCTGTCCATCACTCTGATGTGTGCCAATCTCAACAGCTCCAGCAGCTATCAAGATCCTCAAAGCTCGAACCAATCCGACTTTCAAATCTTCTCTGTCCAAACCATCCAACTTGTAGTTGATTCTTCTTTCTTCCACAACTTCACCTGTTCCTCTATCTCTAATCATAGAAAACAAGTGAGCAGTTCTTGCATACTTGATCATTCTTCTCTTTAGCTCAACTCCTGACTCCCAGGGGCAAATTGCTGCAAATGAACCTGGTCCAAAAATTGGACACTCTATGATTGCTCTCACATTTGTTCCTTCTTCAATTACTTTATGCATTGAGGTGATTATGCCTCCTTCATAGACCTTACCCTCAAAACCCGAGCTCGTCTCCGGGAAGTATCCCCAAGCCATTATGGCCGGATGCATGTGCAGATTCCGACCAATGTTCTTATTCTTCAAACCACTCCTAATCAACAAAGGAGGTGTTAGAAGAGAACCACATGCAGAGATTGTGACTCTGGCATCAATTTGGATTCTCCTTTTTATGTTTGCATTGGTAGATTTTGCAATAACTCCTAAGCATCTCCTTCTCCTTTTAATAGACGAATTTTTATTTTCGTCTATTAAAAGTCGTTCAGCCTTGCAACCTGAAACAATAACTGCACCAGAGTTCACAGCATCAACCAGCCAAGTTGTGTCAGTTCCTTTCTTATCTCCTCTAATGCAACCATAGCAGCAAGAACCACAGTAATGACCTTCTGATGAGTTATGTGGGACACGTTCGACTTCTAGGCCGAGGTTTTCACACCCTTTACGTAGAATCTGATTCTGTAATCCCTCCACAACACACTCGTCAGTCACTCCAATTCTGTCACACACTTTCTCCATTGCCTCAAGATATTCATAACTCAAGAAGAGGGGGAGCTTCAGATCATTACCCCATTCGTTGAGAACGGATTCAGGAGTTTTAATGCAGGCCGACCAGTTAACAACAGAGCCACCTCCCACTGTTGATCCTGAATGAACCGTGACTTTCCCATCCAACGTAGATAGTATCCCTCCCGATTCGTATAGTTCATCCATTGATGGACCTTCAAGAGCAGAATAGTCTCTGCTGGTAAAGTAGTTTCCTTTCTCAAGAACAATAACTTTTAGACCTGCACTAGCTAAAACAGCTGCTGCAACACCTCCTCCACAGCCAGAGCCAACGATTGCAACATCACATTCGATATTGTACATGTTTTTTCGTGTGTTTTCTGTGACTTTTAAGCCCTTCTGTGAAAGGGAATGAATAAGTGTTGAGTCACTTTCATGTCTCATCTCGACTATTCCCTTCTCGAGAGGCCTATCTTCAGATAAACTTGACGATATCTCACATGTGTCAACCTCATAGTCCATAGCTTTCCACACTGGATTTTTTGAATCTTCTCCGACCTATGATAATATCACATAAGATTGATCTTTCAACTTCAGGCTCGCTGAATAAAATTCAGTCATTACTCACAGTTACATTATTAGATCATAATGCATATTTGAAATCAGAATACAGATAGCAGGAAATTATTGTAAACATGTCACTAGCTAATAAAATACTAAACAATTCTATAACTCGGAATCCATTTCTATTGTAGATCAGATCAGCAGTCAAATATAATACCTAAAAAGCTATAAAAAAATATATATTATTAGTACGTATATATGTTTTTTCAAATTTTATTTGTCCACATAAAACTTAAAGAAAAAGATAACAGTGTACAGTATACATAGATGGATCAGAACAAAAAGAAATTAATAGAGTGAATTTACTTTAAATTAAGCTTATATATGATGATGATCATAACAGTTTACCTGAGTGAAGAATACGAACATAATCAAAAACTTGAGGAATACAAAAGCAAGCCTGACAGGGGTGAGAAGCCAATGCTTCAACCATTTCTGCACAACTTTCTCTCTCTTCTCCAAAGATATTTCTGAAAATTTCTTCAAGTATGGCCATTCCTTGCAAAGACTAAGTTTTCCACAGATTAACAAGGTACCAATCCTCGTTGAAAGAACTTTTAGAAATGTTCTAACCAGTAATTTCGCATCCAAAAGTCCCCTCTTCTCTACAATCTCAGCAACCTAGTACAAATAATTAAGTCTTAAACACCGAGAACAGAGAGAGAGAGAGAGAGAGAGAGAGAATTCATATGGATGTTTACCTCATCAGGCACTGGATATTGAGAGGCAGAGGCCTGGTAGAAGTACTCAATGGCTTTAATAGACGATTGATCGAGTTCGTCTTTCAGAAAATCTGGATGAGAATTGAATGGTATTGGCGGTAAGAAGACCTCAGAAATAGTAGCCAGTGTTTGAAGCTCGGAGGGAGAGTATCCATGGCTGTATTTGGTTTCTGTTCTTTCTCCTCTAAGTAAAGGATGGCACTCTCTTCCCATAATGTGATTCTCTCTCTAGATCTCTTCCCTAGCTAGCTTTCTATAGATTTTCAGTTCAATTCGTTGAGTTTCTTTTTCGTTTTTATTTTTCTTAGGAAGATTTAAGAACAAAGTTATATATCAATGGGAGTGGTTCTGCTTTTTTTCTTTTTCGATCGACTTTCATCCACATATACAGGTAATTAACCTATCTTCACCACCGATCTTTACGTTGCATTCGCATCGCACCTAATTAAAGCATTGTTCTTTAACAAAAAAAAAAAAAGAATGATGTTCCCAGCGTACAGCCTACTCTTTGTAAGTGAATGTTGTCATTTGCGAGTATATGATTCCATCAACTTTTTGTGTGTGTGTGTGTGTGTGTTGAGGGAAGATTTCATCATGAACTTTCATCATAACATGGAATATTCGTTATTCATTATAAATTAATTTGAGTTTGTTTTAATGCCAGGTTAATTTTGCCTTCACGTTCATTTTAGTTCATTAAAGAATCGAGAATATTTGAGTTTGTTTGGATGTATTAATAAAAAAATTTAGTTGATAAATTAGTTTTTTATATTTTCAATACTAGCACAACAAAATTAGAATATTCGTATATAATTTTTTTTTCTGCTAGAACATATACAAGAACAACCTAGCAGAACATAAGCAATACTTGTGTAGAACGTCAGTAAGTCTTTCCTCCTCTCTCCCCATATATCCTTCTTAAATTGTTTAAAGAAAGTTGAAATCCCCCCAAAACCAGGTTTGGAGCCCCAACCCCATTTTTCTATGGCGAAATTAATATATATAGCAAAGCCTTTTTTATTAAAAGCCCCAAGTATTGGGCTTTTGAGCCCAACTATGGAGAAAATATCAATTTCGGTCCCACAGGACACGTCTCAGTTCAATTTTGGTCCTGATGTTAACATCATTTTTGGTCCCAAATAGAGTAAATATCGATTTTGGTCCTGCTTTTGGCCTTAAAATCATGGGACCAAAATTGATATTCTTAAACCTATGTGACTAAAACTGGGCTTTTTTTTTTTTTTTTTTGAAAAATGACCAAAATTGATAGTATTGGGACCAAAATCGAAGTGAGGCGTGTCCTGTGAGACCAAAATCGATATTTTCTCCCCACTTATGATTATATTTATTTATGACACATTTATTATTGGAACGAGACAAACGAACATATCTACATGTAGTCTTCCTAGTAGATAATAAACTATGCCATGACTTGTTTTGTTTATACAATTGAACTGATTGGAAAATAAGCATCCCAATAATTTTTTAATGTGTAGAACACTAAACAAAGTTCCATGAGTGCAATAGAAGATGAAATTAGAAACAAAGTTGCATGAGTGCAATAAAAGATGAAACATGAATCGCCATAGAGGATTCCGTTTGAATTTGATGAGTCAAACATGAAAAACTTTACCACAACTAAAAAAGCACAAATATGCTCAATATGTTTATTTTATAATAATGATGTTACAAGAAGATAAATGGTGTAGGAAATAGAAAAATATGTCAATCCTGAGTTGAAGAATCAACGATCAACTTATCATATCTTCTCCATCTTCAATCTTTCTGCAATCTTCTTGGAGAGACAATACGAAGTAGATTGTATTGTGATCATAGGATTCACACCGACAGCACTAGGAAGAACACTAGCATCACAAACAAATAGCCCTTGTGCTTCCCAACTCTCCCCATTTTCATCAACTGCACCTTCCTTCTCATTCACTCCCATTCTGCAGCTTCCCATCTGATGTGCAGAACAATAAGTTGTCCACTTGTTCACCATTGATTTCGGCCCCTCGGCCGCCACCACTGTCTCGAGAAACTCCTCCACCTCTCTCTCACTAATCCCTTTGCATTTCAACTTCTGTCCATCACTCTGATGTGTGCCAACCTCTACAGCTCCAGCTGCTACCAAGATCCTCAGCGCTCGACGTAATCCCACCTTCATGTTTTCCTCATCAACACTATCCAACTCATACTTGATTCTCCCTTCTGTCATAACTTCACCGGTTCCTCTGTCTCTGATCATAGAAAACAAGTGAGCCGTTCGCGAGTACTTGAGCATCCTCTTCTTTAGCTCAACTCCTGACTCCCATGGACACAATGCAGCAAATGAGCCCGGCCCTAGAATAGGAGACTCTATAATGGCTCTTGCATTTGATTCATCATCAACCACTTTGTGCAGTGAGGTGATTATCCCTCCTTCGTAGATCTTCCCTTTGATATCTGAGCTCGTCTCTGGGAAGTATCCCCACGCCATTAGCACGGGATGAAGATGAAGATTACGGCCTATGTTTCTATTCCTCAAGCCACTTCTGATCAACAGAGGAGGTGTCAAGAGAGATCCACATGCAGAGATTGTAACTCTGGCCTCAATTTGAATCCTCTTTTTTATGTCTTTATTTGTAGATTTCGCAATCACTCCCAAGCAACGTTTTTGCCTTCTACTACTACCACTGCCGTTTTCTTCTATTAGAAATCTCTCAGCTTTGCAA
Source organism: Perilla frutescens (assembly GCA_026008535.1). Lineage (NCBI taxonomy): Eukaryota > Viridiplantae > Streptophyta > Magnoliopsida > Lamiales > Lamiaceae > Perilla > Perilla frutescens. The sequence continues at coordinate 9,192,175 of BRKX01000013.1, read as the reverse complement.
CCTGAAATAACAACTGCACCCAAGTTCACAGCATCAACCAGCCAAGTTGTGTCAGTTCCTTTCTTGTCTCCTCTAATACAACCATAGCAGCAAGAGCCACAGTAATGGCCTTTTGATGAGTTACGTGCCATGTTGTCCACGTCTAGACCGAGGTTTTCACACCCTTTTCGTAGGATCTGATTCTGAAACCCCTCTTGATCACACTTATCTGTCACACCTATTCTTTCACACACATTCTCCATTGCATGAAGATATTCAGGGCTCGAAAACAGTGGGAGCTTATGATCACTACCCCATTCGTTGAGCACGAATTCAGGAGTTTTAATGGAAGCAGACCAATTTACAGCAGAGCCACCTCCGACAGTTGATCCTGCAAGAACCATCATCTTTCCATCCAAAGTCGAAAGTATCCCTCCCGATTCGTAGAGCTCCCTCAATGATGGCCCTTCAAGAGCAGAATAGTCTTCTCTAGTGAAGTAGTTTCCCTTCTCAAGAACGATCACTTTTAGGCCTGCGCTCGCCAGATTAGCTGCTGCAACACCTCCACCACAGCCTGAGCCAACGATTACTACATCACATTTGATTGTGTGTGTATTCTTTCGAGCGTTTTCGGTGACGTTCAGGCCTTTCTGTGCAAGCGACTTTGCAAGTGATGAATCACTCTCATGCATTATTTCGACTATTCCCTTCTCGAGAGGCCTATCTTTAGGCAAACTCGATGGTTTCTCATCATCTTTGTCAACCTCATAGCCAATGGCTTTCCACACTGGATTTCTTGAATCTTCTCCTACCTATGAATATATGATAACAATTGATTAATCAACTTTATAGCTTGCTGAAAAAACTCTGTTATGAAATGATTAATTGCTGAATAGGTTAGGGCCTCCTACTAATTAAGATAATGTTAGAATTATGTGTAATAGCTTTCCTAATGCTTAGTAAGTTGAGAAAAGTGGAAAAAAAATTATATATGAATGGTTTACTCACTATTCATTCTTTGGCAGAGTACAAAAAAATATGAAAACAATGCAACAAATTTAAGATATTTCTCCATAATAAATGAGATGATATATGTAGCTTTGTAAGATAGCAAAAATCTTGTTTGAATATTACTATATCAATATATCTAATCAATTAATTAATTACTGAAACAAGTAATTTAATTTATCCCAACTGTCAAACCGGTCCTCCCGTATGTACCAATGATACAATTAAATATAATATCTACTTAATACATTACTTATTAATTTTGCTTCAGTTGATCGGTTCTAGGCACATAAACCAAATCCTTAGTCAATAGGATGACTACATCATATATACACTTTTCAAATAAGTTGTTATCCGTGAACAACCATTAAATATAATTGTTCTAGATTGTTGTACGTATCATTGAAATATATAAATATACTTTTTTTTCTGATGAAAATCTCAACACTATCTACTCTCCATTCTTGACTTTTAGCCCACAGGAAACTACATTACATCATCACATTATTTCCTCATTTAGCATAAATAGATAAAACTAAAGTCGATCAAATATAACATGATAAAATATATTAGAAAAATTTATAATATATAAATCTTGGGTTATTATAGCAATTACCTGAGTGAAGAAAACAAAGAGAACCAAGATCTTGATGAATACAAAGGCAAGCCTGATAGGAGTCAGCAACCAATGCCTCAACCATATCTGCACAACTTTCTCTCTCTTCTCCAAAGAAATTTCTGAGAATTTCTTCAAGTAAGGCCATTCCCTGCCAAGGCTAAGGCTTCCACAGATGAACAACGTTCCGATTCTCGTCGAAAGAATTTTCAGCAATGCTCTCACCAGTATTCTGGCTTCCAAGAATGCCCTCTTGGTTACCATCTCAGCTACCTACAAATTAAAATATGACTAAATGATTAAATAAGTAATTAGCATATATATATATATATAGTTTTTTTGTACGTATATATATCTACCTCATCAGGCACTGGATATTGGGAGCCAGAGGCTTGGAAGAAGGAATGAATGGCCTTGTTTGAGGCTTGGTCTTTCAAGTCATCTTCATCAGAATTTGATGTTATTGGTGGCAATATAACCTCGGAGATACTGACCAGTGTTTCTAGCTCGGAGGGAGGGTATCCATGGCTGTATTTGGTTTCTCTTCTTCCACCTTTAAGTGATGGATGACACTCTCTAGCCATACTCTTTCTCTCTCTCTCTCTCTCTCTCTCTCTTTATTTACAGTTTCTTCTGTCTCTACTGTTTAAAGAATTAAAATTGTATTGCATAAATAGATGTGGACTGGAATTTATAAAGAGATGAAAGAAGAAAATTACTGTTCAAGTATACATGCATGCCTGGAATTTAATCAATTGAGACTAGATCCTAGCTGTTTAAGTATATTAGACTAATTTCTTTTAATTAATATACATATATATACAGTACATAGAGAGAAAACTATATATACATCTTGCTCACTGCATCCCCAATATTCAACGCTCTTACCCTTCATAGCCAATCAGAAATGAGTTTTATTTTACTTGACTTTAGGAGGGGATGATGTGTGGATATTGGTATCCCTTTCTAATACTAGTAATTTTTTTATTTTAAGAAATTTTGTAAAATGTGATGTCTAACAGATAAGTAAATAAAACAACATAATTGGTATGCCATGTGCACATGCATGAACCTATGATATTATTAGAGTATTAATAATATATGAAATTATTCGACCAAATTAAATTTCTCTGTACTGCGTGAATAGCAGCCCTCCAAAAGCTGAGGATCTATTAAAATAAAATTCTAGAAGTACAAGGATTTGAGAAAATGAAATATTAAAAAATGTACACAAGCCAATCGAAACCAAATATAAAAGTATAATTGAAGGACCTTAGCATGTGTTTTGCCAAGATTTAATTTATGTGATCATCATCATTGTTGGAAATTAAACGGATCGGAAATAATTTCAGGTCCGAATAAAATTCTGTCTTTTCGATCAAATATCAAATCAAACGGGAGCGAAAAAGGTATATTTCAGAAAACAAATCGTAACATTAGAATTTAATTTTCATGCAAATTAAAAGATTAAATATCAAATCGAATGGGAGCAGTATATTTCAGAAAACAAATTGTCATATTAGAATTTAATTTTCATGCAAATTAAATTATTTAATACTAAAGAAGGGGTAAAGAAAATATCTTTTTTCTAAAGTTCCTTCGTCTTCTTTGTTCTACCTTTGCACCTTGAAGCTCGTAAGAAACACGAAATCCAAATAAATTTTAAAGTTTCTAACTTAATTTTTCTAGATTTATTTTAACACATGAAATCATAAAATTGAACTGTAATTGTGAGAAAATATTTAAACTGGATAAAATATGAACACAAGAAGAAGTTAAATAAAAACCGAACTATTTGATAATTTAATCAAATCGCAATTACCTAGCAATTACCGTGGGTTGATTCTAGGCGTGAATCAATTCTTTGGTTTTGTGATTTCAAAATAATTCAGGTACGTTGCACGTGAATCTCGAAATAGGCTTATAGAATTCTTTGTTCACTTGTGATATATTTATAATCGGATGGTTTAGATAATATCCCAATACAAATAAGTTTTCTATTTCAAGTAGGATTCAAGATCTTATAGGATAAGAAAACTAATTAATAATTATTTGAGATAATTATTAATTATCACTAAAATATAAATAATACAAATATTTTATATTTATTTAATTTCTAACACAGTCATATCATATATTCCGAAAATTAATTAATATTTACACATAAGCCCAGACTTATGAAAACATATTTAATTTTCATAACAATTAAGGAATTTCAATATTATTATTAACCCATCAATATTACAGAAAAGTGAACCGGGAACTATGAATCTATAATCAAGAGCTCCAATAAATCGAATAAATAATTAAATTCTTTAATTAATTTATTCGACTTATTAATTCCGATATGATTTCTTTAAAAATTGGGAATTGCACTCTCTTTAATTATAGAACATATTTACTCTATGAATTCGAGCAGTCCATTGATTTGATCATTTCATATGAATTAAGGATCCATAGACAATTCATAATTGAAGACATGTAATATCTGTTAACCTCTTCAAGTATTTATTTTCTTCATTTACCTTTAATTCACTAGTGAGCAATTAATTTATAAATAGTTTTATAAATTATAGACCTCAAACTTATCTTTCTACTTCTCAAAAGGAATGGATTCCATATCTATGAATTACATTTCAAATTATTTAATTCAAATGTGAATAAAAATGCAAGTTTAGAGAATGTTGATGAACAAAAGCAAATTAAGAACCACATTGAAATAAATAGGAGTGTATAATCATTTAGGATAAAGCTTATTCATATATGATCATCTTGTAATTTAATTTAATATTCCTCCTCTTTAACAGAATTTGAAGGAATAATTAAATTAAATCGGTCCAAGTACTAAATGACCATATCATATATAAATGGTCCCAACCGGATGTCTCCACATCGACAATTCCGATAAAACGGTCACATTCATAATGTCATTAGACTGCACTAGTAAATATTTAATTAAAGATCTCATACTTTAATTAAATTTGTTACGAACTTCATTTTTAGTTTATTATCCATAATCTTAATCTTCTTGCATAAGACACTCATATATTAAGATTATGATAACATTAAATAAATTAAAAAATTTATATGATGTAAAATAAATGCAAACAAAAAACATATTAATTAATTCGAAAATAAATATCATTATTATAAATAATATAAAAAAACAATTCACAAACAATCACATATATCGAGGTCGGCCTGATTTGTGGCTTTAAGTGGGGTGAAGTGCTACGGGCTTTAAGATAATATTGAAATATTAAGAACATAAGAAAGGCAGCTGGCAACTTCAACCTATTTCCTTTCAATTTGAGGCAATTGGATAAGCATGTAATTTACTTTTTCAGCAAGTTGAAATGTGATAAAGAGCTATAAATTATTAGCTAAATTTAATATCCATCAGCTTATGATAGTTTATATTTTAGCTGTAAATTAATGTAGTCAAAGTTGAAATGTGCATGACAAACTGCAATATATATATTACTGTGCTTGATGCAAACTAATGCAAGTTTAATTTAAAATTAAGTGTCCTAAAGTCAAGAGTACACCTTTTGTAATGCTTAAAGGCCAATATATCATTTCAAAATATATATCATGTCATAGATACAATTAGGTAGGAAATTAAGGCGCATCAAATTGCAATAGTCTTCTCTCGCTTTTTTCTTCATTTAATTTATTTCAGACACACATATATTATATATAGTAACTTTGTTATAATGGTTTTAATACGTGTGATATAATTATTTTTTTAATATTTAATTTTCATTTTTTAGTTAATATAAATGATTTTTTAGATTGATTATTCCAAATTTAATGTAGTTTTTTAAAATTTTAATTTTAGCAATAAATATAATTAATTATGCTTAATTAGTTATAATACAATAAAATTTATTTTTATAAAGAATATTATAATTAACAATATACAATTTTAAGATTGGTACACAATTGACACATGCATGTTGGGACTAGAGGATCTCTACCCTATATATACATATCGAGTGTTTACTACATTTTAGATTTGCAGAGTATCTTCATGGGAAAACTACATCATCATCATCATCATCATCATATAATAATAATAATAATAATAATAATAATAATAATAATAAATTGGTTGGGGGACAGAGCCCCACCAGTTCCTCCCCGGTCTATATATATAGCCAAAAATAATTTTGCAGTGAATGTCCATTGTCACAAAGACTCTTTTGTTGTATTGTGGTAGCAGAATTTGCATCCACGAGTCGGTTTGATGTTTGATATGTATAGTTTATATATATCTGAATATCGACAAATCCTAAATGAGTACTGCGTTTACTACATAACTTTTTTAATATAATTTATATAAACTATAAACATTGGAAAGCACTAAATGAGAGAGCGTTTACTACATATTTTTTTATGACAAAGATTACCCGTTATTATTGTTTATATATACCAAAACCTATATATATAACATTGGCAAGCATTAAATGAGAGTATGAGTGAGAGTGAGAGTGTTTACTACCAGGAAAACCATACTTAAAAATCTACATAAGAGGTGAATCCTTGAAAATCTAGATATTATATATATAGAATTAAAGGTATACATCGCTCTAGTGCAATAGCTTGTAAACCAAACATAATAAACGAATCACACATGAAAAATTAATTGTGATAAACTCACACTTAATAGTGTTGGTGGGATTCAAATTCGAACCTTGAGTCTCGAGCTTACACCACTCCATCAATAAGTAATTAATTACCAAGAAATAGTGTACTAAATAACTTCCGTTAATTATTTGTTATTTATTGTCTAGGTCACAATCTTGAGTACGTCATCAGGATAGATGTTATTTGTATACTTAGATTTGTTTATTAATTATTCGTTAGTCTAACTAAAGTATATTTACCAATTGTACAGTGCTCATGCGGGTCAGACCAAATTAGAGTGATTAAACTAAACTTTTATTACATTTTAATGTACAATGTCCAGAGATGTCAGTGGATAATGGACTATATGGTTACCTGAAAAATTACACACAATTAATAGATAGGAAAATTTCTCACTAAATAAGTATAGACACGAGCACAGGTAATTGTCTTATATTTTTTATAGAATGAGTGTAGGTAAGTGTACTTTAGTATCCCACCTTCCCCATACATACCCACATACATATACTTATGGATTTAATTATATATATATATATATATTATTTTAATTATGATTGATTGATTGATTATTTTTACAATAAATACTTTTAAAATATTAAATTTGATGATTAAATATAAGAGTGGGATAGGGAACATGGGATTAGAGGATCTAAGGTCCTCTCAACAGTGAATTTCCCCTTAGGAAAGTTTTCGGGAGGTGACTTTATGAATTCAAATTGTTCCTTCTTGCAATTCAGTTTATTTCTTTATCCTTTTAGCTCAATCGCGTGTGAGATCAACCGCAAATTCTCATTTCATCTTTAGATTGATTGACGACTAGGTTTTTTTTTTGTTCAAGTTCTGAAAAAATTGAAAGTATATATATGCTATAAATAAAAAGGTAAATCATACTCAACACCCTAATGTTTCAATTTATAACAATAATTTCGACTTCTATTTATATTTAGTAATAATTTTACCCCAACGTTTCATTTTTTGTAACAATACCATTCGGAAGTTTTCTGACAAATGAAAGTGGGGTCATTAAATCAGAACATGTGGACAGAAAAAAATATTCCACTAAGCCAAAATTAACAATATGCGGTACCGAAAGTTCAACAAAATCTGACTGCCAAACCTCGATGTGAATACCGAAAGTCCCAAAATATTTTACAAAACAATGATAATTTGTTGTTCACGTGTTCTCTGGTGTGGTGACTCAAATTTTAGATGTTGGGAAAAATTACAGTGTATGATTGTTACAAAAATGAAACATTATGGGCAAATTTGCTACTAAATATAAATAAAAGTATTATTATTAGAAGTTGCAAACTTTGAAGGGCATGTCCAATAATTAAGAATATGTTAAGGTGGCACTCAAAATATTTTTGATTTAGAAAATGAGGAATTTACCTAGACCTGTCAAAACGGGCTAAGCTCGTCGGATCGGCCTGTCCCCGCCTTTTTTTTAGGCGGGTAGGGTTTTAAACTTGAGGTCCATTTATCTGGCGGGCTTTGGCGGGTAAAGCCCGTGACGAAGCGGGTAAGCCCGCTTATATATATAATTTTTTTAATATAATGAAAATTAAAATTATCAATATGGAATTAATAATAATAACAAAAAAAAACACCCTAATTCCCAACTTAGCAAAGGGCAACAACGGCAAGCCCTAAGGCTATCTCCAACAGTCTGCACTATAATACAACATCTCTATCACTAAAATGCAGCAGATTCTCAATTTTTCCAACAGTTTGCACTATAATTCTACACCAAAATAGAATATTCTATAATATTCCTTTTATTTTATTTACAATTATTATTTTATAATTGATAACATATAATAATTTATGAAATTTCATTTAGTGGATATCTATACTTAAATTCAAAATTTCATAATAATTATTAAAATATTTTTTTTAGTAAAAATATATTTGAATTAATATAAAATAAAAATTCGATTCATTAACATATTACAAAAGAGGCAAAAACTATTTTAGCCACTTAAACTTTAAAAAAATTATTTTAGCCAGTAAGTTTTAAACATTTATTTTTAGCCACTTTGGACCAAAATGCCCTTTAGACATTAAAAAAAAATAAAAAATATCAAATCTGCTTTTATCTTCATCTTCATCTTTAGATCTGTTTTTCATCTTCAGAAAGAGAATTAAAATATCTTCCAATTTCATTTTCATTTTCAGATTTGCTTTTCATCTTCATCGTCAATCTACATCGTCGATCTTTATCTTCAGATCTGCTTTTCATCTTCATCTTCATCGTCAATCTTCATCTTCATCGTGGATCTTCATCTTCATCGTTGATCTTCATTTCTTGGACCATAGTTATCGTCATAGTTCGTCCATGTCGAGCAAGTGCAGTGAGCACTGAAGTTCGACTTTTACAAAAAAAGTGATTTTATTCTTAACTGCGTCCTGCATTGTTCTTAAGTGCACGCAAGACCCGGCGCGCACAAGGCATGCGCGCACGTAGACATCGACAGAGTATCGACGGACTATCGGTATGACATCGGTTGATAATTTCTGTACATCGGCAGAACAACTGTTGATAATTTGACCTCAGATGCGCGTGGTTTTCTTCTTAACTGCGCCCACAAGCATGCGCGCACAAAGTAAGCACGTGCGCACACATCGGCAGACTATCAACATGACATCGGTTGATAATTTCTGCACATCGGTAAAACAACTGTTGATAATTTCTGTGCATCGGTAGAACTACTGTTGATAATTTGGCCTCAGGTGCGCGTGATTTTCTTCTTATGGACGCCCACAAGCATGCGTGCATAAGGCATGTGCGCACAAAGTAAGCGCGCGCACGCAGACATCGGCAGAACACATCGACATACTATCGGCATGACATCGGTTGATAATTTATGTGCATCGGCAGAACAACTGTTGATAATTTGGCCTCAGGGGCGCGCGATTTTCTTCTTAACTGCTCTCACAAGCATGCGCGCAGGGCTCGCACGCAGTTAAGAATATCATTTTTCCAGATTTTTCGAAAGTTGCAGAAATACCTCATTTTTTCTAGATTTTCAAACATCAACTATATTTGTGGTACTTTAATTATCAAAGCATGTCTATTATGTGTAGAGAACAAACTTCAAACTTCAAAAACAAACAACACCTAACAATCTAATAATATTCTTCGAATCAAATTTTTCCCCAAATCAAACTTTAAAAAAAAAACAACACTTAACAATCTAATAATATTATTATATAATTAGATCTGAAACATACACATGTCGGAGAAGGATTTTCTATTTCTTTGCTTGAATTTTCAAAGTCGACGGCTCGTTGCTGGAAAAATCTGGAGAGAGAGATCTTCACATGAATTTTTGGAGGTCGACGGCTTGAATCTGGAGAAATCTTCTCTTGAATTTTCAGTGTTGCAGATTTCATTAGTGTTGAAGAAGATAAGATGTAAGAGAGAGAGAGAGAGAGAGAGAGAGAGAGAGAGAGAGAGAGAGATTTTTCAAAAATCTCATTTCAAATGTGAAATGTGAATCGCAGGCGGTTGAATGGTGGGGGAATTGAAATAGGTTAAAAATAAATATAGGGATAATATAGTAATTCTGGCCAAATAAAATATGTTTAAAAGTTACTGGCTAAAATAAATCTTTTAAAAGTTTGACTGGCTAATTCCAAATATTCCCACTATTACAAAACAAACATAAAGTTACATGATAATCTACTTTAGTATTTTTATGTATTATTAGGAAAATAATTGTATCTTTTTATTTTATTTTATGCATACTTTTATGTTTTTATTTCATGTACTTTTATCTATTTTAGTATTTTTATGTAGTTTTATTGTTGGTGTATTTTTATTCATTTTAGTATGTTTAATTGTTGGTCTAATTTTTATCTAATTTAATTTTATGTTTCACCATTTGTATTTAATTAAATTTATCATATATAATAAATTTTAATATTAATTACAACACATTATTTAAAATACAAAATAAATAGTGTACACAACATACAAAATAAAACATTAAACAAAATATAACATAAAAAGAAAATGAAAAAAAAAATTGTCGCTCGAGGAGGATACCGCCCCTCTCTCCTCTCCCCTAAAATAGCGCCCCAAACGCGTCTCATTTGGAGAAGTTTTCAGCAGCATTTTAGTGATTTGGGAGACTGGAGACGCCCTAAAGCCCCTAACCTAACGTCTCCTCTCCAGCTAAGCAATAGAGAGGTCCAATTGTTCATCTCTCTCTCTGTCTCGCCTCTCTGTCTCAGAAGTCGCAGCAAGGGGCCAACAATTTGTCACTTTGTTAAAGGTCGGGTCTATTGTCAATAGCTTTTTTTTGTAGGCATTGTTTCTGGTTTGAGGTAGTTATAATGAGATTTTGGAGGTAGTAGTTTTCTTTTCTGCATCTCCTAGATGGATGCTTCTACGAGTAGTCCAGGAAAGGAGATATGCAAGTTTTAAGAAAGACTATCATAGATTATTTATGTCATTTGAGAGGTGAGGCTATTGGTGAATCAGATCCTCAAAAAGTAGATGAGATTTTGCCTCAGCTTTCTTACTCGCGTGAAGAGCACTTATCATTAGCAGAAGTATTCTAGGGTAAGTTCACAATTGGTGTGGGCTACTAATCCTCTTTCAAAAGGTGTCCCGATGGGGATGGCCTAGTGGTGGAGTGAGATTGATTGGAAATCAAATATCACGGGTTCGAATCCCTCAATACCATAAGTCGAGTGTGTGAATGTAAAAAAAAAGGAAAAATCCTCTTTCAAAAGGTTTCTTTTGTATTCAGAAAACTTGGTCAATTTTCACAAATAGCTTTCTTACTCGCGTGAAGAGCATGAGCAAAAAATGTTCTTGTCTTGCAAAAAAAGAAAAAAAATTGAAAGCCCGTGGGTCGGCCCGCCAATCTGCAGGCTTAGACGGGCACTGATAGGGCCTCATTTTTCAGGCTCGCTTATCTTGATGGGGTTACCTGCACCGCCAAAAGGCGGGCTTTTCTAGACCCGCGACCTGTCCAGCCCGTTTTGACAGGTCTAAATTTACCCTAAGTAAAATGGTAAACATTAATTACGTTAGCTTGCACATATAAGCAGAGTTGGGATCTTTTATTGCACATTTTGTGTTGCATTCATTATTGCATACTCGATTGTTTTAGGTTTTTTTTTTATTTCTTGTTTTTTTAGTTTAATTTTACATTTGTTATTTAGGATTCATCCTACCTAATTAAGATGTATTATAAATGCTTAGTATTTAAAAAATGAGAAAAGCATAAGAAATTGAAATAAAAAAATGAAAAAAAATATAAAAAAAATTTGATTATGCAATAAGGAATCCAACATAAAAATTTCAACAGATAATTTCGTGTGATATAAGTTAATTTTATTATATATACGTGTAATTATAATTTTCTTGGTGAGAAAATATTATTTTCCTATTTGTCAGTATACTTTGGTTGTAATAATTTAGTAATATTATTCGCAGAAATTTGAGCTTGATTGGTTATCAACCAAAACATTAATCTCGAACGGTCTTTAATCGGATGAAACACAAGTTGAACTTGAAAAAGTTCTATATTTAATTAATTACTCTTGTTTTACCTTCTCTTTACCAGTGAATTAAACTTATTGTGCATTTCTTTGAAATGCAAAAAAACATCTTGAAAGGTTGTTTCTCACCGTTAGTGGTCGATCTCAAATAAGCTTTTAGTCAATAATATTCTAGACTCGATCATCGAGTAGTTTGGTTTGATTTTATCGCATCCAACCAAACGATCATTATAGTTTGAATGAGCTTTTTTGTGCAGTCTCATAGGCAATATATTAAATATCCTTAATTATGAGAAAATTTAAGGCAGATCAGCTCTAATTGATGATGTTGCAAATGCAATATTAGTATCCAAAAGAATTGAAATATATGTCAAAAAAGTTGCACATAAATAAAGCATTGTGATGGTAGCAAATCTTCAGTAAGTGAAATAAAATAAAATGTGAAAAACATTAGGTAGACTGAAGATCTAGTGTTTCTTTAGTGATGTGCAGAAGAAAGGCAAAGTGCAGCCTTTGCTATAACTCCAAACCGTCATGAAGATTTCATATTGTCCAATCCACAACTAGCCTGCACACACCAACATTTCAATTTTCTTAATCTATATATATATATATATATATATATATATATATATATATCTGCACTTATTAGCTTATCACAACTAGTTTTTCTTTTCTTTTCTTTTTAGTTTTTCATTTAAATCCAAATCAGAGAAAAAGGAAAATAATATGTATATATATATATATATATATATATATATTAAGAAAATAAATAATCTCACGAGAAACTTATGGATGGCTCGTAGGATTGGTGAGAAGTGAGTGCAGAAATTCTTCATATCAGCGTAGATGTCACCTTCTGTGCCTAAAACCTCCATGAACTTTTTCCTGTCTGGTGCAAGCTTCAGGGCAACCTTTATTCAATTGTAGAAATGCCGACATTAATTATATATTTCACTAAATTAATTGCAGATTTTTTTTATAAACCAAAAACAAAAACTTGTGTGAGACCATACATACCGTAAAACTTGAAGTAGCAAGCCAACCGTGCCATTTCTTCAAGCTCTTGCCATATGCATCGTTATAAACTTGCGACATTGACCAATCTTGATGCTCAGACAGATTGCGGAATAGCTCAACTATGAAATCCATTGCTCTGCAACATAATATGAAATTAATGAATTCCTTACAACAAATTAAGCTTATTAGTTTTCTGAGTTCAAATTCTCAAGTGAATAAGCTATAGTGTGAAGGTCATTCATATATAACAATTATGTTCTAGTTAGTTATGGATGAATATTTTTGTTTCATTTCTACTTTGTTCTTATTCAAAACACCTGAATTAGTGTGTTATGCAATATATCATTTCTTACTGATGGAGCAGGAGTGCTTATTCTAAGAAATCGAAGAAAAAGAAGAGAAACACCAACAACAACAACAACGATCCTGCAGATAGAAGTACCTCGTTAGCCAGAGCAGGCCGTTCGTGCAGCTAGAAGATGACTTGGCAGTTCTTGTTTCAACTTCTGCTTGTACCAAGTTGAACAGGTAATTAAATCTGGAAGGATTTGAATCGTACTTAGATTCCAGCCTCTACAAATTAACAGAAATATTAACTCATAAACCACTCAGATAATTAATGATGCAGAAAGAAGATAAGAAAAACCATATTCTAGTTTGTATCACATGATTCCCATTACACAACGATATCTTTCAGTTTACAGAAAAGTTAGCCATAACTTTTTTGTTTCAAAACAGAGGATTTTTTTTACTTTTTTTAACTATCATTCTCCAAAACAAACTTACTATTTACTAGCCATAGACATGTTCATTCTCTGTCAAAAGAAGTAGATGAATTAATTCTGGTATAGATTTGGAAACCCTTTCAGCAATTAGAGTTATTGTTGATGTTGTTGTTTTTTTATTGTGATATGCAATCAAGAAATGACTACGTTCTTATGTACAACACTATTCATTGAGTAACATAAGTATTGTAAAATTCAAGAGCAATGTTTCCACAGACTTGCATTACATGATATTATATTATCCATTTTATTTTATTTTATTTTTTTCATTTTGCAGGAAGCCAAAGGAGATAACTTACCGATATATTACCACCGATATCAGATTTTACCACCATCATAGCTGCGCCGAATTTATCTAGTATTTGAAAATAAAAATTAAAAAGTGAACTTGTGACAACTAGCAAATTGACATATTAATTCATACACATGCATGGACTAATTAAGAAAGAATTAATTCAGAAGAGAGAGGGGAAAAAAGCACTTTTTTCGGAATTTAATGTCTGTTTCTAAAAAGAGTTAAAATCAACATTTAAAAACTTTCGTATAAGGTATAATTCTGTCGTTAATGTAATTAACATTCATCCATTCCTGCTATGAAAATATTTTCAATGAACGACTATTGAATTTTCTGTAATTAGTGATAACTCGTCATCAATAATATGAAAAAAAGAAAACCTAGAATATGTGGAAAATGGCAAACAAATAATAGAGATTGGCATATCCGTGAAAATGCAGTTAAATAAGAAGAGAGAAACAAACCTAAAATTGGCAAAATAAGTTTGCAGACATCCAAAAATGGCTTGGACATCATATCCCCTTCTTCAGATTTCACAAGTTTTATTCCTTCCAGGCAACGAGTAAACACATTTTCTGCCATTTTTCAATTATCTGCAAATCCATCACATATAAATTTTTCAAAAATCCAAATCACGATTTTAAATACTTTTTTCATTCTTTTTTCTCAAATAAAAAGCATTATCACCGGACAAAAAAAAAGGTATATTATATAATTAGGTGCTGTGAAAATCATAGATCAATCATATGTAGGAAAAAAATATCAGATGAAAACATTAATTATCAAGTTGACAACACAACATGTCATGAATTATTAACTTTTTTTAAAAGAAAAAAAAAGAATCATTTACAAGAGGATGGTGATCAAGAACCTGGGATATGAGATGTTGACAGAATTGAATTCTGAGAAGTTGAACACGAAATTTTTGTGATGATAAATTGTTTGAAAGAGGGATTTAAATATTCTTATATATATGATGATTTATAATTAATTATTTTCGGTATTATTTATTAATAATATAAAAAAAGTTTAGAAAAGTGGAAGTATGAGGTAGTCGTTTGCTTCTAAATGATATTCAAAATACCCGCGGGTGCTATGGTCGGAGTGCCTCGAGGTTCGGATTTTCATCCAATATTCACACCAAATCATGCATATTATTTATTATCTATTCCAATTTCATAAAGATTTTCTACATTTGTTTTTTAAATTACACTGTATTTCAAGAGACAACAGTATAAATTCTCTCGAAAAAAGAAAAAGAGACAACAGCATAAAGAAATATATTTTCTTTCTTTCTTCTTCTTATTATTATTATGCAAATTAATACTTGCATGCACAAGGTGTGTATATAAGCCTTATTTCAGATGGGCGAGTTAAATTTGAGGGTTAGCTTGTAAAAAAAAATTCTGGCAAAACAGTTCAACAGTAACACTAAAAAGTGTCACTCAAAATTAAAAAAATATCACATGTATCATTAAAAAGTAAGACGTCTGCCAACTTATCTTATACTAGTTCATTTAGTTCAAATTGTTATTTTTTCCATTCTAATTAATGTTTTTTAGGGTTCATGATTTTTTTAGGGTTTATTTTATATTTTTTAGGGATTTATTTTGTATTTTTAGGCTTTTTGGAGGGGGGGGGAAGGGGGTGTTTAGGAGTTTATTTTGTATTTTCTAGGGTTTATTAATTCCATTTTACAATATAAATCCATATTCATTTCAAATAAATTAAATCAATTCACTTTAATTTTAGGCTATAAATTTTTTGAGAACAAAATAAAAAGAAAAACCAAAAATTCAAAAAAAAATAAAAAAAATAAAAAATAGACGCAGAAAAAAAAAGATCTGACAGGCGCGTGTAGGGCCCATGGTTTTAGGGTTTTATAGTTTTTTAGGGATTTTTGTTATGTTTTTTTTAGGGTTTATGCTTTTTTTATGTTTATTAATTATCTCAATTAGGGTATATATTTATTTTAAAGTTATGTTTTTTTTTCAATTGTCATTTATATTTATTTTGAAAAATTAAATTAATTGTCGAGCGCAATGCACGAGCCCACGCGTTAGCATCGGGTGAGTACATTGCGCGCGTTGCCAAATTAAAAAAATCATTCACTTTAATTTTAGGGAACATTAAATCAATTTTAAGATATATCTTTATATGTATTTTTAATAATTAAATTAATTCATTTCAATTTTTAGGGTTTACTAATTGTATTTTAAGGTATACAATTTTGGGAGAAAAAACATAAAAAAATAGAAAAATATAAAATAATAAAAAAATTGAAAAAGTAATAATAATAATAATAATAATAATAATAATAATAGCGCGTGGACCGCGCATGGGCACGCGTGAGGTCCACGCACCTAAAATGGGACTTTTTTTTTTTGGCCGTTGGGTCTTTATTGAACCTGGACCAGCTTGATGGACCCAAACCATACAAGTAGTACACATGATAGTGCCTTTTTTACTGATCACGTTCTACTCATCGTCTAACACTTAAAAGGGGTTGCTTCGTGGTGGTCTAGTTTCTCATTTGAAATTATGAAATCTATTATCCACAATCTCATCAGCGTCACGAAGATGACAAGGTGTTGATTTGCGAGGAGGAGTTAGATGTTGCGATTTTGGTCTTTGAGAAGTTTTCTATGGACTTCTTGAACTAACAAAAATTCAGTGTTGCATGGTTGTCAAAATTCAGTGGCAGGAAACAAGTACTTCCAAATTAAATAAGTCAATATTAAGGGGGGTGTGGTATATTTTTCCCTTATTATTATTTTCAGAAAATATTCTTCTACATTATTTTATTAATTTTCGAAACTTATGTATAAGACTATATATGATCTAGTTTTACGTACTACCTTCTCCGTTTCTATATAAATGTCATTTTGGATGAATGCATATAAATTAATTAAATTATCTAATACACTCTTGTGTGAATATATTGGATGAGTTAAATATAAATGTTTGAATACATTAAATGAGGGCAAATGTGTGAAAAATGTGAATTTTCTGTCTCGAATTTATAGAATGATATTTTTTTTGAAACAAAATTAAAATGGTAGAATGACACTTATTAAAAAACAGGGGAGCATAATATTATTAATTTTTATGTTAAATGAAGAAGACTTTAATTAGGAGGAAATTAATTTACAGTTAGCAAAAATTGAATGAAATCCATTAGGAATTAATCCGGCTTTTGAAATTTCAGTTTGACGACTGACTTTTGAAAGCCATTAATGGACTAGTCTTCTTAGTGGCTCCAAACTCCTCAATTGCATCTTACCAACGCTGCAAAGCCAATACCTGATCAACATAACATTTTCTTCTCTCTCTCCCCCCTTTCTCTCTCTCCCTACGTGTTCAAGTTTCTTAGAGATTTCATTCAAGAAAAAACTCTCAACTTCTATCTTGATCACCATGCGACTCAAGAATCTTCGTCTCAAGCTCAAGGTACATACACATATTTCAGTTCTTGGATTGCAATTCTTGAAATATATATGTTCTGTTATTTCAGACGTAAGTAACATTCAATATTTCATTTCCCTCAACAAAAATAAAAACACTCGTTTACTACTATCACCTATAAATCTGTTAACCCGCCATGTCGTTTAACTATAATACGATTTAGATTCAAGAAGAGAACCAGTGATTGTCCTTGTTATTAGTGGAGAGCGATACATAATAAATTCTTGCTTTAATATATGATATATGTTGTGATGACCAATCAAGTATTGGATATGTATATGCAGATAGTAAGTCTGAAGAGATTTCTGATCAGAAATGTAAAAAGGAAATCAAGAAAAGTGGAGAATGGGAAAAGAGTTACATGGATGGATCATGTTTCACATGGCTATCGTGTCGTCAAATTAGGCCAGACATGGACAACTCCTAGCAGAGATCGAATCAAAGAATTTGATCCTATTGTGGTGCAGAGGGAACAAACTGAGGATTGTGAATTGTGGTTTTTTGGTGTGTTTGATGATGAAGGGGTTGCTGAGGAAGTTACCAAGTCCATGCAGTCAAATTTCTTCAACAAGTTACCTAAACAGGTCAAACAATTTTTATTTTTATTTTCAATATTGATGCATAGTATTTGTTTAATGTTTTGGCTTCTTCGTTGACTGATTGAATACAACAAAGGGTTGTAAACTTTTCAAGGAGGGAATTGCATAAATTATTGAATTTGGGTGTTGGAATGAATATAAGATGATGAATTTTCTAGTGTTTTTGGCATGAAACTTGATTCTGCAACACCTGCTGATTCATGACTGTTTAGACAATATCCTATTGATTATCAAACTAGAAATGGCGAGTATAGTCAACACTCAACTGGTTTAATAGAATAAAATTTGGACCCTTTTTTTTTTCCTTAAATTATAGTTGATAGAAAATACAATGTTCACTGCTGCTGTAGTTTGTATATTTGTATGTGTGGCTTATTCAGTAATAAACGATATCATTTATAGTAAAAGTAGAAATTACTAGTGCAGTCTAACATGGGGAAGAAGTGCAAGGAAACCATGGAGAGGGCTCATCTGCAAGCAAGATCAAACATGATAGAGAGACGAGGGCGATGCAGATGCCTGGAAATTGGGCTCAGCCTCAGCTATGGTGATCAATGGACAGAAGCTCGTGATGGCAAACATTGGTGGCTACACAGCTGTGGTATGTAGAGATGGTGAGGCGTATCAAATCTGCAGGAAAAAGCTGCAGCCAACCACACAAAAATGGCCCCTTGCATTGTTTTCAGGCATGAATATTTTCCTACTACTAGATTTCAATTTCAGATGACTGTTTGATGATGTTAATGCAATAAAATAGTGATAGTTTTCATTATGTTAGGTGGTCTACGTGTGCCCAAAATTCAAAAAACAGTTAGCGACGACATCAGCAAAAAGAGTTCGAAAAGCTCAGAAGTGGTGGTTGGATCAGAAATGATAGATTCTGAAACAGAATTTGTCATACTAGCAAGTACTGGAGTTTGGGAGGTAATATAATAAGTTTGTCTAAAAATCTTCCATTTATTTTACATTTTTTTTATTTTCCCTGCAGAAAATATTGTTATAATCAATACATTTCATCTCCAAATCGCCAAAAAAAAAATGCAGGTAATGAAGCAGCAAGAGGCTGTGAACCTGATAAGGCACATTGACAACGCGCAGGCAGCTGCCGAGTGCTTGGCAACTGAGGCTCTAATCAGGAAGACCAAAACCATCGTATCTTGCTTAATAATTCGGTTTCACTAATATACGTCATGTATACACACATCGTCGTTTACAGTAAACTAGCGACACAATTTTACAATCCTCACAAATGATAAGTCGAATAAATTGGCATTCTTTTCTCTTGAGATAAGTATATAAAGGGATTATTTTTCCAGATCAGGGCATGTCTCAAATCTCTTTTACTAGCTGAATCACCATTCAAATAGTAGTGATATCAACGCTCGTACAGTCTCAAACATGGCTTTGATTCGTGCATGATGAATTGCCATTTTTGCATTCCAGACTTCAAAATGCCGTCTTAGCATACATGGTCTCTTGATATCAGTCGTGAGCTCATTGGGGTGCTTCCACACGACCTGATTGACCAGAGCACAGTTCTTTGATACGAGCAGCAGGCACATCGGAAGGCTTTCCAAGTTAGCAGTGTTGAGAAAGTCCTGCTCTTGGTAGATTGACCTTACCTGGTAAAACAGGCAGAGTTGCATTGATTTAATCGAGTGTGAAGGACAATACCAGGCCTAATAATGAATAGATGGCAAAATAATATTCACAAATACTCAATATGACACATAAAAGAAGTCATGAGACAAATATAGAAAGAACAACCATAGACATTGATCAAACAAGGTGCATGTCAATCTTTTCATTTAGCATTGTATTTCTCACTTCAAAACCTGGATAAGAGCAATGTGGAAGACAAATATGTATCACATTCAACGATGCTGATGTAAAGGAAACAGGTGTGAATCAATAATATAGCCTATCAATATAAACAGAGATATTTCTCAGTTTTACATATCGTACCTCATCAGAACCCAGTTGCTTCAAAGTGGGAAAATTAGAGGATCTATATCAACATGAGTAGAGGGGAAGCATGAGCAGGAGCTAACACGAATATCACCAATTTTATCTCGCCTGTCATGGTCATATCATACTCATATCTTTAATTCTACACCTCTGGCTTCTCGAGTTGAATGCAATGTACTGGAAGAGAGTTCTTCTCATATGCAAGCATCAGAACAGTTTTCTCAACAGCTACATCGTTATCTGCATTAATTCGACACGATTCATTACAAAGACTAAAATATACAGAATTCAGCATTTTTGCAAAATGTGTGTAAGCCATGCTGCCTTTATTCTATTTACCTTATGATACTTTGCAGGCAAAATCTTGAAGTCAGCCTTTCCTGTATTTGAATGTTTCAAGGAAAGATGAAGATTCAGTTTTTTTTTTCATTGTTATGTGTACTAGCATAAAAGTGAAAGGAGCTTTTATGAAGTTCTAGATGATGAATTACTTTAAAACCCACAAACAGAAACAAACAAAAAAGATAGCCAAAAATCCAAAAACTTAGTAAATAAACATCATCAAAACTATCATTACAGAAGAATCATGCATTCAAATCAACTCTCAAACCAAAAATTCAACAAATTAGTTATGACCAAAATAGAAGTGATAAAAGATGATCAAAAGCGGAAACAAACATCCTTTTGAAAATAAAATAAAACAAAGTTGTAATGAGCTGAAAATAGCTGACTTGAGATGGTACACCTTAATTTCTTCAAATCTCTTCATAAACAACTGCTTTAAATCTCACTGGATAATTTTGCTAGCATGGCCCTCTTATAACTCAGCAGGGTTTTCAAAATCCAAGAGACAGACAAAACTCAAGGCTCAGAAGCAGGAGTGTTAAGAGATCAATATATGCAGGTTTACCAAAGGAGAGAGAAGGCAAAGTGATTGTAAGGATGTCATTTAGAGTCCTTATCCTGTTAGGTTTATTTATCTTTATCTATTCAAATTCAATCAAGTGTTGGACTGAACCTCATAGGACTCCTTGAGTTCCATTATCTTCCTGTTCTTTCCTTAATATAGTGGATTTTTATTGAAGTTTTGTGCGAAACTTGGCTGTTAATCAGGACAAACACCCTTCACGTTATCAAGGAATGAGTACCTTCCAACAAAGAAAAAATTTAAGCAGAAGAAAATGAACTACCTACTTGAGGTAGTAGACAAAAGACAAGCTCTTTGAAAGATCTTTTTTCCTTCACCATTCAAACAAGAAATAGCAAATTTAAAGCTTCCAAATGGGAAAAAATAGGGATAAATTGTCTTAACTATCATAACTTTTACCCTAATTTGCAATTACAACGCAACTTTTAAAACATAACAATTACAACAGCCTCAATTTTGTTAGCAGTAAGCCGTCGTCGTTCAATGGTGCAACAATGTGGTTTCAGCGGTATACGCTAAATAAGTTTTTTCCGGAAAAAAATTGGGAATATTAAAATTACAACAAATAAGAAGTGTTGTAATTACTACATTTTAAAGTCGTGGTGTAACTGTAAATTAGTGTAAAGGTTGTGATATTTAATAAATATAGGCAATTTATTAAATGAAGTCACAAAAACATGATTCCTTGATATTCAATCATAATTTTGCATTATGGCCACTTAGAGCAATAACATCCACCAAAGGAGTAGCCGGCCCTACATCTTAATTCATGCTTTGCGTGTTAATAATAGTTTTGATTAATTGAATGATCGTGTGCATCAGAATATTATCTTAAAACACCTTGTGAAAATGAATCTAAGAAAATTAACCATGGTAATTACCTTGCAACCATTGAGTAGGCATACTTGATGATCATTTCATCACAATTTATTAAAACAAATCCCTTATTTTCTTGAAATTTGGCCCATACATACATTTATTCCTGCCTTCTTAGCAAATAGCAAATTGGAACTAGTAGTTTGGATCTTTTGATGGTGCATTTAGAGGAGCTAAGCATATGATGTAAAAGCCATAGGAACATATATAAAAATTTCTCTGAAGAAATAATATATACTGTTAAATAAATGCAATAACATCATTATGGCATATATGATATGTGTTTCTGATATCCAACAATTATATGAAATGGTAACCAGAGACATCGACATTAAAGTGACAGTCTTGGAGTGAATGGCATAGTCTCTGGAGGAGTTCAAATGTTGTGAGAAACTAACTGATAGAGGCAAGGAATTAATCTGGGAATTGAACTAAACGATTCTATTAGATAGAATAACAGAAGGTAAGAACTTCGGGAGAAAATGTCCCGTCCAAGCTAAAAACAGCCGCTGAATTTCCAATGATCTTTTATGATGCCTAAACCCTAAAACACGGATAATGAATACTAACAATAAGGGAATCTCCAGTGCAGGTAACATTTTTTAGGTATAAATTGATATCACGTCAGTGACTCACCGCCACATCAAAAGTAACCAAATCCACTAAATTGCTATACAAACCTCCCCAATGCATCCTGGTACAATTATTACTTTTTTGGGATCCCACTATTATATCATTCATTTTATTTACACACTATTAATTTATTAAAAAAATTATTTATGATTTTCATTATATATACACATATATTTTAAATTTAATATGATAAAATTTGTTAGTAAATTTATTTTAGATACTAATTTGAAAATTTAACTTGTTTATGTTTTTGTTTCTGGGAGAGGTTTTAATTTTATAGTTGATAGATTTTGTATGTTTTAATTGTTGGCTCCACTTATGGATTCTAATTATTGTTCTGCTCTTTGAAATTTTGAAAAACGGGTGAACTAGCTAAGAAAAGGAAGAAAATAAAAAAGAATGAAAAAAAGAAAAAGGAGGGAGAAAAGAAACGAAATAGGAGGGAAATGGGTTGGCTGACATGCTGCAATGTGGGCCCATAACCACAACAAAATTTCACTCGTGCGTGCATGTAACGTGCTCTCTCTCAACTTGGCGTGCAGTTTGCCAGTTCAATGTTTCACCAAAGAGTGGCACCACCTCTCTCCCTTTCTAATTGCTACAAGGTAGCAATATTGCTATTTGGTACAATTCAAGCCAACGTTACCTCAATTCTCCATTGCAAATGTTACCCATGTATCGGGTAACATTTGCTTACCACATAGGAATGCTACATAGCGTTAGAGATACCTTAAGACTAAGGTTGTCCCATGATCTGAGGCCCAACCAACGCTTAATTAATAACCTACCCTCAACGACATAAAGAAAATAACATAAATCGGAAAGAATAACAGGGCCTCAATTAGCTGATTCAGGTCTTCGTCGACCTCCTCCTTTGGTAGACCCAAAAAGGATAGCTGATTTAGGTTCTTGGTATTATGTCTTGACAGCTGATTAGATATAATTACAACCCCACCCTAACTCGGTCACAATAAATATTCATGGACAATCACCTGTCCATTCAATGTAGTATTTTGGCCTTAATCTATTTTCCTACCTCTGTGTCTAGAGATATAAGTGAGCAGAGTTGACTTGTGAGCTACTCGAGATTCAACTCAACAAAAGCTCGATAAAGCTCGACTCGTGAGCTTATTAGGCATTATCAATATTTGTAGTAATCAAGTCTCGTGAGCTTATTAGTCATTATCAATCTTTGGTAGCACTCGAGTCGTAAGCTCGAGAGTTAGCTCAATACAAGCTTGCAACCTAATTTTCAGAATATCTAACTAATATTTTAAAATTAAAATATGACATTTAAGTGATCTTTTAATATAAACATATCAATTTCAACAAATTTACTTTATTAAAATATATTTCATCAATTGTGTTATAATTTTATTTAAATATGCCAAGTTAAGTAATTATCAAATAAACAATTTAATTTTGATCTATATTTTCTAAGTATTTTTAAGCTCAAACCACTTGTTTAAATTAACAAGTTAATCTTGAGTTTTTCAATACTCGAGCTCGATTTAATGACAAGCGAGTCAATCTTCAGTTTGCCGATACATGACTCAACACATTTACACCCCCGCTTATGTCTAGTTATTAGTGGGATACTCCCTCCGTTTCGTTTTGATTGTTGTTTTAGTTTTTTTTATCTAGAATTAACAATTAATTTTATGGACTAATATACCTACCCCTGATATATGACATAAAATCTTATTCACTTATATTTTCCTAAAATAAGGTTTGGGATATGGTTAAAATTGGGAGAGAGAGTGTGAAAATATATAAAACAACAAACATTTTGACACAAAATAAAAAAAGTTAAAACAACAATCATAATGAAACGGAGGGAGTATTTTTGAAAAATTTAATGAAAAGGTTAGAGTCATAATTGTTGAAATAATGGTCATTTTTGGCTGCTAACCCGAATACATTTTTTATTCCATGTATTCAGGTGTCTTTTTGGCGTACAAATGAATGGTGTCATCTTCCCACTTCGTGTGTATTTCCTACAATTTTGTTTGAATCCATGGAGTCAATTAAAGTGAAAAGGCAAATCAATTCAAACTCATTTCTTCTTAAATTCCTTTCAAAATGCCCAATTAAAACAAAAACAAAAAAAACATTAATTTAGCTGAATACCGTTGAAATGGATGAAATACACTGAGAAACTAAACTTTTACAGCTTCAAAGTCAAGTCTAACATCTCAACAGGGCTCCTGATGTTATCCTCCTCATCCTCGCTTATAACAATTATTTCGTTACAACTTACAAGACTCTGCTAACTGCTTTTGGTTAATCTCTGCATTTTTAGAAATGGAAAAGTTACTGTTCTTATTTTGCTTGTTTAGAGGTAAAGGTAGAGTTGCCAAGCCACAAGGAAACCTGCTAGGATCTAATGAAGGATCAAACGGAGGTTGGCTCTTCTGCTAAGCTCTCCAGGGATCCAGATGTCATCTTCGGAGTGAGATTCAAAATGAAACACAAGACTGATGGTGTCCATGAAAACTTCATTACACAAACGACATACAATTGGCATTGAGGGATTGTCCATTGGCCTTGGCATTGAGGGATTGGCTGTAGGCCTTCGCATTGAGGGATTAGCCGTAGGCCTCCTCTCCTGATTTTCAGATTGCTCAATATTTCGGAAATGAGAATTAGGCTGCTTTCCGGACGCACCATGTATATTAGTGCAGAAAAGGAACACTAAGATATTTAAACTCCTAGAGAAGAAAGCCATTAGGCTAGAAGCTTTTGGCAATAGGAAAATATAGAAAGTGAACAAGAAAACTGAATGGCAGCACAGGCCTAGAATGCAAAGAGGATTTCAGTATAGCAAACCAAAGATGATGCATTAAAGCTTGCAAGGAGAATCCAATTTATAGAAAAAGCAGGTAGGCCGTTTCAATTCTTAGCTGCGTCAACAGCAATAAAAGCGTGAAAAATCCTTGTATTTATTGTAACGCTCCTTTCTAAATAATGGTGTGAATGGATTGGCTAGAGTTGTTTGTATTTCAGCTGAATGGAGGATCTTTTTTAATTTCAAATTTCCAAGTCTTGGGAATTTAATATAGGGCAAAGGTCCAAATAAGCACTAGAACTATAAGTCCAATTCCACCTAAATGTATGAACTATTTTTTGCCTAAATAAACACCTAAACTATAACTATTTAAAAAGCACAATCAGCCCCCTCAACTATTCAAAATATATCAAATTCACACTTTATGTTTTAACACCGTTAATTTTTTCTGTTCACTAAAATGTGCATAAATTCTTCAACCTAATTATAATTGATTCGGGCGATGATACCATGAAATGTGGGTATGGTTGGAAAGTCCTCATCATGGACTTTCTATTTATACTCTCAATTTATCCATCGGGCACTGAATCATGAATGATGGTATAATTAAATGAAGAAATAACAATGACAAAAAGGTTTGTGAGCATGAGTTAAGAGTTCAAATCTTAACATCGACTCGATGTCAGATTTTGAAGTTAAAAGAAGGGTTCAAAACTCTATAGTGTAGGTTATTTGGTCGTGGTTTTAATTCGGTCGATTGACATTCATAGGTGATCAAATTGAACTCGACACATTTTAATTAATAGAAAAAAAATAAGTGTGTTAATGTCAAGTGTTAATTTGACTTTTGTTGAATAGTTTAGGGGTCCGATTGTACTTTTTAAATGGTTTAGATGTGTATTTGAGCCAGATAGGACTTGACATATAGTTCAAGTGTTTATTTGGCCATTTGCTCTTTAATATATGTATAGAGTTCTCTGAAAGCAAAACTTTTTACTAATCAGTATGAAAATTCAATATACATGGACACACTATAAAATTATAGAATAGGTAAAGTGCTTAAGAAGTAGCATCTACGCATCAACCCATAGATGGCTCCATAATTTTTCAAATTCTTCATATAGTGAATATATATTTCTTTTATAACAACTTTTTATTTAATGATATGAAGCCAGAGGCTACAAGCCTATCATGTATTCATGTATATTGAATTTATTTTAAAAAAATCGAATGGTGATTATATTTGGCGTAGGGTGTATCTATAAATCTTATTAAGTTATTCATTAATTGACAAGAGAAGAATTATTGCAGTGTGTCACTGCTTGCATGGATTTCTTCGCATATTGGGGAAGTAAATATTTAATGATGGTGGCTGAAGAAAAATCTATGAGATACGAATTTTCCAATGCATTCCCCATTAACTAGCCTTGACAAAGCATTTAAATTTCACTACAATCACAAAATCCAACAATGGTATTGACAAAATATATAAGGTCAAATATATCCATATACCCCAAAACTATAGACTCTGTTAAAAAAAAACATCTCATACTATCAATAATCCACAAGAAGAAAAAAATGCTAGAACTATGAATTTGTTATGTAAGAATGTCCCTCATCAAAATTCCATCCATAATTGCTAATGAGACTGATGAAATCCAATGTGGGCATACATAACATCAGTTATAGCTATGGGAAAACACATTTTCATAAAAACTCATCCAAATTGAGCATAATTCATGGAGAGAAATGCAAAAGAAAAATCAATTGGCTTTATTGAAAAACTCAAAAAAGCTAATATTTTGGAATTTGGATCACAAACCCATCAAGCACATTCTCGACATTCTGTCAGCAATTATGAACATAAATTTAGACGGGAATATTTTTACATATCAAATTCATAGTTCGTGCATTTTTTTGTAGATTGTCATTAGTATGGTGGACATTTTTTAACAAATACTATAGTTTGATATATGTCGATATAATTGGCCAATATTTAAGTAGGATGATGGTATAAAAATCTAATAATGCGTTTCCAAAATATAAGTGATTAATTCTAGAATACTGATTATCATGTATTAGTCTTATGACCATGACAAATTCACTATTGGTTTTTTTTTTTAACTACTGAATAATTAATTTATCTGGTTTATTTCAAGATTTTTGGTCAAAATCAAATGGTATGCTTATGTTTTCCTTAAAATAAGAGTATTTAATTACTCAGTTTCTAAATGATCAACAAATATGCCTTCTTAGTACTGATTGATCAACTACACACACACACAAAAAAAAAAAGGCAAGCAATTCCTATAAAAGTTTCTAGGAGCAAATGTGCTTATAATATGATTGTTAACTCTAGATAAATTTAAAATAGTTTCGACATGAGTTTTTTTCCCTCCTGACTCCAATATACTTCTGGTGAAAGATTTCACCAGGAAGATATTTTCATGAACAACCCTGTTAAATTTCAAAACCCAAATCTCTTATCAGAGACTGATTCATATCTTCAATGTGAACCACAAAAAGTGAACATAAACTCCAACAAGGAACTACTAGAAAACCACTAACCTGATTAAGGAGTAGTTGTGTTTCCTTGAAATAAAAGATCTGTCACCTTGCACGAAATTTCCACATCATATTAATCTCTTATGAAAAGACTGTATATCATGTCATCACCAGCAGCAGATATATGAAGATCATGATCCTGCATTCTGTAAGACAGAGGCCAAAATCTACATAAAGGAGTCGACTCATTGTTCTCCTGCTTGAGTATCAAACAAGGGGTCATTTTGAAGTAAGATGCAATAGCTAAAACAGCTCTCTTGACATATCATAATCTAGCTCAAGAAACTATAAGCTTTAACTGAACTGTATTCTAGCCCAAGGTGGCAAAAATGTTTACTAATAGGTATTAGGACCTTGCTATGGGCGTCTCAAGTAGATTTCAGCAGTGCACAGAGATAATCCAACAATCAATAATGAAAGAAGGAATAGCATAGAAAAAGATTTCCAATGCAGTAAGGATTATGGAGGAACAAAGCCCATATTTAAAACAAACAAACAAAAAAATCCACGAAGAAGCAAGTAACACAAAAGCCTAGCTGCAATAATACACACAAAGTGTCCTATTCTTGCACGGACACAGCAAATGCAGAAGATTTGGCAAAAACTACAGACAAGAAACATTATATATTATGAGATTCTTCTGAATCTACATAATATATTAAAACACAGTATCGCGCAGCTTACTTGGCGCCAAATCTCGGACATTTTCTGTCATTTCATGATTACGTATTTGCAAACGGTTTCTGCACCATTTTCTTTTTTAAATAAAGCTGACAACTGATTAACTAAGTAACTGCAGAACGGCTGATGATCAGTTATTTAGCAGTTATCATTCAAAAATTAAATTTTAGATGATAAATGAACGTTGCAGATGCAATTCTGAAACAATTTTACACAAATTCAAAGCGCTTATAACGCGAAAAAAAAATCATAGGTTTTCTTAAAAAACATTACAACTTGGACATACTTGAAAACTTCGGTCGGTTGCTGCCGTGGAAGATCGCCGGAAAGATGTTGTTGGAGTGAAATTCAGGCAGCAGACGGTTGAATCCTGCGGCTCAACTATGAACCCCAAGTTTGGACACAAAATGAAAAAAAAAATGGAATCCATTTACTGGCACGAATGGGAGTGTCGGGTTCGTAACATTTACAGAAAATCTGAAGAAATTAGGGAATCGAAAGGGTTTAGTATTTGCGGGAGGTTTGGAAAATTTTTGAAATTGAGTGAGTAAAAACACGGTAACCCTTTAATCTTTGCAGACTATGCTATTAAAAATGTGGTTTTTATTTTGCTGCAGTGGGAGCAGTTAAAAATTTTGTAAGGAACTCCTAAGTGCAGTTGATAGGCTTGTGGAGAAATGCATCATAACTCATAAGAGAACAAATGATCTTATGATCCATTCCATTCTTCCTCACCCACAACCGCCCAGAATCAGACTTGAAAGTCAAGGCCTGCTAATTTTATTCTATACACTATAAAATAAATAAAAAAATAATTAATATCTTTTTATTACTTATTCATACCATTGAAATTGCTCAATGCATCTTAAATTCAAAATTAAAAAACAAATTCATTTATTAAACATATTAAAACTCAGTATTCATCAACTTCTATAGTTAGATACTAGTACGAGTGTATTGATAAAAAATAATCGAGTTTAGAACGTGTTGTGGAGGGTTTTTCTTATCCAGATCCCGATCCATTCGAACTGAAAATTTTGAATATTTTATAGTGGTTCGAACTCCATTTTTCGAAAAGCACTTGGAGAAAAAAAATGGAGTGTAGGGGGTTTGAATTTTAGTTTTCGAATATATTGGAGTGGTTAGAACTTCAATTTTCAAACATAGTTCGTTCGGAAAAAAATATATATATTTTTTGAACAAATGAGGGTTGTTCAAAAAATCAACTTTGAACAAATAGGCGTTGTTCAAACTTTAGTTTTCGAACTAACTTTTTTTCTAAGTATTGGAATCGTTCGAATTAATATTCTCGAACAAGGTGAACGTGTTCGAAATTGTGTTTCCGAACATATTTTTTTTTTAAAGTAAAACAAATATTTTTGGAGTGAATGGTATTAATATAAATGTGTATGGTGCAAATAGTAAAATATATAGTGCATTAAGTAACCGACATGCAAAGAGTAAAATTAGTTGTGCAAATAGAAATTCCCATTTTATAATCATTAGATTTCGAACTAGCCTTTGGGGATGACAATGTTTATATAACTACAATTACAAAATAACTTATATGACAACATTTGCCAAGTGATATCCATCTCCAAAATTATGAAGAAGCAAAGATGAATTTGTTAATATGAGATCAAATATTATTGCGTGAAGGGGAGAAGATCTGGAGAGCACCACCAAATGAGTTTTTTGGATTGGATGTTGATGCAGCTAGATATTCAAATTTTAGCAAATATGGTATAGCTGGTGAATTAAAAGCTTTTTTTTATATATATAATTTACATGTGCATGGAGTTTGAAGTACCACTTGTGGAAGTTTATACCATTTTCTTTTGACAGTGCAGGTTCTCGATACTAGTATAATCAACTACAGTGTGTTATGGAATGATTTATTTGAAGCTTTCTCTTGTGTCAAATTTGTGTTTCAAGTGTTATTCATATGTTAATAGAAGATAACCAAATGGCTCGCTCACTTGTAAAGCATACTTTAATTAGATTAAGATATAATTGTTATTTGAAATATTGATCATCTTTTGTGGCTTATGAACCTTATAAATAATTATTTATTCTATTAATATTAAGTTTTTTTCCCTAAAAAAACTATAAAAGTATTATTACGTTATTTCTTTATACTGTTTTACTCTATTATTTATAACGTATTGTTTCGATTTTTTTTTCATTTTCTATATTACGAGTTCTTCTTACCTATCGTCTGCTTAAACGTCTAAATGCTCTCTTTCAACAAACAACACAATCAATTTTTTTTTTTGTATGTAGCATTGCACGAGGAGAAACATCACATATGACAGATCATAGTTTCATGACAAATGTGTGCAAAATAACCCAGATTACCCTAACGTTCTCTTTGATGGAAAAGATGAAATTGCTACTACAAATTTAATGCAAACATGATTCCATTAGATTACCAAGCTTCAAGAAAATAAATAAATAAAGTTCATGATAGCTATTGCATTCTGATTCTGAGGAATTTCAATAGATTCCAGTAGATTACAATGCATTGGATGCATTGTTATATTCAACTTTTGAGTTCATGATAGCTATTGCATTCTGATTCTGAGGAATTTCAATGGCAAATGATAAAAGAAAATAAGGCAGCCGAAATTGAAAAAACTCAGGAAATCCAAGATACGATGCACTTTAATCTAAATAAATCTCTCAATGGATACCGTTTAATACCCTATCATTTTTATCCAGAACACCACAGCACCAATCGGCCCCCATAAAACAACATATCAATCTAGCTAGCATACCATCCATTGCATATTTATGGGAGAGAATCAAGCTCACCTCCACTGCTCGAATACGTGTTTTCACGTGGCCATACAGTTCCAAGATCTTTGCATCACAATTCACATGTTGCCATATTCCCCAAAAAAAAAAAAAACAGTATAAGAAACTAGTCATATACATACAGTTCGAATTTTTTTCATCATAGCCACCAAAATTCTTGAGGCAAGTGTTACATACATGAATAGTTCCCATGGAAATACATAATCAACTTCATGTGTTACAAGGCAATATGTATTTAAGCAAGAATAAAGGAGGAAAGAATAGAAAGAGAGACGGTCATGGAATATATAGATGAATTTAGTGATCTCTGTAAAAACTCCCCGGTATGCAGATTATAATGGGATCCCAAGCCATGAACATGGAGGGATCTCGTAATATATTCCTTATAGGGTGGGTATGTAAGGTACGGTGCGTAAGACTATAGTAACCTCCATACCGTTTTTCGTCCCTTGACAAAACTGCATAGAGCTACGACATTTTCACTATTTCCTTTTCCCTGTGCCAATTGTTAACAGCTCAAAGCTTCTGAGGGTTTCATCTCGAACGCCTCTTGCAGCAGCAGTGCGAGTGAAAGAGGACGTTTTGGACTCAAATCCAGGCTGTACTCTTTGAGTGGTTGATAGGCGACCGCCACCTGAGCCCACTTTAGCATGACGATTTTCACTGGGTTCACCAGAAGAGCTGGGTCGGCTGCTTGATGCCATTGCCCTCTTTGAGGTACTAGTCCGGGATACCCGGCCTTTTTCAGAATCATTTGGCTGAGGGAACAAGAAGTTGTGAAGTTTTGTGAACTTAGAATTCAGCAATGTGCACACAGATACAAAGAAAATACCAGAACCCGTAAATAAAGAATAAATGACTTGGATAATTTAATGAAGTGTACTGCCCACCAAATCTTTAGATGAGGGAACATCCTCTGAAGTTCTGTTCCTTGAGTGATCTCCATGCAGGCCTGTGCTAACTCCATTCCTTCTGGCAAATGCCTCTACAGAACCGAATCTCTCTCGAACTTCTTGCTTCACTATATGATGCAATTGGGAAGCTATTCATCAGCCAGAGATTGATTGCATTGAATTGTAATGGACAATGTAGGGACCAAAGGTTTATTTTTATAACTCTATCACAAATATGTAACTTGTGGTAGTATCACCAAGAAAAGAGAAGAAACAGCCAATCCCAACAACTCCAGTATTTAATTGAAAAAAGTTTCTTGCTCAGACATCTAGTAAAATTAGGGATGTGCAACTCCACACAGTGTAGGTTTATAATGTACGGGGTATAATCAACAAAAAATTGACTCAAGTTTGGATGAAAATGATGATCAGAAATTAGATTCATTCATGCATGTACTTGCAGTTGCAGAGTCTATGAACACAAATTTTGATTTTTTCTTACGACTGATAGACACAAGTATAGATGTATAGGTCTACAGTTCCTATTAGCACTTAAAGCCTAAGGCAAGACAAGAAACATCACGTGATCAAAAGCCCTAACAAACCTGGAGTCTTTTCCACTCTTTCTGCAGATGGTCCTGCATTTATAGGTGGTTTCTGCATTGGCTGCTGGCACAGAAATCATTTATAAGTTTTTTAGATACTATCAACATAAACTAGCTTGATCCAAAAATATATCAAAGTAAACACTTACTCGTGTTCTAGAGCTGGATCCAACTTGTGGATACTTCAATATGGTCCAGTCAAACACATAATCAAACTGATAACCTGCTCCATAATACAGTTATCAACAGAAAATCATTATCACAGATTTAGAAACCAATTCCCAATGTGCAAGAATGGCTACAAAAGGTGAAAAGAAAGTAAGGGAGATAAAAATGTAAGTATAATATTTTTACCTTCTCGAATAAATAGGTCTCGGAAAAGTCTCTTCAGATATGAATAATCAGGCTTATCTTCAAATCTTAAGGACCGACAATAATGAAAATATGAGATAAATTCAGATGGGTAAGATTTACAAAGAACCTGTCAAAAAATACACATTGTCAGTTAATTCACTTTTGGGATAAAGTTCATTTAGTTTAACAAGGTTTAACAAGATGCACTACTTCTATAGGTGTAAGCATCTTCTTCTCACTGATTCTGTCATATTTCTGCTTCTTTGTGCCAGCTTTCAGTCCTTGCCAGGGAAGACTACAATAAATTTCAAAAACAAAATTAGGCTTTCATTTGCTTGCTGGAGAAGAACAATTGAAAATCTGAAGGCTCTTCTACTCAACCTTCCCCGGAGAAAATACATGAGGACATAGCCAAGAGACTCTAAATCATCCCTTCTGCTTTGTTCTGAAACAAGAAATTAGAAACAGACTTTAAGTTGAAAGAAGAATATTTTTTTATATTTTCTCTTCGCAAAAAACTAAAATAAATAAATAAATAGGTCTCTACTCACCAACTCCAAGATGAGTGTTAACACTAGCATAACGAGCTGTACCAGTAAGATTTTTGTTTTCCCTGTAAAACAGTGAGAGGAAGTACTTAAGATAAGATTATAGAAGGCATAATGCGAAGAAGTAAGAACTACTTTACATGTCAGTTCATTTCACAACAATGCTCATGTTAGCAGCCTATGGTGCTTTATCACACATGTGGTGGCTGATCATATTCATTTCAAGGACTATTTCATCACATAGGTAAAATTAGTGCATTGCAGACATGACAAGTTCAAGAATCAAGTCAGCGTATAATGAAACCATAAAGTGTCAGTCCCAATTAGCCAGCATAGACACCACCACTCGTGAAAAATTAAATTCAATTTGCAACTCTGATTAAAAAAATAAGGTAACAAGTGAAAAAAAAAAACACGACAAGGAAGACCACATAGCACAAATTGAGAATGAACACTAGGAAGATCTGAATGCCCCATCTGAACCGGAGAACTTCAGCCGTGGGCAACATTTTCTCAATATGCATAACCAAAGTTAAGACTATCTCCTCATTTGCTGATTAGATGGATAAGCATAAAATTAGCAGGATAGCTATTAAAATCCTTGTCATAATACTAAACCCTGATAAAATGCCATTCATTGATCTTTCCATGATAGTAGCTACATAATCATATAAAAGAGCCATGGTAACCAAGGTCTGTAAGTATCATAATTACACCCGATTAGTAAACCCCCTATCTGCCACACTTTTAAAGCCTGAAGCGATACAGATTTATTTTCTTCATGCTATCTAAATAATCAAATGGCCCTAAGCTTCATAAATAAATTCATTATTCATGATGGACCTTAAAATATTGTTTTTAAGCCAAATTAACACAAACCAAGTGATTGACACAGATACTTACAATATGAATTAGGCAATAAATATGCCACATGCAGAATGCAACATCAAATACAAAGTTCTAACAATCCTACTGAATGTTGATAAACCTTAGCCACACTTATCCAACCAAGTATATCTCTTTCTTCAATTTGGGTGGATAGGTTGCGTGGCAGGCAAGTTTGAGAAAAGTCAAATTAGGCAAATCAGACAGTGTTGATCTAAAATACACACCTGTATGGTATGTGTCTATGAGTTTGAAGATCTCTGTATTTCTTTGCAAGCCCATAGTCAATGATGTACACCTGTTGCAAAGATAACAAAATGTTGAGTTACAGCAGGCTTGAGGTCTGTAATCTCTCATGACTTCTTTAGCCTTTTTCTAAATATGTCTTCTAATTCAGGAGACTAAAAGTGAGTCATCTCATTCACATATCCAAAAAAAGTCACACCTTAGATTGACAGTGGAACAACATTTTTATTGGTAGAAAATACGCTTCAGTCAAGACAAACTAACATAAAGGCCAATGGGGAGACCCCACGCTGAAGAAAAGGAGCCAATAGGAGAGAAATTCAGTTCTACATGAAATCATGTAGATCATTGATAATTTTGATGGGTGATTCATTCACCGCCAACCAGGACAATGCCATATAAGATCAGATAAGGATTTTAGACATTATATCAATCAATTTAGACCCAAAAACGATAATTCCACATCGTGCACCTTAGACTTCATCAGAAATTTAATTTACCCTAAGTAGAAGACTCCATGCAACATTGGTCAGTCATGTGAGGGAACCCAATTAAAAATATAATACAATGGAGCATAAATAAGTCTTTTAAGTCAATTTTAATCAACTTTAGAGATCACACTTCATGAAAACTACAGTAGGATTTCAGCTTAATGACCATTTTCAAACAATTATTTTTTTAGAATTAGAAAGAATGATGGAAACCGCATCGCACACCTGCTATTGCATATCCTTTACTATTTAACTAAGAATCAACTCACATTGAACCTTAATCTGCTAACGTTAAAAGTTCTCTCTCCCTCGTATAAGCAGTAAGGAAAAAGATCAGACATCATCTCTCCCAAAAGAAAAAAAGAACAATAAAAGCCCCTCAAATCACATAATTCTAGCACCAAAATTGGAAATATGCCAGACAATCTATATCAAGTTAACCAAAATTGAAAATGATGACTCGAGGTGTGAAATTAACTATCATTGTTCTCATTCTGTTACAGATCAATTCCTTAGTTATCCTGCATTTCCTTCATTGATAAAGTTATTAGGGTTAAGTTATTTTGTATATCCTAGGTTATATAATATTTCATATATTTCCTTGATTGATAAGTTATTAGGGTTAAGTTATTTTGTATATCCTAGGTTATATAATATTTCATATATTTAAGAGAGTTAGTAGAGTTGTTCCGGTGTGAAACAATTATAGTATTGAGTCGGCAGATTTGCCTGTAGTCTTTCGCTGTACATGCTTGGCTTTTCTCTTATTATTTCAATATTTCAATTGTTACTTTCGTTTTTTAATCGATAGAGTGGTTTATTGCCTAGCGTCTCGAGTCACTACAGAATGAGTTTACCAAGATGTCATGCAACAACGATTCGAGAAATTGGATCGCATCGAGAAGATAATAATGCAACTGTTTCGCGAGAAAGGATTGGTGCCTCACAAAGGCATTGGTGCGGCATTCACTCTCGTTCTAACCAGCCAGACGGGCCGTTATCCCAATACATAGGAATCTCAAATCAGCCTTGGTATATCCAGTTCTTCTCAATCGTGGTCTTGGTGTCAAAAGTGTGAGATCATAGATGACATGGAAGGAGTGTTTCCATATGAAAACCTTGAGGGCAAGCCTGTTTCAAGGCTGTGAGATCTACTTATTTCATTTCCATAGTTATCTTGCATTTCCTTAATTGATAAAGCTATTCTGGCCTTCCGGGTCAAGTTTTTCAGGGTTAAAATGAAGGATGGGCCAATATGTGAGAGCTGTTCAGAGTCCTAAGTTCCCTAAGAGAGTTAGTAGAGGTGTTCCAGACTTCCAGTATGGTACAATCATAGAATTGAGTCAGCCGATTTGCAGGAACAGGCATAGCTTGTAGTCTTTTGGCATTCGCGCTTGAACAGAAGGTTCCTGCTTCTGAGGTTTCTCTTTCATTGCGTTATTCCAATTGTTACTTTCGATCTTCTTTAATCGAGAGAGTATTTTATTGCCTATCGATACCTTTTATCACATTCCCACAGCAGATGCTTGTTTATCCCTAACAAGAAACTGGCACTATTTTCTGCAATCAGGCGAATCAAGAATCTTTAATTTTTTTTATTCCTCACAACACTTTCAACAACATACTTTTAGATTGAGTTCTTCGAGTTCTTCTAAGGCCTCAATAAGCACCAGCCATTATAAGTTGCACCGTTGGGCCTATTAAATGCTTTATCCTCTTTCCACGCATTCTTCATTCTCAACTATATGAACAATGCATTAAATTCTGAATGGCTTGGAAGAGTAATATAAAAACATTGAAAAATTGAGAGCAAAACATAGTCTGAATATCCTAATCTGAGTTCACCCTAGTCTCTGGACTTTGCAACTATGATTTATTTCTCCTTTTTTGTCTCTATGGCTTCACCACTACTATGCACCATCCACATTCAATTCATCACCTCAAAAGGACATGTCATAAAAAAACTCTCGAAAAGTTAACCACGAAACAATTAGTTATTACAGTTGAGAAAATTTACTAGGGTAAAATAAAATATATGATTAATTGATAGAGGCCAAAGTTTCACAATAACACAAGAACATGATGTCCAGCAGCTAGCAGGCACAAAATAAAACAAAACTATCACCAAGACAATAAATGAAAGGTACCTGATTTGCTTTGCGTCCCAAACCCATTAAGAAATTATCAGGCTTTATATCACGGTGAAGAAAACCTCTAGTGTGCATGTATTCCACTCTATTAATCTACGATTAGAAGGAAGTGAGCAAAAGAACAGCTGCAACAAGCAGGTAAAATATGTTTTGCAATGGAGTCATATTTACCAATTGATCAGCAAGCATGAGAACTGTTTTCAATGATAACTTCCTATTGCAATAGTTAAACAAATCTTCCAAGCTTGGACCAAGAAGATCTATAACCATAGCATTGTATTCACCTTCAACTCCAAACCATTTAAGATCGGGAACCCCAGCTTCATAAAATAAACTAACAATTAATGAGCTTGCTTTGAAGTTGGTACACAACCAAGTATTAACCATGGAAAAACTCACTTCCGCCTCGAAGAAGCATATACAACTTGGATTCATAATAAAGCTGAGGATGTTTAGTCTTAACAGATTCCTGAAAGAAACAGTTTTTTGTTTTTTTTGTGTTAATAGATAAAGATACGCAAAACTCTAAGAGTTATACAAGATGTCATTTGAGCACCAACAATCAGATTAACAATATAGTATAGAAGCACATTTCGGTAAACTAATACGTGAAGGCAGATGTCTAATTTATGCACAGAGGAAAACATTAGTGATTTGTCGTTCAAGAACCGCAGAAAATAAACTACATAAAGCACATCATTGATCATATTCTACATAAAAAGACTCTTCTAAAATTATTTTCCAGATGCTAATGGTATTTCAGATAATAATAATTACTCACCAGCTTCACGGCAACTTCTTCTCCAGTTTGTATATGCGTTCCTGAATGATAATGTTATACACAAAATGTTATAAACTTGCTATACCAATCACGTGAAAATAGTCAAGATAAAATAACAAAAATAAAAAAAAAATTACCCAAGTAAAGCTCCCCAAAAGATCCACCACCAATCTTCCTCCCCAGCTTAAACTTTCCTCCAATAACGTGATCCATTATTGATTTCCCAAATGATTAATTAAAAATGAAACTAAAAAATAAAGGTAATCAAGAATATCTCACGCCTCTAATCAAAATTAAAAATCTCAAATTTCAGTGCACACCCTTCAGATCCATTTCAAACCCATTAAACAAAATGATAAGCGAAACCCCACAAAATTCATTCAAAAAATGCACCCACCAGATAGTTTTCCAAAATGTCAGAAAAAAAATCAAAGAAAAAGAACACTAATGGGGGGAAATGAATGAGCCGGGGTTTCTTATTTTGAATTAAATCAAAAAATTAACGGGATTAAAAAGGATCAGAAAACCCATGAAAAAAGAGAGTCTTTCCTACATAATCATAAAGAAAGTCAACATCTGGGACTATGAAGACGCTGGAAATGGACAAGGCCAGAATTTGTTTTGCATGGTGGGGCGAAAAAATTCGATGAGAGGAAATTATTTATTTTGAAGGCTGCAATATTTGATGGAAATGGAATATATGCCGTTTGTAAATTCTGAAACACGTATACTATTAAAAGGGGAAATTAGAAATGGGGGGTAGGAAATAAGAGAGAGAGAGAGAGAGAGACGCTGGAATCAAAATTGGCAGGGCGAAGATGGGTACAGAAAATCGAAAAGAAAAAAAACATCATAAATTCGTTTTTATTTTTATTTTTTATGGGGAGCATATTCGGTAACTAAACACAGGAAAATAGCAAAATTTTGGGTGCACCGAGATTGTACTGAACTATTTAGCTCATTCAAAATTTATAATATTTTTTAATATTAGAAGTAATATTTTATTATTATTATTAAGGATTTTTTTTTCGATTGAAAGAATATAATAATAATTATAAAAATCTTACCGTCTTTTTGTTTTTAGATTTTAGTAATTTATTTCAAATTATCAATTAATTAAGTCATACTTTTGATATTGAGTAAATTTATGGTCGAAATTGGGTTAATCTTTTCCCCACAAATATAGTATGTTAGACTATTAATTATTCAATTAAAATATGTCTCGTATTACTTTTATTTTATATTATTTTTACTACTTTATACTTTATTTTTTAGTACTTTCACTTCTTAGACTTTCATTTTTACTTCTCATGCTTTATTTTCTATATTATTGTTTCTTGTAATTTTATTAACTGTTCACTTCTGCTTTATTTGTTGACTATTGTAATGCTTCATAATTTTTTTGACTATTTTATTTGCTTTATTTTGTACTTTCACTTCTTCGACTTTTACTTTTACTCATTATACTTTTATTTTCTATATTTTTATTTTTGTATGTTTACTAATTTTTTAACAAGAAAAAAAAATAAAAGTACAAAAGTAAAAATAAATATTTACGAATGGAAAGTACAAAAGCTAAAGTAACATAATACATACAATGTGGGAGCAACTCCAACCCACCGCACCTTCACGTATGTCGTTCCATTTTCCCCCAAAATCAACTTCAACCCACCGCTACCTCTACCTATTTTCTAACGGGGTGAATAGTACTCATTTACATGTAGAGATCTACTATTCTCTCTATCTACTCTCTTTTTTTCTCTCTTTTACATTTGTGTTTTTTTTTTTTTGCACTAATTTTCTTCTTTACTTTTATTAATATATTAATAATGTAAATTATGTTACTTTTAGGTTTAATATTATGTTTAATTTCACTTAAAATCATAAAAAATTAAATTACAAATAACAAAAAATATATTACATTAATTTAAAATTGCCCCAATAGTACATAAAATACATTACATTAAAATAAATATAATTTTTTTAATGTTAGTTCCTTATTTATAATGTAATAATTGTTCTTTTATATTATTAAATATTGGTTATATTTTCAAATAAATTTTAGTTTTGTAAATTAATTTTAATTATATTATTTTTAATTATTATTAAATGTAAATATATTTAAAAAACATATATGCTACACAATAATTTGATTAAAAAGTAAATATTAGAAAGTATAAAAATAAAATATTTAATTGTAAAATAAAATATAGAGTTGATGGTTGTAGATGTTTTTACTTCCACATTACATTTTTCTCTACAATATAAGTAGATGAAGCAAACATGGTTGGAGATGCTTTTATGAATTAGCAGTCCAAAACACTACATATGTGACTAAGAAAATTTTGAACAAAATAATAATTTAGCACAATTTTACTTATTGATAAAAGTGTGGCTAAATGACGATTTTAAAAGCCATGGCTAAAATCCCAAAAACCTATAAATGTTTGGTTTTATATGGCTAAGGCCAAATATGAAAGATATTTTAAGGAAAATTCTAAACACAGCCCCCGTTTTACTCTTTATAGCCCCCACTATTTTATAAAATATAAATATATTTGTTATAAGATTTTTATATCCTTTAGCCCCAACACTTCAAAACCTATCATAATTCATATAATTAAAACCCTAACATAGCCCCCAATATTTTATTGTCTTCAAATTCCAACATCATCAAGACAAAAGTTATTCATATTAATTTAACATTTTAACTCCTACCTCAAAGGATGAACAAAAAAAATGGCTGCACAGTTCAATTGTTCAAATATTTTGCTCAAATATCAAATCATTAGTCATACAAAGATTTTAAACAATTTAGAACAAATTCGTACATTTTTTAAAGCTTCGTAATAAAAAAAAATCTTGAAAACATAAATTGCGTTAAATTCGAGAAACAGAGACATAAACACACACTCTTGCATTGCAAGATTGAATAATCCATTTTGTTTGAAAATGGTGATCAAAATATATCAACACTAATTTCAATTTGTTTGTGTATGAATTTAATTATATTTTTAATGAATTTAATTGTTTCTACGTACTTGGGGGTGAAGCAACTATCTTCACCTCTTGGATCTGAAGCAATGTTTTCTTTTTTTAAAAAAATAATTTTGAATTTTTTAGTGTATCCGTTGAGTTAGGAATTGAATCAAAATAGTATGAACGACTTTCCTTTTGATGCCGCTAGAATTCGAACATAATTGAAATTGGGGGAGGGGGGGCTATGATAGGTTTTTAAATGTAGGGGCTATGATAGATTTTTAAGTGTTGGTGGTTAAGGGTATAAATGACTGTTGGAAAATAGGATTTAATAAAGTGAGTGTGCCTATAAATAGGACATCCTGCATGGATCCAAATGCTACATTCTGCACAATCATATTGCTTGCATACAAAGTTCTCTTCGAGTCAACAGCCTCTCAGTTCTCTACATTATCTAGTTCGCCGGAGCCTTGCCGGACTTGTGGTGCTACTGCCGGAAGGACGAAGCCGTTTCATCTTTGAAAGACAACCGCCAAACCGTGAGCACTAGCCGGGGCGTATTTGTCTTGCGGAGAGAGGTCCCCTCGACTTGGCTTGCCGGAACCAGAATCTGCACATCGGTTCTTTACTTTATTTCAATTCAGTTAATTGTAATTGTTTGTTCATCTACACTTCTACCTTTCTGTACTTCCTTTGTAATTCCAGCGAGGTTAAGACGAGACAACAATGACTTATCATATAAAGAGTAAAATGGGGGCTGTGTTTAGAATTTTCCATATTTTAATTGATACATTTGAATATATATAACAGTAACAGCTACAAAATTAAGTAGAACTTATTAATTAATTGTACTAAAAATATTAGGGAAAATTTATAAATAGACACTAAAAGTATTGATAGACACCGAAAATTTAATGCGGCCCAATTGACCTCCTCAGCTATCACAAAAGGCTCCCCCAAACTATGATAAAAGGTACAAATACACATTTCCGTAAAAGTTTATTATTTTTTTCAATATTAAATAATATTAATTAACATTAATTAAATATGTAAAATTTTTATAACCTAATCCAGACTTACTACTACAACGATAATATTGTGCACAACGTTTAAATATTTAGATATTCTGTTCAGCACTTAAATTTGAGTGATTACCTAGAAATAATTTGGGAGAATTTACTTGTGATAACTAGATGAATTATAGAATGTAAGAGAATCTTAAATTACAATTCACGAAAGAGGATAAAAAGCAGAAAAAGACAAGTGAAGAGAGTTCTACGTGTAAGCACATGAACACATTTTTGTACTAGAATAATGGATTGTTTCTCATTAAGCATGCTCCCATGTTATGTTGTTAATTGAACTGGGTTATAACTTGCGCGTTCTTTACTTGCTTTATAATTTTATCTGTTGTTCATAAAGTTGTTCGTTATATTGTTTTAACACTTGACTAAACACAAGTAAATAACACCACATATATGCGCATGATTTTAGCAATTACAATTAATATATATTTTATTGTAATTTTGAAAGATAAATACAAAACAATCAAGAGTGTTTATTAGATTTATATATTTTGGTTATTCTTCATTCTATGTTATCGCTAATAATTATAATATTTTTACAGGGAATTAATTGACAATTGATTATAAAATTCTAAAAATAATAAAAATTACAATAAACTACAATTTTATTGTAAAATGCTCCTATTTTTATTTATTTATTATTTATTATTTAAACGTACGAATGAATGTACTTTTTTCAAATGAAAATTAAAAATAAAAAAGAGGACGTTTCATTAATAATTTTAAAAGGGTTAAGGGTCACATAACTCCCTCGACTATTCTATAAGGGTCACATTGCCCCCTTTTTTATTATTTGGTCCATTTAGCCCCCTCGACTCTCTAAAATAGCTCACATTGCCCCTTCCATGGATGGAAAAATTAACACCATTAACAAACACACACTAAAACACATTTTACTCACTCACTAAGATTTTTTCATATATTTTTACACACAATTTTACAATTAACCAAAATTATTACAAATTAATAAATTGTGGTTAATAATAACTAAAATAATAAATACCAATAAATTGATTAATAAATTAACTAAACCATAATAATAGTAATATTGTATGAAAATTTCAATATATATATATATATATATATATATCGAGTTCATTTATAAAATTATTTTGAATTTTAAAATTCGATGATTCAATGATGAATTCTACAATAGATATATTGAGTCTTCGTTTATGATGATTTAATATTTTGGAAAGGGAGCAGGATTTATGAATTTCAGATTTGCTTAGATTTTTCATCTTCAAAAGTCATTATGTAGTGAAATTAATTGATTTGTGGATCCGTTTTACCATTGAAATAAAGTCGAACACTTAATTGCAAATTTGATATACACAAATGATGATTTTTAGATTTAAATAATATTATGAATTATCTCAATATATATATATATATATTATAAATAATAATTTTTTCATACTATATTATTATTATTATTATTAAGCGTTAATTAATTTATTAATAAAATTCATGGTATTTATTATTTTATTAACGGCTAACCATAATTTATTAATTTGTAACACTTTTGGTTAATCGTAGAATTATGCGTAAAAGTATGTGAAAAATCTTAGTGTGTGAGAAAAATGTGTGTTAGTGTGTGTTTGTTAATGGTGTTAACTTTTCCATCCATATAAGGGGTAATGTGAGCCATTTTAGAGAGTCGATGAGACTAAATGAACTAAATAGTTAAAGAGGGGGTAATGTAACCTTTGTACTTTGTAGAATAAATAGTCAGGGGGACTATATGGCCCTTAGTCCATTCTCTAAAACAAAAAATGAAAGGTCCATGATGTGTTTGTTTAATACATATCTCAGTTTTGAGACTTGGGGGTGTATTGGATTGAGATTTCATTAGATTTTAAAGGACTTTTAAAATTCGGGTGTATTCAATTCAGACTTTTAAAAGTCCTTTAAAATCCTGGTGTATTCAATCCAAACTTTTAAAAGTCCTTTAAAATCCCGAGGTATTAAAAAATCCACGGACTTTAAAAAGTCATTGACTTCATTGGATTTCAACTGGATTTGACGTGAAAATTACAAATGATGAAATCCGACCTCTGAACACGAGATTTCAATGGATTTGAAAAATCCGGCGAGCGCTGTGTCCCAGCGGTCGGTGAGGAGTTGAAATTGGGCACCCCAGCCGTTACCCGACCCCAGCGGCCGCTGGCCTTGCCGATGATGGCACTCCAGCGGTCGCTCGGATCAAGGCTGCTTGATTCCAGCGGCCGCTGGGTTCAATTTTTTTTTTCAGATACATCGATCGTTGTGTTCCAACAAGCGTTGGCGAGATTGATTTGAAATCCATTGAAATCGTCCGAAATCCATACACGAAATCCGCCAGACTCTACATGGAGTTGGGAGACTCCATGTGGAGTCTATGGATTTAAAAATACATAGAAATCCATGGACATTTTAAAGTCCAAAAAAATCCATCAAAATCATAATTGAATACACCCTCTTTAATTTGATGTTTGCAGCCTAATTAGAAGACATATACAATGTAAAAGGAGACATACAATGATATGCTTATCTTCTTAATTGATTAGGTTTCGGTGAAAATTCGGTACCAATATACAAAAAAAAAATACGATTTATGAAGAATATTCGTAACCGATGATAGCTTTAAAATTATAACTTATTATTATTATTTTCCCGACACAACAACAAAATTAACGAATAAAACGGACCAATTAGAAAATGAACTAGTAT
Organism: Perilla frutescens; assembly: GCA_026008535.1. Lineage (NCBI taxonomy): Eukaryota > Viridiplantae > Streptophyta > Magnoliopsida > Lamiales > Lamiaceae > Perilla > Perilla frutescens. The sequence continues at coordinate 9,147,256 of BRKX01000013.1, read as the reverse complement.
AGCTCCCGTACGATGTATGGAAATTGATCTATACATTTTAAGTATAAAGTTTGATAATTGTTGAAATGTTGGTTGTAATAGTATTTGTATATAATAAGAACTAATTTTAGCTTTATCAAATTATAGTTTACAATATATAAATATATATATGTATATATAACATTATATTTGTAATTTTTAAAATATATTCATAAACGTGCATGTTTATAATTTTTTTTATTTTATATTATTATTATTATTATTATTATTACCCTCTTATCGTTTTTTTTTTGTATCTTATTTTTTCAATTTTTTGTCTACCATTAAAAGCTTCCATTAATTATAAGCCCATTTGATTAGGCAGATGGAATCATACAAACTACATTTTGTGAAAAATTAATAATTTCAATTGTGTAGCGTGGAGTGTTGCACAAATTGTAGCAGAGAATTTCATCCACACCATAAAAAATATATTAATTAGAATTAAAAAAATAAAAATGTAAATTGTTGCCATTCAAAATACTCGTTTATCATATAATAAGTTATTTGATTACACCAAAAGTGGTATTAGAATTAAAAATAACAAAAATGTTTTCTATGGGCATATTTTGTTATATTTTGGTGATATTTTATATTTAGACAATCTAAAACATTAAATATGTGAATGGACGTTAATTGTTATACATGTATGTTTTGGTGATTTTTTTATTTTAAAAATTCTAAAATGTGAGATTTTTTTATTTAAAGAATTAAAAAAATAGAAAATGTGAATGGTTGTTAACTTTTGGCGTTTAAAAAAAAAATCTAAAACGTTAAAATTTTGAATAAGCGCAAATTCAAAAACATTAAAAAGAGTTAAGGCTTAGTAGCCTTGAGGAACCGAACCCTCATGCTTGCAGATACAATGAAGCCGATCAACCATTTGCTCTACTGACATGTTAACACAAATTTTTGGCAAATAATAATATTTTAACACATTTTCGACTGATTTATTTTTATGACAATTTTACCCCTACGATTTTGCTTTAATATATGTATATGTGGAAATATATGTTTATACCCAAATATATAAACATCCATTCAAAAACACCCATTTATATAATACTCATTCACTATATACCCACATTATCAATTTTATCCCTACTTTTTCAAATACATCTTACACAAATTAAAAAAAGTGACAGTCAATCATTGATAAAACATAATAGGACAAGAGATGATTATTTCCGAGGATGACTGTTCATTCACATGTGACTCTGACACGGTTTTTCGGTATTGGTCGCGGTCGACCAATTCTTGGTAGCTATCGATAGTTTCTTAGTAGCTGTCGACAGTTTCTCGGTATTTGGTCACGGTCGACTATTTCTAGGTAGCTATCGATAGTTTCTTAGTAGCTGTCGACAGTTTCTTGGTAGCAGTCGACCAAGTCTTGGTCTTGGTCACTTTTGGGCGAGTTACGAGGTAATTAATGATTTCCATTTGCCAACTACCTCCTTTTATTTAATGCATGGTCTGTACCCATTTATTTGAATCTCCATGAACGGATGGAGACATCACATGTCTTCTTCATCACAATTTTATCCTCTTTCACCATTTTTCATCGATCTAGCCAGAGGCAAAAGGTTGGTAAATTAATAAAAAATATGTCTCTTCCAAATATTAATATTAGAGGATAGTTATAATAATATTAGTTGTAATATGGATATATTTTTTTTTTCTGTGGAATGTGAAATTACTTATTAATTAATTTTGTTTTCATGTTTGAATAGGTGGGATCGGAAAAGCAATCAACACAGCCTTACATGGTGGAATAGAGAGAAAGAGGAAGAACCTCCTCAAACCTCAAATGTCTTCTTCATCACAAGTATCTCCTTGAACCCTTAATTAAAGCATGATTATTAGGGTTGACAATTTATCTTGTAATTTAATCTTATAATTTAACACTCCAATGTGGCTATAATAACATCGTTGTAACGTCAAAATTGTATAATTGGTGGTTTAGAATAATTTTGTTAAATATATAAATTTCTTAAAATTAGATTCACATGAAAATTGCATTATTTTAGGTGAATTAGTTTAGTTGAATTTGATCAAATTATTTAGAACTAGTTTAATTTTTTTTATGGATAATTAATTAGTTGAATCCTAATTAATAGATGCGATTTGAATAGATGCTATTTAGATTTAGAATTAGAATTTTTAAGTGCTTTAAATTGAGTAAACATTTACATTGAATTCTTGATGAAGCAGTCTTGAGAATACCATTTAATTTCTATCTACCCTTGTAGAAATAAGGACAGAGTTAGGTGAATCAAAAAGAGAGAACAATTAAGAAAGTAGTTAGAGATATATGGTCAACTCACAAGAAAAGCAAATTACTACTATTATATACTTGATTTTAAACCTTTATTACTCCCCTTCTACGTACTATCAAATAAAATTTTGAATTAACTATTTTATCTAATACAAAAATACATGCGTGCACTTTGTAAATTTTGAAGTAAGCAGCTGAATTCATTAATCCTTTATTACTCCCCTTAATTAAATTCTAAAATATTTTATCTTGATTACAATATTAACAAATACAAAAATACATGCGTGCACTTTGTAAATTTGAAGAAAAGCTTTTAATTTGTTTCTTGATCATACGCACATGATTCAAAACTAAATAATGAGGTCCTTAATTTGACCAAATAAATAAATAATTAACCAGTAAAAAAAATTATCTACATTTCTCCTTTTGATTTCCACTTCTAATGCTCTCTCTCTCTATATATATATATATATCTGTGTGTGTGTAAGTAAAAATTTATCAAAATTAAATGATAATCAAAATGTTTGCCTAGAATTATTTTAGCTAGATAAAAAACAAGCTGAAGACCGCCACTGGTAGTGGTCGACTGTTACTTGGTCGCAGTCGACAGCTACCTAGTCACTGTCAGCGATGGCTACCAGGTAGCGGTCGATTATAATAATTCTAGCTAGAAAAAAGCAAGCTGAAGACCGCCAGTGGTAGTGGTCGACTGTTACTTGGTCGCAGTCGATAGCTACCTAGTCACTGTCAGCGATAGCTACCAGGTAGCGGTCGACGATAATAATTGCATACAAGAAAAACTTTTCTCTAGAAAATTAGATCTTTATTATTTTAAATTCTTAGTTTAATAAAATTATGATTTATTATTTACATTTAAATTATAAATCATGTGTAGCCGGCTTGGAAGAGATCTGAGGTTCGATTTATTGAGCCGAAGATCAATTTACATTACAAATGGAAGAAGTTTCGAATAATTGTGGACACACTTACTAATATTGGTGAGGAACGCCTACTGGATCGATTCAAAGCAGGGTGTTTTGGCCATGTTTTATCTTGGAGGCCGGGTAATAGTGCTTCAAGAGCACTACATGTTTTGCTAAGTTACGAGATTTTCAATGATAATCCCGATGAGCTTTGGTTTTCTGTACAAGGCGTGCAGTTCCGATTTTCTCCCATACATTATGCGTTGGTGTCTGGCTTAAATTTTGGATATTCGAGTTTTGAAGACATGGACTCACGATAAGTAGTGGTCGATAGATACTAAGTGGCGGTCCAAAGATACCCAGTAGTGGTTGATAGATACCTAGTGGTGGTCTAGAGATACCCAGTAGTGGTCGACAAATACCCAGTAGTGGTCGACAGATACCTAGTAGCTGTCGACAAATACCCAGTAGTGGTCGACAGATACCTAGTAGCTGTCCACATGGACCAAGTTACGACCGACCAATACCAAGTGGTGGTCGACTGATACCTAGTAACGGATCTCAACATCCTTCCAGATCGGGATGTCGATAAGGAGTAAATTTGGTATTCTCCTCTAATAGCTTCTGCTGATAATATGTAGCTAATTGCATCCCTTAACGCTGTTAGGGATACATTGCTCGCCGGAATATAGCCGAGTCGCTCATTTCCACCAATATAATTGGATTGATCGTCAAATTGACCGTTGTAATTAACAATAACAGATCGCCAATCTTCCATCTCTCACTCTAATTTTTTTGGATATAAATTGAAATCAAAATATTTTTCTCTCTAATATTTTGGATATGAATTGAAATCTAAAAAAATTTCTCTCTAATCTTTTGTGTGATTTTGCTTGTTGTCGATGTATATGTGTATATATAGAAGATTATGTTGGTTGTTGGGAGAATTGAAGCATGCTTCAATTATGGAGACATGGACTCACGACAAGTAGCGGTCGACAGATACCAAGTAGTGGTCGACAGATACCCAGTAGCGGTCGACAGCTACCCAGTAGTGGTCGACAGGTACTAAGTGGTGGTCGATCGACTAGTAGCTGTCCACATGGACCAAGTTGTGATCGACCAATACCCAGTAGTGGTCGATTGGTACCTAGTAGCTATCCATAGGGACCAAGTTGCGATCGACCAATATCCAGTAGTGGTCGACTGGTACCTAGTAACGGTCGATTGTTCTTTGGTCATGGTCGACAAATACTGCAATAATTGAAGTCAGTATTTCATATACCAATAAATCCGTGCACTCAATTATTTAAATCTGGTACAGAAATTGAGAAAAAACTGATTTTGCAATTAATTTAAAGTACTTTTGAAGGATTATATAGTAAAAGTGGGTATAGGATGAATTGAATTTATTTGAGTGGGTATTAATGATTTTACATTATTTAAAATGGGTATAGAGTGATTGATCCCCTATGTATATTATTTACCTTCTCAAGGTTAAATATGTGGAGATTAAAATCGCTCAACCTTGGCACCTTGCCCGATTCATTTGAGCTTCATTCAACATGTGCAACGCCGTAAATATAGTATAAATAAAATAGCCAATAATTGTCATCAGCTCTCGTAGCTCAGTTGGTTAGAGCACCCGTTTAGTAAGCGGGAGGTCTTGAGTTCGACTCTCAACGAGAGCAATAAACACAGATTTCACATAATAAATAACTATTTTTCTTTAAAATTCACATATTATATTATTATTATTAACCCTTTTATGCTTTCTTCTCTTTATTGAGTTTGGAAGGGAAACTTTGAGGATTGAAACTCGAGCATTCACCTCTTTAAAATCGAATTTGTGATAATTCTTTTGATGTTCTTACTAAAAAAAAGTTCCCCCACTAAAATACGTAAAACTTTTACACTTTCATTTGTGTGGAGAAAAATGTGCTATGATACTTACAGTGATAAAAAAATCTGCAGAAACAATTGATAGTCCGACACTTTAGCCATGGATAGTTCCACACAGAGATCTTCAATTTTCTCATTCGCTTTGTTCAACTATTATCGACAATGAAGACAGGACAGTTACACGATCAACGAGTTAGTATTGTCATTCCTGACGAGTAAAATAGAATTACACACCACCAACTATGGAAACAGATATGGAATATATACAACCAACGACATAATTTACACAGCCTCAATCAAGCTACATACACATGGGAAAACCTGCCTTCACCGCTGATACTTAAAAGTTTTAAGCACAGCCGGATCAAAACAGCCCAAAATTACAAAACAAAAAACTATCACTTGAAAAGAACGTCGTTTAACACACGCTTTTTACTACAGTCGTCAGATGCTATTGACATTTGGTGAGTATTACGATTCGCCTGCTTTTGAGACTTCTGGCTTGGGAGGTAGTAAATTGAGAAAGCTTCCCAGTGCAGGTTGATTGGATTCTGAATTAGACTCCTCACCTGTCGTAGTTGTAATAAGATTGTAATAAAATACACATTTCGTTGCATTTTTTTAGTTAGGCTTTATATGAAAACATGAATGGTAGCTGAGAGAAGAGGAAAAAGAATCATACTGAAGAGGGATTTGACGGTAGGTCTCTTGGGTTTGGTGCTCTTCTTCTTCAATTCGGCTGACAATAGAAAGAACATTAACTAATACATTAGTCCACGACTGTTGATTGCATATTAAAGGAATGAACAAATATAAGGTCGTGGATGTGTAATGATAATTCACAATGATAACAAAGGTCACATGGAATAGGAAAATATATGGCATATGCAGGGTTAATTTGCTATAAGAGCAGACGGTCATGGTTGGGATGAATGATAATAAGGGCCATGCGGAAAATCACAATAGACGCACATAGTAATTTTGATAAAAGTAATAGAGAAATGCCATACCTATACCAGGAACCTCATGTTCATTCACAATTTCGAAGTTCTTGTAGGTGTAGCCCATGAAGTTTACATCCTTGGATGGCAGCATCTGCAACATGAAAGAAAGATTGTGGGAACCATTTAGTAATCAAAGGCTTGCTTCAACATGGTAATGGAATCCAACTTTTTGAGTGTTTCCCAGAGACAATCATCAGAACACACTTAGTGGTTCATGTTTCTCCAGGCCAACAAGGAGAAACTGCAACACTCGTGTTATTACTGTTTTGATACTACTGGACTATAAATACTAGCTGATAACCAGAAAAAACCCTTAATCAGGTGGCTAGAAAGGTAGCTTAGCAGAAGCTTGGACCAGTTAAATGCATATGATTCCGATCCGGCTCCTCCTTGTTCTCCAACTAAAGGCTTATTTTGTGTTCTGGTGACACTAACGTTAGCCATTAATCTCAACGTAACCTATGAACTGAGCATTTCACTTAGGAACACTACACCTTGTTAAGGGCGGCAGTCCATATCCCTATAAGGTTATGATAGTCTATTACCTATATGCAACACATCTACCTTCATATAAGCAATTATAGAACAAGCCCAAATGTCATTCTTGACTTGAGTAGCAAAAGGAGGTTCAGAGTACAAAGAGTTCCGTGGAGAAAATAATCATTTCAGACAATTAATTCACAGTGCTAGAAACAGATGCTGATAGTAGCATTCACTAACCTTCCTCCAGGGACCTGATTTTGTGCTTGATGCGACTTGATTATCAGACTGCAAAAGAAAGCTTCAGAACACAAGAAAAAGAATAGCAAAAGCATAATTACTACACAATGCGTAAATGAAAGTGAAGAAAACCTCGTCAAACTTCTCAAAGTTTTGAGTATCCAGTTCACCATTAACTTCTGGAATGAATGCAGCTTTGATTTGATATAAGTTATCCCAATCGATACCCTTGAACCATGGGTGAGCCTGGGAAGACCGCGAAGAAGTTAACTTGATAGTTCGCAATATCATTAAGCAGTTTTAAGATATAAATTAGGCAGATCATAAAGCACCTTTATTTCATCAGCCCCCCTTGTTCCAAGCCTTTTCTCTACATTACACAGCAGCTTACATATAAGATCCTTTGCCTCTGGTGACAGCTTCGCTTCTTCAGGGAATTTTAGATGAGTTCTCCAGTTCACTATCTGCACCAAAAATAAAAGAGAAACCATTGAGATCAAGACATGCATCAAATAGAGAAGATTATGTTATTTAAGTTCCTTTCCTTGTCCAGAAAAGGACATGCATCAGTTCAAACATAACAAAAAGTAAGAAAGCATTATTGATAGAAAGCTAAAGGGGAAGGATTGCCAAGTGAAAGCATCATTGTTCTCATGTTTCATAGATAGTGATCAGATAGTAATTACCTTTCTGCATGTTGACATGGGCTCATCTGAATAGAAGGGTGGATATCCTACAAGCATCTCATACATGATAGCGCCAAGGGACCACCTACGACATACACAATTTCCAGATAGTCTCAACTTGACAAACAAATATAGTCGCGAGAAGAAAAAGAACAATACAGATAAGCACACATACCAATCACATTCCATTCCGTATCCTTTCTTAAGCAGAACTTCTGGAGCAATATAATCAGGCGTGCCAACTGTTGAATAAGCCTACAGCAAAACATATAAGGAGATTCAAGCACAACCGCAGCCGGCCTCACAATTAGCAACTAAGCAAAAGGATGATGGAATCAGCTACATTTCAATATTCAGAGAAGAGAAAGGGGATATCTCACAATATATCTACCATATACTACATATATATGATATATGTTACTTGTGAAAATTTTATAAAACATGGAAAATATATTTTTGAAAAATGAGTATGAAATAAATTTAAAAGATTGGTAACTGATTCTGACATTTAACCGTCAATAATTGAGGAAGAAGATGATGCTTCATAGCTTGGAAAGAATCTTTTGGTTTCATTGGTACAGGACCCTCACACATAAGGCCTACCAACTTATGGAATCCAACTATCCAGTCTCAATTGTGTGTGAAGCATTTTACCAGCTCTTATACATATTACTGTTTTCGTGCTTTTTGTTAATTGCATCATCAACGAGGAGCTAAAGATGGAAACGAAATCAATATCATGATAGGATTCTTACAAGCATCCTCCTGTTCCTCTGCCAGTGTTGTAGTTGCTCTTGTTGAGTGCGCTTTGGCACTGCAGGGCGCCCATCACTTTGAAGTGATCCACTGTAGTTATTTCCTACTGAGAAATCCTTTTCTTGAATATTACTGCAATCTAGAGGCTTACATAATCCAAAATCTGATAGCTTCATGTGCCCATTTCGGTCCAGAAGCAGATTATCAGGCTTGATATCTCTGTAATTATAAATAGGTAGCGATAAGTATCATGATAAGCTGGAGCACCTTATTCGAATAAACAAAAAATTAACACAAACCTATGAATATAATTGTGCTTGTGAATAGACTCAATTGCAAGAACTGTTTCCCCAACATAAAACCTGGCTTCATCTTCTGTTAATGTGTCTTTGCGCATCAGCAGAGTCATCATATCACCACCAGGCAGATATTCCATTATTAGGTACAGATACTCTTCATCTTGGAAAGAACAATAAAGCTTGACAATGCAATTGCTGTCAACTTCTGCAAGAAGGTTCCTTTCTGCTTTAACATGTTCAACCTAAACAAAAAGAACAAGGATTAGCAAATGCAGTAAGGCAACACAACAGCTTAGCTAATTGCTCATTTATCATGGTAAATTGATTACTACCTGACCCCTACGAAGCATTTCTGACTTCTTAAGCTTTTTCATGGCATATACATGGCTAGTTGATTTCTCCCGGCATATTCTAACCTGAAATAAGACAGATTTCAAGTTAGCTAACATGCAAATATAGAAATGACTAAAACTAATGCTATTGAAATTAGTATTATTGGCTGTACAAAAACGAAATCCTATTTCCAACAAGTTTCTCTTCAGAGGGACACAGATCCATCGGCACCACTCTCATACGCTGAGGTAGATGTAGCTATTGAAGAATATTACACAATTGATCAAGCTTGGCACGTCTCAAATGCAGGTATATTTGCACTCAAGCAGGATCAATTTCTGAGGGAAAAGAATGTTCACACTCATATGTTATTTTCTGTCATAATTTGAGTAACTAAGCAAAAGTTTTTCCAAGAGGCATCTAAAAACTGGCAGTCTCCACAGTTTGTTTCAAGTGAATATCATATCCTTGTATATTAACTTATCAACAGAACATATAATGAAATTCAGATTTCAACAATTTTTCATCAAACTAAACACTTATAGAAAGAGAAGTTTTTCATCAAACCAAACACTTATAGAAAGAGAAGCTCAGAGAGAGAGAGAGAGAACCTCCCCAAATGCACCCTTTCCTATCATTGTTAATGGCTCAAAATCATCAGCACCCATTTTGTGCCTTTGAATGCGCATGTATTCTGTTTCCTTTTTCTCAAGATGTTTCAAAATGTTGTTTTGCTCTTCCTCAGATACTTCAGCATCAGCCAGCTTTCTTTCCAGCACATTACGCCTACAATGTAAACCACAAATTATTAGTTAAATATTATAATACACCAATAAGAAGAACATCAACAACCATTATTCAATAAGAATAAATAGAATTGTAACAAAGACAAGAAAACTGTGTGGTTTGGTGAAATACGTTTTCAAATTTAAAGGTGACAGTAGAAGAATGATCCTGCAGGTGAAACTTAGTTTAAATGATAAACTGGAACAGATATACAGATTTTCATCCTAACTAATAATCTACAGTAATTTTTTTATTCTCTATTATACTTCTTTGGTGTGGATAGAGGCAATTAGTACCAAAACAACTTTATATACTATTATGGTCCTTGAAGAAGGTTGAAAATATGTTGTATGCACAAAAATACAGAAAAAAGGTTATATTTTATGACTTTATCAGCATAACAAACCTCAATAAAAGTCAATCATGAAACTCTCTATCTTAAAAATTACTTCAACCAGAGATGGAGCATGTAATGAGAAGCTTCCACCAGGCTTTCTGTAGCATGGTTTCCAGTTAGTTTACTGATGATAAAACAGCCTGACCGCCAGAAAGTTCAAAAGTCTTCATGGCCAATCAACCCAGAAAAGGGGATATTGTGTGAGAATTTACACTGAACGGCCCTACATTCTAACACGTTGATGGTTTCTGAGATACAGTTTTTGGACATGTAAACCTCCGTAGAAGCTAATTCAATATGGCCAAATTTCCCTCTTTTGCATTTCACTAAAGCAGCCACTGCTTTAACATATTGTCCACCCTTTCAGCCTTTTCCAAGTCTGATTTTCTATGTTACAACATGGCCATGCCCTAAGGGAATATTGGTTTTTAGTAGAGTTCTATTTTGATCAATCAGAAACCCTACCTAAGCTGTACTCCCAAACATACATCTATCTGAATCTAGATGGTGATATTCATTCATATTGGTCTTAACTCTTATGTGGATTCCTCTTTCCAATCAATCAAAACCGCTTCCCACATACGGCTTTCTCTATATAGATTGATCATATATATTGTTCAATGAAGTACCCTATAGGTGGATATATGAATGAATGCTAATCTACAAAAAATTACTACTCATATAGTCTTCTATATCCAAGGTCTTTTTATTCCATCGGAAGGCTTATGTTCTTCATGTAGTGCAGGCTGACTATGAATTAGGTCTATCCATTAATAATTTAATATATTATGAGGATATGTAAGAGACATCTCACATCTCTACTTTGTGACTGGCGAATCGTTAGAGTTCCTACTGCTAATGAAATGCTAATAACTTGTCCTCCATGCAAAAGCTACTGATGTAGTTCATTGCATAACAATGACTCTACTCATTGGAACTAGATCAGGAAAAACTCCCTTATGTTAATACCTTTCCCAAGGTGGATAAGTCATTATTGTCTAGTGGACGACAACAAAGGCATGAAATCTAAGGAATAAATCACGGATTCACTTCAAAAATGAACTTGAACAGTCAAATATATAGACTTTAAAATGCTGCACTAGCATAAAACTCCATAAAGTCAAATAAAGTTCAAATTATTCTTTAACCTAGTTATGGACATCATAGGCTAAAGAGAGAGGTCAGAGCATGGTACTCTAAAATTCTATATCAGTGACACAATGTTCAATTATCAGCAAACTCACTAATTCAACCCAATACTTTTGAAAATGTTGCATAGAGGTTGATATATGGAAGCTACAGAACTCCGATATAAGATGAAAGCCAAGCACAAAATTTTTTGGGTAACCTAAGCTGATCTGAAAAATATTAACATGTTTGAAAATCTACAATAGTCAACCAAGGTCATACAGCACGAATAACTCACATCACCTTGAAAAGAAATTGGTGAGGCACTGGCAACCTGATGGTTTCCCTTGAAAGTCCCTCTCCGAGGTTTTCCCTTATAAAGATTACTAGAACACGATCAGATAAAATCCAGGAGGCTCTTACAACATATGCCGATGTTTATTAACATTGTTGTTCAAAAGGTGGAAAGTGAGGGTGAGAACCACATTTTCTTTAATGAAACTTACCCTTTCTAATATGTAATATATTGCACCGTTGTTCATAAACAAGAACTCACACATTAATAATGTATCATCTTCAGAACTTTGTTTGTATTAGAAAGCACCCAACCTCCATTTTAATTATTTGGAATCTGGCTGATATAAAATCTTTGTGAAAGAGATAACCGGTTGTATTAGCCCAAGTAGAAAAATGTAAGAATAGAAGGCATAAGGTCCAATAGAACATGGAGAAGCAAACATACTTATTCAAGTACCTTTCTAGAAGAAAGAGTCCAAAGAACTTAAAGGTAATGGTGGCCTCTTAACACCTTTACCCATTAAACTAGTCCCAAAACTTAATTTGGTAATATCACCAGATCAGGTATTGAGAGTGGTATAATATATGTGAAGTCCTAATGGAACAGGAGTACCACTAAAACTTGAAAATTTTGCAGCTGAGATAGATGTATAATGAATATTCCTCAAAACTATTACCAGCTTCAGGAATTATTGTTTTAAAGCTATTCCCAAAGTCAAAAGTTAATTAACAAAATTATAAACAATTAGCAGGAAAAGGAAATAACTTTTGCAATTTACAACCTGGATATGCACCAGAAAGAGGAAGCTTGATTGTGGAAAAGGAATCACAATCAAATACAATAGACAATCAATTCACACAGTGTAATGGATACAAACAAAAAATACAATACACACCATACAAAGGCAGGTCGCAATGAGAGAAAAAAGCATACCGCTCCCTCCGTTCCTGCAGGCTCTTCATCTGCTCCTTGTAGTGCTTCTCTATATATTCCTTCGCAGCAGCTACTTTCTGCTTAGTAGCATTTGAAGGAGTTTCCTCATTCAATGGTGTTTTTGAACCTTCTTTCCCATAAGGTGTGGGTTCCGTCTTCTTGTTTGAAGTCTTAGGTTTCTCTTTTGGTCGGAATTTCCCAAACCAACGCTTTGCAGATTCCATCTACCTTAACCCTCTCTTTGTCAAAATTGAATACCAGTCACAAATCTAATGCGTTAAATAGTTCTATTTCATCGGCAGCAAGATCCCAATGCATCAGTTACAGAATCAAATCTTCAGAGCATAGAGAGAAACTAGAACCATTGGAGCTGCATAGAGAAACACATATAACCCAATCAACCAAAAAAGGTTAGATTTATTTTCTAATAGTCAAAAGATCCATTTTCAGTCGGCAAAAATAATTAATGAAAAGCTTCAATAATTAAGCAGTTCATTATACAATCAGTCATTTATTAACTAACCCGTGCTTTTGTCAAATTTACCTATTTAATCTTCAAGCAAAAATCTCTAAAAGTAGAGTAAAATCCAACTACTAAATGAGCTAAGTGAACACAAGGACATCAAAATTCATAATCAGAAGAAAAAAAAATAGTCAAAAAAGTTATTTAACTCACCCCAAATAAGAAGTGGAAAAAGGTAGAAATTTTTATTGCATATCAGATAAAAACTAAAAACAGTCAAATGACCAAACGCAGAAACTCCCTTCATTGCTCTGCTTACTACCAAAATGGAAAAGGATCTTTAACAATCTCGCAAATAACTAAAATTTCAAAATCTAAATATTTATATAGCACATAAAACAGCATTCAAAATTTCAAAAAAACTAATATTCATTCAGGCAAGGTTCAATCACCAGCATCATAGTCAAACGCATCAAACCGATCCTAGAACACGATTTCCCCCTCAAATCCTGAACTCCACAGTAACAAAATCTCGAATACATACCAGCAAATTCAATCCGGAAAACCGAACTCCGCATGACTCCGTCATAAACCGCATCAAATCAAGCAAGTGAAATTTTCCTCTACGCAACCATAAATTGCTTGATAAAATGGCAAACAAACAACACCACCAGAAAAGTGAAGTTGAAACCCTAACTTTCTAGTTAGTTGAAGAACAAGTAGAAGACTGATGGAAACTTTAAGCTGTGGTGGTGGCATCATTCGCCATTAAAAGTTCAGAGAGAGATGTATTCTTTTTTTTTCCTTCTTTTTTTTCCCCTTTTTCCTTTTTTTCTTTTCCTTTTTCGTTTGCTTAATTGCTTTTTAGGCGACCGGAAATCTTAAATTAATCAATTTATTTAGTTTTTTTTTTCTATTTTCCTTTTTTGGTGTTTCAGAATACTAAAATGCAGTTTGTTGAATTGTGTAATTGAATTGAGGGCGTCGTTCTAACTGCAACCACGTTAAATTTCTCGCGTGAGAAAACGGGACGCGTTTTCACAAGAAGTCTTCTATTTATTCCGGGCAAACTCTTTTGTGCATACCCAAGCTTAATAAGGCACGTATATTCATCAGATAAATCGGGATCAACGCGAGTCAATCCGTGTTGACTGGTGTTGATCTGCAAATTTTTTTTTTGATAAAAATCATTAATAATTTTTACATTAAAAAGTATCATTTGTATCATTAAAAATAACTGATCTGCTACTTATCTTATATGAGTTTATGTAGTTTAAATTATAATAATTTTTTCCATTCTAATTAATGTTTAGAGTTTAGGGGGATTTATGTTTTTTTAGGATTCATAGTTTTTTTAGGTTTTTTTTTAGTATTTTTTAGGGGTTTTTGTTGTGTTTTTTAGGGTTCATGTTTTTTTAGGTTTATTAATCTCAATTAGGGATTATATTTATTTTAAAAAATATTAAATTTGTTCACTTTTATTTTAGAATTCACTAATTCCATTTCGAATATATATATTTATTTCAAAATTATCTTTTTTTCAATTGCCATTTATATTTATTTTGAAAAATTAAATTAATTATCGAGCGCAATGTACGAGCCCACGCGTTAGCGTCGGGCGAGTGCATTGCGCGAGTTGCCGAATTAAAAAAAATCATTCACTTTAATTTTAGAGTTCATTAAATCAATTTTAGGATATATATTTATGTTTATTTTTAAAAATTAAATTAATTCATTTCAATTTTTAGAGTTCACTAATTGTATTTTAGGGTATATAATTTTGGGGTAAAAAAAATTGAAAAATTGAAAAAAAATCAAAAAAATTTTAAAAAAATAATTCTGGGTGTTGGGCTTTATTGGGCCTAGGCTCAGACCCATACATCTAATGTCCAAGAGAGTGTCCCTTTAATCCCTTTTCCACCTTTCTTTTCTTAATTTTCCTTTTTCAATGTGTGTGTGTGTGTGTTTTAACAAAAACTTAATATGACAATGTCTAATAAGCCGCAATCCGTAATAAGAGTTTAACTAGATTAAAATCCATCTAAAATAGCTAAGGAAAACTATAAACACAGCCCACCCTTTACTTTTATAGTTTCAAAAATAATGAAATTATAAATGTCATTTAAAATATATTTTTATCCTTAAAACCCACGATTTAAAAATCTTAACCGAAATACAAATTCCCAAAGATATTGCCCTCTGGGCCCACTCACCGCATGAAATCATCTACTACACTTTGTGCAACACTTGATGCTACACAATTAAATTTATTAATTTTTCTTCGATTTTTTTTATTCAATATCAATTTATTGTGCTTTAATTTAATTTGCACTTATTAATTAGAGTTCATCCTATCTAATTAGGGTATATAATTATTTTTTTATGAAATAAACAATTATTAATTAGAAAATAAAATTAAATATTGAAAAATAATTATATGCTTAATTAGTTAGGATGAACTCTAATTAATTTGTGTAAAATTAAACTAAGCACAATAAATAGAAATTAAATAAAAAAATTAATAAATTTAATTGTATAGCAGCAAGTGTTGCACAAAAGATAACATAAGATTTCACCCACCCACCCACCCTCATTATTAGGGTTATGATTGACTCCATCAATCTTGATAATTTTCCCAAATTATGTATCAAGCGGAATGGGATCACCTGTTACAAATCTTGTTGCATTCCTTGTTGCAACTTTTCAATATTTTTTCAAAAAATTATTATTTTTTTATTTCTTAATTTATTATGATTTATTTTAATTTAAATTTTTTATTTAGGGTTCATCCATTCTCAATTTTGGTATATTAAAAAAAATTAGTTGTGCAACACCAAATGTAACACAAAATGCAATAGAGGATCTACTATGGTATCAAGGAAGCAGCGACGTGAGCCATTGGTTTCTATTCATTTATCGGCGAGATAAGATCCAATTTGATCCTACAATTATATTCGAAATCTCAGTTTGATCTCGAAATAAAATTTGAGACCAAATCGATCCCTCAACTTTTTAAAAGATATCAAAATAATCCCCCCGTTAGTCCCTTAACGGACGGACGTTAACTTCCGTTAAAAAGGCCGTTAAATTGTACATTTTTATATTATTTCACACACTAATACACACATTTTACACACATATGGATCAAACATCATTTTTTTTAAGAAACCGAAAAGAGCATTATGAAACTAAAAAGAAACAAAAGAGCATGAAGAAACTCAAAAGAAAGGTCGAAACTTCATAGTAATTGTTATAGCGCGCAGGTCAGGGAATGACGCTGTTTCGTGGGAGCTGGGAAATCTCATTCCCTTCTTATTGAATCGTGCCAAGTGATGACAATTCACAAGCTTTGATAGTTGAGTAATTGGAAGACATCTACATCAAATTCTACCATTGAAAATTGTTAACAAAAATAATAAAAATCCAGTATCGTATATTATGGCGATTAGTCTGAATCTCACCGGAAAATGTACCAGTCAGGGAGCTCCTCCCGAGTCTCCAACGAGTTTTTCTCGAACCCATCTTCAGCAGATGCCGAACAGCAGCAACAACTACTGCTTCCAACATATCACATTCAGATACAATGAACACAATGATCTTTCTTACCAAGAGCTTCAATTATATGTTGAAAAGAGCCAACAATCAGTCTTCAAGAAAGTTCAACAACAGAAAACAACCACTTAGGAACACTTTGCAAGAAAGAAACTCCAATGATCAGAAGAAGTATTGTCACGCCCCAATTTTTATAAAAATAAATAACAACAATAGTAACACGAATGTTACTTTGTTAAATAACAGCAAAATATCTATTCAGAGTTTTTAAGTTGAAATAATAAAATATAATTATTTGATTTTTATAACGACCACCATCTCGCCACACACACACATTGCCTGACATTAACCTGAAATAAATAATAGTTTGGGGCGAGTATTATTGCCTCAGTTGTGATCGTATTTATCCAAATTATACAATTATAACAAATTAAACTGTAGATAGCCCCTAGCTAAATTCGGGACATATGCAGCCCGTCGACCAATAATTGTTGTAACCCACGCACCGCCCGTCGACCAATAATTGTTGTGAAAATGCATAAAAGCATAATAAGGATAAATAATATGTGCGTCACGTCTGATTCATCACCTTAATTTGAAACTTGACGTTGAAAAAGAATATGACACTAGTTAGTTCCACGCACCGCCTATTAATAAATGAAATACATAAACATTAACATAAAATTTAATAAAATAGACAATTAAAATATATACATGCAAGAAAGGTGGCCCAAAATCCCAAACCACACTCAACCCATTTAACCATTAAGCCCAATTTTAACTATACCCCTAACTTGGCTCATTAGAAAAAGTCAACTAACACTATTTTTTTCCAATTTATCAAATCCTCTTGGCCTTAACATCATCTAAGCACCGGGATTTCTCTCTCTCCCAACTCTCTTTCTTTTGACAATATCACACTCCCAATTAATAAGAAAAGAACTCACTTTCTCTCATTTTCTCTCGGCTATCTCATATCCCAGTTAAAATTAAATATTTTCTCTCCCCATATCTCATGGCAACAACAACAATAACCCTTTTCCCCCTCTATTCTAACACCCCCGATGAGGACGACCCCGGTGAGAAACCACCGCCACCGTAGCTAGTTGTATCGCTTCCTGCACCCCTCAACCCTCCCAATAGGGATGTCAATTTAGCCCGAAACCAATGGGCCGGCCCGAAAAAACTGAAAAAAAAGGTGGGTTAGGATCACAAATTTCTGGCCCGAAATTTTTTTTAATCAATTTGGCCCGAAACCGAACGGGTTAGCCCGATTGACATATCTACCTATATTTCTTTAGACTAACTAGTTATTATAATTTATCATGTTTTAATTTATTTAATTTATAATATTATAATATTATTATTTCTTTTAATAAATGATAAATATTTTGAAGATGGAATCAAACATGAAGTTGAAAGGGCTTCAAATATTGTTAAAATAGAAGAAGATTGTACTTTAAATTAGATGGAAGATTAAGCTATAAATAGATTTGTGGTGTAGTTTAAAATGATTATTTTTGGAAGAACAAATTATGATTGAACATTATTGTCATTTTCATGTCATTTATTTTTATTTTCTTTCATTTGATATAGTTTGATCTTAATTAAATTTTGTATTTGTCATGTTCTTTTCATTTTATCTTATTTTTCACGTATTAATTTATTTCAAGAATAAGAGATAATGATTATTTAGGAGAATTATCAAGATATAATTTATACACGTGGAAAAAATCATAAACATGTTGGCCCGATGGGCTAGCCAGAAAACCGAATGTTAGGGTTAGGGCTGAAGATTTTGAGCCCGAAGAAAATTTTAACCGAATAGGCCCGAACCGAATAGGACCGAAACCGAAACGGGTTAGCCCGAAACCGAACGGGTTAGCCCGATTGATATCCCTACCTCCCAATGAAATGCAAATGTAAGAAAATATATACATATATATACCTTAGAAGGAAAACTCATTTTCTATTGGAAAAGAATTGGTTTTAGAATATGATGTTGGGTTGATATTGATGATTAAAATTTGAGCATTTGGGTCCCCTTTTATAGCTATAGTTTTGAAGTTGAAAAGTGAAATTACACACCCGTGTGATAAATATTTATCTGCACAACGTTCACTATAAAGTTGCTGAACGTTTGAAAGATGTTCACAATAAAGTTCAAGAATGTTATTGTGAACGTTAAGCCAATTACAGAAAATAAAGCACACAGAGGTTTGGTAATCCTGTTTGATCAAACGATCTACATCAGGGGGACTTGTCAAGTCCGTGGAAAATAATTCACTACTCTGGTGTCATGTTTACTAAGGATTTTACACGCAGCTAACCTCCCATCACTCGCTACCCTTTCTACCCATATACCCTCTTTTGTTGAATTGAATTGTGAAATCCCCTCAAAACCTAGTCTAACCTATCTAGTTCCCACAGAAAATCTCTCCCGAAACTCCCTTTGACAGTGTATGAACAAGTGTGTTTCAATACACGATGACTAGAACACTAATCTCTAGTCTAAGACACAACCATAACTAAGTGACTCAAAACAGTTAGAGCTATTAAACAATTCTTGTGTAATGCTTCTATTTGGTGTGTTCTCTGCACTCCTAACAAGTCTGTATCCCAGGCTATTTATAGATGAATAATGATAGCCTAAACATGGGACAGATGGCTTAATTTGATTTAGAAACAAACAAGGAAACTTTCCTTGTTTGGAATCGAGATCAAGTTCGATCCATGTTAGGATTTCTTTCAACTTTAGAAATCTGTCTTTGACTTCAGTCTTGATCTCTTCAGATGAATATGGTAGCTTCTAGATAGATCTCTGAATCTCCCCTTGGTTGTAAACCTTGAACAACTCCATCGATCTTGGAAGAATAATCTGGACAAAGAATGTTCATGTAAACATTCAAGAACGTTACTATAAACATTGTTGATCTTTGAGTCTTCTCTTCATTGCAGACGTCCATGTACTTTGCAATGTACATTGTTGATCTTGAATCTTCACTTTAGGTAGCACAATGGAATCTTTTATATGTTCACAAGCTGACTTTAGACTATCACTCAAGCTAGCTGGTAATACTCAGTATGTTGAACAATCTCTGTTGTGGCATAATGCACAATAGTCTTCTTCTTAGCTCAATCAAACTCTTTGCTTTGAGCTGTCTTCAAGAAGTTCAAAACATGTTTATGAACATTGTTATGCACGTTGTCCATAACAGTGGTAATGTACTTGGAAAAACCAAATACAGAAGTGATTTATGAATTTCCATAAAGATGAATGACAATCAACCACTTATAACAAGAGCAATGTAAAGCTCTTGATAAACAAGCATAGTGCAGTGACACCATAGAATCATTCTGAACCAACTGCAATGATTGGTGTCACATAATGCACTAACAAAAATGTTGATTTTGAAAAATAGAATTCAATAATGAAATTTTGGAAGGATCTTTCATTAATTTTCAAGGTAAAATAGTTAATAGTGGAGCAAGGATCAATGCCTACATCTGCTCGTCTCTATCACGTGAAGAAGGGAAGAAGAAGATGAAAAGCTTATAACAATAGCAGCTAAATTGGGCCCGAAATAAAAATTGGGCTGAAAATAAATACATAGTTATTGGGCTCAATTTAAATAAACTATTAGCTTCCAAAAAGAATAAAATGTGTATATTACTTGGCTAAAACCTTGGCTACGAAGAAATAAATGATGAGAGTTAACTCAAACAAATTTAAATAATAATAATAATAATAATAATAATAATAATAATAATAATCAAATCATATAATAATATTAACGATGATGATTATAATCATAATAATAAATATAGGCGCGGCTTATAGGAACGTAACAAAAAATAATATAACATGCATGAATTAGAAAGTAGTATTTTTAAATTAAAAATTTCGGGTCGCTACATTCTCCCTCTCTTAAAAAGATTTCCTCCTGGAAATTTATTTACCTTGTCTCGTAAACTATGGATACTTAGCTATCACATCATCCACTTTCTATATGTGGCCTTTTCTTTCCAATGCCGAATCCACTGTATTTTGATCAACGAGATATCTTTATTCCGTAATTCGTGAACCTTTCTATCCAACACTGCCACCGGATATTCCCCATAAGATAGCCTTAACTCCAGATTGTTGTGATTCACAATATTGCTTAAGTCATGCATGTACATTCTCAATGTTGAAATATGAAAAACATCATGTACTGCTGTCAGACTCGGCGGTAGAGCAAGCCTAAGCCACTTCTCCAACTCTTTCCAAGATTTCAAATGGCCCGATATAACGAGACCTCAACTTTTCCTTCACTCCAAAGGATACAACTCCTTTCATCGGGGCTATTTTGACAAATACCTTGTCACCCACACTGTAATGTATATCTCTTCTCTTTAAATCGGCATAAGACTTTTGCCTATCTTGAGAAACTTTGATACATTCACGTATTTCACTAATAACAACAACTGTTCTTTCTACAATCTCAGGACCTAAAATCCTTTTCTCTCCAACTTCATCCTAATGCAACGGTGATTGACACTTTCTCCCATATAAGGCTTCATTCGGAGTCATCCCAATAGTTACCTGAAAACTGTTGTTGTAAGCAAACTCCAATAATGACAAATGTTTCTCCCAACTATCTCCAAAATCCATTACACATGCCCACAACATGTCTCTAACATCTGTATAGTCTATTTTGACTGTCCGTCATTTTGCGGGTGATAAGCCGTGCTGAATCTCAATTTTGTTCCCATAGTTCCTTGTAGACTCATGAAAAACTTAGATGTAAATCTTAGGTCACGATCAGACACAATAGAAACAGACACTCCACGCAACCTCACTATTTCATCCACGTATAACTGTGCAAGTTTATCCATACTGTGTGTCATCTTCATCGGCAGAAAATGAGCTAACTTTGTGAGTCAATCCACAATCACCCAGTTGCATGATTGCCTTTCACAGTCCCTGGTAATCCTGTCACGAAGTCCATTGAGATATTTTTCCACTTTCATTCCGAACTTTCAAGTGGATTCAAAAGACCTATTGGCCGTTGGTGTTCTGTCTTCACCAGTTGACATGTCATACATCTTCCGACAAAATCTCTAATTGACCTCTTCATATTTCTCTACCAAAAATACCTTTTCAAATCTTGGTATATTTTTGTACCTCCTAGATGGACAAAGTAATGAGTACTATGAGATTCTTCCAAGATCTCTTTTCTTAGCTCATTATTCTTTGAGACACACGACTGTCCTTCATAAGTGACGCTTCATCCGCAGCTATAACGAAACTCTTGATCTCACCTTTCAAAACTCTTTCTGTAATCTTACATAAGAATTGATCACCCTTTTGTACACCCTTTATTTTATCCTTTAGCAGAGGTTTGATTGTTAGTGCCGCCAAAATTGATGTAGTGTCATATGCTGCTGGGACCACCTCAATTCCCAACTTCTTAAATTCTTAGATTAACTGCTTCACATGGATTGCTATCAAACTGCCTTTTCTGCTTAGGGCATCTGCTACCACATTGGCTTTTCCTGGGTAGTAATGGATAGTACAGTCATAATCTTTGACAACTTCTAACCACCTCATGTGTCTCATGTTGAGCTCCTTGTGGGTAAATAGATACTTGAGACTCTTGTGATCATAGTAAATCTCATATTTTGCTCCATACAAGTAGTGAGGCTATATCTTTAAAGTATGCACCATAGCTGCAAGTTCCAAGTCATGCGTCGGATAATTCTGTTCATGCATCTTCAACTGTCTTGATGCATAAGCGATAACTTTTCTATGTTGCATTAACACACATCCCAATCCTTGTTTGGATGCATCATTGTATATCACAAAGCCCTCTGTGCTATCTGGAACAGTCAACGTTGGTGTCATTGTAAGTTGTAGCTTCAGCTCTTAGAAGCTTTCCTCGCATTTCTCATTCCACTTAAATTTTGCTCATTTTCTAGTTAACTGGGTCAAGGGCCTGCTATCTTCGAGAATCCTTCAATAAATCATTGATAATAGCCCATCAATCTTAGAAAATTGCGAACCTCTCATGCATTTTTTGGCGTGCTTCAGTTTTTCACTATTTTCACTTTTGCTGGATCTACTTCAATCCCTTCTAATGTCACCACATGACCGAGAAATCCAACTCGGTCTATCTAAAACTCACATTTCTTAAACTTTGCATATAATTTCTCCTTCCGCATTGTTTCCAACATGATCTGAAGATGTTCTTCATGCTGACTCTGGCCCTTTGAGTAAATCAAAATGTCATCAATGAATACAATGACAAACTGATCTGGTTACTGATGGAAAACTCGGTGCATCAAATCCATAAACACTGTTGATGCATTGGACAACCCAAAAGGCATTACTGTGAACTCATAATGCCCATATATGGTCCGAAAAGCTATCTTTAAAATATGACCTTCTTTGACTGTCAACTGATGATATCTCGATCTCAAATCGATCTTTGAGAATACGCTGGTTTCTTTTAATTGATCGAACAAATCATCAACTCTCGACAACAGATACTTGTTCTTTATAGTGAGTTTGTTGAGATCACGATAATCAATACACATCCTCATGGTACCATCCTTCTTCTTGACAAACAAAATTGGTGCACCCCAAGGTGAGACACTTGGTCGAATATAACCTTTATCAAGTAAATTATGTATTTGAACTTTTAGTTCCTATAGCCCGATCGGTGTCATTCTATGCAGGCTTTGGACAATGGTGAACTCGACTCTCTTTGGCAGAATGCCGGTTATGTCCTCCAGAAATACATATAGATATTCTCCAACTACTGGTATATCCTCCATTTTTAGTTCTGTTGATGTCGTGCTTACCACATTCACCAGAAATGCTTGACAACCTCTCTTCTTTAATAATCTGACTGCTTTCATTGCTGACAAGAAATGCGTTGCTGGCTTCACTTTACTTTTTCGAAAAAAGAACTTATCCCCTCCTTTTCCTTGGAACATCACCTCACAATCACGACATTTAATGACTGCATGGTTATGGCTCAACTAATCTATGTCGAGGATCACATCAAAGTCCTGCGTTTCCAATATGAAAATATCTACCTCCAAATTTTTTTTTCTTTTATTTCCATTTTAACTCTCATAGCTATACAACTTGTTTCCATCTTCTCACCCGATAGAATGCTTATCCTTAAAGGGTCATTTTCATGATATTTCACACCAGTCTTCTCATAAAATGTTTTAGATATATAAGAATGTGAAGTGCCTGAATCAAAAAGTACTAAAGTAGGTACTTCAAGAATTGGTAGTATACCTGACATAGTTCTGGGCTCATTTTGTTTCTCCTACTCGGCCATAGCAAAAGCACGTACGGTTCCTCCTCTGGGGATGTTTTTTTATTTTGTCGTGACAGTTAAAGGCTTCGTGTCCAAGCTGGTGACAACGGTAACATATATTCTTTTCGAAATAGCAAAGTGGTTTGTGATGTTTCTGGCATTGTGAGCATAAAGGTTTACTGTTGCTGGTTTGGCATTATTTTCAGGTGGTGGCCTAACATTGTTGTTTTCAATAGCTCTAGGTCTTTTATCAGGTTGGAAACTTGTTCCTTTATTGCGGTTATCCCAACGCCTTTTCACAAGGGCATTTGGCTGTTTAGATGTTGGGCAACATCATTTGAGCCCATCTCTAAGCTTGCATCATCCTCATCATCGGAGTCCTTTCCATGAACCTTTTTACGCCACGAAGTCAGGAGATCTTTCTTAAATGCTTTAACATTGAAAACTCCTTCAAATCCCACCTTATAATCAATGTATCTTTCAAAATACTTATCATCCTTGGGCCTCATGAATTTTAGGAGCACCTCCACATTTCACAGCCTATATCGACAACCTTTCAGCGCCCCCGGCCTTTTCCAGTTTCTTCCAAATTTTAAGTAACTTTCTCAGGTTCCACTCAATCCCTCGTGTTTTCTTCCATACATATGATTCAAGTTCCTTCCACAAATACTCCTCTCGGGTCAATACCAGGATCCTAAGAATGCGGGGCCTGGATTCAAACTTTCCCTATGGTTCTGATCTCTTCATCTATCACACAGTTCGGGATTATTTTTCCCAAGAAAATAATATTACATGCGAATTTATATGATGAATAAATATAGATATTATACCTTATTCTGGCTTAATGTGGTAGATGTGCATGATGTTATGCTTTATAAAACTTTTTTTTGCAAGTCTAAAGAAAAGTAGACCCGCTTTGATACCAAACTTCACGCCCCAATTTTTATAAAAATAAATAATAACAATAGTAACAAGAACATCACTTTATTAAATAACAACAAAATATTTATTAAGAGTTTTTAAGTGGAAATAATAAAATATAATTAATTGATGATTATGCAATCCTAGAATACGCTTGTTTCCATTGATATTTTTTTCTCTGCAATTCTATTTGTTATTTGATCTTAGCACTTTAATTTCATTAATTATTTTATTTAGTTATTACAATCATTCTAAATTTTGAGTAGTCTAGATAACTAAGTTAGGATAAATAAAATAACTAGGAGTTTAGAATTAAGTCTCTGTGGATACGACCTTGGTCACCACTGTCCTATAAGCCTCACTGTACACTTGCAGTTTAGGTGGAAAAAAAAATAACAGAACAAGTTTTTGGCACCGTTGCCGGGGACTTATTTCTTTGATTACTATTATTCGAGTTTATTTTATATTGTTACTCTAGACATTTTTCTTTATTTTTATTTTTATTCCTATTTAAATATTATTCTTTCCTCTGATTTCATAGATTGTGTATGAGCACAAGATCAAAAGGAGAGCAATTGCAAACTTTTAATTCTGAGATTGAAGCTACCGCTCGGTATAACAACGCAAGAAGAAGATGGAGAGAAATGGCAGATCAACAGGCAGCACCTGTTACAGTCGAGCAAATGTGGCAATTGCAATGACAGTTGGAGGAGATGCAGCGCCGGATGCGAGAGCAAGAGGTTGCCATCTAATTACCTATTCTAATTCCATGCCTATGTGGGGATTTTATTCACACTAGAACAACCACTAATGTATTCAAAACCTCTTCTCAGAGGATCAAGAGTGTTGATCACACACTAAATGATAATGCCTCCATTAATTATCTAGAGTGCGAATCCTAAATGATCCACAGGTTTAATGCTCTCTCAAGTAATTTCAACTCCCTCGAATATTATTAATTACCAAGTGAATTATTCTTTTTAGTGTTGAAACTCCTCTCTCAATTTATGAATCAACACAAATAATTACATCAATCAATGGCCAGTCAATTGACATATACATGCAAAGTAGGAATAATTAAAGTGCGATAAAATCATAAACATAAAATTAGAATTAATAAACAAACTTCATAATTGAATCATAAAACAACCATAGAATACTAGGGTTTAATTGTTCATCACAAAATGTGCAACTAAAACTATCATCAAGTAGTTCATGGCTAAACAAGAATCAAAATAAATAAAACCTGGAAGATTTAAATCTGCCTCGAATCTTGACTTGCTTGAAATCCTTGAACTTATTCTTTGCGATGCTTTCTCTCCACAGCAAACCTCTGTTTTCAATCTTAAGGTATGGTAACTGGTGTCTGATTTTCATCCCAAAGAAATCGTTATATACCAAATTGAGAAAAAGCCCAAAAATATAATGGAAAAATCAGAAAAGCCCGTTGCATTCGCGACCCCAGTCACGACCGGGACACCTACGAATCCATGTGGCACAAAACTCACGACCTCCACCAAATTCGCGATCCAGGTCGTGAATTTTGTTCTTCCGCACCCATTCTCTATCGCGACCGTGCAGTCATCTCCTCTCTCTCACTCGCGACATTGCAGTCACGATCGGGTCGCAGGTCCTTGCTCGCGAATTTCTTTCTCGGCTTGTTTCATCCCGTTTTCTCGACCAACTTCTTCATATAATCTCCCGGGACTCCACATTCACTTCAAACCTTTAAAGCATCCACAATTGACGGACAAACCTGCAAAATACGTCAAGCACGACTAACTCCCAAAAACTCAGAAAACTCAAATAAACTGAAATAAAACACACTCAAGACATGAAAAACACGACACAAATGAGTGCTAAAAATAGTGTAAAATCTGAGTTTATCACCCCTCAATACAGAAGAACGATGAAAGTGCCCTTAAGGAAGCCGTACCTGAAAAGAGAGAAAAATCAGAGAAAGAGGGCCGTGCTGAGAAGTCCAAGACAACGAAGGTATCACCGGAGAAAGAAAAAATCATCATTCCTCCACCATTCCAAGAAAGATTGAAGAAAAATAAGAAAAATGCGGAAGATCAAGACCTGTTGTAGGTATTCAGAAAAATAGAAGTAAACGTCCCTCTTCTGGACGTAATTCGACAAGTACCCCGTTATGTCTACTTCCTGAAGAAATTATGCACTCGAAAAGTTTGATTCAATGAGGAGGCACAAGTCATCATGAGTGAGAATATATCTGCCCTGATATAAAGAAAGCTTCCAAAGAAATGCGGAGATCTAGGGATGTTCTTCATCCTATGCGAGATCGGAGGCACAAAAATTAATTAGGTCATGCTCGAGCTTAGGGCCTCAATCAACGTTATACCCTTAACCATTTTTGAAGAATTGGACCTGGGCCCATTGAAGAAAATGAGAACAGTGATCTAGCTGGCAGACAGGTCTAATGTATTTCCTAAGGGCATATTGGAGGACGTACTGATAAAAGTGGAGGACTTAATTTTCCCAACAGATTTCTATGTTCTAGATATAGGCGCATCCAGTAGGAAGGCCTCGTGTAGCTGTTGGGAAGAACTTTCATGAAGATGACGTGTATGAAAATTGATGTTGATAAAGGCACATTGACATGCGAATTTGATGGAGACACCATCACCTTCAACATCATAGAGGCCATGAAGCATCCCATCGACACAAAGGGAATTAGCACGGTGGACATAATTGAGTCACTTGTTCAAACCGATGGAACAAAGATGCTTGCAAAAGATCCCCTGGAGTGTATGATCCAACAAGGCCAATCAGACTGGGATACCCTCGATAAGAGAGATGAGGACATCAAGAATGCGATAATGCAGCTATACAGTTTAGATGCATACTCAAATCCCAAAGGTGAGTTGGATTTGCCCATACTGCAACCATCAGAAAGGATGATTCACTCCATCATCAAGCCTCTAAAGCTGGAATTGAAGAAACTACCGGGGCATCTGAAATATGCCTATTTTATAGAGGGGGAAAGGTTGTCAATCATCATCAATTCGGCACTAACCATGGCGCAAAAAACAATGCTAATGGATTTGCTCAAAAGATACAAGGAGGCAATTAGATGGACGCTAGCCGACATTAAAGGCATAAGCCCATTTGTCTGCATGCACCGCATCATGTTAGAAGAAGGAGCTAAACCAGTTAGGAAACCGCAAAAGAAGCTGAATCCTATCATGAAAGAAGTAGTTCTCAAGTAGATCTTAAAGCTACTTGATTTGAGAATCATCTATCCCATATCCAATAGCGAATGGGTCAGCTCCGTCCATATGGTCCCAAAGAAATCGGAGATTCAAGTTATGGAGAATGAAAATAAGGAGTTGATCCAAACTCGTCTCCAAATGGGTTGAAGGGTTTGCATCAACTATAGGAAGTTCAATGTGCTCACAAGGAAGGACCATTTCCCTTTGCCCTTCATCGATCAAATGCTAGAGCGGCTTGCGGGCAAATCGTACTTCTGTTTCCTAGACGGCTACTCGGGGTACATGCAAATATATGTGGCACAAGAAGATCAAGAGAAGACGACATTGACATGCCCCCTTCGGCACATTCATCTATCGATGTATGCCTTTCGGTCTATGTAATGCACCCGGAACCTTCCAGAGATGCATGGTGAGTATTTTTTCGGATATGCTCGAAACGTGCATTGAGATCTTTATGGACGACTTCACAATTTATGGGGATCACTTTGAGCAATGCCTTGTAAATCTAGAAATGGTCCTAAAGAGGTATGTTGAGAAAGATCTGGTGCTAAACACGAGAAGTGTCACTTCATGGTCTGAGAGGGAATCATCTTAGGACATGTCATTTCAGAGCGAGGAATCGAGGTGGACAAGGTAAAAGATAACATCATCCCCAAGCTACCCTATTCTACCACCGTGAAACAAATCTGAGCATTCCTTGGGCATGCGGGCTTCTACAAGAGATTCATCAAGAACTTTGGTAAGATAGCCCAACCTCTCACTCGACTTCTTCAACAAGATGTGGCATTTGAATTCAACGAAGAGTGCAAGAAGGCATTTCATGACCTCCATAAGAAATTGGTTTCATTTCCAATCATCCAACCAGCTGATTGGGGAATGCCATTCGAAGTAATATGCGACGCTAGCGGATATACCGTTAGAGTAGTTCTCGGACAGAAAAGAGGCAAAGAAAGCTACATTATCTATTATGCCTCCAAGACACTGAATCCAACCCAGTGCAACTACTCAACCACTGAGAAGGAACTGTTGGCAGTGGTGTTCGCATTTAAAAAATTTAGGTCCTACCTCTTAGGGGCAAAGGTGATTGTGTTCACTAATCATTCAACTCTAAAGTATCTCTTGACGAAGAAGGAGTCAAAACCATGACTCATCCAATGGATCCTGCTCCTTCAAGATTTTAACCTGGAAATTAAGGACAAAATCGAAGCTGAGAACCTTGTAGCTGATCACCTAAGTCGACTAATGATTGAAAATAGAGAAGAAATTACGGAAACATTTCCGGACGAGCATCTGTATCAGCTTGAGGGCATAAAGCGACATGATCTCTGGTATGCCGACATCGTGAACTACTTGGTGGCTGGACAATGCCTGATAGGACTGAGTGACTATCAGAAAAAGAAATTGGTGAGAGAAAGTAGGTTTTAGGTGTGGGAGGAATCAACCTTATGGAAGATAGGAGCTGATCAGGTCATAAGGCGTTGTGTGCCTGAGAATGAGAGTGGGAGCATCTTGAAGTTCTGCCATACGGATGTTTGTGGAGGACACTTTGGTCTGAGAAGAACCGCTTGAAAGATTTTAGATGGAGGATTCTACTAGCCTACCATGTTCAAAGATGCCTATCTATACTGCAAAAGTTGTAGTAACTGTCAAAGGACGGGGAACATTTCTATCCGCGAGTCTATGCCCTTAATCCCCATTATGTCCGTTGAAATCTTCAACATCTAGGGATTGACTTCATGGGACCTTTTCCCAAGTCCGGCAACAATTTGTACATAATTCTTGTAGTGGATTATGTATCAAAATGGGTGGAGGCAAAGGCAACAACAACTAATGATGCAAGAACGGTGGTGAATTCCTTAAATCTAGTGTATTTTGCAGGCATGGAGTTCCCAAGGTGCTGATCAGTGACTAAGGAATTCATTTCTGTAATATGGTCATAAAGAGGTTACTGAATCAATATGGGGTCACACACAGAGTGACCACTACTTATCACTTGCAAGAAAATGGGCAAGCTGAGGTGTCCAATAGGGAGGTCAAGAACATTCTTGAAAAGGTCGTTAGCCCTAAGAGAAAAGATTGGAGCAACTACCTGGAGGATGCTTTGTGGGCAACTGGGCATATAGAACAGCGTACAAGACCCCGATCAGAATGTCTCCATACCGTTTGGTATATGGAAAGCTATGCAATTTGGAAGTGGGTATGGAACATAAAGCATTTTAGGCAATCCAGAAGCTAAATGCATATCTGAAGGTAGATGGGACAGAAAGGAAACTCTAAATTCAAGATCTAGAGGAAGGGCAGAGGCATATGACAATGCCGTGATATATAATGAAAGGACCAAGAAAGTGCACGATATGCTCATAAGGAGAAATGAGTTCGTAAAAGGTCAAAAGATGTTGCTGTTCAACTTAAGACTCCACATCAATACGGGAAAGCTAAAGTCTAGATGGATGGGACCGTTCATCGTTCACAATTAGCTCCCTAGTGGAGTAGTCGACATCCTCAATACGGAAGACAATGACATTTTCAGGGTAAATGGACAAAGGCTTAAAGCCTTTTATGAGCACATGCGGGAAGAAGCGGTCGAAAGAGCCATGCTCGTTGAGCCCACTTATCAATGAAGAAGGAAGGTGTTAGGAAAAACTATCAAGGTTTTTCTGATAAGGGGTTTTGATGAGATGTCAAAATATACAAAGAGCTTTGAAGAACTGAAAAGAAATCAAGCAGAAAACTAAGGATGATCATATAAAAAATCGAGCTATCAAAGCCAAAAGAAATGATCAATCCATGTGAGAAATAAAAGAAAAGAGAGAAAAGAAAAAGAGAGAAAAGAAAGAAGAAAAGAAAGAAACCAGCCAAGAGCTGAGTAAAGAAAAGAGAGAGAAAAGAACAGAGAGAAAAAGAAAATATCCAGCAAAAAAAAAAGGCTATGAAAAAGAAACTATAGCTTGCTAGATCAGTTAGCAAGATAAACTAGAAGTTGCAGGTACCATCAAGAGGAGTGCCAAATGCGACCAGTCTACAGTGATGAACTGAAGAAAAATACCAGTTCAAGGCATCAGCTCAGAAGTGCCCAATACCAGTTGAAGAAGAATTCCAATTGGTGCATGTTCCAGCGGAAGGAAAATACCAGCTAAAGGGAAGAACTGAAGGACATGCCAGTTCGAGACCATTCCCGACTGAAGAATACCAGTTGAAGAACACATCAGTCTGAACTGATAAACATGCCAGTTCAAGATGATACCAACTGAAGAAGACAGCCAGCCGAAGAGAGGACGATTCCAGCTGAAGACCATATCGGTTCAAGCTGATGAGAATACCATCTGAAGGTGGATACCAGTTGAAGAAGTGTACCAGTCTAAGATCCGAGCTGAAGGAAATGCCAGCCCAGGAAGTTCCAGCTGAATAAGAGACCAAGGTACAAGGTGAAGGAAATACTAGCTCAAAGATTCCAGCTGAAGAATGAAGTTCCAGCTGATGAAGTACCAGTTCGAGGATATCATCTGAAGACGCATCAGTTTTAAAGTCCAACTGATGAAGCGCCAGCAACCGAATTGAAGACCAGTCCAAGGAAGTTCAAGCTGAAAGGACACAAGTCCAGAATGCCAGCTAAAGAACACTGGTTCAAACTGCCAGCTGAAGCAAATCAAACTAGAGCTCGGAAGGGATGAAGCCCAAGTCCAGAACTGCCAACTGAAGATGATCTCAACTGAAGCTTTCCAAACTGCCAAGAGATGCGCAGAACTGACAGATAAGGAACTGAAGATTCCAACTGCCAGACAAAGCTTAGAACTGAAGATCAAGATAGAAGCCGTAACTGAAATTCAAATTTCAGATAAGCCAAAGAAGATCTTGAAGTTAATGTAACCGAGATCTTGGAACAAAAGCTCATCAGAAGAGCAAAGGCAACTCAACGGCTCTCTTTAAATAAAAGCCCCTCAACAACTTTATCATTTATGATCACATAGTGATCATCAACGGTCATCAACCACTCATCTATAAAAGGTAAGCTACCCAGAAGGTGACTATTGACTTTTGACAATTTTGGTGAAAACTTTAGTTAAGACTTTCCGCGAAGACATTCGCCAAAGCACTAAAATCTCACGCTTAAAAACTCAGAAGAATCAAATGTCCAACTGAAGAGAATGAGCCAGATTGCTCATCAAGCTAGCTGTTGAAGATTTCGATCCAGAGCAACTCTCTCAATTCAAGTGCTTCAGAGATCAACTACCCAGCTCAGAAGCAGACGCGCAAAGGAGCTTATCAGTTGATACCAGTTTCAAGACTATATTCTTGAAGATCAAGCAAGATTTAAAATCATGTAAAGACGGGCAATAGCACCTTATCTCTCCAGCGAGCAGTTGGGGATCGCAAGTGTGAGCTGTTGACCTACCGGCTGAGGAGGCCACGTTCGTTGGATCGCCATTTCCGGGACAGCACCAACTGAAAAGGAGGCCATGACCCGTAAAGTTACCGTTCGCTAGGTTCAGCAGTTGTCTTTACTATGTAACTGTAATAAAGGAACTTTACACTTGCATAGTGAATTTCCCTTCTGCGGAAGGAAGAAAGGACGTAGAAGTTGAGCTTCGAACCTCTATAAATTGCTTGTGTGCTCTGCTTTACCTTTTAGTTTCAGTTGTATGTTTTAAACTGCACACCCTAAGCACACACAACACTCCGATCTAGCAGATAATCTCAACTTATCTCCACAAAGCACGGATAACATCGTGAGTAAAAATTAGCCCTGAATATTCTATATTTGTAGTTCAGTTTTGAAATCAGTTTATTCACCCCCTCTAAACTGATTCTGACTCGTCCCAGGACCAACAAGTGGTATCAGAGCGGTTGATTCTAAAGATCAGCCGTTTCTGCAGATCAACTGAATCAGATCTTGTTATATGTGCTAATCTGTCAGCTATGGGAAACCATAAGCTACCTATCTTTTCAGTTGAGAACTATGATAACTCGAGCTGGAGAATGAAGACATCTCTGCTCAATCCATGAGAATATGTGGGAAGTTATTGAAGAAGGTCCAATCACAATTATGATGGACAATGAAGCCCACATTGTGATGTTAATCAACCAGCAAGGATCCCGAAGCCAACTCATCTTCTCACATGTGAAGAGAAGAAGTTGAAGAACCTAGAGTTCGTGGCCCAAGCCGCGTTGTTCCAAAATCTAGATGAAGATCGCATGAAGGACATAAAGAGTTGCAGAACTGCCAAGAAGATATGTTACTTACTTACAGATCTATGCAAAGAGTCTGAAGCCATCCAAGAAAACAAGCTCCAACTGGCAGTGGACAAATATGAGTCATTCAAGATGCACTCAGATGAAACCATCTCCAGCCTTGAAATAAGATTTCTAAGCATCATCAGTGAGATGAACAATCTAGGAAGAACATATCCCAATAGTGAGACAAACTCCAAAATCTTGGACAATCTCACAAAAGAATGGGATATGAAGGTGATTGCTACAAAAGAGTTAAGAGACTTGAACAACATCACCCTAAGAGAACTCTTCGATTCTCTTAAGGCTCATGAGTATAGCCTAAACTAAAAAATAGAGACATCCACATCATCATCAGCCCAGGATGCAGTCTTCTATGGTGAAAGAAATCGATTTAGAGAAACTCGAGGAAGAAATGTCTTCCGGCCAAAAAGTTCTCAAGTCAAAGAACAACCAGGAGGCTCAACTGATTACAGAAGAGAAGCAGTAGAGAAGAAGAATAGCCTGACTAAGGATATCAATGATCAAATCCAGTCAGTTGCCAAGCTGCTAGAAAAGCTCAAAAGGATCAGAGATCATCCATCAGTTATGCTTCAAACTGATGAGGAGCCAAGAGGTAAGAGAAACCAACCACCTGCTGAACAACCCAGGACAACTAACAGAAGCATAGGAGAATGCTTCCATTACCACAAGCAAGGACACTACAAATATGAGTGTCCAGAGCTCCCTGAAGACAAGAAGGCCAATGTGAAGAGAAGCTTTTTCAAAAGAAAAGCAATAATGGCCAACACAGAGAATGCCGTTCTGGATGACTCAGATTATCCATCAAGAATCGACTCTGACGGCTACAACTTTGAAGATGAGGCATTGTTCTGCCTCATGGCTGACAACGAAGAAGAGGTTAATACATATGATTTCTTAACCTCTTTTTATCACATTCATGAAACTTCCATTTTTAGCAATGAAATAAATGAACAATTAAGAGTGCTAGAAGATCAGTTAGCTGCTATATCAAGCATGCATCTACAACTGAAGGAAGAAAATGATGACCTAAGAGATGAGGTCAAAAGACTGAGAGTGATCATGACAGAACTGAATCACTTGAAGCTCAGTCAATTGAATGTGAGAAGTTCTAGCTCAAGGTTGATGAGCTAAGAGATAAGAATGAGAGGCTCAGGCAGAAGATCCAAGAGAGAGAGAGAGAGAGAGAAAATATCTCTCAAATTCAGAAAGGGATCTCAAACTCTTGATGAGAATCTAAGCTATCAGAGAGTTGAAACTGGTAGTCCAGTGTTAGGATACAACATATACACTGCCGCTGAGAAGAGAAAGACAGTTATTGAAACCAGTCAAGAAGGAACCTTTCCTCATTTTGTCAGACCTGCACCAACCCAACCAGTTGAAGAGACTAAAGATGAAGGAACTGAGAACATCCCTACAGATCCGCCTAAGCGGTCCAGCCAATCCTTCTAACTGAAAGGCTCAGTTCAGCCATCAGTTCAGCAGAGGAAGCTATCTCAAAGAAGGCCACGAGTTCAAAGTAGGCAGTCCGTCTATCAGCAGAGGCCACCAGCTCAGCAAAGGCATCCAACCTATCAACAGAGGTCGTCAGTTCAGCTAAGACCTCCAGCTCATCAGAGACGGTCAGTTCAACAAAGGTCACCAGATTTTCAAAGGCCCAAAGCTCAGAACAGGCCTATGGTAAATAGAACTGACCGGCCAACTGAAGTAAGAAAAAATAGTCAGTTTGGACCGAAGTCTCATCGAGATAGGGCATCAGTTCAGAAGAGAACTGCTCAGCCAGTCTATCTTCGAAGACATCCTGGAAGAGAAGTTGACTCAAGAAGAAACGTGTATACAAAGCTATATCAAGCATGTCAACATATTCAGATCCCTCTGGAGAAGTTCACTCCATTGGATCTCGCAACTCAGTATAGTGAGTACTTGGATTCAAGAGATGAATCAAGAATCAACTCTCACTATAACTAGTTTGTCAACTGGCTATACCACAAGAGTGACAGAGTTCATAGTGTTAAAAAGAATTGACCATAGAGAAGAGCTAGACAAGCTCGAAATTAGAGAGTTATGATTAAAGAGATCTATCCTACTAAGTCTCGATGCAGGTACAAGTCAAATGACTTAGCTCAAAGAAGGAGAGCTGAAAAGAGAGTGAACCTGATCAGACGATCAACGTCTGAAAACTCTCTACCTGCTATTAAGCCAAAAGTTTGGCAAATCTGGATCCTTAAACACCTGATTAGCAAAGAAGGACCCGATATTATGCGGGTTCCTAAAAACTAATCGTTTCTCTTACAGAAAAAGGGCATCCTATCAAAGAAGAGGACCAAGGAGGTTTGGTACCTAGATAACAGGTACTCAAAACACATGATGGGAGACAAAGAGGATCTAGAAAGATACAAGGAAGTGAATGGACCATTAGTCACATTCAGAGACAACTCCAGAAGCCGAACCATTAGAGAAGGGTTCGTGGTCAAAGAAAATGTGATAGTCAATGGAGTCTCCCATGTCGAAGGACTGAAGCACAAATTGCTCAGCATCAGTCAATTATGTGACAATGGATATACTGTTGATTTCAGTCGAAGATCATGTGACATCAAAGATAAGTCAACTGGAGTAATCCTCCTAATTGGCATAAGGAGATGCAACATGTATGTTGTTGACTGGTCAACTAGATATGGAAAAGCTTGTTTTCTATCAAAGGGCTCAACAGAAGCAAGCTGGCTATGGCATCGACGATTCAATCATCTCAACTTCAGAACCATCAATTATCTAGCCAAGAAAGAGCTAGTAGAGGGGCTTCCCAAGGAGATTTTCAAGAAAGCTAGAGTCTGTTGACCATGCCAGAAAGGGAAGCAAGTGAGATCGTTATTCAAGAATAGAAGTCATTCTCCAGGGACAACTGCTCCCCTCCAACTGCTACATATGGATCTATTTAGGCCAGTCAGACCACTTACGCCCAAAGGAAAAAGATTTACTCTGGTAGTAGTCGACGAGTTCTCAAGATATACATGGATAGAGTGAATAAACCGAACTCTCGGTTTTGAAAGAGTTGTGTACAAAGTTGTGTATAAAATTGAGACAACTTTGCATACGCAGCGGAAATTTAAAACAGAAATAATGGATTGGAATTTTCACGAGATTATATTTCTATAATCTCGCAAAGTGCCTCATGGCGAAATCTTCACTATATAAAATATGTGAATTACAAAAACACTACCAGATAAACTCTCACTAAATATTAAGACAATTTATCTCTTCCTTCACAGAAGGTTGGGACTAAAGTTGTCTTAATTATATCTAGTAGAAACGGATAAATACGAGAACTCAAAACTTTACAATATCTGAAAAGCTCTATTAAAAACCCGTATCTAACACTAACTATCTGAACCCTATATATACACAGCTTGTTGCTTGATCCCCACTCAAAGCAACCGATCCACTAAGCCATGATCTCCATTCCTATATTTCCGGCGCAACTTCCGGAACAACCATGGCTTCAGCAGATCTTTGGACTTGGTCAAATCCCACATGCTCCTATTTTCTCTCAACAGATTTTATCCTGCAAGAAAGACAAAAACTCCAAATACACGATTTAAATAAATATCCCTAAATCTATGATACACTACCAATCGGTATCAACAATCTCCCCCTTTTTTAGCTTTCTTCCCAAAACCAAACAAAAAACAAGAGTTACAATTACTCCCCCTGAAGCAACATAATCAAATCACAACAACCATGAAAAGATTAGAGAAATGTTAGCTAAACAGTTGCTCCCTCTGTCACCAAGACTAATAAAAACAGAATCTACACAATATCATCACAACACATAAAACAACCATAACCATAATATATTCACAGCAAATGCATACATATCTGTATGCAATCAAAAATATATAAGAGTTAGGCAGAAAATAAAAGTTATTCAGAAAGTTGTGCAACAAATAAAATAGTTGTTTGTTTGATCCAGCAACATCATCAAAATACTGCAACACACTGCAGTCTTCTTCTTCTTCTTTATGCTTCTCCCCCTCACTCCTCATCTCCATCTTCCTCATTGTGACGGCGACGGCTAGGGCCTTCTCCCCCTTTTTGGGAAGAAAGAAGTCGTTGAAACACCCTTCGTTGCCCTTCAAGGATAGCAATCTGCGAGGAGAAAAAGGCTATTTACTCCTGCAAAACAAAGACAGATAGAGAACACATTAACTCGGCCGAGGGATCCTCTTCAGTTGAGGCATCAATCCATGGGAGATCTCTGTGCCTCTTCTCACTCAAGAAGGCAGGTTGCACAGTTTGGAGAGGAAGCTTGGATGTGAGGACATCTTTCTTCTTTGGCTTCAACCCTTGCTCAACAAGCATGTTATAGATGAGAGAATGTACGATCAACTTTTTGGTGGACTTGGCCACAGCAACCTCAGCAACAACATTAAAAATGTGGGTGCCCAATTTGAACTTCTCTTTCTTGAACACTTTGTAGAGTAGGCACACATGCTCAAATGACACAACTGTGGTATTGGATGTAGGGATCCAATTTGAAACGGAAATCTTGTGCAAAGTTGAGAAAATGGAAGTGAGGACCGGAAGCTATGCGGTTAGGCCTTTTGTTCACTGTCCACACATATGGAGCAGCTAGAAATTTGTTAATGCGAGAGGGAGTGAAAGAGAAAATCTTCCCACAGACATAAACTTTTCCAAACATCTTGGAGGAGGGGTTAGCAAAATCAACAGATAGATTGGAATAAAATTGCTTCACAATCTCAGCAACATAGGGTTTCACATAAGTGACACTTCTCAAAACTTTCCTTTTACGCAGAAAATCAAGCAAATTATATTGTGCAAAATCCTTCAAATCAACTGCCCTATCATTAATGAACTCTCTTTTCCTAAAGCTATCCCAATTCTTCTTAGCAGCCTCATTGTAAAAGCATTCATTCATAGTCTTAATTACCTCAAGCTCGGAGTCAGAGTCGGTCTCGGCCTCGGTCGGAGAAGCTTCTCGTTTGGCCTTCTTGAACGACTTGCCTTTCGACTTCAACGGTGACGAGGAAGGCATTTTCCTCTTCCCTTTCCGAGAGGCAGCAACCTCCTCTTCAAGCTCTTCGTCCTCATCGGCTTCTGAGAGTTGGTGAGATGATGATTTTTCAGCAGAGTCGTCGGAGGAAGCACCCGATTGATTCTCACCCTCGACATCACTGTCGATATGGATCGGTTTCTCGGGAGCCTGAGAGGGATGGCTTGATCAAGAGACACGCTTAGAACGTCGAGTGAGAGGAACCCTAGGTATTTTAGAGGGCTTCTTCATCGGAGGAGAAGGGGTCGGAGATGCGACGACCTCCGACTGTGACTTCGGCTCAGCAGAGGAGAACGGGACGGGAATAGGGCTACCGCCTTGTTGAGCGGCTTCCTCAGATGGATGGACTGGGTCCTCTGGGTCTTCAGTAAGAATTGGAGTGTCGAGCTCCGGAAAGTCAAATGATGGCATCACTATGCCGCTCGGAGAAACAATAATCGCCTGCTCGGCCGTCGGAGGCAGGACAGAGGACGGCATTGAAGTCGGCACCGGGAGAGAAAGCGGTTGAGACTGAATCTCTGAGCTTCCCACCTCAGGAGAGATCTCCATTGGCGCATTCCCACGTGAAGGCGAGAGCAAGATGCTGGGTCGGAGGAGAGGGGTGGTGTTCGGTGATAGGAGACGGAAAGGGTTGGGTGCGAAAAGACGGAGAGGAGATGGTTGCGGCGGAAACAACGAGAGGTCGCGGAGATAAGCGGAAGTTTCGGGGTCCGCCATGAATTCCTCCAACTGCTTCATTTTTTCCGGCGTCATTTTGGAGAAGGTTCGGGAGAGAGAGAGCGAGAGCTTTGGAAGATGAAGGGGTGAAAAGTAAGGGTTTTGTGAATAGTGGAGCAAGGATCAGTTTTATCAGACTTAGGGAAGAAGAATAGAGACGGGAAATTTAAATGAGTAGACTAACAAACAGATTCGTCCCGCCACAAAAATAGGGATCAATAAACTAAAGATATAGTCAAAGATGAAATTAAAGATAGAGTAGGATACTCTTCCGGATTCACTCAACTGACTTTCAAAAAAAAAATTATATTTTTTATTTTAATTTTTCTTTGTTTTAGAACAACTGTTGTCATAGAGGATGAAATATACATAACACTTTTGACACATCATAGAAGACTTTTCA
The DNA here is from genome assembly GCA_026008535.1 of Perilla frutescens. NCBI lineage: Eukaryota > Viridiplantae > Streptophyta > Magnoliopsida > Lamiales > Lamiaceae > Perilla > Perilla frutescens. Next base: position 9,107,875 of record BRKX01000013.1, on the reverse strand, counting down.
AGAAGAGAGCAGATGGTGAAAAGATGTATGATCGGGCTAATTCTACTTGATATTTTGGGGTGATTTGATGTGATTTATATGTGTTAATTGCTATATAATGATGCCATTTTGGAAGAATGTTGCACCTTAAGAGTTTTGCAGGTCATTGATGCAAAGATGAAGAAAATGGCATGCTTTTGGGGAGAAAAACAAGCTGTGCAAAGGAAGCTGAAGCTGGAAGTTCGAAAAAACCATGCCGTATGGGCATACGGCAGGAAGGACTGGGCCGAGAACTTGAAAACTGAGCCTGAGCGCGAATTTTATGGGCTGGAGCAAGGGATTTAATAAAGCCCAAGGTCTGGACGCGGGATTCAGAGTTCCACCACCTCAAGAGTCCTCATCTTGGCAATTACCTAGTTGAGATAGACTAGGATTTTATTTCCATATTTAATTATTTTAATTAAGGATATTATATATAGATTAGGACTTATCTCTATGAGGAATTCATTCATGATTTCACGCAAGAATGCAGAGCAGGGAGACGTTTTCTCTGGAGAAGAATATTCATCTTCTTCGATTTTTCATGGTGCTCGTTTCTTTAATATTTTTACTATTCGATTTTAATATGAGTTCTAGCTAATTTCTTCTTATTCCGGAAACAATTAACGAAGCCCTGGCCGATCTAAACTGTGAGATCTAATTGCTCTTTCTCATTTAATTAATTACATGCATTTGTTATTCTCTGTATTTCGAGTCGTTAATTATTTCGATATTGCTAGATAGGTGCACATATTTAGTAGATCGGAATTAATTAGTAGTCAATTAAACCGGCCATCCGTAATTGTGGTTTAAGTTTAATCAGTGGCGAAACGGTTCTTCAGAACCAGGGAGAATAACAATCATTAATTCACGGTCCTGCGTCAGAGTCTGTTAATTATGAATCGGGTTCCTCTAGATTTTAAGGCTGTCGGCTCATTAAACCTATAGAGTGTCTCTTACGGTTGTCAGTCGATTAGGGAAATAATTAGTGAAGCGTCTTCCTGATTATCGAGAAACTACGGAGGAATTAGGCTGCGTCAGTAAGCGTCTTCGGTGGCTATAACTGATTTGCATGTGTTAATTGAATTTATCTTTGCGTCAAGGATCAGTTTAGGTAAGCTAGGGTGGAGTTAATTGGAATCCGGAATACTTCTCTTCATATTTTAAGTCCGTTCGATTTAATTACTCGTGCATTTATTTTTATATTTAATTATTAATTTTGTTTGTTTTATTATAATTACAAAAACCCCTTTTTGAAGTTTGATTATACAGATTGAGAGTATAGGGTAATTCTCACCGGTCCTTTGGGAGACGATCTCGTTCATCGCTGTACACGTGCAGTAAGGGCATACCGACTGCTGTCGGGAAATTTATTTTTGGTGTAAAACGACGCACCAAATTTTGGCGCCGTTGCCGGGGATCGGTTTTTAAGCAGTAATTATTCTTATATTTTCAGTTTGTATTTTTTTTTCTTTATTTTATTTTGTTCGAGGGAAACATGGCTAACAACGGGAATCAAGCTCTCGTAAATGCTCCCGAACCTGAACCTCTCATAAAAGAGCTTGGTCGCCACAGAAACAATAGGCCCATTTGCATTGTACTACCCCCTATTGCAAACAACTCGGAGATCAGACCCGGATTTATACAAGTGTTGTCAAAGTTCAGTGATCTGCCAAGAGAGAGTGCGTATAAGCACTTGTCCGAATTTGACCTCGTCTGCTCTACCCTGCGTCCTCAAGGTTTTACAGCTGATAATCTGAGGTTACTAAATTTCTCTCATACCTTGCAGGGCAGAGCTAGGGATTGGTTATTTGATCTTCCATCTAGGTCGATCACTACTTGGAATGAGCTAGAGGGACAATTCCTACGTAAGTTCTTCCCGGAGTCCCGAGCTGCAAACCTGAGGATGGCAATCAGTAGCATCAAACAGAAGCAAAATGAGAGCTTAGCCGAGTACTGGGAGCGGTTCCAGCAGCTATGTCGCAAGTGCCCAGACCACGGGTTCACGGATTATCAACTACTAACCAATTATTTTTACCGTGGCATGTCTACTTTTGACAGGAAGATCGTTGATGCTGCCAGTGGAGGATCTCTCACCAACAAAACACTGGTCGATGCCAAGCAGCTGATAATTGACATGGTTTCTGGAGGTCAACAGTACGAAGATGGGGATGATGATCGCTATAGACCTGTGAAGGGGATTGAACGAGTTGAGAGCTCCGGTGTCAATGAAAAGATCGATGCTCTGACTTCTCTGGTTCGAAGTCTAGCTGTGGCGCAAGCTCAAAATATCCGCTGTGGAGTCTACTCAGAGAATGGCCATTTCACTGATGCTTGTCCTACCTTGCAAAATTCTCCAACCGAGCAAGCATGCTATGGGTCCGGTGATGCGCAACAAGATGCCATGAGATGGAGGAATTATGACCCGTACTCAAATCCGTACAACCCAGGTTGGAGAGACCATCCTAATTCCAGTTGGATGCAGTCACATGGTGGTCCGTATGGGCATACTGACAAGCATGCGCCCAGTATGAGTGAGATTATGAAGTGTCTTGAGCAAAGTAGTGCTCTGGTGAATAGCTTGGCACAGAGTCAGAAGGCTTTTCAGCAGGAGACGCAAGCCGCTCTAGGCAATATGGGCACACAGATCACTCTGCTTACCACTCAAATGAACAAAATGCAGGCGAATCAAGGCAAAATCCCCTCCCAAACTGAAGTGAATCCAAGAGCGCATGTTTGCGCTATCATTTTGACAAGTGCGGAGGAGTTGGATGACGTGGAGGCTAAGAAGGAAAAGAACCCGCAGTATGGGCATACTGCGGAGCCGGACAACCCTCCCAGAGCAGAGGACGAACCAACTGCTGAACTCACTCCACCTAAGGTCAGTGTTGAATCTAAAATTACTAACCCTCTGATTGCAGCTACTTTTCCTTCCAGATTAGTTCAAAATAAGAAGGAGGATGATGAAAAGGAGATTCTCGAGCTATTCAAGAAGGTACCTTTTGGTGGGCTGACTGAAACCGATGTAATAACAGAAGAAGATGAGGAGATTCGAGATATCATAACGCAGCTGTATGCCACCAATGAATTTCTAACTCGGAATCTAACGGGCCGTATGCCCTTACTGACCAACTCGGAGCCGTTTTTACCATCTCATGTGAAGACCCCAGTGCTGGAGCTGAAGGGGCAAGAAGCAAGGTTAGTCGAGCTTTTGAAGAAACATAAGGGTGTGGGGATGGAGACGATTCCTTTCGACAGGGGTAGGTTTGCTACCCCTGAAATTGTCTCATGATCGAGTTCTACTTGTGTCGAGCCTCGGACGTTAAATAAGGGCGCTTTTTGGGTGGGAGGCAACCCGAGCTTGTCTTGCTTTATTTCGTTTTTTCTTATTTCAGTTAGTTGCTTACATGTTCTGCAAAAAAAAAAAAAATCTAGTCCAACGTTTTCATGTAGGTACCTTTTCTAGCGCTGCCCCTACCCTTGCCGAGCCCATGGAGTTGTTTGAGCATTACACACCAAGCTGGGCCACTGCACTTGAGCGTCGTCTGTATGCCCTTACTGACCGTCTCTCCCATTGATTGCCAGTTTGCCCTCTTTATCCGTTTGTTTTTATTTTCTTTTGTTCATATTGTGTCCATTTTTTTTTCTTTGGCTCTCTTCCCTGCACAGTGAGGACACCGTATTGTCCAAGTGTGGGGGAAGGAAGTTGCTGTTTTTGTGTCTGGGTCTTTTCTAATTAGAAAAAAAATTATGTTTTACTTGTTTTTTGTTGAGTATTGGCTGCTTGAGATTGAACAATACAAGAAAGGAGGGATTATGACATGGTTTGACTTGGTTTGTTTAATTGATTCTCTTGTGATTGAATTATGCTATTGCTCGTATGTATTCTTGGATGATGAAATGTGCAACTTGATCAACTTTTGATGAGCTTATAAACGTGAGATTTGAACCTCTTGAGTGTGTCGGATTTGAATGCTGAATTTCTGATTTGCCTTGTTGCCATGATCATACTGCTTGTGAGTTTTCTTTTGCATGAAAATGATAAAGGCATATAGGATTAACCACTGCTTTGGCCTGAATAAATTATCCATACCCGACACTACCCCTTAGTGAGCTCGTTTGTGCCTGAATCCTTTTTTTTATAGCCACTAAATATTTCAGCCTTAGCTTGTTTTGGCCTGCTCTTGTCCCTTGGAAGCATGTGAGTTATATTGGATTGTGTTGAGATGAGTTTGAAATTTACTTAAAGAACAGTTGGTGTTGGAAATTGAAGAAAACTTGTGAAAAAAAAACTATGGTCCTATTACTAGAAGAAAAAAAAAGAGATGAAGCAAAGCTTCAAGAAAAAAAGAAAAAAAAATGGTTCGTATGCCCATACTGGACGTGGAGGAAATAGGGCTGTACCCGATTGAAGTTAAATTTTGTTACCCTGTATAGCTTTGAAGACCAGCACTTAACTTAGAGTTCGTGGGATATTTGAGAAGTTGCAGCCGAACTTGATTAATGTGTTCTGATATGCTTACATGCTTTCATCTTTAAACCACTTATCCAAATTATCTTACCTAAGCACCCTAGCCCCATTACAACCCATTGAAAAGACCTTTTGATTTGTGCATAGTTCTTATTTGCTTGGTAGTGGTTTTGACATATGGGCAAATCTATGTTTGAAGGCATCAAATCACGACTGGTGTGAATTAAACAAATATTCCCTTATCTACTTTGAGAGAAATTGAGTGAACCTTGGTGAGGTAGAATTGAGTTGCACGTTTTTGACTTGAATGAAAAGCATGTGTGTATTTCATGAAACAAGAGAAGGGTTAGTGGATTTTGGTTGGTTATGCTGTAATTCTGACTCCGAGTATTTTCAGTTTAGGGCAGCCGATGCTTGTGTTGTTTTCAAGTCTGTATTTTATTTAGATATGCTCGAGGACGAGCATGGTTTAAGTGTGGGGGGATTTGATCGGGCTAATTCTACTTGATATTTTGGGGTGATTTGATGTGATTTATCTGTGTTAATTACTATATAATGATGCCATTTTGGAAGAATGTTGCACCTTAAGAGTTTTGCAGGTCATTGATGCAAAGATGAAGAAAATGGCATGCTTTTGGGGAGAAAAACAAGCTGTGCAAAGGAAGCTGAAGCTGGAAGTTCGAAAAAACCATGCCGTATGGGCATACGGCAGGAAGGACTGGGCCGAGAACTTGAAAACTGGGCCTGAGCGCGAATTTTATGGGCTGGAGCACGGGATTTACTAAAGCCCAAGGTCTGGACGCGGGATTCAGAGTTCCACCACCTCAAGAGTCCTCATCTTGGCAATTACCTAGTTGAGATAGACTAGGATTTTATTTCCATGTTTAATTATTTTAATTAAGGATATTATATATAGATTAGGATTTATCTCTATGAGGAATTCATTCACGATTTCACGTAAGAACGCAGAGCAGGGAGACGTTTTCTCTGGAGCAGAATATTCATCTTCTTCGATTTTTCATGGTGCTCGTTTCTTTAATATTTTTACTATTCGATTTTAATATGAGTTCTAGCTAATTTCTTCTTATTCTGGAAACAATTAACGAAGCCCTGGCCGATCTAAACTGTGAGATCTAATTGCTTTTTCTCGTTTAATTAATTACATGCATTTGTTATTCTCTGTATTTCGAGTCGTTAATTGTTTCGATATTGTTAGATAGGTGCACATATTTAGTAGATTGGAATTAATTAGTAGTCAATTAAACCAGCCATCCGTAATTGTGGTTTAAGTTTAATCAGTGGCGAAACGGTTCTTCAGAACCAGGGAGAATAACAATCATTAATTCACGGTCCTGCGTCAGAGTCTGTTAATTATGAATCGGGTTCCTCTAGATTTTAAGGCTGTCGGCTCATTAAACCTATAGAGTGTCTCTTACGGTTGTCAGTCGATTAGGGAAATAATTAGTGAAGCGTCTTCCTGATTATCGAGAAACTACGGAGGAATTAGGCTGCGTCAGTAAGCGTCTTCGGTGGCTATAACTGATTTGCATGTGTTAATTGAATTTATCTTTGCGTCAAGGATCAGTTTAGGTAAGCTAGGGTGGAGTTAATTGGAATCCGGAATACTTCTCTTCATATTTTAAGTCCGTTCGATTTAATTACTCGTGCATTTATTTTTATATTTAATTATTAATTTTGTTTGTTTTATTATAATTACAAAAACCCCTTTTTGAAGTTTGGTTATACAGATTGAGAGTATAGGGTAATTCTCACCGGTCCTTTGGGAGACGATCTCGCTCATCGCTGTACACGTGCAGTAAGGGCATACCGACTATTGTCGGGAAATTTATTTTTGGTGTAAAACGATGCAGCAATGTACAACCAAGAGAATCTCATAAAAATGACTTATCTGTGGTCTTTGACCCAGTTATATGGTTTTTTAAGAACGATCATGATTTTACCTTTTACAGGCTTTTACATCCTCGAATCTGCTCAGCTTCACAGTTAACTATGATATATCGAAAGTTGTGACAACAGTTGATCCATCTTTTGAACTCATATAGAACATAGACCAAGAGATTTTCTCAAAGATGAGAATCTCTCATAGCTAAGAGCTTTTGTGAATATGTCAGCCAGTTGAGAATCTGTACTAATGTACTCTAACTTTAATAATTTCTTTTCGACTAAATCTCTAATAAAGTGATACCTTAAGTGGATGTGTTTGGACTTTGAGTGGTGGACGGGGTTCTTTGCAAGGTTGATTGCGCTTGTATTGTCGCAAAGCATCACTAGGCGATTGCTCTCCAAACCATAGTCATCTAACATTGACTTCAACCAAATCAGTTGTGTTGTACAACTCCCAGCTGCTACATACTCTGACTCAGCTGTGGATAAAGAAATACAATTTTGCTTTTTGCTGTGCCAGGAGATGAGATTGTTGCCTAGGTAGCATCATCCTTCACTTGTGCTTCTTCGATCATCAGTTTCTCCAGCCCAGTCAGCATCACTGTACCCCACAAGATCTGAAGTTGTCTCCTTTGTGAACCAAAGTCCCAGTTCACAAGTGCCAGTAACATATCGAATGATCATCTTGACAGCTTTCAGGTGTTCTTCCTTTGGACAGGATTGGAATCGAGCACATGCACAAACACTGTACATTATATCTGGCCTGCTTGCAGTCAGATACAGAAGACTTCCAATCATCGACCTGTACAACGTTGGGTTAACTTCAGGCCCAACTGCATCCTTCGACAGTTTCTCAGTTGTGCTCATGGGGGTTATCATGTGTTTTGCACTTTCTAGACCAAACTTCTTCACAAGGTTCTTTGCATATTTCATTTGTGAGACGAACATTCCACTTTCTTTTTGCTTGACTTGAAGGCCGAGGAAGTTGCTAAGTTCCCCAACCATGCTTATCTCGAAGGAGGTTGACATGGCTTCCACAAATTCCTTCAAGACTTTCTCACTCGTTGACCCAAACACTATGTCATCGACATAAATTTGAGCTATGGTTAGAAAGTTGTTTTCCTTTTTTAGAAAAAGTGTCCTATCCGCATGTCCCCTGTAAAAACCAAAATCAAGCAGAAATTCGGTCAAACGACTATACCAAGCTCTAAAAGCTTGCTTTAGTCCATATAAAGCCTTGTGTAGTTTGTACACATGATCGGGCTTTGAAGGATCTTCGAATCCTTTGGGTTGTTCCACATATGCCTCCTCTTCCAAGATTCCATTGAGAAAAGATGCCTTAACATCCATCTGGTGAAGAGTGATGTTAAGATAACATGCAATAACAAACAGAAGTCTAATTGACTCTATTCGTGCAACTGGAGTATACAAACTAGCCATATCATCAAATCTTATATTCACACTCTCCATTACAGTTTTGGTCCTGAGGTTATAAACACGGTAGGCATGACTGTTAAGTGAGTAACCAATGAACACACCTTTGTCACTTTTAGGGTCAAACTTGTAAAGATAGTCCCTATCATTTAAAATATAACAAACACAACCAAATACATGTAAATATTTCAGGTTGGGTTTTTTACCATTCAGAATCTCGTATCAGAAGCATTAGAAACCAACAAATTCCAGGATAACTTCATCAATAAGCCTCGATTAATTTCTTTAAAAGAAGAAAGGCCAAGTCCTCCCTCCTCCACAACTGCACAAGTACGCGCCCAGCTAACAGAGGTATAGGATCGAATGGCCGGATCACCTTTCCACAAAAAATTCCTCGCTGCAGCATCCAACTTGAGCACCAAAGTTTTCGGCCATGCATAAACCATCATAGAATGGATTGCTGAGCTAAAGATTATCGACTTAATAAGACAGAGACGACCAACCATAGATAGCATTTGACCATTCCAACGATCAAATTTTGCAAGAATTTTATCTGCCAAACGTCTCAAGTGCATAACTCGCGGAATACCCTCAAATAGAGGGACACCAAGGTAATCCATCGGAAGAGAGCCGATAGTAAACCCTAACTTTGAATTAAGGTAAGCTTTCACCCTTGGATGAGCTCCTTTCCCATAAAAAACACGCGATTTCATTCTACTACAAGACTGGCCCGACACATGAGCATACAAATCCATAATTCGCTTCAGAACTCGAATGTTAGTCTTGGAAGCCCGAAAAAAAAACAAACACATCGTCCGCATAAAAGTTTTTGATCATAGCATACAATTCTAAGAAGGTATCATACGTTTCACCCTTATTTTTTAAAAATTTCACCCAAGTATACCTTGAAAGATCATCTACAATGACAAAAGAATACCTCTTACCTCCAAGGCTTTCAACTTCAGCCGGTCCCATAAGGTCCATATAAAGTAGTTCGAAGCAGCTTTGAGTTGTGAAAGGTCTATCAGAAGTTGTCACAACAGGGTGCGACGCTTTAACTTGTTTTCCCTTCAGACAATCTCCACAGAGGCTAGGACTTGCAATATTCAACTTGGGAACTCCTAGAACAGCATTTAGTCTTTGGAGATTCTTCATGTTACGGAAGTTGGTGTGTCCCAATTTTTGGTGCCATAGCTGCACTTCATTTACCTGCGCACTTAGACAACTGTTTTTGCTAGTCTCATAAATATTATTTGAAGACCTTACCCCTGAGATCACATGATTTCCGTTGCTGTCCATCACAGTGCACCTTTCTTTATCAAAGATGACACTGAAGTTGTCATCACATAGTTGACTAATGCTAATGAGATTTGCAGTCAGCCCTTCAACATGTGACACATTAGATAGCTTTGGGAGTCCAGGACTGTCCAAGGTTCCTCGTCCAACAATCTTGCCATTTGACCCTCCTCCAAAAGTTACTTCACTGCCATTGATTCTTTGATAGTTTGATAGATAACATCTGGAGCCTGTCATATGACGTGAGCATCCACTATCAAAGTACCATGTGGTCGAGTCATTATCTGTCGATGCAGTGAAGACCACTTGGCAGGTAACTGTTGACGTAACTTTGGGTCTCCATACCAGTTTCTTGGACTTCTCACCTTTGTTTGAGAGGATAGGATTTGATGCTTAGTTCTTCAGATACATCTCCTTATGGTGTTCCTGCAAAAACTTATGACAGAAGGGCTTAACGTGTCCAGGAAGAAAACAGAAGTGACAAATGTACCTCCTACGTTTTTTCTTTGCTGACGAAGTTGTGGGAACTTCCTTAGCTTTCACATATGGTTTGCCATGAGTAGACAAAATCTGAGTGAAGGCTGGTCTTGCACTTGAATCATACCCAAGGCCATGTGAAGTTATCTGAGTTTGAGACAGAACTTCATCTAGTTTTGAGGTTCCCGTGTTGAGTCTTTTAAAAGTTTCATCAGCATGATTGAGTTTAATTCTCATGTTGTCCAACTCAGCATCATTCTTTGTCAGCATGACTTCCAGCTTTTGTAGTGAGGCCTTTTGCACAGAAACTTCCTCAGTTAGTGAATCCACCACTTTGCACTGTTTGGACCATTTGACGTACAGTTCCTTGTAAAGTTCCTGCATCTTTATCAGTAACTCCAGAGTTTCCTCTTCCGTGACTTCTTCCTCATTTTCTGCAGTGGACACAACGGTGTTAAAACAAAAAAGGGTGTTATAGTAGGACTCATCATACCTATCTGAAGTTATCTCAACTTCGGTGTAGTTTGACTTGTCCTCTTCAACGCATACTGCTGTTAAGGCTGCCTGCTCAGTTTGTGGATCATTAGGAATTTCCTCTACATAAATCCCTGAGGTGTCAAGCTCACTATCGCTAAGGGATAGAAAGTTAACATGCTTTCCCAGTTTGCGAAATGTGTTGGGACACTCGTTGGCAAAGTGTCCGAATCCCTTGCATTCATAGCATTGAACTGTAGAGAAGTCCGTCACTTCCTTAGGTCGGAAGTGTCAGATGCAGCACGCCTAATGATTTTTGGTTCCTTTCCTGGTATGATAAGTCTGTCATAGAGAACCAAAGATCCGGAGGCATCATTTCGAGGCTTTCGCTGTTCTCTACCTCCCACTTGTTGTTTTCCTTTGTTGGCTCGAATGAGAAAATTAACTCTTCGGGTGAAAAGAGTATAATCTGGATCCTTCTCAGTGATTTCTTCAAGAGCTCCATCTTCTTCTTCATCATAAGCCGAAGTTGTCTTGGAAGTTGTCTTTGAAGTTGTCCCGACAGTCAAGGCGATTCCCTTCTTCTTCTGTCCACCCTTTTCATTTAGTTCCATCTCGAATGTCTTCAGATCATTCATCAGTTTGGTGAAATCCAGAGCTCCAGTAGTTGTAGCAGTATCAATTGCAACCACTTTCATGTCAAAACGAGAAGTTAGAGTCCTCAAAGTTTTTGAAACTAAACTCTTATTAGTAATTGGATCACCCAAATCATTGCACTCGTTGGCAATCTCCAGTAGTTTGTTGCAGTAGTCTCCTACGGACTCATCATCCTCCATCTTCATGTTTTCAAACTTTGTGGTGAGAATCTGATGCCTTGATTCTTTAATTCCAACATCACCTTCGCAATGCTGCTGGAGTATATCCCAAGCTTCCTTAGCCGTCTCACAATTCCTTATAAGTTTGAACATCTGAACGTCTAGGGAGGATTGAATGGCGTTGAGAGCCTTGTCATTAAAGGTGGCTTCTTCATTTTGCTCTCTGCTCCATTCTGACTGTGGTGTACGGCATGTATCTTCTTCAGCATCCACGGTCTTGGGGCGTGTCCATCCTTTTTGAACCGCATTCCATGCTCTTGCATCAATCGACTTGATGCATGATCTCATCCGAACTTTCCAAAAGGAATAGTTCATGCCATCTAGAATGGGAGGTTTGTTGAACAGCGGGTTCGTGCAATCCATTGTGCTTACGAAAATAGGATCACCACTTAGTGTATCAAGTGTCTTCTCTCGATGCCAATTGAATAAACCGAACTCTCGGTTTTGAAAGAGTTGTGTACAAAGTTGTGTATAAAATTGAGACAACTTTGCATACGCAGCGGAAATTTAAAACAGAAACAATAGATTGGAATTTTCACGAGATTATATTTCTATAATCTCACAAAGTGCCTCATGGCAAAATCTTCACTATATAAAATATGTGAATTACAAAAACACTACCAGATAAACTCTCACTAAATATTAAAACAATTTATCTCTTCCTTCACAGAAGGTTGGGACTAAAGTTGTCTTAATTATATCTAGTAGAAACGGATAAATACGAGAACTCAAAACTTTACAATATCTGAAAAGCTCTATTAAAAACCCGTATCTAACACTAACTATCTGAACCCTATATATACACAGCTCGTTGCTTGATCCCCACTCAAAGCAACCAATCCACTAAGCCATGATCTCCATTCCTATATTTCCGGCGCAACTTCCGGAACAACCGTGGCTTCAGCAGATCTTTGGACTTGGTTAAATCCCACATGCTCCTATTTTCTCTCAACAGATTTTATCCTACAAGAAAGACAAAAACTCCAAATACACGATTTAAATAAATATCCCTAAATCTATGATACACTACCAATCGGTATCAACATAGAGTTTCTCAGAAGTAAAGATAAAACCTACACCAAGCTATCAGCGATGATCAAGAGGCTACAAACTAAAAGGGAGAGATCAGTTCAACGAATTCGTTCAGATAATGGAACTGAATTCGTCAACCAACAGATTATCAGTTTTCTCAGTGAACTGGGAATAACTCACGAGCACTCAGTTGCCAGAACTCCATAACAAAATGGTGTTGCGGAAAGGAGGAATCACACACTCAAAGAAGCAGCTCGAGCAATGATAGCTGATGCCAACATAGCAGAAGGATATTGGGCTGAAGTAGTCAATACGGCGTGCCACACTCAAAACAGAAGCGCCATCATTAGCGTACATGACAAAACACCCTATAAGCTCTACAGGGGTCGTAAGCCATCTATCTCATGCTTCAAAGTCTTTGGATACAAATTTTATATTCACAACAATGGCAAAAGTCAACTGAAGACTTTCAGTGCCAAAGCTGATGGGGGAATATTTCTTGGTTACACTTCCCCACACGCTTAAGCTTATAGAGTGTTCAACAAATGAACACTAGTTGTGGAAATAACTTGTCATGTTGATTTTGACGAGTTTACCAATGAGTACAAGAGTAAGGAGATACTCAATCCATTAGCTCAATTACTACCTAGCAAAACTGATAACTCACAGGACTATGTAGACCACACAGTTCCAGAAGAGTTTGAAGTTGGTCTAGAAGATGAAAGAAATGTATCCAGCACCAGACCAGCTGAGGGCGATCAAGCCAATGAAGAAAATGATCGTGCTGAGAACTTCAACCCCACAACTGAAGCAGGGGGAAGAACTGATGAGGACAAAGGGCAAACTAAAGACAAGACATCAGAGGATGTCAATACAGAGGATCCAACTGAAAATCCATCTAAGAAAAGCCTACCCAAATGGCTCAGGAGCCACCCAGCTGGTAAGATAGTTGGAGATCCAAGAAGTGGAGTTCAGACCAGAAGTTCAATAGAGCATGCTCTCTTCATATGCTTTCTATCTCAAACTGAACCGGCAAACATCAATGAAGCTCTTGAAGATGCAGATTGGATAATCGCCATGCAAGAAGAGCTAAACCAGTTCACAAGAAACGATGTATGGTTTCTTGTTGAAAGGCCAAAAACCCAGAAAGTCATCTGAACCAAGTAGGTTTTTCACAACAAACTGGACGAACAAGGCGTCGTCACAAGGAACAAAGCAAGACTGGTAGCCAAAGGATACTCCCAAAGTGAAGGGATCGACTTTGATGAGACATTTGCACCAGTTGCAAGATTAGAAGCTATCAGATTGTTCCTCACCTATGCGGCTCACAACAATTTCACGGTCTATCAAATAGACATGAAAAATGCTTTTTCTACAAGAGATGCTCAAGGAGAACGTGTATGTCGAGCAACCGTCTGGATTCGAGATTGGAGACCAAGTCTTCAAACTGAAGAAAGCACTCTATGGGCTGAAGCAAGCACCCAGAGGCTGGTATGAAACCCTCACAACATCTTGCTCAAGAATGGGTTTAAAAAAAGAGTCATTGATCATACTCTATTCAGAATAGAGCGATCATCAGAGATCTTAATGGTTCAAATTTATGTGTATGATATAATATTTGGATCGAAGAGTAATAATCTCTGCACTCGATTCGTACAACTGATGCAAAGTGAATTCGAGATGAGCATGATGGGAGAAATGACCTTCTTCCAAGGACTCCAAGTGAAGCAGCTCCAAGATGGGATATTTATCAGTCAAGCCAAGTACAAAAAGGAGCTGGTCAAGATGTTTGGAACTAATAAGGGAAAAACTATCAAGATCCCCATGAATACATCAGTTCAACTGACTCTCGATGAAGAAGGAGAATCAGTTAGTCAAACTCAATACAGAGGCATCATCGGTTCGCTTCTCTACCTAACTGCTAGTCGACCAGACATTTCATATTCAGTCATCTTATGTGCACGCTTCCAAGCCAACCCGAAGAAGAGTCATCTCAAAGTAGCAAAGAGGATCATCAAATGCCTCAGAGAAACCAAAAATCTTGGATTATGGTATCCCAGATATGACAACTTAAGTCTAACTGGCTATTCAGACTTAGACTTTGGTGGATGCAAGATTGATCGTAAGAGTACCAGTGGAACATGTCAGTTTTTTGGTCACAAACTAATATCTTGGTTCAGCAAGAAACAGCACTCAGTTGCAACATCGACAACTGAAGCAGAGTACATAGCTGCTGGAAGCTGTTGTGCACAGATACTCTAGATGAAATAGCAGTTGAATGATTACAAGGTCAAAACTGACGAAGTACCTATCTTCAGCGACAACAACAGTGCCATTATTTCTCAGAATCCAGTTTTGCATTCGAGAACAAAGCATATCGACATCAGGCACCACTTCATCAGAGTTCACATTGAAAAAAAGGACATATGCATCCAATATGTCAACACAAAAAAGCAGATAGCTGACATCTTCACAAAGCCTTTGCCAGAGGCAAGATTCGTAGAGCTATGCATCCAATTAGGGCTATTGGAACTAGCTTCAGAAGATGAAGATGATCAAAATGGAAGAATGCAAAGAACAACCCCAACCGATAAGAAAAAGAGAGCAGAAGCTGAAACTGAACCAAAAGGTGCATTAGTTCAGTCAGCAAAAGGAGTTAAAACTGCTCAAACCATCAGTTCAAGCTAGAAGCAAGCTGAAAAGTTTGCAGACTGATGAGAGGCGTGGAAGCTGAGAAGTAAAAAGGTCAGAACTGATCAGATGCTCAATCAGTTCACAATGGAGAAAGCAGCTCGCGGTCAGCTGAAGCAAGCAGCTGAACTGAAAGGAGAGCTGGAAGCCAACTCAGCAAAAAGAAGAGCTGAACTGAAAATATCTCAGTTGAAGTCAATCATGTCAATTAGAGATTGCTAGATGTAGCCAAATCATCTAATGACGTCAGCAACTCGAAGCCACACGGAAGTACCAGAGAGAGAGCTTCAAATAGATAATTTTGAATTTACTTTGCTTAGTGGAATGGTAAAATGACGTGTTATACCATTGTTACTGTTGGACCCACTATCTCTCTCATCAATTAATCGAAACGGATAAATTTGAGAATTAATCGAAGTATTAATCGGAGCCATTCAAGATAAGCTCATCTCAAATTCTTGTTACCGTTGGATTCACCATTGGAATTGAAGGCTATAAATAGATCGACCGAACCTCTTTTTCAGCCCACTCAAAAGCCAACAAAGCCTTCAAGCATTCCCTCAAAGAGCCTAAATTCAGAGTTTTCTCATTCTTCCAAAAGCCTCAGAAAGCTCACTCAAATTCACAAAATGGCTCAATACTCCTCCAACCTTCATCAAAGACCACGCAACTTCAAACTTTTCGGTGAAGACTCAAGAGTCTTTTGCAAAGACTTGAGTCACGACAAGATGCTAAGCCCAGCCAACAACAGACAATTCACCAACTTCTCACCAATGGATGAATTGATTCTTACATTGATCGAAAATGCACGGCTGAAGAATTACACGGAAAGCGCTCCCTCGAGAGTATATCCAGAGGCTATAGGGGAATTCTTTCTCAACTCCTTGAGCAAGAAATATTCTTGGATTATTAGGAGTGAAGTAAGGGGCATTCAAATCCTGATCACCCCTTCTGTCCTAAGGAGTATTTTGGGCTGCTAGAAGAAGGAGACAACCTAGAAGAAATAGAAGTAAAGGCCAGATACTGCTACAACAGTTGGGCGACTATCTTTGCTACAGAAAACTTCCATGTCAACCATCAAACATCCAGATTCCAAAAGTAATTTCAGGTGTTAGCAGCTGTGGCCACACAGATGATGGTAGGGTCGTGCGAAGGGCACGATGAAATGTCAGAGATAAAATACAAGATCTGCAACGCCATCTGGGATACTAGAGGAATATACTGGTCCTCATTCCTCTTCAAACAGCTAAAGAGGTTTGTAGACATCATGGAAAGAGAAACAAAATGTAGATTGTGCTTTCCACAAAAGATATACTACATCAACCGAATCAGCTTCATCCTAGAAAAGCTACTTCCTGACTTGATGGCAGATGAAACAAATCATCAGCCAGTGGATCCTGATGATTTCATTCCAAAGGTAGCAGAAGGAGCACAACCTCCATTGATAATCAGAGAGCCACAATCATGACTGATGCAGAAGCTGATCCTATCCACTCTAGTGACAAGTGGGAAGGAAAAGACAAGATGGTGGAGTCAGAAATCCAATCCAATACCGGCTCAGATAATATCATCATTGCTATTCAGAGATATAAATCATCTGGAGAAGGAGATGATGGGAAAAAGGACTCCATGAAGAGTCCAACTAGATGGAGAGCAGCATCACCGACTCACTCTGAGACTGTTGAGAAGCCAGCTCTTAAGCACCAGACTGCAGAGAATCAGCTGGATGCGGGGTAAGAGACTGGAGAGCATCCACTGATTGCATAAAAGACTTGACGAGCTGTCCAACAGGCGCAGAAACAACGACCAGGTAAGGCGCCAAAGCTGTACAGAAAACTGATCAAAAGCATGAAAGATCAGGTAAAACTATTCTCTGAGTTAATTTTGCAACTTGAAGTATTCCCTGGAACTCAAGACCCTGAGGAAGATTCCTTCAACAGTGAGGATACGTCAAACAGTTCCAGAAGGGGCAATAAAAGAAGAACTGACAACAAGAAGGACTAGAGGCCAATCAAAACTGATATGAAGCCTTAGGAATAAACTTATTGTAATTTCAGTTTTACATCTTCTTTTAAATAAAGTTATTTTGCCTTAGAATTTTTAAATGTCTTGTCAAAACACTTACTTTGCACCTTCCTACCGTTGCAATCTGACAATGGCATTTAAGGCAAACAAACAAAAGCAAGGGACACAAATTTTCAAAGATATATGAGTACCAATTCATTACTCATAAATCAATTCAGATCTAGTCCTCCCCTTGCAAAAAGAAGAGACATACTCATTTTCTCAAATCTCATTCAAAGAGTCTCTTCTCTCTCTCTCATCTCTCTCAAAAATTCTAGCTAAATTTTCTTCAATGGCAGAATTGCTTAGATCCCCCAGCTCTTTCAAAAATCAGATGATGAGAGATAAATTCCTTGAAAGAAAGAAATTCCAAGATATTCTTCAAAACTCAAACGGTCAGAACCTGCTTGTTTCACTTCACAAGACAGGGTTTCTTCACTATCTGGAAATACCATCCAGATTCTTCAGATAAAATCGGGTGGTGAATTTCTCCTCCAAGCATAAATCAGTGCTGATGGAAAGGAAATTACATCAGTTATCCAAGGCCGACCTATCAAGATAACTGAAGAAACCGTTGCTAAAGTTTTTCAACTTCCAAAGGAGTAACCGTTCAAGATTTGAGTGAAGCAGCTGAACCATACTAGAGAAGGTGGAAGACCCCTACCTACAAGAAGGCATTTAGTTGTACCATAGCTAAAACGGATCTAAGACTAGAGTATAGAGTTCTGCTCGACATCACCAACAAGATGATGTTTGGAGCAATTGGAAGCCTAAGCCAGCTTACCCAGGAGAGGTACAAGGTAATGATATACCTAGCTAAAGGACGCAAGATAAACTGGTCATAGTTTGTATTCTCACAATTCAAGTGTTAAGTTCTCAACGCCTCCAACTCAAAGAGAACAAGGAAGTTTAAGTCCATGGTAGGACTTGTTCTTAGGATGAGCAAGATGATTGAAGACATCTTGAAGCTGCCAAATGATGATGCATTACCAATCCTCATCTCCGACTGGATTCCCAAGAGAGGAAGCATCCATCTTCACTCACTCAAGAAGAAAAGGCTAGGAAAAGGCAACACAAGTGCCACAGCCTCAAATACCTCAACTAACAATGCCATCCCGTCACCAGTCTCCAAGAATGGATCAACAGTGGACTTCCAAGACTGTTCTAATCCAGATGAACTTATTCCATGCATTCATCCGAATTCCTCATTCAGACTATGGAGCTAACTACTTTAGGAGAACTTTTCCTCCTCTCCAACTCACGAAAGAAGATATTCACACTTTCTATAGTGGTCAATATGCAGCCAAGAATGCACAAAAAGAGGTAATCAATTTAATTTTTACTTAATTCGCATTTGTGGCTAAGCAAGATCAAGAGCTTTTCAAGCTTCTGCACTGGCCAAAAAATATGTTCATCCTAAAGATGTACTTGAAGATGTTCACTCATAGTCTAGTGAACATGAAGCTGATCACCACAAACAAATCATTCATCAGCCAGGTATTTCTAAACATGCTCTCTTTCATTCAACGAAGCATGCTGAATTATGGAATAAGGTGAAGAAGAGTTCTCTGATTTCTGAGAAGAAAGTTAATATAGACACTTTGCTTGCTAGTGGGATATTTTCTTTGTTGGAAAATGCTGACTTATTAGGAACTGTGTAGAGGGTGCATGAATTTATTCATTTGGTTGTATGTAAGTTCTATTACAACCTGACTAAAGAGATAGACTATCTTGACTCAGAAGACTTTCACAAAGTCTTTGTCAGAGGAGAAATGCTGAATTTCTCACTAGAACTCATCAATGAGTTTTTGGATTGCTTAGTTGATAGGAAGTTGGAAGAGATAGATAACTAGGGGATAGTTACTAAAGAACTGACCCAGGGTGTCTATACCAAATGGCCCTCTGATCCTCAGATGATTCTCCTATCAAAACTGTTTGCAATATGGTGTTCTATTTCATATCATGATCCATAATTGGATGTCAACCAAGCACATGGCTGCTATTACACAAGCTTAAAGGAGGTTTCTATATCACATAAGAACTGGGAATAGATTCAACTATGGAGAGTTTGTGTTTGGGAAGCTAGTAAGTAGTGCCGAGTCCATAATTGTTAAATGACCTTTGTACTATCCATCTCTCATCTATGACATCATCAAACATCAAAAGAAAAATGTCTCTACCAAAAATGATAGAGTTATGCCTCATAAGAAACCTCTAGTCATTGACAAGTCCAATTTTTCTCATGTATCTAAAGTCCGTTTCTCATTCTTTTGTCCTTGTTTTTGTTATTTTAGAGTCGAAAAGAGCCAAAAATATGAGCATGGTCATAAAGAGAGCAGAATCACATACTGTGGACATTTGGAGCTAAAATACAATGATGCAGGCTCGATGAGATTTTCATAGCACTAAACTTCATGAAAGGTGTCAGCTTGTAGAGTCCATCGTATTCCAATATTGCTGAGAAATGGTCGTTATGTCCACAAGACTCGTGGAGATTCTAATCCTGGCAGACTTGTTGTGGGCACAGCGCGAGAAGTTCAGCAGAAGTCATCCAAGATATTTCATATTTCATTGGATAATGAAAGAAGTGCATATAAAAGAGGATCTTACCAAATCTAAGAGAGATATCTTGAAGCTTCTAGAAGATCAATCTTTTCCACAAGGAAATTGTCCTCCTGTAGGCATTAGCTGAAGAGATAGAATCAGATCCCTCAAAATTTGGGATTT
This sequence comes from Perilla frutescens, assembly GCA_026008535.1. Taxonomy (NCBI): domain Eukaryota; kingdom Viridiplantae; phylum Streptophyta; class Magnoliopsida; order Lamiales; family Lamiaceae; genus Perilla; species Perilla frutescens. Next base: position 9,088,411 of record BRKX01000013.1, on the reverse strand, counting down.
AATCTAATATACAAGGAAAGTTGATTTGTCCATACAAAGAAAGTGCATCTGCCAGAAAAAGGAAAGAATAGACACGCTGCTACGAGTTGAGCTTCAAACTTACTTGTGGTCCAAGGATGCTAGGGTTTCGACCTGTACAAATACCACTAAAGAATATCATTCACGCACATGTCAAAACCTGAGAATACAACAAATCATCCAGATCCATATTTTTTAGTTTTAGTTCTTTATAATCTAGCAGTTCTCTAGGCTTTATTCCCATAGGACGTAGGATTTTCAGTTTATGTTGTTAAGTTTGACGTTGGAGTCGAGACTTGTTTCTTATGTATTTCAGTAACTTTTCATTTAATATCATGTCTTTAAATATTGTCTTTATGTTTATGTCTAGCATGCGTGGCTAGATCTTTTATTCCGGATTAAATGGAGATGATAACTTAACAAACATGTAGAAACCATGAGGCAGTTTGGGCATAACACTGTATGAATTTGGTTCCATTTTGTATTCATTTCTTTGTTCCATTAAAGTGTGTTAAGCTAGTTAATGTGGTTGGCCACTCGTTAATTAGAATTGGGCATGCTAAATCCATACATGGTCAAAATCATAGTTGTGAGTTGGTCAAAAAGGGGTGGGGTACATCACGGGTATTGTAGGCAAATTGAGAGATCGGTGTCTGCAATAAATCTAGGTCTATCTAGGGAATAAAGTTGCCTTGTCGTTTATAATCATATGAGAGATCGGGGTTAGGCAGCAAGTTAGGGGCTAGGGGACGAGAGATCACCTCTAGTCTATACTGAAATGATGGATTGGTCATTATGGAGGAATCTCATAGCTATATCTACTGTGACTATAAGATTGACTATGTTGAGATGAATTTGGGGGCTATAACTAGATGACTAAATTCGCATAAGAAATCGGTGTGTCCATGATCGGTTGTATATTTGTTAAGTTTAATTCAAAGTTTAAATCTAGAATTATTTGTTATTAATTCTCTTTATTAGTTTTTTGTAGATTTCTTTATTTTATTGTTGTGACCATAAGAAACTCAAAACCCCCTTTTATAATTGGTCACTGGAAAGATAAGTTACATCAGCTCTCTGTGGGATCAACCCTGTACTCCATTGCTGGCTACGTCTGCTGTGGGCATCAGAAAATTATAAATTTTTTTTTAGCGCGAAACGACCACGCTTCAGTCATCAAAGTTGCTCTTGAAGTTGATGATCATCATCTGTGCTTACAATTCAAGAAGTTTATCACATCAAAGAAGGGTATTTCTGAGACTTCTACACATTCCTCTCACAAACAGCTGGTGCTCAAGTTCTTGGAAAACAGTCTGGAGTTTCATGCTCAAATGGTGTCTAAGCATACTTCTGAGAAGATGAAGATTCATGCTCTGATTGCTGAATTGCCATCTAGAGATGATTTTTCCTCCCCAGCAGCTGATGTTCCTGATCATGTTCACAACTTGCATAAGCTTGCAAGTACTGCCGCAGCTGCTACTCAGGAACAGTCTCCACAAACTGCTCCAAAGAGAAACAAAGATCAAGAGCCTGCTGCTAGGGGTGAGCAAATGGGCGGTTCGGTGAAAAACCGACAGACAATTCCACCACCGATCTAACCGACCGCCAATGTGGAAACCGACCGACCACCGACCCGATGGTGATCGGCCACCGCACCGATCACCGACCGACGGTGTTCGGGCGGTTCGGTCGGTTACCCGTTTTTTTTTAGTTTTTTTTTCCTAATTTTTTTTTGTGAAGGCAGACTACCCATAACCCACTTATGCATGACTGCTACTCTTATTTAAAAAACAGCAATAATGAGGATTTTTGGATCATTATTCGTATTTAAAAAACAGCAATAATGAGGATTTTTGGATCTTATACAATAATGAGGGACTAGTGCTCTTTCATTTTAATTTTCTGCTGCAACAAATATGAAAGAATACAAATAAAAATTATTATTGCAGATCATAAAATAGCTTAACAAACTTATTACTTATTAGTCGAATTTTATCAAATTTTTTATGTTTTTGTCAACTTAAATTTCAAAAGAATTAAGAGTGACAAAACCACAAAATCTGCTCATCTGTATGCCATTACAATTCTGCTCAAAAGAATGACAAAACCACAATAAAAAATCTGCTCAAAAATCTGTTCATCATGATTAAAACTCTATTGTTCACAATCTTCTCAAAATAGTGAAAATACAATTGTTTCACAATCTGCTCAAAATCTGAAAATCCCAATCAACAACAACCATTAATCTGCACAGATTTTGAGTTTCAACATTGTTTCACTCATTACAGCAAAGAGACTAAGGTCGCAAACTTTGAGTCTTCAAAATACAAATTCAAACTTGAAAGAGTTCCAAACTTGCAATAATACTAGATAAAAGTTAAAAAACAATATTCAAAGTCTCCAAACTCCAAAGTCTTCAAACTCCCATCTCCAATCTCCATTCTCCAACTTCTAATCATGTGTCAATCACCCTCCTTTCGCATTACACCTTTCAAGAAAAAAAATCAATTAATATCAATAAAATTAACATAAATCAAGATTCAACAAATTAAATCACGAAAAGAGAAATAAATTAATTTTTTTAAAAACCTTCTTCATGCTTTTCAACACTAGCCAAATCTTCTTCAACGGTTGTCCATTGTTTTGAACGCTTGAACCAATCTTGACCACATATAAGAGATTCGACAAGTGTAGGACTTAGAGAACTCCTAAAAGCATCAAGCACTCTACCTCCAGTGCTAAAGGCAGATTCTGAAGGAACCGTGGAGATAGACACGGCCAAAATATCTCGAGCTAGATGCGAAAGAATGGGAAACCTACATTGGTGCGTATCCCACCACTTCAATATATCAAAATCCTCTTTCTCATTCTTCAGAGGCTTTTCATTCAGGTAGATATCCAAATCATCTTTCAATTCAGCATCTTCATCGAGAAAGCTTCTCTTGTATCTATCACTTCTTGTATACTTGACTTTCTTTGCAGGAGGAGAGGACGCCACATCTTGCTCATGATTTACTACGCTTTGAGTTTGAGCTTTAGGGCGATGTAGAGATTGATAGTGCTCATACAAAGTCTGTAATGCACTCTTCACATGAAATGCCAATCTCGAACCTTCTTTATCCCCGAACTCCTCTCTAAAGTAGTAGCTAATAAATGCAAACTTATAACGAGGATCTATAATCACAGCCAAGTAAACAAGTTTATTCATCTTTGCAGGATCCCCCCAATATTTGTTATATTTAGCTTGCATCTTCACGGCCATATCCTTGATAGCCGGATTTGGGCTTTCTACCCATTCTCTCAACATATTACCAATTGTATCAATCTCATGATAAAGCAAATGAGATGTGACATACAATTGGCCAAACACCCTAAGTGTGAGCTCATAGAAGACAACCAAAATCTCAATAATTGTCTTAACAACTTCCCAATCTGCAAGTGTTGGCAACCCCACATCAGACAAATCAACCCTAAAAAAAGGATCTACACCCTCAAATCGCTCAAATGCCTTTTCAAATTTAAGCGCAACACTCAACATTAGATATGTTGAGTTCCATCTTGTTGACACATCTAAACACAGCAAAGACTTACACTCTATGCCCTCATCAACATAACAATCTCTAAATCTTTTCAGTCTTGCAGGAGAGTGTCTCACATATCTAATAGCTTCACGAACCTTCTTAATGGATTGATTTATCACCTTCAATCCATCGCCAACAATCAAATTCACCACATGAGCAGTGCACCTCATGTAAAGGTGCTCCTCTTTCACAACATCACGCCCCTTAGATGTCAATCTCTCTTTTAAAAAGTTCACACACACCTCATTTGAAGCTACATTATCAACTGTAATTGTAAAGACACGTGCAATCCCCCACTCACGCAAACAAGATTCAATTTGTCTACCCATCTCATCACCCTTATGACTATCAACAACATAAAAATTAATAATCTTCTTTTGCAAAGTCCAATCTTTATCAACATAATGAGCGGTGATGCACATATAGTTAAGTTTTTGCACAGAAGTCCATGTATCAGTAGTAATGCATACAGTAAACCCAGATGTTTTGAAAAACTCTTGAAGTCTAGCTCTTTCATCTAAATACAGTTGATGTATATCTCTAGAAACGGTCCATCTTGATGGAATCTTGAACTTAGGTTGCAAAGCTTCAAGAAATTCAATAAACCCTTCCCCCTCAACATGCTTAAATGCTAGTTCATCCTTCACTATCATTTGAACCATTTTTTTCCTACAATGAGCCTGATCAAATTTATGAACAATGAGACTACCCTCACCCTCCCGAGCCTTTAAAGACAATTGTGCTTGTTTGGAATCCATATTGGCGGGATTATGAATGCAATTAAGCATGTGATTTGTTAAGGTGGACGTGCCATACCTTTTTGAAGCACACGGATAAGTTTTGGGACAATAATTGCACTTGCCTTTCAATTCACCATCTTCTTTATTAGTGAATTTGGTAAAGTGATTCCACACTTTGGACCTGAGCTTAGGTTGCTTCGTCACTTTTCCACTCCCACCAGCAGCCTCAGGGTTTGGAGTAGGATTACTAGCCGACGTATTGTTGTTTATGGACTCTATTTCTTCCACCTCTGTGGTTGGAGTGTTTCCTTCTTCCAACATCTACAAGAAGTCAAGAATGCAAAAAAAGAAAAAATATTACAGTCTGAAAGCAATTGAAGCTAGCAAATTTTACTCAAAGATAACAAATTAATCACAACATCACAACCATCTGTATTCTATTGACTATTGTTGTATACTAAGCAGATTGCAGAAGTAATAAAATGATTAAATGAAGCCTTAGATCTAGTACTCAAGTCACTGTCTTAAGATTCATACAAAACAAAAGTGAAAACCATATTTTGTACAGTACCAGAAGATATATTTCTCATGAAATTAGAATATGCCTCAATGTGAAACTGAAAATTGCAAATCTAGCATAATTAAATCTCAACTCATTGAACTCAAGGGAAAACATAACTAATATATTGTTATAACTCATACAGATCTAGAACACGATAAACAAAACCAATTAAATCAGACACAATATCTGAATATCGATATGAATATGAAATTAAACTGTGAAACACACACATATCAAATCTGGGCTCTGGGCGTGCAGCTGTGCATCATTGATTTAGAGAAACGTTTAGAGAAAGTTTCTTACCTTTTCTTGTTGTTTCAATTTAGAGAGTGGAGACGGTAGTGAGAGATGAGGATGCCTGGTGCTCTGGGCATTGGAGATTGGAGACGATAGGCCGGCGAGCACCGGTGATGAGCCACGAGCCGGCGATCGGTGAGCAATGAGAGAGAGAGAGAGACTGAGAGAGGCAGTGAGCGACTGAGCGACGCGATCCTATTTCAGAATTAGGGATTTTCGATTTTAGGGATTGGGTGATAATATGATTAATTGATTATGAATTATAATAAAATATTAAAATTAAAAATTAAATTATTTTTTTCAGGCGGTTCGGTGTGGCTGTCGGTTTCCGGCCACACCACCGACCACCGCACCGACCCAGCTTCGGTTCCCACCCAAACCACCGCCCACCAACCGATAACTATCAATCACCGACCCGAACCGACCAAAACCTTTCGGTTCGGTCGGGCGGGTCGGTTTTGGGCCCTTGTTTGCTCATCCCTACCTATTGCAAACAAATAAGAAAATGATGATGAGAAAACGGCAAAGAAAGAAGAAATTGTCAAACAAGAAGATGACTAAGATGATAAAGAAGATGAGGCTGTAGATAAGGAAAAAGATGAAGATGGGGAATGATACTGAAGAAGAAGAAGAAGAAGAAGAAGAAGAGCAAGCATCTGACAAATCTAAGTAGTTCTCTATGACTCATTTGCCTTTCTTGGTGGCAAATAGACAGGGTAATGTTTTCTCTTTTGCCTTGCACCATGTTTTTGCAAGATTTATTTTGTTGTTGCTCTGTAATATCAATTCCTTGATATTATATCTTCTAAACATATGTTGTTTTATTTGTACTTGTTATGATCCTTATGTCTGCTAAAAAATTAAATTGCTGATAAAAAAAATATGCTAAAAAATTGTATACATCAGAGCAGAAATCATGTTGATAAGAATGTGAAAAATAGTAGGATCATATGATGTTCATAGGAACATTTAAGAATGTTTCGAGGTAAATAATTTTTCAATTGAAGATTGTGTTCTTTAGAAAAAATGAGTTGTTTTGCCAACAGATAAAGACAAAGGGGGAGATTATTAGTGCCATCATTTAGAACTAAGTTTTTTTAGATTATCATAAATCTCAGGATCTTTATGGCAATTCAAAGAACACAAATGTTTTGGATTTTCATGTTTTGAAGACCATGTTCTGGACATTATGATATGAACATTTCATTGTCAATCTGATTGAAGATCGAAGAATGTACTTGATCATGTTTGTGAACATGATCATGTACATGGTTGTCCAGAGAGTTTCCAAGAGACGTGCCAAGCTGAGTTCAAGGAGTTGAAGTTTTCTTTCAGAATAGAAGATGCCTTGTTTAAGATGAAGATCAAGATGGAAGAAGGCGAGTTCTATTCAAGGAAGGCTTCTAAACTAGGGTAGTTCGAATCAAACTAGAAATGTTTCTTTTTAGAGTTTGATTTAGATTAGGACTTTATGTTACCTTGTTTAGGCTATGCTTTGTGTTTATAAATAGCTTAAGAATCAGACTAGTTAGATGTCGAGGTTTTTACGTATGCACAAGAGTTAAAGAGTCTAAAAAGACTTCAAATTTGAAGCATTTAGTATACAGGTAGACTAAGTTTGATCCTTGTGATCTTTATGTGTCTAGTCTGTATTTGAAATTCTTTCATTCATACTTAAAGGAGTCCCCGGAGATATTTTATGTGGGAACTAGATGGAGTCTAGATTGTGAGGGGATCTCACAATTCAATCCATCGAAAGAGGATGTACGGGTATAAAGGATAGCAAGTGACGGGAGATCAGCTTTGTGTAAAATCCACAGCAAAGGTTATATTGTAGTTGTGGATTGTTTCTCACGGACTTGTGAAGTCTCCCTGACGTAGATCAGTTGATCGGATAGAGTTACCAACCTCGTGCCTTTTTATTGCTTTATGTTTTATCATTCTGACCTTACATGTTAACAATAATGTACGTGTACATGATTGTGAACATGATCCTATCTGCACAGTTTATGTAACTTCATGTTGTTCCAGCTCGACCTTCTTGCCATCTTGGGTTCTCGAATCATATTGGGTGGTCACGAGGAGGTTGAGCAAGTACTGGTGAAGTCAGAAGAAGAAAAAGCGGGACTAATTTCATGAGAGGACAAAAAATTCATCAGGCAAAAGTTGGGCAAGGATCAAAACTTTGGGGGTTAATGTCGTGAACCCCAATCAAGTTAGAGTTGGTATTGAGAAGGAGAATGAAGGTCAGCGAACGACTACATCAGAGCAGGAGGTCGGAGTTGAGGTAGAGTAGATGATAGAAGAAGAAAAAGTGCGGCCTTTAGGGTTGAAGAAGAAGACGCCATTGGGAGAGTTGAATGAGAAATTAAGAATTGAATATGCATTCACTGTTTAAAATGAAATTGGGCCTATTCGGATAGGATTTGAGGATATGATGATGTTGGGCTAAATAGTTGGGGCATGTTTCTTTTTAATTAAATCAAGGACAATAGTCCATTTTAGCTAGGGTATTTTGTACTTCAAAATGTGGTCCCTATTTACTTGTAAAGAGATTTAAATATCATATAGCCATAGTTAAGAAAGACAATGAGAAAAGTATTCTATTTTCCTTCTACGTTCTTCTCTAGTTGTTCTTCCATTTCTTCTAATATTCATTCCATATCTGTTAAAAAAACATACCAAGATTACAACTTTATTCTAGGTACCATCATAATATTACAATGCTTACAAAGATCCACAAGATAGGTAAAAAAAAAAAAGACAAATTCTTCAAGAGAAACAACCGAGAACATTACAATACAATATTTGTGCTCGTCTACTACATTTTTAATTGCACTGTTATGTTTGCAGTTTAAGCATTGATAAAAAAAAGGACCAAATTTTTGGCATCGTTACTGGGAAATGTGAAGAATAGAATGTGATATTAATTATGATACTGGGTTTATTAATTTAGATTTTTATTTCAATTTTATTTTTTGGTTCTAACTTTTGTTATTTCTTTTTCAGTAGTGCATGAACAAAAGGCCATCAAGATTACCATTGACATCACTGGATCCTGAGATTAACACAACTCTAGCCATCAGAAGAAGAACAAGTGGACAGGTTCGTCATAATGGAGAGGTGATAGAAGAGATGGCGCAACAACTGTTGCAACATTAAAGGACTTTCGAAATTGAACCTGAGAGAACTATATTGAGAGATATTTCATTCGAACGGTGATTAGCGCCATACCATAAGATTGCTACTGGCTAGAGAGTTGATCAATAGCAATCTTATGGGCGGCCCTTTCATGGGCACCCGTCATGCTACAACCAAAGTGGTCCACAATTCCATGACCCTCCTACTCCAAGCTTCGAAATGATAAAAAAAATTATTAAAATGGAAAAGTACCCAATTATATTTTCCTTAGTGAATTTGCTGTTGAAATTTAGGTGGGGCTATTTATAAATTTTCAAAATCTGGATCGAATAAGGAAAATACCAGATTATTTTTAAAAAATATATGATATAACACTATTAACACCCGATTAAAATAATAAAATTATTTTAAATTAACTTACCAGCTTATAGTTGCGCCGGCAGATCGATTGAAGTCCGTTTTCAAAAATTCGAAAAGCAACGTGATCACAACGACATTCCATATGGCCACTTTTCAAAAAGACCAAAAGACTCAAATAATATAAAAACAAATGAACGGGGCATTTTATCCGGGATTCCCGACCCAAAAAGGTCCAGCTTCTTTCCTAGCTTACCTCATGGTAACATAGGCTGACAGCACAACACGGGGCGATCCGGGGCAAATCATATTTATAAAGCTTAGTAAACTTATTTCCATATTCGCTTACACTCACTGTCACTGACCTTCCCAGTAGAGACGACTATGTACAAAACTCTGTAATTTATTCGATTTAGCTTAACAAAACTAATAATCATCTACACTTCAAACTATAAATGGAAAGACCGACGAAATGATTCTTACACAAACATCAGTTACCAAATCCAGCGGTTGGTCTCATCTCTTCATGCTGAAAAATAGAATCAAGATTTCTGCAGAAAAAAAAAAATGATTAGATGTTTTTGTTAGTATATTTTCTGCGATTGAGGACAGCAGCACATGATGCTAAATACTAAACATCGTTCTGAAAAATAAGAACACAAGTTCTCGACCAGGATTCTAAACCAAAAGTCTCAGTTTGACTGGCCTTAGGTAAGCAGAAAACAGTAATTGAATTTTACAGAAAGCAAACAAAACTACAACAATTATGACCTTGGAATCACTCAATTACAACCAGAAGACAAGAGTCAGATTAACCAAAATCACAGAAAACATGAGGAAAAACTGATATGGAACTCACCAGCATGGGCTTCTTCATCTGTAGCACTAAACAGCGTAAATCCGTACCACCTGATCAATCTTAGTGCGGCATACAGGGCAGCCCCACGTCTTTCCTTGAATTTCATTCAAACACGACATGCATCCTGCCATGTGTCCACATGGAATGCAAGCTCCCTCTACTGGAGCATCCAGGCATATTGTACAAGAAGAGGCTGAAGCATCTTCTCTGTTCTCATCTATGCTAGTGAATGTAACTGCCACAGCAGGAGAAGATACATCAATGGGGCTCATATCAACTGATGAATACTGTATTGGGCCTTCATCTGTAGCTGCTGCATTTGGAACAGGAGCTGCTGGGATAGAGACAGGAGAAGAATTCAGCTGAACTTCCTGAACTTCGCATTTGCTTCTATAATTCATGTGGCTAGTAGAAGCCTCACTAGCACAACTCTTTTCATGACTGAAACAATTTACAGTGTTGGCTGGACTTGCGGATGCATCTTTAATAGATCCTACATACATATCCATACACTGTGATTTTTCATTTGAGGCAGACTGAAGGGAAGCACTAATTGCCCTAGCTAGTTCTTCATCTTCGGAAGTCTGTAGTGCAACTGCTGGAGCAGTAGGGACTTGGCTATTGAAAGGAACAAATGGACGCATCACCTGTTTCTTCAAAACCAATAAATTGAATCATTAAGGAAAAGAATTTAAAATAATTGCAGTAGTTGCAATTGCTCTACTTCCTCAGAAATCAAACAAAATCCATCCATCTACATAAAAATACAAAATAATAATGAAAAGGTCATGTAATTAGTCTCCTGGCAAGCAAGCAGTAAGAAAATTTAATATGCAGATGCACAAAAGCACACCCTAAAATTCAGCTGCTTCCATCAACCCATTCCTATACAGAACTATGAATGTCAAGTCATTTCAGTTACTTAAAAGTACATGGATATCCTTGCTATTAAAGACTAAGGAAACGTGAATTCAAATGGACTTTAGATTTTCATGATGCTTTACCAACTCAAGCCCACATATTAAGTAGGTATGTAGTAGTTCTCTAGCCACCATTAAAACATGCAATAGTGAAGACACAACTGGAGAAACGATTTTCACCTGAGGAATTCCTTTGCAAGCATTGCAAAAACGCTGCAAGTGCTGCTTTTCACTTTCATGAAGAGGTGCAAGTTTGATTCTAGTACCTGTAAAGCAAGGAAGTAAGACTGAGTTCCATTCATAACACATGTTGACATAAAGTACACGTTATTAATCACCTCTACTCTAATCTGACCACTAAAAGAAATGAATTACTGTCTCCAACTTATGTAAGCAGCTTTACAAATTAATTGATATTATGAATTCTTAACTTATAGTACGTGGGCAACTAGCAATAGGAAGCTGCATTGGCTTGACAGTATGTCTTCTTGATGACTTGAAAAGGAGAAAAATGATAGATGTCTAAAGCTACTCACTCCACATTATAGTTATTTAATGTAGTTCTTTTCCCTGCTTTCCACTTCTTAAGATACTTAGAAATTTTCCATTATACTATGCAAAAAAAGGTCCTATATACATGATGAATTCCTCTCTCGTAGGTGCCCTCAGTTTTTGTCACACGGAAAAGCATTAGAAAATAAACAACTTGACTCACTTCTCCAAAGTAAAGATGAAGTTATCAATTCGATTAAATGGAATTTCTAAAATCATTAAGAGTCCAAAAAACTTCAGGTTCTTCAGTTATATTGACTATAAAATTCAATATACTTACGCCTAGGCTCTTGGGAGGGCTTAATTGCTCGCTTTTTCCTCCAGCGTCTTGGGACTATACAAAAAGATAGAAATTGATTACTGATCTTGTGCAATTCAGTTTATAGTAAGGCATATAATGCAGTTACAGGCTTACTTCTTGAAATATCAGATATGATAGCCACAGGATCAGGCAGGCTAAAATTAGGTTCCTCTAAATTGGCCTTCCAGAGTGGAACAATCGTACGTGGTTGAGCATCCTGATGAAACAGTAAGAAGAACATGAGGAACAGAAGATCTGTAGATGTAGACATAATTTTATAATTGACAATGTTCCGCATTTTAGAAATTTGATTCTATAGGATGAAAAGCCTCCTTAATGATTTGCTAAGAGGGACTCGTGTGCTTTTCATTCCATCTGTCTTTCTCTCTCTCTCTCTCTCTCTCTCTCTGTGGAATTTTGGGGGTGTGCTAGAAGAAATAACAACTCTCATAAGGATCTAAAGCAGACGGATGGAAACATCTTGTGAGAATTTTATGAATGCTAGCTAAAAACATTAGGGCATTGGTAAATGCCAGTAAATGTAAAGGTGTCTGGGAACCTGTGCACCGGCGTAAATCACGAGCTCCAGCTTGAAAGGTTTCTGCAGTTTGCGTGAACCACAAGGCAAAATAACCACCCATCTGTGTTTATATATATATACATACATACATATATCAAAGGAAAACAATGAGATGGCCATGATAAGCAGCTGATCGAATGTGGCAAAAAAAAAAAAAAAAAAAAAAAAAACCACAAATGGTGAAACATTCTGAAAAGAAAGGGAAAATCGACATAACTAGTTTTCCTTAAAGAGAAGGTTTTTCTGCCTGGTGTAAAATATATGAATTTGCTCATTGTTAAAAAAATATATAATCAAAAAATAAAAAATAAAAAACATACTGCTGCATGAATCATGATGCAGCAATCATGCCTACTACCTTACATTAGAAATTCAAAAGAACAGTAAACAAGCAATCCCTGAAGGGAGCATCCAATAAAGATCAGTTTAGATAGTAATATGAACATTGCACCTACACTTTTCTTGAAAGCAATTGAGGAGCCAGACGATCCAGAAAGCCTGGTCCATAAAGTTCCCGCAGCCAACCAGAGAATAAGCACATATGTTCCTGAGCATCATAAAAAATAATGTTAAGTTCACATGATTGTTAAAGAATGTAATCTGAGTACATATGAGTGAACAATCCTGGAGAAAAGGTAATAAGCAGATAGATGGTACCTCAATTGCTCGGACAATATTGGTGTGCCCCTTTACTCTAGCAATATCAAGAGGGGTTTGACCATAATCATTCATTTTTAGTGCATTTGCTGAAATTTCCAGTGTCAATTAATTTGATGAAAATAAAAGCACAGAAAAAAGTGCATAATGTTCTTAGCTACTCAAATAATGTTGCAGACCACATCAATGTACACACCTCCATGTGAAAGAAGTAACTTCACTGTATGCTCAAGACCCCTTTTTGCAGCATGATGTAGAGGTGTTCCATTATGTAGTCCTTACGAGGGGAAAAAAACAGCTTAGGATGAGTAATACAGCCAGGCATGAGAAAATAAAAAATATATATATATATAAAGAGAATAAAAAAAATGAACAGAATATATAAGGAGTAAAAAGTCAATCAAGAAATCAATAACTAAAATTAATCTGACCATTTCAAGAGGTAGTAAACCAATATGCAATAGGTGAAATAAAAATTCACACAAGATCATAATTTATTTTATTTTATTTTATGCACAAACATTATCCCATTTACTAGTACTTGATAGTAATCTTAAAAACCACATGGGACATTCTTTCCCATTGAGTGAATCAACATAGACTTGTACACATGCAAATATTCTTGGGTTACTAGGTAAGAAGGGTGTATCAATTATCATAAAATTCACCGTGCACTTTTTCCTTTTTATTTTACCTGCCATTTATGTACAATTTTTCAGCAGAAGTATGAAAAGTACATAGGTGGAAAAAACCGAATATGCCTCAACAATGAAAGATTAAGTGATAGATATTGCAGGTGTAGAAATTTATACCTGGACGGTAGGCGTTGACATTAGCACCCAATTCAATTAAAGTTTTGGCTACATTATAAAGCTCTGGAGTCATGCAAGCTGCAATGAGTGGAGTCTTCCCTTCTTTATCAATCCACTGCCACCACAATCGCCATTTAATTAATGACGAAACAAGTCCAAGTGTATTAAAGCTGCAACACATGCAGCCTTAACCTTTTGTCGTGTGACTAATAGCCATTTGACATGGTTAACCACAATATGGTGTAACTATGATATTTCATACGCAGTTAAATAGCAATTTAGTGATCTTTATATAGTACAATGCTTCTGCTATACGATGAACATATATGGCACAATAAACTTGGCCGGTATGAAACGTACAGCTGAGTACATTCCCAGCACAAATGATTCTAGCACAAAAATTATTGAATAACACACCAAAGCTACGACGGCCTCGTAATTTTCAAAACAACACCCACTCAATCGCACAACTTCCTTTACTCAAGGAAACTCATAAATTCAAAAAAGAAACCTCTCTAATAGGCTAAATATGTGAATGTCACGACACAGAGGCCCAGTGTCCATTTCCTTAGGCATTACCTAAAATTGAAACGTCTGACAACAGAAACATAACCAAGCAGACTGCGGATATCAATTCAGACCAATTGATACATAACATAATTCAAAGACAGATGATATAGATGTATGCAGCATACAAACACACTCACATATATAATTTACGCGCACAACACACACTGAAAAGCTGAGGTAACAGCCAAAAAAGGGAAAGATCTCTGATGGATTACCTCAAGGCCGGCACCATCGGTTCGGAGAGCTTTGATGCCTTCAATGTTTCCACAATTTGCCTGCTGATATAACAATTCATCTTTCGATTGCTTTTGTCCCATTATATATTCGGATAAAGGAGAAACCTAAAACAAATTGCAGGGCAGGAAATATGGTACTGTCTGTGGAGTGATGGAGGGAAGTTGTGTTTCTATTTTCACAATTTTGGAATCAAAACTGAAATACATGGAAATTTCAAGAGGTAGCTTAAGAAAGAAGAAAAGTTGGATGAGCTAACAACTAACTCTTCTGCTAAATTAATTATGATTTATGATTTAATTTTTCTTGGACGCTGACGTTTAAGTGGAAATTATGAAAACGCGGGATTGAACGCTTTCATTCTGGCCCGGCCTTCTAGAAGCTAGTAGGGTAGTAGACGCTACGAACTCCAAACTTGTCTTAAATACACGACACGATACATCATGTATAAATATAATGCAAATATTACATTTGGATCTGCGTACATTCAAATTTTTACATGTTAGGTCCATACATTTGAATTGGGTAAAATAAAGTCCTCATACTTTCATTTTATTATTAAGGGCTAATTACAGTAAAATACACAAACTTTGACAAGATTTGCAAATTAGATACAAATTTTAAAAATTTACAATTAAAACACAAACTTTCAATTTTTTGCAAAATAGACAAACTCATTATTTTCTAGTTAATGAAAAATGACGTGACATAAAAACAATCCAAGTGGATAAAGTGTCTGATGTGAAAATAAAAAAAGTCACGTGGATTTACCACATAAAAATTCTACCAAAAATATTTCTATCAACTAAAAAAAGGAGGGTATTTCAGTAATTTCGTCGCCTTCATTTGGCATCGATGCACAACCATTTCTCTGAAGCAACCAAAAATAAAAGAAGAATTGGAGAAGGAGAAGAAGAAGAAATTCACTACTCCCCGTCACTCTCTCTCACTCTTTCTCTCTCTACAAATTTCTTCAATTTCTTCTTCTATTTTTTCATTAATCTCCCCAAATACTACTCCGATATGCACATATTTCATTAAGTCTAAATGGATAAAAGTAAACAAAAGTAAATAATAATTGGGAAAAAACAACAACTTTTAAATATAGGTAGTTTGTTAGGCAATTTGTACTATATTACACTTGGTCCCCACACCCAATGATTGACACATTGTACTTTTGGCAGGCATTAAATGCACCTAACAGCCCAAACCCTAATTCTAAAAATGAAACCCTAACATCCTCGATTTTATATTTAGTAGCATCGATTAATTCATAGCCTCGATTATGGTGATTTATGAGATTCTTCTTAAATCGATGCTTCATCGATAGAATATGTATTAATCATGCTTCATCGATTAATATTTAATATGCATAGATTAAGAAAAAACTCCTCGATGCTTCATCGATTAATATTTAATATGCATAGATTAAGAAAAAACTCCTCGATTTCTTTTTTAACATTTGCTTACTCGATTAACTATGAACGATTAATATCTAACAATTATTGATTAATGTTATTAACCGTGATCATACAATTTTATCGAGACAATGTTCCCTACAATTAATCATGTTTTTTTAGTGAATGCATTTATTTCTTGTCTAAGGTAGGTACTAGTTTCAATAAATAAAAAGAAAAGGTTGTTGGCTTCATTAAATGAAAAGAAGGGGAAGGTAGGACCGAATTAATGAAAAGAAGAGGATGTTGTACCGAATTAAATACATTCTAATGTTTTATAACGAGGTAGGTGAATTTTCTGAATAAATAGATGTAGAATCCGGAGCTCATTCACAGTACAATACAAATCTCATTCACAAAAATCATACAAGTTTTTATTCACACTACTACAAATCGACGAAGAGTAGGAAAAGTTGGAGAATTGTTTTCGAGCAAGGTGCGAAAGAAAAACAATTTCTGGAGAAAAAAATAGTGTTCGGAAATTTTCACCAATTTTCAAAGGTACGTTTTGTACTCCATTTTTTTGAACTTATTTTGCAAATATTTATGTTTATTATTTTGATTATGTATTGCATGTGTTGTTAGATTTACTTTGAAAATAGAGTGATACGGCCTTTTTTTGGAATTGGTTGGTAATGTTTAATTTAGGTTAATTGTTGTTGGTTTTGAATTTAGTCGATATTTATGTGATTTTGAGGGTTGTATAATGTTTACCTAAATATAAAACATAATCGAGGAGCATAGAAAACAATCGAGGCCTTCCTCGATAATTATTTTAATAATCGAGGCCTTACTCGATTAAATTACATAAACAAAAACGAATCGAGGCCTTCCTCGATTAATTTGAAAAGTAAAAACAAATGGATTAGTTAAAAAAATTAATCTAGTTACTAATCGATTAATTTTAGAAATAAAAACTAAATCGACTCACTAATCGATTAATTAAAAAAATTAATCGATTAGTTATTTAATAAAAAAACAAACTAATCGATTAATAGTTTAAAAAAAGCTAATCGAGTAGTCCTTTAATTAAAAACAAACGAATCGATTAATAATTTTAATAAAAACTAATCGATTAGTACTTTAATTAAAAACAAACTTATCGATTAATAATTTGAAAAAAAAAACTAATCGATTAATAGTTTAATTAAAACTAATCGATTAGTAGATTAATAAAAAAATAAACTAATCGATTAATGGTTAAAAAAAAACTAATCGAGTAGTCCTTTAATTAAAAACAAACGAATCGATTAATAATTTTAATAAAAACTAATCGATTACTACTTTAATTAAAAACAAACTTATGGATTAATAATTTGAAAAAAAAACCTAATCGATTAATAGTTTAATTAAAACGAATCGATTAGTAGTTTAATAAAAAAACAAACTAATCGAATAATAGTTTAAAAAAAACTTACCGAGTAGTCCTTTAATTAAAAACAAACTAATCGATTAAAAAATTAATCGAGTAGTAGTTTAATAAAAAAACAAACTAATCGATTAATAGTTTAAAAAAAACTAATCGAGTAGTCCTTTAATTAAAACAAACAAATCAATTAATTTTTTCAATAAAAACTAATCGATTAGTACTTTAATTAAAAATAAACTAATCGATTAATAATTTGAAAAAAAACTAATCGATTAATAGAGGTTTGGGGTTTATAGGGTTTTAGGGTTTACGTTTAGGGTTTAGTGTTTTATAGGGTTTAGGGTTTAAGAGGGTTTAGGGTTAAATTGTGATCTCATGTAGCATTGTTTAAAAATTGTCTAGATAGTTAGACACCGCATTATTGTACGTCACAGTGGACGATGGGAGAGATCAGAATATGTAGATGGGGACGAACAACTCGTGACGATGTCATCTGATAAGCTGTGCTTTAGCTCACTGGTGAGGGAGGTTCACAAGTTGTTGCGGACTGACCCGAATAGGATCGAGTATGAATTATTTTACCTCACCAGCACCAATACTGGCAGACGGATCAGAGCATCTTTGCAAGATGATGGAGATTTGCTTGATTTGCTTCACGAGCAGACTACTGAACTCGTCGTGTACGTGATTTCAAGACAGTTGGAAGGTTCTGGAGCCGGACCATCTATGAGGGATGACTATGTTCCCTACTTTTCACATGCAGAGACGCATGGTCCTACTGCAGAAGAAGAGGGAGAAGGAGAAGAAGAGGCTGAAGGAGAAGAAGAGGAAGAAGAAGAAGAACAAGAACAAGAAGAGGTGAATGATAGAACGAGGTTGGTGGAGTCACTATTGACAGAATTTAGTGGCTGGCTTCGTTCTTCTGCTGATCGTACAGACAGATTGCTATGTTTGACGGGAGTCGTCCCACCATCTACCACCGGTGTTCCGTTTAGATCTGACGGGCCTTCGAGCAATTGGGTGGTTCCCCTTGCTGACTGGGACATTGCGGGCCCACTATCTTGGGATGAGGGACCAGCACCAGAAACAGATACACTGCACCAGGGAGCTATTTTTCGGACGAAGGATGATCTCGTCCTGGCGATCGGTATCTATCACATGCAAAATCGAGTGGAGTATGCCGTGTATCGCTCGAACAGGTCACGATTGGGCTATGTTTGCAAGCATGGCGGTGATTGCCCGTTCAAGTGCTTTGCGGTTGCTGATGGGCATATGTGGAGAATATACAAGTTCAACGGCTCTCACACATGCCATCTTGATATGGGTCGAATTGCTCCGCGACAGGTACCTGCACGAGTGCTCGGAAAATACTTTGCTCGTAGATTGGTGGACGAGCGGGTTGTCCTGAAGCCGAAGGAGATGATGGCGGAGCTTGTGCGTGAGTTTGGCATCCACATCGACTACAGCTTCGATCTGCGCACGAGGAACATTACCATTCAGATGGTATATGGAGACTTTGACAAGTCCTACGCACAGTTGCCCGCTTTCCTTCACACTCTGCAATTGATGAATCCGGGAACTGTAGTAGACATGGAGATCACGAGTGATGGTCGGTTCAAGCATTCATTCCTTACTCTCGGTGCGTGTGTCAATGCATTTCTCCAGTATGCTCGTCCAGTGCTTGTGATCGATGGGACCCACCTGATGGGAAAGAACAAGGGGGTTCTCTTTGTTGCTGTGACGAAGGACGGCAACGAACAGGTCTTACCTGTTGCAGTTGGGCTCGGACCGATAGAGAATGATGAATCTTGGATATGGTTTCTGGCCCACGTGCACATGGCTCTGGGTGATATAGATGATCTTCTCATCGTTTCGGATCAGCATCAGAGCATTAAAAATGCTGTGGAGGCCGTTTTCCCAAGTGCGACGCACGGACTGTGCTACTACCATTTGAAGAATAAGATGACGAAGAGAGGGAAACACGTGACGACGCTGTTTCAGGAGGCTGCCTACGCATATCGGAGAGAGACATTCCATGAGAGTATGTCGACGTTGGAGCAGGTCTGTCCAAATGCATATCAGAAGCTGTGTAATATTGGCCCAGTGCATTGGGCTCGTTCACACTGCCCCGTACGGCGCTACGGGTTCATGACATCTAATGCGGCGGAGAGTCTCAATGCTCGTTTGTTGTGGGCGAGGAGGTTACCTATTTGCTCATTGTTCGAGATGTTTAGATCGATTGTTGAGCAGTGGTTCGTCGAGCGACGTGCGGCAGTAGTGGGTTCGAATCATGTGTTGACTGATGGCATCGCGCTTAAGCTTTCGGGTAACGTCGATAAGGGACGTTGCTATGCCGTGCGTCCCACTACATTAGCAACGTTATGGAAAGTCGAGGTTGGGAGGGAGGTCTACATGGTCGATCTTCAGAACCGGACCTATGACTGTCGTGAGTTCGAGCTGGACTTGATCCCCTGCTCTCACACCAAGGCGTACTCACTCGCACCGAACCGCAGCTGGGAACGATGAATGTGAAACCATGCCTCCAGCCCCACACGTGCACGATCCGGCGCGTGCACCTCAAACGTCATCAGCGCGTGCATGACCCTCTTCTGGACGTCACCACCGCTGTAGTCCAGAAAATATCCGAAACACCCCGATCTGAACAGTCGCATGGCGTCACCACCAATCGCGAGTAGTGTGTCTCTAATCGTGTCAATAACACCGGGGATGGCGTACACGACGACCGAGGGCGTCCGGCTCCGTAACGGGAGTCTAACCCAGTCAATCTAACAATATTTTCAAAATTAAAACTAATAAAGTAAATTCTTTTAATATTTCATATAAATTGGAATTTCTTAAAATTTAATTTTAGGCTTTTTTAGTTTCTTTTTTAAAATTATTAATCGATTAATTTTTTTAAAAATTATTAATATATTAGTTTTAATTAAACTATTAATCGATTATTTATTTTTTAAATTATTAATCTATTATTTTGTTTTTTAATTTAAGTACTAATCGATTAGTTTTTTTAAAACTATTAATCGATTAGTTTGTTTTTTATTAAAGTACTAATCGATTAGTTTTTTTTTAAACTATTAATCGATTAGTTTGTTCTTAATTAAAGTACTAATCGATTAGTTTTTTTTAAATTACTAATCGATTAGTTTGTTTTTAATTAAAGTACTAATTGATTAGTTTTTTTAAAAACTATTAATCGATTAGTTTGTTTTAATTAAAGTACTAATTGATTAGTTTTTTTTTTAAAACTATTAATCGATTAGTTTGTTTTTAATTAAACAACTAATCGATTAGTTTTTTTTAAATTATTAATCGATTATTTTTTTTTAATTATTAATCGATTAGTTTTAATTAAACTATTAATCGATTAGTTTTTTTTAAAAAGTATTAATCGATTAGTTTTTTTAATTAAACTACTAATCGATTAGTTTTTTTTTAAATTATTAATCGATTACTTTTTTTTAATTATTAATAGATTAGTTTTAATTAAACTATTAATCGATTAGGTTTTTTATTAAATAAATTAATCGATTAGTTTGTTTTTGATTAAAGTACTAATCGATTAGTTTTTTTAAAAAATATTACTCGATTAGTTTGTTTTTAATTAGAGTACTAATCGATTAGTTTTTTTAAATTATTAATCGATTAGTTTTTTTTAATTAAACTATTAATCGATTAAGTCCTCAATTGGTTTTTTTTTTACTTAATCGATTAATGCCACAATGAATTTTTTTATTAATCGATTAGTGCCTTGATTAATTTTTCTTAATTAATAAATTAGTGTCTCGATTAATTTTTTTTAATTAATCGATTAGTGACTCGATTTAGTTTTTGATTCTAAAATTAATCGATTAGTGACTCGATTCATTTTTTTTAACTAATCGATTAGTTTTTATTTTTCAAATTAATCGAGGAAGGCATCGAATAGTTTTTGTTTTTCTAATTTAATCGAGGAAGGCCTCGAATAGTTTTTGTTTTTCTAATTTAATCGAGGAAGGCCTCGATTATTATTAAAATAACCGAGAAAGGCCTCGATTAGTTGTTTATGCTCCTCGATTAATTTTAAGCTCCTCGATTAGTTTAATTAGATAATTATCGACTAATCAAGATTAACAACAAATAATTCACAACTAACAACGAATAACCCACAATGCATATCAAATAATCAATCAATAGTTAATCTACCTAGCCTTGATTAATATCAAAATAAACATCCTAATTCCGAAAAAAACATTAAGTTAAATTATCCACCATTAAGTTGCAAAATCCATGATTATTTTCAAAATCCACGATCTATTTCAAAATCGACTATTATTTTCAAATTCCAACATTAATCAACCAACTAAAAACAAATTTTAAATACAAATTGGAGACATACATGTGATGCTGAAGACGTCGTCGGCGATGATTCCCGTCGTTGCTCCATTGTCGGCTGATGATTCACTATGAGCAATCGGTCCATTAGCTACAAAGAGAGAGAGAGAGAGAGAGAGAGAGAGAGGGGCAACCTTTTTGCAAAAATGCGAGAACAACCGGCGCCGACACAGTTTCAATCGAGGAGGAGACCGACTTCTTTTTCTGTTCTTCAAGGTTATTCCAGCAGAATGAATCGAGGGGGAGAGAGAGTGTGTTGGGGGTGGTTGGAAAAAATGAATTCAAACCCTAAATGAATCGAGGGGGAGAGAGTGTGTGTTGGGGGTGGTTGGGAAAAATTAATTCAAACCCTAAATAATAAATATTCCTATGGCAGTTACTTTAGTTCAGAAAGTACAAATTTTTTCAGATTTGGTGGGGCCATGCACACGGTTGAATATTTTTATTAGGGACATTGTCGACAAAACTCACACTTTTTAAAACTTGTTTCTTTTTCCCCACCCTTATCTGCTTTTGTCGAGAAAAAAATTTCACCCTTTCATTAATCTCCCCAAATAACTACTCCAATCAACACGTGGATTTTCCTTTTTTTTGTAGAATTTTTTTGGAAATAAAAAAAGCCACATGGATTTCCCTTTTTTTAGTTGATAGAAATATTTTTGGTAGAATTTTTTATGTGGCAAATCCACGTGACTTTTTTTATTTCCACATCAGATACTTTGTCTACTTGGATTTTTTTTTATGCTATGTCATTTTTCATTAACCAGAAAATAATGAGTTTGTCTATTTTGCAAAAAGTTGAAAGTTTATGTTTTAATTGTAATTTTTTAAAATTTGTGTCTAATTTATAAATTTTGTCAAAATTTGTGCATTTTATAGTAATTAACCCTATTATTAAAAAGGAAATCCTTCCATTATTCCATAACACATTAGTTCAGAGTGCAAATAAAATAAACTTGTCACATAGGCATATTTGTGGAGAAAAAGTTTATTTAGGCAATTTAACTTTAAAATTTGGATAGATGACAAATTTTAAAAGATATGAGAAATTTGGGCAATTTGTACTTTATTCTGTATCTCTTACTTGTAGTGGGTCCCAAAAACTTAATTTAAAGAAAAATTCTGAAAATCTTATGAAAAACTTACCACTTTTTATTCTTTCAACACTAAAATTATCAAACTAATGAATATTTTGGAGGAAAAGTAACTTTCGTTTTACCTCTCTCTCTCTCTCTCTTAACGTTACAAGCAACGATAACATAGATATAATTGCTCTCTTCACGCCATAGCCAGAACTTCACGCTATAGCCATTCTCTTCACCCTCTCACTTCGTCGTCTCTCAACATAAGTAGGTCAAAAATTTCCAGACGTGAACTTTGCGAGAAAATCGACGGTTAAGGTTGAAATCTCTCTCTCGTCTCTCGTCCTAACAATATCGTCTAATTACCCTTTTTAATTGTTAGAATCGGTTCGTCGACGATGGAGGGTGCACAAAAGAATCCGTCTGGATCGGGAGAGGTTAGTCGTATGCTTTCGTTATGGTTAACGATAATATTTTGTGGGTTAATGTTAGATTACAACGTTTGGGATGCTTAAAACCATATTTTTTTGTGAAATTTTCATGATTTATTTCGAGATCTGGAGTAACGATAATTGTTTAAATGCATAACGATAGGTATTTTATTGTATTTTAAGAGACGAAAAATATCATATTTCAAAATCAGTTTCTTTCATTATCATTATGCTTAGAGATGACTATCGTTATGAGTATCGTTATGCCCTTGTTATGTAACGTTATGCTATTGTTTATGGTATCGTTATAACTATCGTTATGCCCTTATTATGTAAACGTTATGGTAGTGTTTATGATATTTGAATGACTATCGTTATGCGCTTTTATATTATTGTTATGCTATTTTTTAAATAATCGTCGTTGTGCCATTTTTTATGTTATTGTTATGTTAATATTTTTAATAATCATCATGTCCTTTTGTTTATGTATATTGTTATGCTTTTTTTATGTATATCATTATGCCCTCTTTTATGTATATCGTTATGCATTAATTTGATTTGATAATTATATGTTGTCGTTATGTTAATCGTTATGCCTTATTTTAATAAAGATATCGTTATGACATGGTCATTAACATTATTGTTATGCCTTAATTATAACTTAATTTAATTATATATGTAATCATTAACGATAACCTTAATCGTTATGCCTTATTTTAATATAGCATAATTG
Organism: Perilla frutescens; assembly: GCA_026008535.1. Lineage (NCBI taxonomy): Eukaryota > Viridiplantae > Streptophyta > Magnoliopsida > Lamiales > Lamiaceae > Perilla > Perilla frutescens. The sequence continues at coordinate 9,064,766 of BRKX01000013.1, read as the reverse complement.
TTATACCTTAATTATAATTTAATTATATGTAATCATTAACGATAACCTTAACCGTTATGACTTATTTTATTATATATATATATGTGCCTTAATTATAACTTAATTTAATTATATGTAATCATTAATGATAACTTTAATCATTATGGCGCATTTTATTATAGATATCGTTATCACAAGGTGATTAACATTATCGTTATTCCCAAAAATAATTAAATATAAAACTAATGATAAGTTTAATTTAATTATAATTGTATAATAACTTTAATTTAATTAGAATTGATATATTCATGCTCTACCAAAGCATAACAATAACATTAATTTAATTGTAATTGATATAATCATTATGCTCAACCAAAGCATAACGATAACTTTAATGTAATCATAAATTACGCTATTTACTGTAAATAAATGTATTAATGAATCAAATTAAATTACATTAGTTTATTTTAGTATAATTTATTCTAGTTAAGTAAAAAAAATTAATAATAATATTAGTCTAAATAATACTATTAGTAAAAAATTAGAGTAAAAATTTAAAAAAGATTAATATAAATAATAATAACTTTGTATTAATATGATATAAGTTAGTTAAAATGTTGTAATTTACACTCTAGATTAATAATAATAATAATAATAATAATAATAATAATAATAATAATAATAATAATAATAATAATAATAATAATGTTGTAAACAAGAGAGAGACGAGAGGGAATATGAATTGTATGTATTCAATATGAAGACCAAATGCCTCTATTTATAATAGTACAAGAGATAGGGTTTTAGAGTTAGTAACTTGGCCATCACTCATATCATATATATCTATTAGATATATTTACAACACTCCCGCTTGAGTGACCAATCTCTAAAACAAATGTTGCCTCATTAAATCCTTGCTAGTAACTTGGCCATCACTCATATCATTTGATTGATTAATCATTTTCGTCATTGTTTGGTTTCCATCTTGCCCCTTTCTTTTTCTAGACACAGAATCTTTGGAACCAATTGGTCGACCACGTTTTTGACGAATTTTAGACTCATTTGCTACCAAAGCTATTTGTCCTTTAGGGACATCAATTTTGGCTGGAGCATTTGCAGCATGTATGTGAGATTGTGTCACTTTTCTTGTATCTACAAAAGCATCAGAAAGTTGGTTTGTAATCTTTTGCAAATGAATAATCTTTTCAACTTCTTGTTCACATTGATTAGTTCGAGAATCAAAATGTGACAAGCTTTTCTCATTCCAAGATATTTCCTTGTGCTTTTCTGGATGTAGATTCGTTCCACCTAATGCTGGAAATGTCATTTCATCAAAATGACAATCTGCAAAACGTGCAGTAAATAAATCACCCGTTAAAGGTTCAATATACCTTATAATCGAAGGTGAATCAAATCCAACATATATCCCAAGCCTTTGTTGGGGACCCACTTTTATTCGTTGTGGGGGTGTAATTGGGACTTGAACCGCACAACCAAAAATTCGTAAGTAAGAAACATCTGGTTCTCGACCAAAAATAATTTGCATTGGGGAGTATTCATGGTTGGCCGATGGTCTAATACGAACTAATGTTGCCGCATGTAATATGGCATGACCCCAAGCAGTAGTTGGGAGTTTTGACTTCATAAGTAACGGTCTAGCAATAAGTTGAAGACGTTTGATAAACGATTCTGCTAAACCATTTTGAGTATGGACATGAGCGACTGAATGTTCAATCTCAATTCCAATAGCCATACAATAGTTTTCAAATGCTTGAGACGTAAACTCACTAGCATTATCAAGACGAATTATTTTAATTGAATTGTCTGGAAATTGAGCTCGTAATTTTATAATTTGAGCAAGTAGTCTAGCAAATGCTGCATTTCTAGTAGAAAGCAAGCATACATGTGACTATCTAGAAGAAGCATCAATCAATACCATAAAGTATCGAAAAGGGCCACATGGTGGATGTATAGGTCCACAAATATCTCCTTGAATTCTCTCTAAGAAAGATGGAGATTCAATATTAACCTTCGTATATGAAGGTCTAATGACTAACTTGCCTTGTGCACAAGCATCACATGGGAATTCATTTGTCATAAGAATCTTTTGATTCTTCATGTTGTGCCCATATAAATTATTGATTATTCGGCGCATCATAGTTGCTCCAGGATGTCCAAGCCTATCATGCCAAATCAAAAAGCTTTTTGTGTCATTGAACTTCAGGTTCATGACATGGTTTGTCTCAATTGCTTTTATGAATGTGTAATACATCCCAGAAGGTAGTGTTAATAATTTTTCTTTTGTTCACTTATGGCCGGATACAAAAGAATTTATGCAGAGATATTCTTTTCCACCTTCTGATATAGTCTCGATGTGGTATCCATTATAGCAGATATCCTTGAAACTTAGTAAGTTTCTTCTGGCCTTACTAGAATACAGGGCATTTTTAATATCTAATTTAGTATCATTTGGTAAAATGATACAAGCTCTTTCGGAGCCTTCAATGATATTTGATGCACCTGATATCGTGTTAACATTATCCTCAGCTAATGTCAACTTAAGAAAATATTTCTTATATTGGAGAATGGTGTGTGTAGTGGCACTATCAGCAAGACAAATATCACAAGATTCCATTTGAATGTCTAAGACATTTTTAAAAGAAGATCAATTATTATTGAGTAAAAATACGAAAGGAAAAATAAATAAATTGTTTTTAATGGAAAAACAACGATGTGAAAGTAAATAAGCAATGTCTTTTTATCAACTAGAAATAAATGATAAAGGACTAAACAATGTCCATATGATCGTCTTCAAGCACACCACCACCAATTAACTGATCCATATTATCTCCTTTTGGGTCATCAAAGAAGTCGGAGACATCTAAGTGAGTAGTATCAATTGGGCCGTCAAAGTCAACGACATTGGTTTCCTTCTTGTCTTTTCCCTTGATCAAATCTTGATATAGATCTGCAAGGTGTTTTGCCGTTCGGCAAGTACGTGACCAATGTCCATTCATGCCACATCTATGACATGCAGCTTCCTTTTTGGATGAACTGTGCTCGTTGGATGTTTTCTGTCTTTTGTTGCTAGAGGTTGCATCATTTGGTTTACCGCGTCCACGAGCGCAACCATATCCACGTCCACGTCTACGCCCACGTCCACGTTGGTTCCCACGACCACGTGCATTGTCATGGTTGAAAGTTGCATTGTCTTTAGGCAATGCAGCGGAACCAGTGGGGCGGAGTTCATGGTTTTTCATGAGCAATTCATTATTTTGCTCGGCAACCAACAAACAAGAAATTAGTTCAGAGTACTTTTTGAAACCACGCTCCCTATATTGTTGCTGTAACAGCACATTAGAAGCATGAAAAGTGGAGAATGTTTTCTCAAGCATGTCAGTATCAGTGATACTCTCTCCACAAAGTTTCAATTTTGAAATAATTCTAAATAATTCAGAATTATAAGCACTCACAGACTTAAAGTCTTGCAGTCTAAGATGCATCCACTCGTAACGAGCTTTAGGAAGGACGACAGTCTTTTGATGATCAAACCTTTCTTTCAGGTTTGTCCACAACTCACTCGGATCTTTGACGGTCAAATATTCCGTCTTTAGATCATCATGAAGATGATGACGAAGGAAAATCAGCGCCTTAGCGCAATCCTGTTGAGATGCTTTGTTTCCTTCTTTGATTGTCTCCCCTAGACCCCTTAAGATCAGGTGAACATCAGCATCAAGAGTCCATGACATATAATTCTTGCCTGAGATGTCAAGGGCGATGAACTCAAGTTTGGCTATGTTTGCCATTCGTGCAATTCTGCACAAAGAATCAAGGATATATTATCCATATGTTTAATTTATTTGTTCTTTAAAGCATGTAATATTCTTCAGGAATATTACTTGTGCTACTTTAATAGCATCAATTTATGATCTTGAATGTAATATTCTTCATGAATATTACATGTGCTACTCGAATAGCATCAATATTTAATTTTTCAAGATTAAATCGGAAAAGACCGATTATTATAACAATAAGAAAAACAGACATAATATATTAAAGCTAATAAACATGATGTAAAAAAAACATGTACCTTCTAGGATCGATGGAATTCTATAATTGAAGGAGAGGGTAGAACAATCGTGCTGATAACGTGTTGTAAACAAGAGAGAGACGAGAGGGAATATGAATTGTGTGTATTCAATATGAAGACCAAACGACTCTATTTATAATAGTACAAGAGATAGAGTTTTAGAGTTAGTAACTTGGTCATCACTCATATCATATATATCTATTAGATATATTTACAACAAATAATAATAATAATAATAATAATAATAATAATAATAATAATAATAATAATAATAATAATAATAATAATAAGAAGAAGAAGAAGAAGAAGAAGAACAACAACAACAACAACATAAAATTTTAACAACATAACTTAAAATTTAAAATTTAATAATTATCTAATTTATATTATAAATTTTAGATTGAGTGGATTAGACACCCTCTTCAGAGACTGCAGCCGAATGTGATGACGTACGTAAAGATGGAATTCTTGAGAAAATTAGAGATGTGTTAAATCATTTTGGTGGTGAGGGTACGATCCAAATGTTTAGAGTTGGAAGCTTCGGATATTTTCTGGATTTCAGGGCTAGTATAGCACGCAAGTCATTGCATGCCTTGATGTGTCGTGAGGTGCGCGCACAGGATCCTACACACTAGGCTAGTGAGTGTTGGTTCTATCTCAATGGATCCATGCTACGCTTTGGACCATCTGAATATGCATTGGTGTCGAGCTTACGGTTTGGCACATAGAGTTTCGATCTGAATGTGGCCTATCTCATTCCGGCCAAAAGCTTGTATTACCGATTATTTGAGGGGAAGAAGACGATTGTGAGACAAATGTATGATAAGTTTAATGATAGGAGGCTATCTAATCACCCTCCAGATTACGTGAAGATTGCAAACATCTTGTTCGTATATCGGATCTTGTTTTGCCTTGATTGTGGACAAGCGATCGATAGCTGGGTGTGGGCCCTGGTGGAAGATGTTGACGCTTGAAATTCTGTTTGCCATTGTTGGTGTTCGACATATAAGATAATTGATACTCAACAGATGTAGGATCAGTCTGTAATAGATTATGGATCTCTCTTAGCAGTGAGATAAAACACAACTTTTCCAATGTCATGATGATAAACTGCTCGTCACCATCGAAGTATTCAGCTCTCTCTCATCGGCCACTATGTCGTACAATAATATGACATCTAACCATCTGCATTATCGTTATTCTTTTTTTAATTATCGTTATTCTTTTCTTAATTATCGTTATGTTTTATTTTAATTATTGTTATTCTCTTTTTAATTATCGTTATGCATTTATTTTAATTATAGTTATGCATTTATTTTTAATTATCATTATGCTTTTATTTTAATTATCATTATGGATTTATTTTAATTATCATTATGCATTTATTTTAATTATAGTTATGTATTTATTTTTAATTTTCGATATGCTTTTATTTTATTTATCGTTAGAATTTATCATTATGCATTTATTTTAATTATAGTTATGTATTTATTTTTAATTATCGTTATGTTTTTATTTTATTTATTTAGGAACTATCGTTATATATTTATTTTAATTATCGTTATGCTTTTTTAGTTATCGCTATGCTATATCATTATGCATTCTATTTAATCGTTATAAATAATATAAACTAATGTTATGCATTGTCGTTATGCTTATTTTTAATTGTTGTTATGTCTTCTATTTAATCGTTATAGACATTATAAACTAACGTTATGCCTTATCGTTTAAGCTATCATCATAAACATTTTAACCTATCGTTATGTAATATAATCATGCTCTGTTTTTAATTATCGTTATTCTCTTTTTATTATCGTTATGCTTCTATTTAATCGTTATCATTATGCTTTCAATTAATCGTTATCGTTATACCCTAACGTTAGATAATTAAAATCAAGAAACCATAATACCAGTTCATAACTTTAGATAGTTCAAAACGTAGAAACCACAACAATAGACAACCTAACTTAGAACAATTTTCTACGTTCCAAAGTAAGAAATTAACAAAACATATTAATTTTCAGCAAAAATAAATTCGAAACATACCTTTCAAAATTTAGGAACTTTTAGAGAAAAATGCCAAGGGTGTTTTGTTGATGAAGACAATATTGCTTTCTTCAATAATCTTCTGGATCAAACTCTCAATATATTTCCTTCATTTTTTTTTTGAGGGAATTCGACATTTTTTGTGTTTTCATTTCGGGTGTTCTGGATCAAACTCTCAATATATGCACATTACACCAACCTCTCTTACACAAAATTAAATGCATTAAATTTTATTTAATTTGGTCAACTAATACCTACCTATACAAATACATATTTATGCATTTTACCTATCTCATTTTGGCCAAAAAGAAAGAAAGAATAATGCATTAAATTTTATTTAATGTTGGCCAACTAATACTTGATTGTTAGGGCTTTTTTTTCAATATTATTGTTATGGTTTTTTTTTTCAATACTATCATTATCGTTTTTATAATTTCAATATTTTCGTTTTGCATTTAATAATGCATAATGTTACTTTTAAAACATTATAACATTACGCATAATTATAATAATAATGTTAATCGTTATGCATAACTATGATGATAATAATGTTAATCGTTAATCGTTATTTCAACATTTTCGTTATGCATTTTATTAAATGCATAACGTTACTTTTAAAACATTATAACGTTATGCATAACTATAATAATAATAATGTTAATCGTTATGCATAACTATAATGATATTATGCTATGGTAATGTTATGATTTTTTTTTCAATATTATCGTTATGACTTTTATAATTTCAGCATTTTCGTTATGCATTTAATAATGCATAATGTTACTTTTAAAATATTATAATGTTATGCATAACTATAATCGTTATTCTGATGTAATCGGTATGCATAACTATGATGTTAGTTTTCGATCCATTTATTATAAATTACGTGAAATCTTTTTTTTATATGTTAGGTGTGCGTGCATTTATTGTATAGTTATTAAAAAAATGTAAAAAATACACTTACATAATGATTGGGGTGTGGAGACAAGTGTATCATAAGGGTATTTTAGACATTTACACTCCAAATTACCCAAATAAACTTCCTATTCTTATATTTTGTTTTTGTTTTCCAATCACTACTTACTTTTGCCTATATTTATACATTTACACCATATTTATTATATATAAAGCCCGCATCTCCCAACCATAGAAAAGGGGGAAAAAAACAAAAAGCAGAGAGGGATATGAGTTAAATAGCTATTTCAAATCAAATCAAATCACTTCACATTCATATTGAAATTGTTATTTCAAATAATTTTGGGCCAAATATATACTTATGTGTTATGTCCTAAACTTTCACCTATTTTATAAAAATGTCCTAAACTTTCACCTATTTTATAAAAATGTCCTAAACTTAAAAAAATACTAAAATTTTCCACATTTTTTAAAAAATGTCCCATGATCCAATTTGATGTTAGATTGTTGATAAGGCATGCCGGAATCCAGTGTGGAAAATCATATTTAATCTCAACGTGGAATATGATTTTAACATCATTTTAAATGTTAAATTCAAGCGTGATTTGTAAGCAATGCCGAAAATTGAATTTGGGGACATTTTTGTAAAAATGTGAAAATTTTAGGTATTTTTTGGCATTTTTTAAAATTCATGACATTTTTACAAAACAGACGAAAGTTCGGAACATAATTAACAGGGTTAACGGTTGCCCATTAGACCCTTAAATATTGAAATTTGTCCCATTAAATTGTTGTGTTAATTATAAAAATTGGGCTTCTAATACTAAAAAAACTCCAATTTAAGTTATTAATAAAAATTGGACCTTAATATTAAAAAAATTTGGTCCCCTAATATTAAAAAATTTAAACTCTAATATTAAAAATTAGGTCAGTAATATTAAAAAATATACATGGACTTTGCAGGTCTCTACTGAAGCGCACCCGTGCCCCTCATTAGCCGGCTCTGTATTAACGACGTTACTCACGATGTTCACGATTGTTATGTTAATTAGTACACATTGCAATATATTTACACACATTCTGATCTCACAAGCCAACACATTTTTAGATACGCATACGAATCAAACACTTTTTTATTTATGTTCAACCCATCAAACATTCCTTTAAAATCATCATAGTTTTCGCTTTCTATTTTTCTGGTCACCATTCTAAACAAGTAATAATTAAACAATGTGGGAGCTCTCTGAGATGTTCAGAATTCTGAATGTAGGTTAGTAAGTAGTAACCATACCCTATTCTGTTACTACTCTCACTATCAAATCTAAAGCAGCAACAAATATTATGTACCATGAAAGCTTTACCACCTAGTTTGTTTCCTATGTCGTCGTGTTATCTTGGTCAGCCACCGGTGGCTGAGTTGGAAGTGCCTCTGCTGATGACGGCCTTGTTGGTTTAGTAGGACTGTATTTCTTCAGTAGTCTATCTTTGTTTTCTTTCCACCATTCTTCCGCGTGCTGCTCCGCGAATCTTCTCTTGCTGTAGAGATGATCAAAGCATGTCAAATGGTAAGGAACAATGCAGCAACACAACTTCAAGTTTGATCTTTTGCATATTTAGTTAGAGCAGAAATTTACTCTTGTTTTCTCCATGAATCGGAATGATCATCGATGACGTACATGCATAGATTACAAATTTTGATGGCAAATACTTGATGCATGCAGAACAACTAAATCTCAGAAATGTAGAAAATAATATAACATGCATAGGTTACATAGCCGTAGGCATGAATGTCTATTCCCATGATGTTTTTACAGTTTTCTTTCCTTTTTTCCTTTCAGCCAGTATGGATAATCATAATATTTTTGCAAGTTCCTCTAATCTACTAGATTTTGAGGCAAAAACCATACTAATGTGTATGCATTGAGTATTAAATGATTAGAATTAACAATGAAGTGCTTATTATGTCATATTCTATGTGATAAACAGGAAATTTGTTTCAGTTCATTCAAGCTTCAAGAAATGAATGTCCACCTCTACAGATGAAATACGAGTTGATCAGGGACCATATAAGTTATTGCTCCGTGTTATGCAAAGACCTATAGAAGCTAGCAAGCCATATTAATAAGTCCATGTTAAAATTGAGAACATGAAATTACCAAATCAACAACCTCCGTGTTATGCAAAGACCTATAGAAGCTAGGAAGCCGTATTAATAAGTCCAAGTTAAAACTACAAAACTAACGTAGCAAATGTGTAGATTTCTTAAGTTCTGCAGAGGCTCGTAACTTGCACCTTTTCTAATTTTGAGTTCAACAAGCTACTTGATCGTAGATCAATTATGTCAGAAATGTTTCATTTATCAAATATTTATGGACATACGCATGAAATTATAATTCTCTAGCAGGCAGAGAAGAAATGGCTTTTTGGCTGCATTTTGTAATGTTTTCCTACAAGGAAATAGGCAGAGCAAAAGTAAAAGTTGGATTGTTTTCAAAGCTCTAAGCTTGGATCCAAACGGAGGAATTTTGAACTTTTCTTGGTGCTGTTAATGGGATCTGGTGATAGTTAGAGCCATAAAGCAGCAGAAGCACTTCATCCATGCAAAGATTGAATCAAAATCTACACAGATAGGTTCAGAATCTCATGATAAGCCAACTTTGTTGCAGAGTATCAGTTAATTAATATCAGATGAGATAGTATTATTGGACTCTTCATTATAATTTGAAAAATTGGTCCCAGAGTTACATCTAACTACTGAAAGTGATTAATGATGATTATGAACTTCAAAAAGTAACACAAGCAATAATGTACTCAATTATGACTCGAGTACCTAAAGTTATCATACTGCATTCAGAACGAACTCAGAGAGACTAATTGTATGCTAGCACTAAGGTAAGGTCTAATCTATTCTTTTCAGGACATTAAATATCAAGATTCAAGTTTTTTTATTTTTTATTTCATCTAATGCATAATTGGGAAGGGATTCAGATTTTCTTTTTCTGGCAAATTCTTACGAGCTACCTGTGGCTGCCTGCTTTGCAAATTCAGAATCATTTTGATGATGGTTTGGATAAATTAGAATTTTCTCATTTTCATTATCAACCTTTACTGGAGCCATTAATGTTATGAATTTAGGAAGGTGACACTTGAAAGATGAGGAAAGTTTTGAGAGTGCAATAAAAACCTTTCAAACAAAATTGGAACTATCCTTTTGAGTACTGAAAATGTAAGCAGAAGACACTCGGAGACCTTGAGAATGGATTGCATATGATTCTATTATGACATAAAAGATCTCAACACTGAAAATAGTGAATTGTCTAGATGACAGACTTTATCATTCAAAATTTGAAATTTTCAAAATTGTGACTACTACATCCAAGAAAAAAAAAAGAAGGAAAATAGAAATTGGAGCCTTTGATGATATGGGAGAATCTACATCTTACGTACCTGAATCTAACCCGCTTGAAGATCTTAGTCCCATTTGCAAGTTGAATGAGTGTTACATAAACACCTGGTTCAAATTGTTCAATAACTTCCTTTTGTCCCTCCATTTTAGCAGCTTCCTGAGTCCCTGAGCCATTTTCTGAGCTTGATTGATGTGTAGCTTTTGCATAAGAAACAGATGATCCATTGGCTTCTGTTGCAGTTCTGCCGACAATCTGTAACATGTCCTGAACAGCAGTATTGAGATCATCTTCCTTGTAGTTTGATATTATGTGTAATGTTGTTTTATCGGAATGATTTTGATATTCTGGAATAGTAGAGTTGTCTTCAGATGCTTGCAAACGAATTATTTCCAGAAGAGATTCGATTTGAGCTTGCAAGCTTTTGAAAGATTCGCTCTCTGATATCTCTGGAGGCAACTTGTTTGTAATCTCCTTCATCTGGAAAACAAAAGGAATGATGACATATTTATTAATCTATGTACACGAGAGAGAGAGAGAGAGAGAGAATATTGGCCTATTACATATTTTCCAGCAGGAACCAGATATAATTTACACCAACATTCAAAAAGTTAGAAAGCAGAAAGATAATCACCACATTTTGATTGCGTTTAACAACAGGAAGCTAATAAAAATCACAATTTATTCAAACATTAAATATAAAAAAGGAAAAAATCTCAATCGAAGGTGGATGATTAAAGGCAATGATTGAACTACCTGATCTGTGATGGTCTTAGTGGCTTGTACTGCTCTGATACACTTAAAAGATCTTTCTGCAGCTAATAGAGTAGCATTATCTGCAGATTTCTTCAACTTCTGAATTTCCATATCTTGGATTTCATTTTTTTGTTTTAAACTCTTAACCTGAGGACAACAAATAAGAAGAACACAATTCTTAGGCATTTTCAAAAACAAAGTATGATAATCAACTTTCAAAGGATGACGAATCCATACTTGGTTCTGCAATTTGGAAACTTCTTGGGTTAATATATCATTTGACTTCTTTAAAGAATCAATAACACCCCTTGAGAATCCGGGAGTAGCAGAGCATGGAGGACTCGGTCTTCTCGAGTATGGGGAAGCCGGCCTTGAGCTGGACTGATATTGTGGCTGAGGCTGTGATGATGATGATGATGATGTATTAACTGGCTTTAGAGCATAATGGAGAGCACTGAGTGAACTAGGGAAGGAAACATCCTTTAGCTGCACAAGAGATGGAACTTGAGATGCTCGAACAATGGAATAGTTATCAGGCTTTAATCCTCCCCCTCCAGACTTGATCTCAAGGTACTTGACTGGCTCCACAGTTGGAGAGAGCAGAAGTCGTGAACTTTTTGTCTCTCCACGATCTAATCGAACACTCATTTCCACTGAACCACGTTGATTAGATGCTCTGCGATTTATAGTTGATGCAGTGCCCATCTCCGCTGCCTTTTTAAGTTTGATATAGCAAGAGTCACATACTCGGTGAGGTTTCCCTGGAGTTGGAGCAAGAGCTGCTTTCATTGCCTTTTTCGAACTGCAAGCATGGCAATGCACCATTCCACAGTTATAGCAGTTATGTCGTTTTTTAGTAAAACCAAAAGCCTGCCTGCAAGAAAAGCATACTGATTGATCTGCTCCAGACACCCACTTATGGATGCATATACTCGCTGTGTAGTTTGATCCACATGCAATACTCCTCACATGCTTGTCTTTGAGGGCTTCGACCAATGTTGGAACATTACGATCTTCAGTATCCCCATGTCCTAGTCTTCCATTGGCTCCTCCTCCCCACGTAAATACCTCACCTCTTAAAGTGAGAACTATAACATGATGCGCGCCACATGAAATCTGTTCGACAAACTCCCCGACCAGTCTGTCTTGTACTAAACAAGGCAACTTTCCATCAGCTTGCGGATTTCCCAGCTGACCATATGCATTACTCCCCATACTGAAGACATGACCTGATGTTGTGAGGGCAATGGTCATGTTATGGCCACATGCTAGCAGCTGCATGTTGTAATCAATAAGAGAGGAGACACAAGTTGGGAGAAAATAAGTATCCTTGTTTCCATGCCCTAATCGATATTTGTCACCATCACCCCAGGTGAATAACTTCCTAGACGAAACATTCGCTCCAGACTGATTCGTAACTTCTATTATAGCAGCAGTATGCCATACGCCACAGGAAACAGCAATAGCTTTCAATCCGCACAACGATTGGATCTCTTTCGGGTATGGAACACTTTCACGATCACCATGGCCTAGAGCTCCAAACATTCCATCGCCAAATGTAAACAATTTTCCTGAAGAAGTAGCCAGTGCTGAATGCCAGGTCCCACATGCAACTGATAGAACTTGAAGGCCTTCTATAAGCCCAGAAACTCTTTTCGGAATCCAGTGGCTAACATCATTTCCATGACCAAGAAGTCCTGCATTGTGGGCACCATCACCCCAGGTGTATAGATCACCAGCTGCAGAGATTGCACAAGTATGAAACTCGCCACACGAAACAAAATCAATATTTGTAACAGCCAAAAAATCTATTAGTCGAGGACGACTAAAGTCCTTCTCAATTCCATGACCCAGCCTACCCCCAGATTCCTCTCCCCAAGTGAAAACCTCACCCTGCCTTGTAACAAGAGCAATATGCCTAACACCACAAGCAATTTGGTGCACATCAAGTACTATATTTGTTTCTAATGGTTTTGGAGTCAGTACATCAGTCTTTATAGCAACCGGTTTTCCAGTTACATCTGTATCCACTCCATCAGACCAAATCTCTCCCCAAAGATAAACATCACCCAGTGATTCTATGTCATCTGGCCCAGAACTCTGGCTTGAACAACTAGGAGTGCTCGAGACACTGATTCGGAAACCATCTGCACCACTTGTCCTTTGCATATTTGCAAATTCAAACGCCACATGTGGGCTTGAAGAATTGAAGCTACTATCACGAGAACTAGAATCAGTGGACACTCTGCGGGAAACACTTGGTGTGCAGTCTAGTGCTCCGAATGGACGATTGTCTTGAGAGATATCACCACCACCATGTAACTGAAACACACATGTGAATCAAAACATTAGTGTAGTAGAACTTTTCATCAACTCAACAGAAGCTTCATCAACACAAGCTAAATACTAAAGTTTCAGTAGCTTAAATTTTGACGTTCAAACAATAACAATGGTACCATAGTGCATGCATGATAAGCTAAGATAATTTAGACCTGAATTTGAAGCATTTTTGTTAAATTCATGTAATTGCATATAGATGCATACAGAACAATGTCACGTGGAAAAAAAAACAAGGATATATCTATATATGTATATATACACACACATCTATGGAGTAAGAGCTGCAATGAATTTACATCATAAACTTCACTTTTTGAACGCCTACTACGTGATTGGCCAGTTGATATTAAAGATTTCAGGCCAGCAAGCCAGATCTCAGCCTCAACTTTGTCCTTGCAGATCTGTAAAGGATGAGAAACAATTACTGAGTTGTTCTCAATAAAATTGCCACTTCATTTGTAACAGTGAATTTTTTTCTAAAAAAAAAAAAACTGACCAGATCAAGAGATCTTTCCCCGTTATTATATATCAGTGAAAATGACAAGTACTCCTTCTCCGGACGCAAAAATCTTTTAAAAACAGGCTATACAGATACAGGAGAACAAAAAAAAAACATTCTCAGATAATCAATTTTTTCCTGTGAATTGTGATAATTAAATTTGTTCGAGGTAGTAACATATCATGCACAAGTTGCATGGATTCTACACTCTAATCCTCAAAAGAGATTTTTGATGACTCACGGTTCTCTGTCCTGGAATAATCCGTGAAACAGATGATAATGTTAGCTGCCTTTCTGATCCATGCGAGTACCAGTTTAATGTTGTTTCATCCTGGAAAGATATAAAACCCTATTTGTTATTCACACATTCTAAGGAAAGTCATGAGTGAATGATATGCAGCTTCATTCAGCATCTATAAAAAATTGGACGGAACAAAAATAAGTGGGGGATTTTATATTAAGCACATAAAAAGCAAACTTGGTTGTGCGATATGCTTGGAAAGGCCAAATGAACTATTAGCACAGTCGAACATTCTTTGAAACTAAATTATTTATGATAGAAGCATGTTAACTAACCACAATTTTAAGCAGAACATTGATTTTTGCCTAATATTTAAGCAAAGAGTGGATGTTTTCCATAAGTACTTTTGCTTGTTACTCTCCAAATCAAATTTATGAAAGCTAGAAGCTAAAAATACAAATGTTGATCTCTAGATTATTTTAAACAATATGGATATTGTTTGATAGGAGGACTCTCATAAGGCTAATGTACACGCACACATGAAACAGGCTTTGTTTTCCTACATTGATAGGATGCAATGAAATCAGACGAATAATATTTTCATGTAGTTAACATGTTAACCATATTTAAAAATGAGTGCTGAAGCACAGATGAACGACATAAATAATAGATAACTCAAATTCAAGGGGAAAAAGTTTTATCATCATATCTTCTGAAATCGATGTTTTCTTCAACCTTATTAAACTTTTTCTCCCGTATCCATGAGACAACTATGTCTCTTGCAGGATCCTTGGATACAACCATGTCATTCCAAAAAACAATAGATTAAAAAGTCAAGTAAACCTAGATTGTCAATTTAGAATTAAAAGCTAAAAACTGTATGAAGCTAGAAGTATCTCCACATTTAAGACAATTAAAACTGATAATGGCTTACTGTAGAAAGTCTGAATGCACAGAATTTAGGCTTCCCTTTTCTGCTGTACTTGATTAACTGTGTCCCCTTCTTCAAAACAATGAATGCCTTCAAGGAACAACATAAAATGACATGAGAAGATAACACATCCAACCGGTCAGTATTAAACTGGATGATTATCACGTTGTATATATTAATATCTGAAAACGCTGAATCAAGTTCCAATATATATGAAGGAAGATTTTGCAATGTTACTACCTAAGTTCTATGTTACACTTGTTCGTAACTTGTGACAAGATTTTGAGCCAAGATAATGACTGAAAACATCTACTTCATCTATTAACATAATACGTATATGAATTATAGAAAATGTATAGTCTATCTGTCATAATTTAATTTCTTTATTCCTTTTCCAGTGAACAGTCACATAAGATTTTTCTGACACAAGAAGCAATTTTGGTTGCCTTACCATTCCCAAATAACTGTTTCCATTTCCCCACCAATATTTGTCCAAACATCTATGAATTTTATGCAGTCGGAACTTTTACTGTATATAATAGATTTATGCAATGCAAAGTTTTGGGAAAAATATCCTAAGTCTCATTAGTTAACCCTTCAAAGACAGGACTCTATTTCAACATGACATTGCATTGTCTCTCGATAAACTGAGGGCGGGCTCGGTTAGTAGGTTTTATGGTAATGGAATTGGAATGGAATGAACATGTCGTGCTTGGTATTTCATATCCCAATTTAGAGGAATATACCATTCCCTCCATTCCTCAATCCCCCATTCAACAAACCAAACACTCCTAAAATGTCCAACATAACTCATATAACAACATGTTTGCTTATGATATTCTAGCTCCCTACACCTAAGAATCACCTCAACTATATTACAAGAATAGGGGGAATAAATTGTGTATTAGTCTGCAAAACTCAAGATGGCAACACATCCCTCTACAAACAAGCAAACACGTAACACATCACCAAAATTAGCAGCCCACTAAGAAATCAATCCGAATCAACAAAATATAAAGAAAATACGTGCTAATATAAAATGGGATTAAAAGGCTATGACTAACATCAAGTTGTAGTAAGTAGTTTATGAAATTGTACCTGATCAATGTCGCGGTCAGGGTTGAAACTAGCAGGATCTGCCATTCCATCTGAAACAAATCTTGCCTATCCACCGAACAAACCAGCTTCTTGTCCCAACCATCCGTATTATCTTCATAGATGATACCAATGCGCAATTCTTCGGTGGATAATCATGAAATTCCTAGAAATATAAAATAATGAACAGATCAAACTTATGTGGAAATTTTTATGTTTTTCTTTCTCTCGTTTCTAATGTTGGGAGAATGTTTGGTTGACACTTCGATTGGATGACAGGTTCTACAGTGATCCAAGAAATTTAGTAGCGACCCACTGAGATTGACCAAGAATCATAACAAGAAATCAAGAATTTTGAGGGAATTCATGGCGTTTGGCGAATTTTGTCAAATGGGTTTGGACAGTTTGGTGATCATCAGACACACACCACCTGAGAGAGGGAGAGAGAGAAACATGAGTTTAGGAGAATGTTGGCAGCTCAAGGGAATTGAGATGCGAATTTGGCGCGCTTATTTGTCCTCTCAACGACCCTGTAAACTCTGTTGCCTTTTTTTTTTTGAAGAATTGTAAATTTGAAGCAAGATGTCAACCGAATTAATGATACAAGAAATCTTTCATTTAAAATAATGTTTCATTTGCAAATTTTATATTATCCCGAAATCAAATACGAAACGTACAAGATGTCATTGATATTCTTCCTCATTTCTGTAAAAGAAATTATGTTAAAATTGGGTTAAACTAAGAAGTCCAATTGAAGTAGGCAGATATAGTATTTCCCATAAATTTGGGTGTTAAAAGACAGGCAATGGTGCCTTTGAAGCTGAATTTATTTGGTTCCAAGCGGATTCGGAGTATGTGGTCAAATTGTTCATGTTGATGTTGTACTTGAGATTTCCTATTACACTCTCTATGTTATACTCTGTGTTACATTTTTAAATTATGACTTTTTTTATATTTTTTTCCTTTAATTTTTTTTTTTTGTGATTTAGTTTAATTTTAAGATATTTTTGGGTTCACCGTTCACCTCATCTAATTAGGGTTTATAATTATTTTTTAGTATTTAATTTTTTAATTTTCAATTAATAATTCATTATTATTATACCGATTGATTAAAAATTAAGTTTTATAATTTTTTTAATTCATTTTTTTTTGTTGATAAATGTTGACAATGATAATTTATGTTAGAATTATCTTTTATTTTATAATAATTATTATTAAAATTATAAATTTTATGGTGAAACACGGAATGAAACACATAGAAATGTAACAAGAAATTTGAATCCTAAAAGCAACAGTGAGATGGTTCTTTGGAGAACGAAGGGTAGGAGTTCTTCATTACTTACAGAATATTCAACTTCAGATTACTCACTCACTTGTATTGGCATTGGACCTCTTCAGCATCTCCAAATATGCAGGCAACACCGCGAAGGACTGATCGTGAGACCCATAAATCATCTCTATTGCGATATTCCTAGCCCGCAAGGCAATACTATACTCAACCTCAATGCCATACTCCCTCAATATCTCAGCTATCATTGCTCTCGGCCTCAGGATTGAACCCTCATCTATGATTCTCTTTTTAAATAAATCAGCAATCACCCGAGATGATAACTTCCGTGGTGCAATACGTGTCAGGTCCAGCCGACACGTATGATTATCCTCTAACTTAGTCACCATCCACAAACCACCCTTAGAACTAGCCACTAATTTAAACGGGCAGGTCTCGTTTTGCTTGCAGATGACTGTGAGTCGACTTTTGCTGGATCGAGAGACCGAATATTCCACTTGACGCTCCATGTGCCACTTTCCAACAGCAATCATCAAGTCTCTCTTCTCCAAAAATGTCTTCCCCTCGGCTATCACATCACTATCTGTCTGTGGTGGGTCGTCATGTACCACTGCTAGTGCATCGTCAACACGGGCCACAGGAATAGACCAGTGTCCTAAAGGAGGAATCTCTACATTCGGAGCCTCGGCTTCAGGAGCAGCATCCTCAGATGTGAAGTTCTGAGGTCCACCGTGCTGGATAATGTTGACAAACTCATTGAGACGCCCTGGCTCGCGAATCTATTCACAGAATTCGGCTATTTGCTTACGCCGAACTTCACTCTCGTAGTTCTCGTCATCGTCGTCATCCTCATCATCATCATCGTCATCATCCTAAGACAACTCATCACCACTATCATCTCCAATTGGTTCGTCATTAGCATCATTTGACGGCATTACTATTGGCGTTTGCTGAAGTGATTTCTCAGTAACGTACACAACAGGGTCATCTTGCTCCTGAACTAGACGGGCTAAATCAACATCCGTTTTCAAGAGTCCTTTTAGTGTCCTCCCCGCCAATGACCTCGTCAAATAACTTAGTGAGTAACTAACGCTTGTTTGAGACGTTTCCATAAATTCATGAATTTCTTCGATCAATTTATCACGAGATAAATTGTCGAATGGGAGGTGGACGAGTTGATCTTCACCGTCCACGTATTCAGATCTCTCCCATCTACCGCTGTGTCGGACAACAATACGTTGCCAAGCCATCTGCAAATCAGCAACAAACAGAAATTAAAATAAGTTGCAATATATTGAAATATCGTGACAATATTGTCACAAGATCATAGAATTCGTGACAATATTGTCACGGTTCAGTTGATCTCGTGACAATATTGTCTCGAATACTATGGTCTCGTGACAATATTGTCACGAAATGGGAATTTTTCAAAAAATTTTTTTTACCACGAATGCCAAAAATATTGTCACGAAAAGGGGATCTCGAGACTATTATAGTCACGAGATCTGTGAACCGTGACAATATTGTCACGATAACTCTGTAATTCCGAAAAAAAAAACGATGCTACTAATGTTTTCAAATCATCAAAATCTTCAATTTCACCTCAATATATCACAAAATATCCTGATCTACAACAATTTATGCATATAGGATCATTAAAAATTACAAAAGCAAACATATTATAACTTGAATAACTCTTAAACATAGCTATTATGAAATTAACATAAATTGTGGATAAATTACTTAAAATTTAAAAATGATTTTAAACTCAACTAAATCGAAGAACTTCACGGTCGTAAAAATTAAAAACTAACCTCGAATTTATTTGATACGTGTTGTCAATTTTTTACAAATGTCGTGAGTTTTGTGAATTGGAGAGACTTCTTTCAAAATGGCGTGAGTATCATCTCTATTGGATTTCTTCATTGTTACAAATTAAATGCATGCACCAACAATGCACCTACCAAATTTAGTTCTCTTATTTTCGAATTTTTTTTATAAAAAAAGTGGCCCACATGCTTCATTTTAATTAAAGAGAAAACAAATGGAAATTGTCAAATAAGACAAAAGGGGCATGAATGACTTTTACACCACTTTTAGTATAGAAAAGCATGACTTATGGTACTTGGCTAAAAAAGCATTTGTTATCTTGAATTGACCTACTTTAATTTTTAACCCTAAAAATTTTATTAGCTATATTAATCTTATGGCAAAAACTGTAGCCTCTCCATCAAACGGGTCACTTTGCGGGCGTGAACCCACACCCAAATCTGACTACAACTTGCTTCGGTAAAAAAAAAATGACCAGTGCACGAGCCATGCATTTGCATAGGGCGAGTGCACTGCGTGAATCGCCGGATAAAAAAAAAAAATTTAATTAATTTTAGGGTACGTTCATTTCATTTAGTGTATATTAAATTTAAAAAATTAATTATCGAGTATAGTATACGAGCATATGCATTAATTAGTGTTGGGCAAGTGCACTACGTGAGACGTCAAATAAAAACAATTAAATTAAATTAGAATATATATTTTTGATAAAAAAAAATAAAAACAAAAAATCAAAAATAAATAAAACAAAATTAAAACAAAAAAATAAAACATAATTAAAACAAATAAAAAAATTAAAATTGGGTGTGTGCATAACACACGCCGCACGTGAGTGGAGCTCGTGGAATGCATGCGCCGTTGAAAAAATAAAACAAAAATTAAAAATTAAAAATTAAAAAGGGGCGTTTTACGGATTGAATTGGTAGAACAGGACTACCCAAGACCTCCTCTAATCTTATTGGTAGGCTAAAGGCCGAAAAAAAAAAAAGAAATAAATTAGAATTAAAATCGGATATAAGTTGCAATTCTTAGGCGTCTTTCTATACAAATAAATTTTGTTTACACCTGTCACTTCGAAAATCAGTTCAAGACTAGCCTCATTGATGATTTTATCGAGTCGATCATCACTATAGGACAAAAAAAATAAAAATAAAAGAGGTGGACTTGCGTGCAACAACAGTTATTTCCGCCTATTTCAGGCGATCACGTGGTCCTATGCGGGCGTGCCACGTGGCACATGATATTTTTTATTGTAGTTGGAATGATGATAATATTAATCTCAGGTTGATACATTTCTTTATCGTAATTAATACTTTTCTGCTTACCACATGGTACTTTTTATTTTACCGAACTCGTGATTTGCTTTCCTTTGCAAATTCTTGGAATGATGATTGTTTTAGATTAATCTCAACACATACAATATAAAAACTGAAAAAAAAAAATCAAAATTTGAACTAAATAAACTTATATAAAATAACTAGCAGACCCCTTACTTTTTAATGGTACAGATGGTACTTGTCGAATGTTTTGTGATATTTTGTAATAGGAAGGTTGGTACTCACTTTGGACAATTTTTTTTTATGAGTTGACCCGCATTGACCAGGTCAAAGTACGGGTTGACCCGCGTTGACTGGGTCAAAAGCGGGTTTAACTGACCCGTCTCATATAGTGTTATTTGCATTATGATGCATGCAAGTGTTTGCCAAAATAAAAATGTTAAAATCCATTAGTTTTAGCAATCAATGGGCGAAATGGTTGGTTGGCCAAACAACCCACAATCTTCTCCGCCACATGGTACTATTTGATTGAATAAATATATTTTTATTAGATAAAATTTTATATTGTTATTATTATAGATAATAATATATTAAAAATATATAAAAATTATATCATAATTCGTATTTTTTCATTCTCTATAAAATGAGCTTTTTTTTTTTACGTATTTTGAATCACACAAAAAAAAATCATCATTTCTCACTCACTTTCTCTCATTTGAAACTATGAATCCAAATAATCCAAATTATTTTTCAAATTCCCAAAATTATCCATACTCCCAAAATTATCAATATTATCAACATTATCAAAATTCACATTTTTCTCTGAATATCAATCAAAATCCAATTTTTGAAGAAGTCTAACCATGACAAAATATCTTCCATAATTTATTTCAAGATGTTCAACAGGCAACCACAAATCGAAAGACACTAAAAAAATGTTTGGTCTGCTAAAGAAGATGTAACTCTAATGCAAGTATGGTGTTTTGTTAGTGAAGATGGGGCTCGTGGAAAAAATCAAAAGGGTGCCTCTATATGGGGAATTATAAATTTTACATTATTATTGAGTTTATTGTTTAATCTAAGTATATGAGGAATATATTATTATTATTATTATTATTATTATTATTATTATTATTATTATTATTTAAAATATAAAATAATTTATTAACTTTGAAACATATAATAAAAAATAATTATTCTTAATAGATATTAATAAAGAATCAAATAAAATATTTTTTTTTCTGGATTAGAGAGGATTATTGATAAAGTTGAAAGATTGTGGTTTTGAATTGTTGAGTTGATTGTGTAGGTGGAGGATAGACAAATGATTATTTTATTGATAGATTGGATTGTGGTAAATGTGTTGATGGGGGTGTAGTTTAAGAGTCTGTTACTATTTTCAAGGAGGGAGTTGGACTTCGAATTTTTCAATTTTGAGTTTAAATTAATCTCCAGCACATATTGTATCAAACGGTCAATGCATTGACCAGGTCAACACATATTGACTAGGTTGACTAGGTCAATACATTGACCAAAAATCCGTCAAAATCAGTACCATTCGTAATATTAAAAAGTATAACTCAAAAGCTAAAAAGTATCACTTGTATCACTAAAAAGTATCAGCTAGAAAAAAAAATAAAGAAAAAACTATCAAAATGAGTATCAATCGTAAAATATATCAAAAGCCAAAAAAAAAATTACTTGTATAGCTAAAAAGTATCACATGTTTTGATGATTTTTTGATCAAAGTATTGATCGAGTCAACGCGCGTTTTTAAATCGTATGAAACACGTGCAACAATCATTGTAGTAAACTATATATATATATATATATATATATATATATATATATAACATGGGAATTATCCTCGACAACGTAACAACAATAGTAACAAATCAATCAATTTGGAGAAATACCATGCTACCTCCAGGGTGATGCCACTTAAGGCATTACCCTGGGGGTAGCATAGTATTTCCCATAAATTTGGGTCTTAAAAGACAGGTATTGGTTTTTCCTTTGAAGCTGAATTTATTTGGTCCAAACGGATTCGGAATATCTGGCCAGATTGTTCAGTTTGAGGTTAAAGATAGCACTTGAAATTTCCTATTACACTCTCTATGTTATACTCTGTGTTACACTTTTAAATTATGGTTTTTTTATATTTTTTCCTTCAATTATATTTTTTTGTGATTTAATTTAATTTTAAGATATTTTTTAGGATTCACCCCATCTAATTAGGGTTTATACTTATTTTTTAGTATTTAATTTTTTAATTTTCAATTAATAATTCATTATTATGGTACCGGTTGATTAAAAAATGAAGTTTTATAATTTTTTTAATTCATTTTTTTTTGTTGATAAATGTTAACAATGATTATTTATGTTAGAATTATCTTTTATTTTATAATAATTATTATTAAAATTATAAATTTTATAGTGAAACACGGAATGAAACACGTAAAAATGTAACAAGAAATTTGAATCCTAAAAGCAACAATGAGATGGTTCTTTGGAGAACGAAGGGTAGGAGTTCTTCATTACTTACAGAATATTCAACTTCAGATTACTCACTCACTTGTATCGTGAAGGGATTGGAGTTCTTCATTACTTACAGAATATTCAACTTCAGATTACTCACTCACTTGTATGGTGAAGGGAATCAAGCCGCGGACCATTTAGTTAATCCTAGCTAGTTTGATTTCTAGTTGTCGGGATTTTATGCTTCGTCCTTGCATTTATTATTTAGTTGACTTACACATATGACCGATTTCGATTTTTGTGGTACATCTTTCAAGATTTAGAGGGTATTATTTTTTCCTCTCAAGATTTTTCCCATCTTTCAAGATTTAGATATGCTAATGGCTTTCTTTTAGAGTAAATTAAGAGTTTAAAAATAATATTTTATTAATTTTTAATTAGTAGTTAATATATAATTGATTAGAAGAATGGAAATTTTAATATTTGAATATTTATTTAATGATAATAAATAAAGGTGTTGATTCGAATTATTATTATATATTTAAAAAAGTACTTATTAAAATAAATAAAAAAAAAGGAATTTATGATAATATATAGTGGAGTAGTAATTAATGGAATAGTTATAGGAGTGCATGCAAATTAATAAGATGGATGCATGTGATGAGTAATACATAAAGAAAATTAAGGGATGTGATTTATTAGAATAAAACATAATGCATGAGTTGCAGAACAGTACTCCTCCTCCAGAGTCCAGGACAAGATGGATGATGGATGGAGGTTTTATTATGAGAAAATAAAATAAATATAAGAAACAGATGCATTTAATTAGGCGGATGTGGATCTGTGGGATGGGCTGAAGAGAGTAGTTTCATCTCTGCCGAACTTCAAGCTCCTTGCATCGTCCCTAGAAATGCCGAAGGAGTTCATGAGAACTTCATTGGGCATGGCTCGGATGGCGGAGAGGCGGCCGGCAAGGTTACCGTGCATGGCGTTCTCGTTAGTCTTGAAGGTGATCCACTCGAATCCCTCCTGGCTAGCCTTCTTAACAACCACATAGTTCTGTGGGATGATAACCAGCTGCCCCTCTTGAACCTCTTCATCTAAGACTGATCTTCCATGGGTTCCCACCACTTGAATTCTGGCACTTCCTCTGGTTACGTACATGGCTGAATGGGAGTTTGTGCTCCATTGTGGTGCAACTACAGCATTCTTGTAGAGGACTCCTCTTTGAGCACTGAGCTGCAGGTAGCTGAGGATGGGAAGAGTCTGGCTGTTGATGGTGCTGATGCGGCCGCCTCTTGGGTTGTATACATCGGCACTGCTGGGATTATCGATGTTCTGTCTGATTTTGAAGGAGCAGAATGTCTCCTCGAGTCCATTGTATCCTCTTCCTCCTCTTCCTCTTCTGCTCTCTCTCTCCTCCTCCTCTTCTGTCTCTTCTGGGAGCACCATCCTCATCTTTTCCACTCGGACGATCATGCCTCTGTCGTCCTCCTTGCCCTGCATCTTCCTCATCAGCTCTGCATCAGTGTTGAAAGCTTCGGCCATAAGTTCTTCGTCGAACCCACTGAATATGTTGCGTGAATCTTGACGTTCTTCTTCGCCTCTCTTGCTTTGGCCTCTTGATGATTCAAATCTCCTTCCCCCCTGGCTTTGGACTGATTGTGGGTTTCCGGCCAGGAAGAATTTCTGCACACGTACGTACAATTAATTAAAGTTAATTAGAATTATTGATATATATTCAATTTTAATAAGTACAAGACAAATCAATATTATATGCACATATATATATATAAATCTTCTTACTCTGAATTTCAAATCAAGCTGGTTGTTGTCATTGCCAACATCCAAGATCGATACGTAAGTTAATGGGGAGTCGCCGTCGTTGTAAATGAAGGTGGTGACACCCTGTTGCAATGCGAGGACATCACCGCGGCGGAATCGCCGGAGTTTCTGGTGGCGGTCGCCCTTTCTACCTTCCTCTCCTTGGTAACGGGAGCTCGATCTGGATCCGGATTCGGATTCATAAGTCTCAGCACACCCAGGAATTACAGTCCCCAGAATTCCATTACCTACAAATTAATAAATCAAATATGAGATGGAAATTATATACATGCATATATATATATATATATATATATATATATATATCAGTCAGTAATATTGTATGTAGTCACTTGCTAGCTAGCTAGCTAGCTAGTCACCTTCGACAATGAAGGTTAGTTGAGGCGCATTGGTGTAGTAAGGCAGAACCAGTCCCTTGGGCTGCACGATGTGACGAACGAACTCGATGCCGGCACACTCGAATTCGTTGGTGGAGCTGTCCCAGAACTCGCTGATTCCGGCCTCAGACTGGTATCGGTAGCTGGGCTGGCGGGCGGTGAGTTGCTGAATGTGGCAGTCGGTCTTGGCGCGGAAGCGGTGTTGTTGCTGGCTCTGCATGCTCTGCCAGAACTGCTGCTGCGGCAGAAACTGGTCGAGTTGAGCTAGGCACCCATGGAAAAGGAACAGGAAGCTTAGACAGAGGGAGAGGGAGATAGCCTTAGCCATGGTGGAAACTCAAACTCTAGAGAGAACTGTAGTACGTTTGTTGAGGTGTGAAGTGGATAATGCAAAGTGATGGCTATTTATACAACTGGGGAATCATGGCTCCATTCGACACGTAAAAGGAGTTGGTGAAACACTTGGCTCATGTCATTGTGCATGTCTCTTTGTTTCTTCTGCATGCCTCATCACCATCATTTATACTGCTTCGCTTCAATTTACACATAAGGTTTCACTGTTTTGGCTATGTGGCATATTGTGATACATGCATGTCTCTCAAGTTACTTAGGGTTTTTTATTTATTTTTAATTTATTATTCTTTCATTTTTAATGGTCGCATAAAACTTGATAGTACTCTTTAGACATTATGTTTTGTGTAATATGAGTGAAGTTGCAGCTTAATAAATTAGTTTGAGTGCAGATCAAAATTTCACACAGCCTTAATACAAGTTGCTCAACATATATTTTGAGGACAGTCTCCTCTCAACTGTAGAAGGGTAAATTCGATGCTATATAGACAAGCTGTGTAGAAGTTTTTTTCAAATATACATAATACAATATTTTTAAGTAATTTTGAAGTGATATTTCATATATAATTAATGTGAAAAATTTAAAACTATTGGCCCGATAAAATATTTTTTTTTGTCTGCAAATATTTCTCGATATTATTATTATTATTATTATTATTATTATTATTATTATTATTATTATTATTATTATTATTATAGTAAGATTTTTTGTAAAAACAATATGGCCACCTCCAAAATAAATATCGAGACACCTTTTTTCATATAGGCATATAGATTAAATATAAAATATCATTTGAAAATATTGCATTATATCTATTTTGGAAAAACAAGGAATATATAATACCATTGTAAAAGGCATATATATACCTAAAGATATTTTAGATTTTTCATTGTCAGTAGAATTATTTTTCCTTTTTCTTTGCTTATGGTAATGGATTTGTGTCTTTAGGTAAGAACTTAGAAGTGTTTTTTTTTGGATGAAAATATCGTCAGGGAACAACACTTTAATTTTAGCTAGATTTGTAATTTATTAAATAAATTCTAACTTTTGTAAATAGCACAGACAATATGATTATTGATTAGTGTACCATAAAAGAGAAAGTGTGTATATATAGTTTTCAGAAGAATCACTTTGTAAGTTGTATTAAATTACCGTGAATTAAGTAATGATTTTCTTTCGAGACCGGAAGAAGGGGAGATATAGAAGTTTTAGTTATGAACCTCTAAAAATCTAGCGTTTATTTATTTGTTTGTTTTTATAGTGTTAATCTGTTTGTTTTGCTTATATGTGTTGCTTAGGGTGGTCAGGGTGGGGATTTTTCACCAAGTGCCAAGAAGCTGAAAGTTGAAATACGAGCATTGTGGTTGCCACCCTTCCAGTTTTCAAGAATTGAGATTCTTCATTTGGAACTCAGGTATAAACAGTAAAATGTCACTTTCATGGCCATGGGACCCGCCGCATGTTGTTGTCGGCAACAACAATCTGATTTTCAAGAACTACTACACACACACACACATCACCGTTTTATTTTTTGTGAGAAAAACACTTTTTTCCTTCATTTTTTTTCTAAAATTTAACTACTATTGAATTTTTATTTTTTAGATTGAATGCAAATGTAATTGTTGCAATAACAGTTACTTTATTATTTTATTTTTTTTATTACAATTAAACTAGCTAACGGCTATTTCTAATTTTTTCCTATAAATAGAAGTTCAAGTAACTCATTTTTTCACAACTTTTATAATTATTTCTCTCTTTGCTACTATTATCATATTTTTCCATCTCTTCAAATTTAAATCTAAAGATGGCTGACAAATACAGTTGTCCATTTCCAAATTATTTTGGTTCGTCAAATACGCAAGGGAATTCAAGCTCTTAAAATTCTGAAAATCATCATAATTCTCAATCTTCACAATCTCTTTCTATATTTCACATTTTCCCCCAAATTTTTCCACTGCTGCTCCATATTTCATCCCCCTTCTCAATCTTCTCAATTCTCTTACATGTCTCAACGTGATTATTTTGCAGCAATGGGTGGCCAATTTATGTCACAACCTTCTCAAGTATTTTCTCCTCCACAATCAAATGAATCCAAACGATCGAGTCATGGAGAGTCTGCATCCGATAACGAGCCAATGCCACCATTTGGCTCTCAATTTCCACTACACTCTACACAAACTGGGCTACAACACATCAACCTTGAAGATGAAGATAAAGTTGTTGATGACAACAACGAATGCGTTGGTGGATCTTTTGGCCAAGTGAGGATGATGTGGACAAAAGAGGAGGATATTCGTCTTGCAAATTCTTGGAGCACCGTCAGCACTTGCTCAAAAATTAGCAATGCACAAAAGAATAAATAATTTTGGAAAAATACTACTGCATACTTCAAAGAGCATCGGTCTGCGGGTGCTCCCACTCGAGAATGAAAACAGTTGAAAGCACATTACTATAAGGTAATCCGTGAAGTTAACTTATTTTCTCGATGGTATAATAATTTTTATAGCAATCGAGGTAGTGGTCAGAGTGATGATGATGTGTTAGAAGCTACAATTGCACAATGGCGAGTCGCACACCTAAAAAAAGACTTCAAGTATATGCACGTATGGAAGATAATGAAAGAGTTAGAAAAATGGACTCCCCAACAAATGAATTCTAACAAGAAGTCCAAAACATCTGACACTGGGGAGAATAGTTCAACAAATCCAGATACAGATTGTGAAGCACATCGATCTCGTCCAATAGTAACACAGAGGGCAAAAAAACTTAGCAAAGCTAAAGCCAAAGCAACAGTTAATGAAGATGGTGAAAATGATGAAGCATGGGGAAAATGCAACAATTTCTCGAGCAAAAAATTAAGCTAAAGGATGAAAAGATAAAACAGAGAAATGAAAAGATAAAGCAGAAAAAACTCGAGGCGGAGCTGCAACAAATTGAACTAGAGCATAAGGATTTTGAACTCCTCATGATGGATACGAATGGAATGTTGGAGCCACAATTAGCCATGCATTTAAAGAGATTTGAACTCATCAAAATTAGGCGTGGCTTAATCTAGATTGTGCGTTTCATTTTAAAATGTTGATTTAGGTTGTAATTCCTTTATATCATTGTATTGTTGTAATGTTATATTAATGTGTGCATCATTTATTTTAAATAATACTTTTCAATTGTTATTAAAAATACTATCTTTACTTTCTATTGTCGGTAGAGAAACAAAATAATACAAAAGTAGATGTTGCCAACTAGCCGTTGGCTATAATAATACTATCTTTACTTTCTCCTGTTGTCAGAGAAATAAAATAATACAAAAGTAGTTGTTGCTAACTAGTCGTTAGCTATAATAATACTATCTTTACTTTCTAATGTTGGTAGAGAAATAAAATAATACAAAAATAGTTGTTGCCAACCAGCCGTTAGCTATAATAATACTATGTTTACTTTCTGATGTCGGTAGCTTTACTTTCTGATGTCGGCAGAGATGTTGGCATACAGAAATAGTTGTTGCCAACTAGCTGTTAGCTACAATAATTATTTTATCTATAAATGAAAGTTCATTTTCTGTTCTTTTCATTCTCAACCAATTCTCCACTCTAACTTAAGCTAAATTCATTCTACAAAAATTTTTGTATGTCATCAAAATGTCTTCCAAAAAATAAATAATTCGTGATTTCGTGAGAAATGAAATATTGGAAGAAGAAGATGAGCTCGAATTGATAATTCTTGATCATCTTGAGAAAAAAAAGCAGCAACTTCATGCAACTCAAAGTTCTTCAAAAAGATCCAGAAGGTATGTCGACCGAGGCCGTGAAGAAGGTCATGCTCGTCTTGTTTGTGATTATTTCTCCGACGATCCGATATTTGCTAAGAATATATTCCGTCGTTGATTTCGAATGCGAAGAGAGTTATTCCTTCGTGTTGTAGATTCCCTGGAAAACCATTCAGATTATTTCAAGTAGAGGGAAGATGGATTAGGCAAGAAAGGTTTATCTCCACTACAAAAGTGTACGGCAGCTATCCGTCAATTAGCATATGGTTCTCTGGCTGACTCTCTCGATGACTATATACGGATGGGTGAGAGAACCGCCTTGGATTGTCTATCCAACTTTTGTCAATTTATCGTCGAAATCTTTGGAGCTCATTACTTGAGAAGCCTCAATCTTGCAGACATACAACGTTTACTTCAAATGCACGACTAAAGACATGGATTTCCTAGTATGTTAGGAAGCCTTGACTGCATGCATTGGGAATGTAGGAATTGCTCAGTTATTTAGAAAGGCTAATATACTCGAGGTGATCATGGAGTCCCAACAATAGTTCTAGAAGCGGTTGCATCTACAGACTTGTGAATATGACATGCTTTTTTTAGTGTAGCTGGATCCTACAATGATATAAATGTTCTTCATGGATCGCCATTATTCAATGTTATCCTACAAGGAAATACTCCGGAGGTTCATTTCACGGTAAACGGCACATCGTACAATCAAGGATACTATTTGACAGATAGAATCTACCCGGAATAGCCTTCATTTGTCAAGAGTTTTCCATGCCCTATAGATGCAAAGCGAAAATTATTCAAGGAGAGAGAAGAGGCTGCAAGAAAGGATGTCGAACGGATATTTGGAGTGCTCCAAGCTCATTGGGCGATAATTACAGGTCCTGCATGACCTTACTGCATCGATATTTTGCAGAATATCATATATACGTGCATTATTCTGCATAATATGATTATTAAAGATGAAGGAGATGGAGCAATCATTTGGTCTGATGAAGACACTCCTCCTTCGACAACAATTAACTTAGGTTCTACCCAAGCATTCCATGCCTACCTTCAGAATTTCACAAGGCTACGTAGTAATGAAACACCACCAACTCCGAACCGATTTAGTCAAGCATATTTGGGCACAAGAAGAATGTGATTAGTGATAAATATTGTAGTATGTTGTATTGTTTCAATTTTCTAGTATTGTTGTATTATTTTTATTATTGTTGTTGTTGTTGTTGTAACACATTTTGAATAATATTTTTCATTTATTATTTAATGTTATAATTTTTAACTTTTTAATTAATTTTTTTAATATTGAAAAATTAAATTAAATACGTCATCAAATTCAATTTACAATATAAGTGAATATTGTAAATAAAATCAATATATATATATATATATGATGTGTATAAGTGGGACCCTCTTAGAAGTTACTTTTTGACTTTTGCATTATGGAAAAATTGTATTAGAAGTTGGTGGGGGTTAACTCTTAATGTAGCGCTGACGTGACAATAAAAAAGTTGAGATTCCTGGGTTATGAACTGCAACCACCCTTAGATATATTCGTTGTTATAGACTTATAGTTGTGCAAACTAAAATTGAATGTGTTAAAATCAAACAACTAAAATAAGTCTTCTGCAAAGTCTCTCTCATTAAGGCAATAATGCCTTAACAATTTGATGAGTTCAAACTGACCTTATCTAAGAAAATTAGACACCTTCAGTTTAACGGAGACGAGTTGGGGCCCATTTTCTGTAAATATTTTAAGTTTAAAATGAGTTTATTCAACCCTTTAAATTCCACATCCTGAATTGGAATGTTGTTGAATTGTAGGATTCCAATTGGTCGATTTACTTTTGATCTTCCTTGAGGATGCCAATTGTGTTTTTTTTTTCAAGTTTTGGGTAAAATATCAAACTTGTTCAAATCTTCAATTCATACTTTGGGGAAAATTTGATGGTGCCCCTTCAATTCATACTTTTAATTAAAATGGGACTGGGCCAGATGGTGGTTTTGGGGAAAATTTGATGGTTCCCTACAATTCATACTTTTAATTAAAAAAATATTTGTAAAATATATTTTTTGTAAGTAATTTTTTGGGAACACTAATAGAGATATTAGTAAATGTTAATTATATCGGTTCTAATTTTTTTCCTAGCTCCTACCATGTAAACAATGTTAGCCTGTTTTTTAACAATATCATATAAAAAAACACAACATTATCGTTAATTTTGCATGAGACTGAAAAAAATAGGATCAACATAATTAACATCCACTTAAAATTAACACATGTTTCCAAAGAATTATTTGCAAAAGCATTAATTTTTTTAAAATAAAATTTGAAAATTGAGGTACGCGGCCCGTGAGAGCACCATCGAATCTTCCTTGGTCTTGGTATGCTACGAACTATTTTTTATATGATAAAATGATAACCCCCATTTTAAAATAACCAAATCATAACTAAAATTTAATAATGAATAAATTTTAGATTAAATTGATTTTATAAATTATCTCAATATATTCTAGTGTGTGAGAAAATTGTGTATTTGCTATTATATTGGGGAAAAAAGGGATATAATTTAATTTACAAAAAGTTTCAATTTAGATGAAATTACAAAAAATTAAAAATCACGTTTAAAATTGAAAGACGGGTAAAATTGATGATTTTAATTAGAGACAATTAACCTTTTATTTTTATTTCTTTTATGTTGAGGGTTACCCGCAGCTGCTACCGAGGTGCGCATTGAGTAAATCATGCCCTTGTATAATAGCTTGCAAACTACAGAGGGATCAATAGGTAAACTCCACCCCTGTGTAATGATCTGCACTGCAAACCACACGGGGAGGTAAACCACACTTGAAAAATCAGATATGGCGGGCTCACACCTAGTGGTGTTGGTAATGAGATTCAAATTTGAAACTTTTGGTCTTAAGATAACACCTCTCCACCATTTGGCCATCCCCTTGTTTCTAAAGATGGAGCACAACAGTTTATCAACAAAGCTCCAATACGTGAAATAATAGAGAAAATATAACTTTTTGTACCATATGACATGCTACTCTCCCCTTTTTGGTCCTATCGATGTTGATTTTGGTTCTTTTTCAAAAAAAAAAAAAACGCTCACTTTTAGTTCCTTAGGTTTGACAGTATCAATTTTAGTCCCCCGATTTTTAACGGAAGTTAAGTGAAGTGACGGAGAGCTTCGCACGTGAGTCATGTGCGCCACTTTTGGAACCAAAATAGATACTATGAGACTAAAAGTGAAATTTTAAAGTGCAATTAGCTATGAACGATTTTTGAGCCGAAAAATTGATTAAATGTTAGATTTGTAAAAAGGGCTAGTTTTTGTTAAATTTTTTTTAAATTGGGTTAGTTTCTTTTTAAAAAAAAAACACTACAACAAAAACGCGATTTAACGACAGATTATATTCTGTCGTTAAAATACCGATAAATTGACGATGGATTAAGATTGAGATGTTTAATGATGTATTTTTTTCGTCTATAACTTAAAAACAGACATATGTTGTATTTTAATTGTTAAATTTTATTTTTTATGTTAATGACGGAATAATGAAAGATTTTTCCATCGTTACGTTAGAGATGAAAAAATACGTTGTTAAACATTCTTTTTAATATTTGATTTTAAAAAAAAAAAAATAATCTTAGCGACAGATTATTTATGAAATAATTCTATAGCTAAATTAATTTTGATTTTTTTAATTTTTTTTCATTTTATTATTTTCCAATTAATTCTTAATTACGGATTCAAAATCAAATTTTTAAAAATTTTTGGTTTTTTTTTATTTTATTATTTTAATTATTGTCAAAATTTTATATTATTTTTCAATATTTTTAATTTTTAATTTTTAATTACTAATTAATTATGAATTCAAAATTAATCTTTTTAATTTTATAATTTTTTTTTATTTTATATTTTAAAATTTATTTAATTTTTTAATATTATATATTATTTTTTTAATATTTTTAACTTTTTTATTTTTTAATTACTAATTAATTACGAATATAATTTATTTTTATATTTTTATTCATATAACTTTATGATATTTATTTTTTTAATATTATTAATTTTTTAATTAATAATTAATTATGAATTTGAAATTAATATTTTTATTATTAATAATTTTTTTATTTATTTTACATTTTAAATTTTATTTTATTTTTAAAATTTTTAATTTTATATAATATTTTTTAATATTATATATTTTTATTTTTCAATTACCAATTAATTATGAATTTAAATTTTATTATATTATAAGTAATCATAATTAAAATGTATTGCTAAAAATTGAAATTTAAAAAAATTATATACCTTAAGTTTGGAATAATCAACTCCTAAAGTCAATTAATTTAACTAAAAAAAGCATATTTGTAACGCCCCGGTCTTGAGAATTGGGACGGGGACATTACGGGAAAAATAAATGGAAAAATGTAGCATAATCCAAAATCCAGGGGGTCTTCTGTAATGTCTCAATCCCAAAAGAAAAAAAATGAGGGTCGGGGTGTCACTCAAAAAGGAAATACTATTTAGAATAATTAAATGAAATGATTTTAGAACAAGAATATGTTATATTCCCCAAAAATTTGGGTAGTATAACATTTGTCACTGGAAGAAAACTACGTCTTTCAATGTATCAACGAAGTCAAAAGATTTAATCAAGTCAAAAGAATGCATATTCGTAGGCCAATTGAACTTAAAATATTGTATCACATAATAACATACTCATTAGCAATAATTTAGTATGAACGAGACATCAAGGCATGATCAACCCATGACAGTATATCGAGCCATCACCTCCAGCATCTCAACCTGTGAAAATCATTTTGAAAAGATTTTGGGTGTGAGTACTAAAGCACTCAGCGGGTTAAACTTTTAACTCAATCTTTAATAAAAACTGTAACAGAATATTCAAAATATAAATACAGATAATGGAAAGCAAAACGCAAAAGCCCGTCTCATTTCTGCAAACATTTACTTCTCTTTGGTACTGTGTAGCTCCTTCTGTCGTCTACTGCACTCTATTACATGTCACGGATAGGAAAAGGGAAGAGTTACCTCGCTAATCCGAGAAGAGTGTACTAAAGATCACCTAGCATTGACCCTGAGTATACCAGGTGTTACCTAGAATTGAATCTTTATAGTGATTCTCAGATCACGTGTATGTGCAGGGGTTACCTCACAATGGCACCTTTAGTGATTAACATTACAACTGCAAGAATCACAGTTCATCTTATCTTTTGTTCTATGTTCTCTATAAAGCGCATAATATGACATAAGCGCCAAAACTAAGTAATCTTCTTAACATAGCAACTATGCTAATCTTTAATTCCTCTAGCAAATTTAGTTCAATTATGCTTCATATTCCTTAAATGGAAACCATTCTATAACTTGAGTTTAATACTAAAAGCACAAGCTAAAAATTATAACTCATTATACACAAGTATAATCAATACACAATAAACATTTAATTTACTGTAACTTTATGTAACATCCGAGATTTTCAGAGTTCATTAAGAAAATTAAAGAAATTAATTAGAGCCTAGTTAAGGATGTTTTGGCCCTAAATTGCGATTTTAGGAGTTATTTTCCGTAAAATCGTCTTTTCGAGAATTTTGATTTCAGCTCAGTTGCAGCTGATTTTGGTCACGTTTGGAAGGTATTGACCCAAGGAGCATGCCGGTGCTTTCGGATTTTGAATCTGAAGTCGTTTGAGTTCCCGGTGATTTAAATCGCGTTTAAATGAGTTATGAATAGTGTTTTTTTGTAGAAGCGCGTTCGTTAGAAATTTGTGAAATCTCGTGTGTTGACCCGAGATTTGATTTTTCAAGCCTACCCTATAGGAAATTTCTCAAGGAATCCGTTGGCATTCTCGGATTTTTATTCTGAGATCAATTGAACGCTCGGGAATTTTATTTGTCCCTTGCGTGGAATAGTAACTTTATTTTTGAAAAGAGATTAATTTTTCATTTTCCTTTAAAACGACTTGTTCTTTATTCCGAGTCAAGTTGGTTCAATAGTACTTGAGCCAAGGAACCTCCCGGTATTTTTGGATTTCGTGTCTGAGGTCATTTGAACCTCGACATCGAATAAAGCGCTTTTTAACCGAGCACGATATTTTTTAAAGCAGTGTTGTTACACTAAAGTAGCTTCTCGAGGAAGCCATATTTTTTCCTATAAATAGAGCCCAACCCCCTTTGATTTTCCTCGCTCATTTCATTTCTTCACCCCCATTCTGTAGTATAGAGAGAGAGAGAGAGAGAGAGTAGAGGGAGCCCTCTTCGTGAGGGCACCCCAGTGAGAGAGAGAGCGGAGTGGGGGCGCCGCAGGGCTGGGCAAGGAGCCCCGTGGGGGCAAAAGAGCCATTCGAGGGCAAAAGAGCTCCGCGGGGGCAAGCAGCGCCGGGGGGCAAGGGAGCCCTGTGGGGGGCGCAAGGAGCGCCGCAGGGGCAAGGGCGCGCGGGCTGGTTCGGCAGCTCCGACACGTTTTCGTGCGGAGGTCATAACTTTCACCTCGGTTGGATTTATGAGGCCCATGAGTACTCAAATCAAAACTGTTTCGATGATCTACAAGGTAGCAGTGGCCGATCATCCGGAATATTGATGGTTCGAATCGGATTTTCCGTCCCCTTTTGTGGTAATCTCGGATGCCTTAATCTTTTAAATTCTCGTGTTTTAAGTTATAGTTAAGGGTCAAGAGTTTAGATATCATTTTGATGTCTTATTAGGAGCTCGAATAAGATTTCAAGTCATTGATCGACTTTGATAAAGATGAGGTGAACCCCGAGGAGGGCCGAGGAAGGATTTTCGGCTCGTTGCTTCATCTACGTGCTCGTTATCGAGATGTTCATCATCGATGTGGGTGGTTCTAACACAAGTATAAGGTTTGAGCTATTAAGCTCTAGAAGCATGATAGAGTAAGATGAATATCCAATTAAAATATTTTATGCTCTGCCTGTTTAGTTTCTGTACAAAGGAAGGAAAGGAAATGAAGTTATATGCATGATATTATTGAATTGTTATTTGAGTTTGATAAAGTAAAATAAGTTATTATAAGTTAAGTGAGCTCTCAAGTATGTTTAGATATGCTAGAAGTGTTTAAATACGATTGATGCTAGTCTGAGATCTAGAATTGCCTTAATTGCAATCGATGTTTATCCGCGTTCATTTCCTCGCATTTGAATGTTTATGCTTTGTTAAAGCTCGTATAGTTAAGGATTTCCTTTTTAGGGTAAGTTATAAATCCCTTATAGGCCGAGATCATGCTCAATTAAAGGATTAGCCTTAGACGATCGCTCTAGGCTTAGTATTGTTAGCTAAGTTAAGTAAGTAAGGAAGGTTGAGGTTAAGTGAGGAAGGAAGTTAAGGAAGGATATAGCTTATGTTGTAAGCTGGTTATCGAGCTCAAAGAACAGTTTATTTACATTATCATACCGTGACCCTCGTGTCACTAATGTTGAACATTTGAAAGTAAAGGGAGTCACTGCTGGGTAACCCCCTCGCATACTCAGAAGGATACTTGAGGTAACCCTTCTCTTATCCCAAGGCATGCCTCAGGGTATAGTAGACAACAGGTTTGAGCCAGGAAAGGCGCCAAGAAAGGAAGTAAAAGATTTTGCGGGTATGGAGAGGGCTTTTGCGTTTTCCTCTTCATATGCCGCCAGTTTATAATTGGATATTCCAAAGTTTATTAAAGAGTTTTCTCATAAAACCCCACTGAGTACATTAGTGCTCACACCCTCTTTTTCAAATGTTTTCAGGTTGAGATGCTGAGGCCGGTGATGTGCTGCTGGTGGGGTTGTCTGAGTTGGTTGAGGTTTCAAGTTTGTTGCTCTATATGGTTACATGTTTTTCTTCCGCTAAGTTTTTGCTAAGTACTCTGATATTAGTATCTAGTCTTGATTAATGTAACTTGATTCTTGAAGATAGCATGTCTTAAATGCTATGAATTCTAGTTATCAATAAAGTCTTTGAAGCATGATCTTTTGACATACCCGTCTATGCCTTTATTGATTCCGAGTTATTTGAATAGTCATACATGTTAAGCATTCTAGTATCTATTCATCTTCAGTTGACTTGTGAATAAGTCTTGAATGCTTGTTATTACTGTTCGCCTACAAAGAGGCTTTTCTTTCCAAGCATGATTCTGTTCGTTCAAGTTAATCTTAAGTTGTTTTCTTGGTCGGTCCTATGATTAGGACAGTATGATATATTTGACTCTGACCTATTTATGAGTCTTAGTTGATGTGACCTATGATGAGGTCTTGTTTATTTGAAAAGTCAAATTCCTATCTGTTTGTCTTTGGATTCTGTTTAAATTTCGGTTGGCCTATGATTTGGCATTCCTTTGACTCGAGTGAATCCTTTGACCCATTTGACCTGATTGAACCCTTTGACCCTTATTGATTCGTTGAAAACGATAGTTCATCCAAGTCATAAAGTTAAGTTGCCTAAGTTATTGAGGCGCTAACTTAATTTAATTCTAAAAACACCCCCCTGGATTTCTGATTTTTCGTGCTATTTTACGCACAACAACCCCGTCCCCATCCTCGGGACCGGGCTGTTACACTTTAAACAATGACTTTTAGACTTTAAATATAAACTCTAACATTAATCTATATACTATGAACTTTAAACTCCAACTTCAACTTTTAAACCACAAACTTTAATTATGACTAGGCATAATCTATTTTATTTAATGGGAGAAAATTGAAAATAGTCCAATTCAGAATAACAAATTCTTTTTTAACCAAGAAGAATCAAACCTTCTTTTCTAACCAATCATACCATCAAATGACTATCATAACCTTAAATGACTTTCTTTAAAATTCAATCATAGTATACCACTTTCAGGATCAAACGGAAATAGTCCATTATAACCATATCAGGCCCATCATGCTTCCGTAAATCAAATACATAATACTATAAACCGGATTCATACCTTTTTGACCGGAATGCTGCCGGGTATTTTCGCCGGGATTTTACGGCCTTGCCAACCACACGATCGCAACCTATGGTTTCCA
The DNA here is from genome assembly GCA_026008535.1 of Perilla frutescens. Lineage (NCBI taxonomy): Eukaryota > Viridiplantae > Streptophyta > Magnoliopsida > Lamiales > Lamiaceae > Perilla > Perilla frutescens. The sequence goes on along the minus strand of BRKX01000013.1, from coordinate 9,026,221 downwards.
GCGATGAACTCCTCCAGCAACACACAGCGCAACCCACGTTCGTTTCCTACACGGGATGTAGAGTAATTTTCTGGTATATAGTATATATATATGATGAACACAAGGGATGAGCAAAAGCTTGTATTTTATTTAGGAATAATAATACATTTATTATAAATAAGTAAATCTCCTTTATGGAGGAGACAAACTTGTTTAGCTACACATGGTAGCTAGAATCCTTACTACGCTCATAAACTAAGAACACTCAAAATATTATAACTATTACAATTTTTGAAGAAAGATAAGAAAAATGTTCGATGATCTTTTCTTCCTTCAGTTTCTCGTTTTATAAAACGGGACTCCTTCTATTTCACCAACTCCATTATTTAGCTCCTCAATTCACATGAGTGGTCTCTTCTACCGACACTCTCTTTTGAATTAGTGGTCGGGCCCGGTTCCTTTATCCTCAAGTGAAAGTGGTTGTGGGTAGAGGTACCCACAAATAATGGCACCATGTGCCTCTTGTATTGGACCACTCAGCTTTTATCGTTTGATGCTAGTGGCCTCTTCTTTTGGGTTACATGATCTATGATCACATGTCTCCACCTTCCCTTATCGGGAAAATACTTTTTTGGTGGGGCTCTTGGCATCCTTACTTTCGGCATTGGATGTTTATCCTCCCCAACTCGCTTTCGTTCCATCCTTGGACAGAACCCTCTTCCGAACTCTGGCTCTTTCTGGTTCTGGCAATCAGTCCCATTGTCCAAAATGAGCCATGTTGCAGTACTTGCGATGGGTTTCTTTGTCCATAGCAAGCTTGTTCTCCCATATCAAGGACCTTTTCTTTTCGAACAGATCCTTAGCAAAACTCGTTGTTCTCCCTGTCATGGTATTTAACAGGAATGACCCATTCGCAGAATTATGGAAATACTTGAATGGGAACTTGACTTTGTCCATCTCCGTGAGAAAGACCCATAATCCCCATGCTCGCCTAGTTGATATTTGATCTTCTGTAATAGAGGCGATTAGTGGGATTTCTTCAGATGAGGTTCTGATATCATCCCATTTTCTGGAATCTAGCCTTTGAAGCCTTATGTAGTGAAAGACCTCATGATTCCCTTTCCCTGCTGGTTTCGGAGCAGCACTGATGAAGTATAGCTCAAGAACATCCCATCGGCTAAGCATATCATTCTTAGCCCAGAACTCTTGCACATGGGAAGCCACTTTGGTAGACACTTGATTTATGGGAAGCCTAGTGACATGGTCTGAATTGAAGCTAATGCCCCAAAATCATACCATTGCTTGACTTCGTGTGGATTGGTTTGTGGTAACATCCACAACCTTGGGTACTTTTCAGAGATATCAACCTTTGTTTTAGACGGATTGATTCCCTGTCTAGTATAGAACTTCTCCCAGTTAGCTTGATAAACCTGCCAAGATGAAGCTTCAGACTTGTTAGTATTAATCTTAGAGGTACCCGTCATGGGTCTAAGATTAATCTCTCTCTCTTTAACCCCAGAGGTGCTGGGTTGACTTGATGGTTCAGAGTGTGATCCCTGACCCTCAATTTTCTCTTGGGCCTGTGTTTCTTTAGAAATCACCGGCTTAGAGCTCGTGCTAGGGGTAATTGAATCCCCTGCTTCCATTTTACAGGTCGGTACTGCTGACTCTCCTTTCATCAATGGCAAGTTGATGGCCTGGAGGAGGGATTCATGCATAGCTGACCAGAGTTGCCCCTGAGTCTTTACACATGCTCGTATTCTCTCGTTGACCTTGTTCTGGTCTGCTTGTTGCATTCTTCCTGCTTGTTCAGCATGAAGAACCAGCTCGTTCCATTCACGCTGAAGCAACTCCATATTTTCAGTGAAATGCCTCTGCGCGATCATGATGGCATCAACCTCAATTGCTTCCATCTCTTGTTAGGAAATCTGCAAGAATATTTTCATGAGATTTTATCACAATAATGTCAAATAAATAATATTGACATTCAGCTTGCCATCTTATTAGTCTAGCTTTCTCAGGTTTAGATGCAATTTTATTTTTCAAGAAAGCTTTAACTTGTGTGCTATCAACTTTTAGAGTGAACTTCTTTGCTAAGAGAAACAGAGGCCATTTTTTAAATGCCTTCCGAACTGCAAAGAACTCCTTTTCATTGATATGCCATCGAATGGTCTCGCTATCTGAAAAGAGACCACTGCAATATCTACAAGGCTCCTCTCCGTTGGGTGTGATCTTTGTAAGCACGGCTACCCACCAATGATCACTTGCATCTGTATAGAGGATCAATTCATCCTCATCTTGTGGTATAGCCAGTTTTGGGAGATTTTCGCATATCTCCTTTAGCTTCCTGATTCCTTGTTGATGTTCGTTTGTCCATACAAACGGGGTATCCTTCTTTAGAAGGTTGCTGAACACCTTCCTGTGTTTTGCAAGATTTTTTATATTGATTCCTGCAAAATTGACAACTCTCAAAAAACTCTGCAGTTGCTTCTTTTCTTTAAGGACATCAGGGAACTTCTGCACCTTTTCTACAATATGATTTTGCAGAATGATTCCTGATTCATCCACCTCAATTCCCAGAAATTCCATCTTCCGGGTAGCTATTACTGCCTTCTTTTCTAACAGCACAAGGCCCTCTTTATGACAAACATCTTCAAAGATCTCCAGATGTTTGAGATGTTCATCTATACTCTTTGATGTGATTAAAATATCATCAATATAGACAAATATAAAAGAGAAATAATCTTTAAAAAGATTATCCATCTTCCTTTGAAATATTTGTGGTGCGTTGGCTAACCTCATCGGCATTGCATTCCAAACATAATGCCCTTGTGGTGTTGAAAAGGTTGTAAACCTTTTGCTTTCCTCTTCCATGCGAATCTGGTAGAAACTTGACTTGCAATCAAACTTAGAGAATATCCTAGCATTCCGTATACAGTTAATAAGATGTTCTCTTCTTAGGATAAAATATCCGTCAAACTCAAGAATGTCATTAATCCCTTTGTAATTAATGACTAGCCTTGGTTTACCTCTTTTAATCTCACCATGATTCCTTACTAAGAATCCGGGGCTGCTGTATGGTGAATTCCCTGGTTTAATTAGCTTGAGATCAAGGTGTTCTTTAATGATTGCCCGCATATTCTTTTGATCTTTTATGTTCATCAGGATAGGCTTGTATCTAACGAACTCAAATTCTTTTCCAGCCTTAACCTCCAAGGTTGCTTTGAGTTGGTTCTTTCCCCACCAAGCCAGCGGATTTTCATCATAGTTTCTAGCTATCTTCCGCTTGACATCTTCGAGGGATATCTTTGCTTCTTCCTTAATATCTTGATGTGATATTAAAGAAGTCCTGAGGATTTGGATCTCCTGTTCTTCAAGATCCTTTTCCCTACGAAAACTCAGAACTACTTCTCCAAATTTTCTTTTGTCCTGCATTTTTGGGTGTCGAAGATGTCCTTCATCACCACGCTTGCTGCGAAATTGTAGTGGCATTTGTTGATTGAATGCCCCTTTTAGCCGCTGGACAATGATCTTATGATCACAGATCGTCGTAAAGATCAGTCTCCGATTGGTGTTGTCCTGCGTATACTGTTTGAACATTTGTAGGAAATTATTTCTAACAAGATGTCCGCCCCTGTATCATGAAAATAGATTGGTAGAGTTTTCACCTTATACCATGGTGTATCTCCTGCTCCTCCAATCAAGATTTCCGACTGCTTCACTCCCTTAGATAGGAGCAAGACTCCTTTTGAGAAATCTCTTCCCGCAATTGGATTTAAATCTTCTTCCAATTCTTCTGGGAAGATTCCTCTTTTTACAGTACAAATTCCTGCTCCTGAATCGATATAGGCTGCAAAGTATTCAGCCTTATATTTCTCATATAACATCCCTATTGAGATGTATATGGAGAATAGGCTGGTCATACAATCACCAGTTGTTTTCCATTAAAGGTGAGCATCATCCCATCTTCCTTCAGCTCCCATGGCTTAAACCTTTCTAAGAAGTCAAGTCCTAAAATTAGGACTCCTGATTCTCTTCCGGCTCTTCCATGTACTTCCATTGTCATAGCCTCTATATCGAGAGTTCCCTTATAGTGGCCGACTTCTGGTTGCTGTAAGCAGTACAGGACATCGCAAGGAAAATTATTTTCCCATCTTGTATTGTCGAATCTTGTGTCGATCTCTCTCCAACCTTCTGGGCATTTAATTTTTATTTTAACTTCCCTTGGTCACCTGAGATCTCTCTGGAAGCTTCCTCTTGAGGACTGAGTCCATGGCTCTGTCACAATCCTGTCTCCTTGGAATGAGAATCTTTTGCGTTCCAACTTGAGACTCTCATTGTATTTCAACAATGGTTTGTCTCCTACTCGAATATTTATCTCTCTTGGTAGTGGCATTTCTGATCTATCTAGGTGGATTGTCTATGCCACCTTTGAGAATACATTCGGTATCTCGATGAACTGCTTTCCCAGAAATAAATCTGTGTGGTGTGAATTGGAAAGCGCATAAGACACCTGATATGTTAAAGAATACGGTCGATTTCCCTCGTAGATGATATCCTTTCTTTTGAAGTCTTGGTACAGCGTTGGGGCTTGACTGAAATCTCTATCTTTCAAATTATAGAATATTTTTGGATAGATTACCCCTATAATCTGCTTGGCACAGAGATTTCCCGATATAGTTCCTAACAAGGAATCTCTGTGATTTCTGATACGCTTATCGCATATTGCAATATCAATGGACATATCAACACCTCCAGGTAGTGCGGATTTGAGCACTATCTGGACAGCCCCGATGTGGATCCAGGATATGGTATCCTTTATCTCTGGCCTCATCCTTCCCAGCTCTTCTTCAACTTCACTGTATGGAATTATTTGTAACTCCACTTGATTCCCTGTAAGCTCTATAGGAAGCGACATCTCTCTTCTGGTAATCTTGTAGATTACATTGTGCTTCCTGCTTTTCAGACTAAAATTGCGAAGCAATTGATCAATCTGTCCGGCTGAAAAGCCTTGATATCTTTAGATATTAAGGCTCTTGCTCATGATTTTGTCAATCATGCTTTTTGAGATAGTGGTTTGACTGGAATATCTAGTTTCGTCCACTTGCTCTTAATGGAAAACCTCAGCTCTAGTCTGATTCAGAGTCTGATCTCCCATCAATACTTTCATTGCTAAATACTTCTTCTTCGTATATATTCTCATCTGAGGGTATATCCTCGAATTGGTAGACTTGTACCAAGTCTTGGTAGTAAACCGCTTCCTCGATGTCTGGTGCACCTTCGAAGCTTTTGACTCCTCTCTTTTCCGGATAATCTATCGAAATATGTCCTTTTGCACCACAAGTCCAGCAGCTGTAAACTTTAAAACTTTCATTTGCCCTCGTATGGGCTCTTCTGAAAGTTTTCCTCGTGGGGGTTCGACTTGATGAACTTTGTGATGTCTTATCTCTGGAAGGACCACTTCTTTGTCCAGATTTGTAAAATCTGGCCTTTTGCCTGGTCTATCTGTTTCTTGGTTTCCAGCTCTTTTTTTTTTTAGAATTCTTCTTTGGCATAAGGATGAACTCTGTGTTTCTTGTTCTTCCGTGGCCTTTGAGATTCTCCTCCAATGATGGTCGGCAGATCATTGGCTGTGCAGTCAAGAGGGGAATATTTATTCATCCTCTTTAATTTCTTGTAATTCTTTTGCAGAATGGCCTGTCCGCACCATTCAGCTAGCTTTTGTTTGACAAAAGACATTCTCTTCCCAACATTGTCAGGATCTCCTGGAATGTATTCTTTAATGAACATTTCCTTCCAGGGACTAGGGACCTTTATGAAGAAAAGCTCTACATAGACCCTTTCATCCACATCTGAATTCCATTGGTAGATGTGGTATAACTTGAAGAATTGATCAATTGACTCCTTCTCCATGTTGTTCAGTCTCAAGTTTAAAATAGCCTGAGAATAATTCTTCCTTTTTTCGGAATCTGCACTTCCGAAATTATCTGCTCCAAAAAAGGTGAGCTTAAACTAGAAAGCCATTCTATCCACGATCTCCGTGTATGAGGCTGGCTCCAAGGTTTCTTCTTTGACTACTGGTGCAACTCTTGACCATAACGTTTTGGCTACACCCAACAAACTCATCTCTAGCAGCTTGATGAATCCCTCCTTTTCTAGATCCAATGTTCCTGCTGCTATTCTCATCAATGATGACCAATCATCAATAATCATATCGATGTCCTTGAAGTCAATATCGTCGATATTGAGCATGAGTCCATACGGATGTATGGGATCAAGGCTTGTTTTCCCGAGAGGCGTATCTCAGAACTTAGGGATCTGTTTCCTCACCCTCGTTCCCGTAAGATTGTTCATATTGGGCCTCTCCCTCCTGTGTTGATCTCCAATATGAAAGTTCTCACGGGCTCTCATGAGAACGTCTTGTGCTGGGCCTCCTTCATGTTGCTGTTGGGCTGGTGGCACCTGCGGCACCTGTTGTTCCGGGGGTACCTGATGGTATCCACGGAGAATTAAAGCCCCATCTCCGGTATTCATCTTCAGATCCACCATCTTCATATTGGCAAATGACTCTGCCAATTCTTGTAGATCTTCCAATTCTATCCTTTCGGGGGACGTCATTCTTTGATTTGTCTTAACAATTGGCAAATCCTTTCGTCCTTCGATTTCTTGGGTTAATTTTTAGCCTTTGATGTGAGATTCACTTTGCCAAAGTTGATGGGTTTCCTTCTACTAGAACATGTCTGATTTAATTCTAATGTCTGGATCTTCTTTTGAAGTTCTAACAAGATGGTTAGAATTTCATCTTGTTTTATAGAAATTCGCCTTACTTCTTGTGGTACTCCATACGTGTGATTTTCGTAATTTTGTACCGTCTTCTGGATCTCTCGTAAATCCTCCGAGATTTTAGATGTGTCTGTCACGATCTCTTTAAATCTGGGAGTTATCTCGTAGTTTCTTTATTCCATCAACCGTGATTTTGGTGTGCCCTTTGTTGATGGTTCATTAGGTCGCATTGTAGCAGATTATTCACCATTAACAAGTTCATTTGAGCTTGTCTTTGGGAAATACACTTCGCTATTTCCTTCAGGCTTGACTCCGATAGGAATTTATCTTCGTATTGGACTTTTCAGTAGGATAGCCTCTCCTGATGACTTTCCTCCAGTTCCTTCAAATTTTGAAGGTACTTTCTGAAATAAAAACATCTCGAACAATTGTCCGGATCCATATTTTCTGGGTGTCTCCTCCGTTAGGATATTACTTTTAATAATAAATAAAATATTATTCCTAAATAAAATTACCTAGGCTCCGATACCATTTCTCAAGCAAGTGGCAACTTAGGATAAATTTGAAGAAAATTCAAAGATATATCAATTTAATTACTATATCAAATAAGACACCAACACAATTGCCTTATTAGATCAATTCCCTTAAGGATAGTATAGTCATAAAATTTTATTTTGGTCAATAAAGAATATTTTAAAACACTTGGCTAGAAAAGAATTTCTTATTCTAAAATAGGCTAGATTCATCCATTTACTCTTATTTAATTATGTCGAAACATAATCTATATTTGTTTATTGTGATAAATCAGAATCTATATTCTCAATAATTATGATAAAGTATAATATATGTTCTCAATCATTATGGCAAAGCATAATCTATGTTCTCAATAATTATACAGCAGTATAATACTATGTTCTCATTAATTATACAACGGTATAATACTATCACTCTAGCAGAGACTTGAGCATATAATTTTTCAAATATTTTATTTGGATATTTTAATTATGACTATCACATTTATGAGTTAATAATTCAAATATAAATAGGTTTTGCAAATAAACCCACCTCGATTTCAATTCAGGTGATCAAACTTCTCGATACTCATCCGTCAGCTTCTCTGACTGACTCAACAAGTCCTACAAGGTCAAACCTTAATTTAGGATTGCGATTCTAATTTTCAAAACTCGACTTTAATTTAATTGGAGCTTTTATTTACTTTAATTATATTCTGACTAATTAGAATGCGCGACTTTAGAGACCTCGTACACCTTTTCGGCCTCCCACCACCCTACAAATCCTCACCCTCAAAAAAAGCAACATCGTGAGGTTTCTCCCACTGTTAAGGATCCCCCTCCTCGTTATATGCCTACCCGACCTGATAAATGGAAGGTAGTGGCCCCTTCAGCTCCATAATCTTCCCATCCCCACCCCGCTTCTCATCGTCCTCCTAAGAAGAGGAAGTGGGTACGGGTGCAGCATAAAAAGCTACAACCCCATCTCTTCTAAGCAGACGTCCTTCATCGATATTTTCCTCTTCAGCAGGATCCCCCTGATCCTGGAGCATCTTCATATTATGCTCAGCTTGCACCTCGACTGTCCATAAAATGGTTGAGGACAGGATTGGTGCTTTAGAGAAGGATGCATGGATTACTCCACTGATCCTGATAGCTCTTCTCATGAGCGTGCTCCTCCTCATCCTATCCATTCTCCACCTTCTCGTTCTGAGGATGGTCAGATCCCGTCTGATAGGCATGATCATCCGCGCCCCTCCTCTTTTGATCCAGGTCCCCAATCGAGATCGGGAGTGAGTAGTGCTCCCCATTCTCTCTCTTGTTGATATGAGTGCGAACTTTCTTGTCTGGAATACCCAAGGAACTGGTAATTATCCTACCCAGATGCGGCTCCAAGACATGATTCGCACTCACCATTTTTCTATTGCTACTATTCTCAAACCTATGACCCGACCTGACTTTCGATTCTTCGATCGATGATTAGGTGGATTCCGGGGTTTGAGTAATTGCAACAATAAGATCTGGGCTTTCTTTAGGCCCTCCTTTCACTGTGATGTCCTCTTGGACACTTCTTAACTCCTGCATGTCTGTCTAATGGATCTCGCCCTCTTTGCTTGTCCTCTCTATTTTACCTTTGTATATGCAGCTAGTGATCAGGCTAAGAGGTACCCCCTATGGGATTCTCTTCATCAGATTGCACTTTTCATGGAGGACTTCCCTTAGTTAGTGGGTGGAGATTTTAATATCTTCCTCCACTACCATGAGCGTTCTGGGAGCTCCACGGATCGGCACACAGAGATGGCGGATTTTACGGATGCCATTGCTGATTGTTAGCTCTCTGATGCCGGCTATTCCAGGTCGGATTATACTTGGGAGGGTCGCTATCTAATAAAGTACCTCAATCGAGTTCTTCTGAACGAGTTGTGGTCCTCTAACTTTGCTATTACCCGTGTCTCTCACCTTCCTCGTATCCGCTCGGATCATGCTTCCCTTTTTGTCACTTGTCAGTTTTTCTTCCAGATTCCTAAGTCTTCTTTCCGTTTTCAGTCAATGTGGGTGCGGCATCATACTTTCCATGATCAGATTACAATGATCTGGGCTGCTTTCACTGGTTTCCAGGGACTTCTTAATCTTCAGTTCAAGCTTAACCGGGTTAAGAAATACTTGAAGTGGCGGAATAAGAATGTCTTTGGAAATATTTTTGACAAGCTCAGGGTGGCAGAGGAGGCGGTCGTTGTCTACCAGGCTGCCTATGATTCCCACCCCACTCCTGAGCTTCGTACCCAACTTCATCGATCCACAATTGAGTACACCCTTTGGCCCAAGATGGAGGAGGATTTCTTGCGCCAGAAGGTAGCCATCTGCTGGGTTACTGAAGGCGAGTGCAACACCCTTTTTTTCCAAGAATGGGTGAAACAAAAGCGCTGCAAGACCAGGATCTACTCGATACAGGCTGGTGATCAGTTGCTAGACCCAGATGATGAGATTCGAGAGTCTACTGTGTCCTTTTTCCATTCCCTTCTTTCCTCTGACTCTGGTGATCTCGACCTTCCTATTCTGGATGATATCCAGACTCTCCCTGATTCTGTTCACAGGGAACAACTATGCCTCTGTCGATGAGATTCAAACAGCTGTCTTTGGGATCTGTAAGGATAGTGTATCCGGTCCTGACGATTTCTCCTCCCTATTTTTCCAGTCTTGTTGGGACATTGTTGTCCCGGATGTAGTGGCAGCTGTTCTTAATTTCTTTGATGGGTCCCCTCTCTCTCGTAGTTTTACCACCACTACCATTATCCTTCTCCCCAAGTAGCACAACCCCCAGTCTTGGGCTGATTTCTGCCCCATCAGTCTCTGCAATGTGACTAACAAGATCATATCCAAGATTCTTACCGCCCGCTTTGCTTTTTTACTCCCTCTGCTTCTCATGCCGAATAGGAGTGGGTTTGTTCAGGGTAGGCTTATCAGTGATAATATCTTGTTAGCATAGGAGCTGATCCATGATCTTGCCAAGGCTTGCCCCACCCCGAATGTTTCTCTCAAGCTCGACATGGCTAAGGCCTATGATAGGGTATGATGGCCTTTTCTCCTTGTTGTGCTTCGTAGGATGGCCTTTCCGGACAGATGGATCGGCTTTAACCAAAGATACGTGCAGAACTGCTGGTTTCTGTGCTCATCAATGGATCTCCTGCTGGGTTCTTCCACTCTTCTCGTGGCCTTCGCCAGGAAGACCCCCTCTCACCATCCCTCTTCATTAATGGATCTCCTACTGGGTTCTTCCACTCTTCTTGTGGCCTTCGCCAGCGAGACCCCCTCTCGACATCTTTCTTTGTCCTTGCTGCTGACTACCTATCTAGAGGTGTAGATAAGTTTATCAAGTCCCATCCTGATATGATTTATCGTATCTCCAAGTAGGGAATTCCCGTATCTCACTTGGCCTATGCAGATGATATTCTTATCTTTACTCAGGCTAAGTCGGATGCTTTATCCCATCTTATGGGTTTCCTTACCCATTATTCAACTGTGTCGGGTCAGCAAATCAATGCCAGGAAGAGCAGCTTCATCATTTATTCGAAGCATGCTTGGGCCTAGCAGTCTTCAGTTGAGGAGGTTACGGGTTTCTCCCCTACCTCCCTCTCCATCTCCTATCTCGGTATTTCCCTCTACAAGGGGTGCACCAAGAAGGAGCTCTTCTTCGATCTTTGTCAGAAGATCAGTGCGAGGATCCATGGATGGTCGCACCGTTAACTCTCTTTTGGCGATCGTCTCGCTCTTATTAAGAGCACGTTGGCTGCCATTCCTCTCCATTACCTTCAGGTCATGAGACCCCCCAAATGCATTCTCCAGTAGTTAGAGCAACTCATGGCTCGTTTCTTCTGGGGGGTCGAATGATGAGGCCTGAAAAGCCCATTGGATCAGTTGGAAGCAGATCTACCTTTCGACTGCTGAGGGCGTTTAGGTATTCATCGTCTGTCGGATATTTATGATGCTTTCAGCTTCAAGCTCTAGTGGAGATTCCATTCTCAGAACTTTCTTTGGGTTCGATTCACCATGAAGAAGTATTGTGGTGGCTTTTTCTCAGATCGTGTGCCTGTCTCCCCTCATGATAGCCGCATTTGGCACCGCCTTCAGACTGAAGACGTTCGTGCCTAGCAGCATATCTCTTGGTCTGTCAAGATGGGTGATGTTAGTTTCTGGGATGATGTGTGGTTCGGGGCTACTCTCCTTTATTTGATGTGTCCTACTGTGCCTCGACTTGATCATGCACCTTTGAGCTTTTATTTGCTACATGATTCTTGGAATTTAGATGAGTTGCATGCATTGTGTGAGTTTTATGATTTGTCTGCTGAGTTTGAGGATTCCCTGAGGTTTGCACCGATCATGTAGAGCGAGAGGGATGCCCCGAGATGGAATTTGACCCCTCATGGTGAGTTCTCTTTGACCTCTGCTTGGGAGTATATCAGGCATCGGGTTCCGAGGCAGGCCCTCTTGGCTGATTTCTGGAGCGATTGCCTACCATGTCCATCTTCCTCTGGCGTCTATATTTTGATCGTATCCCTGTCGACGCCAAGCTTCTAGCTAGAGAGATCCCTCTAGTTTCTCGGTGTCCATGTTGTTTTGTTCCCAGTACTGAGTCCGTCCCTCATATTTTCCTCCAGAGGAATCTGTATATGCGGTTTCGATGCACTTTTCTTCATGGTTTCACATCACACCACCACACTTCATACAGATTTCACACGCACTTAGTTTCTGGAGGCACCTTATTCCACGTGCCACACACTGACATATTTGTTTTCTGATTCCATGTCTGATTTTATGGTTTACTTGGATTAAGAGGAATGACCGCAAGCATAGAGGTCGTCCCTTTTGGTCATCTCATATTATTTTTCAGGTTACTCGACATCTTCACCAGCTCGTACTCAGTGGAAAGCTCCTGCCTCCTTAGTGGGCCGGTTGCTAACCACAGGTTCATTTCATGCCGGTTGTCGAGACTGTCAGGCGTCCCTTCAGGTCTCAAGCAGTCACTTGGTAGCCTCCTTCAGAGCCGTGGGTGTAGCTGAACTCCGATGGTTTATTTGATCGTGCACAATAGACTGCAGCGGGAGGCGGGCTTCTTAGAGATCATCGTGGTGAGCTGATCACCTCCTATTGTCTTCCGTTGTAGGTCAGTTCCAATTTCGAGGCGGAGTTCTGATCTCTTCCTAAAGGGCTCCTCATCCTCTTCCAGACGGCTTCCCATGTTTGGATCGAGCTCGATGCAGCGGCTGTGGTCACAGTCATCACATCTGATGCTCAAGGTACGGGACAGCTTAGGGAAGTCTTCTCTCCAGACTTCGGCTTATCCTTTGAGACCGCCATGTTTGAGTCACACACATCCACAGAGAGGGCGATTGCCCTGCTGATTTCCTTGCCAGACTCGGTCATGAGGTCGACAGCTTACATATTTTTGATGCCCAAACGGCCACCAAGCCCATCTCTTCCTTGATTAGGATAGACCAATTAGGCTATCTTAACTTTAGGTTCGGCGCTGACTTTATTTCTATTTCCATGTATTTATCTATTATGTTTCATTTTGTTTTATTTTGTTATCATCCTCCTTAGGCTTATCCTTGGAGTCTTTAGTATTATTTTGGTCTGTAGCTTTCTTCTGCCTGTGTTGGGTTTACCTTTCACAGGTTCATTTGTATGGTTTTTCTTTTGGAGGGGGAGTCATTTTTGGGCTCCCCCGGACGATGATGTATTTCCACTATGTTGATATATACAGGTCGGAGATCTGCCTAATCACCTACCCGTTAGGGTGTTTTCCTTGGAAAAAAAAATACAGAAGGAAATAAATTCCAAAATATTATTTATGATTTAATGGGACCAAAATATTTGCCATAGGTCACTTTTCCATAACTTGCCATTTTACTCAATTTTTCTTAACTAATTTCGATTGCACTTTTCACTTATCCAAAAATTATGAAAAATAATCATGCATGATCCTGCACATATCTTTATTAGAGTATACAATTTTCAGAATTTTCTGAAATCACATGCTTTAGTTATAAAAATAACCGCCTGATTAAAATAATCGACTTTAATCAAAACCTATCGGAAAATTACGAAACTTGGCAGTCCTATAGGAAATAATATTTTGAGCAACTTTCTAGTTCAAATATTTTCAATTTGACGACCCAAAACTGACAAAACGGGGCAAAAACGAAACGTGAATAATAATTATTCACGTTTTGCGGTAATTTGGCCGGTTTTCGGCCACCGGATGGAAAAATGTTCAATATACGAAACGTTGAATACATTTAAATACATGGCATATTAAAATTTCAAATTAAAAGGACGAGAAATGAACAAAGATGAGACTGCGCAAGGTGGCAGCTACGTCGTCGTTTACCGATGACTTGGTGGCTGCTTCGGTGACGTCTCCGGCAGTGGTGCGGTGCGATGGCTGCTCCGGCAGGTGGGGTGGTGGCACCAGCTACTCCACCTCTCTCATTCCCCCCTCTCTCTCGTCTAACTCTCTTCTCTCTCACTCTATTCTATAATCTCTCTCTATATCTATTCTCTCCCTCTATATAATATATGTTGGGGGGTTTCACAATGAAAACCAATGAAGGGGGCTGCTATGTATAGCCAAAAATTGGAAATACTCAGTAGGAAATTTCGAATATAAAATACTGATAAAGTGATTTTCGTATTCAATTAAAAGTTATTTTATTCAATGGTGAGGTCCAAATGACCTCCAACACCAAATCTGAAAATATTGGGAGACTCGTTGCTCGAGTACTATTGAATCAATCCATCGTTGAAAAATGAGGAGGTCGTTTGAAGAAAAACGAAGAAAGATTTTCTTTTCAAAATTAGATTTACTATTCCTTCCGGTCGACAGATAACATTCTTGAGCGTTCGATTGACCTCAGATTGAAAATTCATAAACGCCAACGGATTCCTTGATTCGATTTCTATAAAATAGGCTTGACGAGGCAATCCTCAGATCCTCGAGAAGGATTTCGTAAATTTCCAAAAGTCACGCCTTTATGAAAAAAATACTATTCACCCTTTTTTTCTTTATATTTTTTTCAACATCGAGGCTCCCATACACTCCAGATTAAAATTCTGAAAACACTGACGGCTTTCTTTAGATCATTACATTTCAGAGAAGACCAATATTAACTATCTTCCGATGACAATTGCAAAATCTAAAACTCATTTTTTCCTTTAAAAGACACAAAACTAAAAGCCGCGACTTACATCTGCTTAACTTTATTTTAGCTCTAATTATTTTCTTTAATCTTCTAAATAAATTTAAAAAATTCATTAAGGTATTCTGAAATTTCTAGGATGTTACAATATTAAATATTAAAAATAATTATAAATTCTAATTGGTTGGAAGAAACTCTAAATAAAATTGTAAAATTATACTAATTAATCTAAGGAAATTAAAATTGAAGGAAAAAAAATGAAAGAAAATGTAATAATTTTGAAGTTTGGTACACAGTTGACACACACGGGTTGGGACTAGAGCATATCCAACCAGACCAGGATACTGGGCTTTACCCAGAGTGCCGACAGCTGCCCGGCCAACGGCGTGGTGACGGCGTTGTCATTGGTCTTGAATGAGATACACCCCAACCCCTTATCGTCCTTGGCCTTCTTTATTACCGGCCACTAATTTTTGTGGTACTATTATTATCAGCTGCCCCTCCCTCACCTTGGCGTCGAACACCGACGCCTGCTGTGGCCGACCACCTGTAATCTGCCGCACGGCAGCACCCTCGCTTTATGTCGATCATGGAGTGGGATTTACCGTTCAAGTGTGGCGCCCTTATGGAGTAGTTGTTGTGTGTAAATTGAAGCGAAGCAGTATAAATGATGGTGATGAGGCATGCAGAAGAAACAAAGAGACATGCACAATGACATGAGCCAAGTGTTTCACCAACTCCTTTTACGTGTCGAATGGAGCCATGATTCCCCAGTTGTATAAATAGCCATCACTTTGCATTATCCACTTCACACCTCAACAAACGTACTACAGTTCTCTCTAGAGTTTGAGTTTCCACCATGGCTAAGGCTATCTCCCTCTCCCTCTGTCTAAGCTTCCTGTTCCTTTTCCATGGGTGCCTAGCTCAACTCGACCAGTTTCTGCCGCAGCAGCAGTTCTGGCAGAGCATGCAGAGCCAGCAACAACACCGCTTCCGCGCCAAGACCGACTGCCACATTCAGCAACTCACCGCCCGCCAGCCCAGCTACCGATACCAGTCTGAGGCCGGAATCAGCGAGTTCTGGGACAGCTCCACCAACGAATTCGAGTGTGCCGGCATCGAGTTCGTTCGTCACATCGTGCAGCCCAAGGGACTGGTTCTGCCTTACTACACCAATGCGCCTCAACTAACCTTCATTGTCGAAGGTGACTAGCTAGCTAGCTAGCTAGCAAGTGACTACATACAATATTACTGACTGATATATATATATATATATATATATATATATATATGCATGTATATAATTTCCATCTCATATTTGATTTATTAATTTGTAGGTAATGGAATTCTGGGGACTGTAATTCCTGGGTGTGCTGAGACTTATGAATCCGAATCCGGATCCAGATCGAGCTCCCGTTACCAAGGAGAGGAAGGTAGAAAGGGCGACCGCCACCAGAAACTCCGGCGATTCCGCCGCGGTGATGTCCTCGCATTGCAACAGGGTGTCACCACCTTCATTTACAACGACGGCGACTCCCCATTAACTTACGTATCGATCTTGGATGTTGGCAATGACAACAACCAGCTTGATTTGAAATTCAGAGTAAGAAGATTTATATATATATATGTGCATATAATATTGATTTGTCTTGTACTTATTAAAATTGAATATATATCAATAATTCTAATTAACTTTAATTAATTGTACGTACGTGTGCAGAAATTCTTCCTGGCCGGAAACCCACAATCAGTCCAAAGCCAGGGGGGAAGGAGATTTGAATCATCAAGAGGCCAAAGCAAGAGAGGCGAAGAAGAACGTCAAGATTCACGCAACATATTCAGTGGGTTCGACGAAGAACTTATGGCCGAAGCTTTCAACACTGATGCAGAGCTGATGAGGAAGATGCAGGGCAAGGAGGACGACAGAGGCATGATCGTCCGAGTGGAAAAGATGAGGATGGTGCTCCCAGAAGAGACAGAAGAGGAGGAGGAGAGAGAGAGCAGAAGAGGAAGAGGAGGAAGAGGATACAATGGACTCGAGGAGACATTCTGCTCCTTCAAAATCAGACAGAACATCGATAATCCCAGCAGTGCCGATGTATACAACCCAAGAGGCGGCCGCATCAGCACCATCAACAGCCAGACTCTTCCCATCCTCAGCTACCTGCAGCTCAGTGCTCAAAGAGGAGTCCTCTACAAGAATGCTGTAGTTGCACCACAATGGAGCACAAACTCCCATTCAGCCATGTACGTAACCAGAGGAAGTGCCAGAATTCAAGTGGTGGGAACCCATGGAAGATCAGTCTTAGATGAAGAGGTTCAAGAGGGGCAGCTGGTTATCATCCCACAGAACTATGTGGTTGTTAAGAAGGCTAGCCAGGAGGGATTCGAGTGGATCACCTTCAAGACTAACGAGAACGCCATGCACGGTAACCTTGCCGGCCGCCTCTCCGCCATCCGAGCCATGCCCAATGAAGTTCTCATGAACTCCTTCGGCATTTCTAGGGACGATGCAAGGAGCTTGAAGTTCGGCAGAGATGAAACTACTCTCTTCAGCCCATCCCACAGATCCACATCCGCCTAATTAAATGCATCTGTTTCTTATATTTATTTTATTTTCTCATAATAAAACCTCCATCCATCATCCATCTTGTCCTGGACTCTGGAGGAGGAGTACTGTTCTGCAACTCATGCATTATGTTTTATTCTAATAAATCACATCCCTTAATTTTCTTTATGTATTACTCATCACATGCATCCATCTTATTAATTTGCATGCACTCCTATAACTATTCCATTAATTACTACTCCACTATATATTATCATAAATTCCTTTTTTTTTATTTATTTTAATAAGTACTTTTTTAAATATATAATAATAATTCGAATCAACACCTTTATTTATTATCATTAAATAAATATTCAAATATTAAAATTTCCATTCTTCTAATCAATTATATATTAACTACTAATTAAAAATTAATAAAATATTATTTTTAAACTCTTAATTTACTCTAAAAGAAAGCCATTAGCATATCTAAATCTTGAAAGATGGGAAAAATCTTGAGAGGAAAAAATAATACCCTCTAAATCTTGAAAGATGTACCACAAAAATCGAAATCGGTCATATGTGTAAGTCAACTAAATAATAAATGCAAGGACGAAGCATAAAATCCCGACAACTAGAAATCAAACTAGCTAGGATTAACTAAATGGTCCGCGGCTTGATTCCCTTCACCATACAAGTGAGTGAGTAATCTGAAGTTGAATATTCTGTAAGTAATGAAGAACTCCAATCCCTTCACGATACAAGTGAGTGAGTAATCTGAAGTTGAATATTCTGTAAGTAATGAAGAACTCCTACCCTTCGTTCTCCAAAGAACCATCTCATTGTTGCTTTTAGGATTCAAATTTCTTGTTACATTTTTACGTGTTTCATTCCGTGTTTCACTATAAAATTTATAATTTTAATAATAATTATTATAAAATAAAAGATAATTCTAACATAAATAATCATTGTTAACATTTATCAACAAAAAAAAATGAATTAAAAAAATTATAAAACTTCATTTTTTAATCAACCGGTACCATAATAATGAATTATTAATTGAAAATTAAAAAATTAAATACTAAAAAATAAGTATAAACCCTAATTAGATGGGGTGAATCCTAAAAAATATCTTAAAATTAAATTAAATCACAAAAAAATATAATTGAAGGAAAAAATATAAAAAAACCATAATTTAAAAGTGTAACACAGAGTATAACATAGAGAGTGTAATAGGAAATTTCAAGTGCTATCTTTAACCTCAAACTGAACAATCTGGCCAGATATTCCGAATCCGTTTGGACCAAATAAATTCAGCTTCAAAGGAAAAACCAATACCTGTCTTTTAAGACCCAAATTTATGGGAAATACTATGCTACCCCCAGGGTAATGCCTTAAGTGGCATCACCCTGGAGGTAGCATGGTATTTCTCCAAATTGATTGATTTGTTACTATTGTTGTTACGTTGTCGAGGATAATTCCCATGTTATATATATATATATATATATATATATATATATATATATAGTTTACTACAATGATTGTTGCACGTGTTTCATACGATTTAAAAACGCGCGTTGACTCGATCAATACTTTGATCAAAAAATCATCAAAACATGTGATACTTTTTAGCTATACAAGTAATTTTTTTTTTGGCTTTTGATATATTTTACGATTGATACTCATTTTGATAGTTTTTTCTTTATTTTTTTTTCTAGCTGATACTTTTTAGTGATACAAGTGATACTTTTTAGCTTTTGAGTTATACTTTTTAATATTACGAATGGTACTGATTTTGACGGATTTTTGGTCAATGTATTGACCTAGTCAACCTAGTCAATATGTGTTGACCTGGTCAATGCATTGACCGTTTGATACAATATGTGCTGGAGATTAATTTAAACTCAAAATTGAAAAATTCGAAGTCCAACTCCCTCCTTGAAAATAGTAACAGACTCTTAAACTACACCCCCATCAACACATTTACCACAATCCAATCTATCAATAAAATAATCATTTGTCTATCCTCCACCTACACAATCAACTCAACAATTCAAAACCACAATCTTTCAACTTTATCAATAATCCTCTCTAATCCAGAAAAAAAAATATTTTATTTGATTCTTTATTAATATCTATTAAGAATAATTATTTTTTATTATATGTTTCAAAGTTAATAAATTATTTTATATTTTAAATAATAATAATAATAATAATAATAATAATAATAATAATAATAATAATAATAATAATAATAATATATTCCTCATATACTTAGATTAAACAATAAACTCAATAATAATGTGAAATTTATAATTCCCCATATAGAGGCACCCTTTTGATTTTTTCCACGAGCCCCATCTTCACTAACAAAACACCATACTTGCATTAGAGTTACATCTTCTTTAGCAGACCAAACATTTACTTGCATTAGAGTTACATCTTCTTTAGCAGACCAAACATTTTTTTAGTGTCTTTCGATTTGTGGTTGCCTGTTGAACATTTTGAAATAAATTTTTGTCATGGTTAGACTTCTTCAAAAATTGGATTTTGATTGATATTCAGAGAAAAATGTGAATTTTGATAATGTTGATAATATTGATAATTTTGGGAGTATGGATAATTTTGGGAATTTGAAAAATAATTTGGATTATTTGGATCCATAGTTTCAAATGAGAGAAAGTGAGTGAGAAATGATGATTTTTTTTTTGTGTGATTCAAAATACGTAAAAAAAAAAGCTCATTTTATAGAGAATGAAAAAATACGAATTATGATATAATTTTTATATATTTTTAATATATTATTATCTATAATAATAACAATATAAAATTTTATCTAATAAAAATATATTTATTCAATCAAATAGTACCATGTGGCGGAGAAGATTGTGGGTTGTTTGGTCAACCAACCATTTCGCCCATTGATTGCTAAAACTAATGGATTTTAACATTTTTATTTTAGCAAACACTTGCATGCATCATAATGCAAATAACACTATATGAGACGGGTCAGTTAAACCCGCTTTTGATCCAGTCAACGCGGGTCAACCCGCACTTTGACCTGGTCAATGCGGGTCAACTCATAAAAAAAAATTGTCCAAAGTGAGTACCAACCTTCCTATTAAAAAATATCACAAAACATTCGAAAAGTACCATCTGTACCATTAAAAAGTAAGGGGTCTGCTAGTTATTTTATATAAGTTTATTTAGTTCAAATTTTGATTTTTTTTTTCAGTTTTTATATTGTATGTGTTGAGATTAATCTAAAACAATCATCATTCCAAGAATTTGCAAAGGAAAGCAAATCACGAGTTCGGTAAAATAAAAAGTACCATGTGGTAAGCAGAAAAGTATTAATTACGATAAAGAAATGTATCAACCTGAGATTAATATTATCATCATTCCAACTACAATAAAAAAATATCATGTGCCACGTGGCACGCCCGCATAGGACCACGTGATCGCCTGAAATAGGCGGAAATAACTGCTGTTGCACGCAAGTCCACCTCTTTTATTTTTATTTTTTTTGTCCTATAGTGATGATCGACTCGATAAAATCATCAATGAGGCTAGTCTTGAACTGATTTTCGAAGTGACAGGTGTAAACAAAATTTATTTGTATAGAAAGACGCCTAAGAATTGCAACTTATATCCGATTTTAATTCTAATTTATTTCTTTTTTTTTTTTCGGCCTTTAGCCTACCAATAAGATTAGAGGAGGTCTTGGGTAGTCCTGTTCTACCAATTCAATCCGTAAAACGCCCCTTTTTAATTTTTAATTTTTAATTTTTGTTTTGTTTTTTCAACGGCGCATGCATTCCACGAGCTCCACTCACGTGCGGTGTGTGTTATGCACACACCCAATTTTAATTTTTTTATTTGTTTTAATTATGTTTTATTTTTTTGTTTTAATTTTGTTTTATTTATTTTTGATTTTTTGTTTTTATTTTTTTTTATCAAAAATATATATTCTAATTTAATTTAATTGTTTTTATTTGACGTCTCGCGTAGTGCACTTGCCCAACACTAATTAATGCATATGCTCGTATACTATACTCGATAATTAATTTTTTAAATTTAATATACACTAAATGAAATGAACGTACCTTAAAATTAATTAAATTATTTTTTTTTATCCGGCGATTCACGCAGTGCACTCGCCCTATGCAAATGCATGGCTCGTGCACTGGTCATTTTTTTTTTACCGAAGCAAGTTGTAGTCAGATTTGGGCGTGGGTTCACGCCCGCAAAGTGACCCGTTTGATGGAGAGGCTACAGTTTTTGCCATAAGATTAATATAGCTAATAAAATTTTTAGGGTTAAAAATTAAAGTAGGTCAATTCAAGATAACAAATGCTTTTTTAGCCAAGTACCATAAGTCATGCTTTTCTATACTAAAAGTGGTGTAAAAGTCATTCATGCCCCTTTTGTCTTATTTGACAATTTCCATTTGTTTTCTCTTTAATTAAAATGAAGCATGTGGGCCACTTTTTTTATAAAAAAAATTCGAAAATAAGAGAACTAAATTTGGTAGGTGCATTGTTGGTGCATGCATTTAATTTGTAACAATGAAGAAATCCAATAGAGATGATACTCACGCCATTTTGAAAGAAGTCTCTCCAATTCACAAAACTCACGACATTTGTAAAAAATTGACAACACGTATCAAATAAATTCGAGGTTAGTTTTTAATTTTTACGACCGTGAAGTTCTTCGATTTAGTGGAGTTTAAAATCATTTTTAAATTTTAAGTAATTTATCCACAATTTATGTTAATTTCATAATAGCTATGTTTAAGAGTTATTCAAGTTATAATATGTTTGCTTTTGTAATTTTTAATGATCCTATATGCATAAATTGTTGTAGATCAGGATATTTTGTGATATATTGAGGTGAAATTGAAGATTTTGATGATTTGAAAACATTAGTAGCATCGTTTTTTTTTTCGGAATTACAGAGTTATCGTGACAATATTGTCACGGTTCACAGATCTCGTGACTATAATAGTCTCGAGATCCCCTTTTCGTGACAATATTTTTGGCATTCGTGGTAAAAAATTTTTTTTGAAAAATTCCCATTTCGTGACAATATTGTCACGAGACCATAGTATTCGAGACAATATTGTCACGAGATCAACTGAACCGTGACAATATTGTCACGAATTCTATGATCTTGTGACAATATTGTCACGATATTTCAATATACTGCAACTTATTTTAATTTCCGTTTGTTGCTGATTTGCAGATGGCTTGGCAACGTATTGTTGTCCAACACAGCGGTAGATGGGAGAGATCTGAATACGTGGACGGTGAAGATCAACTCGTCCACCTCCCATTCGACAATTTATCTCGTGATAAATTGATCGAAGAAATTCATGAATTTACTGAGAAATCACTTCAGCAAACGCCAATAGTAATGCCGTCAAATGATGCTAATGAGGAACCAATTGGAGATGATAGTGGTGATGAGTTATCTTAGGATGATGATGATGATGATGATGAGGATGACGACGATGACGAGAACTATGAGAGTGAAGTTCGGCGTAAGCAAATAGCCGAATTCTGTGAATAGATTCGCGAGCCAGGGCGTCTCGATGAGTTTGTCAACATTATCCAGCACGGTGGACCTCAGAACTTCACATCTGAGGATGCTGCTCCTGAAGCCGAGGCTCCGAATGTAGAGATTCCTCCTTTAGGACACTGGTCTATTCCTGTGGCCCGTGTTGACGATGCACTGGCAGTGGTACATGGCGACCCACCACAGACAGATAGTGATGTGATAGCCGAGGGGAAGACATTTTTGGAGAAGAGAGACTTGATGATTGCTGTTGGAAAGTGGCACATGGAGTGTCAAGTGGAATATTCGGTCTCTCGATCCAGCAAAAGTCGACTCACAGTCATCTGCAAGCAAAACGAGACCTGCCCGTTTAAATTAGTGGCTAGTTCTAAGGGTGGTTTGTGGATGGTGACTAAGTTAGAGGATAATCATACGTGTCGGCTGGACCTGACACGTATTGCACCACGGAAGTTATCATCTCGGGTGATTGCTGATTTATTTAAAAAGAGAATCCTAGATGAGGGTTCAATCCTGAGGCCGAGAGCAATGATAGCTGAGATATTGAGGGAGTATGGCATTGAGGTTGAGTATAGTATTGCCTTGCGGGCTAGGAATATCGCAATAGAGATGATTTATGGGTCTCACGATCAGTCCTTCGCGGTGTTGCCTGCATATTTGGAGATGCTGAAGAGGTCCAATGCCAATACACATTATAACTTGGAGACCGATCGTGATGGTCGTTTCTTGTACGCATTTGTAGCTCTAGTAGTTTCTAGAGCGGCATTCAGCGTGTGTATGCGTCCTGTTGTCGTCATTGATGGCACTCATTTGAAGGGAAAGACCAAGGGCATCCTTTTTGTCGCTGTGACGAAAGACGGTAATGAGCAGTGTTTCCCTCTTGCCATTGGTGTCGGTCCTATTGAGAATGATGCAGCCTGGACATGGTTCTTGACCGAGTTTAAGAAGGCTTTCGGAGATCGTGATGAGTTGGTGATAGTTTCGGACCAACATGTGAGCATCAAGAATGCTGTTAAGGCAGTGTATCCTAATGCGGTCCATAGATTGTGCTATTACCACATAGCGAAGAATCTGATTCGAGCGGGTCGCCACGTGATTTCTATGTTCAAAACGGCTGCATTTGCGTATAGAGAAGAAAAGTTCCTGAAATATCTATCAATGATCTCCTCAAGCCGAGAAGACGTTTACAATCCACTACTGAGTATAGGGGTACATCGCTGGACACGCTCACAATGCCCTTCACGTCGTTACAGCTTCATGACCTCAAATACGGCCGAGTGTTTCAATGCACGTTTGTTGTGGGCTAGAAGATTGCCCATATGTTCCCTCATTGAAGTGGTCAGAGATGTGATAGAAAAGTGGTATGACGAGAGACGTGCGAAGGCAGTGTCGAGAGATCACATCTTGACAGAATTTGCTTACACAAAGCTTTACAGATAGGTGGAGATGAGCCTTCAGTATAGGGTTCGATGCCAGAATGCACATTTATACAAAGTGCAAAAGAACGAGAAGAGCTTCATCGTTGACCTTCAGATGAGAACCTGTGAATGTGGCGAATTTCACCTCGATCAGATGCCTTGTTCTCATGCAGCTGCTGCTATTAGGTCCCGTGATTTTATAAATATTCAATTTATAAAATATTGTTTATTATCTTTTCATGTTATTAACACTTTACAACTACTGTGACAGGATCACCGGACTGGACATCTATGATTACGTTGACCAGTGTTTCAAGCAAGTTACACTCTGTCTAGCATACCATGATCGTGTACGTTCAGTGCCGAGTCAAGATGAGTGGACATTCACTTCGACATTCAGAGTTTGTCCTCCTAAATCAGTTCCCCAAGCAGGTCGTCCTAAGGAGGGCAGATATCGATCAGCTGGTGAAGGCTCAAGTACGAGAAGTAGAAGACAACAAGTATGCTCGAGGTGTGGAGGAACATGCCACAACAGGAAGAAATGTACAGCCCCACACCAGATTGAACAATCACAAGAAGAAATTCTTGGTGAGGGGCGACGTCGTCCGAAGAGATGTAGTATTTGTCGTGGACCAGGACACAGCAAGGGCAAGTGCCCGAACAGGGTTCAACCTCAAATTTGATTACATTTTATTCAAATTATTAGACTACTCTATTAATGTAATTAGGACATTTGTTGTTATCTTATTGTCTCGAGATGGTGCATATTTGTATTGGTTGATTGCTGATCGGACTGTCACAGGGCTAGGATGAAAATTTGAAAAAATTATTTGAATTTTAACCCCTTCTTCTCGTGACAATAATTGTCACAGTTTCACCAACTGTGACAATAATTGTCACGATTTCAATATGAATTCAACATAACCGAGTTTAAATATGAATTCAAGTAAACCACGATCAAGTAGCTAGAAGTCTACGATATCCGTCTAAAGCTCTACCATAAGTCAAAGCTCTACGTTGCTATCCTCTGACAATTACCGAATATCCTAACAGCTAAAAGCTTCCGATACGTGTCCAAGTCATCCGGAGTAGGATCCATGTTGAATTTCTTCGACGAAATCAATCGATCGGCTTGCATGGCAGAAAAAACACCACAACTCACACCATCTATCTGTCTGAACTGATACATGAGTGGCGTTCTGTAATACTCTAACGGTCTGCAGATTACAGTACGCCTAGCTTTCTCCCAATATCTGAGATGACGCAACAGTCCAGGAATCAAGTGCATCAATGGCCAGAGCTGGTGCTCACGCATGGAATAAGTGGGCTCATCTGTCGGATCCATCATGTTGTACAACAACGAATCATACAACTCCACTCGCCATGCGTCTAGACGAATCCGAACGGTCACCCAATGTCCATCAACATGGCAAGCGGTGATGATCTATAAATACAAATAGATATAAAACAGTCATACAAGACACATGTATCGTAAATGGGTTCTAATGAAGTTCACTTACACTATTCGCCTGCCACCAAGGACCCGTCAGTAACTGATCCCCTCTGACGATGTCGACCAACTCATCATCCCATCCCACCAAGCATAATCAAAATTGGGGTATGTCTACGTGAATTCCTCATCGTCCGGATGAATGAGATGATACTCTTGCACCAACTTATACTGTAACAAGAAAATATCAACGTAATTATAAGATCAATTGACTTGTTAGATTAAAATAAATATTGAAAACTCACGAAAAATGATGACTGCAAGACGACTGTGCTACGTGAATTCACTCCTGCCTTCAGCCCACGACCCTGGGCCAGCCTGATCTGAAGGCAATACAGGATCAGATCCATACATTGTGAGGACATGTCTCTGTTGGTGTCGAGCAATTCATCGAAGAAGGCCTGATCCAGTTCAAGCTCGATCAAATTCACTCTTAAGCGCGCGTCTGGCCCGCAACATCGAAAATCAACAAATTCCCTCATCGAGCTCAACACACCCGCTGAGGTCGGCCTAGCCAAGCTAGGCCTAACCGGACTAGAATGTGATCCAATACCCCAATCGTCAACTGTGGCCCCTACACTCTCAACATGCACATCCTCAAGATGTGGGCCCTCAACCTGAAATGAAATTAGTTGGTATATTTAAAAGTATATATAAGACAAAGTCATACCAAACACTACTTACATCGTAATCATGTATTGGACGAGGTGCTGATCGCTGGGGACTCTCTTCCCGTGCTTGTTCTTCATGTCTACCCTGAGAGCGATTCCTACTGCGGGACCGAGACCGGGACCGGGACCGGGATCTAGGGACAAACTTTTTGAACATGTCCTTAACGAAATCCTTCAGTCTATGGAACATATCATCGTTTTCCTGTCTGCGTGCCCTCTCACGCTCCTCATCACGCTCCTGCATCATACGGAGCATCTCTATGCCTGTTTGACGCGCCACGTTTCGTATCTGCCCCACATGTTTGCAACACTGATGATCCTCAATAGTACTAAATGTGGGGGTCGCCAGTCTAGGATGCTTATCTGTAGGGCGAGTCTGTCGTCTCCTGGATGACTCAACGACACCCGTATCAGCACACGTGCGAGAAATGCAACTCCCAGATCGCCCTGAGTGAGAGGGAGCTCTGGGAGGAGAGGGAGCTCTATGCTGATGCGCTCCAGCCAGCTCTCGATAAGTGGGCTTTATCCTCTTATTGCGCTGCGCCTCATACGTCACGCCCATACAATCACCGAGCACGACACTTCTGTAATATGAAGTGGCCATCTCATGCTCACTCGGCTGTAGATATATGAAGCATAATTACTGCAAATGGTAAAGAATTGATTAGAAACACTTCAAATAATCAAGAAAACACACATTGTTTAAAATAAATGCTCACCTCATCAGAAAACAATGTGCCCAGACGCGCAGTCTTCGTCTTAAAGGCCCACTTCAAACACCTGGGCAATGCGTCTGGTGCCGGAACCTGTGCACAATGTGCACCGAGTCTCGGTAAGGCCTCATATGCCCACACCTGTCGAATAAGACATTGATCAAATTATATTAGATCAAAATAAGATTACACTGATAATCGGGACAAAATTGAGATTCATACCAGTAGAGCCCACACCGGTCCATAGATATGATAAGACAATCTCGCCTTTTCCTCCGTCTTCTTGAATTTTCTCCTCAGTTCCACCTCAGTGGACGGTACCAAACTCATATAATGCATCAACAGACTGAATGCATAAGCTCCCCATGGAAATGAGTTCCATCGATCCCGATCCTCGGCTAAGACCCAAACCCAGTCATCTATCATGTGTGTCTGATCATATCCAAAAATCATAGTGTGCAGGAACAGGACATTGGCCACCATGACGTAATCCATGAGGTCATCTCCTAGTGAATAGGTCCTAAACCTCTCAAGTAGGTCCTTCACTCTCAGAGGTGTCTTGTGCAACTCACGGGAATAGAAAGATCTCCTAGAAATCTGATGTGATGCAGACGGATCAAAATCGGATCCTCCGAACTACAGTCCAGTCACCAGAGCAAACTCACTCGGAGAAAATCTAATATTGGTTTCTCCAATTCAAAACCAAATATCGTGCTCCCCTGCACCGTCAATAATCACTTCTCTACTCAACAATGCATGTAGAGCATTGTTACAACTGTTTCCCCCCGTGAAATCTATGAGATGCCCGAAACACGACTCTCTCCTAAACTGCTTGAATAGTTCGGGCCCACCACTGATCACGTGGAATACTTCCCTAATTACACTCATATTGTCCTTCCAGTATAAATTGATCCCGCACGTGATGTTCTGTAAAGCCTCTCTCCTCCACACCCAATCACACTATTTGGACATAACATGTATAAATATAATTAAATTAGGCCTAATTGGACATGATATAGATATCTACATACTGAAAATTCACCAATGATTGAGAAGAAGAATTAATTATGACATAAAAAACCTAAGCACAAACTATTATAAAAAAAATATTATATTTCATGACAATATATATACACGAAATCTGATTTTGTGTAAATATATTCTCACGAAAAGTCTTCTCGTGATAATATATTTACACGAAATAAGATTTCGTGTATATATATTGTCAGGAAAACTATTGGCTCTTTTTTATTCATAACATATATTTCGTGGGAATAATTTACACGAAATCACTCTCGAGAGTATATATAGTCATGAAATATAATTTCGTGTGTATATTTTATCCCGAGAACTTTTTCGTGAAAAAAAATTAATCTTCATATCTTTCAAAATTTCAGATTTCACACAACAATTCATGAATTCATATCGATAGCATTCCACCGATTTCCCAACATTCGAACAGATTATCAGATGTAAATTCACAAAAATCAACAACACAATTTAAATACCCTAAAATTCAACCTATTATCAGATTTAAATTGACAAAACTCCACAAATTTCGACAGCCCTAAATTCTGCATAATAATTCATGAAATTGAAGGAGTTTAGAACACTAACTTGTTGAAATTCGACAGCCCAATGCTCTAAATTCTCCATGGATCGAGATCGAGTTTGCTGCGTCGTTCTTTTCGTGAGTTTGGTTCGTTTTTTCGTGTAAAAAATGATATTTCTGCAGGCTTTTCATGAAAAACTGGAGAATTTCGTGAGTTTGCTGGTGTTGATTTTGTGTGAATGTTGTTGAGTAATTGGGTTTCCTCGTGACTAAAGTTTATTTTTTTTGGGAAGATTCCAAATCAGTCAAAAAGTTTGCAGAATTTTGTTGACTGGGCCCGTGTGAATGTTGTTGAGTAATTGGGTTCCCTCGTGACTAAAGTTTATTTTTTTTTTTGGGAAGATTCCAAATCAGTCAAAAAGTTTGGAGAATTTTGTTGACTGGGCCCACATTTAGTAAGGGTATTTGAGGAATTGTGATAAAGTTTGAATAAAAAAGCATGATTTAAAAAAGTTGGCTAAAAAAGCATTTGTTATTTGGATTGTGTATAGTTGTATCAATTTACACAAATTTTTATGGGAGTTATGGGGGTAGTATAAGTATTTTATGTGAAAATCTAAGCCAATTGCCAAAACTCGTATTTTGAGTGATCCATCCCTTTACTTTGCTGGAGAAACTAGTGCACTTTACTTGCATCTTCTTAGCAACCACTAAGTTTTATGGAAAGCTATTTTTAAATTCACCGCTATTTCTGTTTGGGGTGATTTTATGTGCATTGGGTGCACCATCAGATTCGTTGATCGGTCAACACAAAAAAATTAAACACGTCAAAATCAGTAGCAATTGTAATACTAAAAGTTTCACTCCAAAGCCCAAAAATATCACCTGTTTCGTTAAAAAGTATTGACCATAAAAAAAACCGTTAAAATTAGTATTAATCGTAACAATAAAAAGTATTACACTCAAAATTCAAAAAGTATCAACTGTATCATTAAAAAAATATCACTTATTTTGACTTTTTTTTTTTATTTTTCCAGTTGACCAGGCCAACTCATTGACTGTCTGATGTGTATTTAGTGAACATGAGAATTGGGAGTAAATAGATTAATTTAAAAATAATTAATTATTGTTAGTGTCATCGTTTAGCACTAAGGTCCCGTTTGGTTAACACGGAATCTGACTCGGGAAAGTATTCTAATTCTTTATTTTAACATTACTGTGTTTGGTTCATTTTTATATGTAATATGGAAAGGAGTTAGATTTCTCAAAACATGAAAAATTGTGCAACTTTCCTAGAATGTGAATACTACTCCAAGTAGGTATTTTTATTCCTTGTTTCTGGGAATCTGATGTTAAATGGTTTCATTGTTCGATTTCTTCATTTATTATTATTTAATTTTTTATAAATTATTATTAAGTTTGAATTCATATTTTTTAACTCAAAAATAAAAAATTATTTTTTTTAAATTGAAAAAAAAAATTATTATTATCTTTTTTTTATTAATACTAAGTTTGGATTAAAAAATTTCAATAAAAAATGAGTAAAATAAAAAAAATGAAAAAAATAGAAAATTTTATAAATAAATAAAATTCAAAAAATGTGATACTTTTTTTATTGATGAAATTCCAACTAAAATTAGATTATTCTATCAATCATTTTTTTGTCATTTCTATCAAAATTCCAATAATATCATTTTTGAGGCAATGTTACGGATTAAACGACGACCATACCATTGTTAATATAGATAATTTTTGACTTTTCAATAAAAAAATATGTATATAGATAATTTTGACTTCCAATTCAATAAAAAATATTTGGATCAACAGCATAATAATTGCCTTAATTGATCATAAAGATATTAACCCAAAATTATGAAATATTTTTCTTGATTATTTTTTGCTCATATCATTTTATTTAAATTGAACTAATATGTTGCATTCAATATATATAGTAGTGTCACAAATTAGAGAATTATAGATTTTATTGTTCATAATTTAAATTATAAGCTATTGGTAATGTGAAATAAGATATATATATATATATATATATATATATTAGATATTTAATTATTTACTATTGTTTAAATTTAATCCAATAATAAAACAAGAATCCTGACAATTTCTTTGTCATGTTCTAAATACAGACTAAACATACTGTTATTAATAATTTTCCTCAGAATCACATTCCCAGAAATCATATTCCTAAAAAACTTTACTTTCCTACTGACACGTCGTCATTTAGTGTGCAAAATTACACCTATGGGCATAATCCAATAGATGCTTGAATATATCTCCAACGGTTAGTATAGTGCCAGAAGGCGGATGTCGATCCCACGAGGAGTGTTAACCTTTCTATCCTAATCAAACTTTTTATAGAACTTGAGAGAATTACTGTCACTAATTCGTTCCTGCAACCTTAATGTAAAACGATTCTAAAAGAGTAAACTAAATTAAACAATAAATAAACATGTTTAATTTAAGTGTGGAATCGGACTAGTGAATATATGCAATCCCGAGCACAGACACATGGATACCTCGTTCTGACCGTTTGGTTATAGGGAGCAGGTACGGTCGCCTTGCACCCCGCAATTCCTTCTTACGGTGTATGCTAAGAGCGATATGGTCAGCGACTCTTAGTCTCTTACCATTAAAGACCCAACGAATAGAGTCATGCAGAGGGTTTGTAAGGATGGCAGCCTTCAAACGGAGGAACCCAACGCTGGTATATGGGACCCCTTTGGCATTGTGCCCATATCCACCTATACTTCAATCTCCGGGCTTAGTCGTCTCTAGGCTTCTTCACCCAGTTTATTACTCAGTCGCTCATCAGGGATTCGGTCACCCTTACTCCCACCCTGACATACATCAACAATGATTTGACTAAGAGTGATCAGCCACATAGCCTACTCATTGCCGTGTCACCGTTCTTCCCAAGTTGAAGTTGGGAATCTTCACGAGGTGTGTTAAACCCAATTAGCCTCATGCACATTCATTCACCGTAGTCCTCATCACACTCAACCCGAACACTAACTACTTAGCCATTTAACACATTAAAAAGTAAAACTAAAATAAGTAAATAACTCATGCTAAACTGAAATAAACTAAATTACTTTTGGAACTAACTCCAGATAATAGCCAAAAACAAGTCGTGCATAAGCTGAAGGCAAATCGCCCACGGCTATACCGACTGTCTGAATTTAACTGTACACGAAGAAAACTAGAAAATACTTTAAACCAAAACTAAAAGCTGTTGTGATTGTATCTCGAAATAAACACTAGAAACTAGTATTTATATTGAGAGTTCCAACTGCCACAAATGGCCCATCTTCAGCCCACGCAGGGGCACGTTTCCGTTGACTCCTTCAACTCATCCTTTATAGCTCATGCGCGGATTTCTCGGCCATGTTATCTCTCTCTCTCTCTCTCTCTCTCTCTTATCCTTCTCTTCTCTCTCTTCTTCTCCATCTCTTCAGCAGCAACGGTCATCTCCCCCATATTTAGGAACGGTTATGGACGTGGACTCAGGTTGTTCGAGTGATTGGAGCTAAATTTCCGCAATGGATTTGCAACAGACTCACGAAACTCAACTCCCTCCTTTATATCTTCATCGAGAATAGCTTCAGTTTATGCCCATATTGGATCTTTTCGCTTCACTTCCCCCTACTCCAATTTAGCTCCCCACTGGACTCAAAACTCGATACAAAAGACTTAAAAACAACTAAAAAGACATAAATAAAATACCCTACTTTGAGTCTACATCATCCCCACACACTTGGACTATACTTGTCCTCAAGTATGATTACAACCCAGAAAAACAAACTCAAAGACAAAGAAAACATGCAAACAACATTCTGAATATGGGCGTATCGAGGCCTAACATAGGATTTGAGTATTGGGATTAAAAATACGCGTGGTCACAATAGATGAGTACAAGTAAGATTCACTCCGCTCACTTTTCTCTCTGCGTAAAGGTAGGGACGTGTTTACTCTCAAAATTCTAATAACCACAACAGACCATAGTATTTGCATAGGACCTAAGTTAAACACCACAATAATCAACAAGCATGTTTATCAAAAGGTCTTGTTCAGGTTGTAACGGGGCATATGGTGCAAAGGTAGGAAGAATTTAGACTTAGCTTCAGATAGACAGATATGGCATATGTGGAACTAGCACCCATTGTGCCTCCAGTAAAACAGAAAAAAAATATGCATAACATACATTATCAACAACAAGCAGAGCATATATTTTCCTCATTTTTCTAGCAGAAAAGACATCTTGAATTTTTTCTTTTTCTTTTCTTCTTCTTCTGTTGATCTTTCTTTTCTTTCGTTTTCTTACTCGGGCATCAGATTTGCCTGTTTCCTGATCCTGCTCTTTTTATGGCCTTAATCATGCTGTCATTTTCAGAACTATGCATATATTCCCAACTCCTATTCTGATTACTCTTTTAAGAGAGATTTTTAACACAAGGGCTAGAAAATAATTTAAACAGGCCCAATCATGGCAACAAATGGAAATATTTTTACACAGTCGCGGCCAAGAAAGAAAGAAAAAACGCCTTAATCATCTAAAAATGCTTGTAATCAGTAGTCAGTTTCACAGAGGGTAAAGTAAACACATGTCTAATTATGGTCAAGAAATCTTAATCTCACAGAAGAAAATAGCAAGTGAACTGCAGTCTCAAAACTCGCACGGGTATACTTATCTCATCTATCATTCTCATATGCAGATTTAATCCCAATTATCATTAATCATATTAGACCCTGAGATGCCCATAACAGTATTACTAGCATGCTTGCAACACGAAACAGACATGGGCAAAGTTTCCCCCATATACTTATTTGATAGCGTGCCTTTGCACAATCAATGTGTGGATGAAATTTACCCGACACCAAATAACAACAGAAACAGGAACAACCACATATTTACAGACCAACCAGACTCTAAAATAAATCCTAACTACTACTAACAAGGAGCAAAGTGTTCAAGGGGAAGACGGGTATTCTAACCCGTAATGATCCAACAACTTCTTTAAGCCTTTCTCCAAGCGGTCTACTTTCCGGTCTAGTTCCTTCAAGCCCTCAGAGGGGAGTTCTTCTTCCTTATCATCATCAATCCTGTCAAAGGTAGAAGTGCTCGGATTTGACTCCGGTAATAAGAAGTAAGGGAGGTTATTTTTGTCTACTTCGACCAACTTTTATCGCTTCAAGCGATTCAGGTCGAAGTACTCAATCACGTTCAAGGGCTTAAATCCAGAATCAGAGAGAGAAGTTCCACTTACGGTTTCATACACTCGCGAGATGAGGGGCCTCATAGAGATGCAAGAGGTGGTCTTACTGCTGGCATTCATTTTCCATTGCTGCGCCACCGTGAAGACGAAGTTGACTTTTTTTTCCAGTCTCCATACACCATCAGAGAAAGAGTTCTTGCTGCATGACTTGCCCAGTTCCATCTTTACGGGCATAAATATTATAGGCAATCCATCTGTGGCAAATCTGCAAGGCATCGTTTCTGATCTCCCCGCTTTTACTCGTCCCTGACATGAATGGGCCGATCCCTCCGATCTCCTCCCATCTACGTTGAATCTTCTTCGTCCATGAGTTGGGAGCCAGTGTCATCGCGTCCTTATATCACTGCTTCTGGAAGTCCGAGACTCCAACTATCTCCAAGTGTAGGTTCAACTCTGTAATGGACATGTTGTACTCTGTGCCCTGAACTGTGAAGGTGATTACTCCAAGAGTGTTCATCAAATACCCCTTCGTGGGTTAGAAGCTATATGAGAGCAGGAATTCACAAGACAACTCCTTGTAAGCTTTGTCATGCCACTGCAGTGCTTTCGTCTACCCAATGTTTTCGAAGTACTGGAGTACTTCGCTCTTTAAGCCCAAATCTTCTAGCGTGTGCATAAAGGGGAACTAGCTTCCTTTTATCCATCGATTTTGCTCTCTCAGCCTGCTTTTTCTCCTCCTCATTCCCATGTTTCGTTGAAGCGATTCTGGTTGGGGCTTGGGGTTTGGTTGGTTTCTTCTTTACCTTGACTCCCGACGGCCCGCTTGTTGGCGGTAGGGGTGGATCATCGGACTCGCTACTTTCTGATGCAGCATCTTCCTCTTTGGATTCTTCCTCGATGGTCTCATCTTGCAGTTCCAACTTCTTCTTTGCTGGGGGCACATTGGATAGCTGGCTGTTCTTTGGCTTCAACAAGGACTTTCCTATAATCAACTTGCTTACTTCCCTATTTCCCTTCTCTGTGCCCTTTTTGGCTGTCTGGCTTCTAGGGGACACCCTTCTCCCCACTTCAGCATCCGGCTTCTGTGGTGGTTGTTGTGGCTGCGCCTTTACGGCCTCTTTCTCTTCATTGAGTCCTTTTTCTGACTCTTCTGATTGAGTCTCCTGTTCGTCTTCTTCTGATCCCTCTTCATCCTCGGTCTCTCCATCTCCTTCCTCCTCAGTTCCCTTCTCCTCGACAACTTTCTCTTTCTTTTTCTCTGTTTTCTTCCTTTCCTCTTCTTTTTCTTTCTCTTCCTTTCCCGAAGAGTCTTCCATGGCGTCTTCCTCTTCCTCGTCCTTTTTAGGTTTCTCTTCCTCTACGATATTTTCTTTCTCGGGTACGACCTCTGGTTCAGTCACCAGCTCTTGCTGTGGTTCCTTTGGTGGCATATCCAGGATTTTAGGCAGTTCTGGCTCCTTCTGCATCTCTTGGCTCAGGGCTTCCAGGATTTTCTTCTCTAATACGCCCGAATCGGCCTTTGCGCCCTTGGATTTCTTAGCCGGTGGCTTCTTTGGTGTTTTCACTGGCGCTTTTCTCTTCTCCGCCGCTGGTGGCTTCTTCATTGCAAGGACGACAGTCAGTGGCTTAACATCTAGAGGTTCCTCTTTTGTCAGAGGGCTTCCAACTCTGACAGACGGGGTCGGTGATTGGAGTGGCATTTCTGTCGGTGTCTCGCTCGCGGCCTTTTTTCTCTTGTGAGTTGATTTTCCAAATGATCGGCTCGTCTGTCCTCCCCTGGTTCTTGTTATGGTTGTTTGAGAGTGGAGTGAGAAAATGTGTGGGTTGAGGTTTATGATTTCGACAGAATTCCTCCTGGTGATCGCTATTTGAACTGGAGTAGGTTGGGATTTTTGCGATTTTTCTAGAGAAAGGATTAGGGCTTCGCAAAATTTGGATTTTGAAAATGCCAGGACTCTCCTTGCAGATAAGCTTAAGTCCGTAATCAGCCTTAGAGATATGATTAAAATATTTGAATTCGAATCTTCTCTCTCTCTCTCTTTCTTCTGATTAGACGTGTGCATGGGAAGTCAAAACAGCTCTCACAGCTTTTTCTCTCCTCTGATCTGCTTTTCCTTCCACCCCCACACACTTAAGACTTTATGTACTTCTGTTTGTGCCTTTAATTCATCACGTTTTCCTTTGTGCCTTCTGCAGGTTAGTTCTCACTTACACACTGAAATTAAAAAAAAACTAAAAGCAGTAAAATACCGGGTTACCTCCCAATCAGTGCTGTTGGTTATAGTCATTAGATCAACTATGCCTTCTCCTTCATTGATAAGTGGGCTCGACGAGCATGGCTCTTTCGACCGCTTCTTCCCGCATGTGCTCATAAAAGGGTTTAAGCCTTTTTTCATTTACCCTGAAAACGTCATTATCTTCTGGATTAAAGATGTTCACTGCTCCACAAGAGAGCTAATTTTGAACGAT
The DNA here is from genome assembly GCA_026008535.1 of Perilla frutescens. Classification (NCBI taxonomy): domain Eukaryota; kingdom Viridiplantae; phylum Streptophyta; class Magnoliopsida; order Lamiales; family Lamiaceae; genus Perilla; species Perilla frutescens. Next base: position 8,990,065 of record BRKX01000013.1, on the reverse strand, counting down.
AAACGGTCCCATCCATTTAGACTTTAGCTTTCCCGCATTGATGCGGAGTCTTGAGTTAAACAGCCGCACCTTTTTCTATTTTACGAACTCAGTTTCAATTCAGTTTTATTATTTTCTCTTCTCTTCGATTTCATCATAGCATAATTATACAACTTTTGGTTGATCGATTCTAGTATGCAAAGTAGCTAATTTACTCGTATTCAGGTGACGACGATGAAGCTCCGCTTATATAACTGTGAGATCTAATTGTTTGTTCATAATTAATTGATGCATGTATTTGTTATTCTTAGAATTCGGGTCGTAATTGTTCTAAGTCTATCAAGTAGTTACAAATATTTGGTAGGTTGTGATTAATTACTAGCCAATTTAAATCGGCCATACGTAATCGTGGTTTAGGTTTAATAAGTGGTAAAACGGTTGCTCAAATAACTAGGGGAATAACAGAGTTAATTTTACAGTCCTGCGTCAGAGTCTGTAAGTTAAGAATCGGGTCTTTCTCGTGCTCATTGCTGTCGGCTCATTAAACTCATAGAGCATCTCTTACAGTTGTCAGTCGATTAGGGAAGTAATTAATGAAGCGTCTTCTTAATTATCGAAACAGTATGGAGAGATGAGGTCATGTCAGAAGCGTCTTTGGTGACTATAACCGATTTGTATGTCTTGATTAATTAATTCTTGCATCTGTGATCAGTGTTATAAGTGGAGTGGAGTTCGTTGGACCCGGAATACCCTTTTATAATTAGTTTAATTCAGTTCGTTTGCATAAGTATTTTCTTTAGTTGGTTATTTCATTCTTCAATTTGTTTTGTTATAAAATTCACGCGATTCTAGAGGTTTTGGCACGCAGACTGAAAGTCAAGAGTAATTCTCACCGGTCCTTTGGGAGACGATCCTGCTCGCCACTGTACTCTGCAGTGTGGGCTTGCCGACGAAATTCGGAACATTTAATTTTGGTGAAAAACGACGCACCATTCTGCATGCCCACAGAGCATCCTCCAGGTAGTTGATGAAATCCTTCCTCCTGAGGCTAACGACCTTTTCAAGAATGTTCTTGACCTCCCTATTGGACACCTCCACTTGTCCGTTTGCTTGGGGATGGTATGCAGTGGTCACTCGGTGCGTGACCCCATATTGATTAAACAACCTCTTTATGACCATGTTGCAGAAATGCGTTCCTTGGTCACTGATTAGCACCTTGGGGACTCCATGCCTGTAAAACACATAGGATTTTAAGAAATTCATCACTGTCCTTGCATCATTGGTTGATGTTGCTTTTGCCTTTACCGATTTTGATATATAATCCACAGCAAGGATAATGTACAAATTTGCCCCGGATTTGGGAAAGGGTCCCATAAAGTCAATTCCCCAGATATCAAATATTTGAACGGGCATAATGGGGATTAAGGGCATTGATTCTCGGATGGAGATGTTCCCTATCCTTTGACAGTTACTACAACTTTTGCAGTAAAGATAGACGTCTTTGAATATGGTAGGCTAGTAGAATCCTCCATCTAAAATCTTTTGAGCGGTTCTTCTCGGACCAAAGTGTCATCCACAAACATCCATATGGCAGAACTTCAGGATGCTCTTACCCTCATTCTCGGGCACACAACGCCTTATGACTTGATCAGCTCATATCTTTCATAAGGTTGGTTCTTTCCACACATAGAACCTGTTTTCCCTCACTCATTTCTTTTTTTGATAGTCGCTCATTCCTATCGGACATTATCCAGCCACCAGGTAGTTCACGATATTGGCATACCAAGGATCATGTCATTTTGTGCCCTCAAGCCGATACAAATGCTCATCTGGAAATGTTTCCATGATTTCTTCTCTACGTTCAATCATTAGTCTGCTTAGGTGATCAGAGCTACAAGGTTCTCGACCCCTGTCTTGTCCTTAATTTCCAGGTTAAATTCTTGAAGGAGCAGGATCCATCGGATGAGTCATGGTTTTGACTCCTTCTTCGCCAAGAGATACTTTAGAGCTGAGTGATCAGTAAATACAATCACCTTTGCCCCCAAAAGGTAGGACCTGAACTTCTCGAATGCGAATACGACTACCAACAACTCCTTCTCGGTGGTTGAGTAGTTGCACTGGGCTGGATTCAGTATCTTGGAGGCATAATAGATAATGTAGCTCTCTTTGCCTCTTTTCTATCCGAGAATCGCTCTAACGACATATCCACTGGCGTCGCACATTACTTTGAACGACATTTCCCAATTAGGTGGTTGGATTATTGAGGATGAGACCAATTTCTTCCGGAGGTCGTGAAATGCCTCTTCACACTCTTCGTTGAATACAAATGCCACATCTTGTTGAAGAAGTCGTGTAAGTGGCTGGGCTATCTTGGCAAAGTCCTTGATGAACCTCCTGTAGAAGCCTGCATACCCAAGGAATGCTCAGATTTATTTCACCGTGGTAGGATAGGGTAGCTTGGCGATGATGTCCACTTTTGCCTTGTCCACCTCGATTCCCCGCTCTGAAATAACATGTCCTAGGACAATTCCCTCTCGGACCATGAAGTGACACTTCTTGTAGTTTAGCACCAGATCTTTCTCTACATACCTTTTCAAAACCCTTTCCAGATTTACCAAGCATTGGTCGAAATGGTCACCATAAACTGTGAAATCATCCATAAAGATCTCAATGCATGATTCGAGCATATTCAAGAAAATGCTCATCGTGTATCTTTGGAAGGTCCCTGGTGCATTGCATAGGCCGAAAGACATGTATCGGTATGTGAAGGTGCCAAAAGGGTATGTCAATGTCATATTCTCCTGGTCTTTTTGTGCCTCATATATTTGCATGTATCATGAGTAGCCATCCACGAAGCAGAAGTATGATTTGCCCGCAAGCCGCTCCAACATTTGGTCGATGAAGGGCAAAGGGAAATGATCCTTCCTTGTGAGCGCATTGAGCTTTTTGTAATCGATGCAAATCCTCCATCCCGTTTATAGACGGGTCTGCACCAACTCCTTCTTTTCATTTTCAACTACTTGTATCCCTGATTTCTTGGGGACCACATGAACTGGGCTAACCCATTCGCTATCTGAAATGGGATAGATGATTCCCAAATCCAGTAGCTTCAAGATTTCCTTCAAGACTATCTCTTTTATGATGGGGTTTAACTTCTTTTGTGGTTCTCTGACCGGTTTGGCCCCTTCCTCCAGCATGATGCGGTGCATACAGATGGATGGGCTTATGCCTTTAATGTCGGCTAGCGTCCATCCAATCGCCTCCTTGTATCTTTTGAGCAAATCCATCAGTCTTGTTTCTTGCGCCATGGTTAGTGCCGAATTGATGATGATTAGCAGCTTCTCCCCCTCTATCAATTAGGCGTATTTCAGATGCCCTGATAGTTTTTTTCAATTCCAATTTTAGGGCTTGATGATGGAGTGTATCATTCTTTCTGATGGTTGCAGTATGGGCAAATCCAAGTCACCCTTGGGATTTGTGTAGGCCTCCAAACTGTATAGCTGCATTATCTCATTCTTGATGTCCTCATCTCTTTTGTCGAGGGTATCCCAGTCTGATCGGCCTTGTTGGATCACCTACTCCATGGGGTCTTTTGCAAGCATCTTTGTTCCCTCAGTTTGAACAAGTGACTCAATTATGTCCACCGTGCTGACTTCCTCTGTGTCGGTGGGGTGCTTCATTACCTCTATGATGTTGAAGGTGATGGTGTCCCCGTCAAATTTGCACGTCAATGTGCCCTTATCAACATCAATTTTCATGTGTCCTGTCTTCATAAAAGGCCTGCCCAACAGCATACACGAGGCCTTCCTACTGGATGCACCCATATCAAGTTCTTTACTTTTATCAGTACGTCCTCCAATATGCCCTCAGGAAATACATTAGACCTGTCTGCTAGCTGAATCACCGTTCTCGTTTCCTTCAATGAGCCTAGGTCTAATTTTTCAAAAATGATTAAGGACATAATGTTGACTGAGGCCCCAAGGTCAAGCATGGCCTGATCAATTTTTGTGCCTTCGATCTCGCATGGGATAAAGAATATCCCAAGATCTCCACATTTATTTAGAAGCTTCCTTTGTATCAGGGCAGATACATTCTCACTCATGACGACTTGTGCCTCCTCATTGAATCGAACCTTTCAGGTACATAATTCCTTCAGAAAGCGGGCATAACGGAGTACTTGCCGAATTGCGTCCAGAGTTGACTTCTACTTTTCTGAATACCTGAAATAAGTCTCAGTCCTCCGCCTCTTTTTTATTTTTCTTCAATCTTCCTGGGATTTGTGGAGGAATGATGATTCCTTCTTTCTCCGGTGATACCTCCGTTGTCTTGGATTTCTCAGTGCGGTTCTCCTTCTCTGATTCTTTATCCTTTTCGGGTCTGGTTTCCTTAAGGACACTTTTATCGTTCTTCTGCATTGAGGGGTTAACCAATTCCTTTCCAGTTCTAAGTAAGACTGCATTCACATCGGCCCTCAAGTTAGGCTCGGTCTACGAGGGTAGCACGCCCTTTCCCTTCTCCATCTGTGAGATGGCCTCACTTAATTGAGTAATCTGCGTACCCAAGTAATTGAGTCTCGCTCCAGTTTTTATCTCAAATGAGGCTGCACGCTTCTGGCTGTTGACCGACTCTATTGCCATCTGCCTCACTATGTCCTCCAGGGTAGGTTCTCCTGATACCGACAAATGGCGAGGTGGTCCTGTATGTGCCTGCGGCTCTAGGTACCTCTGTCTATGGTGGTAGTTCTAGGTATACTGATCATTTCTCCATCGATTTCCCCCATCAATCACATCTACGGTTCCATTCCCCTCTTGTACTTGTGACCATTGATCCGAATCCCATTATACTGCACACTCCACCTATGGCAAGGTGTTGGCGGATAGTTATTTCATCATCTTTTCCATCTTGCTGAATTTGGGCAAAATTGAGATAAAATTTGAACTTAATTCCCAAGTTTCAGCAGACTGTGGTAGCATAATCTTAGATGGTCGCATATTCATGGTTTGCAGAAAGATGAATTACCTCAATGTGGATTGAGGCACGGGTTCTGGTTCTTGGATTCTGTCCTCCATCTCTTCTATTTCCGATTCAGAGAATAGTGGGTTGTATTTCTTTTCATGTGTACTGCTGGTGTTGCTTTTTTCTCCAGATGTTTGGTTCTTCTTTAACGTTTCTGACGGTGTTTTTGGGTTTATGGTGGTTTCAAGGCTTCTTCTTGCTTGTGTCTGCCTTCTCCGAGCAGTTTTCTCTATCTCTGGATCGTAGACTAGTTCTCCTGTGTGGTTAGTGCGTACCATAAATAAGGTTAAACGAGGAAGAATAGGATAGAAAAAGTGCTCTTACACTCTCCAGCAACGGCACCAAATTTTGACACGCCGTCGTTTAGCGTGCAAAATTTCACCTATGGGCGTAACCCGGTAGATGCTTGAATGTGCCTCCAGCAGCTAGTATAGTGCCAGAAGGTGGATGTCGATCCCACGAGGAGTGTTAACCTTCCTATCCTAATCGAACTTTTTCTGGAACTTGAGAGAATTGCTGTCACTAATTCTTTCTTGCAACCTTAATGTAAAACAATTCTAAAAGAGTAAACTAATTCAAACAATAAATAAACATGTTCAAGTTAAGTGTGGAATCAGACTCGTGAATACATGCAATCCCGAACACAAACATATGAATACCTCATTCTGACCGTTTAGTTATAAGGAGCAGGTACGGTCGCCTTGCACCCCCCAATTCCTTCTTATGGTGTATGCTAAGAGCAATACGGTCGGCGACTCTTAGTCTCTTACCATCCAGGACCCAACGAAGAGAGTTATGCAGAGGGTTTGCAAGGATGGCAGTCTTCAAATAGAGGAACCCAACACTAGTATATGGGACCCCTTTGGCGTTGTACCTATATCCACTTATATTTCAATCTCTGGGCTTATTCGTCTCTAGGCTTTTTCACCCGGTTTATCACTCAGTGGCTCATCACAGATTCAGTCACCCTTACTTCCACCCTGACATACATCAACAATGATTTTACTAAGAGTGATCAGCCACATAGCCTCCTCATTACCGTGTCATAGTTCTTTCCAAGTTGAAGTTGGGAATCTTCGCGAGATGTGTTAAACCCGATTAGCCTCATGCAGATTCATTCACTGTAGTCCTCATCACACTCAACCCGAACACTAACTACTTAGCTATTCAACATAGTAAGAAGAAAAACTAAAATAAGTAAATAGCACATGATAAACTGAAATAAACTAAATTACTTCTGGAACTAACTCTAGATAATAGCCAAAAACAAGTCGTGCATAAGCTGAAGGCAAATCGCCCATGACTATACCGACTGTCTAAATCCAAATGTACGCGAAAGAAACTACAAAACACTTTAAACCAAAACTAAAAGATGATGTGATTGTATCTCGAAATAAACACAAGAAACTAGTATTTATAGTGAGAGTTCCAACTACCACAAATGGCCCATCTCCAGCCCACGCAGGGGCACGTTTCCGTTGACTCCTTCAACTTCTCCTTTACAGCTCGTGCATGGATTTCTCGGCCATGTTCTCTCTTTCTCTCTTATCCTTCTCTTCTCTCCCTTCTTCTCCACTGCTTCAGTAGCAATGGTCATCTCCCCCATATTTAGGAACGGTTGTGGATGTGGATTCATGTTGTTGGAGTGATTGGAGCTGAATTTCCACGCTAGATTTGCAATAGACTCACCTAACTCAGCCCCCTCCTTTATGCCTTCGTCGAGAATAGCTTCAATTTATGCCCATATTGGATCTTTTTGCTTCACTTTCTCCTGCTCCACTTTAGCTCCCTACTGGACTCAAAACTTGATACAAAAGACTTAAAAACAACTAAAAAGACATAAATAAAATACCCCACTTTGAGTCTGCAACATCTGCCAACCAAACGAACCCTAAGTGTTTTAGATTGTCATAATCCTTATGCCAAATCAGCAACATAAAGGTTTTGGTTTTTAAAAATTTGAAGACCATGTTCTGGACATGATATAAGAATATTCCGCTGTCAATCTGATTGAAGATCGAAAAATGTACTGATTAAGTGTTATGCACATGATCATGTACATGTTTGTCCAGAAGGTTCCAAAGAGACGTATTGAGCTAATTTCAAGGAGATGAAGATTCTATTTGTTAGAAAATATCATAAGTTTTGATGAAATATCGAAAACCCAAAACAAAATTGAGTTCATCAACTGAAGTCATCAGAATGAGTTCATCAAACTGAAGTCATTAACTGAGTTTATCAATTGGAGTCATCAAACTAAAGTCATCAATTGAAGTCACCAACTGTGAGCGTCGAGTCAGTTAAACCTAAAATCCAGTTAATCGATCTAAAAGATGACCAATTCAGGAATGCCAACTGGAGCACATCAAGTTTTCACCAATTGAAAGAAAGCATCAGCTATTCCACCTGTACAATTGATCAAGTCTGGCCCGCACTTAATGCTGAAAAAAACTGACAACTCCAGCCGTCATCTTCAACTAACTAACCAAACGGTCACATTTTGGATTCATTCCTCTATAAATAAGATAAGTCATTTACTCTAAAATAAGTTTGTGTACGTGTGTTGAAGCAAGTATAAGTGTACGAATATAGTCGGTAACAAACATACACACGCTGAAAGCATTAGAACTTCATAAGGAAATTGCTGCTTATCGTCTTCTAATAAGATAGTAATCAACACCCGCTTAGTCTAGAAGCACAACTAGTTGATAGTTTCAAGATCACCCTCTTGAAGAACGAAAGAGATCTAAAATCTTATAAATATTTCAATAACACCTAACTCTCCGTCTAAATGTGAGTCACTGCTAAAGAAACTGTTGTCGCAATAGCTATCTGCTAGAGACTATAAGTGTGAGAATCGACCCAGCTGAGGTAACTATGCTGAGTAAGTCATTGGTACCAGGTTCAGCTCCTGTTTTTCTATATAATTTGTAAAGTGTAACCTCAAGTAATAAAGTGAATTTCCCTTCAAGAAGATGGAAGAGAGAACGTAGAAGTTTTAGCTTTGAACATCTATAAAATCCTTGTGTGTTGTATATTGCTTGAATCTGCCTTATATATATTCGTATACAACATACCACGTCACTTTACGCAACTGTACTTTACTTCGTCAACTGCCAAACATAAACATTTCACATAACAAGTCAGGGCCCTTACTTTTTCTGCACTATTAATATCTTTTGAAAAAGAGTTTACTTAATCCCCCTTTCTAAACTCTATTAGATTCATCCGAGACCAACACTATTAAAGATAGATGTCTCAGAATAGAAAATGTCTTATTAAGAAAGATTTCTAACTAGGGTAGTCCGAATCAAACTAGGAAAGTTTCCTTACTAGAGTTTGATTCAAATTAGGACAATCTGATTACCTTGTTTAGGCTATACTTTGTTTTTATAAATATCATAAGGAATCAAACTAGTTAGGAGACGAATGCACAAGTTTTGATTAGAGAGTCAAAAGACTTCAAGTTTGAAGCATTAGGCATTCGACATTGTTAGACTAGATTAGATCTTTTGATCGTTATTTTTTTAGTCAGTGTTTGAAATCTTTTCATACACTTTTAAAAGAGTCTCGGGAGAGATTTCTTGTGGGAACTAGAGTGGGTCTAGGTTGTGAGGGAATCTCACAATTTAATCCATCGAAATAAGTTGTAGTGGGTAGAAAATTGGTTTTAATAAGTTATCTTCAATCTCGTGCTCTCCAGGCCGAATAAGGCATCTTCTAGATTGATCTTGAATGTTTTCTTGGTTGTGAACTTTGAACAACTTCTATGATCTTGGAAGAATAATCTAGACAAATGATGTTCATTCAAATGTTCATGAACGTTACAACAAACATATTTGATTTCTGAACCTTCACATCAGGTAGCACAGCGGAATGTTTTGTATGTTCACAAATTGACTTCTAGCTACCACTCAAGCTAGCTGGCAGTACTCAATATGTTGAACAATCTCGCGGTTATGGCACGATGCACAATCGTCTTCATCTTCAACTCAATCCAAACTCCTTACTTGAGTTGTCTTCAAGAAGTTCACATTCAAACATTGTCCAAAACAACAAACTTGTACTTGGAAAACTAAATACTTAGTGATGATTTTATGCCATACAGAAAATAACAATCAATCACTATAGCAAGTGCAAAGTAGAGCACTTGATAATCTTAGTGCATAGCATGACACTAACAATCTCCTCCTTAGTGGTGTATCTTCTCTTAGTGCCAAGCAATAGCACTAACAAATTCGAATCAAAATCAACATGCAAATAAGAATAACATATCTCGACGCTGAATTTGTTGGGTGACCACAAATGTTGTACGCGTTAGATTTCCTATTGCATTATTTATGTTACATCTCGTATTATACTTTCATATTTTTATAAATATTGATTATAATTAATGATGTTATAATTAATTTTTATTTTTTAATAAATATTATTAAATAATAAATTTAATAGTGATATACGAGATAAAATATGAAAAAACAAAATATAAAATTCGAACTGAATTTTGTATGACACGTGGAATCAAAATCAACAAGAAAAACATCACATGGAATCAAAATCAACATGCGAAAAATGGACATTACAAGAAATATGCCCCTGCTTAGTGAAAAAGAAGACGAAGCTTCCTTTAAACTTCTCGAACCCATGCTTCATGTGAGTCAACATCATCATGTTGGGGAATTGAAGAGGGATTGATAACACACGTGCTTAACATTTAGCATATCACCTAGAAATAAATTTATATGATAGTGGATTAAGGTAATGTCTTTAATAGAAAGAATAAAATTAACTCTTGCTTAAGGTATTATTTTTACTAAAAACTTTTGCTTAAAAACCATTATATTCAAGAGTGTTGCTTTCCTAAAAAAAATGAAATACGTAAATGATTATCGAGTCAAATTAATGATTAATGAGTAATCGAAATTTAACTCCAAAATCGAACCAAAACACAATTTTCATGTACTTAAAGAAAAGCGAAATTACTTACTTAACACTGAACAAGGCCTCGTATTCAAATTCTTATTGTCTACATTTAAGAATAAATGATTTGATTTTGCTAGATGATAAACATATGGTCTACATGTATTTCAGAGGTATATTGAAAGTTATTTTGTACGAATGCGTAGCCGTGTGTGAATCTTTGTGTGTAATTTCTATATTTCTTAGGACGTCACGAGTTTATTGAATTTTGATAGAAAAATACATTAAACTTAACTGATTTGTGATAATGATTGGAGTTGGAAAAAGTTCTGGAGTCCAGATATGGAAGAGAGAACCAAATGGGATGAGAAAAGGGCAAAAAATAAAGATCCAGAGTGTATGGGAATAGCAAAGACTGTGCTGCCCATGGTACAACCCATGCTATGAAAAAAAGCAATAAATCGACTTCAACATCATTGCAAGGTCCGCAGTATTTGAAAAATGCTAGAGATTCTAGGATTATTGAAGTTTAGTGAATTTTATAATGACTTGAATTAATATATTATATAGCTATTTTCCTCTTCTTGTTTATGCATCTTTGGAATGTTTTATCTTGTGTGATTGTTTGACCAACCATTTCACTTGTGTAATTAATTTATCATCATTCGAGAGAAGTTAATATATGGATTATCTACATTTTACAAGAGAATAATTGATTATTTTACAAGAAAAAATTAGTGTGCCTTTTATAATTAGAAACACCTTCATAGAATTAACTACATTTTACAAGAGAATAATCTATTATTTTCTACCACTCTAGGCTCGGACAAATGCAATCAACACAAAAAAAAAGTTGGACTAAAATCATAGTATACTATTCATTAGGCGAGGTGTCAAAATTATTTTACTCCAACAATATTAGCTAAGAATTTCAACTTGACAAGAAAGTATATCATACAGTCTAATATAATGAGTCAGAATTCATTAGTAGGATCAAATCGATCTAAAAACCCACCCAAAAAAGGCACACGCCATATATATTAGTTTTTTTTTAAATCTTTATTTTGTATCGAGCGTAGTGCACGAGCTCACGCGTTAGTATTTGGCGAGTGCACAAGACATTAGATAAATTAAATAAATTAATTCATTTTCATTTTAGAGTTTACTACTTCCATTTTAGGATATACATTTATTTCAAATAAATTAATTATCGGGCGCAATACATAAACACACATATTAATATCGGATAAATGCACTGTGCGAAATGCCAGATTAAAAAAATTAAATTAATTCAGAAAATTAAAAGTAAAACTTACAAAGTTCGATAAACAAAGTCTTGATTCAATTTCACTTTATCAAATATCAAAACCCAAACTTCAATCTATGAAAAAATAAAGTTGGACTAAAATCATACTCCCTCTGTCTCAATAGCAAGTTCCACTTGTTATTGGGCCCGGAGATTAAGGAGAAATAGATTAGTTGATTAAGTAGTGAGTAAAGTAGGTGGGGTCCATTTATTTAAGGAGTATTATAATAAAAAGTAATATAAAGTAAGTGGGGTCCACTTTCATGTTGATATTAATTATTTCCATATTGAGTATGTGACCTTGCTATTGGGACATCCAAATAAAGTAAGGTGGACCTTGCTATTCAGACGGAGGGAGTAGTATACTATTCATAAGGACAAAATTACTTTACTCCAACAATATTAGCTAAGAAATTCAAATTGACAAAAATTTAATTATATGATACAATCTAATATTATGTGTTATAATTCGTAAGACGGGTCAAACCGGCCTAAAAATCCACCCAAAAAGGCACACACCTCTAACAACATTTTTTTTAAAACTATTATTTTGTATCGAGCCTAGTGCGAGCACAAACTCACGCGTTAGCGTCTGGCGAGTGCACTGCGCAAGACATCAGATAAATCAAATAAATTAATTCATTTTAATTTTAGAGTTTATTAATTCCATTTTATGATATATATTTATTTAAAAAAATAATAATTATCGAGCGCAATACACAGACACATGCGCTAATCTTGGACAAGTATACTTTGTGGAATACCGGATAAAAAAAATTGAATTAGTTCAGAAAATTAATAGTAGAAGTTACAAAGTGCAATAATCTATACTAATATAAAAAGTGGCTTATCTTACAATTTTGGGTTCGCCTATTTTAGCCTTCTTTTATATTTTATTTTAAGGGTAATAATGTAATTATATAATATTATTTAATATTTTATTTTATAATTTTAACTTTATCTATTATAACTCTATTTTAAATTTTATGCAAGGATAATTGTGTAATGATCTTATATTTTCTAATATTTTATTATTATATTTGTATTCTAACTAATATATAAATAAATCTCATATTATATTATTATATCAGTTTTTTGACTATTCAAATTCTATTTTGTTTTACAAAAACATTAATTTTTGATATTTTTGTTCGTTGGAAGGCAGAGCAAAATGATGATAATTGTCAATCCGAATGTCCAGTGTGCAATTTTCTTGACAAATTATGGTCTTCAAAGTTCTCTGATTGCTTTTGTTTGCTTCAATTCATATATGTTCTTTGCGACTTTTTTACTTTCTGGTATTTAGCAGGTCGAATTATTATATTATGTTTTATTATTATATTTGTATTCTAACTAATCTATAAATAAATCTCATATTATATTATTATATCAGTTTTTTGACTATTCAAATTCTATTTTGTTTTACAAAAACATTAATTTTTGATATTTTTGTTCGTTGGAAGGCAGAGCAAAATGATGATAATTGTCAATCCGAATGTCCAGTGTGCAATTTTCTTGACAAATTATGGTCTTCAAAGTTCTCTGATTGCTTTTGTTTGCTTCAATTCATATATGTTCTTTGCGACTTTTTTACTTTCTGGTATTTAGCAGGTCGAATTATTATATTATGTTTTATTATTATATTTGTATTCTAACTAATCTATAAATAAATCTCATATTATATTATTATATTACTATATTATTTTATTACTTACCAACGTATGAATCTTATTCTATATCTATTTATCAAAACAAACCTCAATTTCGTACATTCTCCATAAGTCTCCACTCTCTCAAATCTACAAAAAAAAAAAAATACAAATTGTGAATTTAAAGTAATTGTAGAATGATTTTAATCCTGATGATCTATTATGATACTATATATATATATATATATATATGTCTACTTGCAAATATTTTATCGAAATTTATTATTTGTGGGTCTCGAATAACAAACGTCTTGTGTGTCATCACCGTTTGGACGTGCTCAAGAGACCAAGTTTGTAATTAATATATAATATTATTAGAAATAATAAATACTTTTTGAGTTATAAACAATCATCTTTGGATAATTTGTCCAAAATGATCGGTAAAATATTCTAAAAAAATCAAAGTTTTTTTTTCTTTTATTTTATATAATTATCATGTATATATGTGAAGAATTTTACATAGTCAATATTTCAGTATATAATGTTTTTCTTTTCCTTTCTTTTAATTGGTTAAAATTAATTTTTTAAAAATTTGGATAAAAATGCGTGGTTGTATAAAGTAAAAACACTATTTTTTCAAGATTATGGTGAATTTAGTAAATGTAGTGTACAAAGTATTGCTCCTAAAATGATTATCTTAGTAATTAGAGAGGGGATGAATAATCACGAAAACTTAATTTATATTAGTACTTAATGTATTCTTTCTAATATTAATTATTGAAAATAATAAAGTTTATATATATATGTATATATATATATATATTCAATTTTTATATATGAGGCTCTTATATGTTCAAGTTATAAAAGATACACCTATTATATATATTGTTGTTTATTTTTTCCTGAATTGGAATGATAGAAATGCATCAATTATTTAAATCCATTCAGTTTAGTAATCTTTAAATCTATCCTAAACTATATGAACGTGCATGCTTATGATCTAAATTAATTTAATATCAACAAATACATTAATACTTAGATATATTATTGTCTCATCATTAATTCATTAATTAGTATTTATTGGTTGTCACTATTGGCACTGTAGTGTTAAATGTACCACAAAAAAAAATCTCAATTTACATGTTATATATATATATATATATATATATATATATATATATCTTAAACTTACTTGTAAGTGTAAAATTAAAGTTGAAATATTATCTTCTAAATAATAGCTAAATAATTATCTTTTCATCAGTCTTTATATTTGAATATTAACCTCTATGTGTTTATAACTATATCAAATAATTTAATTTCTCTTTAGTTTCATAGGCCATGAATCATATTTTTGATAAAATATAAGTAAATTTTGCACAAATTTTTTATTATTTGAGTCACACGACATAAGTTGCGATGTAAATTTTAAAATTAATAACTTTGAAAAAAAAAATTCATCATTAATGCAAGAGAAAATGTGAAATCAACCCCAAAATTTACATTCCATTGTGAATCATCCCTATTCTTTGTGTAAGTGCAATTAAGTTCAACTTTAATTAGTTATAAAGGATGCAAGTAAAGCCACCGAGATCTAGCATTTATGGGGCTAGCTAAATAATTTATTTATATTATAATTAACTATTAAAATTTAATATATGAGAAAATTTAAAATAATTTGGAAGGTAAAGTCACCATGGATATTCTTGTAAGCTTAATTTCAATTGTAGTAAATTTCACCATCTAAAATACTATGAAATGAATCCAACATAAGCTTCGTAAACTTCAATAATAAAATATACTCCAAAAAGATTTGTTCAAATAAATAACAGAATACAATAAAATTCTAATATTTATATATAGTTAAAATATGGATCTTATTAAAATATATGAAGCTTGTATGTTATACACACACACACTAAATATGTTATTCTTCTTTTTAATTTTAAAGATCAATACTTCAATTTAATACAAGTGTATGTGTGTGCCTGTTTATAACTTTATTAAATATTCAAGTTAGTTGATATAAGACGGGACAAATTTCTAATAGTCGAAATTTGTTCTCATTTGATGATTCTTCCATATTAAAGAACATTTTGGTGGAGTGGAATTGAAAAATCGAAGTTGGGGATTTTTTCACTTTGGGGAATTCTTCAATTTGGGATTTTTTTTTCATGTAAAATTAAGAGTTGAGGGGTCGAATTGCAATTGTTTGTTTTAATTTAAGGGAAAAGGTGCCATTTGGGCTGAAATTTTATTTGGGGACCAAATTAAGACTTTGGGTAAAGTTGACCAAATTAGACATTTCCCCGTAAATTAACATCATTAATGATGGAAGTTTACGGAAAATAATTTAGAGACTAATGGAAGGATTAATGTGATACCTTTTAAAAAGTTGAGGGATCGATTTTGGCTGGAATTTTATTTTAGGACCAAACAAAGATTTCAGGTATAGTTGTAGGACTATAGAACCTTTTACCTAAATTAATTTAGCATTCCATTGTAAATCATATAGTTCTAGTTCCTAGCTATAAGTCTACAACCATTCTCCAAGCTATCAATAGAAAAAAAAAATTGTATTATTTTATATAATATTCATCAAGTTTTTTAAATTTAATCAATCGACCAATATTCATGAGTTATAAATGTTACTAATTATGAGTAGCCATTTTTACTCATGACATATGCACGTAGATATTTGTTTCATTCTAGAGATATAATATTAAATCATATACGAACTTTTTTTATTTAAATCATAAACTATGAATTCAGTATTAGATTACAACTGTAATTGTTTCACTTAAATAAATTATTAAAAAAAAATAAATTTTCAATTATGTTCATTGTTATTTTCTTATATATAGATGGTCATCTTGGAATCTAGATTGAAAAACTGTGTAAAGAGTGTGTCGCAACTTTAAGCTTATAAGCAAAAGTGTACAATATTTTTTTATGTATGTCGATCTTATTTTTCAAATACCCTAACAATTCAATAGAAATTAATTAGAATAGTAATAATATTATAATAATATATTATTCTCATAGATTAGTTAGAAATATAAGGATAAATTATACTTTGATATCTACATTTTGTGCACTTTTTTCGAAAATGATCAACTTTTTCAAAATTAATAAAATAGTACTCACTTTTTTAAAAAAAATTACAAATCTAACATTTAGTCAATTTTACAGCCCGAAACATCTCATTGTTCTCTTTATGTTGCACAAGCATGCATGAACACATGAAGGAGTCGAATGATTTGTCACACAACAATGCAACTCCTTATTGGGAAAAAAAAATAAGATTAATCATTTTTTTGTCTTCATCAATATAACGATATTACTTATTTTTTATTACCTATATATTAATATATTTTATTTTTCAGAAATTATCTTATTTATTTTTTTATTTCATAATAAAAAAGCATTCCATCCATCATAAATAATTTAACTGAATGAAAGTTTGAGGACTATGTTAAAAAAATTACAAAAAATAAGAAATCAATAAATGAATAGCTTATTTTATTAATAATCTGCAATATTTTATATTAAAAATGTTAGCAAATTATTAATTTATTGATTTCTTATTTTTGATAAATTGTTCTTCTTAGTAAGTAATCTTGCAAAGCATGACAACGACGAGTTGAGTTGGATTTATAAGATCTTTATTAATAGTCAGCGGGAGAATTAACCACAATTTTTTTTGTTTAGAAAAATTATTATTTTAGTATGATATGTTTAACCACTTTATTAATAGTCAGTGGATTTATAAGATATTTATTAATATCATTATTTAATATGATATTTATTAGACTACAAAATTCTCCACATTCTAGATAAATAAATAAAAATTCAAATAAATTCAATTACAACATATATAGCTACAAAAAGAAAAGGAAAGATTAATAATTTATAAAAAAAAACATATACATTTAAATTAAAAGAAAAAATAAAAAGCATAATAATGATTTCAAACTTTAAGAAATCGTAGAACTTAAACTATTAAATATTCCTAATAGAATCCTATAATAAAGTCAGGGATAGAGTTAAAGTTATAATATAATATAATATGAAATAATAATAGAAAAATTCAAGATTGCATTATTGCCCTTAAATCTATATTGATATAAAAAGTGACTTATCTTAAAGTGGGACAAAAACAACGTTCAATTATTGAGTTGAATTCTACTGAAGGCCAAGTACAAAAAAAAAACGAAGAATGTCAAGAAAAAAGGTTGAGGAATGCATTCAAATTCCAAGCGACGACGATCAGACATTGGATAAATTTCTTTCAGAGACCATTAAAAAGAAGTATAAAAAGTCATCACTCACCAAGATCAAGCAAGAAAAAATATAGTATCAACAAGAAGACATACACCTTTTATTTTTGCATTTTATGAATAGTATTTTTTTTTACATTCTCGTAGCATTAAATACTTTTTTTTAGGAACATTACATACTCATATACCTCTTACTATATGATATTTATATATATTTAGTTGATATTAATTGCTATCTATATGTACATATACATATATACACACCATAGGCATGTTAGAAGTACACAGTATAACAACAAACATTGAAACGACATGCAACGCACGTTTCCTAAGCTAGTTAAAACAAAAAGTCTTGATTATATTCAGTTTCACTATGATCAAATATCAAAACTAAAACTTCAAATAGAATAAACTAAACCATAAATTTTGTGCAGCCTTAATTAACTAGTGATCGCAGCAGAATCAAATCGCCACATATGGAACTGAATATCCATTAGGTGTAAGGCGATAGGCAAATTCAGAATGCATGCAAATTCATATATATACATACATGATAATTAAGCTAGCAAACAAAAACCCATGCACAAGCCAAATGTCAATCTCTCTCCATCTCATCATTTACGTGTCTAACCCTAAGGGCCAACATTTTCCGGTATAAATTCCCCTACTCCTCCATTCTCCGCTTCACACCACCAACCAACAATGGCTTCAACTTTCTCTCTCCCTCTCATAGGCTTCTTCCTTGCAGCTCTCATCTTCGGTGGCTCCTCCGCTCTGCTCTTCGGCGAACATCAACAGGGCTCGCTGTTTGAAAACCTCCAACATCAGCAGCAACACCGCCGCCTCCGGGCAAGGACCGACTGCCGGGTCGAGAGACTCACCGCCCAAGAGCCAACCCTCCGGTTGGACTCCGAGGCCGGGAGGACCGAGTTCTGGGACCGCAACAACCAGCAGTTCGAGTGCGCCGGCGTTGCTGCCGTCAGGAATTATATTGAGCCGAGAGGCCTGTTGCTGCCGCATTACAACAATGCACCTCAGCTCCTCTACATCGTCCGAGGCTAGACCACTTTTTCTTTTTCTTTAGACACTTTTTTGTTGATGAGATAATCATTGAAATTTTGAAGTTTAATTTGATTGAGCAAATGCAGGAAAGGGGCTGCTCGGAGCAGTGATTCCCGGGTGTGCAGAGACGTTCGAGTCGGAGACTCAGCAACAAGATGATCGGAGCAGGAGGTTTATGGATCGTCACCAAAAGGTTCGGCAATTCAGGCAAGGCGATGTTCTTGCATTGCCAGCAGGTTTTACTCTCTGGTTTTACAACAACGGAGAGGAGAGACTTGAAACTGTTGCATTGCTCGACACCGGAAACGAAATCAACCAGCTTGATCAGACATTCAGGGTAGATTACAAAATATATTTCTTCAATAATATGTTTATATATATGTGAATATGTGATTGTATGCACGGTTTAATTCAGTGAAATAGATCGATTTTTCTTAACTAACTTTTTTTTTTCTTTTTCATTTAATTTGCAGAACTTCTTTTTAGCTGGAAAGCCACAAGGCGTATCACAAAGTTACTATTCCCGACAGAGGGAAGAGAAGCAAGGCCAAAAAAACAACATTTTTAATCCATTCGACGAAGAACTTCTGGCAGAAATTTTCAATGTTGATCGCGAAACTGCGAGGAAGTTGAGAGGGGAGGAAGACGAGAGAGGGCAAATCGTGCGAGCTGATAGGTTCAATATTGTCTTCCCCGGGCAAGAAGAGGAGGAAGAAAGGCGCGAGAGGAGAGGAAATGGGTTCGAGGAGACCTTCTGCACAGCCAAGTTGAGGCACAATATAGACGAGCCGACGCGGGCTGATGTTTACACACCCCGTGGCGGCCGCATCAGCACCCTCAACAGCCAGAAGCTTCCCATCCTCAGTTGGCTCCAACTTAGCGCTGAGAAAGGTGTCCTTTACAGGGTAATTTTCAGATCATGCATGCATCCCTTTCTCTATATTAATTAGTATTTTATTTTTATATACATACATATCTAACAATTTACGCAAACAATGCACACCGCAGAATGCCATAATGGCGCCACACTGGAACGGCAACGCCCACTCCATAATCTACATAACGCGAGGGAGCGGCAGATTCCAGGTGGTTGGCCAGAGCGGGCGGTCTGTCTTCGACGGCGAGGTGAGAGAGGGGCAGCTGATTATAGTACCACAAAACTTCGTGGTCATAAAGAAGGCGAACGATGAAGAGGGCTTGGAGTGGATCTCATTCAAGACCAACGACAATGCCGTTGCTACCCCGCTGGCCGGGCGGCTGTCGGCACTCCGGGCAATGCCGGAGGAGGTGCTCATGAACTCATATGAGATTTCAAGGGAGGACGCCAGGAAATTGAAGTATAGAAGAGAGGAATCGAGGGTGTTGAGTTCTACCACTACCAGCAGGCGTTCATCAAGGTATCCCGGTCCGGTTGAATATGCTTTGGATGTCATCAAGTCTATGATGTAAGGAAAATAAATCAAATATTCCATCATAGGTAGTTGTAGGGTTTTCCAAATAACTAGTGATCCAGGGGCGTATGTTATGCTCTCAAATCCTTAATGTGTAATCTACTACGAGTTTGTAGGATGGAATGTGGTTTTCTTTGAATATATTAATAAAATTGAGATCTTTCATCCCAACTCTTTTTATGTTTGTATTGGTCTGTGCTAGTGAAGGCTTTCCAGAAGTTGAAGGTGGCTATGTCTACTTCTCCTGTTCTAGCCTTACCAGACATCACCAAACCATTCTACCTAGAAACAGATGCTAGTGGAGTTGGAATTGGGGTTGTATTGATGCAAAAAGGGAGGCCAATAGCTTATTTGAGCAAATCCCTTTGCCCCAGGAACCAGACCCTTTTCATATATGAAAAGGAATTCTTAGCTATAATCATGGCAATGCAAAAATGGAGAGGATATCTACAGGGGCACAAGTTCATCATCAAGACTGATTAGCTAGCCTTGAAATACATTCTTGATCAGAAGGTAATGAACCCATTACAACAGAAGTGGGTCACTAAGCTATTGGACTTTGACTATGAGATTCACTACAAAAGGGGAAGTGAGAACAAAGTGGCAGATGCTCTATCAAGAAGGGGGAAAATGGAGGCTTGTGCAGCTATCACCACACTCACCCCTAATTGGATCCTAAAGGTGACACATAGCTACCAACAAGACCCCCCCTTTGCTCCAAAATTCTAAGTGCTAAGGTGATTGATGCTGATTCCTACCCAAACTATCAAGCTGTTGATGGGCTACTGAGGTACAAAGGTAGAGTTGTGGTGGGAGATTCTGAAGATCTTAAGGCCCAGATACTTTCTGCACTACACAATTCTAATTATGGAGGGCATTCTGGCATTCAGGGGACCTATATGAGGCTCAAAGGATTGTTTTATTGGCCTAGCATGAAGGCTGATGTGGTCAAGTGGGTGCAGGAGTGTGATGTCTGTCAGAGGCACCATTCACACTTGTTTGCTTCACAATTTATGTTTGATACAATGTTCGTGGGTCTGTTTCCTATATTTTATATAGGCAATCGGTCTTTCATATTCAGTGGGCTGAATATTATTGATCCATTGATCGAGCTTATAATTTGTGAATCATGAGTTAATTTGTATTTTTTTTTTTGGTAATAATTCGGAGTTATTCATTAACTAAATTGTTCAATGTGATAGTTTAGATCTAGCACAGTTAGTGATTTCATGAGAGAATTGAAGCACTCACGGTTCTTATTTTTTATCTTTTGATTTATAATCTCATGAGAAAATTGTTTTTTTTTTTAATCTTTTGATTCATAATCTCATGAGAAATTGTGAGTGAAGTTCCGGGGTAATTAGGGTAAGCTAATTAATACGGTGGGGAGATCTCACTGTTCGATCTGAATGTTTATCAAATAATTCATCTTGAAGAAAGAGCAAAAATGGCCATATACGGAAGGATTCATGTATGGGTAAGCATTTAGAATAGATTTCATGGATGAGTAGTAAACGAATCTTCAATTTTAAAAAATTTTGTTAATTGAATTGGGTCGTTAATTACTAATTATCCAAAGTATGTTAATTAATCGAATTGGGTTAATTATTAATCTGATTAATTGGGTTAATTACTAATTTCGTGTGTCATTTATTGCTTTTTACTTTATTAATATTGTTCTTATTTATGTTAGGAACACTTATAGCCGAATATTACAATTGACATGCACACGAATATACAATTTCAGTTATCCATTATTTGTTTTGTGCTTTACCGTTCAATATTGAAGTTTTGGTGCATGAATGTTCAATGTTGAAGTTTTGGTGCATGAATGTTATCTTATTGTAATACGCTATATATAACATAATATTTGGATCTTGTAAAGTTTTGGACCATTTTATTTAGAGAAATAAAAAGTAATCGAGCTAGCAGACAGAGCGACGATGATGTTTTATAATTATTTTTAGAGGCCAACTTAATCGAGTGGTTGAGCTAAAAATAATTAAAACAAGTCTAAATTCTAAAGAATTCTAGCCATGTGTTTTTCAGTCCAACTCAAAATAAATACAAATACTTTTAATTTAATGTGGAGCTCATTTCTTTACCATTTCAAAGGTCAGCTCCTTCCTTCTTCGACCTTTTCTTCTTCATGATATTTCCGGCCACCTGCCGAAGGCGGAGCGCTGCTGCCGGACCACCACTCTTCGTTGTTGAAATTTTAAAATCTAGTAAAAATATTTCAAATTTCACTTTTAGACTTCTCTTAGCTTTTTAAATGTTTTGGAGGAACAAATTTGGTGGGAAGAAAAATACTAGGCAAAAAATGGATCATATGGTGTTGTCTGTCTATGGATTCGATTAATGTATCAAAACAATTTAATTCTTTACTTTTATGAGAATGGATAATGTATCTAGACCTCCCTCGCGAGTAAGTTCTAATCATAAATTCTAATTATTGTCTCTCGATCTCGAATTATTATCTAATTCCAAATGGCTCTCAATATTTATTCTCCTCATGAATCTTATATATAAACCTTGATCTAGCAAGTTCGCATTATTAATTAATTCATAATCTGTTAATATACTGATTGTATTAACTACACATGTACAAGTGCTGGTCAAACATTCACACAAGAATTAAAAGCATGGATGCATAAATAAGGAAATAAAATGAACAATCACATTAATTTAAACCGTAAAGATCCATATCAGTTCAACCACCCTAAAAATCTCCAAGAAATTAGCTACTCGTAGTGTATTTCAAATCCAAAGAAATAAAATAAAAAATGAAAACTAGCACATAGTCTTGATTGAAGAAATCATAAAATACAATATACGTACGCTAAGTCCTGAATGTTCAAATTATGTCTTCTCTCTACAGTCTCTATGTTCTTGAGAGATTCCACTATTTCCTAGCAAAAAAAATGAGACCAATTTTGTGAGAATCAAACCCTTAAAAAATAGAAGAAAGTCCAAGCCGAAGATAGGATGAGAACTGGGCCTAGGAAAGCTAAAAATCTGTCAAACAACTAGCGCACATTATGTGCTTAATTGAATGAAAACATGTTGACATGCCAACATTCATAGCACGATCCGTGCTAGCACAACCCGTACAAGGGTGCCACTGATTTCAAGATGGGCAACAACTTCTTAGCGGAAAGCTCTCTCTCGAGCATGGTGGAAATCGCCCACCATTCCAGCAAAAGCTGAATGAGAAATTTGTGATCGTGCCCACGACAACTCCAGAGTGATTGAGAGGAGAAGGAGAGGAGACTGGGCACAAGGAAAACTAATGCCAGCTACAGCAGGAGCAATGCACCCTAACCGCCGAAGGAAAGAGGAGCCGCGGAAGGCAAGTTGATGCTTCCGGAAGGATGCTCGGCTCTACAAGGAAAGTTGCTATGTCGGCGCAACTAGGGCATGGCAAGTACAGAATCTGCTACTCAGAATCTTCTAAACAAGGGAAGAATTTGCCAGATATGGAAAGTTGTGGGCATGGTGGCTGCATGTTGGGCTGAAGACCCCCGGCCTGTCGGGGAGTTTACCTAGTGTCTTTGTACTCCTATATAAGTAGATGCATGGCAGAAAACAAATAGCTCTTTGAAACTTTTTACACACTCTTTTTACCGTTTTTATGTACAAATAATTTATTTTTCCGTATTAGTTTATGTTTCTAAATCCAGCGTTGGTGTTGGATTCTTTTGCTAATTAATATACGTAAATTTTTTTGTTTATATTATGTTTTGTTTTATTTCTTTTACTTATTATTATTGTTCTAAGTCTAGCATGAGCGGCTAGACTCGTTATTCTGGATTGAACGAAGATAAGAACTTAATGAACACGTAAGAACCGTGAGGCTTATGGGCATAAACTGTGTAAATCTGGTTCCGTCGTGTATTCATTTTCTTTGTTGCATTATACAGTGGGCTAAGCTAGTTAATTGTGGCTGATCACTAGTTAATTAGAATTGTGTTCACTACCTCTATAAATGGTCAATGAATCGTAGCTGTGTGTTGGTCATAAAGGGGTGGGATGCATCACGGGTACTGAGGGCATAAGAGAGATCTTTGTCTTGGTAAATCTGGGTCTGTCTAGATCATAATGCTGCTTTGTTGCTTACAATCATATGAGAGATCGAGGTTGGGTAACAAGTTAGGGTTTAGGGGACGAGAGATCACCTCTAGGCTAAACCGAAACGATAGATTGGGTACGTTGAGAGAGATCCGGTACCTTTAACCAGATAATTAGGTTTGTATAAGTAATCAGCGTGCCCATGATCGGTCAAGTGTTTGTTAAGTTTCGAATCTAAGTTCTAATCCGGAATAAGTTTCCTTTCCTGTTTTGTTTCATTTTGTTATTTTATTTTACAGTCTTTAAATACAAGTACGGAGACCACAAAAATCCTCAAACCTTTTGGAAAAGTGACACTGAAGATAGAATTCGTAGCTCCTCATGGGATCGACCCTTACTCACATAAGCTTGCTACGCCTTGCTGTGGGCATAATGATAACTCTCTCTTGAGAATTATTCTGACCGCGAAACGACCGCGCGTCAGAATTGGCGCCGTTGCCGGGGAGCTAGTTCTTGAAATTCTATTTTCCAACTTGTTAGCCTGGCTGGTGGATGCTCAATACCTTTGAAGGAGATTGCTCGTACGATCCAGAACCTGAGAAGACTCTAAAAAAGAGGAGAGCAGAAACACGAAGGGCACAACAAGCAGAGAGACTTGCTCATGAAAAAGAATTGGAGCAAGAAAGAGCACCACTGGAAAGGAACGAACAACTGAGGTTAGCCCCGATGGCTGAAGAAGAAGGAAGAACGTTGAGGCAGTTAGTCTTTCCGACTAACATGAATTTATGTCCCATGGGCATAACACTTCCAGCAATTACTGGAAAGCTGGGAGTGGAAGGCAAGTTTCATCCAAATCTTACCCAAATACCATGGGATGACTGGAGAAGACCCTCAGATGCATATTCAAGATTTTGAAATGGTGTGTCAAACTCAACCTACGGATGGGGGAAAGGAACAATATGTGCGTCTTATCTCATTCCCGTTCACTCTTCATGACGGGGTATGAGACTGGTTTTACACTCTGCCAACTGGAAGTATAACCACATGGGCACAACTGCAGCAGAAATTCCTGGAGAAATACTTTCCTGCATCCCGAGTCCAAGAGATGAGGCGAAGAATTGGAAGTCTGAAGATGGGCATAAATGAGAGTTTCTATGACTACTGGTGTCGATTCCAGAACATGTTGACAAAAGGCCCACAACACCAGATCACAGATCACGATCTGATCCAATACTTTATGTCCGGGTTGAGACCACAGGATAAGATCATAGTCAATGCTTCATGTGGAGGATCTATCCTAAATATACTACCGACAGAAGCCTTCCGAATTCTAGCAAAAATGACTGATGAAAATAGAGATGAAAGTGCCGAGGGCACAAGGACAGTTCCAGACGCTGGGAAGTCAATGCACCTTGAGGTCAAACTGGAAAAGATTTTGGACCAAATGGAGAAAGTAATGAACCATACTGGAGCACCAAAGAAAAGATTGTGTGGAGTATGCAAGAGCGTGTCTCATTTCACTGATGAATACCCAACACTGCAGGAGAATGACATTGCTGAAGTCAACTCTCTTAGTGGGCATAACAACAACAACAGGCGATATGACCCCCACTCTCAAACATACAATCCTGGATGGAGGGATCATGAAAATTTCAGATGGAAGATGAATGATGCCCACCGACCATATCTGCCACTACCACCGCCGATGGCACGAGAAGAACTCAACCTAGCCGAACTAGTCCATGCCATGACCAAAGAAAATGTGAAGTCACAGTAGGAGAATGAAAGGTTCAAACAAGAGACAAGGGCTGGTCTGCAACATGTGAGCAAATAAATTTCCCAACGAGCTTAGGATCTTGCCCAATTGAAGGAAAGAAACAGACAATTACCATCTCAGGTGATAAATCCCCGAGAACAGGTGAACGCTGTGACCATAAAGAGTGAAGAAGAAGTGATGAAAGCTGAACTGGAAGGAGACACTGAAGGCATGATGAAAAAGGAATAGCAGGCACAGAAAGAGGTTGCTGAGCCCACAAGGCAAGAAACAAAGAAGAAGCCTCCATTTCCTGAGTGAATTGCCCACGATAGGAAAGATGAGGAGATGAAGGAACTTCTCAAGGTCTTTCGAAAGGTGGAAATCAATATTCCATTACTGGATGCAATAAGGCAGGTTCCTCGTTATGCTCGTTTCTTGAAGGAGCTGTGTACCAAGAAGGCAGGTTTTGAAGATAATGCGAGACTTTTCATGGGAGAAAATGTCTCTACGGTGCTACAAAAGATGCCAAAGAAATGTGAAAATCCTGGCATGTTTGTCATACCATGCATAATTGGGAGCAAAAAGATTGAAAAGGCGATGCTTGATCTCGGTGCATCCATAAACATCATGCCTATGACGATTTATGAAGAATTGAATCTGGGACCACTCAAGGAGACGAGGGTGATCATCTAGTTGGCAGATAGATCAAATGTCTACCCCCGATGGTCTAATAGAAGATGTCTTGGTGAAAGTAGGGGAATTAATTTTCCCAGCAGATTTCTATGTCTTGGATATGGGCAACACGACACCGTCTACATCCGTTCTACTGTTAGGGAGGCCTTTCATGAAAACTGCTCGCACCAAGATCAATATCAATGAGGGCATGCTGACATGTGAGTTCGATGGCCAGGTAGTTGTGTTCAACATCTATAAAGCCATGAAGTACCCACGAGATCCGGAGTCGGTCCACTTTGTGAACCATTGCTATGCCCAATCGCAAGCTATTCTGGGACACATGAACAACCAAGAACCCCTGGAATGGGCATTGCAAGGTGGGTTAACTGACTACGATGCCCTCGATGAATATGAGGATACCAGAGACGTTATCATGATGCTGTACTCTCTGGAAGAATTACCGCATGGGGTGGTGGATTTCAATTTGCCCATAATGACGTAGACAGACAGGATGCTTCCATCGGTGCAGATGACACCAAAGCTAGAATTGAAGATTCTCCCTGACCACTTAAAGTATGCCTATCTTGGAGAGAATGAGACATTGTCGGTTATCATAATCAAAGGACTGAACCTTGTTGAAGAAAACCGGCTATTGAGGCTGCTACGGATATATAAAGAAGCAATGAGATGGACTTTGGCCGATATCAAAGGCATAAGCCCTGCAGTGTGCATGCACAGAATTCTCCTGGAGGACGATGCCAAACCAGTGCGGGATGCCCAATGCAAACTGAACCCCACAATGAAGGAAGTCGTACTGAAGAAGATACTCAAGTTACTGGATATGGGGATCATATACCCCATTTCAGACAGCAAGTGGGTGAGCCCGATTCATGTCGTGCCCAAGAAGTCAGGGATCCAGGTGGTGAAAAATGAAAAAAATGAGGTTGTGCCCATGAGGCTACAAACTGGATGGAGAGTCTGCATAGACTACCAGAAGCTCAACACCGTCACAAAGAAGGATCACTTCCCATTTCCGTTCATAGATCAGATGCTAGAGAGATTGGCTGGAAACAAATTCTTTTGTTTCCTTGATGGATATTCAGGCTACATGCAACTTGTAGTGGATTAAGAGGACCAGGAGAAGATAACCTTCACGTGCCCATTCGGCACGTTTGCTTACCGGAAGATGCCTTTTGGGCTCTGCAATGCCCCTGGACCTTTTCAACTATGCATGATGAGCATTTTCTCGGATCTTTTGGAAAATTGTATCGAAGTATTCATGGATGACTTTACAGTCTATGGAAATTCATTCGACGCATGCCTCGACAACCTTGAAAAGGTACTAAAAAGATGTGTGGAAAAGTGCTTGGTGCTAAACTATGAAAAGTGCCATTTCATGGTTTGTGAGGGGATTGTTCTTGGGCACGTTATTTCAGAGAGAGGCATAGAAGTGGATAAAGCCAAGGTGGACATCATTGAAAAGCTACCATACCCCACTTCGGTGAAGCAAGTTCATGGTTTTCTTGGGCACGCTGGGTTCTACCGGCGATTCATCAAGGATTTTGCAAAGATTGCTCAACCAATCACGCATCTTTTGCAGAATGATGTGCGATTTATCTTCGACGATGCATGCAAGGAAGCCTTCAACACTCTGAAGAAGTGGCTAATCACGGCACCCATCATTCAACCTCCAGACTAGGGCATGTCATTTGAAATAATGTGCGATGCTAGTGGATACGTTGTGGGCGCGGTGCTTGGACAAAAGCGAGGTAAAGAATGCCTTGTGATTTACTATGCTTCCAAGACATTGAATCATGCCCAAGCCAACTACACCACGATTGAGAAGGAATTGCTGGCGATAGTTTTCGCCTTTGAAAAGTTCCGATCCTATTTGCTCGGGGCTAAGAGTGTTGTTTACACCGATCACTCTGCATTGAAGCACTTACTTGCAAAAAAGGAATCAAAGCCAAGGCTCATCTGGTGGATACTACTGCTACAAGAATTTTATTGGGAGATCAAAGACAAGAGTGGAGCCCAAAATCAGGTGGCCGATC
Source organism: Perilla frutescens (assembly GCA_026008535.1). Taxonomy (NCBI): domain Eukaryota; kingdom Viridiplantae; phylum Streptophyta; class Magnoliopsida; order Lamiales; family Lamiaceae; genus Perilla; species Perilla frutescens. Next base: position 8,961,849 of record BRKX01000013.1, on the reverse strand, counting down.
ATCTAAGTAGGGTACTCAATGAGGAGAAGGACGTGGTGCCCATCGAGGAGGCTTTCCCAGATGAGTATCTGTTCCATCTCAAGGGCATAGCACCCTGGTACGCTGATTTAGTCAACTTCATGATCTCTAGAGAATTACCTACCAGACTCTCGACCTACCAAAGGAACAAAATCAGAAGTGAGAGTCGATATTATGTATGGGACGAGCCCATACTATGGAGAAGGTGCACTGATCAAATCATTCGTCGCTGCATGCCCACTGAAGAAACTAAGAGCATTCTAGATCACTGCCACTCCGAAGCATGTGGAGGGCACTTCGGTGCAAAAAGAACAGTGAAAAAGATCCCTGATCGCGGGTTCTTTTGGCCATCGCTTCACAAAGATGCTTACGAAGTATGCCGACGGTGCCCACACTACCAGATGACTGGAAACATCTCCAAACGCAATGAAATGCCCATGGTACCTATCATGCCGGTAGAAGTCTTTGACGTTTGGGGGATTGATTTTATGGGACCCCTAACCAAATCCAATGGACATCAATACATAGTTCTGGCTGTGGAGTATGTATCAAAGTGGGTAGAAGCAAAAGCAACTACCAAAAATGATGTCCGTGTGGTCAAGAAGTTCCTGAAGTCTAATGTGTTCAGCAGATTCGGTGTGCCCAAGGCACTGATAAGTGATCAAGGATCCCACTTCTGCAACATGATCATTAAGAATTTGCTCAAAGAATATGAAGTGAGATATAAGGTAACCACTGCATATCACCCACAAGCGAATGGACAAGTTGAGGTTTCAAACCACGAAGTAAAGTCCATACTTCAAAAGGTTGTGAACCCCAATAGCAAGAATTGGAGTTTCAAGCTGGATGATGCCTTGTGGGCATATCGCACTGCCTAAAAAACACCCATTGGAATGTCTCCGTTCCGCTCAATCTATGGGAAAAATTGTCATCTTTCCATTGAGATTGAACACAAGGCCTTTTGGGCAATTCAGAAGCTAAACATGAAGCTTGATAGAGCAGGGATCGAAAGGAAGATCCAACTTCAAGAATTGGAAGAGATGAGGCTGGAAGCCTATGACAATGCTGCTCTCTACAAGGAAAGAATGAAAAGAACCCATGACCAACTCATTCGCCACAAACCGTTTGAGCAGGGGCAAAAGTTTCTGCTATATAATTCCAGACTGAAACTATTAGGAGGAGGACTCAAGTCCAAATGGTCAGGACCTCATGAGATCCAGACCGTGTGCCCAAATGGAGCAGTTAAATTATTAGATTCAAGTACTGAAGAGACATTCAAGGTCAATGGCTAGCGGCTAAAGCATCTCAAGGAACCAATGGTTTCATCCATAGAGGCTCTCGGGCTCCAGCTCGTTGAGCCTATATACATGTAAACCTAAGAAGTGTCGTGCCCATGACAATAACTGGGGCGCTGACTGGTAGGCAACCCAGGTTTATTTTTTTATTTCTTTTTAATGTTTTCCGTATTTATTTATTTTCGTTTGAGTGTTTATTTTTGCCATGTTAGTCTAGAAGTTAGATTTTACGGTTGTATTTTGTTTTTGGAGTATTTTAGGAAATAAAGTCAGGTGAATTTTTCATGGAAGGCAAGAATCTAGCCAATTTGGATGCTTTCAGCATGGAGGGCACCAGCAAAGGCAATTCCGGGAGATTCGGGATCTCTCTGCCCCCATGGGCACAACACAAGATTCCGTACAAGGAAACCCTAGAAGCCCAAAAGTCGCCTGACGGGCCTGTCACATCAAGCCAAATTGAGTGGCTAGGGTGAATCCAAGTATAAACCCCAACCCTTCCTTCCCAAAATTCACTCGCCTATTTTCACTCCCAAATTTCAAAAAATTACAGCCTCTTTTCTCTCTCTACAAAGTCCCTCTCTCAACCACCATAACCACGATCACCATGGCCCCCAAAACTCACGCTGCAAAGTCCACAAAGAAGAAGGTGGAGTTCACCCCTTCTACTTCACTGGAAAACTCCAGGGACACCACCACCGACACCGCTGCACCAACCAACCCGTCGAGCACTGCCGCCATGAACATTCAACCCCTCGCCACTGTCGAACCACCGCCTTTGCCTGTTTCCACTCGTGAGTCCGAGAAGGTTGACGAACCCTCTCTGAAAATTATGGAGGAAACCGCCGATCTAAGGTGAAATCAAGTTCTATGGTTTCGTATTGACGAGCACTATCATCTAATGTATTCGTTCATCTCGTTCCGATAATTATAGGTCTCGAAAAAAAAATTAAAACGCGGATGGGCTAAAAAGCCCATAAATTGGGCCTCAACCTTAAAAGCTTAAACTTAGGTATTTTGGGCCAAAAGCAAAATAAATAAAATAGAATAGTGTTTGGGCCCATTCTAACTATTATATTTATATTTCTAATTAAATTTAGATAATAAAAATTTGGGGTGTTACAGAGAGAGAGAGAGAGAGAGAGAGAGAGAGAGAGGCTACATGACCTCTTATTTGAATGAGAGTTGTATCAAAATATTACATGAGAAATTGATATTTATAATTATTTAGGTTGTGTTGTTGTAGCGCCCCGTAAATTTTAAAGCATTTTACTAGTTTTAACTGATTCTGAAATATTATATTATCGAATCATATAAGTCACGCTAAATAATTTAAGTTATATTTTATGCATATTTTACTTTGGGTCAATGCCATAATAATTAATTTATTTTTCTAAGCCCAATTTGTAAGCCCTTTAGTTGAGCCCATTACACCAAACCCTAAACCTAATTTCCTTATCCAAGTATATTGAGTTTTGGAAAGAAATCAATCAAATTTCAACCTTTCTATGATTAGTCCCCAATTTCTAGTATAAATAGTTGAATCCTCCTACACAAAAATCACACCAAACATTCAAAGTTTCTCTCAAAAATATTTTCGAGTCTTCCTCTTCTCATCTGGGTTCATCGAGGCAGCACGCGTGGATCTAATTAATTCTTTACTCAAGTCAAGGTTAAGGTGGAGATTATATGTTGGAATATTTACTGTTATCTCTTCTATATTTTTGTACAAGTTAAAATGAAGTACCGAGTCCTCTAGACTATAAAGTAACGAGTCTTCAAGACTATAAAGTACGAAATCTTTTGGACTATAAAGTACCGAGCCTAAGGGCTGAATCAGAAATACAGATTACAGGATTTGGTCTACGGACCAAAGATTTTATCACTTCACATATTTACTTGTTGAATCTATAGTTTGGATAACAGACATTCCCCACTGAGTTTGAAGGAACTTACCCCAATCTTTAAATCCCTTTTCAGGAAATGGTTCGGGCGATGTGTTAGCGGGCAAGATGTGATGGTGGTGGTCAAATGATCGATCACGATTAAATTAGATTTTTATTGTTTGACTTTATTTTTGTAATAAATGGCAAATTTATGATTTAAACTTCCGTTGTATTTTAAGTAAATCATTTTATTAAATGAAGAGATTTAGTAACATGCCCTTTTCTTTTAAAAGTGAAATTGAGGCGTTACAGTTGTAAAGCCCAGACCCTTAAAATTATAAGAGATTAGTCTTTATTATGTAAGTTCAAGTTAAGCCCAATAAAGTAAGGTTGGACTCTAAGTTAATATATAGTTACAATTCTAGCTCTAACAAAAAGACCCAACTACCTAACACAATCCAAATGCAAGGTTTGGGGTATTATATTAATTAAGCATGTGGTTTATGTGCATTCGAGGGTTAATTGTATTGCTATTTTGGTTGATTGCATATTCCTTAGCGTCATTTATTGCTTTTTTTTTAAATATTGGCACGTCATGGGTTTATTATGTTTTGATAGAAAAATAACAAGCTGAGAAAGAGTTTCGGAGTTTAGAGTTGTAATACCCCAAAACATTATCAATTGGACTATATTTGGTTTGAGCCAAATAATGTAGATTTATAAAATTTAAGTGCTAAAAGGTCAGCTTAGGTTAAATGGGCTAAATTCGAAAATATAAAAAAACAGCCCAGTTCTAAAGATTACAAGCCTTGGGCTGTTAGGCCAAGCTTAGATAAATATAAATGCACTTTAATTCACTTTGGAATTCATTTTCTCCTCCATTTTTAGAGGTGAGTTCTGTACATTTTCTTCTTCTTCTTCTTCTTCAAGGCGATTTCTGGCAAGGTGGCCAGAGGCGGAGTGCCGTCACCGGGCCACCGTTTGTCGTCGCTAGAAAATTTCAATTTCGGTCAAATTTAACCAAAAATCCATTTTCAACTCCTTTATGCTTTCTAAATATTTTGGAACAAGTTTGGTGAGGAGAGGAAGGTCATAATGGCCGGAAAAAGGATGTCATGGCCGCAAGTTGGTGTTTTCTGGTGACTTTTTTTGGTGGTCAGATCCAACATGCAATCACACCAACGTTCTTGTCTCTTCTTCCTCTATCTTCTGTCTTACTTTATTTTAAGGTTTAAGATGTTTTGAAGGATAAAATTCGAGTTTAAACTCCATTAGTATCAATATTTGAAAAAGCTACTTCTCCATTTTTATTTAATTTATGTGTCCTTTTAAGGTTTTCACCTCTTGGAAAAACATTTTATTTATTTATTTATATACAAGTTTAGATGTTGATAGTGTTGCTTGTAAAGAAATATCAAAAATAGAGAGTTGGTGTATGTGTGTGATGTATTGACCGACCACTGTAGAGAAAATTGCATTTTCAGTCCCATAGGACATGACCTTCTCTGGTTTTGGTCCCATACGAACTAATTTGGTCCTACTCGATTAACATATGCAAAAATGGTCCTAACGTTACATTTTCTGTTAAATTGAGATGCAATTTTAATCCTCAAAAAATGTAATTTTAGCCCCGTAAGAAACATTATTCCTTAGAACGAATTTTTGGTTTTATGGAAGAAAATTTTGTTAGAGGAAAAAACGGAAGGGATCGCAAGCTCGCGATTTGAGAGAGGCCTCATAGAGGTTGTTAGAGCCTGCGAGGAAGGAGGCACCCCCTCACCAGCCACTGAAGAAACAGATTAAGCCGGCGATGCTCAATTTTCTGAGAATAGGGATGTGAGGACGTCAAATGCCGGAATTGATGAATTGGTTGTTGATTTCAACAGGGACGGTCTCACGGTCAACGACGGAGTACAACGAGCTTTCATAGTTGTTAAGGGACGACCATCTTCATCTGACGAATCCTCAGACGATGAGGAGCTCGTCGGAACTAATGGGCAACGATGCTAGGTAATCTTCTCTCGCCCTCCCCTGAATCTTCTGAATCTATCTATTCTTCCTCTGAATTTTCTGAGTCTGGCCGTCGATGATGTGGAGTTGTTTGTGTCTGAATGGTGAGATGTGATGAGTTGGGTTGATGTGTATGTTTAGGGATGATTTGGAAAGGAGAAAGAGATAGGGGTAGAATCGGATGACGAGGAGCTGTCCGAGGTTGGCGATGTAGTGACAGGTTTATGAAGGTAAAGGGGGGAGGGAGGCATGGAGTATAGGAACCAATGTGCAGCTCTGGAAATGGTTATCGTCCCTGTAGGAGGGGGGAACAGATCTGAAGATTTTTTGGATTGAGTAGAATGAGGGGAAGGAAGAGGGGGTCTGATTCGACTGTGTTGGAAGTTGAGGCAGATGAGAGATATGAATTGCAGTAGGTATGTTCGGTTGTGATTGACGGGCTGTAAATAGAATGTTGCTGTTGAATTTTTGCCAATTTTTTGGGATCTGATTTTTTTATTTGTTGGGAATTTTTGTTGCAGATTTGGTAGCAGAGGAATGGACGATCTTTTCCATCATTTTTTAGGAGTTTTTGGAGTAGACGGAAGTGGCTGAAGTCGCCAGATTTTAGGATTTTTTGGTAGATTTGCTAGCAGCAGCCGGTTTTCGACCCATAACACCGGATTTATGAGTTTTTGGACCAAAACATGCCCGGAGCTAATTTTTGGACGAAAAACAAAATTTTGGCTTGTCCAAAAGTCATGTGCGCCTCACGTGCTAACGTTTCCGTCAAATGTTAGCAATCCGTCAAAATACTTGGGACTATATTTACATACCACAGTCTTTTGGGATCATTTTAGCTTAACACAATCGAAAAAGGACTAAATTAGTTGGTATGGGACCAAAACTGGAGAGGGTCGTGTCCTATGGGACTGAAAATGTAATTTTCTCACCACTGAAGGAGGAAGAAGGAGAGTTTTAGTTATCAATTTATTTCTTTTTAAGGTTGTATATATTCAGTGAAGAGAGAAATTGATTGTAAATTTTGGTTGAGTGAATTCTATGTGTGTAGAGATAAAACGAGGGTGAGAGAATTTGATTGGTTCTCTTTTAAGAAAATAAATTGATAATTAAGGATGTGCATGTATGTGTAGTGAACGAAAAGAGAGTACTATTAGGAGAGAGAGACTTTTATTCCCTCTTTACAATGTAGAGTAGAGAGAGAAAGCATTGTTTGGTTTTAAAATGTGTGATATACATATATATATGTGTGCGCGCGCGTGCACGTATATCCCCTTGAAGAGAGAAAAGAATAATGTTGAATTTATTTTAATTGAAAGATTGTACTTGTGTTGGTGTGAGTTCGAACTTCCAAAATAAAAGAAGAAAGAGAGAGATATGAATACAGTAGTGAGATAAAGTAATTATTTGGGTTTGTTGTATGTGTGTGGAAAATGAGGTGAGAAGAGAGAGAAAGATTTTGGTGTAAAGTTATCACTATTCGTATATGTGTAGAGAGAGATAGTAGATAGACTTGGAAACCAAAAAGGTGTTGTGTGTGTGTGTGACTTGATTTTGAAAGAAAAGAAGGAAGAAAATTGTTATTCATTAACCGCAAGCATTGAGACTCCCATTTTTGTATTTCTCATGTTATTTGGTAAGTTTCTCATCATTTATGTTTTTTGGTGACTGCTAAGAAGCTGCTTCCGATTCACTGGTCTGGCTGCTTTTCCTAGGTGCCGTTCATGCCAGTTACTGAACCTATTTAAAAATCTCTTAGATAGAAAATGGTGTCGTGGCGGCCACCGGAAGCACCTTGGGTGAAGATTAACATAGATGACTCATTTTCTCATGATTTACAGATGGTAGCTGGAGGTGGTGGTTTAGTTCGTGATTCTGCATGTTCGTTACTTGCAGCATTTTCTACTCTTTTGACGGCTACTTCTAGTTATGATGTAGAGTTTTAAGCACTTCTTCATGGCCTTAGACTTGCACTCCAGTTTGGATTGAATTGGATGTTGTCGCTATTGTCACTATTCTTTCTACAGATGGTCTTGGTTCTGCACATGTACGCCATACTATCAGGGCGATTCATCTCCTTTGTCGAGATAAGCTTGTTCGGTTCTCTCACCTTCATCATGAAGGGAATTGTGCAGTTGATTTCTTGGCGGGTAGAGGAGCACAGCCCACTATGATCACATTCTTTGATACTGCTACACTCCCCGATACTTGCTCTTCTTGGTTTGGATGGATCAGTTGGGTCCCAAATTCAAATTTTGTTATAGTTAGATGGTTTTATTCCCTTTTGTTTAGGTTTTGTTCTCTGTTAGTTTGAGAATAGCAGTTGGTTTGTGGCTGCACTCTCATTTTTTGTTTGGTTCTTGTGATAGGTTACAGGTGTTTGTTTCGGGATATGTTCACTTTTGGGACATATCCTGCTCAAAACATTGTATGACTTATTTCATCTATTGACATGTTGGGCATGGTACCGAATGCCCCACCCTTAGGGGTCTTTATTGAAAAAAAGAAAATTGTTATCATTAAATATTGAGTAGTGTAGGCAGTGTGCACACATTCTGTTTTGGGTGTACATTATTTTTCCCTTATGTTCTTATTTAATTATCTCTTCTTTTCGATTTTAATTTTCTAAAACATTAAGTAGAATGTTACTGTAACGCCCCAGTCCTAGTAGGAGCAAAACGTCACCAAAAATATACGTACATGCTTATGTGATAAATAATTTTTTTCTCTAAGAATTTAAAATAAATTTATAAATAATTTGAAAATGGACAACACCTCGATTTAATATGTTCGAATCACACTCTCAGGTGTTCTCAAAGTTAACTTTCAACAAGTCTTTTCAAAATCATTGACTCACATGTACATTATATAGCCAATCAAGCCACATATTCAAAACTTCTTTGGCCAACCATTTTATACAATCAAAATATTTTTATATGTAATCAAAAATTGACCACTGGGGTCAATAATTTTTTCAAACTTAAAAGTTTTGCAAAGTATCAACGGAAGCATTTAATATTTATCATATAAACATAAGTATAAAGAAAGTTTTAAGCAAAAACGACATAAGGGTTAACCATCTAACCTACTCCAGCACCTTGTCAACAACCAGCTTGATCTCCAGGACCTGAAAACATTTGAAAATATTTGGATTGAGTGGCAGAAAACACTCAGTGGGCATTAATATCCGTCCAAGTCATACTTTCATGCTTTAAAACTATTTTGCTACATAAATCATGGAAACATAACCATGAACATATTTTATAGCAAAGTTTACTCTTCTTTATTGGATGAGAGACCCTATGTGATCACATGAATACTTTACGGTTACTTATGTAGATATGTAGTCACAAAGTAAACCATCTATGCTTGTAAGTCGGAATTCCTCTGTGCATGAAGTCTCATAACATCCAATCATTGCGTAAACAATGCTATTAAAATATTTAACATGCTTTTCATAGACGAATTTAAAAATATAGTTGTGAGTTATAGTTAAACTCACCTGGATGATCTCAAAGTGCAGTGCAATTTTTGCGTGAAATGCTATTATGCTTTCAGCTCGTCTCGACCCACAAAATTGAAAATCTAACTTAGAATCCTATTATAGGCCAATAAAATAATATATTAAGTCATAAATATCTTAAATAAGAATTTCCTATGACTTGGGATCGTTTAGAATTGAAATGGAGTCAAACGGGCGAATAATGCACATTTGACGTACTGAATCAAGCTAGTGATTCTATTTGAGAATTTATCGAACTTCGTGGACCAAATTGAGTGGATAAAGATGGATTGAACTGAACTTAATGACTAAGAAACTTGATTTAACACTTAGGAGTGAATCATTATAATTTTTTTTAGAATTCCTTTGGGGAAAAATATATAAAATTTGAAAATTATAGGACTAAATTGCAATTTTTAAAATTTCTAATTTAATTCTAGGAATTAAACTAATATTAAAAATAAATTTGAAAATTGGGATCACTTAAAAGGTTGTGGACTAATTTATGAAAATTAACCATATAAAATACATGCCCATAATAATTTAAATTTTGCTCTTCACCTAAAAAAAATGGGATCAACTCATCACCTCCACCCTCCTATCATCTTACCTTTCTTTTTCGGCGACCCCTTGCCGCCGATAGCCACCCTCTCACACATATGAAGCTCACAATTGATCACACAACTCATAAGTATTCTACTCATATATATACAATAGTATCCCAAGGGCTAACAGTTGATCGAAAGGAAGAAAACTAGTTTTGAACATGATTTTCTGGTAGGTTTTTCGATAAACTTTTGACAGATAAACAAGTGTTCGAATGCTTTCTGATTGAAGATCCGAGATCATATATTGAAAGCCTGATAAGAGAGGTTCGAAATGGTATAAAATTCATCAAAATCCAATGGTCGGATCATTGGGAAAACACAAAATAAATTGTTGCGTCGCACAATGACGAGCAACAGCGGACAACACCCTTTGATGGTTTATTCCCAGACTTCCAGACCTTAGATCGGAAAATCAACAACATAACACATGATCTATACATCAAGGACAATATTTTGGTATAATTTTATGAGATTTCGCTATGGTTTGAGTAGGGAACGATGCAAATTAAAAGGAGAAGATGATAAAATGTTATTATTAATTTCAATAAGATTTTCAAAGAACTTACAATGTATATAAAAGAGACCAAATCATACATGATTAAGAATCTGACACTATGTGGATAGAAATATCATAACAAGAGGTCTACAACAATGTGTGATTTGTAAAACTCAAACGATCGAATTGACCAAAATCACAACTAAAGAAAATAGTTGTGATAGAAGAGAAGCTCAGCTTTCCTTCTTTCTCTCTCTTTCTTTCTCCTCTTTGTTTATTTTATTTTCTTCTCATTTTTACCTTCTGCTCCTTCTCAATCTAACTACACGTCTATGCCTATCTATTAATACACATAAGCACACAAATAAGCACTATTAGGCACGTATCCATTCCAAATTAACTCCAATTTGTTGGCATGCATTGGCGGAGGAATTTACTTGGATAATATTTTTGTTTGATGAAAGGTCCTTTAATGGTTTCATGTATTTCATGAATAAAGCAATTGGAAATAAATCTTACTTGGGTCCAAAATGAGACTAAAAAAAAAGGTAATATTAATGATCTTGAATTTATAATATTGGTTTTGTATGAATAAATTGAGTTCAAATTATCACATTGAATAAATTTCCTAGGAAGATCAAATGACGTTCAAGTTGGATTATTTTGGTACTTAAAAGATCTCATTAATGTCTATTTTTATAATATAAATTCTAATTTTAACATAGATGTTCAACTAAGGTTGAGACTTTTCTTACTATATAATAAATTTAAATACCATATTTTTTTCGGGGTGTTACAGTTACGCAAATAAATTATGAAATTTATTCTAAACCAGCTACGAACACTATTTATTTATGGAGTAAATTCAATTAGTTTTCTAAGGGTCTAATCCTAAAATATTTTATGATTGATTAAAACTACAAATGGACCGATTGGTTAAATTAAGTCCATTTAATACCTTAAGTATATTCGTTTAGGCCCAAATTATTTCATGAGCTCATTCCTGAAGCCCAAGATTATCCCATGGGATAAATTAAGGTCTTAAAAAATAGGAAGTACCCTTTTGTATGTCCAAACCCAAGATCTTAGGCATAGGAGGATCAAGAGGATAGACAGTTAAAGCTTCAATTATATATTAGCTACGAGGTGAGTTTTGCTACCAAAACCATTATGATCATGTTTTAAATCATTTCGTGCATGCTTAAATGAATTGAGATTTAACTCAACATAGATATAATCTTTTCGCTCTTCGTGGATATGATATGACCTGCATGATGAATTTAGACATTGTCAATTCTATTAAAATATAGTTATGTGATCACATATGGTCTGTCCACACGCATGATTAATTGAGCGCAATGATATAAGATGAAAATTGTTTACATATGCTTGGACGAACATGATAAGCATGCCCATGACGCGCAGTCGTTTCGCGGTCAGAATAATTCTCAAGAGAGAGTTATCCTTATGCCCACAACAAGGCGTAGCAAGCTTATATGAGTAAGGGTCGATCCCACGAGGAGCTGAGAATTCTATCTTCAGTGTCACTTTTCCAAAAGGTTTGAGGATTGTTGTGGTCTCCGTACTTGTATTTAAAGACTGTAAAATAAAAAAACAAAACGAAACAAAACAGGAAAGGAAAATATTAGTAGTAACGTATTCCGGATTAGAACTTAGATTCGAAACTTAACAAACACTTAACCAATCATGGGCACGCTGATTACTTATGCAAACCTAATTATCTGGTTAAAGGTACCAGATCTCTCTCAACGTACCCAATCTACCCTTTCAGTTTAGCCTAGAGGTGATCTCTCATCCCTAAACCCTAACTTGTTACCCAACCTCGATCTCTCATATGATTGTAAGCAACAAAGCAACATTATGATCTAGACACACCCAGATTTACCTAGACAAAGATCTCTCTTATGCCCTCAGTACCCGTGATGCATCCCATCCCTTTATGACCAACACACAGCTATGATTCATTGACCATTTATAGAGGTAGTGAACACAATTCTAATTAACGAGTGATCAACCACAATTAACTAGCTTAGCCCACTGTATAATGCAACAAAGAAAATGACTACACGACGGAACTAGATTTACACAGTTTATGCCCATAAGCCTCATGGTTCTTACGTGTTCATTAAGTTCTTCGTTCAATCCGGAATAACGAGTGTAGCCGCTCATGCTAGACTTAGAACAATAATAATAAGTAAAAAAAAGGCAAAACTCTATTTTGGGTCCCTGTACTTTAAATTTTTTCTTAATTGGGTCCCTCTACTTCATTTGGTTAAAATGAAGTCCCTGTACTATCAATATAGTTAAAATGAGATCCCTGTACTATGAATTTAGATAAAATCAAGTCCTTGGAGGACTTAATTTTATCGGAATTAATAGTAGAGGGATTTGATTTTAACGAAAATTGATAGTACAAGGATCCAATTTAAAAATAAAAATAAAAATTCATTTTTCTTAAAACTAAACTAATAAAAATTGAAAAAATAATAAAATAAATATAAATTAATTTTTTAAGTAAAAAATTATTTAAAAATAAAATATAAATTTAATTAATTTTTTGAAACCAATGTAATTTTATGTTTTATTTATTATTTTTTTAAATAAAAAAATACTTTAATTTTTTATTCATGTTTTTAATTTTAAAAATAAATTGCAAAAAATAAATAATTTAATTTTTATAAAATTATGCAATTTTAATTTTTTTTCAAAAGAGTAAATTAAAAAAAAATCAAACAATAGTTAAATAAAACAATCAATTAAATAAAAACAAATTTTAAAACTTTTGTTTGATTTTTTTTTTCAAAAAATAATAAATCAAAATCAAAATATAAAATTATAGTGGTTATAAAAAAAATAATTAAATTTATTTTTTAAATTTTAAATATATTTTATATTTAAAAAATTCAATATATATCTATTTTTTATTGTTGTTTATTTAGTTTTTCAATTTTTATTTTTATTTTTAAATTATGTCCCTATACTATCAATTTTAGTTAAAATCAAGTCCCTCTACTATCAATTTAGATGAAATCAAATCCCTGAAGGACTTGATTTTATCTAAATTCATAGTACAGGGACCTCATTTTAACTAAATTGATAGTATAAGGACTTCATTTTAACCAAATGAAGTAGAGGGACTCAATTCGGAAAAATTTAAAAGTACAGGGACCCAAAATAGGGTTTTGCCTAAAAAAAATAAAACAAAATATAATATAAATAAAAAACTTACTTATATTAATTAGCAAAAGAATCCAACACCAACGCTGGATTTAGGAACATAAACTAGTACGGAAAAATAAATTGTTTGTGCATAAAAACGATAAAAAGAGTGTGTAAAAAGTTTCAAAGAGCTATTTGTTTTCTGCCATGCATCTACTTATATAGGAGTACAAAGACACTAGGTAAACTCCCCGATAGGCCGGGGGTCTTCAGCCCAACATGCAGCCGCCATGCCCACAGCTTTCCATATCTGGCAGATTCTTCCCTTATTTAGAAGATTATGAGTCGCAGATTCTGTACTTGCCATGCCCTAGTTGCGCCGACATAGCAACTTTTCTTGTAGAGCCGAGCATTCTTCCGGAAGCGTCAACTTGCCTTCCACGGCTCCCCTTTCCTTCGGCGGTTAGGGTGCATTGCTCCTGCTGTAGCTGACATTAGTTTCCCTTGTGCCCAGTCTCCTCTTCTTCTCCTCTCAATCACTCTGGGTTGTCGTGAGCACGATCACAAACTTCTCCTTCAGCTTTTGCTGGAATGGTGGACGATTTCCGCCATGCTCGAGAGAGAGCTTTCCGCTGAGAATTTGTTACCTATCTTGGAATCAGTGGCACCCTTGTGCCCTCCAGAAGTGATTCTCGTGCCTCCTGCTGCCCCTTGTGCCCATTCTAGCTCTTTCCGACTCAAAAAACAGAAAAAACAAAGGACAAAAGAACGAGAAAAAAGACATAAAAATACGAGAGAATTTGGACTTGTCATACCCACCGACTTTAGTCATACTTGTCCTCAAGTATGTGGGTACAACGTGCACAAAAGAAAAAACAAAAAATAATAGAAGGAAAAGACAGACTCAAGACAGAGACACGACAAACCAAGCATGTAAAAGCAAATCCCTTGCGGGCACAGAGTCCTAGTACCTGATCACACTCAACAGCATATAAATAGTAAAAACATACATTATGCCCACTGCAAATCAAAATGACTAAGTTATTGGTTCGCTGATGCTTCCCTCACTCAAGTATTTTTTCCTAAGTGTTTACGCTCAAGAAAAGACACAATTGAACCGAGGGTCACTATAGGCTTGCAAGTGCTCTTGTTCCTCCATCACGGTTGGTAATGGGGCTACGGGTTCAAGGTACGAAATATCTGGATCTGGCTCAGTTTTTAGTCTAATTTTCCCTTTGGGAGACTCATTTTGACTCTTACTGGCCTTTGCCACCGTGCCCATTTTATTTAAGCACATGCCCAGATTTTTTTCATTTTTTGTGGGCTTTTGTACTTAGGGTTTTCTCCTTTTTTTCATTGTTCATTTTGACCCCCCCTCCCTTTTTCTTTTTCTTCTTTTTCTTTTTCTTTCTTTCTCTTGGCATTTTGTGCCTTGTAACACACCAGATTTATCCTCCCCTCTTGCCCATGGTCTTTTTTCATGGTTTTCAAGAAAGAACATGACCAGGGCTTTATTCACTTTTGGCTCAAAAAGTGTAACGCCCCAAACTACTCCGTTTGGCCACGTCACTTAACATACAATTCATTTATTTGCGTTTGCGTTCTCATAATAAATTGAACGGAAGCTAAGGTCAAATAGCATAATGAGGTATAACATCATTATTCCAAATATAAATTTTTCTTGCACAATTATAACATGCAACCTATCAAAATCTACCATGTCACACAACATCGTATTTAACGGAAGCATAGAATAAACCCATCCACATCATTCGTAAAATCATCTAACCTATCGGGCTCATAGGTCTTAGACAACCCGCCCGTCTAGCACCCTAAATTAACAAACATAGCATAGGAATTCAATGACCTATATTTACACAACATAGGCTCCTAGGTCAATCGACCCGCCTTTAAAACATTAACATAATATATCGAGTTAAACATAGCAATACCACAAAAGATCGGGCTATTCCCATCCCCAATATTCATTGATCATAAGATAAATAGGTCGATTAATAAAATTATCATAATATGCGTATTCAAAGGCATGAAAAGTAAACACAATCTTGTGGGGGTTCTCTTGTGTTCACAACGCTCCTACTCGGGCTCCGACTCCTCAACCTGAAATTCATTGAATGAATGGGGTGAGTATTTAACAACATACTCAGTGGGGAACACTGAAAACAGTTATAGCTAATTGCACAAGTGAAAATATAACATATGAATTTTTCTTTACTTTGTGGAGACTAGTCTCAACCCCGTAGGGTCCAAACATCATGATGCACCCGTTAATGAACATCTTTGGCCCTGTAGGGATGCCCGCAGACATACTACCCCCAGGGAGGACATTAACAGGTCTATATTCGATCACAAAGGATCTCTGCCCCGAAGGGTCTCTTTGTCAACCCCGAAGGATCTCTTTCATTCACCGGTCCGAAGACCCTTCATATTTATACAATCAAAGCACAACAATAACTATAACATTACACGTGTTCACAGTTTAGAGTTACCCCACCTTATGAGACACTTTCAAATCTTTTTCAACCCTTGAAATACCTCTTGGCCGTCCACAAGTTGTCCACCTCGAGCTCCAACACGTCACCTAGCACCTTTTATTCTCTTTTCAATTTAGATGTCGAGTTATACAAATAAATCATAACTTTGAGCAAACTCATGCTATACTTTACATTAAGGTCTTCAAACATTTTCACATACACTACCATGAATATACAAGCTCATACTACGATTTTGGACTCAAAATACGCATTAAAACTCTTTGAAGCATTTGATCGAACACGTTACGGGCACACATTTATACCACATGCTCATAACTCATTTTAAATCCTTTAGACCCAACATTTCAACTACAAACACCTTCACCCTAGGGCTCTAACATACTTGAAATTCAATCCCAAACAACAATCACAACACCTCCAAACCACATCATCAAAATAAGGGGAAATTATGGCAAAAACTCTAAACCCTAGCATCAAAGAACCATAGGAATTTGATATAACTTCACATATAGCTTCAAGGAGATAAATAAACCATATGTTTAAGATGTCAAGGCAAGAAGATCAACAAAATTCCAAAATCCTCAAATTTGGATACAAACCCTAGTTTCCAAAACAACAAGAAAAGGGTGTTTAATCCCCAAGAAGGAGAGGTGTAGAGGTTACCTTTGTTGATGGATGACGATGGAAGAATCCACTTCAAAAGATGAAAGATTTGTAGAGAGAAGGGAGAGGGAAATCGCTCATATGGAAAGAAAAAAAATGAGGAGGAAATGAATAAGTGTTGTATTTATAGGTAGAGAATCCCCGGACCCGCGCGACCGCGCAGCCCCCGCGACCGCGGAACCCCTTTCTCTGCCAACGCTCCCCGCGAGCGCGCAGCCCCCGCGGGCGCGCGTCTCTCGCCAGCCTCGCGGACGCGCAGCCCCCGCGAGCGCGCACGGCCCCGCGGGCGCGCACCTCCCCGCGAGCGCGCGACATGCCAAAAATCATCCCCCTTATTTTAAACCACTCATTTTTCCTTTAAATTTTCAAAGCACTTTTAATACATACCGAAAAAGCAGCGAGACCACCGATCAACTCAGCGTTAGGGTGTTCAAGGTTTTGGCAAACAAAAATTTCAATTCAATAACATTCATTATCATATAACTCGACACTTTAGTATTAAAATTTAAATTGTGCTATATACTCTGTATAACATCACTGTGCTATGACTTACCGGCTCGAGTGAGACAACCTGAAATAAAAATAACGGCATAACATACAAACATACTCACATGATTATAATTCAACAATATCAATTCGAAATCATTTTACTAGAATTATAAATTATAATTTAGCAAAAAGGGTTGGGGTATCACAAAAAGGCTGCAAGGGATAATATCAGGGCGGTTTTATTTGGCTTTGTGGGCTTAGAAAGAAAATTTGCCTAAGCATTTCAGTAGCATACCCAAAATTCATTGTGACCTCGGAATAGAGCAAAAGCAAGTTCTAGTTCACCTAAATTCAATAATGCAGAAATCACACAAGAAAGAACAATCACATGCATCGTGAATTCAGGCTCAATTCCTCACAAGGTACTTAGTTCATTCATCGTATAAGCAGTAGCATGGGCATGCTGAAATTATAATACAATAAAATATAATGCCTTATGGTCACAAGACCTTAGAGTCCATGCTTTTAAGTTCAAATATTTACACATGCTTGATACTTTAAAAAAACGCAAAGAAGGCAGAGTAACCCCCACCCACACACTTTGCCTTTGGCAAAGTGGATGCGCCAAGGTTATCCTACGAACCGCAAACTCAACAAAACATCAAATGGCCACCCCTACCCACACACTTTGCCTTAGACAAAGTGGGTCAGTACGGAGGTCATTTAACTAAAACAAAAGTAAAAAAACACATAAAATAAAAACAGAAACACAAAAAACAAAGACTCCCTAGTGCCCACACCCACACACTTTGCGCTGAGCAAAATGTGAGAATGGGGCGACATCTAGTCACAAAAATAAAACACAAAAAACAAAAAACCCTAATCTATAGAAAAGAGTACCAGTTCAGGCATCAGAGGGGGTCGGTTAATTGAATCCGACGTGCTTGAAGTAGGCGAACAGGGTGGTCTCCAATCGGTCTAGTCTGGCAATGATGGTGGTGGCTGCTGGCTCTTGCTCCTGTGCCCTCGGGGGCCTCTTGCTGGGACCTGCATTCAAAGGAAAACTAAGGCTACTCAAAGTTTCTAACTTCGGTATGCCAAACACGGGTTTCCCCTTCTCATCGTCAAAAACATCCATCATACGTTTCAAGCAGTTTAAATCAAACAACCAACATGCTTGCAATACTGATTAGTGGATGAAGGATCAAATAGACGCAGTTTTTCAGCAAGATGAGTAATGAGTTGGGCACAAGAGATGCTATTCTTAGAATGGGCCACAGTGTCCTTGAAGTGGGCGATGGCCACAACTCCAAAGTTTATCCTCTTCTTGTGCACCATGAACCAGAGGACAAACAACTCCTGATTGGTAATAGAGTTGGAGCTATCTTTTCGGCCAAAGAAGTTGTAGGTGACCACTCGGTGACAAAAACGAAGGGCATTGCTTTTAAGCATGTATCCCTTGCTGGTTCCAGATTTGAATTTGGAACCGTCACCTAACTCAGCCCACTTTTCCTCCACATTCTCATCTGTGGGCACGACAACAACAGCAGTCTTATAATTATCATCATTCAGATCTAAAAACGAAACAATTCCCAGACCCATGTTCAATTCGTCAGCAGAAAGGTTGAAATTTTTACCAAAAATTTTGAACTTGAAAATTTTTGCAGAAATACCTCCCTTCCCCACACTTTTCACAGATAGATCACGGAAAAACTCATAGACCAACTTAGGAAAAATCAAACAGTCTCATTCAATAAAGAAAGACCAGCCAATGTTAGAGAAGAGTTCTCTTACCTCTCGTTCGATGCCCAATACAGCAAGCAAAGAGAAGTGGATGGTCTTGCTGTGCACGATCTCCTTTGTGGGCAAGACACCTTCTCCTTTTGGCATGACTTTTCCAGAGGTTGGGTTAACCACAGTTTTGCCCTTCTTTGCACACGGTTTGGCAGCAGCTTTCCATTTTCCTTTGGCAGAGACAGAGGGCCCATCTGTTGTTCCCTCAACAGCCTCTTTCAGGGACAGAGACTGGTCATCCTGAGTCTTATAGGCTCATGACTCCCCACTGCTTTCAGCTTTTTCTTCCCCGGCCTCCTCCTCGGCTTCCTCGTCCTCCGACAGCATCGCTGACGGCTGCTTCTTCCTCTTCAAGGTCTATGACTTAGCTTTTGCGGCGGTAATCTTCTCATTCTTTACCTTCTTCAATGTCTCAGTTGCAGAGGGCTCAGGAGTGTGCTCCAGTGTCGGCTCAGGCGTCACATCTTGCTGCATGCTGGCCTCCTCTTGGTCGTCGATCTCATCGGCGGTTTCCTCCATAATTTTCAGAGAGGGTTCGTCAACCTTCTCGGACTCACGAGTGGAAACAGGCAAAGGCGGTGGTTCGACAGTGGCGAGGGGTTGAATGTTCATGGCGGCAGTGCTCGACGGGTTGGTTGGTGCAGCGGTGTCGGTGGTGGTGTCCCTGGAGTTTTCCAGTGAAGTAGAAGGGGTGAACTCCACCTTCTTCTTTGTGGACTTTGCAGCGTGAGTTTTGGGGGCCATGGTGATCGTGGTTATGGCGGTTGAGAGAGGGACTTTGTAGAGAGAGAAAAGAGGCTGTAATTTTTTGAAATTTGGGAGTGAAAATAGGCGAGTGAATTTTGGGAAGGAAGGGTTGGGGTTTATACTTGGATTCACCCTAGCCACTCAATTTGGCTTGATGTGACAGGCCCGTCAGGCGACTTTTGGGCTTCTAGGGTTTCCTTGTACGGAATCTTGTGTTGTGCCCATGGGGGCAGAGAGATCCCGAATCTCCCGGAATTGCCTTTGCTGGTGCCCTCCATGCTGAAAGCATCCAAATTGGCTAGATTCTTGCCTTCCATGAAAAATTCACCTGACTTTATTTCCTAAAATACTCCAAAAACAAAATACAACCGTAAAATCTAACTTCTAGACTAACATGGCAAAAATAAACACTCAAACGAAAATAAATAAATACGGAAAACATTAAAAAGAAATAAAAAAAATAAACCTGGGTTGCCTACCAGTCAGCGCCCCAGTTATTGTCATGGGCACGACACTTCTTAGGTT
The DNA here is from genome assembly GCA_026008535.1 of Perilla frutescens. Classification (NCBI taxonomy): domain Eukaryota; kingdom Viridiplantae; phylum Streptophyta; class Magnoliopsida; order Lamiales; family Lamiaceae; genus Perilla; species Perilla frutescens. Next base: position 8,942,123 of record BRKX01000013.1, on the reverse strand, counting down.
TACATGTATATAGGCTCAACGAGCTGGAGCCCGAGAGCCTCTATGGATGAAACCATTGGTTCCTTGAGATGCTTTAGCCGCTAGCCATTGACCTTGAATGTCTCTTCAGTACTTGAATCTAATAATTTAATTGCTCCATTTGGGCACACGGTCTGGATCTCATGAGGTCCTGACCATTTGGACTTGAGTCCTCCTCCTAATAGTTTCAGTCTGGAATTATATAGCAGAAACTTTTGCCCCTGCTCAAACGGTTTGTGGCGAATGAGTTGGTCATGGGTTCTTTTCATTCTTTCCTTGTAGAGAGCAGCATTGTCATAGGCTTCCAGCCTCATCTCTTCCAATTCTTGAAGTTGGATCTTCCTTTCGATCCCTGCTCTATCAAGCTTCATGTTTAGCTTCTGAATTGCCCAAAAGGCCTTGTGTTCAATCTCAATGGAAAGATGACAATTTTTCCCATAGATTGAGCGGAACGGAGACATTCTAATGGGTGTTTTTTAGGCAGTGCGATATGCCCACAAGGCATCATCCAGCTTGAAACTCCAATTCTTGCTATTGGGGTTCACAACCTTTTGAAGTATGGACTTTACTTCGTGGTTTGAAACCTCAACTTGTCCATTCGCTTGTGGGTGATATGCAGTGGTTACCTTATATCTCACTTCATATTCTTTGAGCAAATTCTTAATGATCATGTTGCAGAAGTGGGATCCTTGATCACTTATCAGTGCCTTGGGCACACCGAATCTGCTGAACACATTAGACTTCAGGAACTTCTTGACCACACGGACATCATTTTTGGTAGTTGCTTTTGCTTCTACCCACTTTGATACATACTCCACAGCCAGAACTATGTATTGATGTCCATTGGATTTGGTTAGGGGTCCCATAAAATCAATCCCCCAAACGTCAAAGACTTCTACCGGCATGATAGGTACCATGGGCATTTCATTGCGTTTGGAGATGTTTCCAGTCATCTGGTAGTGTGGGCACCGTCGGCATACTTCGTAAGCATCTTTGTGAAGCGATGGCCAAAAGAACCCGCGATCAAGGATCTTTTTCACTGTTCTTTTTGCACCGAAGTGCCCTCCACATGCTTCGGAGTGGCAGTGATCTAGAATGCTCTTAGTTTCTTCAGTGGGCATGCAGCGACGAATGATTTGATCAGTGCACCTTCTCCATAGTATGGGCTCGTCCCATACATAATATCGACTCTCACTTCTGATTTTGTTCCTTTGGTAGGTCGAGAGTCTGGTAGGTAATTCTCTAGAGATCATGAAGTTGACTAAATCAGCGTACCAGGGTGCTATGCCCTTGAGATGGAACAGATACTCATCTGGGAAAGCCTCCTCGATGGGCACCACGTCCTTCTCCTCATTGAGTACCCTACTTAGATGATCGGCCACCTGATTTTGGGCTCCACTCTTGTCTTTGATCTCCCAATAAAATTCTTGTAGCAGTAGTATCCACCAGATGAGCCTTGGCTTTGATTCCTTTTTTGCAAGTAAGTGCTTCAATGCAGAGTGATCGGTGTAAACAACACTCTTAGGCCCGAGCAAATAGGATCGGAACTTTTCAAAGGCGAAAACTATCGCCAGCAATTCCTTCTCAATCGTGGTGTAGTTGGCTTGGGCATGATTCAATGTCTTGGAAGCATAGTAAATCACATGGCATTCTTTACCTCGCTTTTGTCCAAGCACCGCGCCCACAACGTATCCACTAGCATCGCACATTATTTCAAATGACATGCCCCAGTCTGGAGGTTGAATGATGGGTGCCGTGATTAGCCACTTCTTCAGAGTGTTGAAGGCTTCCTTGCATGCATCGTCGAAGATAAATCGCACATCATTCTGCAAAAGATGCGTGATTGGTTGAGCAATCTTTGCAAAATCCTTGATGAATCGCCGGTAGAACCCAGCGTGCCCAAGAAAACCATGAACTTGCTTCACCGAAGTGGGGTATGGTAGCTTTTCAATGATGTCCACCTTGGCTTTATCCACTTCTATGCCTCTCTCTGAAATAACGTGCCCAAGAAAAATCCCCTCACAAACCATGAAATGGCACTTTTCATAGTTTAGCACCAAGCACTTTTCCACACATCTTTTTAGTACCTTTTCAAGGTTGTCGAGGCATGCGTCGAATGAATTTCCATAGACTGTAAAGTCATCCATGAATACTTCGATACAATTTTCCAAAAGATCCGAGAAAATGCTCATCATGCATAGTTGAAAAGGTCCAGGGGCATTGCAGAGCCCAAAAGGCATCTTCCGGTAAGCAAACGTGCCAAATGGGCACGTGAAGGTTATCTTCTCCTGGTCCTCTTAATCCACTACAAGTTGCATGTAGCCTGAATATCCATCAAGGAAACAAAAGAATTTGTTTCCAGCCAATCTCTCTAGCATCTGATCTATGAACGGAAATGGGAAGTGATCCTTCTTTGTGACGGTGTTGAGCTTCTGGTAGTCTATGCAGACTCTCCATCCAGTTTGTAGCCTCATGGGCACAACCTCATTTTTTTCATTTTTCACCACCTGGATCCCTGACTTCTTGGGCACGACATGAATCGGGCTCACCCACTTGCTGTCTGAAATGGGGTATATGATCCCCATATCCAGTAACTTGAGTATCTTCTTCAGTACGACTTCCTTCATTGTGGGGTTCAGTTTGCATTGGGCATCCCGCACTGGTTTGGCATCGTCCTCCAGGAGAATTCTGTGCATGCACACTGCAGGGCTTATGCCTTTGATATCGGCCAAAGTCCATCTCATTGCTTCTTTATATATCCGTAGCAGCCTCAATAGCCGGTTTTCTTCAACAAGGTTCAGTCCTTTGATTATGATAACCGACAATGTCTCATTCTCTCCAAGATAGGCATACTTTAAGTGGTCAGGGAGAATCTTCAATTCTAGTTTTGGTGTCATCTGCACCGATGGAAGCATCCTGTCTGTCTACGTCATTATGGGCAAATTAAAATCCACCACCCCATGCGGTAATTCTTCCAGAGAGTACAGCATCATGATAACGTCTCTGGTATCCTCATATTCATCGAGGGCATCGTAGTCAGTTAACCCAGCTTGCAATGCCCATTCCAGGGGTTCTTGGTTGTTCATGTGTCCCAGAATAGCTTGCGATTGGGCATAGCAATGGTTCACAAAGTGGACCGACTCCGGATCTCGTGGGTACTTCATGGCTTTATAGATGTTGAACACAACTACCTGGCCATCGAACTCACATGTCAGCATGCCCTCATTGATATTGATCTTGGTGCGAGCAGTTTTCATGAAAGGCCTCCCTAACAGTAGAACGGATGTAGACGGTGTCGTGTTGCCCATATCCAAGACATAGAAATCTGCTGGGAAAATTAATTCCCCTACTTTCACCAAGACATCTTCTATTAGACCATCGGGGGTAGACATTTGATCTATCTGCCAACTGGATGATCACCCTCGTCTCCTTGAGTGGTCCCAGATTAAATTCTTCATAAATCGTCATAGGCATGATGTTTATGGATGCACCGAGATCAAGCATCGCCTTTTCAATCTTTTTGCTCCTAATTATGCATGGTATGACAAACATGCCAGGATTTTCACATTTCTTTGGCATCTTTTGTAGCACCGTAGAGACATTTTCTCCCATGAAAAGTCTCGCATTATCTTCAAAACCTGCCTTCTTGGTACACAGCTCCTTCAAGAAACGAGCATAACGAGGAACCTGCCTTATTGCATCCAGTAATGGAATATTGATTTCCACCTTTCGAAAGACCTTGAGAAGTTCCTTCATCTCCTCATCTTTCCTATCGTGGGCAATTCACTCAGGAAATGGAGGCTTCTTCTTTGTTTCTTGCCTTGTGGGCTCAGCAACCTCTTTCTGTGCCTGCTATTCCTTTTTCATCATGCCTTCAGTGTCTCCTTCCAGTTCAGCTTTCATCACTTCTTCTTCACTCTTTATGGTCACAGCGTTCACCTGTTCTCGGGGATTTATCACCTGAGATGGTAATTGTCTGTTTCTTTCCTTCAATTGGGCAAGATCCTAAGCTAGTTGGGAAATTTATTTGCTCACATGTTGCAGACCAGCCCTTGTCTCTTGTTTGAACCTTTCATTCTCCTACTGTGACTTCATATTTTCTTTGGTCATGGCATGGACTAGTTCGGCTAGGTTGAGTTCTTCTCGTGCCATCGGCGGTGGTAGTGGCAGATATGGTCGGTGGGCATCATTCATCTTCCATCTGAAAATTTCATGATCCCTCCATCCAGGATTGTATGTTTGAGAGTGGGGGTCATATCGCATGTTGTTGTTGTTATGCCCACTAAGAGAGTTGACTTCAGCAATGTCATTCTCCTGCAGTGTTGGGTATTCATCAGTGAAATGAGACACGCTCTTGCATACTCCACACAATCTTTTCTTTGGTGCTCCAGTATGGTTCATTACTTTCTCCATTTGGTCCAAAATCTTTTCCAGTTTGACCTCAAGGTGCATTGACTTCCCAGCGTCTGGAACTGTCCTTGTGCCCTCGGCACTTTCATCTCTATTTTCATCAGTCATTTTTGCTAGAATTCGGAAGGCTTCTGTCGGTAGTATATTTAGGATAGATCCTCCACATGAAGCATTGACTATGATCTTATCCTGTGGTCTCAACCCGGACATAAAGTATTGGATCAGATCGTGATCTATGATCTGGTGTTGTGGGCCTTTTGTCAACATGTTCTGGAATCGACACCAGTAGTCATAGAAACTCTCATTTATGCCCATCTTCAGACTTCCAATTCTTCGCCTCATCTCTTGGACTCGGGATGCAGGAAAGTATTTCTCCAGGAATTTCTGCTGCAGTTGTGCCCATGTGGTTATACTTCCAGTTGGCAGAGTGTAAAACCAGTCTCATACCCCGTCATGAAAAGTGAACGGGAATGAGATAAGACGCACATATTGTTCCTTTCCCCCATCCGTAGGTTGAGTTTGACACACCATTTCAAAATCTTGAATATGCATCTGAGGGTCTTCTCCAGTCATCCCATGGTATTTGGGTAAGATTTGGATGAAACTTGCCTTCAACTCCCAGCTTCCAGTAATTGCTGGAAGTGTTATGCCCATGGGACATAAATTCATGTTAGTCGGAAAGACTAACTGCCTCAACATTCTTCCTTCTTCTTCAGCCATCGGGGCTAACCTCAGTTGTTCGTTCCTATCCAGTTATGCTCTTTCTTGCTCCAATTCTTTTTCATGAGCAAGTCTCTCTGCTTGTTGTGCCCTTCGTGTTTCTGTTCTCCTCTTTTTTAGAGTCTTCTCAGGTTCTGGATCGTACGAGCAATCTCCTTCAAAGGTATTGAGCATCCACCAGCTAGGCTAACAAGTTGGAAAATAGAATTTCAAGAACCAGCTCCCCGGCAACGGCGCCAATTCTGACGCACGGTCGTTTCGCGGTCAGAATAATTCTCAAGAGAGAGTTATCATTATGCCCACAGCAAGGCGTAGCAAGCTTATGTGAGTAAGGGTCGATCCCATGAGGAGCTACGAATTCTATCTTCAGTGTCACTTTTCCAAAAGGTTTGAGGATTGTTGTGGTCTCCGTACTTGTATTTAAAGACTGTAAAATAAAATAACAAAATGAAACAAAACAGGAAAGGAAACTTATTCCGGATTAGAACTTAGATTCGAAACTTAACAAACACTTGACCGATCATGGGCACGCTGATTACTTATGCAAACCTAATTATCTGGTTAAAGGTACCGGATCTCTCTCAACGTACCCAATCTATCGTTTCGGTTTAGCCTAGAGGTGATCTCTCGTCCCCTAAACCCTAACTTGTTACCCAACCTCGATCTCTCATATGATTGTAAGCAACAAAGCAGCATTATGATCTAGACAGACCCAGATTTACCTAGACAAAGATCTCTCTTATGCCCTCAGTACCCGTGATGCATCCCACCCCTTTATGACCAACACACAGCTACGATTCATTGACCATTTATAGAGGTAGTGAACACAATTCTAATTAATTAGTGATCAGCCACAATTAACTAGCTTAGCCCACTGTATAATGCAACAAAGAAAACGAATACACGACGGAACCAGATTTACACAGTTTATGCCCATAAGCCTCACGGTTCTTACGTGTTCATTAAGTTCTTATCTTCGTTCAATCCAGAATAACGAGTCTAGCCGCTCATGCTAGACTTAGAACAATAATAATAAGTAAAAGAAATAAAACAAAACATAATATAAACAAAAAAATTTACGTATATTAATTAGCAAAAGAATCCAACACCAACGCTGGATTTAGAAACATAAACTAATACGGAAAAATAAATTATTTGTACATAAAAACGGTAAAAAGAGTGTGTAAAAAGTTTCAAAGAGCTATTTGTTTTCTGCCATGCATCTACTTATATAGGAGTACAAAGACACTAGGTAAACTCCCCGACAGGCCGGGGGTCTTCAGCCCAACATGCAGCCACCATGCCCACAACTTTCCATATCTGGCAAATTCTTCCCTTGTTTAGAAGATTCTGAGTAGCAGATTCTGTACTTGCCATGCCCTAGTTGCGCCGACATAGCAACTTTCCTTGTAGAGCCGAGCATCCTTCCGGAAGCATCAACTTGCCTTCCGCGGCTCCTCTTTCCTTCGGCGGTTAGGGTGCATTGCTCCTGCTGTAGCTGGCATTAGTTTTCCTTGTGCCCAGTCTCCTCTCCTTCTCCTCTCAATCACTCTGGAGTTGTCGTGGGCACGATCACAAATTTCTCATTCAGCTTTTGCTGGAATGGTGGGCGATTTCCACCATGCTCGAGAGAGAGCTTTCCGCTAAGAAGTTGTTGCCCATCTTGGAATCAGTGGCACCCTTGTACGGGTTGTGCTAGCACGGATCGTGCTATGAATGTTGGCATGTCAACATGTTTTCATTCAATTAAGCACATAATGTGCGCTAGTTGTTTGACAGATTTTTAGCTTTCCTAGGCCCAGTTCTCATCCTATCTTCGGCTTGGACTTTCTTCTATTTTTTAAGGGTTTGATTCTCACGAAATTGGTCTCATTTTTTTTGCTAGGAAATAGTGGAATCTCTCAAGAACATAGAGACTGTAGAGAGAAGACATAATTTGAACATTCAGGACTTAGCGTACGTATGTTGTATTTTATGATTTCTTCAATCAAGACTATGTGCTAGTTTTCATTTTTTATTTTATTTCTTTGGATTTGAAATACACTACGAGTAGCTAATTTCTTGGAGATTTTTAGGGTGGTTGAACTGATATGGATCTTTACGGTTTAAATTAATGTGATTGTTCATTTTATTTCCTTATTTATGCATCCATGCTTTTAATTCTTGTGTGAATGTTTGACCAGCACTTGTACATGTGTAGTTAATACAATCAGTATATTAACAGATTATGAATTAATTAATAATGCGAACTTGCTAGATCAAGGTTTATATATAAGATTCATGAGGAGAATAAATATTGAGAGCCATTTGGAATTAGATAATAATTCGAGATCGAGAGACAATAATTAGAATTTATGATTAGAACTTACTCGCGAGGGAGGTCTAGATACATTATCCATTCTCATAAAAGTAAAGAATTAAATTGTTTTGATACATTAATCGAATCCATAGACAGACAACACCATATGATCCATTTTTTGCCTAGTATTTTTCTTCCCACCAAATTTGTTCCTCCAAAACATTTAAAAAGCTAAGAGAAGTCTAAAAGGGAAATTTGAAATATTTTTACTAGATTTTAAAATTTCAACAACGAAGAGTGGTGGTCCGGCAGCAGCGCTCCGCCTTCGGCAGGTGGCCGGAAATATCATGAAGAAGAAAGGGTCGAAGAAGGAAGGAGCTGACCTTTGAAATGGTAAAGAAATGAGCTCCACATTAAATTAAAAGTATTTGTATTTATTTTGAGTTGGACTGAAAAACACATGGCTAGAATTCTTTAGAATTTAGACTTGTTTTAATTATTTTTAGCTCAACCACTTGATTAAGTTGGCCTCTAAAAATAATTATAAAACATCATCGTCGCTCTGTCTGCTAGCTCGATTACTTTTTATTTCTCTAAATAAAATGGTCCAAAACTTTACAAGATCCAAATATTATGTTATATATAGCGTATTACAATAAGATAACATTCATGCACCAAAACTTCAACATTGAACATTCATGCACCAAAACTTCAATATTGAACGGTAAAGCACAAAACAAATAATGGATAACTGAAATTGTATATTCGTGTGCATGTCAATTGTAATATTCGGCTATAAGTGTTCCTAACATAAATAAGAACAATATTAATAAAGTAAAAAGCAATAAATGACACACGAAATTAGTAATTAACCCAATTAATCAGATTAATAATTAACCCAATTCGATTAATTAACATACTTTGGATAATTAGTAATTAACGACCCAATTCAATTAACAAAAAACTTTACAAGATCCAAATATTATGTTATATATAGCGTATTACAATAAGATAACATTCATGCACCAAAACTTCAACATTGAACATTCATGCACCAAAACTTCAATATTGAACGGTAAAGCACAAAACAAATAATGGATAACTGAAATTGTATATTCGTGTGCATGTCAATTGTAATATTCGGCTATAAGTGTTCCTAACATAAATAAGAACAATATTAATAAAGTAAAAAGCAATAAATGACACACGAAATTAGTAATTAACCCAATTAATCAGATTAATAATTAACCCAATTCGATTAATTAACATACTTTGGATAATTAGTAATTAACGACCCAATTCAATTAACAAAATTTTTTAAAATTGAAGATTCGTTTACTACTCATCCATGAAATCTATTCTAAATGCTTACCCATACATGAATCCTTCCGTATATGGCCATTTTTGCTCTTTCTTCAAGATGAATTATTTGATAAACATTCAGATCGAACAGTGAGATCTCCCCACCGTATTAATTAGCTTACCCTAATTACCCCGGAACTTCACTCACAATTTCTCATGAGATTATGAATCAAAAGATTAAAAAAAAAACAATTTTCTCATGAGATTATAAATCAAAAGATAAAAAATAAGAACCGTGAGTGCTTCAATTCTCTCATGAAATCACTAACTGTGCTAGATCTAAACTATCACATTGAACAATTTAGTTAATGAATAACTCCGAATTATTACCAAAAAAAAAAATACAAATTAACTCATGATTCACAAATTATAAGCTCGATCAATGGATCAATAATATTCAGCCCACTGAATATGAAAGACCGATTGCCTATATAAAATATAGGAAACAGACCCACGAACATTGTATCAAACATAAATTGTGAAGCAAACAAGTGTGAATGGTGCCTCTGACAGACATCACACTCCTGCACCCACTTGACCACATCAGCCTTCATGCTAGGCCAATAAAACAATCCTTTGAGCCTCATATAGGTCCCCTGAATGCCAGAATGCCCTCCATAATTAGAATTGTGTAGTGCAGAAAGTATCTGGGCCTTAAGATCTTCAGAATCTCCCACCACAACTCTACCTTTGTACCTCAGTAGCCCATCAACAGCTTGATAGTTTGGGTAGGAATCAGCATCAATCACCTTAGCACTTAGAATTTTGGAGCAAAGGGGGGGTCTTGTTGGTAGCTATGTGTCACCTTTAGGATCCAATTAGGGGTGAGTGTGGTGATAGCTGCACAAGCCTCCATTTTCCCCCTTCTTGATAGAGCATCTGCCACTTTGTTCTCACTTCCCCTTTTGTAGTGAATCTCATAGTCAAAGTCCAATAGCTTAGTGACCCACTTCTGTTGTAATGGGTTCATTACCTTCTGATCAAGAATGTATTTCAAGGCTAGCTAATCAGTCTTGATGATGAACTTGTGCCCCTGTAGATATCCTCTCCATTTTTGCATTGCCATGATTATAGCTAAGAATTCCTTTTCATATATGAAAAGGGTCTGGTTCCTGGGGCAAAGGGATTTGCTCAAATAAGCTATTGGCCTCCCTTTTTGCATCAATACAACCCCAATTCCAACTCCACTAGCATCTGTTTCTAGGTAGAATGGTTTGGTGATGTCTGGTAAGGCTAGAACAGGAGAAGTAGACATAGCCACCTTCAACTTCTGGAAAGCCTTCACTAGCACAGACCAATACAAACATAAAAAGAGTTGGGATGAAAGATCTCAATTTTATTAATATATTCAAAGAAAACCACATTCCATCCTACAAACTCGTAGTAGATTACACATTAAGGATTTGAGAGCATAACATACGCCCCTGGATCACTAGTTATTTGGAAAACCCTACAACTACCTATGATGGAATATTTGATTTATTTTCCTTACATCATAGACTTGATGACATCCAAAGCATATTCAACCGGACCGGGATACCTTGATGAACGCCTGCTGGTAGTGGTAGAACTCAACACCCTCGATTCCTCTCTTCTATACTTCAATTTCCTGGCGTCCTCCCTTGAAATCTCATATGAGTTCATGAGCACCTCCTCCGGCATTGCCCGGAGTGCCGACAGCCGCCCGGCCAGCGGGGTAGCAACGGCATTGTCGTTGGTCTTGAATGAGATCCACTCCAAGCCCTCTTCATCGTTCGCCTTCTTTATGACCACGAAGTTTTGTGGTACTATAATCAGCTGCCCCTCTCTCACCTCGCCGTCGAAGACAGACCGCCCGCTCTGGCCAACCACCTGGAATCTGCCGCTCCCTCGCGTTATGTAGATTATGGAGTGGGCGTTGCCGTTCCAGTGTGGCGCCATTATGGCATTCTGCGGTGTGCATTGTTTGCGTAAATTGTTAGATATGTATGTATATAAAAATAAAATACTAATTAATATAGAGAAAGGGATGCATGCATGATCTGAAAATTACCCTGTAAAGGACACCTTTCTCAGCGCTAAGTTGGAGCCAACTGAGGATGGGAAGCTTCTGGCTGTTGAGGGTGCTGATGCGGCCGCCACGGGGTGTGTAAACATCAGCCCGCGTCGGCTCGTCTATATTGTGCCTCAACTTGGCTGTGCAGAAGGTCTCCTCGAACCCATTTCCTCTCCTCTCGCGCCTTTCTTCCTCCTCTTCTTGCCCGGGGAAGACAATATTGAACCTATCAGCTCGCACGATTTGCCCTCTCTCGTCTTCCTCCCCTCTCAACTTCCTCGCAGTTTCGCGATCAACATTGAAAATTTCTGCCAGAAGTTCTTCGTCGAATGGATTAAAAATGTTGTTTTTTTGGCCTTGCTTCTCTTCCCTCTGTCGGGAATAGTAACTTTGTGATACGCCTTGTGGCTTTCCAGCTAAAAAGAAGTTCTGCAAATTAAATGAAAAAGAAAAAAAAAAGTTAGTTAAGAAAAATCGATCTATTTCACTGAATTAAACCGTGCATACAATCACATATTCACATATATATAAACATATTATTGAAGAAATATATTTTGTAATCTACCCTGAATGTCTGATCAAGCTGGTTGATTTCGTTTCCGGTGTCGAGCAATGCAACAGTTTCAAGTCTCTCCTCTCCGTTGTTGTAAAACCAGAGAGTAAAACCTGCTGGCAATGCAAGAACATCGCCTTGCCTGAATTGCCGAACCTTTTGGTGACGATCCATAAACCTCCTGCTCCGATCATCTTGTTGCTGAGTCTCCGACTCGAACGTCTCTGCACACCCGGGAATCACTGCTCCGAGCAGCCCCTTTCCTGCATTTGCTCAATCAAATTAAACTTCAAAATTTCAATGATTATCTCATCAACAAAAAAGTGTCTAAAGAAAAAGAAAAAGTGGTCTAGCCTCGGACGATGTAGAGGAGCTGAGGTGCATTGTTGTAATGCGGCAGCAACAGGCCTCTCGGCTCAATATAATTCCTGACGGCAGCAACGCCGGCGCACTCGAACTGCTGGTTGTTGCGGTCCCAGAACTCGGTCCTCCCGGCCTCGGAGTCCAACCGGAGGGTTGGCTCTTGGGCGGTGAGTCTCTCGACCCGGCAGTCGGTCCTTGCCCGGAGGCGGCGGTGTTGCTGCTGATGTTGGAGGTTTTCAAACAGCGAGCCCTGTTGATGTTCGCCGAAGAGCAGAGCGGAGGAGCCACCGAAGATGAGAGCTGCAAGGAAGAAGCCTATGAGAGGGAGAGAGAAAGTTGAAGCCATTGTTGGTTGGTGGTGTGAAGCGGAGAATGGAGGAGTAGGGGAATTTATACCGGAAAATGTTGGCCCTTAGGGTTAGACACGTAAATGATGAGATGGAGAGAGATTGACATTTGGCTTGTGCATGGGTTTTTGTTTGCTAGCTTAATTATCATGTATGTATATATATGAATTTGCATGCATTCTGAATTTGCCTATCGCCTTACACCTAATGGATATTCAGTTCCATATGTGGCGATTTGATTCTGCTGCGATCACTAGTTAATTAAGGCTGCACAAAATTTATGGTTTAGTTTATTCTATTTGAAGTTTTAGTTTTGATATTTGATCATAGTGAAACTGAATATAATCAAGACTTTTTGTTTTAACTAGCTTAGGAAACGTGCGTTGCATGTCGTTTCAATGTTTGTTGTTATACTGTGTACTTCTAACATGCCTATGGTGTGTATATATGTATATGTACATATAGATAGCAATTAATATCAACTAAATATATATAAATATCATATAGTAAGAGGTATATGAGTATGTAATGTTCCTAAAAAAAAGTATTTAATGCTACGAGAATGTAAAAAAAAATACTATTCATAAAATGCAAAAATAAAAGGTGTATGTCTTCTTGTTGATACTATATTTTTTCTTGCTTGATCTTGGTGAGTGATGACTTTTTATACTTCTTTTTAATGGTCTCTGAAAGAAATTTATCCAATGTCTGATCGTCGTCGCTTGGAATTTGAATGCATTCCTCAACCTTTTTTCTTGACATTCTTCGTTTTTTTTTTGTACTTGGCCTTCAGTAGAATTCAACTCAATAATTGAACGTTGTTTTTGTCCCACTTTAAGATAAGTCACTTTTTATATCAATATAGATTTAAGGGCAATAATGCAATCTTGAATTTTTCTATTATTATTTCATATTATATTATATTATATTATATTATAACTTTAACTCTATCCCTGACTTTACTATAGGATTCTATTAGGAATATTTAATAGTTTAAGTTCTACGATTTCTTAAAGTTTGAAATCATTATTATGCTTTTTATTTTTCCTTTTAATTTAAATGTATATGTTTTTTTTTATAAATTATTAATCTTTCCTTTTCTTTTTGTAGCTATATATGTTGTAATTGAATTTATTTGAATTTTTATTTATTTATCTAGAATGTGGAGAATTTTGTAGTCTAATAAATATCATATTAAATAATGATATTAATAAATATCTTATAAATCCACTGACTATTAATAAAGTGGTTAAACATATCATACTAAAATAATAATTTTTCTAAACAAAAAAAATTGTGGTTAATTCTCCCGCTGACTATTAATAAAGATCTTATAAATCCAACTCAACTCGTCGTTGTCATGCTTTGCAAGATTACTTACTAAGAAGAACAATTTATCAAAAATAAGAAATCAATAAATTAATAATTGGCTAACATTTTTAATATAAAATATTGCAGATTATTAATAAAATAAGCTATTCATTTATTGATTTCTTATTTTTTGTAATTTTTTTAACATAGTCCTCAAACTTTCATTCAGTTAAATTATTTATGATGGATGGAATGCTTTTTTATTATGAAATAAAAAAATAAATAAGATAATTTCTGAAAAATAAAATATATTAATATATAGGTAATAAAAAATAAGTAATATCGTTATATTGATGAAGACAAAAAAATGATTAATCTTATTTTTTTTTCCCAATAAGGAGTTGCATTGTTGTGTGACAAATCATTCGACTCCTTCATGTGTTCATGCATGCTTGTGCAACATAAAGAGAACAATGAGATGTTTCGGGCTGTAAAATTGACTAAATGTTAGATTTGTAATTTTTTTTAAAAAAGTGAGTACTATTTTATTAATTTTGAAAAAGTTGATCATTTTCGAAAAAAGTGCACAAAATGTAGATATCAAAGTATAATTTATCCTTATATTTCTAACTAATCTATGAGAATAATATATTATTATAATATTATTACTATTCTAATTAATTTCTATTGAATTGTTAGGGTATTTGAAAAATAAGATCGACATACATAAAAAAATATTGTACACTTTTGCTTATAAGCTTAAAGTTGCGACACACTCTTTACACAGTTTTTCAATCTAGATTCCAAGATGACCATCTATATATAAGAAAATAACAATGAACATAATTGAAAATTTATTTTTTTTTAATAATTTATTTAAGTGAAACAATTACAGTTGTAATCTAATACTGAATTCATAGTTTATGATTTAAATAAAAAAAGTTCGTATATGATTTAATATTATATCTCTAGAATGAAACAAATATCTACGTGCATATGTCATGAGTAAAAATGGCTACTCATAATTAGTAACATTTATAGCTCATGAATATTGGTCGATTGATTAAATTTAAAAAACTTGATGAATATTATATAAAATAATACAATTTTTTTTTTCTATTGATAGCTTGGAGAATGGTTGTAGACTTATAGCTAGGAACTAGAACTATATGATTTACAATGGAATGCTAAATTAATTTAGGTAAAAGGTTCTATAGTCCTACAACTATACCTGAAATCTTTGTTTGGTCCTAAAATAAAATTCCAGCCAAAATCGATCCCTCAACTTTTTAAAAGGTATCACATTAATCCTTCCATTAGTCTCTAAATTATTTTCCGTAAACTTCCATCATTAATGATGTTAATTTACGGGGAAATGTCTAATTTGGTCAACTTTACCCAAAGTCTTAATTTGGTCCCCAAATAAAATTTCAGCCCAAATGGCACCTTTTCCCTTAAATTAAAACAAACAATTGCAATTCGACCCCTCAACTCTTAATTTTACATGAAAAAAAAATCCCAAATTGAAGAATTCCCCAAAGTGAAAAAATCCCCAACTTCGATTTTTCAATTCCACTCCACCAAAATGTTCTTTAATATGGAAGAATCATCAAATGAGAACAAATTTCGACTATTAGAAATTTGTCCCGTCTTATATCAACTAACTTGAATATTTAATAAAGTTATAAACAGGCACACACATACACTTGTATTAAATTGAAGTATTGATCTTTAAAATTAAAAAGAAGAATAACATATTTAGTGTGTGTGTGTATAACATACAAGCTTCATATATTTTAATAAGATCCATATTTTAACTATATATAAATATTAGAATTTTATTGTATTCTGTTATTTATTTGAACAAATCTTTTTGGAGTATATTTTATTATTGAAGTTTACGAAGCTTATGTTGGATTCATTTCATAGTATTTTAGATGGTGAAATTTACTACAATTGAAATTAAGCTTACAAGAATATCCATGGTGACTTTACCTTCCAAATTATTTTAAATTTTCTCATATATTAAATTTTAATAGTTAATTATAATATAAATAAATTATTTAGCTAGCCCCATAAATGCTAGATCTCGGTGGCTTTACTTGCATCCTTTATAACTAATTAAAGTTGAACTTAATTGCACTTACACAAAGAATAGGGATGATTCACAATGGAATGTAAATTTTGGGGTTGATTTCACATTTTCTCTTGCATTAATGATGAATTTTTTTTTTCAAAGTTATTAATTTTAAAATTTACATCGCAACTTATGTCGTGTGACTCAAATAATAAAAAATTTGTGCAAAATTTACTTATATTTTATCAAAAATATGATTCATGGCCTATGAAACTAAAGAGAAATTAAATTATTTGATATAGTTATAAACACATAGAGGTTAATATTCAAATATAAAGACTGATGAAAAGATAATTATTTAGCTATTATTTAGAAGATAATATTTCAACTTTAATTTTACACTTACAAGTAAGTTTAAGATATATATATATATATATATATATAACATGTAAATTGAGATTTTTTTTTGTGGTACATTTAACACTACAGTGCCAATAGTGACAACCAATAAATACTAATTAATGAATTAATGATGAGACAATAATATATCTAAGTATTAATGTATTTGTTGATATTAAATTAATTTAGATCATAAGCATGCACGTTCATATAGTTTAGGATAGATTTAAAGATTACTAAACTGAATGGATTTAAATAATTGATGCATTTCTATCATTCCAATTCAGGAAAAAATAAACAACAACAATATATATAATAGGTGTATCTTTTATAACTTGAACATATAAGAGCCTCATATATAAAAATTGAATATATATATATATATATACATATATATATATATAAACTTTATTATTTTCAATAATTAATATTAGAAAGAATACATTAAGTACTAATATAAATTAAGTTTTCGTGATTATTCATCCCCTCTCTAATTACTAAGATAATCATTTTAGGAGCAATACTTTGTACACTACATTTACTAAATTCACCATAATCTTGAAAAAATAGTGTTTTTACTTTATACAACCACGCATTTTTATCCAAATTTTTAAAAAATTAATTTTAACCAATTAAAAGAAAGGAAAAGAAAAACATTATATACTGAAATATTGACTATGTAAAATTCTTCACATATATACATGATAATTATATAAAATAAAAGAAAAAAAAACTTTGATTTTTTTAGAATATTTTACCGATCATTTTGGACAAATTATCCAAAGATGATTGTTTATAACTCAAAAAGTATTTATTATTTCTAATAATATTATATATTAATTACAAACTTGGTCTCTTGAGCACGTCCAAACGGTGATGACACACAAGACGTTTGTTATTCGAGACCCACAAATAATAAATTTCAATAAAATATTTGCAAGTAGACATATATATATATATATATATATATAGTATCATAATAGATCATCAGGATTAAAATCATTCTACAATTACTTTAAATTCACAATTTGTATTTTTTTTTTTTTGTAGATTTGAGAGAGTGGAGACTTATGGAGAATGTACGAAATTGAGGTTTGTTTTGATAAATAGATATAGAATAAGATTCATACGTTGGTAAGTAATAAAATAATATAGTAATATAATAATATAATATGAGATTTATTTATAGATTAGTTAGAATATAAATATAATAATAAAACATAATATAATAATTCGACCTGCTAAATACCAGAAAGTAAAAAAGTCGCAAAGAACATATATGAATTGAAGCAAACAAAAGCAATCAGAGAACTTTGAAGACCATAATTTGTCAAGAAAATTGCACACTGGACATTCGGATTGACAATTATCATCATTTTGCTCTGCCTTCCAACGAACAAAAATATCAAAAATTAATGTTTTTGTAAAACAAAATAGAATTTGAATAGTCAAAAAACTGATATAATAATATAATATGAGATTTATTTATATATTAGTTAGAATACAAATATAATAATAAAATATTAGAAAATATAAGATCATTACACAATTATCCTTGCATAAAATTTAAAATAGAGTTATAATAGATAAAGTTAAAATTATAAAATAAAATATTAAATAATATTATATAATTACATTATTACCCTTAAAATAAAATATAAAAGAAGGCTAAAATAGGCGAACCCAAAATTGTAAGATAAGCCACTTTTTATATTAGTATAGATTATTGCACTTTGTAACTTCTACTATTAATTTTCTGAACTAATTCAATTTTTTTTATCCGGTGTTCCACAAAGTATACTTGTCCAAGATTAGCGCATGTGTCTGTGTATTGCGCTCGATAATTATTATTTTTTTAAATAAATATATATCATAAAATGGAATTAATAAACTCTAAAATTAAAATGAATTAATTTATTTGATTTATCTGATGTCTTGCGCAGTGCACTCGCCAGACGCTAACGCGTGAGTTTGTGCTCGCACTAGGCTCGATACAAAATAATAGTTTTAAAAAAAATGTTGTTAGAGGTGTGTGCCTTTTTGGGTGGATTTTTAGGCCGGTTTGACCCGTCTTACGAATTATAACACATAATATTAGATCGTATCATATAATTAAATTTTTGTCAATTTGAATTTCTTAGCTAATATTGTTGGAGTAAAGTAATTTTGTCCTTATGAATAGTATACTACTCCCTCCGTCTGAATAGCAAGGTCCACCTTACTTTATTTGGATGTCCCAATAGCAAGGTCACATACTCAATATGGAAATAATTAATATCAACATGAAAGTGGACCCCACTTACTTTATATTACTTTTTATTATAATACTCCTTAAATAAATGGACCTCACCTACTTTACTCACTACTTAATCAACTAATCTATTTCTCCTTAATCTCCGGGCCCAATAACAAGTGGAACTTGCTATTGAGACAGAGGGAGTATGATTTTAGTCCAACTTTATTTTTTCATAGATTGAAGTTTGGGTTTTGATATTTGATAAAGTGAAATTGAATCAAGACTTTGTTTATCGAACTTTGTAAGTTTTACTTTTAATTTTCTGAATTAATTTAATTTTTTTAATCTGGCATTTCGCACAGTGCATTCATCCGATATTAATATGTGTGTTTATGTATTGCGCCCGATAATTAATTTATTTGAAATAAATGTATATCCTAAAATGGAAGTAGTAAACTCTAAAATGAAAATGAATTAATTTATTTAATTTATCTAATGTCTTGTGCACTCGCCAGATACTAACGCGTGAGCTCGTGCACTACGCTCGATACAAAACAAAAGTTTAAAAAAAAATATTGTTAGAAGCGTGTGCATTTTTGGGTAGGTTCTTAGGCCAGTTTGACCCATATAACAAATTGTAACACATATATATTACAATGTATGTATATGATATATTTAAATTTGGACTAGTCTCATGTGCACAAGATATATGGGCCGGCCCATCAGATAGTAGCTGTTAATCCAATCTAAAACAAAACAAGGGAAAATAGAATGAAAGAAAGCCCATAGCTCACGATCGATTTCCTCTCAATTCATCATCGTTGAAGGTGAATCCACCACCACTGTCGGCGACCACCGTTCATTTTAATTCATTTTAATTTTAGAGTTCACTAGTTCCATTTTAAGATATATATTTAATATATTAATTATCGGACGCAATTGATATTTTAGTTTATTAAAGTATCAATTAAAATAGTATCAAACATGAACTGATTATCTATTTAACAGTTTATCTGAAAAGTTTACCTTCAAATTGTGTCGTATAGGGATTGACTCATTTTCAGAATCATCGATTATGATAAGAGTTTCTGTGTTATCTTCCAAATTCTTCTCAATTTCATCCATGATAAGCAATAGCTTCGTATATTCTAATTTTTGAATTTCGTACAAAAATCTTCCAAATTTTTAACATGCATGTGTTGAAATACACAAAATTAATCTTAGAACTCAAATCTACATAACTAAAAAATTTGGATTGAATTTTCGAAATGCAACTTCAAATTTCGAGAGTTGTAGCAAAAGGATGTCAACAATAGTGTTAGTGTTTTGATAGTGTTCCTTCGATGAACAGTCATCGCCGGCGAAGGTGGTGGTAGCTTCACCTTGGACGACGACAAACGAAGATGAAATCGTGAGCTGTGGGAACGGGAGCCGTGGTTCATTCCCTTCTTTTCCCGGTTTTTTACGCAATGTGGATGATTTTGTTAGTGTTTCACCGACGAACGGTGGTCGTCGACAGTGGTGGTGGATTCACCTTCAACGATGATGAATTGAGAGGAAATCGATCGCGAGCTATGGGCTTTCTTTCATTCTATTTTCCCTTGTTTTGTTTTAGATTGGATTAACAGCTACTATCTGATGGGCCGGCCCATATATCTTGTGCACATGAGACTAGTCCAAATTTAAATATATCATATACATACATTGTAATATATATGTGTTACAATTTGTTATATGGGTCAAACTGGCCTAAGAACCTACCCAAAAATGCACACGCCTCTAACAATATTTTTTTTTAAACTTTTGTTTTGCATCGAGCGTAGTGCACAAACTCACGCATTAGCGTCTGGCAAGTGCACTGCGCAAGACATTAAATAAATGAATTCATTTTAATTTTAGAGTTTACTAATTCCATTTTATGATATATGTTTATTTTAAAAAAATAATAATTATCGAGCGCAATCCACAGATACACGCGCTAATCTCAGACAAGTACAGTTTGTGGAACATGCACCGGATAAAAAAAATTGAATTAGTTCAGAAAATTAAAAGTAGAACTTACAAAGTGCAATAAACAAAGTCATGATTCCATTTCACTATGATCCCGGACACTAACGTGTGAGCTTGTACACTACGTTCGATACAAAATAAAGGTTTTAAAAAAATTAAAAATAAAAATAATGTCTATGGTGTGTGCCTTGTTTGGGTGGGTTTTTAGGCCGGTTTGATATCCGTCTAATGAATTGTGACTCATTATATTAGACTTATGATATAAATTTTTGTCATGTTGAATTTCTTAGCTAATGTTGTTGGAGTAAACTAATTTTGACATCTCGCCTAATGAATAGTATACTATGATTTTAGTCCAACTTTTTTTTTGTATTGATTGCATTTGTCCGAGTCTAGAGTGGTAGAAAAATATAATAGATTATTCTCTGAAGGTGTTTCTAATTATAAAATGCGCCACTAATTTTTTCTTGTGAAATAATCGATTATTCTCTTGTAAAATGTAGATAATCCGTATATTAACTTCTCTCAAATGATGATAAATTAATTACACAAGTGAAATGGTTGGCCAAACAATCCACAAGACACAATATTCCAAAGATGCATAATCAAGAAGAGGAAAATAACTATATAATATATTAATTCAAGTCATTATAAAATTTACTAAACTTCAATAATCCTAGATTCTCTAGGAATTTAATTAGCTACTCACGTTGTATGTAGAATTCAAAAAAATGACTACAAATAAATAGCTAGCATGATAATCTCGAATGAAGAAAGAATATAAAAATACAACTTATGTTGATAATTAAAGCTTCTTCAATCTCTGTAGTCTCTTCTCTATGTTTTCCAAAGGCTCTCTGAGCTCCTCTAGCGTAAAAGTACTGATGCAAATATAGAGCAAACCCAAGTAATTAAATAGTTGGGGAAGGTCCAAGCTCCAAAAAAGTGAAAATACTGCCCAAATAGAAAAATTTAGAAATAACTAGACGTATAACATGATCCAGCTATTTCATTTTTCAAATACCCCGGACCTTGCAATGTTGTTGAAGTCGATGTATTGCTTTTTTCATAGCATGGTTGTTCCATGGGTAGCAAACTCCATGCAATCCCATACACTCTGGATCCTTATTTTTTGTCCTTTTCTCGTCCCGTTTAGTTCTCTCTTCCATATTCGGACTCCATAACGTTTTTCAACTCCAATCATTATCACAAATCACTCGAGTTCAATGTATTTTTCTATCAAAATTCAATAAACTTGTGACGTGCTAGGAAATATAGAAATTAAACACAAAAATTCACAAACGGCTACGCATTCGTACAAAATAACTTCCGATTTACCTCTGAAATACATATAGATCATATGTTTATCATCTAGCAAAATCAAATGATCATTTATTCTTAAATGTAGACAATAAGAATTTGAATACAAGGCCTTGTTGTGTGTTAAGTAAGTAATTTCATTTTTTTTAAGTAAATGAAAAATATGTTTTGGTTCGATTTTGGAGTTAAATTTTGATGGACTCGATAATCATTTACTTATTTCATATTTTATTTTTTTAGGAAAGCAACACTCTTGAATATAATGGTTTTTATGCAAAAGTGTTTTTTAGTAAAAATAATACCTTAAGCAAGAGTTAACTTTATTCTTTCTATTAAAGACATTACCTTAATCCACTATCATATAAATTTATTCCTAGGAGATATGCTAAATGCTAAGCACGTGTTATAAATCCCTCTTCGATTCCCCAATATAATGATGTTGACTGACACGAAACATGGGTTCGAGAAGCTTAAAGGAAGCTTCGTCTTCTTTTTCATGAAGTAGGGGCATATTTCTTTTAATGTCCATTTTTCGCATATTGATTTTGATTCCACATGTGATGTTTTGCTTGTTGATTTTGATTCCACGTGTCGTACAAAATTTGATTCGAATTTTCTATTGCATTTCTTCATATTTTATCCCGTATTGCACTATTAAATTTATTATTTTAATAATATTTATTAAAAAATAAAAATTAATTATAATATAATCAATCATAATCAATATATATGGTCTCGTCGCGACACAACACAGCCAGAGGAGGAGGAGCCTTAACCACCGCATCGCCACCAGAAGCCATGGTTGTTCCTTTGCTCGACAAGAAGATCGTGAAGAAGCGTGTCAAGACGTTTAAGAGGCACCAGAGTGACCGGTGGTCCTCTGTCAAGACTAACTGGTGCCGGCCCAAGGATATTGATTCTCGGGTTAGAAGAAAGTTCAAAGGATGCACCCATATTGGGTACGGAGCAGATAAGAAGACCCATCATTACCTTCCTAATGGATTTAAGAAGTTTGTTGTGCACGATGTCAAAGAGCTTGAAGTTCTCATGATACACAACAGAATATACTGTGCTGAGATACGCAGCCAGGAGGACGAGTAAGTTGTTGCACAACCGTCGTATTTTTTTCTGTTGGAATGTTTTACTTAGACCTATTCATAACATTGAATGGAGAGTTTATCTGCTCAGTTTTGTTTGAATTTAATAGTAATGCATACATACATGTACTCCATGCTACTTCATTTAAACTAGTTCATCTTTTTTGATGAAAAAAAAATCATAATCAATATTTATAAAAAAATTAAATTTAAAATATTATAAAATTTAATTTTAAAATAATCAACCATAATAACTGAAAATTAAATACTAAAAAATAATTGTAAAACTAAACTAAATCACAAAAAAAAAATCATAATTTGAAAATATAATACGCGATGTAACATAAATAATGCAATAGGAAATCGAACGCGTACAAAATTTGTGGTCACCCAACAAATTCGACGTCGAGATATGTTATTCTTATTTGCATGTTGATTTTGATTCGAATTTGTTAGTGCTAATACTTGGCACTAAGAGAAGATACACAACTAAGGGAGTTAGAGTTTTATTAAGGACAACAACTTAGGCCGATTTGGAAAAGAAGACAAATTTATTGCGGGCCGAAGTTTAAGGACATTAACATTTAAGTATTGTGTCCGTAGGCCAATATTCAGCCTGAACGGGCTACGGACGCAATACTTAAATGTTAATGTCCTTAAATTTCAGCCCGTAATAAATTTGTCTTCTTTTTCTAATCGGTCTAAGTTTTTGTCCTTGAAAAAAGGCAGTCTATTGTTTCTCCTACATGAGTTAGAGTTTTTTTAAGGACAACAACTTAGGCTAATTTGAAAAAGAGGACAAATTTATTGCGGGCCGAAATTTAAGGACATTAACATTTAAGTGTTGCGTCCGTTGATCAATTTTCAGACGCAACACTTAAATGTTAATGTCCTTAAATTTCAGCCCGCAATAAATTTGTCCTTTTTTCCAAATCGGCCTAAGCTGTTGTCCTTAAAAAAACTCTAACTCCCACTAAGGAGGATATTGTTAGTGTTATGTTATGCACTAAGATTTTTTTTTATCAAGTGCTCTACTTTGCACTTACTATAGTAATTGATTGTTATTTTCTGTATGGCATAGAATCATCAGTAGTATTTGGTTTTTCCAAGTACAAGTTTGCTGTTTTGGACAACGTTCGTGAAGCTGTACATGAATGTGATCTGAACTTCGTGAAGACAACTCAAAGCAAGGAGTTTGGATTAAGTTGAAGATGAAGACGGTTGTGCATCGTGCCATAACTGAAATTGTTCAACATGTTGAGTACTGCTAGCTAGCTTGAGTGATAGTCAAAGAAGTCAGTTTGTGAATATACAAGACATTCCGTTATACTACCTAATGTGAAGGTTCAGAGATCAACAATGTTCAATGCAACATTTGTGAACGTTTGCATGAACATGCTTTTGAGTTATATATCTCAAAAATGCTTTTGAATTCTTGATTCTAATAAGAGTCGTTGGAACTATCCCGATATTGTCCCACGTTGTTAGGGGTGAGCAAACAATGACCCGAAATCGACCCGTCCGACCAAATCATCAGGTTTCGGTCAGTGCAGGTAGGTGGTGGCTAAGTGTCTGGTCGGTGGTCGGTGGTAGGGAAGCTAACTGATCGTCGTTCGGTGTGGTGGTCGGTGGTGTGGCCAGAAACCAAAAGCCACACCGAACCACCAAAAAAATAATAATATTTATATTTTTTATTAGCCCTAATTATCTAAAATCTAAAAAGACTAAAATCCCTAATTTAGAGAAATTCAGAATCACGACCTCTCACTCACTCTCGTTCTCTATCTCACCTTTCAGTCTCTTGCACACTCTCGCTCACCTCTCACTCACTCTCATTGTCGGCGCTTATCAGTCACCCGCCACCCACCATCTCTATCGTCTAGACACCCATCGTCGGTTATCCTTATCTCTGCGATTGCAAGACCGCCGACCACACTGCCATTGTGCAGTTTTCTTCACCGACCACAACTCACGAGCAAGACACCACAAGGCATTATTATCCATATGAGATTTTGCAATGTTAGTTTAAATTGACACATTATTGATTTATTATTGTTTTGGGGGATTTTTTGAATGAGTATGTATCCCTTATATCTCTGGAACCTTGAAGAAACATGAGGTCTAATCTAGCTGCTTATGGTATTTTATTAGTTAATTTTATAAACTGCAAATTAGGTTTTTCTAAGATGGCTGGCCAACTATTTTGGTGCAAATTTAATGTGAATATTTTGGAAGAAATAGTTGAACTTTAGAACTTAATATACTATAAAAGATTTCAGCATATTGACTAAATATACAGTATCTTACCAGCTCAATGACAGATTTCTGCAGGACATAGCTTTATCAAACAGCTCGTTGTAATATTGTATCCTTCTGAAATATTAGATTATTTAATAGCATGGCTTATTTCTTTCTTGAATTCTTGTAGATGTCAGAAGAAGAAAACAACCCAACCCCGGTGGTTAAAAAATTTATAAATAATAATACGTCGACTACCAATCCCACTTCAAACCCCGATATCACTAGTAAGAGTGGAAGAGTGTCTAAGCCACCAAAGCCAAGGTTAAAAGTGTGGGATCACTTTACTAAATTCACTAATGTAGAAGATAGTGAATTGAAAGGCAAGTGCAATTACTATACAAAACCTTATTCGTGCGCTTCAAAAACATATGGCACATCCACCTTAACAAATCACATGCTTAATTACATTCATAATCCCGACAATGTTGATGCCAAAAAAGCACAGTCTTACTATTCATAAGTTTGATCAAACTACATGTAGTAAAAAAAATGGTTCAAATGCTAGTGAAGGATGAACTAGTATTTAAACGTGTTGAGGGAGAATGATTTATTCAATTTCTTGAAGCTTTATAGCCTAAGTTCAAGATTCAATCGAGATGGACCGTATCTAGAGATATGCATCAACTGTATTTAGATAAAAGAGCTAGATTGCAAGAGTTTTTCAAAACATCTGGTTGACTGTATGCATTACTACTAATACATGGACTTTTGTGCAAAACATTAACTATATGTGCATCACCGCTCATTACATTGATAAAGAATGGACATTGCATAAGAAGATTATTGATTTTCATGTTGTTAATGGTCATAAGGGTGATGAAAATGGGTAGACAAATTGATTATTGTTTGTGTAAATAGGGAATTGCACGGGTCTTTGCAATTACAGTTGATAATATAGCTACAAATGATGTGTGTGTGAATTTTTTGAAAGAAAGATTGACATTTAAGGGGCGTGATGTGGTAAAATTAAAGGGGAGCACCTTCACATGAGGTGCACTACTCATGTGGTAAATTTGATTGTGGGTGATGGATTGAAGGTGATAAATTAATCCATCAAGAAGGTTCGTGAAGCTATTCAATATGCGAGGCAATCTCCTTCAAGACTGAAAAGATTTAGAGAGTGTTGTGTAGATGAGGACATAGAATATAAATCTTTATTGTGTTTAGATGTGTTAACCAGATGGAACTCAAAATATCTAATGTTGAGTGTTGCTCTTAAATTTGAAAAGGGATTTGAGTGATTTGAGGGCGTAGATCCTTTTGTTTAGACTTGATTTGTCTGATGTGGGGTTGCTAACACCTGCAGATTGGGAAGTTGTTAAGACAATGATTGAAATTTTGGTTGTCTTCTATGAGCTCACACTTAGGGTTTCTACCCAATTGTATGTCACATCTCATTTTCTTTATCATTATCATGAGATTGATAAAATTGGTAATATATTGAGAGAATAGGTAGAAAGTCCAAATCCGATTATTGAATATAACATTTGACAATTTTGATTTATTGATTGCACTCCACTTCTATCGGACACATAATAATTTATAAATTTTAGCAATTGGTAATTTTAATAATGTTAAGAGTAAACTTGAATTTATATTTTATTTCAATTCCATATTTGACTTCCGAATTCCAAATGATGAAAATATGAAATAAATATGATAAATTAAATAAAAAACAGCTAGGATATAATTTCCACGATTATAATGTGATTAATGTCTCATGTCAAACACTACATATATTTTGTGAATATAAGAAAATAAATTAGGAAAACAAAATTGGTCAAACTGACCGAACAGCGTCGGTCGTGATCGGTACGGTGGCCGACCACCATCGGTATGGTGGCCGACCACCATCGGTTCGGTGGTCGGATGGTGAGTGGCCTTGCAGTCGGTGGCTTTGGTGGTTAGAAGTTCGATCGGGTATTCACCGACCCGCCCGTTTGCCCACCCCTACACGTTGTTTCCCATACATTGGACATATTCTCTCCATCTCATAATTGTTGTTCATTATTTTTTGGGGGATGATTCAAAATTATTGTCACATTTTTTATTTGGGATCGTATTAAATTATTATTTTATAAATGTAATAATATATTTTTTTTAAATCTAGTATGAATAAATATCATAGTGTTAATTTTGATGTTGATCACACCTATTTTAATTTATTGATAATCTTTATGTTTCTTAGTTTTGTAAATATTTGATATAATTGAGTTTAATATATTTTAGATATATATGCTTGATATACGTGGAATATGTTTTTTGATATCTTTTAATATAAGAGATGGAAAATGTTGATTTGATAGAGTTTGATATTGAATAGGAATATTTTCACGAATTCAGTACCTTATCAAAGTTTCAGATCATAAAAGAGAGAAAAAAGTCATGTAGTATATCTCTAAACAATCGTGCGCCGCTACATACTTCAATATTGTTCCGAGTGTTACGGGTTTTTTAATGAGCATATATCCCATATTAATTTTGCATTTTGCATCTAGAATTTTTCAGAGTAGTTTGTTGTGTTTGGTACTATGCTTACACTCATAACACTTTTGTATTTAGAGAGATTGTCATGCTTGAAGTAGACACCTTAAAGGAAGTTTCCTCACTTTGTATTTTTGTAATTCATTTGTATTTAGTGAAATTTTCGCCATGAGATTGTGTGATAAATACACGTTGTATTTGTAGTACATTAAATTTATGTGCATATTTAATTTTCGCTGCATGTTACATTTGCTGTTATAATCTATATATGTTTTAATATTGAATGCAACATTACTCTCTTTATATTTTGCATGTGCTTTTTTTTTTTGCAACAAAATTTAAACACCTAAAATCTTTATAATTGGTTACCATATCGTCTTCAATTTTCTCACTTAGAGTAGAAAATAAGTGTAATATAAGACAATTGTATATAAATATTATCTTTTCAATACATATTAAATGTAATTTCTTAATCTGTATGAAAAAAAAAAGAAAAAAAAAATAGACTCTAATTGTGGAACGGAGAGAGTATATATTGCGGTGTCATAATTCTATTATATTCATGTACTTCTCTCTTATTTATTTTTCTAACTATATTTTTGTAATACTACTAATTCAATTCATTAGTCTTTTGACCGACAGGTGAACTGATTGTTTTGGGTCTAAAATTTCAGTGGGAATCCTTTCTTTTGCACGTTTGGTGTTGCATAATTCTATTGCATATTCAATTTTTTAGATTTTTTTAATTTTTTTCTTGGATTTCAATTTATTATACTTTAGTTTAATTTTATATTTTTTTATTTAGGATTCATCCTACCCAATTAGAATGCATTGTAATTTTTTATTATTTAATTTTTAATTTTTAGTTATTAATTGATTATTTAAAAAATTAAATACTAAAAAATCATGTTAAACCCTAATTGAATAGGATGAACCCTAAATAAGAAATTAATGTAAAAGTAAATTAGAGCATAATAAATTAAAATCAAAGAAAAAAATAGAAAAAAATGAAATGTGCAATAAAAAATTTCAAATGCTAAAATTTCCCATGTATAGTCAATTAATAACCACGAATTAATGGAAACATTAATGTTCACATTCCGGGTCGTTAAATTAAGAAAAACAACGCATTAAGGTTTCCCGTGCAAGACATGTCGTCCCATAAAGCACTTCAGATCCTCTAATTTCAACTTGTGTGTGCTAACTTAGTGACAAATCTCAAAATTATTACTTTTCATTCATTTTTTTCATCAATTTTAATTTCTTTTGGTTTAGTATAAGTTTACATTATTATTTATGGTTTATTCCATCCAATTATAATTTATAATTATTTTTTAATATTTAATTTTCATTTTTTAGTCAATATAATTGATTTTTGGGGTTGTTCCAAACTTAGGGTATATACTTTTTTAAAATTTTAGTTTTTAACAATAAATATTAATTATGATTATTTATAATATAATAAATTTTATTTTTACGAACAACATTATTAATAATATACAATTTTAATTTTGGTACATGATTGACACATACAAATTGAAGTTGGGATTAGGGATCCACAAAGTGGATTTACAGGTGAGATTCCAACTCTTTACTTTCCACTAACAGACCACGACACTACCAACCAATTAACTTGGTCATTAATTATACCCCATAACAAAACAATGGGAAGGAATGTATTCCACCTAACTATTCTCTCATACTTCAATTGTGTCTTAATTGTTCGATCCTTTAAATTTAGTTTTTTTTTTTACTCACACACCCGATTTTTGATAGTAACGAGATTTGAACTGATAATTTTTTATATCCAAATAATCTCACTCGACCACTAGATCATCCCCACTATGACGATCCTTTAAATTTAGTTAAAATATTATAAAAAGTGTATAACTCCCAAGCGTTTAATATGCTGAGAGGCGGATCCCACATTATTCCCACTTACTCTTTTTTTTTTTAGCAAATACTGTACTAAATTAATGAAATTTGAAGGAAGGTTTATTTTTTAATAAAATTTTCATCTCTAAAAAATTATTTATTATATATATATATATATATATCTTCTCCATCTCTATAATTATAGAGTTACAATCATATCTACATGCATAATATATATATATCTTCTCCATCTCTATAATTATATATAGAGTTACAATCATATCTACATGCATATATAAAATAATATTATTGTATTATTTGTACTTTTATGAATGTAATTTATTAAAAGTTGTTTGAAAAATATACGTAAAATTTTTGATAAATTCAATTCACAATACAAGTTGAATTGTGATAACATAATATTAAATTTATGTTTGTAGATATGATTTTGGGTCTATAATCAAAGATAATATAAAGGGATGAGAATAATGAAAAAAATAAAAATATAAAAATTCCGTCAACTTCTGTCGATAAAAAAAGATATTTTTGCGACATTTGGGTACTATTTGTTCCAAAACAACCAAAAAAAAAAGGAGAATTCACCGCCAAGTAGAACATAGGCTCGCTCATTTATTTAAAAACCAATTTCATCAACAATGCGTGGATGACGCATGAGATTACTCATTGCACTCTCTCCGTTACATTTCGTATTATATTTTTAAATTATAAATTTTTTTATATTTTTTGTTCTTTTTTTTTTTTTGCGATTTAATTTAATTTTACGATTGTGTTTTTAGGGCTCACCCATCCAATTAGAGTATATAATTATTTTTCAATATTTACTTTTTAATTTTCAATTAATAAATTATTATTATAGTTAATTATTTCAAATTAATTTTTTAAATTCTTTTTCCAAAAATATTGACTATGATTATTTATGTTATAATTCATTTTTATTTTATAATAAATATTATTAAAATTATAAATTTGATGGTGAAACACGGAGTGAAACATGAAAACGTGCGACAACTGATCAATGCCAAACA
This sequence comes from Perilla frutescens, assembly GCA_026008535.1. Taxonomy (NCBI): domain Eukaryota; kingdom Viridiplantae; phylum Streptophyta; class Magnoliopsida; order Lamiales; family Lamiaceae; genus Perilla; species Perilla frutescens. The sequence continues at coordinate 8,911,860 of BRKX01000013.1, read as the reverse complement.
AACATTTATTACGACATTGTGGTGAGAGGAACAAGGCAAACTATATATGTATATATATGCTCAATTAAACTAGATCCTGTTTCCATAATCAGCATAAACAGGAATCAATTCTTTCCGACGCCACTGAAAATAAGTAAACATCTCAGCTTTGGTGGGCAAAATTTCAGTCTTGATCACCGGATGATGAAGAAAATTGTTCTTCCAGGCGGCCAAATTTGGAAATTTCTCTGGATCGAAAATTTTGAGTGCTGCAACTTCTTCCCAAACAGGCAACATTTAGGCGATGAATCCCATCATGAGGTCCACGTACCCGATTGTATCGCCTCCGAAGAAACGCCTCCCTCCCATCTTTTCTTCAATCTTTTCCAGATGGCTGATGGCAACTTTCACTGCTCTCTCCTGATTCTCACCCTCTGAGCATAGAGCAACCCATGCTGATTCACGAAACTGTTGATCCAGATAAATTACAACCGAATTGAAACAACTCTTTCAAACTCAAATTAATTGATTAATTCCTTAATTAGAAACTTGCATGACATCATTGTATATACTATATAGGTTGGCTCTTCTAACAGCTTAAACCCTTGGGATATATACAAGGTTTAATTAATATCCATGCCACTAATATAAGTAAATATGTGAAGATCGATGTTTTATACCCTAATGTTTAAACAAAAAGTAGCTTCTTGACATGTGTGTGTGTGTTTTATACATAAAAAATGATTTGATGAATTAGCTTGCTAGATCAAATTTAAACCATTCTAAATTGCAATGGTACAAGTTGCGCTGAGATATTTAGAAAAGTTGACATAACGATTTTTTCCAACGTACCTTTTCTTCTACAAATAAAACCCAGAATCGAGCTTGGGCTCTTTCGTAAGCACCCAGTGGCAACAATGGGGCGTGGGGCCATATCTCGTCTAAATATTGGAGGATGATGGAGGATTCAGGCAGTGGATTTCCATCATGAACCAGAATAGGGACTCTATGAGTGACTGGGTTGAGTTGAGAGAGAAGAGGGGATTTGTTGAAGATATCTTCTTCTATGTATTCATACTCCACTCCCTTCAGCTTTAGACCCCATTTCACCCTCTGCACGAAAGGGCTAACCCAAAAACCTACAAGTTTCACACCCTTGTTGCTTTTTTCCATTTTGATGAGATAAATGATCAAATTTTCTATGTGCGATGTGCTAAATATATAGCTCTCATATAAGATATACAGACAATTAATTTTTAGCAATCGTGGAAGATTCACAGATGATTGATTGGTTGACTTATTCCACAAAATTGTTCGTCACGAGGACTAATGGTTCGAGCCCAAGAATAGCCGAGTCGATGTAACCTCATGAGTTTACAATATCGTGGTCACTACTGCAACTTTTCAAGTTTGAGAAAATTTTGATTTTGCTCCCACAGGATGTCTCAGTCCGATTTCAGTTCCGAAACTATCTATTTTGGTCCCAAAGAAGTTCAACTATTGCTTTTAGTGACGACGTGAAGTTTTTCCGTTAAAAATATTATCGATTTTGAACCCATTTTACTATCATTTTAGTAAAAAAAAAAAAAGAAAAAAACAATTTCCAAAATGTCTGCAATAATTTGTGGAGGGAAAGTTGAGCAATTTTGTAGCTTGTAGATAGTACTGCAGACTATGATTGCAGAACTCGATAGGTGCTAATCGGGCGGTGACAGATGCTCAGTTTACCTTTAAACCTACTGTGATTTGTTTCAATATTTATAACTCGTGTCAATGCCTACAAGTGTACAAGCATGTGATTGTAGATATGATGATATGAGGTCGATCCACAGGGAAATGGAATAGAAATTAGAAGATGCAATTACCATGACGGAAGAAGAGCGAAATATCTAGACGAACAATAAGTAGGTGGTGTGTTTAAACTATATTAAAATGTCAAACAAGAACCAAAGACATAACATGTAAACACATAAAATTATCAATATATTTTTCACTCAAGAGTCAATACCAAACAAAGGAAACTTTGAAGATGATAAATAATGCGAAACTCTAGGACAAGGCTACACAACACTCATATTGACCTACATTGTGGAATTACACATACATTATTGCAAAGTTCATAGATAGGAAGACCACAAATATAATAAGAGCATCTCTCGAATATCTCTTAAATTGCGAATGAGGCAAAATGGCCTCCACAAGGTGAATCATGACATGCCTTCATTATCTCGATCCATTCTTCCTCCGGCACACATCTTCTAAGAATGGAATCGGCACATCTTCTAAAAAGATAGGGCTCCTCCCATATGTAGAATTTTAGATCATGAAAGAATTTTTTTCTTTGATAGCTCTCCATCTCTACCGGTTTCACCTTGGCAACTAGGTAGTTGACAATATCCGCAAACCATGGAACTTTTGTTGAAGCCGACATGATTCTCTCATCGGGAAAACTTTCATTTATTGGCCATGTGTTCTCTTCTTCTTTCACGTGCTCCAATCGGGAAAAGTGATCCGCCACCACGTTCTCGCATCCTTTTCTATCTTTTATCTCCATATCGAACTCTTGGAGTAGCAGAATCCATCTGATAAGCCTTGGCTTTGCATCCTTTTTGGCAAAAAGATGCCTCAAGGCGGCGTGGTCGGTGTGCACTATCGTTCGGGCCCCAATGAGATAGGGCCTAAACTTGTCGAATGCGTAGACGACCGCCAAGAGTTCCCTTTCTGTGGTGGAGTAGTTAACCTGAGCGGGATCCAAAGTCCTACTCCCATAGTAGATGACTAGGAAGAGTTTGTCCTTCTTTTAGCCAAGAGCGGCTCCTACCGCTATCTCGTTTGCATCACACATCACTTCAAAAGGCTCACTCCAATCGGGTGAGATAAGCACGGGTGCCCTGGGCCTTCTTCAATGTTTCAAAAGCCTGTAAACAATTAGCATCAAAGTCAAATTCAACAGCTTTTTCAAGTAAACGACAAAGAGGTTTAGAAACTTTGGAAAAATCTTTTATAAAGCGCCTATAGAAACCGGCATGTCCCAAGAAGCTTCTAACTCCCTTCTCATTTGTTGGTGGAGGTAGTTTTTCAATGGCCACTATCTTGGCCCGGTCCACCTCTAGACCTTCACCCGACACCTTGTGTCCTAGAACAATGCCATCTCTCACCATGAAGTGGCATTTCTCCCAGTTGAGCACTAGATTAGTATCTTCACATCTCTACAATACTTGTGTTAAATTATCAAGGCATATATCAAATGTATCACCAAACACATAAAAGTCATCCATAAACACCTCCATGATGTTTTCAATCAATCCATGAAAGATGGACATCATACACCTTTGAAAGGTGGCGGGTGCATTACACAACCCAAATGACATCCATCTATACGCAAAAATGCCATATGGACAAGTAAAGACGGTCTTTTCTTGGTCTTCGGGAGCAATCATGATTTAATTGTACCCGGAATACCCATCAAGGAAACAATAGAATTCGTGACCTGCCAACCTATCTAGCATTTGATCAATGAAAGGTAATGGAAAATGATCTTTCCTAGTATACGCATTCAACACCCTATAATCTATACACATTCTCCACCCCGTTACTACTCTTGTAGCAATTGTTTCTTTATTATCATTCTCAACAATAGTCATTCTCCCATTTTTAGCAACCACTTGAGTAGGACTAACCCACTCACTATCCGAAATAGCAAATATGATATCGGCATCAAGCAATTTTAGAACCTCTTTCCTAACAACTTCTTGCATAATAGGGTTGAGTCTTCTTCGATTTTGCACCTTAGGTTTATAATCTTCCTCAAGCAAGATTTTATGCATGCATATCGAAGAGTTAATGCCTTTAAGGTCGGAGATTGACCATCCAATAGTGCTTTGATATTTTCTCAACACCCTTAACAATTTATCGCATTGTTCATCGGACAAGAGGGAAGAAACTATCACCGGTTTTTGTTTGGCTTCATCAAGGTAAGCATACCTCAAATGTGTAGGTAGGGGTTTCAACTCCATGTCTTCTTTTGCTTTCAACTCGTCCTCTTCCTTTGATGTTTGGTCCTCGTTTCTTAATGGCAAGAACTTTGGCTTCCTCAAATAGGATTCCTGAAATGAATTCATCATAAAAACGGAATCACATAGACCAAAATCATCATTAAATAAAGAATTAAAGATAGAGTTAGAAATGCAAATCTCAAGAGGATCTTTTGAGCTCCTCAACTCTTCCTCCTTTATGCACTCATCCACCAATTGGAGCACTTTGCACTCCTCGATATTCTTTGCCTCTTCTTCGGGATGTTGCATCGCTTTTTGGAGGGAAAATGTGATTCTCTCATCATTCACTCTCAAGGTAAGTTCTCCCTTCGCCACATCTATCAAGGCATTACCCGTGTACAAAAACAGTCGCCCTAAGATGAGGGCAACTTCCTTGTCTTCTTCCATATCAAGAACCACAAAGTCCACCGGAAAGATAAAGTTGTTGACCTTCACTAGCACATCTTCCACCACACCCTTTGGGTATGTCAAAGAGTGGTCGGCCATTTGGAGACAAATGGTGGTCGGCTTGATCTCCCCCATTTTCAACTTCTTAAAGAACGAGAGGGGCATCAAATTGATACTCGCCCCAAGATCACACAAAGCCTTACCAACGTTATTTTCTCCAATAGTAACCGAGATATTAAAGCTTCCCGGATCTTTCATTTTTGCAGGCAACTTTCTTTGCAATAAAGCACTACAATTCTCGGTCAAATTAACCGTCTCATACTCCCCCCATCTTCTCTTTTTGGAAATCGCATCCTTCAAGAATTTTGCATAATTTGGCATTTGTTGAAGTGCTTCAATAAGAGGGATGTTGATTTGTACCTTCCTAAAGATGTCGAGGAATCGAGAGAATTGCTTGTCACTCTTCACCTTTTGGAGTCTTTGTGGGTAGGGTATGGGCACTTTGTATTCTTCCGGCATCACCCTTTTTGGTTCTTCTTTCTCTTTCCCTTTTTCAAGGGCATCATGTTTCTTCAATTTGGGATTTAAGTCCTCTTGACTCGGTCCCTCCTCTTTCTTCTTCTCACTTGGTTTCTCTTCATCCTTTCCTTTGCTTTCCTCATCATCCGGCATCTCGGGGCCATCATAAGCGGTTCCACTCCTCAAGGTAATTGCCTTGCATTGATCCTTCGGATTCACAGTGGTATTACTTGGGAACTTGCCTTGTTGATGTTGGCTTCCCAAGATAGTTGCAAATTGTCCCATTTGCTTCTCCAAAGTGTTAACTTGGTTGCCAATTGCTCCCACGGTATTTTCTAACTTCCCAATTCGTGCTTGAGAGTCTTTCATGTAACTCTCCGTCTTCCCCATGAATGCCATTAGAAGTTCATCCATCTTGGGCTTCTTCTCCTCATCAATTACACCATTTGTGACTGAGAAGCCCGGAGGTGGTTGGATTGCATTGTTCGGGTTACCATAGGAGAAATTCGGGTGTTGAGCTTTATTTTGATAACCCGAATTTCCTCCATATTGGCCTCCGTATTAGGGTTTGCACCCCGGATTGAATTACCTTGGTTGATTCGAGAAGCCTCCTTGTTGGTTCACATAGTTCACATCCTCAAATTGGCTTTGAGATGTCTCGGCTTTTGAATTTGTAAAGGCCTCAATTTTTGAATTCAAAGTGGCCATTTGAGCTGCCACAAGCCCGAGTGCATCCGAACTTGAAGCAGAAGCCACCTTTTTTAGAATTTGGACTTCCTCTCTTGTGGCCGGCCATTGAAAGGAATTTGAGGCCATTTCTTCAATGATTCTCAAGGCTTCTTCCGGCCCTCTTACCAATAATGATCCACCCGCGGCCGCATCCATGAGTGTTCTTACTTCGTCTTTGCTTCCTCCATAGAAAATACAAACTTGATGATCGGTTCCAAAACCATGTCCGGGGCACTTCCTTAGCATCTCCCTAAAGTGCTCCCACGCCTCATATATTCTTTCTTCATCCCATTGTTTGAACACGGTGATCTCTCTTTTCAATTTGAGGGTTTTTCCGGGTGGAAAAAACTTGTGTAGGAACTTTGTCACCAATTGATCCCAAGTTTGAAATGTTCCTTGAGCATGGCTTCCGCCTTGTCGATCAATGAGAATGGAAAGAGTCGGATGCGGATTGCATCATCCGGGACTCCATTCATCTTCATTGTCCCACTAACATTGAGAAATTTACGGATATGCTCATGGGGATCCTCCATTGGTGTCCCTCAGAATTGGTTCTGTTGGATCATTAGTATGAGAGAGGTCTTAAACTCGAAGTTGTTGGCTTGAATGGGTGGTCCATTGGCCACCCCCTGATCAACGACGGGTTGAAAAAGGTTCCGGATTGGTGCCTCCACATTTCTATTGTGAGCCTCCTCTTGGGCTCTCAATTGCTCTTGCATCACCTCCAATTGTCTTTGCATTTGGGCAATCATCGGGTCTTGGACCGGTAGAGGTAGATCCGCCATCCTTCTCCGTCTACATGCGTTGTTGTGGCGAACCGTCGCTTCAATCTCTAAGTCCAATGCAATAGGTGGTTCTCTTTGAGAACGAGTGTGGATACACTTCCTATCAAAAAGGACAAACAAATCAAGAATAATTCTTTCAAATAAAATAAGTAAAAATGTCTAAAGTAATCCACTCAATCTTTATCACAATATTGCATTTATCAAATAAATTCCGTTTTCCCCGGCAACGGCGCCAAAAACTTGACAGATGCTCAGTTTACCTTTAAACCTACTGTGATTTGTTTCAATATTTATAACTCGTGTCAATGCCTACAAGTGTACAAGCATGTGATTGTAGATATGATGATACGAGGTCGATCCACAAGGAAATGGAATAGAAATTAGACGATGCAATTACCACGACGGAAAAAGAGCGAAATATCTAGACGAACAATAAGTAGGTGGTGTGTTTAAACTATATTAAAATGTCAAACAAGAACCAAAGACATAACATGTAAACACATAAAATTATCAATATATTTTTCACTCAAGAGTCCATACCAAACAAAGGAAACTTTGAAGATGATAAATAATGCGAAACTTTAGGACAAGGCTACACAACAGTCATATTGACCTACATTGTGGAATTACACATACATTGTTGCAAAGTTCATAGATAGGAAGACCACAAATATAATAAGAGCATCTCTCGAATATCTCTTAAATTGCGAATGCGACAAAGATGGCTATCTCTAACGCATTCTAAGGTCGCACCTACAAAAGGATCTAAGGGTCACATTTCCTTCCACATAATGACATTCAACTAAGAAGACAAATATGTAGATTTGATCTAGGCATGCTTATGATCACGGGATTGACTAGATGCAAGTGATTCACACATGTGATGTTAGTGAGATGGCCAACCAAACAACATTATTCAAGCCCTAGCATAGATCTAAACCTTAACAAAGCAACAACACATATATTCATCCCAAATCAAAGATCAATATTCACATTGTTTCACCACATCCTAGAGCCCTAAGGCTCTAGCCAACCATATTCAAAGTAAAATCAAGATTACAAAAAGAAGAACAATAACCCTGTAGTGTCCCGAATCTTTTTGTGTATAATTAATTGCAATTATAGACTATGGGAGTCGCGTCATTTTAAAATTTCCGTAATTCGGTGGTTTAACCGAACTTGCGATGTGTCGTATCGATGAGAATCGAAATATATTTTAATATGAGTATTAATCGATTTATTGATTTGTGTCACTTGGCGTATTTAAAATATTTGAGAAAATGTGTTTAATCTATGATTTTAAAATCAATAAATTATTTCATCCGTTTCGGTCCAATTTGGAATTTTTCCGGAGACGGAAAATATCACGATAACCGAACAACCGATATTTAAACGGGGTAGTTTGCAAGTCAACCAAGGCATGGGAGGCCATGCCTCCCCTCACTTCTCCCATGCCTCTCACGTCACTTTTACTCCCAAAATAAGTAAATGGATATGTATGCATAGTATAGAGAGAGAGTGCTTCACTTCATCATTTTCCATTCACTTCTTCTTCTTCTTCTTCTTCTTCTTCATTCCATCTTCATTTCCACTCACAAATTTTCGAAGAATAGAGAGAGAGAGCTGAAGGCAAGCTTGTTCTAGCCGTTCTTCACCGTTGTGTTTCCGGCGTCATTGTTGGAAGCTTCGTTTCCATCGTTCCATCTTCTCAAAGCTTCTTCCAACTCTTCTTCCATTGTTGATCCGAGGTATTTCGATAATGGTAGAGAAATATATATATATATATAAGCATGCAATCCGGATTTTTAAACTTAAGAAGTTGTTGTATGAACTCTTGGTGTTCAAATGATGTTAGATGATTATGAGTTGATTAATGCATGATTCAAAGTATGTTGATTGAGTTTTGGTTGAGTTGAAAGCTTGAATATCGAGTTTCATGGCGTCTATCATCGTTATTGCGTTCTCGGCTCAGTTCCATGCGAGCGCGGGGTCGAGCGCGAGCGCGCGCATAGGCAGCGACGCATAGGTCGCGCGCCCGCGCACTTCGCGTTCGGCAGATTCGCCACTCTTCGGTAAAACGAGCATAACTCCCTCGCTATATGTCGGATTGAGTCACCGTAAATTTTTCCGAAAACTAGACTTCCGTGGCTTTCTAATGGTATATGTCTCAGTAAATTATGAAAAATTGTCAAAGTCAGGTCACGTGTTTTTCTTTCGGAAATTCGTGTGCTACATTCCAGTAAATCGGTTATAACCTTTTCGTTAGTTATCGTATTGAGTCACCGAAAAGTGTTCCGGAAACTAGACTTTCGTGGCTTTCCAATGGTATAGGGCTCATTCCCTAATTCCTCCAGCATAAATTTTGATAATTAATCAAAGCCAGCTGTTGTGCAGATTGCTCAACAAATTTTCAGTTTTCAAATCGCCCTTGTTCGAAATCAGTTTTAAAAGGATCTTTTAACTCCTTGAACGATACTAAGGAGTGTCCTTATCAGTTAATAGCTAGGGTTAAGAGGAACCTTGAGCTAAGATCAGTTTTAACGATGGATTTAAATTGTGTCGTTATAATCGCACGCCAAGTGTTCGATTTATGCTCGAATGAGATAAATATGTTTTAAAAGGGTCCTTTTGTTTTAATAAACTCCAATAGGTCTATGATGTTGCTGAGTCTGATTTATGTGAATTAGTATTGTTGAGTTTTGAGTCATTATTGGTTGTCGGGGTAGGCAATGGCTAAGCTATTAAGGTTTAGCTTGGGTCGATTTAACCAACGAGCATGCGAAACTATGTAATTGCGAGAGTTTTGACCTCGTGGAGGTTCTAAGATGAATTTTGATGTTTGTAGATCATTTTCTGTAAGACGTAATCATTGTGGTGTTGCTCGATTCCAAAGAAACTGAAAAGCTTCGACTATTATAGTCAAAAAGTGGGCGTATACTATCTTTCTCAAAATGCTATGTTTGAGTTATTAAGCTCGTTTTGAAACAAATGTGCATATATGGTTATCTGTGTAAAATGATTCGTTCTGCTTGCTGTGGTTATCGGAGTCTCATATACCAGCACTGTGTCAATGTGAGTAGCTACAGTCTTGCTTGGTTTGAGTCGCATCCAATCCCTTGCTGTTCTCAGTTAAAAGATCTTTTAATTACCTTGAGGGTTTACTCGGTAATTGTGCATGATGATGTAGTGGTGGTTGCGGGTGTCGTACTTAGCTCACTTCAGGGTTTACTGGTGAGCGGGTCCATTTCAGGGTTTACTGGTGGATCAGGTTCACTTCAGGGCTTACTGGTGAACACATTCATGTAAAACGTTTTGATGAAAATAGATGCATTTCTCTTTACAAAACCTTCTAAGATTCATCTGCATACACACAGATAATTATTTTACCAAATGCTTTTGATAACTCGGTTTTTCTCAGAAAACCCACTGAGTACATTAGTACTCAGCCCAAATATTTTCTCAAATTTTTTTCAGGACAATGAGCTGGAGCGTGAAGATGATGAGCTGTGGAGGGGCTTATATGTGTACTCTTGTAGCTATTCCGTTGTCTTGGCTCGTCTTAACCTCTGATCATCGTATTATTTCTTTTGATACATCATAGCTTCCGCAAGAGCAAAAACTCATGTTTTGAATATACATATATATCTATATATATATGTATATAACTCTGAATTTGTTAAGATGATCATACTCTATTATTGAACTAATTTGGAATCGTTCATTGAGAATTATCCTCGAAATCCCCTTTATTTCCCCTCTTCTTAATCCCCACCCCCGTGGCGCTCATTTCCATGGTCTTTCGGGACCGGGGTGCTACAAACCCATTCTAAATACAAGTCAAAGAAGAGAGAAGAGGTGATAAAACCCAATAAAGAGTGCTCCTTCTTCGATCCTATGGCTTGGATTCTCGAATGGATGGTTGAATCTTCCATCTTCGTCTTGATCTTCAAAAATCCCCTTTTTTGATGTTTCTCTTGTGTATTTTTCGTTCTAGGGTCGATTGGGTTCTGTTTGAAAATCCCCAAATGTATACATAAGTAATGGACCAATAATGGAGTGCCAAAAGTTAAATTTTGAAATCCGTCAAGGCGAAGCGCGACTCTAGTTGATCGCGCTTTGGGGTCGGGTTTGGACTGAAGAAAAACAGCTCTCTGAAGCTTGTACAGAGCGACCGAAGAGGTCGCGCTTTGCCATCGCATTTGTTTCTGCCTTGGAAGCGCGACCTGAAGTAGTCACGTTTCTGGGTCGCGCTTCCCTTTGCTTTTGAAATGCGACCCCAGGAGCTCGCGCTTTGTCGTCGCGTTCCAGCTGGAGAAAACACCGTCTCTGAAGTGTCGAAGCGCGACCAAACGGGTCACGTTTTAGGGTCAAACTGTAGACCGGCTGTGGCGCGACCTTGAGGTGCTCGCGCTTCATGGTCGCGTTTTGGCCTATTTTAAGTTTTTCTTGTCTTTTCTCATCTTTGTGCACGCGTTGATCGATCGACTCACAACCTGACTCCATTTGGCATTTGTTTTCCCCAAAAACTCCCTAAATTGGTCACATTATACCAAACAAGAGAGTTAAACATTATTAACATTATTTACCACATATATACATGATAACCAAGTGCAAATGCACTCAAAATGAGTCCAAATGAGTGCAATTTATGCACTCATCAGGCGGTCGAGGAGTGCCTAGCGCCTAGGCTGGCCTAAGCGGGAGCCTAGGCTTCGCATTTTTATTTTCATATCTATATTATGTTTTATAGATATTTATATTGTAAAAACCATATTTTTACATAAGTTGGATGTCTAGTAGTTAAATGATTTTCTTAGTATTTCATAGGTCATGAGTTTGATTCTCAATACATTAGTTATTCAAAACTTTTTTTTATATGATTAAAAAAATTTAGCATGCAAAAAACATTCCGGAACCCAATGGTTTATTTTCTTATATATGTTATATTTTATAGATATTTATATTGTAAAAATCACATTTTTATATAAGTTGGAAGTTAGTGGTTAAATGTTTTTCTTACTATTTCTTAGGTGATGAGTTCGATTCTCAATACATTAGTTATTCAGAACTTTTTAAATATGATTAAAATAAATTTAGAATTAAAAAAAAAAAACATTCTGGAACCCAATGGTTTTGAAACTGTTACCTATAAGAAGTAGAAACTAGAAAGGAACAATGCTACACACTACTGACTGTGCTAAGGTAGATTTTATTTAAAAATACGCAATTAATTTTACTTAACCTTATAAAGTGCCGACTAGGCCCTATATAAGCGCTGCAGCTACCCACCACCGAACGCCTAGATGAGCGCCTAGAGCAAATTTTACAACAATGTGCAGACAATAGATAAGGTATGAAGTAAGGGTGGTTGCAATGGGTTAAAATTTTGCAACTTTGAAAATCAAAACAGTTTTAATCCCTGTTGCAGCAAAGATGATGTGGAAATTTTTTTAAACTAGCTTTAGACAGTCCAAGCTGGTTTAATTCAGTAAAAGCAAAAAGTTGGGCCCCACCACCAGTTTGTTTTGTCGTCTCACTCCTCTCTTTCTCTCTCCTCTCTTCTCACTCATCTCCCCTCTCTTTCTCTCTCCTCCCTAGAGGTGGGGAAATATACCGAAATACCGCACTTATCGTACCGAAAAAATATCGAAAATACTGAATTTTCGGTATATAGAGATTTTCGGTACGATATGATACCGTACCGTGAATTTTTGGTACGGTAACAGTATGAACTTTTCAAAATTACAGTATACCGCGGTATACCGAGATTTCGGTATACCGTGGAGTTTCGGTATATACCGGTATTTCGGTATATACCGATATTACCAAATATCGGTATATACCGAAATACCGGTATATACCGAAACTCCACGGTATACCGGTATGCAGACGGTATATTGATGCCTCGGTACGGTACGGTATATCGATATACTGATACATACCGCATTTTTGAAAAAAAAAATCACATCTATAATTCAATGTTGTAATTATAATATTGCAACATATATTTAAAATTTAGATTTATAAATATGAGAAAAAAAAAAAGAAATACAATGCAATAAAATAATATTTAGTAAGTTTTTATAAAAGTTTAGCAAAAATACAATATTTAAAAATTAATAAATATATATGAGATATACATAAATTATGAGATATAAGAAAAACACTTTGCTGTCTATATATTGATTTTTGAATATGACTCATATTGAAAAATAATAAACTAATATGAATTAACGACTCAACAAATGTGGTTTACAATTATGAGTAAAATAATTAATAAGGAAAATAAAATAAAATTAAATAAAAGAAAATAAGAAATAGTTAATCATATACTTATATTTGAATTCATTTGATTCTACAATATTGTAACATTTATTTAAAATTTGGATTTATAATTATAACTCAAATATTTAATCAAATATATCACAGATTCAAATTGAGAAAGAATAATACAATGCAATAATATAACATTTAACAATTTTATCATACAGACAAAAAACTTTAATATTTATATATTAATTTTTGAACATGACTAATGAAAAATAATAAACTAATATGAGGAATTATATAATTATCTAACAAGATTGCAATTATGAGTATAATTAAAAATAAAATGAATAAATAGAAAATGAATATACGAATATGAACATGACTAATGTATGTATATATGAATGATAAATAATTTATATATATATATGTTTGTGATGATGATGGAAATACAAAAACTCAAGTATTTAATCAAATATATATAAATTAGAAATTGAAATACAATGCAAAATATAAGATGTTCCATTGAAAAGTTGAATCAAAACTCATTAATCTAAAATTAAGCTAAGCTTAGATAAATGACACTTTCCATTGAAAAGTTAAATGTTAATCTTGATTATATTTAATTCTTCTATACTATAATATACAAATATTAAGTATATCTAAAAATTACCGAGATCTATGTATATGAATGATGAAATAAAATTTTATTTGTCCATTAATTAGTTATTCACTCTATTGCATAAAAAATTATAAAATATATACAATTATATTTATATCTATATCTAAAAAAATAATCATCATGTAATACTAATAATTAAATCTTTAGTAAATAAATTTAATATAAATTAGTGAATATTTAATTTAATAAAGCATAATCAAGAATTGCTTATATAAAAAATCTCATTATATAAGTTTCATCTAAAGTGAATAACTATTAAACTTGTTTGGTGTTGGTATTTTGATTGTTGAGACGTGAATTTTTATGTTGTTATTTGTAGAATTTGGATCGATACGGCATGTAAAATTCGGTATTTTCGGTATACCTTAAAATTTTAATATTTTCGATATACCGTGAAAGTTCGGTATATTCGGTATACCGTATAATATTGGTACGATACGGTATACTGAAAATATCGGTACGATACCAATATCTATTACGGCGTATACTGAAACTTCGGTATACCGAAAGTTTCGGTACGAGAATGGTATGAAATTTTTCGATATCAAAATCTCGGTACGGTATACGGTACGGAGTGAAATTTTCGATATACCGTACCGACCCACCCCTACTCCTCCCTCCCCTCTTCTCTTCTCAAATATAAATTTTACCTTTGCTATATATATATATATATATATATATATATATATATATATATATATTACCGTTACTACATATATATATATATAAGTGATTATTTTTTTGAAATTTATTTTGAGAAATTCAGGTCCACTGAAGCTAAATTTTGTAAATTTATTGTAAATTTTTGTATTTCATAGAAATTTTTATTTTATTAAATTAAATTAAATATTAAAGTTAATAATACAAATAAATAAATATATTATAGTATATGAAATATGTATATATATATATGATGTGTAGTGGTGAGACCATTATAGAGTTACTTTTTGAGTTTATGATTGTGGATATTGGTTTAAGAAAATTGGTGGGTTTAAACTTTTGATGTGCGGCTGATATGGCAATATTAGACTACCCCATTCACAATCTCCACCAACCCAATCTATCAATAAAATAATCATTTCTCTCTCCTCCACCTATACAATCAACTCATCAATCTAAAACCACAATCTTTCCACTTTATCAACAATCCTCTCCAATCCAAAAATAAATATTTTTTTTATTCTTTATTATTATCTATTAATAATAATAATAATTTTTATTATATTTTAAAGTTATTAAATTATTTTATATTTGGAAAAATATAATACAAAATATGGTTTGGATCATTTGGATCCATAATTTCAAACGAGAGAAAAAGAGAATTCAAGATGATTTTTTGATATGGTACAAAATATGTAAAAAATGACCTCATTTTACAGACAAAATTTTTTTATGAATTATGATATAATTTTTATATTTTTTAATACATTATTATCTAAAATAATAATAATAAATTATTTATTCAATAAATATATGATTGACCAACTATATTGTGACATGTGGCACCGACTATGTTAAAGGGCTTCAACGATCACTTGGTTGGTTCACCAACCAAAAGTGTGATCGATCGTCCAAGTCTTCATCACTTTTGAATTTGTATTATTTTTTTTTGTCCACATCGTATGATCGATTGGGTTGGTTTGTTATTATGAATAGTCTTAGAGTTGCTTTTCTGGGTAGACGACCTTGAGGACAAGTGGGTTATGAGATCTTCAAAGTCGAGGTGCACGACTTGCGAGAAGCTGGTACATTTTATCTTCTCAGGGCATCTTTAGAGCATAACCAACACTTAGGAATATTGAGATATTCCTACAATTGAGATATTTATTCTTGTAGGTGAGAAAGTTTTGTGATGGAAGGCCTGCGACTTCCAAGATATTTTGGTTGAGCGCGGCCTCCCGGTCTAATCATGCTCCCCACCGTGTTTAACTTTTGAGGTGTAATGATAAAATATCATTCCCCTCATTATATATTTTTAGCTATTGAGAAAACAATGACCAGATGGCGACGAGCTGAGAAAATACGAGAGGATTTTAAACATTTAATGGTGAAATTTCTATTCATTAAAAAACATTTATCTTGTAGTGCAAGTTCACCTCATTGAGTTAGTGTAGATATATACGTATATTTTTATTTTTTGACAATTATTGATTAATCGGTAAGAAGTTTAAGTTTCTTCATTAAATGCTGTATTAATTAGTTTTGACTTTTCAAGATCACCGTTACAATCAATGAATTCAATAACTTGGTTGCATTTGCATGGTGGACTAATGAATTGGAAAACTATAAAAAATGCAACTATCTCTATAACCTTAAAAAAAATCAGAAAACGCGCTGGACGCTGGTGAGAACCTCTGGTAGTCCAAATTTTTGTGTATCAATCATGTGCCAATAATAAAATTCATGTGTAGTTTTAATAATATTTTTTATAAAAATATAATTTATTATATTATAACCAGTCCTAATTATTATTTATTGCTAAAAATTAAAACTTTTAAAATTATATACTTCAAGTTTGAAATAATTAACCCTTAAAATTAATTACATTAACTAAAAAAATGAAAATTGAATACTAAATATAATTATAAACCCTAAATAATAATGTAAAATTACACTGAATCAAAATAAATAAAAATTAAAGAAAAAATAGAAAGAAAACGGTTAATTGTGATGTTTAATACACGGTTAGTACACAAAATTTTAGACCACGGAATCTCATGTGCCAGCAATGCCATTTGTCTAAGATAAAGCATCAAGAAATTATAACCAAAAATCATATATAGCTATCGAACCCATTTGGTAAATTTGTTCTCTTCCACTTTTTTTATTTGTTGATGAGTCAAATTACCATGAATAAATTATGTCTTGACGAGGATAGAATTTGAACACAATTGATTATTGGGGACTATGATTGGGTTTTAAAGTGTCTATAGGAGAGCAGTGATGGGCTTTGAAGTGTTGGGGACTTAGGGCATAAAAGTCTTAGCATATTATTATTTATATTTTATAAAATAATGAGAAGAATAAAGTGTAAAATGGGATGGTTGTGTTTCGAATTTCTCATAATATATATTTGGGTTCACAATAATAAATAAAATTTAACTTAAAATAAAAATTAATAACGTGCTTAATATAGTAATAACATGTAACAAATTAATTTGCATATAATTTCTAAGACGCTGCTTATAGGACAAAAGATTTAATATTAATATATAATAGCATGTTCCAAATAAAAATATCATTTAGAGAAAATAATATTCACTAGTTTTAAAAAGATACAGGTCGCTATATATAATGTGTATACTCCCTCCGTTTTTATATAAATATCATTCTAGCATTTTAATTTTCTTTCGAAAAAAATGTCATTCTACAAATTCGAGACATAGAATTCACATTTTTCTCATATTTACCCTTATTTAAAGCATTCAAACATCGACATTTAACTCATTTAATGTATTCACACAATGATGTATTAGATAATTCAATTGATTTATTAATTTATGTGCATTCATCCAAAATGACATTTAAACGGAAACGGAGGGAGTATTATTTATGTATATAAATATATTTTTAATTTTTTGTATTTACTTATATAATATACATATACATACATATATATTAAATAGGTATTATTTCATATCAATTATGCATACATTTAATATTTGTTATATGAGCGCGTGTGTGTGTATATTATTTTTCTTCATTCAAGTATTTAATAGATATAAATTATGTTATGGCGTAAATAAATATTTTGTTTTTTTATGGCGTGACGCATATTGTGTATAATATATATTTTTATGTACATAAATATTTTTTTATTTCTTATTCAAATTTTAATATATATATATATTATATGTATTATATATATTTTATATATCAAATATATGTATATGTATTTAATATTTATTATATGATGTGTGTATATATATATATTATTCTATGTATATATTATAATTTTCATTTATGAATTTTGAATTAATAAATAAAGAAAAAAAATGTTAGCTAGAGGCGGATTTAAAAGGCATAATTAAAAAAAAGAATAAAAAAACATAAAAACACTTGAGAGAGAGAGAAATTATATCGGTAATACGTCCTTAATGAGAGATAAAATTCAAATATGTCATTAAAAAAAAAACATAAATGAAAAAATTTGTCTGTAATTAGAGACGGAACACAAATTCATAGTTAATCCTTTAGTAGTTGAAAATCATCATTTTTCATCTATAATCCTTCACGAATTAGTCCGTCAGCAAATCAATCACTAGAACGTGAATTTCTTAGTAGTATTATGCATTATTTTTCTAGTCTTCTTTGAAATTTTTCATCATATATTTGTTAGGGGGAGGTCTCCTGTGCAGGAGCCTCCCTTGTGAGACGGCGGTGAGACGCGACCCACGCGCGCTGACCCACACACCCGCATTTTCAATTTTTTTTTTTTGTTGTTTCTGCTGTCTGTTTTTTTGTTTTTTTTCCTTTCTTTTTCTGTTTTTTTTTTACGTTTTGATTTACGGTTTATTCTTTTTTTCTTTTTCTTTTTTCTGTTTTTTATTTTATTTTTTCTTAAAAAAATACATATAAATCCCTAAAAAATCCCCCCAAATAAATTATAAAAAACACAAAATAAATTCTAAAAACACCCCCAAAAAACCCTAAAAAATACAAAATAAACCCCTGAAAACACTCCCAAAAATACAAAATAAACCCCTAAAAACACCCCAAAAAAAAAGAAAAAGAAAACAAAAAAAACCCTAAAAAACACAAAAAAATACGAATTGGTACTATTTAGTGTTCGAATTGGTACTATGAGTGGCGAATTTTTTTTTTTTTTCTCGCGGGTCGGCCCGGGTCGGAGCGGGTCCGTCTCATGGGCCGACCTATGCATCTGATGCACAGGAGACTTTGCGTTTTGTTAGAGTAATTCAATTTGTTTTGGCCGTTTAGCTACTAATTGTGTTGAGCTTAAAATTTTCCATGTGGCATCAATATTAAACAATTAACAAGAATTAATTTGCTGAAGAATATTCATGAAAAGCAATATGTTCATTTTAATTTTTTTATTTTTTTTCATACCATGTGGATGCAATTTGATATACAGCCCTAAAAAGTGCAGGTAAGATTCAAACTCACAACCAACTCAATACTCTGTAAGGGCGGATGGAGAACAATGTATAAACATTTGATCACTTATTCGATCCATCTCACACGTGCACAATGCACTACACACACAAGACAACACTGCCAAACGTTTATTAATTAGAAATTGTGGCAAGAGGAACAAGGCAACATATATATATATATATATATATATATATATATATAATTTGAAGCAGATACTAAACCTGAAGCAACAGAATCTATATTCATTTTTCTTACAAAAGCTCGAGTAATCGGAATTAGTTTGACCGGACTGTTTTGTAACACATATATATAGCTCAGAGCCAGATCCTCTGCCCATAATCTGCAAAAACTGGAATTAATTCTTTACGGCGCCATTGAAAATAGGTTAAAATCTCAGCCTTGGGGGGCAATGTTTCACTCTTGATCACCGGATGATCAAGAAAATTATTCTTCCAGGCGGTGAGATTCGGAAATTTCTCCGGTTTAAAAATCTCGACCTCGGCAACTTCCTCCCAAACAGGCAATATGTAGGCGATGAATCCCATTATGAGGTCCAGGTATCCAATCGTATCGCCTCCGAAGAAACGACTTTCTCCGATCTGTTCTTCGATCTTTTCCAGATGGCTGATGCCAACTTTCACTGCTCTCTCCTGGTTTTCACCCTCTAAGCAAAGAGCAAGCCATACTGATTCTATAACCTGACACAAATAACAAAAAACAATTCTTTGGAATTGGAACCAGAATTTTTGCTTCCACAATTTTTATCCTCAAATCCTATTATATATATGTTGTTTATCAAATATTTAAATATGTTTAATCCTCTGTGAAATAGCGACTATTTATTGGCTTCAAAACGATGATAGATTTATTGAAAATTAAATGATATTAAAGAGACTTGAAAATCGCTAACTTTGAAAGTGACCTTCACATTTCTACGTACCGTGATTTTGAACGCTAATATCTTCCTGACTCAATACATGTAATCGGAGAATGGATGAATAACATACCTTTTCATCTGCAAATCTAGCCCAGAACCGAGCTTGGGCTCTTTCGTAAGCACCTAGTGGCAACAATGGGGCGTGGGGCCATGCCCCGTCTAAATATTCGAGGATGATGGAGGATTCGGGTAGTGGATTTTCATCATGAACAAGAACAGGGACTCTTTGAGTTGCAGGGTTGAGCTGAGAGAGAAGAGGTGTTTTATTGAAGATATCTTCTTCTATGTATTCATACTCAATGCCCTTCAGCTTCAGACCCCATTTCACCCGCTGCACGAATGGGCTAGCCCAAAAACCTACAAGTTTCACACCCTTTTTGCTTTTTTCCATTTTCATACGATAAATGATCTTTTTTCTGTGTGCAATGTGCTATATATATATATATAGATCCCATATAAGATGTATAGACTTGTAGTCGATATATAAATAAATGAAATAGACTTTTAGTTTACTTCCTAACTGTTCAGCATTTCAGCTGCGTCATTAATTTGACAATCGTGGCTGCAGATTCGTGGAAACACTCATGTGATAACTATCTGTTTGTCTTTTATGTTTCATAACTCTAATTCATGAAAAAAAATTGTATGAGATCATTTCTTGCATTTTAGTCAAAAAAAAAATGGTCTCTTCCATTATACAGATCAAATAGGACTCAAATTTGTCCAAAAGCCCCATTTGAACTGGCCCAAACCCACAAAAACATGCGCGTATCAATAGAAATAAAGTAAAGTATCACTATGTAATATGTATGAAGTAAATTATCACTAATTATATGTCGAAATATCACTTAATATAAATTGAAGTATCATCAACTATGAATTATTTTCAAATGCTAAAAAGAAAATAAATGAATTATTTTCTGCATTAATCAAAATGTTCAGTTTTAATTTAGTTGATTCATTTACCTTTTTTTTTATATGTTTGTTGATTGTGCAGACACCACGTATCACTATTTAAGAAGTAAAGTATCACTAATTATGTGTCGAAGTATTTTTATTATGAATTGAAGTATCAACTATGAAGTGTTTTCACATGCTAAGAAAAAAAAATGAATTATTTTATGCATAAATCACAATGTGGACTTTTAATTTAGTTGATTCATTTATCTTTTTTTTTTAAATATGTTTGTTGATGCTCCAAACAACAAGTACCACCATATATGAAATAAAGTATCACGAGTAATAAAGTGAAATATCATTACCTATGAACCATCTGACAGCCCCCATTTTTTTCTTTTTTATTCAATTTTTTTCTTTTTTTTAAATCTTCATTTTATATCGAGTCCGGAGCATGAGCTCACGCGTTAGCGATAAACAAATGCATTGAGTGAGACGTCGAATACAAAAATTAAATTAATTCAATTCAATTTTAGGATTCACTAATTTTATTTAGGCTATATATTTAAATTAATTTAACAAAATTATATATATATATATATATATTTATAAAAAAAGTAAAAAATTAAAAAGTGAAAAAAAAAGAAAGAGGATGGAGAGGGAAAGGGGGACCACTAAAAAAGAAAAAAGGAAAAAAAGAGAAAGGAGATACGGTCCACCTCATGGGTCATATAGAAATCCGTCTAACATAAGAGATCCATTAGATGGTCTCACACAAGTGTGTTTCCTAATTAAAATAAAACAAAGGAAATTCTTTTGATTTTATGCAAGTATAGTTTATTTATGAATGATTTTTCAGTTTATTTGGTTCGTTTGTTATATATCTAAGTGATTTGTGTGTTTGTTGGTATTTTTTTCTGGAAAATTACATTTCATAAAGAACCATTACGGAAAAAATTACACTTTGATATCTACATTTTAGTCGTTAGTACAAAAATAATTCATGTTGGGTATCGTGCCTAGCCGGTGGTTCATGCACCTTCTTGGTTCCCGACCCTTGCGGTTCACCCTCAATGTTGCTCAAGCAACTAGGGTTCACAATCTTGCTTGCTTAGGCCTTTAGATAGTCTCAGAGGATTATTTCTTCACAGACTTCTTTAGGCCATCTCCAACAGTTTTCACCAGAATACAGTTAACTCTACACTACACTACAGTTAAAGTTACAGATTTTCAATTTTCATCTCCAACAGCATCACTCTACATTTCACCCTACAATGGAATATTCCCTTTTTATATTCTTTACTATTGATTTAATTTTTTTATCGAATTATTTAATTAAATAGGATTATATATAAAATATATATATATATATATATTAATATTCTTGCTCATTATTTTTTATTTTTAATTAATATATAATTAAAACTTAATTTTATTTTACAAAAATTAAAAGGTTCATGTAAAAATAAACAACTTATTCAAAATAAATGTATTTGTATTGTTTATTGTAATATATTGTTGCTTTGTATCGATTATTAATATATTTGTGGCTTTGTATTGTTAAATGTTTATGTAATTCTATTTTTATTAATTATGTATTTTATGTTTAGTTAGATTTTTAAATTAATGTAGTAGCATTTACTTAATTAATGTATAAAATAATTTTCAAACAATTGAAGAAATCTAATAGAAAATAAAAAAAATACACAAAATAAATTAGTTTGTATTATGAAAAAAAAAATAAAAAAAAATAAAAAAGTACCGAGATGAACAGTACCTCGGTTAATCAACCGGGGTACTGTTCACCCACCCCTAAATCTAGCGAGCCGTGAGCATCTGTTGGAGAAAGATTTTTTGGAGAATCACTCCACATCTGCCGTGTAGCGTCTCTCTTGGAGACGCTCTTAGGGACACAGATCTGCAAAGTATTAGAGTTAGAATGAGCAGCAAAATAAAGCAGGAGCCCAGAAACTTGAAGAAACAGAAACAACTATAAAAAATATGAAAAGAGAAAACATAGATTTGAAAAATGGAAAAGATGTGTCTCAGGGACACTATTTGGCTCAGATCTTTCCCGTCGGGGGCGCGACACTTCCGGCGACAACAAACTCAGACCACAAAGGGGATTTCAGGTGGGGTTCAAGGCTCGAAGCTCTCACTCTCTCTCACACAGGTTAGGGCTCACACTCTCTCTCAACTCACAGTCACTCAGGGATCCGGATCCTGTGGTCAGGATTCCGGCCAAAGAAACAGAGAGAAGGGATTTACAGAGCTCAACACACGGCTAGCGATCAGAGATGAGGCTTGAGAAGAAGATGAAACGGCGTGAGGGTTTAATAGGAGAGGGATAGATCAGAATATAGTAATTCAGTTTTTCAAATTGAACAAAAAAGTACCTACTTTCCAAAAGAATCGCAAATCTAGCATTTAATCAATTTTATAGTCCGAAAATCATATGTAATTGATTGTATTTTATGATTTCTTGATCGGAATATTTTTTCTACGTGGTGAAAACATGATAAATATTAAAATACAATTATTTATATCTTGTTTCCCCTGAAAATTGATAAAATATTATATTTATAATTTTTTTTGAAAAAGTTATTACAGTTACAATAATTATGAGAAAATAAATTATATTTTAAAAGATATCAAAATACACGTGTTAAAGTATAATTTACCCAATTTGAATTTGATGGAATAAAAAGTTTAGGGAGCTGAGATAGATAGAGAAATTTGACTTTGGGAGAGAGAAATTTACTAGCAGCCAAAAATCTGGCATCATTTTGGATTTTTCTTTTTTAGTGGGGCTAGATGAACTGTCAATGTTCTAGCTCATGAATTATCTCTATTTGCTTTTGACTCAGAGATCCATTTGAATTATCTACCTATCGTCCCAAGTAGTTTCACTGAAGCAGATGTTGCGGTGACATATATAATTCTATGTGAAAATGTATAAAAGTCGATAAAGTAAAATAAGATTTGGAAAAAAGCAACAAGTTTTAAATATAGGGAGTTTTTTAGGTAATTTATCCTTCAAAGTAATAGATCCCCACACTCAATCATTGACTCAGTGTACTTGTGTCAGACATTATCAATCAATACACAAATCTCAATTAAATGAAAGCCACGACAAATTGTGAAAAAATTTAATTGATTCGTCGCCAAATTTTGAAAAAAATTATCAATTCCTCGCCAAACTTTCACTAAAAATTAATCGATTCCTCGAGTATTTTTTTTAAAAAAATCAATCGATTCCTCGATTATTTTTGTAGATTAAATTAATCGATTCCTTCCTTCTTTTTGACGAAAAATTAATCGATTCTGCGAGTATTTTTTTAAAAAAATCAATCGATTCCTCGATTATTTTTAAGAATAAATTAATCGATTACTTCCTTATTTTTGAAGAATAAATTAATCGATTCTGAGAGTATTTTTAAAAAATAATCGATTCGTCGGTTTGAAGAATAAATTAATCGATTCCTCGAGTATTTTAAAAAAAAAAATCAATCGATTCATCGATTATTGTTGAAGAATGATTTTGATCGATTCCTTCCTCGATTAGGTAAAAATAATCGTGCCTTTAATAACATTTATTTCTTGTGTAAATGAAGTAGTTACTGAAACCACACGTAACTGCATCAAATTTAAAAGTTCATTAAAATTAATTAACAGAAACATATATCGTACTATTAATTACGAAAGAAAACTAACAACGTACCGATCCATGCAGTATGGTTTTGTATGTTTAGAAATAATCATGGCTCTTTGTATTAATCAAGGCTAATTATATATTAATCAAGGCTTGTTTGGAAATAATCGTGGGTCTTTGTAAGATTAATCATGACTTTGTTTAAATGAATTGAGGCTTAATGGAGGATAAATTAGAATTAATCGAGGCTAATTTTATATTAATCGATGCTTGTTTAGAAATAATCGTGACTTCGTTTAAATTAATCAATCGAGCATTAATCGAGGTTAATTTAGAATTAATCGAGGGACATTTTATATTAATCGAGGCTTATTTAGAAATAACAGTGACCTTCTTTAAATTAATCGAGGCTTAATGGAGAAGAGCCTCGATTAATTTTCAAAAGCCTCGATTAATAAAGCAAGAACATCAATTAAATTTTCAAGAGCCTCGATTATTATTTGAAGCCTCGATTATATTTTGAAGAGCCTCGATTGTTTCTCAAGACCTCGATTGATTTTTTCAAAAGCCTAGATTAATAAAACAAGAGCCTCGATTATTGTTTGAAGCCTCAATTATTTTTTGAAGAGCCTCAATTGTTTCTCAAGGCCTCGATTGATTTTTCAAGATCCTCGATTAATTATGGATTATCCACGATTAATTTTGAATAGTGTATAGGTTGTTTCGAGAATTCATAATCGATAATCAAAGTGATCCTCACAATTAAAATCCCGATACAATATATACAATATAGTATAATCAAACTGATTATCGATTATGAACTTCCAAAAATTCAAGAAATCATAATCAAAAATCAATTTGATTATACTATAGTGTTTAGGTTGTATAGTGATTCCACATGTGAGAATCAATTTGATTACAATATAGTGTGTAGGTTGTTTCGAGAAATCATAATCAAGAATCAATTTGATTATACTATAATGTATATGTTGTTTCGAGAATTCATAATCGATGATCAATTTGAGTATACTACATTGTATGTGTTATATCGGGATTTCATTTGCGGGAATCACTTTGATTATACCATAGTATATAAGTTGTTTCGAGAATTAATAATCCATAATCAATTTGATTATACTATAGTGTTTAGGTTGTATAGTGATTCCACATGTGAGAATCAATTTGATTACACTTTCGAGAAATCATAATCAAGAATCAATTTGATTATACTATAGTGTATATGTTGTTTCGAGAATTCATAATCGATAATCAATTTGAGTATACTATAGTGTATGTGTTGTATCGGGATTTCATTTGCAGGAATCACTTTGATTATACCATAGTATACAAGTTGTTTCGAGAATTCATAATCGATAATCAATTTTATTATACTATAGTGTTTAGGTTGTATAGTGATTCCACATGTGAGAATCAATTTGATTGCACTATAGTGTATAGGTTGTTTCGAGAAATCATAATCAAGAATCAATTTGATTATACTATAGTATATATGTTGTTTCGAGAATTCATAATCGATAATCAATTTGAGTATGCTACAGTGTATGTGTTGTATCGGGATTTCATTTGCGAGAATCACTTTGATTATACCATCGTATATAAGTTGTTTCGAGAATTCATAATCAATAATCAATTTGATTATGCTATAGTGTTTAGGTTGTATAGTGATTCCACATGTGAGAATCAATTTGATTACACTATAGTGTATATGTTGTTTCGAGAAATCATAATCAAGAATCAATTTGATTATACTATAGTGTATATGTTATTTCGAGAATTCATAATCGATAATCAATTTGAGTATACTACAGTGTATGTGTTGTATCGGGATTTCATTTGCGGGAATCACTTGGATTATACCATAGTATATAAGTTGTTTCGAGAATTCATAATCGATAATCAATTTGATTATACTATAGTGTTTAGGTTGTATAGTGATTCGACATGTGAGAATCAATTTGATTGCACTATAGTGTATAGGTTGTTTCGAGAAATCATAATCAAGAATCAATTTGATTATACTATAGTGTATATATTGTTTCGAGAATTCATAATCGATAATCAATTTGAGTATACTACAGTGTATGTGTTGTGTCGTAAAATAATGCGATGTCTCACCATCTGCAATTTATAACCATCGATTAAATTTAATATAACATTGATCAATCATAATAGTATTGATTAAATTTAAAATTAGCATCATATTAATTCAATGCCTCAATTAAATTTAAAATAGCATCGATTAATTGAAAAAGGCCTCGATTAATTTAAAATAAGCCCACGATTATGTTTAAAAATGCCTATGTTAATTAGAACAAGGCATCGGTTAAAAAATTAGCATCGATTGATTTAAAGATGCCAAGTTTAATATCCTCGATTATTTTAAAAATTAGTATCGATTGATTTAAAGTAATTCCTTGATTAAGTTTTGGAGCCACGATTAATAGTTTTTGGAGCCACGATTAAGAATATAAGTCCAAAATTCCTCGACTAAGTATCGATTATTTTTAATTTTTAACAGCATCGATTACTTTTAATTTTTCAACAGCATCGATTAATTTTATCTTTTAACATAATCGATTATTTTTAATTTCAATCAACATCGATTATTTTTTATTTTTTAACAGCATCGACTATTTTTATTTTTCAGCATCGATCACTTTCAATTTTTTAACTGCATCGATTATCCCTATTTTTAAACAGCATCGATTATTTAAATTTTTTAACTGCATCGATTACTTTTAATTTTGTTAACAACATCGATTATGCCTATTTTTAAACAACATCGATTATGTGTATATTTTTTAACTGCATCGATTTTTTTTTAAAAAGCATCGATTAAGTCCAAACGGTCCTTGACTAAGCATCGATTATTTTTATGTAGCATCGATTATTTTATATACAAGATCAATTAAGTTTTATGTGCCATCGATTAAGTTTTATGTGGCATCGATTACTTTTTATACAAGCATCGATTATCTTTTATACAAGCATCGATTATTTACACATAATCAGTTATGCAAGATTAACAAAATACAACCCTCAAAATCACAACCCACGATTTCCCGATTAACATAAGCCTCGGTTAAATTCAAAATCAACAACATAATTGTAATTACGCAGCATGCACATTCTATTTCAAATAATTAACCCACAATTAATTGCTAAACAAATTTAAATTTCGAAAGAAAATTTACAATATTTCAAAAAAAACCTACTTGAGAAGATGAGGTCTCCGGTCGATCAATGGGTCCTCCCTCCATCTCCGGCGCCGGTGAGTTTGAATCGAGGTTGCGCTGAGTTTTTTTTTATTTTTTGTGATCGGCTAATCATGGCTGCAGCGACTACAAATCGAGGTTAATCAAGGCGCCTGAGTTCAATCGGTGGCGGCACGGTGGTTAGCTGCGAACGGCGACGGCGTTTCTTTCAATCAGTGACGGCAAGGGTATTTGAGGTTTTTTTTTTTACCGTTTGTAACCTAATTCAGTAAATTGAAGTGAGGGCGGTTGGTTGGTGGTGGGGCTTTTAACTCAAAAGCCGGGGGAATTTATTCCCTTGCAGAATCTTCTCAATTTTTTACCATTAAAACTGATATTGTTGGACCCTTCCCTCAAATGTTTTAATAAATAAGTACAAAGTGTCGAAATAACACATATGTTTTAAATCTCGTTGTTTTTTCCCATTTCTTATTTACTTTTGTCTAAATAAACATTTCTCCCTAATTCTATTTTATGCATCTAGTTTTGTTTGATTTTTTTTTTTAATATTTTCGTAAGACTAGTTCAATTCAGATGAGATTCTCTATTCTATAATTGGTGTTTTAATTTGTGTTTTGCGATTAAATTTATTATTTTTTATTCCATTTTTCCATCAATTTTAATTAATTGTGTTTTAGCTTAATTTTATGATTATTTTTAGGACCCATCCCACCCAATTAAGATTTATAATTATTTTTTAATATTTATTTTTCAAAAAAATGACTATTATAATTGATTATTTTAAAAATATGATTAATATTTTTTTTAATTTTAATATTTTATTGATAAATGTGACTAGATCAATTATGTTACAAATAAATTTTTATTTTATAATATCTATTATTAAATTTGTAAATTAAATCGTAAAATACGGATTGAAACATCAACTGTGTTACTGTGAGACAGAGGATGTTAGAAAGAAATAAGGAAATAATAATCAAAATTCATTCATCCAAAAATAGATTTATTTCTTTCCTTGTAATAGTACAGAAATCTCTCAATAAGAGAGGATGTAATCGGTGTTCTTTGAGATACAGAAATAAGAATCAATTCTATTCATCTTATCTTTTCTCTCTAATGGTGTTTATACCACTCAACATGGTATCAAAGCGGGAGAGGATCCGATAGACTCAGAAAAACTTCATCATCGTCTGTATACCATTCTCGACCCTCTGGTTTAATTCTGTCGATTATGACAGAGACCAGTGAAACTCCAAACACCCAGATGAATTAACCATCCAATTGGCCAATCTGCTCAAAAATAGCCTTGGCCTGCAACAGAACACCAACACCGAATCTCCATCGATCGAATTCAAATTGAACGGAGATAATTATTTGTTATGGGCAATCCTCATGAAAAAAGCCATCGGAGGATGAGGGAAGTCATCATACATCACCGAGGATCCCCCAGCCACCATAGATTCAACATACAAAGCATGGAAGCAAGAAGATCAGTGTGTCTTCACATGGTTGGTACAAAATGTAGAAACAAAGATAATCAACAGTGTGTCAAAATATCCAACAGCTAAAGCAATTTGGGACAGGCTAGCCATTACCTACGGAAGTGGAATTGATTCTCTCCAAATTTTTGATTTACACAGAAAAGCCAACACTTTGAAATAGGGAGAGCATACTATAGAGGAAACATGGGCAAAATTCCAAGAGCTTTGGATGACTATAGACCGCAGAGAATCGAATCCAATGACATGCTCTAAAGATATTGAAACGTTCAATCGAATTGTGCAAAATCAGAGATTGTTTTAATTTCTTATCTCTTTGAACGAGACTCACGAGCTGATAAAGAAGGAGCTGTTGAAGAGGGACCCCTTGCCCTCAGTCGACTTCGCCTACTCCATGGTGAGGCACAAAACTGCCAGGGACTGAATTCTCCGACCGGTAGTCATCGATGACAGCGGCGCATCATCGGGTATAGGGGATAAGCTCGCGGCGAGAGACAGAGACCGAAATCGAAAGACGCAGTGGCCGCGAAAAATGGAGGAAGATAAGAGCAAGCTTGTATGCTTGCACTGTGGGATGAAGAAGCACACTAGAGAGATGTACTTACAATTGGTCGGCTATCCCAAGTGGTGGGATGAGATAAAAAAGACGAAGTAGCCGAATAAAAACAGAGGTGGCGGCGTTGCAGCAGCAGTGACTACCGGCGACGACCGTGTTACCGGCACCGGAGCGGGCAATGACGGCGGTCGGGCAGAGGCAAGGTCAGAGGCGGCGGCAATGGAGGCTGCTAGGGTTTTGTCGAACGAAGAAGGTAATGAGGGAAATAAAATGACGATTGCATATTTATCCCCAAATAAAGAAACTCAATTTTGCGTTGTGACCCCTCAAGATCCGCATCTAATTAAAAGAACAACATATTGCAATTTGACCCCTGTTAAGTTGCAGATTAAGTTTCAGGCCCTTGGAGATATCCCTACTGTTTGTGCAGCTTCCGGTTGTGATATATACAAAAATTATCAGTGGATTTTTTATTGTGGTGCGACTGACACCATGACATTTGACAAAACATATATTGTACAGTCTACCCCCTCTCGGCGAACTCATGTTCAAATAGCCAGTGGTGAATTAGCTCCGGTTGAGGGAGCTGGCACCATTAATTTATCCCCCACTCTGCGACTGTCAAATTGCCTTTTTGTTTCGTCCTTGTCACATAAGCTGCTCTCTATTAGTCATGTTACGGAGGAACTTAATTGTACCATTCTAATGCAACCAAATTTTTGCATTTAAAGGATATCAGGACGGGGGTGATTATTGGGCGTGGCACTGAGCGAAATGGACTGTACTACATGGATGAGATAGCTAAAAAAGGTGCTGTGATGCTGGCTCATGGACCTAAAAACCGGACTGCTTAGCTTTGGCACCGTCGATTAGGACATCTCTCCACGGGCTATTTAAAATTGCTTTTTCCTAAATTAGTAATTTCTAAGGATTTGTATTGTGAGACCTGTTTTTTTGCTAAAAGCCATATACATTCTTATAAGTTGAACAATACCCAGGTTGATGATATTTTTTCATTAGTTCATTCTGATGTTTGGGGTCCTGCACCTGTTATTGGGGGTTCAGGTTTTCAGTACTTTCTTCTGTTTGTTGATGACTATTCTAGAATAACGTAGATCTATTTTTTGAAACACAAATTTGAAGTTTTTGACAAGTTTACTCATTTCCATGCCTTAGTTCAAACTCAGTACCAGAAAACAATTAAGGTCTTACAGTCTGATAATGGGGGGGAGTATGTCAATACCCGTATGAAACATTACTGTGCTACCATAAGAATGATTCATCAAACCACTTGTCCGCATACACCTGAATAGAATGGTGTTGCTGAACACAAAAATAAAATCCTTCTAGAAATGGCCCATGCTATGTTAATTGAATCACGTACCCCTACCATTTTTTGGCCCGAAGTTCTGGCTACATCAGTGTATCTGCTCAATCACCTTCCTACCAAAGCTCTGCAACTCAAAACACCATTGCAGTTTCTTTCTACCCAGGCCAAAATTCCTATTGCTCTCACTCTTCACCCTCGTGTGTTTGGGTGTTCTGTTTATGTTCATATCCTTAAGCATAACCGGCATAAGCTTTCCCCATGTGCAGTTAAGTGTGTTTTTGTCGATTATGGCTTACACCAAAAAGGGTATCGTTGCTATGACCCCAAAACTCATCACATATTCACCACTATGAACTGTGATTTCCTCGAAATTGAATATTTTTTCCACCACCTTAGTCGTCAGGGGGAGACTAGGGAAAGTGACTCCTTAAGCTGGTTATCCCTGCCAATGCCGAGTTCTGTCACGGCAATGAGTCCAACAGACAAGGTTAACAACATCGCTGAGCTAAATCCTGAGACGATGCAGTCCACAGAGCTTGAGGCCAATGCCGAGACATCCCCTCCACTCCTGATATCTGAGGTACCTGTTCCTAAAACTATTGAGACTTGTCCTGTTCTTGAAACTAATAATGACAGGATCGCTGGCCATGATACAGAGGAGGAAGATCTGCATTCTGTTGATGACGCAGAGACACAAGCAGAAATAGGCAGATATGTATTGTCGCTATGGAGTACAAGAGGAATCCCACCAAAAAGATATTCTCCGGAGCATACTGGACGGAAAGCAAAGTATCATGTCAGGAATTATGCTGAAGGGAACCTCACTGAAACAGCACGCGCTTTCGAGGTAGCACTCCTAGGAGAAGAAGAGACATCTCGATCTATTAAGGAGGCTATGAAACACAGTCAGTGGAGAGAGGCAATGAAGAAAGAAATGGATGCTTTAGCCAGAAATAACACATGGGATAAGTGCAGACTTCCAGAAAACAGAAAACTAGTCAGGTATAGATGGGTTTTTACCATCAAACGGCGGCCTGATGGTACTATCGAGAGATACAAGGCATGACTGGTGGAAAAAGGGTACACTCAAATATATGGAATGGATTACTCAGAAACCTTTTCTCCAGTTGCAAAAATGAACATTGTGAGAGTCCTGTTATTGATTGCAGCTAATAATGATTCGTCACTTCATCAATTTGATGTGACAAATGTCTTTCTACATGGAGAACTGAAAAAGAAAGTTTATATGGAAGCACCTCCTGGTTTTTCAGGAGAGTTTGCAAGAGGTGAGGGGTGTCGACTGAAAAAGGCTTTGTATGGCCTTAAACAATCACCTCGGGCTTAGTTTGAAAAATTTACAGAGGCTATGGTGCGATATGGGTACAGACAGTGCAATTCAGATCACACATTGTTCTGGAAAAGGAGAGACAAACGAGTTACCTGCCTTATCATCTATGTGGATGACATGATCATTATCGGGGATGACAATGAAGAAATTGACAGTCTGAAGGTCAATCTATTCAAAGAGTTTGAGATGAAATATCTAGGGCATCTGAAGTATTTCCTTGGAGTTGAGGTGTTGCGATCGAGAAATGGTATATTTCTACGACAAAGCAAATATACGTTAGATCTTTTGGCTGAGACTGGATTACTTGACTGCAAACCAGCTAGTACTCCAATCATCTTGAATCATAGATTGAAGATTGTGGATGATGCTGAATCAGTAGAACGGGAAAATTATCAATGTCTAGTAGGGAGATTGATTTACTTATCTCATACTTGACCTGACATTGCATATGTCGTGGGTGTTGTGAGTCAGTTCATGCACCAACCATAAAAGGAACAAATGGAGGCTGTACTAAGAATTGTTCGATACTTGAAAGGTACTGTAGGATATGGAGTTTTACTCAAAAAACATGGACATTTGGAAATCCATGGCTATACTAATGCGGATTGGGCTGGAAGCTTAATGGACAGAAAATCCACTGGAGGATACTTTACCTTTGTGGGAGGCAATCTAGTCATGTGAAGGAGCAAGAAATAGAAAGTTGTTGCCCTATCCAGTGCTGAGGCTGAGTTTCGCAGGATCAAAAGTGGATTGACTAAAGTGCTATGGCTACGGAAGTTGTTGACTGAAATATGATTTCCTCCGAAACAAAAATGTCGACTGTTTTGTGGTAATAAGGCAGCGATTAGCATATTCGAGAATCTTGTTCAGCATGATAGGACCAAACACGTTGAAGTGGATCGACATTTCATCAAAGAGAAAATTGAAGAAGGTATCGTGGAGCTCCCATTTGTTAGATCCGAGAACCTGATGGCAGATATCTTGACTAAAGCAGTCAACACCACAAATTTCACTGAAGTTCTTGGCAAGTTGAGTATCGGTGATGCCGTCACTAAACTTGAGGAGGAGTGTTAGAAAGAAATAAGGAAATAATAATCAAAATTTATTCATCCAAAAATAGATTTATTTCTTTCCTTATAATAGTACAGAAATCTCTCAATAAGAGAGAATATAATCGGTGTTCTTTAAGATACAGAAATAAAAATCAATTCTATTCATCTTATCTTTTCTCTCTAATGATGTTTATACCACTCAACAGAGGATCCATCTGATAATTGGTTTTGACCGTTTAGTGAACTAATTGTTTTGGGCCTAAAATTTCCCACGTATAGTAAATATTAAACCATAAATAAAGGGTCATCCATTAATGTGCACATTCGTGAGTGGGGTGTGAGGATTAAATTAGAGAAAAAAATATTATCTAAATAGAAAAAAAAAAACAGCAAGGGGGTGTTTCTACAATCTTTCTTCTACAGATCATAACAAAGTGAAAGAAAAAACATAGCACCTCTTGATTTCTATATTAATTGTTTGCTGGTGAGTGTCGTACGTGTCTTTGTTGCATCGCTTGAGTGCGTGTACTAATTGAAACTCATGTTATGCTCCGTTAGTTCAATCGGTGGACCCTAGTTTATTACTCCCTCCGTCCCAATAGCAAAGTCCACCTTTTTATTATTTATTCTTTCTATTTTAATAGAAAGTAGATCTTGCAAATGGGACGGAGGGAGTATTTATTTTGGTAAATCATATACTATGGATTTATGTTAATCATGATTTTTACAGAGTATCAATACAGATTCTTATTTGTTGTGTTGTTTGAGGAATATTCGAACTCAAAGTCTCAAACTTGGAGAAAATGTTCATTACAAAAAAAAACGTGATTTAACAACAGACTTAGCGACCAATTATAAAATACCAATAAATTAGCGACGAATTAAAATTGAGACGTTTAACAATAGATTAAGGATAGATTTTTTTCATCTCCAACGTAGTGACGAAAAATCCGTCGTTAAACATCGAATTTTAATTTTTATATTAACGACGGAATAATAGCGGATTTTTTCCGTCGTGAAGTTAGAGACGAAACATTTTCATCGGTAATTTAAAAAATTAAAATCCCTTTTTTAAGAAAGATAGAAAGATAATTGAGAAAGATAATTAATTAAAAACTTTCTAATATGCCCTATTTATTGCTTTAACAATGAAGAATCAATGCTTAATGTAAACATGTTAGATAGGGATGCATATTAGTAAATTAGTTATATATATCTATATATATAGAGAGAGATAGAGAGAGAGAAACTTATCTATATATTGGAACATTTAAAAAAGGCAAACAAACATATTTTATTGAGACGAAAGGAGTAAGTGATAATATTTATAAGGATAAAAAAAGTGATAATATTTTTTATTTTAAAAAAAGAAGGTGAGAAGTTTTATAAATTTAAGGTTGGTTCTATATACAACATCATTTTCTTCTTTATACCTACTGATTAAAACCATTCAAAAATAATTATTTATAGAATTACTTTAAAGTCTTTATTTAATAAAAAAAATAAAAAAAAAAGAAAAAACAATATTTAAAGTTCTTCCTTCCCCAACCTCCCGCAACTCAGCAGTTGGCCACCGCCCCGTCACCTATGAAACTCGTCATCCCCCTTCCTCTTTCTCCCTCTGTTGTTTCTTCCTCCTCCATTTATCTCACAACCCTTTGTCATCTATATACCTGAACTAAATTCGGCCATGTTTTGGCCGGACTGCAATTTTTGGCCAACTCTTAGCCTTCATCCTACTAATCTGCTCATAAACAATATTTCAAAGCTAGTCAAAAATCATGTTAAATCCCCCGAGGAGTCGACTATAAATGAAATTGCGCTGGTTTCAAATGGGAGTACTAGGCCATAGCTCCGACGAACATGGCAATGCTGGTATAAGGTTGGAATTTAAACCAGATAGGTCTGATGCAACGGTGGTATAAGGTTCGAATTTTAATCTCTACACATTAATTTGTATTTGTGTTATTTGTTTTAATTTCGAAATTATCATGCTAGCTAGTTATTTTTATTTGTATTTCTTTCGGAATTATCATGCTAGCTAGTTATTTGTATTTGTTTTCTTTGGATTTTGAATACAACATAAGTAGCTAAATTTGTAGAGATTCTAAGGCTGTTGGATGTTTATGGATTTATGATTTGAATAATTTATTATTCCGTTCTATTTCTTCTTTATCCATCTTTGATTATTATTATCTTGTGTAAATGAATTGATCAACATTTGTGTAATTAATTTATTGTTCAATCGAGAAAGGTTAATAGATTAACGGATTATGATTATATAACAAGAGTCTGCTAGATCGAGAGATTGGTAGGTGTTGTGAGTAGAATAAATTTGAGATTCTAATTAGAGTTAGATAATAATTCGAGATCAAGATATAAGAATTAGAGTCTAATCTACTTTTATAACTTACTCGAGAGAGAGAGAGAGGCTGCGATTATATTAGTGATTCTCCTACAAGATTTAGAATTAAATTGATTGAATAAACTATCTGAAAATCAGGAAATTCATTTTATATCAACACCCTATGATCCATCTCTTTTTCTGTTTATCCAGTTTCTTTGCTTGATTTATTTATTTATTTTTACAATATTTAGTTTCTTAAAAATCAAACTCTTAATTGATTATCTAGATAAAGTAAAACAAGACAATTAGGCACTTCATCGGATTACTTAGCGAGTCTCTGTCGATACGGTCTTGCTACCATTATTTTTCTATAAATTAACTCATTCTCTTGCGAGTAGTATTTTAAATGAAATAAAATAACGAACATCCCCCTTATCCCTATAATTAAGCATAGCATTCTTCCATCTTGGTCCCCTTGATCATGTTAGTTTATGAACTCTCCTTAAACGTCTATAAAGTAAAATAAAAAAGAATTAAAATAGTCTCTTTGAAGATGACTTAGTGATGGAGTGGTGTAAGTTTGAGACTAAATGTCTCAATTTCGGATTCTACCACCAATATCACTAGGTGTGACAGTATACTTGGTTTTACAAGTGTGATTTACGGTTTGCAAGCTATTACACAGGAGCAAAGTGAACCCCATCACTAACATATCACTAAGTGTGACAGTATACTTAGTTTTATAATTAAGTATGGTTTACAGTTTGTAAGTTATTATACAAGATCATAGTTTACCGGTACGCGTAGTGACTACCAATTACAGACTAAAACAATAAATTATAATACACCCACTATTTTTACTTCTAGAGGTTCTAATGAGACAGCTCGTTAAGCTTCTTCTTTATGAATTCCTTGAGTTGTTAAGTTTTTGTACTTCTTAATTTTTTTCATTTCTTTTTTATAAGATAGTCACATTGAATAAAAAAAACAAGCACTTTCCATAAAATAACAAAAAGAATTTAAATGAAGTAAAAGGGGAGGACGGGGGGATTTAGTTCCAACAACTTTTACATTTTTTTTTTCAGAGAACAACTTTCAGAGATTAGGATAAAATAGAGGGATTAAAAATTCAAAAAATAGCACTCCTAAAAAAATAGCAGACTATTTAAATGACCATCAATATTGGAGTTTTCCAATGTATTT
Organism: Perilla frutescens; assembly: GCA_026008535.1. Taxonomy (NCBI): domain Eukaryota; kingdom Viridiplantae; phylum Streptophyta; class Magnoliopsida; order Lamiales; family Lamiaceae; genus Perilla; species Perilla frutescens. The sequence continues at coordinate 8,875,282 of BRKX01000013.1, read as the reverse complement.
GTCGATATATGTGAAAATGGCGAAAGTATTGATTTTACAATGTGGAAAAAAAAAAGGATAAAATTATTTAATCCCCTGTGGACCCCAAAGGAAAAAAAAAAAAAAAAGAGTAAAAGAAAGAATATAAGAAAATGAAAGAAACCTCCAAAATCATGTTCTTCCCTCTCACACCAATATCACCATCTTCACCCGGTCACCCCCACAAAACTATCAAACAGCAATCAGCATCAATGCGAGGATAAGATGTATCTAATTAAAAATAAATTGTTAAGGTTTTGGATAAATATGATCATGGAAATATATAAGATTTTTGCCACCTATATATCGATGTTTTTGTTTTTTAACTCTGGATTTTTTTCAGATAATATTATATTTTATATTATAATTTTTGAATTGTGACCCTGTGAAAATTGACAATTCCAATATCCCCATATGGTATCTGAAATTTTAAAATTGGGAGCACAATATTTAATTACAAAATATGTTTAAATAAATATTTTTTTAATTTTTAAATTCATACAATTGTAAATGTAAAATTAACGAAGAACATGCACAACATTCAAATAAAAATTACAATTTCAATTGGGTCCGATATATAAATCTTCATTTTTTGGAGGTATATGACATCATCATTAAAAAATTGTAGAAAACATCATTCTTAATGGAAGTAACCAAAAAAACATCATTCCTAATGAAAGTTAAGTAACCAAACAATCATTTAGCTAAAATTAAATAAAATTTAAAAAATAAATAAATAAATAAATAAAATTAAAAATTAAAAAAAAATAGCTACGGGGGTTCCCGTCGCTAAGTTGTAGCGACGGGAATCCCCGTCGCTAGATTTATAAAAATAATGATATATTAAAATTTTAAAATCTAACTACGGGATTCCCCGTCGCTAGAATTAGTTACGAAGAACCCCGTCGCTAGTCCCATCACAAGATTTTCCGTTGCTAGTGGTGACCCGTGTCGATCCCGTCGCTAGAATGGACTTTTTTTGTAGTGAAATATATATATATATATATATATATATATAATATTTTTGAACACATTCATGCAACTATAATGTTGATGTTTTATATAGTAAAAATAAACTTAATCAAACCTACTACACCTTATTTCATACCACAAAGTAAACGAGGCCTAAAGGCTTACACAAGTGACAAGCCTCAAAGTCGTGGATGTTAACTTAACTCAAGAGAGAGCTCCACACCTTTTTCCCGAGATCGGAGTGAGAGGCACAAAGGGGAAGCATTTCCTTCCGGCGACCCGCGTAGAAATTGAACATCTCATCTTTGGGAGGTAAATATTCAGCCTTGATCACCGGATGATCGAGAAAATTATCCGTCCATGCCGCGATAGCCGGAAATCTGGACGGATCAATAAATTTCACCGATGCTACTTCCTCCCAAACAGGCAATAGGTACGCAGCGAATCCCATCATCAAGTCCATATAACCAAGTTCTTCCACACCAAAAAAACTCTTCCCCCTTAACTTTTCCTCGATCTTATCCAGATATTCAACGGCTAGTTTTACTGCTCTCTCCTGATCCTCGCCCCCCGAGCATAGAGCAAGAATTGTTGACGTAATAACCTGACACAAACAATAAGTTTTCATGAGCTATTAATGGAATCTAGCCTAAAACATAGTTGTTTAATTTTATTTATTAGTACATGCATATACATACCTTTTGGTCTACGAATTTAGCCCAAAATCGGACTTGAGCTCTTTCATGAGCATCTAGTGGCAACAACGGGTGTTGGGTCCATACCTCGTCGATGTATTCGAGGATGATGCCGGATTCAGGCAGTGGATTTCCATCATGAACAAGAACGGGGACTTTTCCGTGGACAGGGTTGAGGTGGGAGAGGAGAGAGGTTCTGTTGAAGAGATCTTCTTCTATGTATTCATAATCAACGCCCTTTAGCTTCAGCGCCCATCTCACTCTATGCACATATAGGCTAACCCAATACCCTACTAATTTCACACTTTTCTCGCACCTTTCCATTTTCATGCTATAAACTGATAACTATTCGTTTGTATATATATATAGAAATTTTGAGTTGACGAATGTATATATATGACTTGCTAGAAGCATCTGGGACATTCATACGCGGACTTGTTTTATTCGAAGAGGCCAGGTAACTACATTTGAGTTTTTAATATTTTTAAATTTTGCGATTCAGTTTGCTGATCATGACCGTACCGATACATGCTCAAATTCAATTTAATTGAATCGTTCAATAATTTCATTTTAGTGTATTTATTTATTTTTAAAAAATTATCGAACGTAATGCATAAACTCAAGTGCTTATTGGACGAGTGCACTGCACAAGTCATCAAATAAAAAAATTAAATTAATTCAATTTAATTTTAGAATTCAATAATTCCATTTTACAGTATATATATTTATTTAAAAAGAAATTATCGAGCATAAGGCTCGAGCCCACGCGTTATCGTTGGACAAGTACAGAGAGACACTGAATAAAAAAATTAAATTAATTCAATTTAATTTTAGAGTTCACCAATTCCATGTTATAGTATATATATTTATTTCAAAAAATTAATTATTGAGCGCAATACACGAGCTCACACGTTAACATAGGGCAGTGGCGGACCCAGTATATTAGTTGAGGGGGTCCAATAACTATTATAAAAAATTAATATTTAAATTTTTAAAAATAAAATCAATATTAAAAAATATAAAAAAAAAATCAAAAGTAAATTTCAATAACTAGATTAAGAGAGCAATTGAAATAAATATTGAAAATAAAATGAAATAGATTAAGTTTATAATCAAGAACAATTTGGCAAATACTACATATTTATTTATCATAAAATAAATTAGACCCACAAACAAATAATAATTTAAACTAACAATTATGTAGAATTGTGAAGATTCAATCAAACTATTACCAACTATGTATGTGATAATAATTCACGCCAAGTGATAAATTAAAACAAACATTCCAAATAGTAATATAAATAAAAAAAATTCAATATGTGTAAATGCAATAAATTTGACTTTATTGGAGACTAAACTTTTTTTTTAAAAATCTTAATGGAGAAAAATCTTATTAAGTTACTACTATAATAAATCATAGATTTACACTCAATTCTAAAGCGAATAAAAGAACAAGATCAACAAAAAAATAATTATAAATTTGAGTTTGATATGAAAATTTTATGTGAAATTTTAGAAATGGAAACAAAAATATAAAATAAGTAAAAGATCGAATAAAGGAAGGGCATGTCTTGTGTGCACTAGGTGCACATCAGACGGTCAACCCGTTGATCCGGTCAATATGTTGACCAAAAAATCCGTCAAAATTAGTATCATTCATAATACTGAAAAGTATCAATTTCAAAGTTCAAAAGTATCATTTGTATCTGTTGGTCCCGGTACAGTATATGTCAGTTTAGAGGGGCTGAATAAACTGACTCAAAAACTTAAAACTGATTGCGGAATATATAGGGCCCTAACTCACTTTAGACAATTTATCTGTGTACTGATTAGTTGAGTAAGAGAGAGCTTGACGAGAGCTTAGCTTATGAGCTGATCAGTTAAGACTGATAGCTTAAAGACTTAGCTTGTCAGTGCAGCTTGTGTGCTTATAGTGTGCAGTTTAGAAACATGCAAAGATTTAGAGCATAAAGTACAGCACAGACAAGATTTATAGAGGTTCGAAACTTCCTGCTTCTACGTCCTCTCTTCCTTTCGCAGAAGGGAAATCCACTATACAAGTGTAAAGTTTCTTTATTACAGTTACACAGTGAAGAATCATGTTGGACCTGAAAACGGCACCCTTCAAACCGAGCGCGACCTCCTTTTCAACTATTGTTGTCCTGGAAGAACGGACCATCGGTACACGCCCTTCCTCAGTTGGTTTCTGGGTCGACAACTCACACTTACCGGTCCCAACTGCTCGCTGAGACTTTAGATACTATTTCCCGTCTTTACAAGATTTTAGATCTCTCTCAATCTTCAAGAAGACAGTCTTGAATCTGTTATCAACGCGGAGTGTTCTTTCAACTTTGAGCTAGATGGTTGATCTTTAAAGAACTGAACTAAGAAGTTTTGCTCTAGCTGGAATTTTACGTCAGCTAGTTGGCTTGCTTGGAACTTGAAGCACGCCTTCTCAGTTGGGACTTTTCGCACTTAAGAGATTTAAGCTTTGAGTTGTGGGGAGAGAGAAAGAAGAGTTCATTCTGCAAAATAGCAAGAGTTAGTTTTGTGCGTGTAAAGTCTTATGTTTGAATGAGATTCACTCTCTTATATAGATGAGTGATCTTAGTGACCGTTAAGATTGATGGATTGGTTGATTCCACCAGTGATGGTTTAATGCTTGTAGCAGTTGAAGCATGAATGAACTTAGTTGTTACATTTAACGGCCTCTGCTCCAAGATCGTCAGGATCTTTCTATGATTGCCTGTCAGGATTCTCTAATAACTACTTGTCGGAGAGTAGTTATTACGGCTATCAGTTCTGGACTTCAGTTGATGGGGTCTCAGCTGTCTCAGCTTTCAGGTCTGAGATTGATGAGGACATCCATAGCAATGAGGAAGTCAATGAAGATCTGCAATTCAAAGGACCCGTCACAAGACTACGAGCTAAGAAGTTGCAAGATTATTTGCAAGCTACAATTCGCAAGAAGTTCGAAGTTGAAGACGGCGTGCAAGGTAGCTTGAAGATGATGACCTTGTTGAAGATGGAAGATGGAGATCAAGACATGGAGTACAATGCATGAAGATGTGCACAAGTGCATGTGTACGAGTGTTGAAGAGTGCACGGCCAAAAGTGAAATTTTGGAATATGAGAGTATCCGTCGGTATGCCCATACCGCGCAGTTTCGGCCCTTGATGATTTAATTAAGGGGATTGGTTTATTAGACTACAGTATTTTATTTATTTAATTTGGACTATAGTCAAAGTCAGATTTTTATTTATTTATTAGTAATTTTCGGTCAAATAGGATTTCTAGTTTGACTAGGTTTTATTTAAGGCACAATTCTACCTTGAATAGAATTCTAGTTTAGGAAGTTTCCTAGTCCAGTTCTAGTTTGATTTTGAGTAGTATTTTTCAGTCCTTATCATAGTAGGATTCGACCACCTCTATTATAAATAGAGGATCCATGTGACATTCATTCTTCAGACCATATTTGATAATTTAAGCTTTGCTTTCAATATTGTCTCAACCCCATTTAATCTTTGTGAGTTTAGATCATTTAAATTCATACTCTTAGATTTAGCATCTCTAAGTTTTACAAAGGGAATTCACCGTCCACATTCGAGGGATCGTCGGAGATTCGCTATCGAAGAGCAACTTAAAAAATTTGGCCTTGTGTACGTTCGAGATTCAAGGCAACTTTCGGGTTGTGATTCACATCAACATCACACCAACATCCACGCCGTTCGACCTCAATCCCAAGCCACCCACATCCGTCTCAAGTCCAGCCATCAACTTGTTCAAGTTCGTGTTCATCCCGTTTAATCAGTAAGTTCGTTTCAACTCTATTATACCCTATCTACTCTAGCCTTTCTAAACCTACACACATCCATCGTTCATCATCACCTAAACCATCCTTAATATCGTCCCATAACAGCCCTTGTTCTTTGGATTTGTGTTTATTTGTGTGTCATAAGTCTAAGTATTTTAATTGAGTCTTAGTCATCTAGTTATTCGAGTATAGAATCCTTTCGTAATCGACGTAGTTTCTTTCCTAGCTTCCGCGTCTTTTGTGTCTCGTTGTGTCATATTGTCCCGGGTCACATCATAAATTGGTATCAAGAGCCACGTCGGTTTATATCGTTCGTGGTTCCATACTCGTTTATTTGTCCCGTTTATTTTGTTTGCGTTTTTACCAAGTTGTAATTTAATTTTCGTATTGTTCTTTGTTTAAAAAAAAAACAGATCGTCTAAAAGAAAAGGAGAAAAGAAACGATAAAAAAAAATCGGATAAAAAAAAAATCCGAAAATTCAAAAGAAAAAGAAAAAAAAAGAGGTATATCCATTGTTTCCTTTTTGTGTTCTATTTTATTTTGGTACCTTCCTTTTGGGTACAAATCCTTAGTTGGTTATTTCCTTTTAGATTCCCTTTCTTTTAGGAAATTTCCTTCTTAGTTTGTTTTGATTTTGGTAACTACCTTAGATATCTTATTTTATTTTTGGTTCTTTCTTTCTAGAGTCTAGGCTAATTAAGGTATTTAGATTGTATCACATAGATTGATACATATCCAAATTCCCTACTTACCTTATCTCTTTCTTCTTTCCTTATCCATTCTATTTCTTTCCTTATTCTCTCTAGATTTATTTTTAGATCTCCAAATCAATTTGGGATTTCATTAATTGATCTACTTTCTTTCCTTTCTCCCTATACCCTTCGATCACCACCTCTCCCACACCACACCAATCGGCAGCCCCTACTCCCACACATACTCAACCCGTATCTCATTCATACACATTCTAAATTCATCCGTGTTCCGAACATAGCATTCCCGTCCTTTCCTCTATACAAGACCGCCGAGTTCCCTACTCCATTTACACAATTTTTCACACACTGTGCACCCATATATTAAGTGATACATGAGTGGTAAAATCAAGAGTGAAAACAAACGAGTGACGTGAGATTGTGAGGTCCTACCTTGTTTTCTTTTACGTTTGTTCGTTTTGTAGGTATCATGAAGAAAGGTACCCGCCCCGAGTCATCTTCGACTCCCCTAGTCGACACTCCACCTTTGGACCCATCCGGAGATCCGTCCAAAGCCCCCATGGAGTCTACTTTGGATCCACCCACACAATGGGATCCTAAGTATCATTTTGAGGCACTCTCAAAACACTTCCAGAGACAGCATCAGGCCCTGTCTGACAAACTTGATGATTTAGTGCATGCCATTGAACGCACTAGAGTTACGCCGACCATTACTCAGGCTATTCGAGGACCTGCTCGACAAAACCAGCATCAGAACGAGCCCGAGGAGGAGTACTTTGATGAAAATACTGAAGAACTCGACAGAGGACGCCGCCATGGTCGAGACCGCAGCCGTGATGGCTATGGTGAAGATCGCATGCTCAATAACATCAAAATGAGCATCCCGGAGTTTGAAGGCCTTCACGATCCCGATATCTATCTTGATTGGGAACGTAAGGTAGAGAAGATTTTTGACTGCTACGACTTCACAGAAGTCAAAAAGGTGCAGTTAGCCTATTTGGAGTTCAGAGGCTACGCAGCCACTTGGTGGGAGATGCAGCAAGAAAGAAGACGCAGATTTCGCAATCCGCTAATTGATACATGGGAAGAAATGAAGGGATTGATGTGAGGACGCTTCATTCCAGTCCATTATGAGAGAGAGCTCGAAAAGAAGCTCAACCGGATCAAGCAAGACACCCGTTCGATTGAAGAATATCACAAAGAGTTGGAGACAGTCTTGAACCGAGTCGGGAAGGAGGAGACCTTAAATGCTACCATCATTAGGTACATTGAAGGCATGAATCCCGACATTGCTTGTGAAGTCGAGTTGAAGGACTTCACCAGTGTAGAAAGGATGGTGCAGTACGCATCGATTGTGGAGAAGCAGTTGAGAGAAGGTCGTCGCCGTTCTCATCACAGTGCCGCCGCCAGTAGACCCTCCTGGAACAAAGGTACACATTCCACATCACCTTCTATACCTTCTTCTGAGTCCACACGACCCCGAGGTCAGCCCGGACCACCCGAACGGCGTTTCGACCGTTCTACACCGCAGTCCAGTCGTAGACCGGAGTCTACACCGACGTAGACCCCGAGACCCCCATTCCAACGGCCCAATCAGCCCAATACGACGCCGAATATAGCCCCTAATCGAGCCCGTGACATCCAGTGTCATAAATGCCAAGGTTGGGGCCATTTTCAGAATCAGTGCCCGAACCGTCGTGTTTTGTTCCTCAATGAACAAAACGGGCTTGAATCAGCAAGTGAAGACGAAGAGGAGCCCCAGGACGTCGCCCATGATGCCGTCGAACCACCTAAAGTCGACGATGAAGATGAGGAGGCCGAATTGCCTCATGTCAGTCTAGTGTCCATTCGCAGTCTGAACATCAATCGAGAAGACGAAGAGCAATCACAGCGTGAGAACATATTCTACACACGCGTTGCAATCAAAGATCAGACTTGTGCAATGATCATAGACAGTGGCAGTGTAATCAACGCAATCAGTCAATACGCGGTTAATAAACTCGCCCTTACCACAACAAAGCATCCAAAGCCATACAAGCTGCAATGGCTCACTGATCGAGGTTCCATCAGAGTTACAGGTCAGGTACATGTTTCATTTACTAAAGGTCGTTATTCTGATATTGTTCTTTGTGATGTTATTCCTATGGAGGCAGCCCACATTCTTTTAGGAAGACCGTGGCAATTCGACACAAAAGCAGTTCACGATGATTTGGCCAACACCTATTCGATCACCATGGATGGTCGAACCACTGTGCTCAAGCCACTCGCTCCTAAAGCTATTGCAGAGGATCAAGAGAGGATGCAAGAGAGATTTAAGCAAGAACGGGCAAAGCAAGCCGCAGCCGCCACCCGGACCGCCGCCGTGAATGGCCGAGACTTCCCAGCCGGAGTCTTCTTCAAAGCCAACCAATGCAGCCCCTTCGAAGGCTTCTAATGATGCCTTAGTTCATGGTAAATCATCCGGATCATCCCCTAAAGTTGAACAAAATCGGTCTTTGTTCATCTCAGTTAAAGGCGTAGAGAAAGCACTAAAAGCAGGTTTACCTTTCGTTCTTTTTATCTTATAGGGACAGTGCTACTAATAGTGTTTCTTTGCCTTGTGATTTGCAGCCCCTTATGGAGGAGTTCGCGGACGTGTTCCCGGAAGAGATTCCAAGTGGATTACCTCCAGTTCGTGGGATCGAGCACCAGATCGACTTCGTGCCCGGCGCCGTCTTGCCCAACCGACCGGCGTACCGCACTTCGCCCGAGGAGACGAAGGAGATCGACCGTCAAGTGAAGGAGTTGCTGGAGAAGAAGCAAATCCGAGAGTCGATGAGCCCTTGTGCAGTTCCAGTCATCCTAGTGCCAAAAAAGAACAACGAATGGAGGATGTGCATGGATTGCCGCGCCATCAACAAAATCACGGTTAAGTACAGATTTCCTATCCCTAGACTTGATGATATGCTAGATGAATTAAGTGGTTCTAATGTGTTTTCTAAGATAGATTTAAGATCTGGTTATTTTCAAGTTAGAATGCATGAAGGGGATGAATGGAAAACTGCATTTAAAACAAAGCATGGTTTATATGAGTGGTTAGTTATGCCTTTTGGTCTCACTAATGCACCAAGCACGTTTATAAGGTTAATGAACCATGTTTTGCATGATGTGATTGGTAAATTTGTGGTTGTTTACTTTGATGATATTCTGATTTACAGTCACAGTGCACAGGCGCACCTAGAGCACCTTAGGCGTGTTTTTATGCTTTTGCGTGATGCAAAGTTGTATGGAAATTTGTCTAAGTGTTCCTTTTGCATAGATGAAGTCGTTTTTCTAGGCTTTGTCGTCAGTTCACGAGGTATTGAGGTAGATCGTTCCAAAATCAAGGCGATTGAGGAATGGCCAACCCCGAAAAACGCCTCCGAGGTTCGGTCCTTTCATGGACTAGCTGGATTTTACCGTCATTTTGTACGGGATTTCTCCAGTATAGCCGCCCCTCTTACTGAGCTAAGTAAGAAGGATCGGAAATTTGAGTGGGGTAAACAACAAGAGCATGCATTTACTACTTTGAAATCTTTGTTATGTTATGCTCATGTTCTTCGTTTACCTGATTTTACTAAGACTTTTGATATCGAGTGTGATGCTTCGGGGATAGGTATTGGTGCAGTTTTGATGCAGGACCGCAGGCCCGTCGCCTACTTCAGTGAGAAGCTTAGTGGCGCCAGTTTGAGGTATTCCACGTACGACAAAGAGCTTTATGCTTTAAAGCGTGCATTGGATACATGGCAGCACTATCTTTGGCCCAAGGAGTTCGTGATTCACAGGGACCACGAGAGTTTAAAGCACCTCAAAGGACAGCAAAATCTGAACAAGAGACATGCAAGATGGGTGGAATTCATCGAGTCCTTCCCATACGTGATCAAGTACAAGAAAGGTGAAGAAAACGTTGTCGCGGACGCATAATCTCGAAGGTATGCACTTCTGAACTTAATGCATGCTAAGATGCTTGGTTTCGAGTCCATTAAGTCTTTATATGTTGAGGACACCTATTTCAGCCCCATATATGCCTCATGTGTGTCGAAATCTAGAGCAATTGATGGATATTATGTGCATGATGAGTTTTTGTTTAAGGAGTCTAAGTTATGCATCCCTATTTGTTCTATACGTGACCTACTTGTGTTAGAATCGCATGCGGGAGGTTTAATGGGTCACTTTGGTGTACATAAAATATTGAACTTACTGCATGAACACTTTTATTGGCCGCATATGCGTAGGGATGTAGAGAATGTGTGTAGTCGTTGCATTACTTGTCGTCAAGCCAAATCCACTTCACACCCATTCGGCCTTTACACGCCACTACCCGCCCCCTCAGCCCCTTGGATTGATATTTTTATGGATTTTATCTTGGAATTACCTAGGTCTAGGTCGGGTAAAGATTCGGTGTTTGTTGTAGTTGATCGGTTCTCTAAAATGGCTCATTTCATAGCATATAGAAAAACCGATGATGCTGTTCATATTGCCAACTTGTTCTTTGTGCATGTTGTTAGATTGCATGGAATTCCTCGTACTATTGTTAGTGATAGGGATTCTAAGTTTTTAGGACATTTTTGACGTGTTTTGTGGGGAAAATTAGGTACTAAGTTATTGTTTTCTACTGCATGTCATCCACAAATCGATGGTCAAACTGAGGTTGTGAATCGTACATTAGGAGCTTTACTTAGGTCTCTAATTAAGAACAATTTGAAGTCATGGGAAGAATGTTTACCATATGCTGAATTTGCTTATAATCATGTTATTCATTCTTCTACTAACATGTCTCCATTTGAGGTAGTTTATGGATTTAATCCGTTGACTCCTACTGATTTGATTCCTTTACCCATTGAGCATCTAACGAGTGTTAAAGGTATGAAGAGAGCTGATTTTATTCGAGAGATGCATGAGAAGGTTCGTGCCCAGATCGAGCACAAAGGCGCCCAAAACGCTGCAGCACGCAACACGAGGCGCAAACGTGTGATATTCCAGCCCGGAGATCGTGTTTGGATCCATTTGAGTCCAGGCCGATTCCCTAACTTGAGGAAGTCGAAGTTTTCGCCCCGTGGAGATGGCCCATTCACTGTTTTGAGCCGTGTTAATGATAATACATACCGCATTGATCTCCCTGGTGAGTACAAGTGTTCTTCTACGTTTAATGTTGTTGATTTGTCTCCTTTTTCTGCAGATGAATTCGACCATGATGACACTTCAAATTCGATGACGAATTCTCTTCAGCAGGGGGGGAATGATGAGGACATCCATAGCAATGAGGAAGTCAATGAAGAGCTGCAATTCAAAGGACCCGTCACAAGACTACGAGCTAAGAAGTTGCAAGATTATTTGCAAGCTACAATTCGCAAGAAGTTCGAAGTTGAAGACGGCGTGCAAGGTAGCTTGAAGATGATGACCTTGTTGAAGATGGAAGATGGAGATCAAGACATGGAGTACAATGCATGAAGATGTGCACAAGTGCATGTGTACGAGTGTTGAAGAGTGCACGGCCAAAAGTGAAGTTTTGGAATATGAGAGTATCCGTCGGTATGCCCATACCGCGCAGTTTCGGCCCTTGATGATTTAATTAAGGGGATTGGTTTATTAGACTATAGTATTTTATTTATTTAATTTGGACTATAGTCAAAGTCAGATTTTTATTTATTTATTAGTAATTTTCGGTCAAATAGGATTTCTAGTTTGACTAGGTTTTATTTAAGGCACAATTCTACCTTGAATAGAATTCTAGTTTATGAAGTTTCCTAGTCCAGTTCTAGTTTGATTTTGAGTAGTATTTTTCGGTCCTTATCCTAGTAGGATTCGACCACCTCTATTATAAATAGAGGATCCATGTGACATTCATTCTTCAGACCATATTTGATAATTTAAGCTTTGCTTTCAATATTGTCTCAACCCCATTTAATCTTTGTGAGTTTAGATCATTTAAATTCATACTCTTAGATTTAGCATCTGTAAGTTTTACAAAGGGAATTCGCCGTCCACGTTCGAGGGATCGTCGGAGACTCGCTATCGAAGAGCAACTTAAAGAATTTGGCCTTGTGTACGTTCGAGATTCAAGGTAACTTTCGGGTTGTGATTCATATCAACATCACACCAACATCCACGCCGTTCGACCTCAATCCCAAGCCACCCACGTCCGTCTCAAGTCCAGCCATCAACTTGTTCAAGTTCGTGTTCATCCCGTTTAATCCGTAAGTTCGTTTCAACTCTATTATACCCTATCTACTCTAGCCTTTCTAAACCTACACATATCCATCGTTCATCATCACCTAAACCATCCTTAATATCGTCCCATAACAGCCTTTGTTCTTTGGATTTGTGTTTATTTGTGTGTCATAAGTCTAGGTATTTTAATTGAGTGTTAGTCGTCTAGTTATTCGAGTATAGAATCCTTTCGTAATCGACGTAGTTTCTTTCCTAGCTTCCGCGTCTTTTGTGTCTCGTTGTGTCATATTGTCCCGAGTCACATCAGAGATTTTCCAGTTGGCAGTTCTTCAGCTGCCTTATGCTTCAGTCCTGGAGTGCCTTGGATCAGCTGCCGTAGCTTTTAGCAGCTGGGCTTTAGAGCTTTCAGCTCTAGTTTTCAGTTGGCTTTCAATCGGCTTTATATTGAGCTTTCTTCTCCCAACTGACTGATCTTGGTCAGTTCAGTTTGATCTTGAGCTTTCAAGCTGGCTCTTTCCTCATCAGTCTCTCTTGGCTTTCAGCTGGACTGATAGCTTACTCATCTGTTGGCACTTTCCAGTCTCTTCTTATCACAGCTTCTCTTGAGCTTTGAAGAGTTGATCTTGACTGGTCTGGATGCAACATCCTTTTAAGTTGGTTGACCATGCTTCAAGGCGATTGTATTTTCGCTTCAGCTGAGCTGAGATTTAAAGTCTTATTTAGTCATTGCTTCAACTTTCAATCTGAATAACCTGCAGTTTTTCAAATAACTTTTCCATATGTTTTGACATTTCATCAAAACAATCAGTTGGGTTATCTTGATAATTTTTCCCAACAGTATCATTAAAAAGTATTGGCCAAAAAAAATAAAGAAAAAAAACTATTAAAATTAGTATTAATCTAAACACTAAAAAGTATCATTCAAAATTAAAAAAAAATATCACTTATGTCCCTATAAAGTATCACCTATTTTGATGATTTTTTTGGTCAATGCAAAAGACCGGGTCAACGTGCGTTGACCCGGTCAACGCGTTGACTGTCTAATGTACATCTTATGTACAGTAGTTTTTGCGATAAAAGAAATGGGGATGGGAAAATGAGAGAAGAGAGGATTCTCGTATTTAGTAGATTTTTAGCACCTAATTAGCCAAATTGTAAGGAATTAATTTTTTTTATATTTTTTTTGTATAAACATGAAATGACATATATATCACTATTTTTTTGAAAATTTTCAAGGGGGCCTAATGCCCCCTTGGCACCAACGTACGTCCGCCTCTGGCGTCGGGTGAGTGCACTGTGCAAGACGCCAGATAAAAAAAATAATTTAATTCAATTAATTTTAAGGTTCACTAATGCCATTTTATGGTACATATTTATTTCAAAAAATGAATTATCGAGCACAGTGCACAAGGTCACGAGTTAATGTAGGGCGAGTGCACTGTGCGAGTCCCTAGATAAAAAAATTAAATTAATTCAATATATAATAATAATAATAATAATAATAATAATAATAATAATAATAAATTATTTAATTTGATTTGATTTATTTTTCTAAATATGATAAAATAATATTATAAAACATGATTATGTATAAATATATCATATAATAATTTTTTTGGTCATTGAGAATAGTTAAACCCATTAGAGGTGGATGGAATGACTATTCTCCTTCCTTTGAGAATAGGGATTCCATCGGGAATCAACATAGTTGTGATCATTCTATTTTATTCTATTCCACCATACCAATCACGTCCTAAGACACATGATATCATGTAGTCTGCATAAATATTTTATACTTTTCTTTGCAATTAGTGATACTTTTCTTTCTAATCAGTGATACTTCTTTTGCAATTAGTGATTCTTTTCTTCAATTAGTGATACTTTCTTCTGCAATTAGTGATACTTCATCCCTAATTAATGATACTATAATTATTAATCTAGATCTTTTAGCATGTTGAGAAAACAAAACAAATCAACTTTTTCCAATATCTCATTTTTGATATTGCTCGAAATTGACATAGGCCATTTACAAAAATAATTTAATTAATTTTAATTTTGAAATTTTTATTTCTTTTGATCGATGTTGCATTAACCGGAACAACCAATAATATTCTATGTGCAATAGAAACATTATATATAAAAGCAATGTACAATTTTAACAAACTTAAGAACTTGAATAATTGGATTTATTTGTATTCACATTGGTAGCACTCAAATATGATGTATTCATATCAGTATTAATCTTAAAAGAATATATAAACAAAATACACTTGCTCCATTTTCCACCCAAATTTATTTGGTCATAAATGAAAAAATTCCGCATTCAAAAACTAAAGAGAGAAAATATATCAATGTGTGTATTAAATCTTAATTTAAATTCGTCCAAGCGAGTGGAGAAATGGAAGAAACGAAGAAAAAAAAAAAAAAGAAAGGCTGCCAGCAGCAAAAAAAAAAAAAGAACAAGCGCCTGGTCACAGATCTGGACGGATTTTGATCGGTCGTTAGGGGATCATTAGACGATGTCATACAAGATTTTGTTATTAATGTGAAGAATAAACTAAAGTCTGGGACGTTGACTTAACTCAAAAGATCGGCCCACATCTTTTTCCCGAGATGAGAGTGAGGCGCCAAAAGGTGAATCGCTTCCTTCCGGCGACCCGCGTAGAAATTGAACAACTCATCTTTGGGAGGTAAATATTCAGCCTTGATCACCGGATGATCGAGAAAATTATCCGCCCATGCCGCGATAGCCGGAAATCTGGACGGATCAATAAATTTCACCGATGCTACTTCCTCCCAAACAGGCAATAGGTACGCAGCGAATCCCATCATCAAGTCCATATATCCAAGTTCTTCCCCACCAAAAAAACTCTTCCCCCTTATCTTTTCCTCAATCTTATCCAAATATTCAACGGCTAGTTTCACTACTCTCTCCTGATCCTCGCCCTCCGAATATACAGCAAGAATTGTTGACGTAATAACCTGACACAAACAATGGAATCTAATTAATTAATTAACCTATAATAATATAATATATCACTTTAATTAATACATACATACCTTTTGGTCTATAAATTTAGCCCAAAATCGAAGTTGGGCTCTCTCGTGAGCGTCTAGAGGCAACAATGGGTGTTGGGTCCATACCTCGTCGATGTATTCGAGGATGATGGCAGATTCGGGGAGTGGATTTCCATCATGAACGAGAACTGGGACTTTTCCATGGACGGGGTTGAGTTGAGAGAGGAGAGAGGTTCTGTTGAAGAGATCTTCTTCTATGTATTCGTATTCAACGCCCTTTAGCTTCAACGCCCACCTCACTCTATGCACATATGTGCTAACCCAATACCCTACCACTTTCACACACTTGTTATTCTTTTCCATTTTGATGCTATAAAATCATAAATATGGTAAGTTCACAAACAATATATGTAATATATATATATATATGTGTGTGTGTGTGTGATTTCCTAGAAGTATCCGGGAACCATCATACGCAGGTTTGGGGATATTTGAATAGTAAAATTAGGAACAATTATCAATTCAGGACCTGAAAGATGGGTAATTTATCGATTTAGGATTTAAAAGATGAAAACTCTCAATTCAGGACCCGAAAGATTAAAATTATCAATCTAGGACCTCAAAAATCACGAATTTTGATTTCTATTTATCTTTTAATTAATTTTATATTAATCAAAATTCGTGATTTTTGAGGTCCTGAATTAATAATTTTCATCTTTAGAATCCTAGATTGAGATTTTTCATCTTTCAAATCCTGAATCAATAATTCTTCTAAATTAATTTGTCCACGTGGAGTGATAATTTTTTTAGTCCACCAATACAAGCAAATAAAATCATTTATCCCACTTTTCTCTATCCCATTTGGTGTCCCATTTTGATTTTTATTCGATTTTCATCAATTTTTTTTCTTCAATTTCAAGTTCTTATGGCTTAGTCTAATTTTATGATTATTATTTAGGGTTTATTCCATCCAATTAGGGTTTATATTTATTTTTTAATATTTATTTCTTATTTTTTAGTAAATATACTTGATTATTTCAAAAGTAGGTATATGATTTTTAAAAATTTTAATTTATAGTGATAAGTGATGATTATGATTTGTAATACTGTAATAAAATTTATTTTTTTAATAAATATTTTTAAAATATTAATTTTTATAGTGAGATACCATAGTGAGACATGAAAAGTGGACTAGAGGATTTTATCCCCCGATACAAGGAAGACTTTTCAAAAGTTTTGCCTATAATATACGGCCATTTAATTTCCTCAAAAATGAAATAAAAAAATGTCATGTGATTGACTGTTGACCCCTTCATTTGGGTTTTTTCGGATTAATTTTATTGCTAAATTCTATGCTATCCAAGAGCATATGCCGGATCACTAGGAAATGAGAAATACAGTACGAATAAAATTGATGGGAGGGGGGCACGACAATTTAATGAATACCTGTTATAAATAATCAATTTATATTAAGGCATCTCAATTTGTTCTAACCAATTTTCAAAGAGAATCCTCCATCCTGGATGTTTGACATACTTTTCCTCCTTTGAACAAATTCATGACATTAACGTTATACCAACACCAATATTCATCATTCAAATAATTAAATAATATCCCTTTCTCTCATTTGCTGCAACACTCTTCTTTCCCCTCAAACCAAAGCAATTCTCTCAAAACAGTGAAAAGTGAAATCACAAACATAAAATATGGCCTCATTCGCACCGCAATCTCCACCACTACCGCCACCTCTTCTACCCCAGCTATTCCGCCATATATTTCTTCATATCAGAACCAAAAAAATAAAATAAAGACTGCACAAAATATGGCTGAATCACATGTTGCTAAATCTGAACCTAAACCAACCACGGCATCACATGATGCTGCGAAGATTTACGTAGATGGCAAATCGAACATGGCGAGGAAGGGGAAAGCTGAAAATAATGGCGAGAGTCGTAAAAGTTCTGATGTAGCTGATAAATGGAAACTTCCGTCGCTTCCGCGATTTCGAGACGTTGATGAAAGAGCTGATGAATTTATAGCTAAATTCCGTAATGATATGAAGCTTGAAAGAGAGCAGTCGATATTGGAATTTCAGGAGATGCTCAAAAGAAGTGCTTGAACAAAATTCATGTATATAATTGGTTGATTAATGTATTGAAGATTTCGTTTAGTTAATTAATGTGTATTCTTTCTCTTTAATTTCTTTATTTCTTGTTTGTTTTAGACTGCAATATCTCACATCGATGAGAGAATGAAAGTTTGATAAGTATATAAGTGGGCTTAATGGACTCTCTAATAATTTGAATTAATCATTTTAGCAATGCGAGAACGAAGGTCAAATAGTTACTGAGCATGTCATGCCGTCGTTTCGTTACTGAATTCCACCCCTGTGGGCTTGGGGTCTTACATAGACTTTTAGACTTTTAGTTTATTGATTATTGAATGCCCAAATATTTGAAGGGCTTGTATTCAGTAAAGATATATTTGCGTTATTGGACCCCACCTGTGGGCCTGGGGCTTTACATAGACTTTTAGTTTGTTGATTGTTGAATGCCCAAAATATTTAAAGGGCTTGTATAGTTCTCTGTTGTGAATCCGTTTGCACTTAATTTAGGAGAGGCTCGTGGCAGTAAGGGTAGTGAAGCGGTGGCTCAAGAAAGAGAGGTTAACGGTGAGTAAACGTCGGAGAAGGGGGAAGGAATCGCCGGAGAATGGGAAGGAGACGATGGCGTGCAAAGGAGAGGAGCAAGATCCGATTTTTAGTGTTGAGAGTTCCAACCCTATTATCAATTAAATTAAAAGAGGGATTTTCATTTCAACCGTTGGATTCCTTATATCAGATGTGTGGTTGGGATTTAGTCAATTATTAAGTCTTGTTTTTATTTTATTTTGTTGGGCTTAGCTTATTTCTAATGTTTGCTGTGTAAATGGGCCGAGAATACCAAAGCCCAGTTCTCTAGGGTTAAAGACTCTTCTGTACGTCCAGTCGGGATTATGAGAAAATTTCCAAACTTTCCTCCTTTGTTCTTCTTTTTCCTCCCCTCCTGTTCTCTCATTAATCTTTCCCCATTTCTACCAAGATTCAAACTTTATATTTACAAGTGATCAGATCTAGTAAGATCCAACAACTAATACAAGATTGGGAAAGGAAAACAAAGGAAAAATAAAAATACATTGGAGATCATTACATTCTCTAGTAAAGATATATTTGCGTGGTGTTTGTAGTGCTTCGACAAGTGTAATTCATTCCAGCTAGCTATGCCTCACGTTGTTCAAATGTACATGTACACATTCATTGATATATACACAATTACCCACGCAGACGCGTTGCTTGGTATGGTGCATAATTGGTGTCTTATTCCGTATCACATATTATATTTTTTATTTTTATTTTTGAAAAATATTTATAAATAAATTTGTCCATGGTGTATTATAAAAATAAAAAATTAAACATAAAACGAGATATGGAGTGGGACGACAAAATTATATGAAAAAAATAAATAAATATAAAAACCAATGTTGCGCCTCGAAAACCACCAAATAATGACCTACAAAAACAAAATTAAAGAGATTTGACCGAAATAACCCACACCTATCAATAATTACCGTAAAATGTCCATCATTTCTTTTTTTTTTTTAACAAATCTACTCTACATAAAAAAAAAATACGGCGATTGTAGTATCACTGAACTCGCCAGAATACTATATTAATATTAAAAAAAGAGTGAATATATGTTTATAACCAAACTTAACTTACGAAATTCTTTAATAATCAAAGTCTCTAGTATATTCTTTTCTAGTTAATTTAATCTTTTATGACCATTTTAATTTTGAAGGGCTTGAGTCTAATAAGGCACTTGTGAAAGTGTCCTATTTGATTTGCGGCACTTGTGAAAAAGTGTCCTATTTGATTTGTGATAAATTTGATTTATTCTTTGATTTATTCTAAGTTGCCACTCGCTTGAAAAATGGTATCAGAGCCTAGGTAATTTTATTTAGGAATAATATTTTATTTATTATTAAAAGTAATATCCTAATGGAGGAGACACCCAGAAAATATGGATCCGAACAATTATTCGAGATGTTTTTATTTCAGAAGGTACCTTCAAATTTTGAAGGAATTGGAGGAAAGTCACAAGGAGAGGCTATCCTACTGGAAAGCCCAATACGAAGAGAAATTCCTATCGGAGTCAAGCCTGGAGGAAATAGAGCAATGTATTTCCCAAAGACAAGCTCAAATGAACTTGTTAATGGTGAATAATCTGCTACAATGTGACTTAATGAACCATCAACAAAGGGCACACCAAAACCATGGTTGATGGAACAAAGAAACTACGAGATAACTCTCAGATTCAAAGAGATTGTGGCAGACACATCTAAAATCTCGGAGGATTTACGAGAGATCGAGAAGACGGTACAAAATTACGGAAATCACACGTATGGAGTACCACAAGAAGTAAGATGAATTTCTATAAAACAAGATGAAATTCAAACCATCTTGTTAGAAATTCAAAAGAAGATCCAGACACTAGAATTAAATTAGACATGTTCTAGTAGAAGGAAACCCATCAACTTTGGCAAAGTGAATTTCACACCAAAAGCCAAAGAAGAACCCAAGAAATCAAAGGACGAAAGGATTTGCCAATTGTTAAGACAAATCAAAGAATGACGTCCCCCGAAAGGATAGGATTAGAAGATCTACAAGAATTGGCAGAGTCATTTACCAATATGAAGATGGTAGATCTGAAGATGAATACAGGAGATGGGGCTTTAATTCCTCGTGGATACCATCAGGTACCCCCGGAACAACAGGTGCCACAGGTACCACCAGCCCAACAGCAACATGAAGAAAGCCTAGCACAAGACGTTCTCATGAGAGCCCGTGAGGACTTTCATGTTGGAGATCAACACAGGAGAGAGAGGACCAATATGAACAATCTTACGGGAACTAAGGTGAGGAAACAGATCCCTAAGTTCCGAGATACGCCTCTCTAGAAAACAAGCCTTGATCCCATACATCCGTATGGACTCATGCTCAATATCGACGATATTGATTTCAATGACATCAATATGATTATTGATGATTGGTCATCATCGATGAGAATAGCAGCAGGAACATTGGATCTAAAAAAGGAGGGATTCATCAAGCTGCTAGAGATGAGTTTGTTGGGTGTAGCCAAAACGTTATGGTCAAGAGTTGCACCAGCAGTCAAAAAAGAAACCTTGGAGCCAGCCTCATACACGGAGATCGTGGATAGAATGGCTTTTTGGTTTAAGCTCACCTTTTTGGGAGCAGACAATTTTGGAAGTGCAGACTCCGAAAAGAGGAAGAATTATTCTCAGGCTATTTTAAACCTGAGACTGAACAACATGGAGAATGAGTCAATTGACCAATTCTTCAAGTTATACCACATCTACCAATGGAATTCAGATGTGGATGAAAGGGTCTGTGTAGAGATTTTCTTCACGAAGTTCCCAAGTCCCTGGAAGGAAATGTTCATTAAAGAATACATCCCATGAGATCCTGACAATGTTGGGAGGAGAATGTCTTTTGTCAAACAAAAGCTAGCTGAATGGTGTGGACAGGCCATTCTACAAAAGAATTACAAGAGATTAAAGAGGATAAATAAATATTTCCCTCTTAACTGCACAGCCAATGATCTGCCGACCATCATTAGAAGAGAATCTCAAAGGCCAAGGAAGAACAAGAAACACAAAGTTCATCCTTATGCCAAAGAAGAATTCTCAAGAAAAATGAGCTGGAAACCAAGGAGCAGATGGACCAAGCAAAAGGCCAGATTTTACAAATCTGGACAAAGAAGGGGTCATTCCAGAGACAGGACATTACAAAGTTCATCAAGTCGAACTCCCGCGAGGAAAACTTTCAGAAGAGCCCATATGAGGGCAAATGAAAGTTTTAAAGATTGCAACTGCTGGACTTGCGGTGCAAGAGGACATATTTTGATAGATTGTCCGGAAAAGAGAGGAGTCAAAAGCTTCGAAGGTGCACCAGACATCGAGGAAGCGGTTTACTACCAAGACTTGGTACAAGTCTACCAATTCGAGGATACACCCTCAGATGAGAGTATATACGAAGAAGAAGTATTTAGCAACAAAAGTATTTATGGGAGATCAGACTCTGAATCAGACTGGAGCTGAGGTTTTCCATCAAGAGTAAGTGGACGAAACTGAATATTCCAGTCAAACCACTATCTCACAAAGCATGATTGACAAAATCATGAACAAGAGCCTTAATATCCAAAGATATCAAGGCTTTTCAGCCGGACAGATTGATCAATTGCTCCGCAATTTTAGTCTGAAAAGTAGGAAGCACAATGTAATCTATAAGATTACCAGAAGAGATATGCCGCTTCCTATAGAGCTTACAAGGAATCAAGTTGAGTTACAACTGATTCAATACAGTGAAGTTCAAGAAGAGCTGTGAAGGATGAGGCCAGAGATAAAGGATACCATATCCTGGATCCACATCAGAGCTGTCCAGATAGTGCTCAAATCCGCACTACCCGCAGGTGTTAATACGCCCATTGATATTGCAATATGCGATAAGCGTATCAGAAATCACAGAGAGATTCCTTATTAGGAACAATATCGGGAAATCTCTGTGCCAAGCAGATTATAGGGGTAATCTATCCAAAAATATCCTATCATCTGAAAGATAGAGATTTCAGTCGAGCCCTTATGCTGTACTAAGACTTCAGAAGAAAGAATATCAGCTACGAGGGAAATCGACCGTTTTCTTTAACATATTAGGTGTCTTATGCGCTTTCCAATTCACACCACACAGATTTATTTCTGGGAAAGCAGTTCATCGAGATACCGGATGTATTCTCAAAGGTGGCACAGGCAATCTACCCAGACAGATCAGAAATGCCGCTACCAAGAGAGATAAATATTCAAGTAGGAGACAAACCATTGTTGAAATACAATGAAAGTCTCAAGTTGGAAGGCAAAAGATTGTCATTCCAAGGAGATAGGATTGTGACAGAGCCATGGACTCAGTCCTCAAGAGGAAGCTTCCAAGGAGATCTCAGGCGACCAAGGCAAGTTAAAATAAAAATTAAATGCCCAGAAGGTTGGAGAGAGATCGACACAAGATTCGACAGTACAAGATGGGAAAATAATTTTCCTTGCAATGTTCTGTACTGCTTACAGCAACCAGAAGTTGGCCACTATAAGGGAACTCTCGATATAGAGGCTATGATAATGGAAGTACGAGGAAGAGCCGGAAGAGAATCAAGAGTCCTAATCTTAGGACTTGACTTCTTAGAAAAGTTCAAGCCATAGGAGCTGAAGGAAGATGGGATGATGATCACCTTTAATGGAAAACAACTAGTGATTGTATGACCAGCCCATTCTCCATATACATCTCAGTAGGGATGTTATACGAGAAATATAAGGTTGAATACTTTGCAGCCTATATCAACTCAGGAGCAGGAATTTGTACTGCAAAAAGATGAATATTCCCAGAAGAATTGGAAGAAGATTTAAATCCAATTGCGAGAAGAGATTTCTCAAAAAGAGTCTTGCTCCTATCTAAGGGAGTGAAGCAGTTGGAAATCTTGATTAGACCATGGTATAAGGTGAAAACTCCACCAATCTATTTCCATGATACAGGGGCGGACATCTTGTTAGGAAATAATTTCCTACAAATGTTTAAAAAGTATACACAGGACAATACCAACCGGAGACTGATCTTTACGACGATATGTGTTCATAAGATCATTGTCCAGCGGCTAAAAGGGGCATTCACTCGACAAATGCCACTACAATTTAGCAGCAAGCGTAGTGATGTAGGACATCTTCGACACCCAAAAATGCAGGACAAAAGAAAATTCAGAGAAGTAATTCTGAGTTTTCGTAGGGAAAAGGATCTTGAAGAACAGGAGATCCAAATCCTCAAGGCTTCTTTAATATCACATCAAGATATTAAGGAAGAAGCAAAGATATCCCTCGAAGATGTCAAGCGGAAGATAGCTAGAAACTATAATGAAAATCCGCTGGCTTGGTGGGGAAAGAACCAACTCAAAGCAACCTTGAATGTTAAGGCCGGAAAAGAGTTTGAGTTCGTTAGATACAAGCCTATCCTGATGAACACCAAAGATCAAAAGAATATGCGAGCAATCATCAAAGAACACCTTGATCTTAAGCTGATTGAACCAGGGAATTTGCCATACAGCAGCCCTAGATTCTTAGTAAGGAATTATGGTGAGATCAAAAGAGGTAAACCAAGGCTAGTCATTAATTAAAAAGGGATTAATGACATTCTTAAGTTTGACGGATATTTTATCCCAAGTAGAGAACATCTTATTAACTGCATACGGAATGCTATGATATTCTCTAAGTTTAATTGCAAGTCAGGTTTCTACTAGATTCGCATGGAAGAAGAAAGCAAAAGGTTTATGGCCTTTTCAACACCACAAGGGCATTATGTTTGGAATGCAATGCCGATGGGGTTAGCCAACGCACCCCAAATATTTTAGAGAAAGATGGATAATCTTTTTAAAGATTATTTCTCTTTTATGTTTGTCTATATTGATCACATTCTAATCGCATCAAAGAGTATAGATGAACATCTCAAACATCTGGAGATCTTTGCAGATGTTTGTCATAAAGAGGGCCTTGTGCTGTCAGAAAAGAAAGCAGTAATAGCTACCCGGAAGATGGAATTTCTGGGAATCAAGGTGGATGAATCAGGAATCATTCTGCAAAATCATATTGTAGAAAAGGTGCAGAAGTTCCCTGATGTCCTTAAAGAAAAAAAGCAACTGCGGAGTTTTCTGGGAGTTGTCAATTTTGCAGGAATCTTTATAAAAAATCTTGCAAAACACAGGAAGGTGTTCAGTAACCTTCTAAAGAAGGATACCCCGTTTGTATGGACAAACGAACATCAACAAGGAATCAGGAAGCTAAAGGAGATATGCGAAAATCTCCTGAAACTGGCTATACCACAAGATGAGGATGAATTGATCCTCTATACAGATGCAAGTGATCATTGATTTCCTAACAAGAGATGGAAGCGATTGAGATTGATGCTATCATGATTGCGCAGAGGCACTTCACTGAAAACATGGAGTTGATTCAGCGTGAATGGAACGAGCTGGTTCTTCATGCTGAACAAGCAAGAAGAATGCAACAAGCAGACCAGAACAAGGTCAACGAGAGAATACGAGCATGTGTAAAGACTCAGGGGCAACTCTGGTCAGCTATGCATAAACCCCTCCTCTGGGCCATCAACTTGCCATTGATGAAAGGAGAGTTAGCAGTACCGACTTGTAAAACGAAAGTAGGGGATTCAAATACCCCTAGCACGAGCTCTAAGCCAGTGATTTCTAAAGAAACACAGGCCCAAGAGAAAATTGAGGGTCAGGGATCACACTCTGAACCATCAAGTCAACCCAGCACCTCGGGGGTTAAAGAGGAAGAGATTAATCTTAGACCCATGACGGGTACTTTTAAGATTAATACTAACAAGTCTGAAGCTTCATCTTGGCAGGTTTATCAAGCTAACTGGGAGAAGCTCTATACTAGACAGGGAAACAATCCGTCTAAAACAAAGGTTGATATCTCTGGAAAGTACCCAAGGGTGTGGATGTTACCAGGAACCAATCCACACGAAGTCAAGCAATGGTATGATTTTGGGGCATTAGCTTCAATTCAGACCATGTCACCAGGTTTCCCAGAAATTAAGTGTCTACCAAAGTGGATACAGGAAGCCGTGCAAGAGTCCTGGGCTAACAATGATATGCTTAGCCGAGGAGATGTTCTTGAGCTATACTTCATCAGTGCTGCTCCGGAACCAGCAGGGAAAGGGAATCATGAGGCCTTTCACTACATAAGGCTTCAAAGGCCAGATTCTAGAAAATAGGGTGATATCTGAACCTCATCTGAAGAAATCCCACTAATCGCCTCCATTACAGAAGATCAAATATCGACTAGGCGAGCATGGGGATTATGGTTCTGTCTTACGGAGATGGACAAAGTCAAGTTCCCATTCAAGTATTTCCATAATTATGCGAATGGGTCATTCCTGTTAAATACCATGACAGGGAGAACAACGAGATTTGATGAGGATCTGTTCGAAAAGAAAAGGTCCTTGATATGGGAGAACAAGCTTGCTATGGGCAAAGAAACCCATCGCAAGTACTGCAACATGGCTCATTTTGGGCAATGGGACAATTGAGTATGCTCGGATTGCCAGAACCAGAAGGAACCAGAGTTCAGAAAAGGGTTCCGTCCAAGGATGGAACGAAAGCGAGCTGGGGAGGATAAGCATCCAATGCCGAAAGCAAGGATGCCAAGAGCCCCACCAAAAAAGTAGTTTCTCGACAAGGGAAGGTGAAGACATGTGATCACGGATTATGTGACCCAAAAAAAGAGGCCACTAGCACCAAACGACAAAAGCTGAGTGGTCCAACACAAGAGGCACATGGTGCCATTATTTGTGGGTACCTCCACCCACAACCACTTTCACTTGATGATAAAGGAACCGAGCCCGACCACTAATTCAAAAGAGAGTATCGGCAGAAGGGGCCACTCATGTGAATTGTTGAGCTAAATAATGGAGTTGGTGAAATAGAAGGATTCCCCTTCTATAAAACGAGAAACTGAAAGAAGAAAAGGGCATCAAACATTTTCTTATCTTTCTTCAAAAATTGTAATAGTTATAATATTTTGAGTGTTCTTATTTTATGAGTGTGGTGAGGATTCTAGCTACCATGTATAGCTAAACAAGTTTGTCTCCTCCCTAAAGGAGATTTACTTATTTATAATAAAATGATTATTATTCATAAATAAAATCCAGGCTTTTGCTCATCCCTTGTGTTCATCATATATATATACTATATACCAGAAAATTACTCTACACCCCGTGTAGGAAATGAACGTGGGTTGCGCTGTGTGTTGCTGAAGGAGTTCGTCGCTGGAAACCATAGGTTCAGATCGTGTGGTTGGCGAGGCCGTAAAATCCCGACGAAAATACCCGGCAGCATTCCGGTCGAAAAGGTATGAAATCCGGTTTATAGTATTATGTATTTGATTTACGGAAGCATGATGGGCCTGATATGGTCATAATAGACTATTTTCGTTTGATCCTAAAAGTGGCATTGTAGGAATAAATATAAAGATAATCATTTGAGGGCATGATAGTCATTTGATCTTGTATTTGGTTAGAAAAGAAGATCTCAGAAACCTTGGTTAGAAAAGAATTTGGTATTCTAAATTTGGTTATTTTCAATTTACTCCCTTAAAAAAATGTCAAATCACAAATTAATCACTTATTTCAAATGATGTCATTTTTCATCTTTGGTTATAAAAATAAAAAATCATCCCAAATACAATAAAATTAAAATCTCGTTATTGAAGCAAAACCACCAACGATCATCGGCAAATTAACACATCATGGCTCATTGAGAACCAAATCATGAGCTAGTTAGTTCATAGCAAATTAATTATTATCCACCAACCACTGCACTTCAAAACTTCGTGACTTCAATCGTCTTGAGCCAATTTTTTTTTAAATCAGATCATCATTTTCCATTAATTAACTTGCTCTCCCATCCAATGGGAAAGTACATTGTTCCAAGTAATTAAATCAATACAACGAGCACGAAAACGTGCCACAGTGTGGGCCAAAGTATTAGCCTTTCGATATAAGGCTAAAATCACGAATGACTCCGGCCTCAGATAGATTCAAAATAATCTTGAAGTCATCTTCAAGATAAGATTCCCCATCATACTGTCCTTTGAGCAGCCGAATTACCAATAGGGAGTTCGAATAAATAATGTAGAGACCCAAGCCTTCTTGCATGTAAGCATAAACCAAAACCATACATAATAGCACTGGTCTCAGCATCCAAAACCGAATTAGGCCTCAATATCGATTTGGCAAGAGCAGCCCGTGGCTTCCCCTCCCAGTCCCGGATAACTGCTCCAACCCTATACATATTTGCATTCTCATTAATTGAAGCATCCACATAAAGTCTGAAAAAACCTTTCTCTGGTGGATACCATCTCTTCTCCCCCAAGGCAACACCCGAAGGCTTTGAAACTTAGAGAGAATGCCTTGCCTCCTTATAAACCAGCAGAAATTGTTCCGCCTCTGATAATTCAGCATAGTCATCTCTTCATTTTTTATAGCAAAGATGCCACCACAGATGTCGCCATCATCATCGAACCTTTCTTTTTTCTTTTATTTTTTTGATATCGGGGATAACCCGCAGTCGCTATCGAGGTGTGCACTAGGAAATCCACCCCTGTGTAATAACCTGCAAATCATACAGAAAAATGTAAACCGTACTTGGAAATTCAGGTGTGACAAACGGTAGTGGGAGCCTGCAAACCACACAGGATCAAAGAGGTAAACCCGGCAAACTACACAGGATCGAAGAGGTAAACTACACTTTGAAAACCAGGTGTGACAGACTCACATCTTGGTGGTGATATTCGAACTTGAAATATTTGGCCTCAAGATAATACCACTCCACAATTAGGTCACCCCAAAAGAACATCGTTGAATCTTTCCTTTCCTTTAATGATGATGATGATGGTGATGATGAATTCAGTTATAGCAGTTGATAACAAGAGTAATTAATATTAAAACATAAATTAATATTTTTTTTATTCATCTTTGATTTCAGGTTTGGGGGCAGGACTATGATTTATGTTGTTTCCTTTTAGTTATAGAAAAAAGGTAAAGACTATACATATCGAGGGTGTTGTAGCTTGAGATTGAGTATTAATTAGGTGTTACGTGTTTATTGGATAAAAAAATCTTATCATATTTATATTTGAATTTTATAAAGTAACGAGGCTGTAAAGAGAAAAACTTATGTTGTATTTAGAACTTTGTATGTTGTGTTTAGAATTTTTCTGAAAAATTCTAAACGCAATCCCCATTTTTCTCTTCACAGTCTCCTAATTAATTAAAATATAAATATTATTTTTTAGACCTTTGTACCCTTATAGCCTCACTACTTACAAATCCTAACAAAATAAAATCTCAAATCTATAGCACCAGCCCTCATTCTTTTTTGTAACTTATGTTGTGTTTCGAATATTTCTGAAACACAGTCCCCGTTTTTCTCTTCACAGCCTCCTAATTAATTAAAATATAAATATTATTTTTTTAAGACTTTTGTACCCTTATAGCCCCACTACTTACAAACCCTAACAAAATAAAATAAAATCTCAAATCTATAGCGCCCACCCTCATTCATATTTTTACAAAAAGAATTGTTTCGGAAGTTCATCTTTGTGGAATTCTAATGTCCATGTTTTCTAAAAGTGTAGAAGAAATACTTTTCGCCCTCCTTACAACACATGCTTCAACATTATAGATCAATGGACTTTCTTGAAAATCATGGTATCTTAACAAGATTTGAGCATTTGTGGTGTGATGTTGAATTGAAGCCATCTCGATGAGGCTTCCAATCGAGGCAGACGTGAACAAGTTTTCTCAAAAAGACTAGTTCAATTGATTATTTTTCGGCTACTGAGAATTGGGATAATTTTTTTCGACAACTATATATCTCTCATCATTCTTGAATAATTTGTTGGAAAATAGGATTTAATAAAGTGAGTGTGACTCATTTTATCCGATTTTTCGTGACCGGGATATTTAATTTTGAAGGAATTCAATACCGTACGATTGCTCTATGTCGTGAGTAGATAATCGTAGTATTTTTATTTGCTCAAATCTGATTTTCGGTGAGTGAGAAATAGATGGTTAAAGTTGGTCACACGATTGGGCATTTATGGTGTGTGGGATAATGTGTTTAAGACACATTAAATAATCCCACATTGATTTCTTAATCAAACTAAGAAGTGTATTTAAGTGTATTAACACTTAAGTGGAATAATCAAGTGCACAAGGATGTGGGCCATGAGCCCACACGCGCACACACGCGCGCGCCCGCCCGTGCCCGTGCCCTTGCCCTTGCCCGGCTCGTCTCGTCTCGTCCTCGGACTTGGATCTTGGCAATTGGACTTTGGGCGTACATGGGCTTCCGGGGCTTAGCAGTATCAGTTTTACGGTACCGAAACAGTCGGGTCGTGGAGCGGGTGGAGTTAGTGGGCTGGACAGAAACCGAAAGTAACTCCTGTCGGGAGTCAAAGTCTGCAGCTGCCCTGGACATGTGTCGGGATCCGAGCCGACAAGGGACACCTGTCGGGATCTGCAGAAGGTAACTCCTGGAGGGCTTAATGGCAGAGCTATAACTCCAGGGGGGTTACAATACCAGGTTTGAATGCCCTCAAACCCTAGCTGTCCCCTGCAGTGGAGATGTGCCTATAAATAGGACATCCTGCATGGATCCAAATGCTACATTCTGCACAACCATATTGCTTGCATACAAAAATTAGTGAAAATATTAAAAAATTATCTGACAACACCAAGCATTACTTATCTCAATAATCTGCCAATCATGTCTTAATAATTTGCTAATGTTAAATCACTAATTTGCTATAAACAGAACATCAGGTTGATAAAACACGAATTCAAGTAGCAAATTTTCACGGTTTTAATATTTGCTAATAATATCGTAATAATTTGCTAGACACAAAGCCTGAATGGTTTATCTTCACCTCTATAATCATCTAGCCTCACAATTTGCTAATCATATATGCCAAATTTTCTATAAAATAATATAAATATGTTATAAACTTCCCCAATTTGACATAAATAACAAATATTCATACAATACCAACAGTCAACATATCACGAGATGAAGACAACATCACCACATTTCTTGACAAAATCCCAACAGTGGACACGTAAATCAAACATACAGACCACATATCTCAATCATAAAGACGGTATTCCCCACTAGCAAATGGAAGATAACTCTAAATTTGCTAATCATAAAATACTAATTCGCTAATCATATAGTACTAATTTGCTAATTATTTCTGACTGATTTGCTAATTATATCTTCTTAGTTTCGCTTTAAAAATTAAATAAAATATAATACACTAGACCAATATATTATTTTGCTATAATGACATATCAATTAGATATAAAGAAATTACCTTTTGCGTGACTACCTGACGTTCCTTTTTTCGTAGAACCCCCTTCTTGTTGTTAACTAAAAATTCGAATAAAATGCTAATCAGAATTATTCGATGCAAAATAATAAATTCTTTGATATAAAGACAAGATAATTTTGCTATAAACAACATGACAAATTGCTAATAATCACGTATCAATTTGTTAAAAACAGGATATACATATGCAAGAAGATGATAGAGGTGTTTTTTGGCTGAAAGCAGCACAATTTTTGCTAATAATATCGTAATAATTTGCTATAAACAAGATCTAAAATTGCTAAAAATAAATTATCAATTTCCTAAAACCAATATATACAGCTGCAACATTTGCTAATAATGTCATAATAATTTACTATAAACCAATACCAACATGCTAAAAACACGATATTCATTTGCAAATCTTTTTACATATAACTGGATTGTAATGCTATTTATTCCTTTTCAATTTGCTAAAAACATTAAACCACTCTAATCATCTATTAATAATTTGAAAAAATGACAGGCTAAATACATGTTCGTACGAACTCCGACCCCTTTATCTTTGTTCCAGCAAGCAACGAGCGGTGCAGAAGCAGGAGCGGCGACGTAGGTGACTGGCGAGCTTGCGGCGACTAGCCATTGTTCGAGTGGCGACCGCGAGCGTCCGACGTATAGCTGTCGTTCGAGTGGCGGAGGGGCGGCGGCGACCGGGAGATTTCCCTCAATCTGAAATCGGTGACGACGAGCTTTCTGAAGATGATGCGACGTCTGGGCAGTGTCCGGCTGACGATGCGCGCCTGGCAAACGGCGAGCGGCTGAAGATGGTGGCGAGCATACTGAAGACGGTGGCGAGCGATTTCTGTTTCTAGGGTTTTTGGTTATAACTATAGTCCTCTTTTTTGCTATTAATGAATCACAATATTTTTGTTAAAATTATCCCACTTCCTAGATATGTGGGATGTGATAACACGGTGATTTAGGTTTCTCAATAATACCCTTATTATGGTTGAAATTTAGGTAAAAAATTATCATTTTGCAATTTGACCCATAAAATCTAAAATCAATCTTGTCCATTCAAATTATAGAGATCTATGGATGTAAATGGTTCCTAGTTCCTACATAGGAGTATGGTTCTCATTTTAACTCACTCATATATATATATATATAGCGGGGTTACAATGCAAATCAATCATAGTGTAAGAACTATGAACTCATCTTACACCATACAATCAACAAAGATCTATGGCCTAGATTTACTTAAAAGGGATGGTGGCAATTTTGTAATATTTGAAAAAAAAATCGCGCGGGGGTATTAAAGTAATTCGGTAATTCTTATAAAAATCACGGAGGATATTTGATAACATAACGTCATGCTAACGAAATATTATCATCATGCTAATGAAGCGTTATCGTTATGCTAATGAAATTTTTCCTCATATTGTTAACGAAAAATTAAATTCTAAAGTGTAATTATAAATTCTAATGGGATGAAATAAACCCTAATTCAGATATAATAAACTCTAATGATCTAAAAAATAGAATTAAATTCTAAAAATTAATTATAAATCTTAATTGGATGGAATAAACCATAATAGCAATATAAATATACAACATTAGCATCATGATATTATTTTATTAGCACTGCGAATAAACGACATTAGCATATGACAATTCATCATTAGCATAAGGTATAAACAATAAATAGATGAAGAAAACCCTAACTAATATATTCTAATTTGATGAAATAAATAATATATAATAATTAATTAGTAACTAAAACATAAAAACTAAATCATAAAAAATAATTATAAGTCCTAATTGAAATGTAATAATAATAATAATAATAATAATAATAATAATAATAATAATAATAATATAAGTATGTGTAATATGTTAACATTATGATAAGCATTCATTAGCACAATAAATGCAATATGTTAGCATATAACAAATGCTTTGTCAACATACGTAATCAACTTATGATATTGCTAATGAGCCATTATTTAAAAGCTAACGAAAGCATTTTCGCGCTGGACATGAGTAAAAATTTATATTTTATATTTTTCATCTATATTAATTTGAACAAACATATCCATGACTGATCTTGAATTAAAGAGTATGAAAAGATCTTTAATTTGGTATATTATTTGCGTTGATCCGATTTGAAACGAGTGAGTTATGATCGTTCAAAGTTTTAAGATTTTTTTTAAAAAGTAATGACATCAACTTTTTTATTAAGCTTGGACAACTAACCCCCCACCTCCTTCTTTTTTGCCTTGACTTTGACATTTAATCTCAGCCATTAGATCATCTAGATGGACGGTATAAGATGGGTTCCTAGTTCCTACACCAGAAAAATGTGTATTTTTGATCCAACCCCTATATATGTGTGTGTGTGTGTGTGTCTGTTATATACCTTATTTTGTTTAATGGCAACTTTTTTCTTTGTTGAGTGATTGTAGTGATATGACTAAGTACTACCAAATATAGAGTTGAAGCCGATTGTTGAATATAGTTTTAAAAACTTTGGACGAGGATATAAATGTTTATAAGATCTATGCATAATTATATAGTTTTGACATTCGTCTTACAGGAGAGAAGAAGTGTAAAGATGGAACCATTTTATGGAAGTATGTCTATTTCAACCGGGAGGGTGAGAAGAACGCAGTCGTTGAGATTAGTAATGTGAGAAACGTAGTTAAAATAAAGAAGTGTAAAGTCTTTAGGAGTTTGGTTTAGAGAAGATGAATGCATTTTTAGATGGTCTGTGTAATTTGAAAACGTTGTTTCAGTCTGGTGATATCAAGCTTCAACCTTGCATAGTAAGAGAATAATGTTTGAGGAATTCTACAGGTCACATTCCCTTTTTGGAAGTTGTACCCATCTCTTCCGGTTAAAACAAAAGGTAATGAAAGTCGCTTGAAATCAAGAAAAGAGACAACCACAAGAAGGAATAAGAAACTCCTCAAAATGTGTAGCAAGTGCAAAAAGATGATATGCCATGATGATGATGTTAGGAATTGTATGCATTGACTTTTTATTTTTATTTTAGCATAATGTTGTATTCATTCAATCATTATATATTATACACTTTTCGAATAATGATACAGTGGTTTTAGCACATCGTTTTTTGTAAAATTATTAATATTGTATGTTTATGACGGCATGTTCTCTGAATTATATTTTATTACAATTAATTAGAGTTTATTAATCTCAATTATGATTTATGATAGCCCAATTAGGGTTTATTACATTATGTTATCTAATAATTTTGAAAGAGAAAGTAATAAGAGGCAAAAACTATTTTAGCCATTTAAACTTTTAAAAAAATTATTTTAGCCAGTAAGTTTTAAACATATTTTTTTTAGCCACTTTGGACCAAAATGCCCTTTAGACATAAAAAAAAATAAAAAATATCAAATATGCTTTTATCTTCATCTTCATCTTTAGATCTGTTTTCATCTTCAGAAAGAGAATTAAAATATCGTCGATCATCATCTTCATTTTCAGATTTGTTTTTCATCTTCATCGTTGATCTTTATCTTCATATCTGCTTTTCATCTTCATCTTCATTGTCGATCTTCATCTTCATCGTTGATCTTCATTTCTTGGACCATAGTTCTCGTCATACTTCGTCCATGTCGAGCTAGTGCAATGAGCAATTAAGTTCGACTTTTACAAAAAAAAATGATTTTGTTCTTAACTGCGCGCTGGATTGTTCTTAAGTGCACGCAAAACCCGGCGCACACAAGGCATGCGCGCACGCAGACATCGGCAGACTATCGGCGGACTATCGGCATGACATCGGTTGATAATTTTTATACATCGGCAGAACAACTGTTGATAATTTGGCCTCAAGTATGCGTGATTTTCTTCTTAACTGCGCCCACAAGCATGCGTACAAGGCATGCGAGCACAAAGTAAGTGAGCGCGCAGACATCGATGGACTATCAACATGACATCGGTTGATAATTTCTGTGCATCGGCAGAACAACTGTTGATAATTTGGCCTCAGGTGCGCGTGATTTCTTCTTGTGGGCGCCCACAAGCATGCGTGCATAACTCATGTGCGCACAAAGTAAGCGCGCGCACGCACAAAGTAAGGACGCGCGCGCATATATCTGTAGAACACATCGGCATACTATCGGCATGACATCGATTGATAATTTATGTGCATCGGCAGAACAACTGTTGATAATTTGGTCTTAGGTGCACACGATTTTCTTCTTAACTGCACCCACAAGCATGCGCGCAGGGCTCGCACGCAGTTAAGAACATCATTTTTTCAGATTTTTCGAAAGTTGCAGAAATACTTCATTTTTTCCAGATTTTCAAACATCAACTATATTAGTGGTACTTTTATTGTCAAAGCATGTCTGTTATGTGTAGAAATAAACTTCAAAAACAAACAACATCTAACAATCTAACAATATTCTTCGAATCAAATTTTTCTCAAATCAAACTTAAAAAAAAACACCTAACAATCTAACAATATTATTAATAATTAGATCTGAAACATACACATGTTGAGGAATGATTTTCTATTTCTTCGTTTGAATTTTCAAAGTCGACGGCTTGTTGGTGGAGAAATCTGGAGAGAGAGATCTTCACACGATTTTTCGGAGGTTGATGGCTTAAATCTGGAGAAATCTTCGCTTGAATTTTCAGTGTTGCAGATTCCATTAGTGTTGAAGAAGATGAAATGTAGGAGAGAGAGAGAGAGAGAGAGAATTTTTTTCAAAATCTCATTTCGAAATCTGAAATGTGAATGGCGGGCGGTTGAATAGGTGGAGGAATTGAAATAGGTTAAAAATAAATATAGGGATAATATAGTAATTCTGGCCAAATAAAATATGTTTAAAAGTTACTGGCTAAAATAAATCTTTTAAAAGTTTGACGGGCTACTTCCATATATTCCCACAAGTAATAATTGTGAAGATTGGTACACAATTGATACACACAAGTTGTGACCAGATGATTTCAAGTGTTGCTTGTGTGCTGATCACCTGCCGATTTTCCTTTATCTCATCAATCTTTGATCCTACCAAAATCTTAGAAACTCAATTTTCTAAAATGAAAATATTTTCATTTTCTCTTCTTCCTCAGCATCTCCGGAATGATTTTCTAGTGATAAAAAACAGCCCAGCGAGAGAGAGAATCTCTCACATTCCCTTTGTACATATATTCTTCTCTGAAATTCCTTCAGTTATCTAATAAAAACCTTTCTCCACAATGTATTCATTGATTGACAGCACAATAAATAAATCATTTTTCTTTATCATCGCAGTTCTTTGAATTAAACTCAGTTCAGATTATCACTTGGTTTTTGTTTTTTGCTAATCTATACCGTTTCTTGTATATATCGGTTCACAGATAGATATATAAAAAAAATAGCATTGCATTTTTAATTATACAGTCTGGCCATTCGAAAAAGTTAACTCATTTTTATCTCTTCTCGATGAGAGGGTTGTTGGCGGAGGATTATAGGGCAGCCGCTCCGCTCCTCGTTGCCTGCTCCCTTTGGCTCTTATTGTTTGCTGTCAACTCCATTCTTGTGTCTTTGCATGCAATATACCAACGATGAGAATATTGTTTTTTTGCACCATCATCATATATATATTCATTTCTTTCTCAAACAAAATGGACTCCTCGGTCGTGTTGTTTCTCCCTCCTCTCTCATCATTCTTGAACACGTTGCAGCCATTTATAGGTACAACTTGATGATAATGATCATTTTCAGTGCTTTAGATAAAATGATTTTGAGCCATTGAGAGAGATGAAATGTGTTGATTTATTCATTAAGTATTTTAGAGTTGGAAGTGACTGAAACGTCTGTAAATTCTGGCAGACTGTTTGCAGAAGTCGAGACCTATTCCGCCTTGCTGCAATGGACATGGACAAAACCACTGCAGCCCTGGAGGCCATTAACAATGAAACTATTGATTTGGTAGCATTTTATTTATGTAATCGTTTGTGAATCTCTGTATCCAGCAATAATGTATTTTCTTACGTTTCTCTCTCCTTTCTCAGGAGAATATCCCCATCGAAGAGGTTTTTGATAAGCTTAAATGTAATGAAGAGGGTCTGAGCTCTGATGAGGTGCAGAGACGGCTGGAAGTGTTTGGTTACAATAAACTTGAAGAGAAAAAGGTATCTGGTCGTGCATTTGGTTTTCTTTTCCTTTACTTAGCTATTTGTCGTTACAAAATGATATATTATCCATATGAATATGTGAAGTGTATCGAGTAGATTTGATTACCAGCCTAGATAATCGATTCGTTTTTACTATTCTATAGGAGAGTAAAATTCTCAAGTTTCTCGGATTCATGTGGAACCCTCTTTCATGGGTTATGGAAGCTGCAGCTATTATGGCTATCGCTATTCCTCACGGAAAGGTAAATGCATGTTAAAAGTTAATTTGCAAGAGAATGTAAGTAAAAATGATGGAAACCTATTTGCCTAATGATGATATTTGATTTATTTATTTATTTTATTTTTATTTTTTGCCGGTTGCAGAAACATAGTGTTGATTATAGTGATTTCGTTGGCATTATTGCTCTTCTTGTGGTGAATTCAACTATTAGTTTTATAGAGGAGAACAATGCTGGAAATGCAGCTGCAGCTCTCATGGCGCGGTTGGCCCCCAAAGCTAAGGTTAGCTAGCTTTGTTCAAAACTTTTTTAAGCCTTTTGCAATACTTTGTTTTATTTTCCTCTTCGGATTCTTTAACATATACGCATATGATCAGGTTTTACACGATGGGAAATGGAACGAGGAAGATGCATCAGTTTTGGTTCCCGGAGATATTATTAGCATCAAACTTGGAGACATAATTCCTGCTGATGCAAGATTACTACATGGAGATCCCTTGAAGATTGATCAGGTCTCTTCCACAGAACTTGAGCAAGTTCTCTTGTTTAATTTGTGATGAATTTACATTGTCAAACTTTCTTTCTCGTATTTATCCCTTTTGCTGATCTAGTACTAAACCAATAAATGCACATGTAATTAAGTAAATGAATGAGGGATAGGCTAGCTAGCTAAAGATTTTATGCTTGAGTGAAACAAGAATTCTTCAGTTTGTAATCTTTCTACTTTCAGTCTGCTCTAACCGGTGAGTCTCTCCCGGTGACCAAGAATCCGGGTGATGGAGTGTATTCGGGGTCGACATGTAAGCAAGGTGAGATTGAAGCAGTTGTCATTGCTACAGGAGTGCATACTTTCTTTGGAAAGGCAGCTCATCTTGTTGAAAACACCACCCATGTTGGACATTTTCAGAAGGTATCCTCTCTCTCTCTCTCTCTCTCTCTCTCTCTCTCTCTCTCTCTGGCCTTGGATACACTTCAAATGCTAATGTTAAATGATACAGGTCTTGACTTCAATTGGAAACTTCTGCATTTGCTCAATTGCTACTGGCATGGTGATTGAAGTAATTGTACTAGCATGCCAACAGAGGCATTTCCGCGATGCTATTGAGAACCTTCTTGTACTATTGATTGGCGGCATCCCTATTGCAATGCCGACAGTTCTTTCTGTCACCATGGCTATTGGCTCCCACCGCCTCTCTCAACAGGTACATAAACACTTCAACCACCGCAAAGATTATGCAAATATCACTATTTTCGTCTCTTCATAGGAGTGTAGAGTTATTTGATGATGGCTGATGAAGAGTTTCAAAACCTCTGTTCTCGCAGGGTGCCATCACGAAGAGAATGACAGCAATCGAGGAAATGGCAGGGATGGATGTCCTATGCAGTGATAAAACAGGCACTCTCACTCTCAACAAACTAACAGTCGACAAAAATATTATTGAGGTAATACTTTCTGTTTCTTCTGGTTCAGCTCTTCACTTAAATTCCTCATTGAGTTGAACCAAGTCCATGAAAAAGAAAGACTTCCATCAACGTTGCCAATAGTCCATCTTCACTACTCTAAAGAAACTAAGGACAGCATCACTAACATTGCTTCAGGTTTTTGTGAAAGACGTTGACAAAGATATGGTTGTGTTGATGGCTGCAAGAGCATCAAGGTTGGAGAATCAAGATGCTATTGACTGTGCAATAGTTTCTATGTTGGATGATCCTAAAGAGGTAATCTATTTCATATTTCTCATATCAAATTTCACAAATATATGAGAATTCTCTAATGCCATACAGTTGAATGTCCACTTGAAAATGATTAGTTTAATTTATTTCATGTTTCTTGAATGGAAGGCAAGGGTTGGGATAAAAGAAGTTCACTTCCTCCCGTTCAACCCGACTGACAAGAGGACTGCACTCACCTACTTAGATAGTGATGGTAAAATGCACAGAGTCAGTAAAGGTGCTCCAGAGCAGGTTGGATTGCTTAATCCCACCTATAAACCATCACAAACTGCAACATCACAATGTAGTCTTCTAGTTTTAGAGACAAAGTGTTTATAAATCTCATTTATAACTTTGCAGATTCTCAACCTGGCATATAACAGATCAGAAATTGCAAAGAGGGTGCACTCTATCATAGATAAATTTGCTGAGAGAGGTCTTAGGTCTCTTGCTGTTGCTAGACAGGTAGCAATTACCTTCCGTTTACTTCTGATGAATTCATTTTAACAGAAAATTTCTTCTTGAAACGACAAAATTTATACTCGTTTCAGGAAGTCCCTGAAGGAACTAAAGAAAGTCCTGGTGGCCCTTGGGAGTTTGTTGGTCTACTCCCTCTCTTTGATCCGCCCCGTCATGACAGTGCGGAGACTATCAGGAAAGCTCTTGATCTTGGAGTTAGTGTTAAGATGATCACAGGTTTGAATCAATGTTGTTCTTCAATATGCAAAAACTCTACTCATCAAATTAAGCAACATTTTTAATTCTAGTACAACAATTAAGGAAAGCCAACTTATATATATACACAGCACCTAATGCATGTAAAGATGTATGTTACATTACATACATAACGCTTGTACTGATCCATGATACTGACTTGGCCTAAAAAAATTGTTCAGGCGATCAACTAGCAATTGCTAAGGAGACGGGGCGTCGCCTTGGAATGGGGACAAACATGTATCCATCATCATCACTGCTAGGAGAGCACAAAGATTCATCAGTTGCTGCTCTACCTGTTGAAGAACTCATTGAGAAAGCTGATGGTTTCGCGGGGGTCTTTCCAGGTAATCATCGAACAAACTACAACAACATGACTTAATAGTATCTACTTCAACACGTCTGATGAAGAATTCACTATCCATTGCAGAGCACAAATACGAGATTGTCAAGATATTGCAGACTAGAAAGCACATTTGTGGGATGACAGGTGATGGAGTGAATGATGCACCAGCACTGAAGATTGCAGACATAGGAATTGCGGTTGCAGATTCAACTGATGCTGCTCGCAGCGCTTCTGATATAGTCTTAACTGAGCCAGGGCTGAGTGTTATCATCAGTGCTGTGTTGACCAGCCGCGCCATCTTCCAGAGGATGAAGAACTACACTGTACGAGAGAAAAATATATCCTAAATTCTTAAATGTTAAGTATTCATGTTTGATTGCTGAAGCATATCATGGTGAATTTTTTAATTTTTGTTTTCTCTATTTTGGGCAGATATATGCAGTTTCCATTACAATACGTATTGTGGTAAGCTTACAACTAACACTTCTCCTTAACAATGTGGATATGTGTAAATCACAAGAAGTTATGATAATGGCCTCTTTTAATACACAGATGGGATTCATGTTGCTCACAGCATTTTGGAGGTTCGATTTCCCTCCGTTCATGGTTCTTGTCATTGCAATTCTTAATGATGGTAAATTTAATTTCAGTATATCCATTTCGAGTTACTGTTAATGATGCTTCTTAATTGCATCATATGCTATACATATCTAATTCATGTATGTTTTCTGTAATTAGGTACTATAATGACTATATCAAAAGATAGAGTGAGGCCGTCTCCAATGCCGGATTGTTGGAAGCTAAGCGAAATATTTGCGACTGGAATCGTTCTAGGAGCTTACCTTGCTCTAATGACAGTCATATTCTTCTACCTGGCCTATGAAACCAGTTTTTTCGCCGTAAAAATGCCTCTTGATCATCTTCCAAACTTGCATAAAATAAAATAATAATTGGCTTCATTAGACATGATCAAGATATTATGAACTAGTACTTAAAGGTGTTGCATCACTTGATCTAACTCTGTGCTGTTTTTCATCAGAAACATTTCCATGTCGAAGATTTCAGCATACACGAGGGTAGGCTAAACGAGGACAGTTCAAAAGAATTGAAAGGCAAGCTAGCATCTGCTATTTATCTTCAAGTGAGCACCATCAGCCAAGCCTTGATATTCGTCACGAGATCCAGAGGGTGGTCCTTCACAGAAAGGCCCGGTTTGCTTCTAGTTGCAGCCTTTATCATAGCACAACTGGTCAGCAAACTTGATAAATTAATTTGTTATAATCACTGCAAAAAAGCTCAATTGCTTGCACTCACTATGTTAACTATATATATAAATAGAATGCTAATGTGGTGTAACATTGGATGATAATGCTGCTGCTACAGGTTGCAACTTTGCTGTCTGCGGAGGTGACAAACGACACATTCGGGATTAGAAAAATCGGGTGGGGATGGACTGCAGTGATCTGGTTGTTTAACATTTTGACATACATGCTGCTTGATCCTATTAAATTTGGAGTGAGATATGCTCTGAGTGGCAGAGCTTGGAATCTGCTGCTTAACCAAAGGGTTAGTCCACCATATATATAAGTTCTACTTCAATTCAAAATATTTGATCTCCTATATATTCTATTGGCTCTAGCTAAGCAAACTGCATGCATATAAATATGTTTAAATTTCAGACTGCCTTCAACTCCCAAAAGGACTTTGGCAAGGAAGCTCGGGAAGCAGCGTGGGCAGCGGAGCAGCGGACAATCCATGGCCTTCAGTCAGCAGAGACCAAAATGTACAGTGAGAAACACTCTAAGGAGATGAACATCATGGCCGAGGAAGCTAAAAGGCGTGCAGAGATTGCAAGGTGAGCTAGCTAGATTCACCATCCCTTGGTTAATGCTTACTTGTTTTAGGCTCCTTAATTGTTCTTTTCTTGATAGATTTTTCAACTTAATTTGTTCCTCGATCGATCGATGTAGGTTGAGAGAGATCCACACGCTGAAAGGAAAGGTGGAATCCTTTGCAAAGTTGAGGGGGTTAGACATTGATGTCAACCCACACTACACCGTCTGATCATCAGCTATATATATACACCAACATTCTGTTTTCCATTCCATTTGTTACACTTTCCAATGCAGCCATTAATAAGACCATATGCATGCGTCTGTACTTGCATATATGCTTCTATTCTATGTTTTCATCCAATTATAGACTAGTATCTTTTCGTTTTTCATGCTATTTTCTCACACGGTATGTAATTTGGAGCAACATATGATGCAAAACGAGAAGAAATGTGTGCTGGTATTAATTGATGTGAACTAAACTAACACTAGAAATGTGTTAGCTACTTCGGTTACATCGTTGTTGCACTTTTGCTTTTCTTTCGTTGGTGCAAATATGCTGAAGATATTTATGCAATTTCTCACATTATTTGATTCCAATACTTTTATACAGTATATAAGTGCGTGAAAAAAAGTTTTTATATTTGAATCAATATCACATAATATATGTGTGTATATATAAATTTATTTATGGGTTCCAATGAGTTAAATCTTAACTCTATTATAATTAGTTTAATATAACATGAAATGTTATGAAAACAGGAACCCAATATATTTTGAGCTTTCAATTATGGGCTTAGTGACACATTGTAAGACCAAGAAAGTAAAGACGTACTTTAATTTAGCGTCCAAATTAAAATTTTGAGCCCATATTACGAAAGTAGACATCAAAATAAGATCATTTCGACACTATAATAAATTGTTGGCAGAAGGTTCATTTTGCTCCATTTCTTATTTATTTGGGATCACTTTAATCCCTATTTAATCATTTTGATCCCTTTTTTGCTCATTAACAAATGGTGGGAGACAAACTTCCACTAATTTGACTAACGTGTTTATGTTAAAGAGTTTTCACTTGAAACCCCCAAATCAAATAAGTAATCAAATTTTATTTTGGCTTCTAAGTGGTGACTTCTTGAAAATAACCAAAAAGGTCATTGATGTAGATTTATCATAAATTTATACGAAATTCTTGAAAAAACCCATTAAACTAAGAAAATCAATCCAAACATTTTCCAAGTTCCCCCGAGATACCCAAGTGGTGGAGACATTTATGTAAAAAGGAAGACGTCTAAGACACACCACTTCCCCTTCACCCCATTCAATTATAATTTCATTCAATGTCCTCTCATTACTTGTACATTAACTAGGGCACGAGGGCAGAACTAAGGGAGTTAGTGAGCCTAGCTTGTCCCCAACAAAAAGTAAAAATATATGTATATATTTCAAAAATTAAAAAATATCGTATATAGGATTCATACTGTGGATAGACAGTTAATTTCTTTTTCCAATGTGGCATACTTCCATATCATTTTCCATACCTCTATTACCCTATTCAAATTGTCAAATTTTAACATAGAATACTATTCAACGACTAGTTTCCAATTTTACAAAAAGAAACGCAATCAATTAATTAATTGGTCAATAATCATATACCACTTCTATTAACACTTAATTTCCATCAACGCGCGTTTTATGTTTATATATACCAAGTTTTGGGGAGTTTAACATGAATGATTGAAAATAAATAAATAAAAATCGAGAGGATTAACATGAGTGGGGAAAAAGAGAATAATCGTGAGCCACTCTTGAAAACAACCTTTCATCATCCGTTGAGGCATTTGGACAAAAGAAATGAGATATATATGCATTTGTATGCTTACGACCGAAACCACGCTTGAGAAGATTTTTCTCTCTTGGTACGTATCACACCTTTTTGTGGTGTATATTTCACCCCACAATTCATTTTTATTTAAGTTTTAGTATAGTCAGAATGAGGCGACCGGCTAAAGATTCTAAATTATTTGAACCCCAAAAATTTGTAGAAATTGCATAAAAACCCCAATTACCATTGACTTAACTTCGACCGATTTTTTTATTATTATCTAGTAATAAGTACTAAAATGGAGATAACATGTATTGTTATGGTTTCATTTAGACTAATACAATACATAAAGGATCAGAATTGATAAAAGTTCAAACATAAGATATAAAAAAAGGTCATTTCATGTAATTAATCACACTAAATAGTTTATTATAATAATTTTATGGGTTATTTGCATGAAAAATCATAATCTTTTGATCATTTTGCAAATATAACACGGCCTTTTAATTGATACGTACACACAAAATCAGTCTTTAATGCTTTTTCCAATTACGACACACTCAATTTTTTTAACTAATTCAATTCAATGTATTCTACCAAATCTATACGTGCATGTGATGTGTGCACTTCACTTGTACAACCATGTTAAGAGAGACCCCTATATAACCCATATTGAATTAGATAGGGAAAAAAATAGGAGTGTATTGTAATTGCAAAAGTCATTAAAAGTTGTGTTATTTACAACAATTATAATGTGAAATTATAATTTCAAAATAGTCTAAAAGTTGTGATTTTTAATGCAAATAGTCCTATATTATATATATCCTTAAAACATTAGCTTTGATTTTCTTCTGAGCTCTTGGTTCCTTAGTGTACTTTTTAATTTTTCATTACATATTTTCCATTTTATTAAAGAAAAAGTTGTAAACTAATAAGAAATTTCACAAAAATGCAAGAACTAGAGATATGGTCATGGATGGTATACTTCAATAACTAATATATACTTGTATAAATTTGTGAATGCTCCCAAACCCTCACCATCTCCATAGGGAAAAATAATATCACCACGCGTCGCAAGCTATAGAGATGAGGCACTCG
The DNA here is from genome assembly GCA_026008535.1 of Perilla frutescens. Classification (NCBI taxonomy): domain Eukaryota; kingdom Viridiplantae; phylum Streptophyta; class Magnoliopsida; order Lamiales; family Lamiaceae; genus Perilla; species Perilla frutescens. Next base: position 8,830,924 of record BRKX01000013.1, on the reverse strand, counting down.
GATTTATGAAGAAAATGACTCAATTCCTCCAAATATTTCTTATGCCAAATTCAAGTATTAAAATCATGCATAAAAAAAATTTAATTTTTGACCACGATATTAGAGAAGCTGCTTTCGTAAAGTGATTAAAGAATTAATTAAATTTTCAATAATCCACTTTCCTACATTCTTCACGCCAACAAACTACGATATGCGTCGTAAAAAAATTACGAGAATCTTATTAAGTTGACATTCAGTTTTTAGGAATTAAAAATACTTGGTTACTTAATATTTATTTAACTAGACTGTTTTTTTATATATAAAATTAAGTTCTTTCTAGGTCCCTTATACACTTCAAATATAATTCTTGTTTACGCTTTTTTAATCATGTTTGAACCTAATATATATATTATTCCAAAATAATCTAGTTTTTATGCAATCAAAGATAAAAGACTCAATGAATTAGTGTTACAATTACTAATACTACACAATATAGAAACTCAAGTTTTCATGCAAATAAATTACAAAGACCTAATACTTAGAAATAAAAGTACAAAAAGGACTTCAATGTATTACAAATTAAAATTACGAGAACTAAATATTCATATAATTAAATTACAATAACCTGCTATTTCTGAATATAAGTGCAGAAATCTAATAAAATTAAAAACTAATTACTACAAACAACCTAATTATATTTTTTGACATAAGTCTACGTCACAAGTCACAACTCACGAGTCGCTCGGGGTACCCTGGGAACGACGTCGCATTGACTTCTCCGCTTGGCTTTGTCGAAAATCTCTACTGAATAAATAAATAACCTCACACTCTTCTCTTTTCATCTCTCCTCACTACTCTCTCGAAACACTCAAAAAGCTATCTTCGTTTCTTTCCATTTTTCAGATCGTAGATCTAATGGCGAAAGATCCAGTTCGCGTTCTCGTCACCGGCGCTGCCGGTAAGAATTCTTTCGATGTTTATCTTTTGATCTGCTTCTCTGTTTTTTTTTTTTTTTTTATTGGGTGTGTTTTGTATGAGTTGATGCGTTTATAGTTGGATCTCCGTTTTCTGTCGAGTTATTGGTCGCATCGTGAAATTATTATTTTGATTTGGTATTTTAAGTTGATTCTCCGGAGATCTGTGTTTTTATGTATGTATGTATAATGCTTCATATTAACATTTCCTGGTGAAGTGGATGGTCGTTGAGATGAAATTTTGTTTGGATTGATTTTTAAGGAGGGCGATCTTACATAGCCTTTCTTGATCTGTTGTTATATATGTATGCATACGTGTGTGTGTTGACCATACATGACTAAACGTTGAGGGTTGTTTCGGTTTTGATGCCTGTTCTTTCTTGGGGTTCAATTCGAGGCAATGATTTTGTCATAGGAAGTGGTCCTGAACAGGCGTTGTTGTGGTTCTTTTATGATGCTATAATCTTCCTTAATTGTAATATCCACTTTGAGATTTGAACATAAAACAAAATGAAACTTAGAAGCTGGTCGATAAAACTTCTATTCATTGTGTGCCTGCTGTAACTGGAATTTTATTTTATTTTATTGAATCTTGGTTTGGATGCAATCATAATAGATGCTGTCTGATTCTTTGTTAGAATTGAGTGATGGTTTTGGGGGGTAATATACACTAAGTTCACATTATGTGCACTGAAATTATTTTGATATCCTATCGAAATATGGAACCTGTAATGATGATTTTTTTTCCTTCTTGAATTTCTAGGGCAAATTGGGTATGCTCTCGTTCCTATGATTGCTAGGGGAATTATGTTGGGTGCCGACCAGCCTGTGATCCTCCACATGTTGGATATTGCACCTGCTGCAGAGGCACTTAATGGAGTTAAAATGGAATTGGTTGATGCCGCATTTCCCCTACTTAAAGGTTGACTCTCCAGATCTCTTTTTCTTTTGTTCATTGTTTGTTTAACATGACTACTTGCATGCTGCGTGTCCTATTAGCTGAAGCCTGAAAGTACGGCCATTCTTAATTTTGTATCCTTTGTGTCCAGGTGTTGTTGCTACAACTGATGTTGTTGAAGCTTGCACTGGTGTCAATATTGCTGTGATGGTTGGTGGATTCCCAAGAAAAGAGGGTATGGAGCGAAAGGATGTGATGTCCAAGAATGTCTCCATCTACAAATCCCAAGCTTCTGCTCTTGAGAAGCATGCTGCTGCTAACTGCAAGGTGATCACTCATCAGTGTCTTTTTCACGTTAAATCTGGTACATTACATGAAATATATGTATGTATATTCTGAGTATGTAGAAATGTATCATAGTATGTTTGTGTCACTGAAATTGACCTGAAGGGCAATGCCACTACACGAAACAACATTTCAGAACTGTATTTTTGAATTTGTTTAGAGGTTTCCAGTTTTCATTCTTGTTTTCACCCCAGGTTTTGGTTGTTGCTAATCCTGCCAATACCAATGCGTTGATCCTGAAAGAGTTTGCGCCGTCTATTCCTGAGAAGAACATTACCTGTTTGACTAGATTGGACCATAACAGGGCCCTTGGACAGATTTCAGAGAGATTGAATGTTCAAGTATCTGATGTTAAAAATGTCATTATTTGGGGAAATCACTCCTCAACACAGTATCCTGATGTCAATCATGCTACTGTCAAAACACCTGCTGGAGAGAAGCCTGTTCGTGAACTCGTTTCAGATGACCAATGGTATTGAAGTTTTTTTATTACTTGTTTTTATCTTTATTTAGTTCTACTAAATTGACAGCTTATATTTATTCTTTAATTTTCTTAGGTTGAATTCAGAATTCATTACTGTTGTCCAGCAGCGCGGTGCTGCTATTATCAAAGCTAGAAAGTTCTCCAGTGCACTTTCTGCTGCTAGTTCTGCATGTGACCATATTCGTGACTGGGTCCTTGGAACTCCAGAGGTAGGCATTGCTTTGTATGGATGATTGTTGATCGGCCTACCAGAATTTATTATACTAATTCTGATCCTGTGATTTTGCACCTTCCAGGGGACTTGGGTGTCAATGGGTGTTTACTCTGATGGTTCATACAATGTTCCATCTGGACTCATTTATTCCTTCCCGGTTACTTGCAAGAATGGAGAATGGTGTATCGTTCAGGGTGAGTATTTGCATTTCAGTCTAATTAATTTCTTAGAAGATTTCACTTGCAAAACCACTTGCTTATGTTCACTTTCTCCAAAGAATAAATTCTTACGAGTTCATAAATCATTTCATAAAATATACTTATAGGAGTCTTGATTAATTTTCTACATTCTAGGGCTTTCCATCGACGAATATTCAAGGAACAAATTGGATTTGACTGCTAAAGAGCTCAGTGAGGAGAAAGATCTCGCATATTCTTGCCTGTCTTAGATTTCCCTTTTGCTCGACGGAAGGAAGATTTTCCCTTTGTGGGAATTGAAGTCGCAGAAGTTTTGAATAATACCATTGTCATCTCTCATCTAGTTATCAATGGTGAAACAACTTACATGCTGTAATTGATGTACTTTGTTATGTTTGAGAATATTTTTTCTTATCAAAAGAGTCCATTTAAGAAGTTTTCAGTGTTTGAAAAAATGTTCAAAAAACAAAATTATTTACACAAACTAATTCAATTTAAAGTAAACTCCAGCAAATTTTTGAGTTTTGGAATTTGACGTGCGTGGATCAGTAGATGTTCTGGCAATCTGGCCTGGCAAAATAAATTATGTAGAAATAATGTTTTTTTAGGGAAGCACCAAAATAATGTTGATATAGTTCTGATCCCCCGCTCCCCCCCCCCCCCCCCCCCAAAAAAAAGGTATTAAAAATTCTCATCCTCATCAAGCTGACGGCAGAACCAGATTACCGTCCCTTCCTCTTTTCATTTTCTCGCAGTTATGCTCTTTTTCTTTACCGTCCCATTCCTCTAGGCTCCAGCTTCAGCTCAGTTGTACCTTCTTTTAATAATAATAATAATAATAATGTGGCTAAAAAGTTGCTTACGTGCGTGTGGATTTTTTATAATGCAAATGTTAGCAAGTGTCTTTGTCGATAACGAAAATTTGCTACATTATATATTGGGAAAATTATCATTTACATCCCAAATTATTTTCATTTTCTCAAATCTTAACACTATTATTAATTAAATATATAAACTATTAAAAAACTAAACAAATCTATTCTTGAATAAATTTTTCAGCTAAAAATTACCCTATGTTTCGACTTAATACTTGGACCTTATTTATATGTTGTAGCCAAATCGATCATATATCCAAAACATATACTCCCTCCTATTCAAAATAAATGTCATTTTGAGCTCAAGCACACAAATTAATAAAAAAAAAACTTCCAATATTAACCTCATTAATGTGATGGAAGTAATGAATGTAAAAGAAGTAATTAAGGTGAAATGTGCATGGAAGTAATTAATGTAAAAGAAATAATTAAGGTTAAATTGGGTATTAAAAGTCAAAATGACTTTTATTTTGCAAATTATTAGAAAACATAAAGTGACATTTATTTTGAATAGGAGGGAGTATATTTTTATTGCAATTTATAACACCTTTTTTAGACTCGATTTTGGCCAGAAAAATCATTCGAGTTTAGATTTGATTAGTTGTGAGTTAATTACCTTCAAATACACGAATTTTGGACCATTGTTTTATTTTTCATATGGATTAAAAAAAACGTAATTCTAACATATTTTTGACACCTTTTTATTTATAATATGATGTGCAATTTCGAATTCGAATATCACCAACATCACTAGGTATGAGTATGCCATGCATAATTTGTCAAGTATTGTTTATTTCTAATGTGTGGTTTTGCAGGTTGACAATCGCGCAAAAAGCGAAACGGATTTACCTAGTGCATCCATTGCGCACAAACTGTGTAGTTTGCAGGTTGACGTGCACAAAAGCAAAACATGTTTTACATAGAGCGCATCATCCCTGATCCCACAAAAGTAATACGAGATTTGTCTAGTGCACACCGCATGTTTACCTAGTGTGCACTATCGGGTAGCAGACTCTATGATAAGCAGGCTATCTATTGCACAAAAGCAAAGCACGCAACATTTATCCAATGTGCACCATCCCACAAAAGAGAGACGAGATTTACCTAATGTGCAGTATCCTATAAAAATAAAATTGAATTTACCCAGTGCACAACATCAGGCAGCAGTTGCGGGTTACCTTTTAAAAAAAAAATGTCCAAAATCGGTGAAATTAATGAAACCAAGTACCATTATTCTCAAATTTTCATCATCATCATATTCATTTATGTCCATCGACTTGAACAATTTTCAACACAACATTCAAACTTGACTAACAAAATATTTGGTTAGGATTTGCCAAGAAGGGCCTCCGTATCTCTCACTAACCCATTTCTTAGTCCTGCTCCTGCAATCTAAATATACAAAACCAAATTTCTAAGTCAAACCCTAATTGTCATATCGCTCACACTCAACTTTTTCTTTTTCAATTTTTTATTTTATTTTTTGCACCTTTTTTAACTCCAATTTTTTCTCATTATCAACCCACAAGGTCAAAGATGCCCATCTAAAGAAAATTAAAAAGAAAAAAAATCCTCCTCAAAAATCTGGCAAATCAGGCATGTCCCCAGCTCTAATGAAAAGATTGTACCAAAAGTCCATGCTGCTATCCTTAACTTTTGAATCCTCCACACTTTCCAGCAATGGCAACTGAGCATTATGATCAACATCTTCATTTATTTCCCTAGCATCTTCCTTAGGTAAATGTAATTCCTCCGACCAAAAACTTTCGTCGATCGCCGGAAAATATTCCGACGAGTAATCGATTTCTTCCTTCTTCACCTCTATTTTCTCCATCGAGGAATCTGTCACGGACGACATTTCACTAGAACATCGTTGTGGACTAGTAACATTATTGTTGTCACATTTTGAAATTGAAATCATTGATTGTCTCTTGGAATCTTGAGAAGACACATAATTTTTCAGCTTTTTCTTCAAATGAGTGTGCCATACATTTTTTATCTCATTGTCCGTTCGTCCCGGTAATCTTGCTGCAATTGCAGACCATCTGCAAAACCACGCGAAAATCAAATAAATAATAATTATCATGAAATAAATAAGATATTTGCACGAGTTGGGCAATTATATTTCGTTTTTTTTTTTTGTTTGTAATAAATTAATGACAATTAGCATAACGATGCATAGTTTAATGATGACGGCCAAACATTAAATCTTGTGCCTTAATTTTAACTATTGAGGCACAGAATCCTAAGGAGATACATACTGCTGTGGCTTGCATATATAGTTGTCTGTAACCAAATATTAAAGATTCTGCAGATCTAAAAAATATATACATTGAATTAGTGTTTTAATTAATGTGATTAATTAATTATAGGGAATCACTTCAGCAATTCTTGATTATTCGGTCACTAAATTCCAACATGCACGTATATAGAGAAGGGATCTAGAGTAATTTTTTTCCCCTTAAGACGTATAGTTTGTCGTGTTATGAATAAAGTCCGATTTTTAATCTATTTTACAATTTCTTAAAAAATTAAAAGATGAGTTCATTTTTGTTTGCAAGTGTTGTGGTATGCAACTTGCAGATATAAACATATGATGACATCGTTATCAACCAAATAGATCTCTCGTACGACCAATGACTTACTATATATCATAATTAATAACGCTATTAATTTATCCTATTAAATTTTGGCAACAGTAGTCAAAGCATTTGATTTCAATATTGTAAGCCGTCTTCATGTGCGCAAGTATTCATCATATAAAACACTAATTACGACGACTAATGGCTTCACTATGTAGATTCTCTAATGCAAATTGTGTTTTGCCTTTTACTCTCGTATCAAGAATTGAAGATTTATTTCAGCGTCCATTATTTGGAGTGGAAAAGAATTACAAAAATTGTTAGTTTGATAGACTTTTCCTTGTTTTAGAAGAGATAATTGCAAAAATATCATTACCTTTTCCTGAAGTTGTAAATTTGATGCAACGTTTAAACGCAGTTAAGATACGAATTTTTAATTTGGAATTTATTTATAATTTTCCCAAATTTTCTAGTAATGTAAATCTGAAATACGAACGGTCACCTTGATCGTCTCTTCGAACACAACGTAGCCAACGATCAATTTTCGAAAACAAGCACGATAGGAAGAAAGAATTTCAGATTTGAATCACTAAAAAAATTAGAATATTTAATAACATTCAAATTAAAAATTAATTTCTTAAATATCCGCGTTTAAAGATCATATGAAATTTAAAATTTGGTTAAAATATAATGATTATTTTACCCATTAATTAGCCCCGTTTTAGAACAAAGGACTCCCATGGGCTCGAACAAGAAGAAAGGTGAGGAAATTCATGATTAAAGTTTCATGAGAGTTGAAGGGATGAACAAATTGCCTCGGAAAATGTCATAACTCATATCCTATATAGTTTATGCATGTGACTGCTCTTAAATTTCGGTGCTGAATTAAGCCAAAAAAATATGACACTGTTTTCAGTACACACTTAATTTCGTAAACTTAACTATATTATTTTACCCTCACAAAATCTAAATTAGATGATTATATAAAAAAATCATAAAAAATAATGTTGATGAATATAAACACACCTGTTTCCAAGCATTTCATGTAAGTTGATGATGGCATCTTCCTCTTGTTTAGTGAAATCTCCCCTCTTTATATCCGGCCTCAAATAGTTTATCCATCGCAATCTGCAACTCTTCCCACATCTCAACAGCCCTGCAAATTCACAACAAAAATAAACTAATTAATTACTTATTTTATAAGACAGCAGAAAACTAGCTAGGAGTGATGAACTAACTAGCTACATACACATTCTTCAAAAAAGAATAGTATATGAAAAAAGGAGCACATAAACAAATTTCTTTGATAAATCTATACATGATGAACTCATAGATGAATCCTTTTCATAGAAACTGATGAGAGATAGCAAAAAAACAAATTTACCAGCTTGTTTGGGGAGTGCTCTCCAATTTCCATGGCCATGTTTATTAATATAAGAGACTAAAATCTGATCTTCTTCAGGGCTCCATGGGCCTTTCTTCAGTCCCATCTTCTCACAGCAAGGAGCTCTCACCATTCTTCAAAATAATGACGGCCCTTTTCTTTCCTTCTTTTTCTTCTTTTCTTTTCTTTTTTATTTTTTTTGGCAATAAATGCTTGCTAATTTATTGCTTCAAATTTTAATTTGGTTGTAGAAACAGACAGCCTCTCTGTGAGAGCAAGGAATATAAGAGTGTTGTAAATGCCAAGGGTGGGTATTTATCCTCACTTAATTTGACATAGGGGAGCATCTTTCTTGTTTAAGTATTCGACAAGTCTTGGAGGCAGTTTCCAGGTAATTGGATCTCTCTCTCTCTCTCTCTCTCTCTCTCTCTCTCTCCCCCTATTTGGAGGCTAATTAATTAATACACACTTCAAATATTTAACAGTGGCTAGGAGACTAAGTTAGTTTTAGTGATTAATTAGCAGTATGAAATTGTGACGGAGTGTAATGATTTGAAAAAATCACACAAAGAAAGGTCCATGCACTAGCATATTCTATTCTACATCAACCCCACATGCACCAAAAATTATTGATTGAATCTTTCGCGCATATCCATTTGTATTTTCAAATTAGGAATTAATATATATTTTCCAGTTTTCAGGGCCATTAAAGCGTGTAGCCGACTGGTAAGGCACCCGGCTATTGAGCACACCCCTAAACCAATCATACTATAGCCGTGCTACATATATCATACTATTTATACATATATTATGTACTAAATGATATTTTGCTTTTAGAGATGTCGTATATTAACTAACATTAATGAAAACGAAATCTAAATCTATCCTCCTCACTAGTCACTACATGATATCTTCTCTAATAATTACAAACGACTTTTTTTCATTCGAATGATATCATATATATAGAGAGAGAGAGAGAAAGATGAAGGATCAAATGTAAATATGATCCTGATGTGTAAATTAGAGATTGATCATATCCTTTGTATCTTGTTACATGTACGATTATGATTAATTTTACTTATTTTATATTTATTATGTCAAAAAATGTCATTTTTGTCATGAAAAAGTAATCAATATGTTAATAAATCTTTCTTCCTTTCATTCACGTTCTGTTCTATTTTTTCCATTTATGAAGTGGTTTCTTCTAAATTAATCACTAAAGTATAACGATTAATTTTATTTATATATATTATGATTATTTTAATTTAATTGTTCTGTATAATATTTCTAAACGTAATCACTAAAGTATAATGATTAATTTTACTTATATATGTAATTATTATCTTAATTATATTTTTCATTTAATTGTTTATTCATATTATTGTAATTTTTCATTTAGCTTTTGTTTTTCAATTTCTCATAATATTTAACTATTTTGAATATAAAGTCAATACTTTGGATTTCCGTGTCTTCAATATGGATTAAAAAAAAGGATTTTTTTTTGAATAATTTTAATTCAATATGAAATTTGAATCAAATATTAATGTTTTTTTTTTCGAGTGAGTATGCTTAATTTATTGGTTTTGATACTTTGAATGATTTATCATGTTAGGTTATTATATAGTTAGTTTTTGAATATTAATGTTTTATTTCATTTTATTACCGCTTTTTTTGTCACTGGTATTGCATCGTTGAATTTAATTTGAATTTTAGCTCTTTTTCAAGCTATTTATTAGTCATTTTAATTCAGTTATTTAGTTTCTTAATTTGTAATTTTATGGGCTACATGATTAAAAAAATTACTAAGTTTTTTGGGAGTAAATTAAATTCAGTATTACATTTAATCATAATATTGATATTTTTTTGCTATGCAAATACTTAATTTTATTTGTTTTGATGCTTCATAAACATATTAGGTTAGGCAAATGTCAATTCGTTTGTTGAATATTATTTTTTTATTTTTTTTTATTTTTGTGATTGCATGCTTATTTTGTGGTTGACAGTGCTTTTATTAGTTGATTTTTGATATATTTATGAGTTGTTAGCTATTAAATTCAAAATTAAATTAAAAAAGCAAATCAAATATCAATTAAAACATCACATAACGTCAAATTAGCATACACAAATGCATGTTTATTTTGTGGTTGTCAATGCTTTTATTAGTTGATTTGGTATATTTGTCGTTGGTAATGCATCGTTGAATTTAGTTTGAATTTTAGCTTATTTGTTCAATCTATTTATTAGTTATTTTAATTCAATTATTTAGTTTCTTAATTTGTAATTTATGGATTACATGGATTAAAAAAAATAGTAATTTTTTTTGGAATAATTTAAATTCAGTATTACATTTGATCATAATATTGATTTTTTTTTTTTTTTTTGCTTCGTGCAAATACTTAATTTTGTTTGTTTTGATGCATCATAAACATATTATTTAGGATATTGTAAATTCGTTTGTTGAATATTGAAGCTTTTTTTTGTGAATGCATGCTTATTTTGTGGTTGACAAAGCTTTTATTAGCTGATTTGATATATTTGTGGATTGTTAGCTATTAAATTTAAAATTAAATTAAACTGGCATAATCAAATATCAATTAAAGCATCACATAATACGTGTTATTATTATATTACACTTCAAACAATCACACAAATTGGATCCAATTGTAACATACTCTATAGTTAAGGACCTATTGAACCTAACAAAAGTTTGAGAACTCATTTACAAAGTTTAAGGATCAATCAAAGTAGACGAAAATTTTAGGACCAATTAAAAAAAATTGTAAAAGTTCATTATAAATCTATGTATATATGTATCTTTAAGTGCATAGTGATTGCCTAACGGTTTCTGAAAGAGAGAGAATGCAGAGTCAGTTTATCACTCGAACCTTTATATATTCTGTCTAATTTAACTACTTTATACATATAGTTGTTTGTTGTGTGTGCTTAAGTTGCTTTAAGTGCTTATCAATTTTAATTGTTATATTTGCTCAAAATAAAAATTAATTGATATATTTTTAATTGAGCAAAACCTGCTGAGTCATCAAATCAGTTGAGAGGTTAACACGTGAAAAACCAAAATGAAACTTTAACTTCAGACGAGAACTCGCTTATATAAGTTAGTCAGTTGACTTGACATTTCCGCATGTACTTTAATTTTTTTTAAGCGTTTATTCACTCCCTTCGAATCACTTCTTTGAGTTTTGGGGGACCAACAAGTTGGAAAGATTATGAAGAATAATTCATCACGGATTTTTTTAGTTAAAGGCCTCGTCAAGATTTGCTCCATAAATTCCATTAATCTCTATTTTTCGAATATTTCTCAAGCAAATAAAAAATGGTGTTTCTAAATAAACCACTATTTTTACATTATGCATCACTATTGAAATTAAATAAAATCTAATTATTTATTAAATTACTTAAATGTCCTTTCAAATTATGAAAAAAATAAAAAGCTGTAGTGACGGGATTTCTATTTCTGAAGCTGCCGGTAATTCTGAAATTTCGATGATTTGTCTCTTCATGAATCATCTCTCTCGATAATAGAAGAAATTTTTTTCTTCTATTATAAAGAGTTGAATTATATATATATATAGGGGAAGGATCAAATAGGAACCAATTCCTCCTGAAGGAACCTAGGAACCAATCCTAGCCTTAGATTTAATGACCATAATTTAGTCAAAGTTTTAGTCAAAGTAAAGTGGCAAACATGTAATATTTGAGAACTTAATGAAAGCGGGGTTATTTTCGTAATTTAGAAATCATGTTATGTTTTTTCAGATTTTGGGCCTAATTCCCGGAATTAAATAGACAACACTTTAAAACCGTTGTCTTTTCTGGCGTTGTATTAATATGCTAACATGAAAGATGTATATTGCTAACATCAACAGATTTTGTTGCTATCATGAGATAGACTCATATTGCTATCTTGACGAGATCATAATATTAAATTGACACGTATTAAACACCACACATATAACATTGGACCACATTTAAAATAATACTGTGTAACATGTGTAACATCATTCATACATACAACATATTGCTAATATGTTAGAGAATATACACACTGCTAATATGTGACTATTAATTTGCTAATATGTTAGTAACACATTGCTAATATGTGAATAATGATATGCTAGCATGACTTAAATTCTCAAATATTACAAGTTTTCAAAATAATATTAAGCATTGATAAAGTTATAACTGTTTATGAACTTAACTATATATAGCTCATACTTTAACTATTTTCTCATGAAAGCAACTTAAAATTCAAAGTCGTGCATAAAAAATTCCATGTTAGCAACATAAACACAAGATATGAGCAATATTGTGATATCATATTAGCAAATATCTGATAGTTACGAGTTGAATATACGTGAAAAATAATTTTTTGTATTTTTCATCAATTTTTGCTCAAATAAACATATGCATTATGGATCTTAAATGAAAGAGCATGAAAAAATCTTTAATTTGATATATTTTTTGCGTAAATTGGATAAAAAACGAATAAGTTATGATTATTTGAAGTTTGTAGGAATTTTTTAAAAGATGATGTCATCATTTTATTAAAAAAATCTGAAATTACCCCTTATAATTCGAATTTTACATATTTACAACTATGACACCGCTTTTTTATCCGCCATGTCATCAAAATCCTTGAATTTGATTGGTTCCTAGGTTATTTCAGGGGGTTCCTATTTGAACCCACCCCTATATCAATTTTTGTTGATAAAAGGCTCCGGACGAAAGTTTCGATTTTTTAATTGACGTCAACCAATTTCATCTCTCTTCTCTTCAATTATGCGATGGAGATGTGGAAATTCAATGATCAATACAACACCGAACACGTTGGCTCAAAAAATAATTTTCAAAAAGAGGACCGAGTTTCCAAAAATATTTTTTGAATAATGAGATTTAGTTAGAAAATCATTTTTTGAAGGACGATAATCTATGCATAGAAAATTCTGGTTTGAAAATGGTTTTTTTGAATGTTGAAATATGTTCGAAAATGTTGTTTCAAAGCTAGTACTCATGTTCAAAAAAAAGAACCAGAATCCAACTTTCGAAAAATTCAGACGTGAAAGCCGAAGCAATGGCACAGATCTGGTCTCGAGTTTCTGTAATTCCCTTCTTCATTAATTTCTTTTTTTTTAAATGATTTATTTAAATAAGGGTAAAATTGAAAAAGAGTGTAATTCATAAAGTAAAAAAATAATGGAAAAAAAAAGTTTGTGGTGCATAAAGTAAAATTCGTGGTGTAAATAGAAACACCCAAAAAAAACTTAATTTGCATTAAAATACACACCATAGTAAAAGTGTACAACTTTAGCAAACTAACACCTTTTATTTTTAAAATCTATAAGAGAAATAAACTTATTTATGTTTCTTAAAATCTAATAAGAAATTTTATAAAAAAGGTGACACGTGTAAAATGGAGACGTTTCAAGTCTGAGAGCTAGTCACCGCTCCTTCTTTTCCCAACTCAAAAACAAAATGTAAAATATAGTAATTAAATAAAATGAGTACAAAATAATAATTAATGCAATGAAGACACACGTGCATTAAAAGAATAAAAATAATTTAAAAGATTATATTCTATTTATTTAATTTAAGAATTAACAATGTAATCAAACACATTCAACGATAATAAACTGTTTTTCAAAAAAAAAAGATAATGAACTGTTGGAATTTTATTATTTTAATAAATCAACAACCAGGTCAACAATTATTCGATCGTATGGTCTGCACTGTATAGTTGCCATAACGATATCGACACAATATTATAACTTCAATATTTGTTTCAATATAAATATAATTCTATATAAATATTATACAGATATTAAATAGTTAACGCAACAAAAGACACCTAAATGAAATATTATATAACCAATTTCCTCTTCGGCTTGATTTGATATTTTCATACTTTGTAAATTTTCAATGTAAAAAGAAAAGAAATTATACCAGGCCGTTCGCTTATTTTTATTCTATTTTGCTTCTATAGTGCTTCAAATATAAAATATATCTACTATGATTTTTACACGAGAAATTTATAGTATTTATCATTGCAAGTAGATATGCCTTTTTTGGGGGGTCAATTTTTGCTCTTCATACTTGTTTCTCAACCACAATTCAAAATTAGTCATCGATCATCCCTTTACTAAGTCCAACTTTAATTCCGTCATCACTTTATTTAACATCCTTTCTCGTTCACAATTACAAATTAGTTCATAGTGTTTTTTCTTGAAATGACATCATATAATAACATTTTCTGCCCATTATATATTTATCATCTATATTTTTATATTTTTTAGACTTAAATTATTAATTACTTTTTATGGTGATTGTAGGAATAAGGCGAAGATGGAATGTGTAAATCATCTTAGGGCTCGTTTGGTTGGCATGAAAGTAAAGTTGCCTGTGATTTCTAACAATGTGATTCTGAGGAAAATGAATGATATGGATTATTTTTCATGTGTTTGGAACATGATAAGTAAATTATCAGAATTCTTATTTTAGTATTTTTTTAATCAAAGTAATCAAGTAGGTTTATTAAGATAATTTAATAATATCTTGTAGACTATATGAGTTCGATCATCATTCTCCTCCACCAATTTAAAAAAATATTAACAATTAAGAAAATAAATAAAGATATATATATATATATATATATATATATATATATAACATACGCAAACCATTGACTATAACAAAAAAAACAATTGCATTAATTTACAAAAGTAATTATTATTATTATTATTATTATTATTATTATTATTATTATTATTATTATTATTATTATTATTATTATTATTATTGGTCTATATCATTCAAAAATAAATTGTTACTAATGTCGAATTTTGTTGTTGATTCTGAAGTCCAGTTGCTCATTATTTTGAGTTTGTCAATTTTCTACCACTAATTACAAAAAAAAAATGATAATCGGGTTTTAGTAGGATTTTTATTTTTTTCAATTAACAAAAACTTCATAATAAAAAACTAATAATAATCCACAAAAAAAAATTAAGATTAAAATATATTTTCAAAACTTTGAATTTTTTTTATTAAAAAATTATAAATATAATTTTAATAATAATTTATATAAATAATGAAAATGATGAATGAAAAAATCGAATAATAAAAATGGTCTAAAACAAGATTCCTAAAGGCAAGTAATTAGAATACCTACTACAAATAGGTATTCAGAATCCAAGAAAGTTGTATTAGTTTTCTTGTTTTAAGGATTCTGATTATTTTCTAAAATTCTCAAAAATTGAACCAAATACAAAAATTTAAAAATAAGGAATCAGATTATTTTCCAAGACTAGATTCCTTGACAACCAAATGAGATCTTAGTGGAAGAATGATGTAAATATGAAAAGAAAATAATCAAGATATCGATGATGGAAGGAAGGAAGGAACGATTTTGGAGGAAGAAATCTGTGATTACCAACCTAAAATTAGGAGAGACAATTAATAAGATTTAATTGCTATCACACGATTGATGAGAAGTTGACTTATGTAAACTTGTATTCTCATTTGCAAGAGACATTCCGGTTTTTTTACAGATTTCTTGTTTAAGTTTTATAATTCATAGTTAATTTATTCCAATTCAAGTTTATTGAGAGGTTTACAATTTTTGTAGGTAATTAATTTCAATTCATAACGCAAATTTATATTATGAATTTATGATAATTACGCTTGTGTTGCTTTCAAAATCATTGGCTAAGTTATTTTCTGGAATTAGACTGTAATGATTTTGATATGCCCAACTCTTGATTGTTTTTACACAATTCACGTATAATTTTATGTTTCGAGATAGCAAGTTCATATTTTTAATTGATTGATTGTGTACTGGCAAATATACATCTAGCTAGTCAATTAAGTACTAGTAACCAGTCAAATTTGATATGGATCCATAACTATCTAATTGGTTTGATAAGTGATAAGACTGACTTTCTATGTGAGTAGGCATAGGGGGATATTTTGGGGATGCCGGTATGCTTGTAATATAACTGGGTTTCTGTAATTTTTAAACTTTTGAATAATTAGATATGTTAAAAGTTCTTGTTGGTTGTTAATCCATGAAAATATGAATAATAAAGGTTCTTTTGTTCAACAATACTTATGGAGAAATGAGGAATATATCAAGGGTTTCAATATTCTATAACTAGTTTGTTTGATGTTTGAATTGATAATATTTGCATCAATGAGTGAAATGAGGCGTATAACTATTAATTGTAATCTCAATTTGGCTTTTATTTTATTATTTATTCTAATTTTATTTCAATTGATTAGTTAAATAATCTATCTATCAAACCTTCCCAAAGTTACACAAGAAACGAAGAATAACATCGTTACTTGATTTAACATGTACTTTCAATCTACTACGTCATTTTAGGTATTCTAAAGAATAATTTTATTTGAGCGCATGACAACAACGCATCATTCTATCTCTTAATGCATAATTTGATTATTTGACTACATTTTAAATCAACGATATCTGATTAAATTCTAAATTTAAAACACGATGTTTTAAAAATTGTAAATTCGATTATGAACTTTCGTTTCTTTTATTTTATTATTTTTACCATTTATATAGTTGTGAAAATTCTAGATACTAGATGCCCTAGAAGCAACATCGTTACACCGCAAAGTCTCTCATCAAACTTCAGTCCGATCGGCAGACCGTTAGGCTGGTGGGTTCCGCCCCCCGAGCCGTCCTGTGAAAAGATATTCTTAAAAAGTATCACTTATAACACTGAAAAGTATCACTAGTAGCTTGAAAATTATCAGTGTTCTACTTGACTTATATTGGTTTATTACATCTAAATTAAGGTTTATTAATTTCAATCATAGTTTATTAATTGTAATAATTAGAATTTAATAATCCCAATTACGATTTATTACATCACAATTATGGTTAACTAATTTTAATTAGGGCTTATTACATCCTAATTAGAGTTTATTATGTTACAATCAGGGTTTATAATTATTTTTTAAAATTTCATTTCATTTTGAGTTTATATATACATGAAAAATAAATATTTTGTATTTTTCGACCATATTTCTTCATAATTATATATCTTGTATAATTCTCTATCTCTTATTTAATCTGCGAACTATTACATTGTAACATACTCCTAGTTCATTCAAAGATAACAACAAATTAATAATGATCAGAGATTTCTCCTTGTCAAAGTATGAAAAAAAAGGTAAAAAATTATTGCAGTTATCATCGAAGAGAACACGAGCCGACTTAACTAAATTTTCCCGACAATTTTAGAGGTGTAACGCAACACAAAGATTCGTGTTGCCGCAAAAAAGCGTCGGCAATAAAGCAGTACTCTGTTGGATACGGAAAAATAAGTTATGATACGGCGAGCTAACTAAAATATTGGCCAAGAAATTTAAATATAATAATAATAATAATAATAATAATAATAATAATAATAATAATAATAATAATAATAATAATAATAATAATAATAATAATAATAATAATAAAGTAAAAGGCAAAAAGGAGTTCACATTTCTTGACAATTTGGGTGTATACTCAAAGATGTATTAAAATGAATAAGGCCAGAAGGGCAGCCGAAATCCCTCGACAAAAATACATAATTGGATGGCACATGTAATTTTTTTTTTTGTGCTAGTACATGCTACCTCCGTCTCGTGCCATGAAAAATTATTAAAAAAATAAATAAATAAATAAATTTCTTAATATATCTATATTTATTTTTTAATAATGAATTAATGGTTGATAAATAAATAAATATTAAATAGTGATATATATTAATGAATTAACTAAATATGTATAGAAAGCAACTTATATATTGGAACATTAATTACAAAAAAGCAAAATAAGCATATATTTATATAGGAAATATTTTTTCACATTCAAAAAAGGCCACACTCTTATCAGATGATCGCATGGTATGGCGGGTGCGTATGCTAGCTCCACGTGCGCCTAGTGTCCTGCATGCATCATATTTTTTTTAATTTTGTGATTAATTTATTGTATTTTTTTTTTCTCAAAAATACTCTAAAATGAAATTATTGAACTTTAAAACTGAATTATCATGGCTCATTCCTTGTGCTCATTGTCCTCACTTAGTGGGCTAATTAATTTTTTCGAAATATATACCCTAAAATTAAATTAATGAACTCTAAAATTAAAATGAAATAATTTATATATTTTTAAACAAAAATAATAAAAATAACAATTAAAATAATATATATATATATATATATCTAGGCCTATTAAGACACTTCTGAGTTTCCAACAATAGGGGACGGTCTAATATAATAAGTTGAATAAATCGAATTCAAACATAATAAATATTTATCAAGTCGAGTTTGAATAAGAGGAAAAAAGCTCAAATCGAGCTCGAGCCGAGCTAGAGCTTCAATATTCCTTAACGAGCCGAACTCGAGCATCAAGGTGTTCCACTCGATTCGATTTGTTTACAACCCTAACTGTAATCATGTGTTAATAATTACGTGTTATAATAAGATAGATGGTAAAATAGATTTATAACCGGCGGGCGGTGTACCTATGAATTTAAGTTGTATATGCACTTATTAAAATTAAACATCACTTAAAATAATATTTGAGATACAATTTATGAGATCGCAATTAAGAAGTCTAAGATATGTAATGTGGTAGTCATGATGCTTTTTTAATTTCTTCAAATTTTGAATGGGTTGGTCCTAGGAGCTGGGGTTGAACAAAATCTTTTCGAGTAAAAAATTTTACAGATAGAATGATCCTTGTGGAGTATTGGCCCACTTGCTCTTTCTGTTTTATTTCTAACCCAATCTTGTTCTGAGCCCACTAAGCCTAACCCTAGCCCACTACCCTGCATTCCATATATATCTATCCCTAACCCTAATTTACCTTAAGCGGATCCCTAATCTATATATTTATCTGCGCCGCTTCAACTCTTCTCTCTAAGCCTCACCCCCAAAATCCCTAACCCTATCAACATTCAGAGAAACCTCTGCTGATCTCTCCGTTTCTTTGGCCGGATTCCTGTCTGTGGTCTCCTGAGTGACTGTGAGTTGAGAGTACTGAGTGTTTTCTGAGAGCTGTGTATGCTTGTGAGAGCTTCAGGCCCTGTTCCATCCTCCCATTTGTGGTCTCGGGTCTTTACAGTTGCTGGAAGTGCCAACACCGCAATTTGTGGGAAAATCTGAGCCAATCTGTGCCCCTTGGACACATTTTCCCATTTCTAAACTCTCAGATTTTCTGATCTCTTTGCCTTCATCTCTCTGTGTGTTCTGATCTCGTTGATTCTTGTCTCTGTGTGCCTGTGACTAACTGATCTTGTTGTTATTAGTGCAGATCTGGACCATATTTGTCAATCTGTGAAGAATACTCTAAAGATCCAAGAGATCTATACTCTGAGGTTAACCGACTGCCTGAGCAGCAAGTGTTCGGAGATCGCAACGGTCGGAAAGCAAGTGGTAAACCGCAGGCTAGGCTTGATACCCAATAGTAATATCAGAGCCACGTAGACCTAGCCAGAGCACCCTCCGATCGCATCTCCGACACCCCACCGCCGATGGGCAAGGCGTCTCTTAGGTAAGTCCGGTCTCTCCCCTGTTTGGGAGAGCCGGCTCTGGTATTATTCTGAAACCCTAGCCCTTGTTTGTGGTATCTTGCGATCCTAGCTATCTGCTTCCGTATTATTTGTCTTCTGTTGTGATCTCTGTGTGGACTTGAGTCTCCTCCAGTGAATCCTTGGTATTCAATGTCAAAACTAGCCCTAGCTTACGATCCAGTTCGTCGAGATTCCCCTATGGGTCTCCTCGTGCGAGTAGCCTGGATAGCAGGGTCTAGTTAAGGGTTCTCTGGGTGTCTCAGGGTTCTGTGGTTGTCTGCTGCCTGTTTCTGATGTGCTTTATCTGTTTGATTCTCTGTTGTTGTGATTTCTCTATGTGTTGTGAGGAATCTGGGTGAAACTCCATGTTTTTGGAGTTTCTGTGGAATTGACTCTGGTTTTGAGTTAGTTGTTGTTGACTGAAACGAGTTTTGGGGTTGTTCTGAGTGATTCCTTGCTCCACAGATCAATCTGTGCTGAGAACTGGGCTAGCCTTAGCACTTTATCCCCCTGGTGCACTTGTTTCAGTGTTTTGGAGGTTTATCTCCTGGTTCTGTGAGTGCTCTGTTGAGTTTTTTGGCCTTTTGCGCACTTCTGTGGGCTTTCTGCTGAGTTTTCTATTATATGTGGTGGAATCTTGGTTTGATGTTGCCTCTGTGCCTGCATTCATCATAAATAATCTGCATATGGTGCCTTTTAATGGAAGAGATGATTTTCAGGTCTGGAAAACCAATATTGAATGCATCTTGACAAAAGAAAAGATTAATAAGTGCCATTTCTACTAAAATTGATGCTTCTGCGAAAAATGAGAAACTGCATGAAATGAATGATAGTGCTAGGGCCACTATTTTGTTGAATCTGTGCAGTACTGTGGTTAGAAAAGTGTCTCATCATAAATGTGCCAAAGAACTGTGGGATAATCTAATATCTTTATATACTGCTGCTTCTGAAGAATATGTGTGGTCTTTACAAAATCAATTTATGTCTTTTCAAATGGATGCTTCTAAGGTTATTGATGCCAATATGGATGAGTTTTATAAATTGTTGCAAGATCTGAAACTTGCTGGTGATGATTCCCTTGAGAAGTATGCTCCTCCTAAGTGTTGCTTGGATCTATTCCTGAATCTTTTGCTGAAGTAAAATCTGCTCTTAAATATGGGGGTTCTAAGGTGAATTGTGATATGATTGTCACTGGTCTAAAAGTAAAAGAAAATGAAATGAGGAAAATAAAATCCCAACCTCTGCATAATGAAATCATGTATGTGAACAGAAAAAATAATATAAATCCTCATCATGTCTTTAATAAACCTCAGAATCCTGAGAATCCAAGTGTACTTGCTGCTGAAAGACATAGGAGGGATATGCAATTAGGGAAAAACTAACATCAGAATCAGAAGTATGCTCAAAATTATAATCATGCTCAGAATCATAATTTTGACCAGAAGCCTAGGAAAACATGCTGGAATTGTAGTAAACCTGGTCAGTTCTCTAATAGATGGAAACAGCCTAAAAGAAACACAAGTTATGAGCCCAAACAACATGAAAACAATGTGTATGATGATGATGATGATGGTATTTACATGATTCATGATGCTTATGACTTTCAATTTATAAATTATACTAATGCTATCTCCAAGAATATGCACAATAATGAGTGGCTTATTGATTCTGGCTACACTTTCCATGTCACACCTTTCAAGCACATGTTTCACAATTTGCATTATATGAATCCTGGACATGTTGCATTAGTTGATGGACAAAATTGTGAAATACTTAGAAGAGGTGATATATGTTTAAAGGTTGAAAATTGAAGTATGCTTACTCTAAGTGATGTCAGATATGTATCTCAATTGAAATTCAGTCTGCTATCTGTGTCTAAGATTGCTGATAACATGCTTGATGGATCTGTGAATTACCTTAGATTTAAATTTGAAAAAGATTTCATGCTATATTTCAATGCTCCTTGGAAAGGTGACTTATATGCTATGTAAGCTGCGTTTGTGCCATTGTCTGTTGCTATGTTGTGCAAGAAGATAAAATCGCTCTGTGGCATGCTAGACTAGGGCATATGAGTAATAAAGGGCTTGAAATCCTGTATAAATCTGGTGCTTTTGGTAATGATAAAATAACAAGCATGTCTTTCTGTGAGCCTTGTGTTATGGGTAAACATCATAAAGTGTCGCTTCCTGTTTTTGTGCTATATCCTAGGAAGCATGTTAGTTCTGAGATTTTGGAATATTTGCATGCTGATGTCTGGGACCCTGCTAAGGAGCCCACCCATGGTAGAAATGTGTTCTTCCTCTCTGTTATTAATGATTTCTCCAGAAAAACATGGGTATTTCTTATGAAAAATAAGTCTGATGTGTTCTCTAAATTCTCTAAATAGGCTCAGATTAAAAAGAAAATCAAATGTCTCAGAACTGATAATGGCTTAGATTTTGTAATCATGATATGGATAACTAGTGCTCTGTAAGAGGTATAAAAAGACATAAATATGTTCCCTACACTCCTCAGCAGAAAGGAGTGGCTGAAAGAATGAATAGAACTCTCCTTGAGAGAGTTAGGAGTTTGCTTATTGCATTTGGATTAGGAAAGTAATTCTGGGGTGAAGCTCTCATGACTGCATGTTATCTGATTAATAGATCTCTCTCTGTTCCCTTGCATGGTAAATTGCCTGAATCTGTGTTCTGAAATAAACCTGTTTGCTTGAACAATTTGAGAATATTTAGTTGCGCTGCTTATCATGTGCATCAGAAGTTAAGTAAACTTGAACCTAGGGCAAGAAAATGTGTTTTCCTTGGAGATCCTGAAGGTGTTAAATGCTATAGACTTTGGGATAAAAATGTGTCTGGGTTTAAATCATGCATAAGTAGAGATGTGTTGTTTAATGAACTTGATTTTCCATGCTTGCCTGAATCCTTACCTTCTGCTACTCCAAGTGAGATGGAGAAATTGCATAATCTGAATCAGAAATTTTATGATTTCATGTTTTCTCCTAATGCTCCTAGTAAGGTGGATGATCCCACCCCTATGCTGCCTGAACTTGATGTGTTGAACAATGATATTGAAAGCATGAATGAACCTATGCTTGATAATATTGATATGAATGATTCTGTGTATAATAATGAGTCTGAAAATGAACCTTCTGATAATATGATTGTGTCAGACTCTGAGACTAGTTCCAATTCTGAAAATGAGCCTGAGAATGTGACTGAACATGTGCCTGAACCTGAGAACTTGAATAATTATCAGCTTGCTAGAGATAAGCCAAGAAGAAATGTGAGATTACCTACAAGATATGATGATTACAATTTGTCTCTGTATGCCTTTAATGTGTTCAGTAATGTTGATAAATTTGAACCTAAAACCTTCTCTGAAGCTGTGAACTCCCTTGAGTTTGATAAATGACTTGCTGCTATGAATTGTGAAATAAAATCTCTTCATGATAACAACATCTGGATACTTGTTGAAAAAACTGATAATTGTTCTGTTGTTGAATGCAAGTGGTTGTTTAAAATCAAGCAAACGATTGATAATGTAAGATATAAAACCAGACTTGTTGCAAAGGGCTTTACACAGAAAGAAGGCATAGACTATAATGAAATATTTATTCTTGTGGTCAAATTTACAACTGTGAGAATAATGCTTGCCTTGGTTGCTCATTTTGATTGGGAACTTAAGCAAATGGATGTGACTACTGCTTTCTTGCATGGTGAACTTGAAAATAATATTTACATGCATAAACCAGAGGGCTTTATTGATAAATTTTTTCCAAATCATGTCTGTTTGCTTAAGAAATCTTTGTATGGCCTGAAACAATCCTCTAGGAAGTGGAATATAAAAATTAAAAAATGTATGCAAAGCATGAACTTTACCATAATCAAATTTGATCACTACTTGTATTACATACAATCTAAAGTGCCAATGTTCCTCCTGCTCTATGTAGATGATATGCTCTTGATTAGCCCCTGTTAAAAACTATTAAGCATGTGCAGAGTTGTCTATGTGCTAATTTTGATATGAAAGATCTTGGTGATGCTAGAAAGATCCTTGGCATGAATATTCGTAGAGATAGGAAGAAACATACACTCGTACTGTATTAAACTGCCTATGCTGATCAAGTGTTGAAAAAATTTAACATGGAGAATTGTAAACCTGTCTCTGTGCCACTTGCATCTCATTTTGTGTTGAGTAAAGACCAATCCCCCAAGAATGAATCTAAGTTAAATAATATGCAAAATGTTCCTTATGCTAATGTCATTGGTTCTGTGATGTATTTAATGATTAGCACTAGACCTGACATTGCTTATGTTGTCTCTTTGTTTGAGTAGATATATGGCTAATCCAGGGTTGCCTCACTAGGAAGCTTTGAAATGGCTTCTGAGATATTTGAAATCCACTATGACTAGTGGTTTAATTTTTTCTAAGTCTGCTGATGGTGTGAAATGTGTGGGATATGTTGACTCTAATTATGCAAATGACAGGGATCAAAGAAAGTCAACAACATTTTATGTGTTTACTTTATGTGGTTCTTGTATTAGTTGGAAATCACAATTGCAGAGTATTGTTGCATTATCCTCTACTGAGTCTGAATATATTGCTACAACTGAGGCTGTGAAAGAAGCTATTTGGCTTAATGGTGTGCTGTCTGAAATAAAATTTATTGATGAGAAACCATTGATTTACTCTAACAGTCAATCTGCTATACAATTATGCGAGAATCCCGTGTTTCATGACAGGACAAAATGCATAGATGTGAGATTCCACTTCATCAGAGACACTGTGGAAAAATGTGATGTGCTGCTGGACAAAATCCCTTCAGAGTTCAACCCTGCAGATATGGGCACTAAGTGCCTTCCAGTTGCAAAGCTAATGGCCTGCAAGAGATCTTTGAATATGGATCTGGATTGAACTCAACTGTGTGGATTTAATGGTACTCCAGACCTAGTGTCTGGATACCTAACCTGCCTCTAAGGGCAGTTTGATTATTGGTTATTTTTACCATTTTGTTGGTATTATGCTAGGTGCAATTCAGTCAAGTATCGCCAGTGAAAGGTAGGAGATGAATTGCTGGGTTGGTCTCTAGTGTTGAGACTGAGAGTGAAACATATTGTATTGCTCTCTCCTACTCTTATATGTCTGTGTGACAGGTTGGAGTAAAAAGACGATGATGATAAACTCAATATTGTTGGCAAGCACTTCCATGGTGACATAAAGACCAAATGGACCAAAGGTGGATATGTGGAGTATTGGCCCACTTACTCTTTCTGTCTGGCCCACTTTGTTCTCTCCCCTTCAGTTTTTATTTCTGGCCCAATCTTGTTCTGAGCCCACTAAGCCTAACCCTAGCCCACTACCCCGCATTCCATATATATCTATCCCTAACCATAATTTACCTTAAGTGGATCCCTAATCTATCTATTTATCTGCGCCGCTTCAACCCTTCTCTCTAAGCCTCACCCCCAAAATCCCTAACCCTATTAGCATTCAGAGAAACCTCTGCTGATCTCTCTGTTTCTTTGGCCGGATTCATGTCTGTGATCTTCTGAGTGGCTGTGAGTTGAGAGTGCTGAGTGTTTTCTGAGAGTTGTGTATATTTGTGAGAGCTTTAGGCCCTGTTACATCATCCCCTTTGTGGTCTCGGGTCTTTACAGTTGCCGGAAGTGCCAACGCCGCCGTTTGTGGGAAAATCTGAGCCAATCTGTGTTTCTTGGACACATTTTCCCATTTCTAAAATCTCTGATTTTTTTATCTCTTTGCCTTCATCTCTCTCAGTGTTCTGATCTCGTTGATTCTTGTCTCTATGTGCATGTGACTAACTGATCTTGTTGTTATTAGTGCAGATCTGGACCATATTTGTTAACCTATGAAGAACTAAAGATCCAAGAGATCTACACTCTGAGGTTGACTGGCTGCCTGAGCAGCAAGTATCCGGAGACCGCAACGGTCGAAAAACAAGAGGTGAACCGCCGGCTAGACTTGATACCCAACAGGCTACGGTTAAACTAAAAATGCCTAACTGATTTTGCTCTGAACAATTCAGTTTGAACACAAACTAAACTAATCTTAGCATGAAAAATTAGTTACATGCTCAAATAGATTTTTTAATAAAAAAGAAAAAAAAAGTGACAGATCCTAAAAATCTCGGATATCATATAATGATAACTCTCCAGACTGGAGCCTCATCAAAACCTGTATGAAAAAACCATTAGGAGAAACTATACAGGAAAAAAGAGTACCCCCTTTTAAGAGAAACGAAAATAACCAGTACAAGAAAGATCATCTCTAGCAATAATAGTATCTATACTAGCTAGAAATAGAGTGAAGCCAAACACATGATGACGTATCTGGAGAAGCAAATAGATCTGCCACTTGAATGCCCTCTCGATATGTATGCAAAACCTGAAATTGTATAGTATCCAGAAAAGATAAAACCCGCCTCCATCTGGCCTTCACAGTCCACGGCATAAGAAGACTGCGAGAGTTGAGAGGAGTCACCACATAAGCAGAGTTTACCTCCAATAGTTGAGACTTTGCTTCAAACTAAATTTAAATGGGAGAAGACAAGATTCAACAAAGATAACAACAACAACAATACAAAATAAGAAAATTAACGCAGCAAATAAAGATCTAATGAATAAAGACAGAGAAACACGAGATATATTTAAAGAAATTCGAAGTAAACACTTCTGCATCATCTTTTCTTCTGACTGGAAGGATGTTTACTATATATGTTCACGACAATTGAATACTGTTGGAAATTAAATCGGTCCGAAACAAGTTTCGGGTCGAATAAAATCCGTCTTTTCGATCAAATCGAACTGGAGCGGAAGCGGTATAAATCAGACAATAGATCGTGATATAAAAATATAATATCCATGCGAATTAAATTTATTTAATACTAAAGAAGGGATAAAGAAAATACCTTTTTCTTAAATCTCCTTCGTCTTCTTCTATCAACCTTTGAATCTTGAAGCTCGTAAACACAACGATCTTCCGATTCGATCCTCCCTTTGAACGGTAGTGAGTGGGCACCGAAATAAATCTATTAAATTCCTAACTTAATTTTTCTACGATTATTTCAACACATGAAATCGTAGAATTGGGCTATAGTATGAGGAGGATATAAAATCTGAATTCAATATGAACGAGAAGAGAAAAGAATCAAACTATTTGATTTCGCCGAAATAAGAATGGCGTGAATTGATTTTCATGAAATCAATCAAACTTTGGTTTCTCTTAACCCTTTTTGCTAATCCACGTCTCACGTGATTAAGATTGGCGTGAGGATTAATTGTTGTGTCTCCCAACTCTTCTCTCTTTATCTTATATTTATAATCAGATTTAGATTTAGGTCAAATCCCAATACATATTAGTTTCCTATCTTAAACAGATTCAGAATCGTGTAGATAAGGAAACAAATTAATAATTATCTCATATAATTATTAATTATCACTAATATGTAAATAATATAAATATCTTATATTTATTTAATTCCTAACACAGTCAAACTGTGGAATATCATATATTCCCGAAATTAACTAATATTTACACATAAGCCCAAACTTTATGAAAACTTATTTTTCATAACACTTTAGGAACTTAAAAATTATTATCAACCCGTCAATAAAATAAGAAGGAGAATCGGGGACCATAGACCTATAATCAAGAGCTCCAATAAATTGAATAAATAATTAAACTCTTTAATCAATTTATTCAACTTATTAATTCCGATATTATTCCACTAAAAATTCGGAATTGCACTCTCTTTAATTATAGAACATATTTACTCTACGAATTTTAGCAGTCCATTGATTTAATCATTTCATATGAATTAATCCTGGATAGATAATTCATAATTGAAGACATGTAATATCCGTGAACCTCTTCAATTATTTCTTTTCCTCATTTACCATTAATTCACTAGTGAGCGATTAATTTATAAACGATTTATAAATTAGAGATCTCTAATCACTCAGTTCCAGAATTAACAAATGAGAGAATTATCTTTCTGCTTCTCAAAAGACGGAATGGATTCCATATCTGTAAATTACATTCCCCGTTGTTTAATTCAAACGTGAATCTAAAATGCAAGTTTAGAGAATGTTGGCAAACAAACTTTAACGAGCAAATTAAGAATTCCATTGAAATAAACAGGAGTCTATAATCACTCATGATTAAGATTATTCATATATGATCATCTTGTGATTTAATTTAATATTCCTTTTCTTTAACGGAATTTGAAGGAATAATTAAGTTAAATCGGTCCAAGTCGTATATGATTATATCATATATAAATGCACCCAACTAGATGTCTCCACATCAACGGTTTGGATAAAACGGTCACATTCATAATGTCATCAAGCTGCATTCGTGACATTTTAATTAAAGATCCCATACTTTAATTAAATTTGTCACGGACTTCATTTTTAGTTTATTTTCCATAATCTTAATCATATGGTAATATCAAATAAACTAGGGATTTTCTGTGATGTAAAATAAATGCATACAAGAAGCATATTAGTTCAAAAATAAATGTCGCTTTTATAAATAAGATAAAAACAATTCACAATTGCTTTAAGGGAACAATCCCCAACAATCTCCCACTTGCCCTAAAGCATATGGGACATGTCTCTTAATCCAAAAATATGAATATGCCTCTCAAACACTTTTGCAGACAGAGTCTTGGTGAAAGGATCAGCAAGGTTGTTAGCAGATGCAATCTTGAGAATTGCCACGTCTCCTCTTTGTACTATCTCTCGGATCAGATGATACTTCCTTTCTATATGCTTTGACCTCTTGTGACTTCGAGGTTCCTTTGAATTGGCTACTGCACCACTATTGTCACAATATAAGGTGATTGGTCTATTCAAATTTGGAACAACTTCCAAATCAGTAAGGAACTTCTTTAGCCATACTGCTTCTTTAACTGCTTCAGAAGCTGCTATATATTCAGCCTCCACAGTGGAGTCTGCAGTACTGGATTGCTTGATACTTCTCTAGACTATGGCACCGCCACCAAGAGTAAACACTGACCTAGATATCGACTTTCGATTATCCTTGTCTGATTGAAAATCAGAATCAGTGTATCCATCTATTTGAAGGTCATCACCCGAATAGATAAGCATATAGTTTCTCGTTCTCCGAAGATACTTGAGAATATTCTTCACTACTATCCAATGATCAATTCCTGGATTTGATTGAAAACGACTGACTATACCCACCGCATAACAAATGTTGGGCCTAGTACACAACATGGCGTACATTAGGCTGCCTACTGCAGAGACGTAGGGTATGTGTCTCATTTTCTCTTCCTCTTTAGGTATCTTAGGACACTGTTCCTTGGAGAGAACGACTCCATGTCGGGTTGGTAGGTAACCCTTTTTGGAATCTTGCATTCTATAACGCAACATCATCTTATCAATATAAGATGCTTGAGACAGTGCCAATAATTTATTCTTGCGATCTCAAACAATTCGAATTCCAAGAATATAATTCGCTTCTCCCAAATCTTTCATTTGGAATTGCTTGGCCAGCCAATCTTTAATTGCAGATAACGTTTCTACATCATTCCCAATGAGTAGAATATCATCCACATAAAGCACTAAAAATGCCACTTTACCATCCTTGATTCTCTTGTAGACATAAGGTTCATCAATGTTTTGGTCAAAACCATATGATTTAACGGTCTCATCAAATCTATGGTTCCAAGACCGAGAGGCTTGCTTTAGTCCATAAATGGATCTAAGCAATTTGCAGACTTTCTGCTCTTGCCCTTCAGCTACAAAACCCTCTGGTTGCTGCATATAGATATCTTCATCTAGATAGCCATTCAAAAAGGCCGTCTTGACATCCATCTGCCATATCTCATAGTCAAGACATGCAGCGATTGAAAGAAGTATACGAATGGATTTAAGCATGGCTACAGGAGAGAAAGTCTCCTCATAGTTGACTCCTTCCTTTTGGGTATAACCCTTAGCCACAAGCCTTGCTTTGAAAGTCTCTACTTTCCCATCCACACCTCTCTTTCTCTTATAGATCCATTTGCACCCTATTGGTCTGACACCTTCAGGTAGATCTACAAGAGCCCAGACAGTATTGGAATACATAGACTCCATTTCTTGGTTCATAGCCTCAAGCCATCTCTCTTTATCAGAATCTTCCATCGCATATCTAAATGTCAATGGATCATCATTGCCTCTTCATCTTGACGATAGTAGATTGGTGGAACAATCACCCTCCCATTGCGTCTAGGTGCCATGATATTCTGATTTGGTTCAGTGGTATCATTAGTGGTTTTTCCAACAACTTTCGTGGACTGTGGTTTGATCTTATCATTAAGTAACTCCTCGATTACAACTTTATTACGAGGTCGAAAGTTTTGCATGTAATCATTTTCAAGAAAGATAGCATCAGTCGACACTATTACTTTCTTTTCTTATGGATCATAAAACAAACCTCCTCTTGTTCCTGTGGGATATCCTATGAACAGACACACTTCTGATCGTGGATGCAATTTTCCAGTCTTTCCTTTAAGCACATGTGCTGGATACCCCCATATGCGAAAATGGCGTAAACTAGGTTTACTTCCTTTCCACAACTATAGAGGTGTCTTTAGGATTGACTTAGACGGAACTACATTCAAAATGTATACCGTTGTTTGCAACGCATATCCCCAGAACATATCGGGCAGTGTGGAGTAGCTCATCATGGATCTAACCATATCAAGCAAAGTTCGGTTTCTCCTTTCAGCAACACCATTTTGCTGAGAGGTGCCAGGTGTTGTGAGTTGGTGTAAAATACCATACTCTATCAAATAATCTTTGAACTCGGTATCAATATACTCGCCTCCTCGATCAGATCGAAGACACTTCAAAGATTTACCTAGCTGCTTTTCAGCTTCTGCATGGAATTCCTTAAACTTGTCAAAAGTTTCAGATTTCATATGTATAAGATAAAGATATCCATATCTAGAGTAATCATCAATAAAAGTGATAAAGTACTCAAAACCACCTCTAGTTTGTGTGGATAAAGGACCACAAATATCACTATATACAAGCTCAAGTGGTTCTTTGGCTCTAGATCCCTTTACCGTGAAAGCTCTCTTAGTCATTTTTCCTTCTAGACAGGATTCACAAATAGGGAGAGTGCTAACATTTATCTCTCTTAAAGGACCATCCTTTACTAGCCTATTTATCCTATCTAATGAAATATGACCTAATCATAGATGCCAAAGATATGTATCATTATCATGAAGAACCTTTTGCCTTTTAGGATGTTCTACTCTAAACATTTCGGCATTTAGCAGTGGTTGTTCGTTTGGCTTAATTAAATAGAGTCCGTTTTCAACTTTTGCATTACAAATATTACGCCCATTCTTGGAAATAATAATCTCATTATTACTGAAAGAAAGGGAAAACAATTGTTCATGCAACTTTGAAACAGAAATTAAATTTCTACGAAAACTAGGAATGTAATAAACATTGTTCAAAACCAGATTCCTATCTACGAAATTAAGTTTAACGACTCCCACTGCTCTTGCCGAAACGACTACACCATTGCCTACTCGCATAGTGAAAGAACCATCTGCTAGCTCTTCATAAAAGTTAAGCATCTGCAAAGAAGAACAAACGTGATTAGTAGCGCCCGAGTCAAGTATCCAAGTAGAAGAATCTTTAGCCACTAAACAAGATTCAAGAACAAGTAAATCAAATTTACCTTTCTTTTTCTCCTTTAACTGAGCAAGGTACTTGGGACAATTTCTTTTCTAATGTCCATCCTCACTGCAATGGAAATATTTTCCCTTTAGTTTCTTTGAAGAACTGTTCTTCTTTTCATAAGAAACTTTCCTTTTCTTTTGTTTTAATTGTCCACCTTGACCTTTGCCTTTTTTCTTCTTAGAAGAAGATTGTTTATTCTCGGCAACATTTGCCTCCCCTTCTTTGACCTTTCCAATTGAAATGGCCTCAAAATTTTGCAATTCATTCAGCAACTGAGTTAATGTATAACTCAACTTATTCATCACATAGTTGCTTTTGAATTGCAGGAAAGCAGGTGAGAGTGATTCCAAAATCATACTCACTTGGGTGCCATCATCAATTGTTGCACCATGGGTTTCGGCTTCAGTGAAGTAGTTGATCATGTTCAAAACATGTTCTCCAACTGACTGTCCTTTCTTCATCTTAGCATTCATAGCCATCTTAATAGCCTCATGCCTTGATTGAATAGAAGGTTGACCAAACATCTCATTTAGAGACTCCATCATTCCACGGGCAGTCTCTGAATTCTCATGTTTTAGTCTAAGCACGTCATTTATACCGGCAAGCATATAGGCACGAGCCTTATTGTTTACCATAATCCATCTTTCATAATTATCTCGTACATTACGAGCGGTGTTTGTAGGGGGTTCAGGCGGAACATTCTCAATCAAAACAAATTTCAGGCTCTCATATGCGAGTGCAATATTAATGTTACTTTTCCACTTGACAAAGTTGTCACCAGATAATTTTTCATGAAGCAATGCAAGCATTGGACTAGACATATTACTGAAAAATAAATAAAACGACATAAATTTAAGAACAAACATCACATAACATGTACTTTAGGAATCATAAATGTGATGCATGATGCAATAACAATTTATCCTACCAATTTCCAAGGTAATTTAATCTCACAATTGATATGCCGCCGTAGGGTAGGTCAAATCAAAAGATAATTAAATAGAGACAATCTCCATTAATAAAATAAATAATCAAGACATCTCATATCTTCATTTATTTTATTAATCACCTTTTATTTTATTCAAAAATATTAACAAACAATTAATTAATATTTTTATGAGTGTGACCCACTATTTCAATCTTTTAAAACTAATTCATAATCGCCGCCGTAGGGTAGGAAGATTAAGAATTAAATTTCAAAAACTTATCCTTTCGTAGACAAAGCCTTGATTATTGATTTTTAGTGAAAGCCTTCCGTAGGGGGACGAAAGCTAGTCGTCGCGAGGCGTCACTAAAATCTCACCTTGCTTTTATCAATAGTGGAGACTGTAGGTATTATTGTCATAAAACCTTCTCCCACTCATTATTTTATAATAAAAGTTTCATAAACTTTTAAGTTATAAAATATCATATGTTTTAATAAAATACAATCTTATTGGTTTATTTGATTAAAATAATTGTATTTCAATCTAACAATTAGATTAAAATAAATTATCTAACCAAAATTTTATAATAAAAGTTTCATAAACTTTTAAGTTATAAAACATCATATGTTTTAATAAAAACCAATCTTATTGATTATTTGATTAAAATTAATTTTTAACAATCTAACTTTTAGATTAAAAATAAATAAAATTTTAATCAAATTCTTAAATTATCAAAATAATTAAGGAATTAGGATGATTCAAAAAGAACAAAAATAAACACAAGAAAAATACAAAATTAGTCCATCTTAAAATTCGAACAATTCGATTGCTGCCCCCGATAGACCGTACCCGTATTTTTATTTTATTTTCGTTTTTTTTGTGAAAATCTAATTTTTCATAAAAATCAAATTTAAATCATCCATCACAAAAAAATAAAATAATAATCTATCTCATAGATTATATATATCTTATAGATCAATCATAATATTAAACTCTTTAAAATTATGAACATGCTCTGAGTGAGTTTCATGAATGACATAATAATGCATGACACATATATCACATATTCATAAAATAATTTGCAAGAAATTATAAACGATGAATTGGATCGATGCCTTAAATTACACCCCTAAATCTAAACAGAAAAAGTAAATTACATAG
The DNA here is from genome assembly GCA_026008535.1 of Perilla frutescens. NCBI lineage: Eukaryota > Viridiplantae > Streptophyta > Magnoliopsida > Lamiales > Lamiaceae > Perilla > Perilla frutescens. Next base: position 8,797,582 of record BRKX01000013.1, on the reverse strand, counting down.
TGGGGTAATCGGGGAGGGATAGGTAAAAACCAATCTATATAAAATTACAACTTCTATACCCTTTAAATTTAGGGTGTACATCATGATCCTATAAAAAAACCAATTTAAGGCATCAATCCAAAAACATCCATGCATCCATTCAGTCATCATAAAAATAAGATCAAATCCTATAGCCCACTCCTAAATAAATTTAATTCCATGGAATCATATTCTTATATTAAAACAACCTGGCTCTGATACCATTTGTTGGAAATTAAATCGGTCCGAAACAAATTTCGGGTCGAATAAAATCCATCTTTTCGATCAAATCGAACTGGAGCGGAAGCGGTATAAATTAGACAATAGATCGTGATATAAAAATATAATATCCATACGAATTAAATTTATTTAATACTAAAGAAGGGATAAAGAAAATACCTTTTTCTTAAATCTACTTCGTCTTCTTCGATCAACCTTTGAATCTTGAAGCTCGTAAACACCACGATCTTCCGATTCGATCCTCCCTTTGAACGGTAGTGAGTGGGCACCGAAATAAATCTATTAAGTTCCTAACTTAATTTTTCTACGATTATTTCAACACATGAAATCGTAGAATTGAGCTATAGTATGAGAAGGATATAAAATCTGAATTCAATATGAACGAGAAGAGAAAAGAATCAAACTATTTGATTTCACCGAAATAAGAATGGCGTGAATTGATTTTCATGAAATCAATCAAACTTTGGTTTCTCTTAATCCTTTTTGCTAATCCACGTCTCATGTGATTAAGATTGGCGTGAGGATTAATTGTTGCGTCTCCCAACTCTTCTCTCTTTATCTTATATTTATAATCAGATTTAGATTTAGGTCAAATCCCAATATATATCAGTTTCCTATCTTAAACAGATTCAGAATCGTGTAGATAAGGAAATAAATTAATAATTATCTCATATAATTATTAATTATCACTAATATGTAAATAATATAAATATCTTATATTTATTTAATTCCTAGCACAGTCAAATTGTGGAATATCATATATTCCCGGAATTAACTAATATTTACACATAAGCCCAAACTTTATGAAAACTTATTTTTCATAACACTTTAGGAACTTAAAAATTATTATCAACACGTCAATAAAATAGGAAGGCGAATCGGGGACCATTGACCTATAATCAAGAGCTCCAATAAATTGAATAAATAATTAAACTCTTTAATTAATTTATTCAACTTATTAATTCCGATATTATTCCACTAAAAATTCAGAATTGCACTCTCTTTAATTATAGAACATATTTACTCTACGAATTTTAGCAGTCCATCGATTTAATCATTTCATATGAATTAATCCTCCATAGATAATTCATAATTGAAGACAGGTAATATCCGTTAACCTCTTCAATTATTTCTTTTCCTCATTTACCATTAATTCACTAGTGAGCGATTAATTTATAAACGATTTATAAATTAGAGATCTCTAATCACTCAGTTCCAGAATTAACAAATGAGAGAATTATCTTTCCACTTCTCAAAAGAAGGAATGAATTCCATATCTGTAAATTACATTCCCAGCTATTTAATTCAAACGTGAATCTAAAATGCAAGTTTAGAGAATGTTGGCAAACAAACTTTAACGAGCAAATTAAGAATTCCATTGAAATAAACAGGAGTCTATAATCACTCAAGATTAAGATTATTCATATATGATCATCTTGTTATTTAATTTAATATTCCTTTTCTTTAACGAAATTTGAAAGAATAATTAAGTTAAATCGGTCCAAGTCGTATATGATTATATCATATATAAATGCACCCAACTGGATGTCTCCACATCAACGGTTTGAATAAAACGGTCACATTCATAATGTCATCAGGCTGCATTAGTGACATTTTAATTAAAGATCTCATACTTTAATTAAATTTGTCACGGACTTCATTTTTAGTTTATTTTTCATAATCTTAATCCTCTTGTATATAACACTTATATACTAAGATTATGGTAACATCAAATAAACTAGGGATTTTCTGTGATGTAAAATAAATGCATACAAGAAGCATATTAGTTCGAAAATAAATATCGCTTTTATAAATAAGATAAAAATAATTCACAATTGCTTTAAGGGCACAATCCCCAACAAATACAACTTACAAAGTAATCCTTTTGAAACCTAAGTTATCAGGAAACAGCACCACTTAATTAAACTATAATGATTAGGTTGATCACGGAAGGTTGCCTTCGACTTTCAATAACGTCTCTTGAGTAGGCATATTGTAGGTTTTAAATCGATCTCTCCAAAGAATTTAATATTAGATGATTGATTCAACACTTGTTTCAACTCAAGATAGCTTTAGACTCTCTCTCATATTAAATCTGGATATCGGAAATTAAATGACATCTTTAGAAGATTCGTGCTGTCAAATTGGTCAAGGTTCTGTTATATATTAAGTATGTTTCAATGTGAATGAGAGATTGCATTTATAGACATCTCTCAAGGGAACTTCCCGTTAATGAGACGACAAATATTGTTAACCATTCACAACTATTTCATCCAATCAGCTTTGAGAGATAACGTTGAGCAACATAGAGTTTGTTCAATTCCTCAAAGTACAGTCTTGTCTCATGACTTGGTTGTTTTTGAATTTTGATAACAAGTATGTTAGATGAGGATTATACATTGCTTGTGGTCAGTTGATGGAGGAAGCTACACTGTTTTTCTTCAAGATGTTAATGTTATACTACATACTACCACAGTTGAATGTTGGCTGCATTCTATCCTTGTATTCACTCTCTTGTTGCTTCAGATTTATTTTGCAATCGTTATTTTTGTGCGCCATTGTGTTCTTAATTTTTTGTTTCAGAGTATCTTTTTTAATCCTTTTCTTTTCTTTTTTTTTTTTTTGAATTTTCAAAAGAGTTTCGACGAGACTTTGAGCTCTATAGTTGTCATCTTCTGATCTCTGAGATTTTTAAGATTGGTCCTTCACGCTCTTTTTTCCCTTTTTTCTATTTTTTAATATACAAATTAATATATTTGATACCACTTACTAGGTATGAGCACCTAATATTATTTGACTTTAAAATAATATGATCTAAGTGTCATCGAATACACTGGATGCTCACATTAAATGTATAAAATAATATTATTCTCTCACTGTATTACGTATGATTAATCAGCAATCCATTTCTATTATCTCAAGCTGAAGAGTGTTCATGATTTTCGCTGCATTCCAACAAGCCGCGGAATAATAAGTCAAAGCCAAAGGTTGATGAAGTCATGTTTTGGATAATTACAATGATGAGAAAGGCTGAAAAACAGCATTTTGAATTGGATCAATTACAATTTTATAAACCTGGGAAAAGAAAATTAGTGTAGTAGTCAAATTAAGCAAGGACAATTAATAAAGGGAAATCATAAACTTAATTTTTTTAGATACATAAATTCAATTCACAATTGCTGGTATGAATTGGACGCACTATAGGCAGACGTCGGCAGCCCTAGTCCCTTGTGGAAATTATAGGATAAAAATGGCATTATATATATATATATATATTGTGCATATTGTTATGCACAAAGTCATTATTGTAAACATGAAATGATGAAATAGCAAAGTCAAAAAATTGAATAGTTGCATACTGCCACAAATTGTAGTGCAGTCTGGGCGGGGCCCACGTTGGTCAAATTCAACATTTATGGGCTCCTTTGCTCAAAATTTATTCTCATGTGTAAAGGCTCTACTCTTTTAAATCTTTTCAATACTCTATTTTCCTTAAAAACAATTAAATTATTCATATTATATCTCTAGCCGGAATTTTGTGCATGCATGTTATCCTTCAAAAAATCAAACTCCTCGACCGACACCGTATGATCAACTTAAAGAATTAAACAAAGAAAATTATGTCATTGTTTGAGGGAATTCAAATCCTAAATTCAAGTCAATGTGGTACCAAGACACCCCCATATAGTAAACCAAGTTTACTTTTTTTTAACAAAAAGAAAAATATGATTTCTATTCCAACTAGAGAATTAAATAAATGTATATATTCAGCTAAAGAAAGGACAATTGGGGCGTACAATACTTTTGGTCAATGTTTGGAAGCTGAAATATTGCCTTTAATTTGGATCCACACGAGTGTTTTGAGGTGAAATTTTAATGAAGTGACAAAAGAAAAGAGTATATTGATATAATTCAAAGAATACAGCTAAAAACTTCCTTTAATTTTCCTACAAACAAAATACAAGAGTCTTTGTCATACAAATCACTATCCTTGACATATGTTAGTTTAGTCTCACCCGCTTCTCTTTAATTCTAATTTCTAAACATAAACACACACACGCACGCACGTATGTATATTCAATTTAATAAACAATATTGTTTTGGTCTTAATCAATGATTGTTTGTGACTTCCATTCACTTAATTAGCTGGTTTAGTTTATGGAAATTCTTATTTTTAATTTATCAAATTACTTTTCTTTTCTTTTGGAGGCATCCATTTATTAGCGACTAAGTAAGCGCAAACTTTTGTAAAGGTATATACTTTTTGCAAGAGATAATGGTTATACATACTTGCAACAAAAAAACAAAGAAACTTAGTAAGTTGAGGACAAATGTCATGATACAATATCATAGACTATTGTTTTGGCCACCCAAGTAGGAAATTAATTTTACAGATAATATCTTTTATCAAAGTATTAAAGAATTACAAGGAAACAAGAATTAATTAAAATTCAGAGAGAACTCGATCGTGCCTGTCGTGTTTACATATGATAATCCTACTTTTGGCTGATTGTTGATTCGTTCATAATTTGAAAAAAAAAAGTTGGTCTTCTGTATCGGATGTATATAAAACGTTATATCAAATAAAAAAAAAAATCACTTATAACAATAAAAAAAGATAAGGTTATGGTATTCTTAAAATATATAGTAAGTGTTTAATTAATTTTTTAATTAGTGATTAATAATATTTTACATGTAGATCCTTGATGTTCATATAAGTCAAATCTTTCTAAAAAATATATGTATAATTTGGATTAAAAAAGTATATAAGTCAAATTTCGTAAAATTAACATCAAGGGTATAGATGTAAAATGTTATTAATCACTAATCAAACAGTTAATTAAACACTTATCATATATTTCAAGAATACCATAACCAATCATAATGTGGCCAAATAGCATTACCCTAATAAAAAATATCACTTCATATGCTAAAAATATCACATTTTTTTTTACTGAAAATTACTGCTAAAAATAAAAAAGATGTTGACATTTTTGTAACTAATACTATCTTTTTTGGATTAAAAAAATGTATCACTTCTAACAATGAAAAGTATCATAAATTTCTATCTGATTGAAAAAAAATTTCGTACAATTTCCTTTTGAATGATAATTGCGCTCGATAATAGAAGTCCATATAAATTTATAAAAAATGCTCACAAACAAGATCTTCAAAAACCTCCAGATCGACATTTACTTATTGTTTTTTAAGTAATATATATGTTATATGTAATTCATATTGTCAACAATAATTAAATATGTGTGCTGCGATCTTATTTTTTGTCTCATGATATGTTTAACAAAAAAACATATATATATCGTGAACGTATCAAAAGGTAAAAAAAATACCTCGACCTGTATAATTAATAGGAGAATTATCAATACATGATTCCAAGGAAATGTTATCGATTTAGGATCCGAAAGATGAAAACTATCGATCTAGAATCCGGAAGATTTAAAATTATCGATTTAGGACCTCAATACTTAACGGTGTTAAAAGGTCATCCAACGGAAGGTAACGTGGCCGTTTAGTGACATGTCATCTAAATATGTCATTTATTAATATAGATAAAAAAATTAAAAAATAAATCTAATCGAATTGAATCTAATCTAACTAATATTATGAAATTTGATTATCCTTCTTTAGAATGAAAATCTCCAGTTATCTTCCATGTTTCTTCCCATCTCCCCCACACTAATTTTTCTTAATATCTAGTTCTCTTTCTTTCTCTCTTTCTCACGGTAATTCTCTTCAAATTCTAATTCTCCTTCCATCGAAAGAGACATCATATTACTCAGACTTTTATTTGCCATCCAAACTAGAAAAATTTCATCGAACATCTGGATGGCTTCTATATTTCGAGAGAAGAAGGAATAGTGAAATTTGAATGAGTATATGTTTTGCTTCATTAATGTTCCATAAACAACATAATGATTTTCATCTATAAATTAATGACAAACGATGGTTTCAAATCACCACTAGACATCAAAGATCCAAAATTAAACAATAAGGAAATTCCCATTTTCACGAAATGGGAAAATCCCATAAAAAATTCCCCCTCAAAATCAATTCTACACAATAATCAATGACTACCTAATATATAATTGTATGTTGAGAGAGAGAGAGAGCATAAACAAAATTTTGAAAAGACTTCAAAAAAATCATTTTCATCAGACTATGATAATTGATTTGGTTAGATTATATTAAATTAGATTAGATTTTTATTTTTTGTTTATATTAATAAATGACATATCATTAAACAGCCATGTCAGTTTCCGTTAGATGATCTCTTAACAACATTAAATAACAAGGTCCTAAATCGATAAATTTAGATTTTTTGGGTCCTAGATCGATAGTTTTCATTTATCGGGTCCTGGATCAATAGTTAACATATTTTTCGGGTCATTTATTGACAATTCTCCTAATTAATATCGTCATAATATGACAATAGAGATTACATATAAAGTATTATTTGAAAACATTGCATAGATATGTATTTTGGATGTATTTTAAAAATAATGAACCATTAAAGGTAGCATCGAAAAAGTATAATGGGATGGTAAATTCGATGGTGCCCATGTGGGCCGAGCACCATACGTACTCATATTTCCGTTTTTAATTAGAAAAAATATTTTTAAAATATTTTGACAAAAAATATTTTAGGGGCATAAATGACGCCGTTAGTATATATTAATTATATTGGTCTCATTTTTTTTTTGTCTCCTACTATATTAACGAAGTTGGTGTACGTTTTAATGATATTATGAGAGAAAAAAATAAAACAACATTGTGAACATAGCACGAGGTAGAAAAAAAAATTGAGACCAATATAATTAACATCTACTTAAATAGTAAGATATGTTTCCGAAATATTTTAAAAATATTTTTTTTTAATTAAAAAACGGAAATCCGAGTATGGTTCCCATCCGGGCAGGCGGGCACCATAGAATACAGTGAGCTAGTACGAATTCAAGCCCAGTTATTGATAATGGGCCGGTCCAATCAAGTTAGCTTGTTATCATTTTGTGCTCAAATGAACCCAACAGTGAATGAACCTACGTGTTAGGTTTGGGGTGGGTACTGCGAGAAATCGAATAAAAAATTAAATTAATTAATTTTAATTTTAAAATTCACTAATTTCATTTATGTATATATATATATATATATTAAGGAAAGACAGAAAAAAAAAACTGAATAAAAAATAACTGAAAAGGAAAAGGGGAACCACCGACATATATTATATATGTAATAATGTAAATATTAATATGTTATACATTAGTACTTTTAAATTGTAATTAAATAAAATAAGGCAAATAGAATTTAATATCACAACATTTTCACCTTTTTTGATCTTTCATATAACGTTTTAATTTTTGTAATAATGTCAAAACTTTATCTTTTTGTTGGAATTAAGTCATAATAATAAAATTAATCTGACGCGGCCTAAATTTTTACATATGTGCACTCTTAATCTGATGTAGCATAAATTAAATTAGAGTATATCTCTCGTGCGATGTACGAATTTAATATGTATAATTTTATTTATTATAAATTATAATTATGAAAAATTTAATAAAATTATTACAATAAAATAAATTATTTTATAACTTCCTGAATTATAAAATTTTCGTATTATTCAATTTTTTAATCATAACATACCTTTATGTTCACTATTAATTTGATGTGGCATAAATTAAACTAGAATATCTCATGAGCAATGCAGAAATGTGATATGTATAATTTTATTGTTATAAATTATGATTATGAAAAAATTAAAAAATTATTACAACAAAATAAAATTATGTCATATCAGATTAAGAGTGTGCATGTGTAAAAAACTAAGCAACTTCAAATTAATTTTCATCTCATGACTTAATTGCAACAAAAATGTAAGGCTTTGGAATTATTACAAAAATTGAAACGTTTTGTGTGAAAAACCAAAAAAAGTGTAAAAGTTGTGATATTTAGAGTTGTCAAAACGGGCAGCGGGACGGGACGGGCGGCGGGCTCGGAAACCCCGTCTTTTGGCGGGGCGGGGCGGGCTAGAAAATTCAGGGTCCTACGTGCCCCCACCTAAGCCCGTGGGTTGGCAGGCCGGCCCGCGGGCTTTCCTTTTTTTTTTTTGTAATTGAAATTCTAATTTTAAATTTCAATAATAAGAATTAATGTCTTAAATTTAATGCATGCAAGTATTCCCATTTCAAAAATCTGCACAACTAATTTGAACAAATCTGCACAACTAATCAATTTGTAGACTAATTCAACTAAGAATAACTTCTTATGTTCCACACACAGTGTGTAGTTTATTAACTACTTAGGCTTAATTAATACACTATGATTATGATTATAGTTTACATTATATTTTATTAATAATAACGTAAAAAAACAAATGAGACGCAAACATTTGTAAATGAATTTTTGAGATATTTTAAGTTGATAGATCTTATTTATTAAACTATCGATTTTATTTACATCAACACACATAATATAGAAATCCCACACAATACCTAACAAAATCACAATAATTTGATTATATGCCTAATAATGTATATACCACATGCACATTTACTGTACATGCTATGAACACCTTGATGTTTGATGTTTAGGCACTTAATTATTAATTCCGCTTAAAATGTAAACTATTCCAATTCAAAGTCCCCCAATGAACAACTTTATTGTATTAGATACTTACACAAAATCAGAAATAATTTTGTATTGAACAAACAAATGAATAAATTAATAAACGACGCTCACGCTAGTTAAATTAGGGATTTAGGAACTACGGTAAATTGTAAAGTCATTTTTTTATTATGTATTAAATTAAAATTGATTCCATTTTTTAAATAGGAAATTAGGAATTTATAAATTATAACAATTAAAAAGTCATAAAAAATAAAAAATAAAAAGTGTTTGCGGGCCTGGGCCGCTGCGGGCTTTACCCGCCAAAGCCCGTCCCGCCGCGGGCTTACCCGTCTGGACCCGCCAGAAAAATGGGCCTTAAAACTATAGCCCTACTCGCCTAAAAAATTAGCGGGGACAGATCGGCCCGGCGGGCCCAACCCATTTTGACAACTCTAGTGATATTAAAGCCTATTAATCGAATTAAATACTAAATTGTATATTAATATCCCTTTATCTTCCTAAAAAAAATTCCCTTATCCAAAAACAGTAAAAGAAAGAATAATTCTAATTGTAAATTGAAACCTAATTCCCAAGAGAGAGAGAGAGATTGCCGCCTATTCCATCGACGCCGGATTCCAGGCCCTCGTCACCTCCATCGCTGCTTGTCGCCGTTGAAGATAGATTGGTAAATTAATGTAGATTCTCAGATTGTCGCATGAGGAAATAATTAACACTACAAAAAAAATCGTCGATTACCAACGGAATCTACTGACGGAATTCATCCGTCACTATTTAGAAACGGAATACCGACGAAACCTAATGGAATACTTGAACAAAAACTTTACTGACGGAGTACAAATGAAAATTTGGCGGGACTAATCGCACTACCTTTACCGACGGAATATCCGTCGGTAATTCCGTGATTAATTTTACTGGCGGAATTATTCAATCAGTAAATATATATATATATATATATATATATTTTAAATTTATTCAGAATAAACATTACCAACGGAATCATTCCGTCAATATGTATAAATGATTTTTTAATTCTATTATAAAAAATACTAACGGAATAACAACGGTTAGTTAATTAAAATAAATAAAAATTCTTTTAATTTACTGACGGAATTAAAAATGGAAATTCCCATCTGCAATTCTGAAAATTAAGTATTATATACTTTTGAGTATTAATGACTGCAAAGAAAACCCTCCCCCTTCAATTCACGACTTTACCACTCATAGAGGCAAAAAAACCTTCAATTCACTGCTTTGCCGCTCACAGAGGCAGAAAACCCTCCCTCCTTCAACTTCAGAGACAGCGCTGCTTTTGTCGTCTCCTTCGTCACAGACCTCACTCTCCCTCCTCTGCTAATTTATCAAAGTATATTCAAATCAAACGTATGTATACATGTTTGCAATTTCAGAATTTGGGGTTTTCCTCTGCATTTTTATTGTTCAAATTTGGGGTTTTCGGGGAAAATGGCATTGGGTTGGGTTTTCGGGCAAAAGGCATTGGATTTGTGTGTTCGGATAAAATGGCAATGGGTTTGTGTGTTCACGTTAGATGTTCTTATGGTTTTTTCTTGCTAATATTTAATTAACGTCAATGTGAGTTGCTAATTTACTCCACCAAAATTCTTTCATGGAGATTATTGTAACTTCAATTCTCTAGGACATGGTATATATTTGGGAAGCACGTGCCTTTTGAAATGTATCTTTCACTATAAAATAAATATAGTAAATACTCTTATTTATATAGACATAAATAATAATATGTAATAGGGGAATTTCATTTATAGGTATACGAGGACATTGAAAAATAATATTAGGAACAAAGCTAAAGTTGAAGGATCAATTAGTAATGCCTATGTTATGCAAGAATCATCCACTTTTTCGTCCTACTATTTTGAGGATCACGTGAGAACAAAGATAAGAAATGTGCCTCGTAATGATGATGGAAGGGTTGATAGTAGTGATGATCTAGACATGCTCTCTATTTTCAAGGTGTTTGTACGTCATTTTGGAACAAATTCACAAAGATACTTCGATATCAAGGAGTACGAGGCTGCACATATGTATGTTCTATCCAATTGTGTCGAGGTTACAAACACATATATGAAGTAAGTATCAAACCAAAATTTAATCAGTACACATTAATATATATATATATATATATATTAATATTTCTAATATTTTGAAGAGTATTTGAGGATGAAATGCGAGCAGTAGATCTTAATATCTCGGGATCAGAGTTAGATATTAAGTTCGATAAGGAGTTCGCTAGTTGGTTCAAAGAATATGTAAGATTTTATCTATCTTACTGTATTTTTATTAACTTATTTATTGAACTAAAAAATTGTATAACAAGTTTATAAATTCTCGAACTTTGACAAGTCCAACATCCTTCTAGCAATATTGTGAACAAACATATTATGAGTCTTGCAGAGGGGCCTTTATTTGGAGTCGAAACATATTCTGCATGTTTTGTTAATGGATATAAATTTCACACGGTAAACCACGGGGTAGATAAAGCCACTATGAATAGCGGAGTATGTATAAAAAGCTCGCATTATGAAAATGATGAGCACGACTTTTATGGACGTTTGTTGGAAATTTGTATGTTGAAATATCCTGGTTATCCAAAAAAAAATTGTTACATTGTTCAATTGTGAATGGTTTGACCCATCAAATTTGGGGACTTTTGTGCATCTAGACTTCAAGTTAGTTTCAGTTAATCACACTCGTAGATATAGAAAGTACGAACCATTTGTCCTAGCTTCCCAAGCAACTCAAGTGTGCTATTGTTCTTATCCTTCTATGAATCAAAGTAAGAAGAATTTGTGAGCAGTGTGTAAGGCCATAGCTAGATCTAATATAGAAGGTTGTGAAACATCTACATCAACATCTGATGAGCCATTCCAAGAGAATGATGTGATTATTACAATAACTGAAGATGATAACACAATACCAATTGAGTATGCCCGAGGTGGGATGGTACAGATCGATGACAATGAAGATGATGATGAGGATGTCATTTTGTCAGATAAGGAAAGTAGTGATGATGATGATGATGATGATGCTTATTAGTGATAGATTTCTATGTAATGTTTATGCTCAAAAATTAATGTTTATTAGTGAATTTATAATATTTTCAGTTTGTTAATTTGCCAACTAACAATATTTATTATATTGTTATAATTCAAATATGTCAGGGAACAGAGTTGGGCGTGTTAGGAGCACGATGTTGGGCTCATCATGTGGACGTAATGAGTCTAGTGATCGTGTTTCCGAGACGCAACCCGAGACTCCACCTACTAGGAGTTCACATGAGATGCCAAGGACAGATCATATGGCGATGACAGGTTCTGATGCGGCATCATCAGGTTCTTCTAGTGGAGGAAGGATTTGTTTTCGTTGATGCATTGATGGGTATGTATTTACTTTTAATTATTTGATTACTATGATATTTGTACTCAAATTTTAACCTTTCTTTTTGCATAAATAATAGAAAATTAGACCATGAAAAGATTGCCAGTATGTGCACAATAATTTTTAAGAGAATGGAGAATCCGACGGGGTTTAGTTGGAAGTTGACTCCAGATAACACTTTGATGAATTTCGGGTAAAAATTATTAATTATGTTACATTTTTAATATTATTAATTATGAAGAACTATTGATTAATTTGAATATCTTCAAATTTAAATAGAAATATTTTGCTTGGTCTCCTGAGTGGGAAACTGAAGTGTACCAAGTGTGGGAGGCAAAAGCACGTATTAGGTACTCTGATTGGTTGAATGATATGAAGAAAAAGAGAAACAATGGTAAACCACCGTGGATAAATTTGGAGACGTGGAACGGTTTGTGTAGCTACTGGGATACCCCAGAGGTGATTGATAGGTCTACAAAAGCTAGACAAAATAGAATGTCAGAGCCAGATGGGCCAGGCACCGGGATAAACAAGCACATGGGCGGATCAAGGCCTGTTCGTCGACTGGTTGAAAAGATGGTAAATAATTTTTAATTGATTAACTAAATTTTGTTCTATTTTCAAGAGATGGTAATTATTTTATAGCTTACTATATATATTTTAAATTATTAATCAAATTGGGTTATAATCTTGTCTGATTAGGCCATAGAAAAATGGATCTCACACACTCAGTGTGTTTATAAAATATTTCATTCAATTCACATGAAGAATGATGGAACATACCTCACTCCGAAGGATGCAAAAATTGATGTAAGTTTGTTGAAATATAATAAATAAATATGTCTTGAAATGTCCTAATCCTTTTATGTATTTTTACATATGTCAACTTATTATGTATTGAATGTTTATATTTTTACCAGGATAGGGTGAATGACCTAGTTGCACAAGAAGGTGATGGAGCTGATATAAATAAGATTTTTATGCGATTTTTCAAGGAGATGCAGAATGTCAAGAGGCCGAGAGTGTACAGCATGGGATCGAGCTTCATCAGTGATGGCTCGAGTGGTAATGGATTGACTGCTTCTCAGTTCATGTCACATGAACAATGTGACAGTCGAATTGGATCTTTGGAGAAGTAGACACGACAGGACCGTGAGAGGATCCTTCGATATGAAGCTTAGATATAGGAGGATTGGAAGCAAAGAGAAGAACTTCATGTTCAAGTGTTGGCTACACAACAAATGATGAAGGAGTTTATGACTATACAAGTGAGTCGTCGCCCAAATGATCATTTAGATTCACCTTCAAGTTAAACTATTATTTAGTTTATGTTTTTTTAGATATTGAAACCTGTGATCTGACATTTAGTAGTGTTACTATTTTGTTACTATCAATCTTGATGGATAGTTATCGATTAATTTATGGATTAAGAACTGTTATAATTTTTTATCGTGTTCGATTTTATTTCTATTTGATATTATAATTTAATTATGGTTAATTGGTTAATTGATCATGTAAATGATAAAATAAAAAATGGTAAAAAATCAGGAAAATACCGACGGAAGAACAACACATGTGTCAACAAAAATACTGATGGAAAATAATTCCGTTGATAATACCGATGGAATACTGACGGAATAGCAACACACATGCCAACAAAGAACACCAATGGAAAAAATTCTATTACTAATATCGACAGAATACTGCCGGAATAGCAATAACATGCCAACAAAGAACACCAACAAAAACATTCTGTTGCGAATACCGACGAAATTTCTGTTGGTATTCTGTTGCAGATAGTTGGGAACAAAAACGCCGACAAAAGAACCGGCGACGGTGATTCTGTCGGTATTCCGTTGGTAAATCTCACTGATGGAAATATTTTCAACAGTAAAAATTTAGCATCGAGCCAAATTACAACAGTCGTTTTCCGTCAGTAAAACTGTCGGTAATCAATATACTGATGGAATTTTCAATTTTACCAACAGAAATTTCTGTTGGTAAATGGCGATTTTTTTGTAGTGTAATAATCTAATACACAGACATTTACCAAACAATCTGAATTCTGAAATACCAAATATACTACTTGTATTTGTTGAAATCATTAATATACTAGATTTTCAGATTGTCATGATAATTAATATACATATGGGGTTGCTAAATGCATTGCACTCTTTATTTTTTGTACTTCACTCACTCTGTGCACTTTACTTTTTACTCTTTACCCTTCAACCTATTACTTATTTACCCTTAATTTAAAAAAATAAATTTTATCTTTTACAAAAAATAAATGGAAACAAAAGCTAAAATAAGAGAACAGACTTGCGCCACCGCTTCACCTTCTCCGGTTGTCACCACCTTTCTTGGCGTCGCTCGCCACTGTGACAACTTGTGCTCAGTTCCGAAATGTCTCTTGTTGCCACTGCTGCCAACCTCCCATCTCCTCCCTCAAAACCACCATTCCTATTTGTGCGATGTAAAAATTAAACTTAATTGATTTACATAAAATCGTATGGCAGTGGAAGAGATCAAAACAACATACCTCCAGCCATTGCTTATGCTTGTTAGACTTGAGAGATTCTATGTTTAACTTTATCGAATCCAGAGAGAGCCTTGAGCTCCAAAATTAAAATCTTGGCATATAGGTGCTTCTAATTTTTTTCCTTTTATCCAGAGATGGTGTATCGAACGATATGAAAAAGAAAACTTAGGGACCCCTTTTAACCGATGGAAAAAAACCGTTCATTTTTATCCATCATAAAAGTTAATAAAGTAGTGATAGTAGGAAGTTAATCATTTTCCTTAAAAATAGGGATATGTAGAACCACTTCAGGAGTCTTTAATATTTGAATTTATTGACTCTTGGTCAAATGCTGAAAAATTAAATATTAAATCTAACATTCTCCCACTTGGTTCACATATTATTATATTCACAATTATAGGAAACAAAACATATGAATAATGGCGATAGGTTCTCTGAAGCGAGTATTATCTTCCATGTATTATAATATGCCTTGATTCCACAAAATATAACTTAATGAATAAATGCCATGTTTATTCTAGGTCCAAACATCAATGATATTTCTCAAACCAAATATCTGAGGACAAAACTAAAAGAGAAAATATTTACTGAATATGAGTTTTGAAAACAACAGTAATGTACGTACAACTTAAAAATTACATTATGTAACCAAGTCCCATCCTTACTACATGATCCTTAAATTCTTAGGTGGCATGCCTTTAGTTAAAGGATCAGCAATCATTAATTCAGTGCTAACGTGCTCAATGATCACTTTCTTTTCTTTAACACGCTCTCTTATGGCTAAGTACTTGATGTCGATGTGCTTACTTCGACTACCACTTTTGTTATTCTTAGCCATAAACACTGCAGTTGAATTATCACAATACACTATCAATGGCCTAGAAATAGAGTTGACAACTAAGTCCTGATATGAAACTCTTCAACCATACACCATGGCAAGTAGCTTTAAAACATGATACGAACTTTGTTTCCATAGTAGAAATAGCAGTCAAAGTCTGTTTTGTACTTTTGCAAGAAATTACTCCACTGGCAAGCATGAAAACATAACCAGATACTGATTTTTGAGAATCAACACAACCATCAAAATCTGTATCGGAGTAGCCTATAGCTTCCAAATTTTCAGTTCGTCTATACATGAGCATATAATCTTTTGTACCTTGAAGGTATCTCAACACTTTCTTTGCAGCTCTATAGTGATCAATACCTAGATTACTCTGATATCTTCTAAACATTCCAACAATAAATGCAATGTCAGGTCTAGTACAGACCTGTGCATACATAAGGCTTCCTATGGCTGAAGCATATGGAATGGTTTTCATTTGTTCTCGTTCGAGCTCATTTTTTGGACATTGATTCAAACTAAATTTATCACCATTCACAATAGGTGCTACACTTGGTGAACAATCTTTCATGTGGAATCTCTCAAGAACTTTGTTAATGTACGTTTCTTGAGACAAACCCAAAATACCTCGAGATCTATCTCTATGGATCTTTATGCCAATGACATAAGATGCCTCACCCATATCCTTCATATCAAAATTCTTTGAGAGAAATTGTTTCACCTCATATAACAAACCCTTATCATTAGTGGCAAGCAAAATGTCATCCACATATAGAACTAGAAAACAAATGTGACTCTCACTAACCTTCTGGTATATACATTCATCCATGATACTCTTCAAAACCAAATGAAGTGATAACTTCATGGAATTTAAAATACCACTGACGAGAAGCCTGTTTTAGTCCATATATAGATTTATTAAGCTTACAAACTAACTATTCACCATAATTAGAGGAAAAACCTTCTGGCTATTTCACATAAATAGTCTCCTCTAGATCACCATTTAGGAAAACCGTTTTCACATCCATTTGATGTAAATCAAAATCAAAATGGGCTACCAATGCCATGACTATATGAAGTAAATCTTTCTTGGATACATGAGAAAATATATATGTATAGTCTATTCCTTCTTTTTGAGTGAATCCCTTGGCAATAAGTCTTACTTTATACCTCTCGATGTTATCTTTTAAGTCTTTATTTGTTTTAAAGACCTATTTACAACCAATGGATTTTACACCATTAGGTAACTCGACAAGATTCCAAACTTTATTATATGCCATGAAATCCAACTCATCTTGTATAGCATTATACCATAAATTTGATTCTTTAGAACTCATAGCCTGTGAAAACGTGTTAGGATCATTTTCGGCTCCAACATTGTAGTCATTCTCTTGTAGATACACAACATAGTCACCTGAAATTGCTGACCTCTTTTATCTAGTAGATCTTCTTAAGTTTTGATCAACACTCTCTTCAACATTAGGATTCTGTTGTTGATCTTGTTGATCAATATTATTCTGAATATCAGAATTGTGTTGTTCTTCATGATCTGCATGATTTTGTTCAACATTTTGTGGAATATTATTGACTGGTTGTTCAGTATGCATGTGGTCTTAAGGTGCAGTATTAACAACATCAGTAACTCGATAACTTGAAATGGGATATTGAAATTCTGAATAATCTTTCTCAAGACTAATGTCAAGAGATTGATCGCTCCTACTAATCGAGTCATTTTCAAGAAATTTTTCATTTCTTGATTCTACAAATCTAGTACTATGAGATGGACAGTAAAATCTATACCCCTTGGACCTTTTGGCATATCCAACAAAATACCCACTTATAGTCCTCGGATCCAACTTCCTTCTTGAGGATTATAAACTCTCACTTCAGACGGACATCCCCAAACGCGTACATGTTGCAAACTTGGTTTTCAACCTTTGAATAATTCAAAAGGTGTCTTTGAGACGGACTTTGTTGGAACCCGATTTAATATGTACATAGCCATTTTGAGAGCTTCATTCCATAAGGACTTTGGAAGTTTGGAGCTAACGAGCATACTCCGTATCATGTCCAATAATGTTCTATTTCTTTTTTTCACCTATACCATTTTGATCGGGAGAACCAGGTATGGTATATTAATATTGGGCAACAATCCCATTATCTTGAAGAAATTTTGCAAATAGACCAGATACTTGTCCACTCTTAGTGTATCTATCCATAATATTCTCCACCTCTATCTGATCTCACAATTTTTATTGACTTTCTACATTGTTTCTCTACCTCAACTTTAAAAATTTTAAAAGCATCAAGTGTTTCATACTTATTTTTGAGTATGTAGAGATACATGTAACGTGAGTAATCATCAATAAAGGTGATAAAATATTTATCAGTATTTGAATCAATATTTAGACTACAAATGTCTGTATAAATTATTTCCAATATTTGAGAACTCCTATTGGCACTTTTCTTTGACTTGTTAGTCTGCTTACCCTTAATGTAGTCTATATAAGTTTCGAAATCAGAAAAATCTAGAGTATTGAGTATCCCATCATTTACTAATCTCTTGATTCTATCAATGGAGATGTGTCCCATTCTCTGATGCCATAACTTAGAGAAATTTTCACTCATAACACATCGTTTCATACCAACAGTATCTTGAACATGCATAGCATTATGACTATTATCATTTTGTAAATTAAGACGAAAAAGACCATCAGACAAAGTAACATAACTAATAACATTAGATTCATGCGATAAACTGAAACATGAGTTTGAAAAGTTAAAAGAATAGCCAAATGACACTAGTCTAGAAATAGAAATCAAATTCCTAGCAAAGTTAGGAATATAAAAGGTCTTTTCCAAAAATAAAATAAAACCACTACTTAAAACTAGCTTGCAAGTTCCTACTGCTTCCACAAGGTATCTTGTTTCCAGAATAGATGCTTTGCTCACTTCGCACTGGTTTCCGCAAATTTTGTAATCCCTGCAATGAATTGGTAACATGAATTGTAGAACCAAAAGCAATCCACCAAGTGTTATGATTAACATCAATCATATTGGATTCATAACAAACATATGAAAGTTGAGTACCTTTCTTTTCAAGCTAATTTTTTTTTGAAATGAAAGCAATCTTTCTTTTTGTGCCCTTTCTTGTAGTAAAAGAATCACTTGCTTTCTTTCTCAATATCCTTATGGGGAGGAATTTTGTCATTTTCCTTGTCTTTGGCCTGATATGTCTTTTCCTTCCTGATGTTGTAGTCAAATTCACTTTCCCACCTTTTTCCATAGCCAATCGCCCCTCCTCCTGAACACACATGGTCATTAATTCATTTATTGACCATTTATCCTTATGTGTGTTATAGGAGATCTTAAAAGGAGCATATTGTGGAGGAAGAGTGCACAATATGAAGTGAACCAGGAAAGCATCAAATATCTCAACCTCCAGCACTTTAAGTTGAGCCGCAATATCCCTCGTGCGTATGATATGCTCATGCACACTTCTAATCCTAGTAAGCTTTAAGGATGAGAACTGTATAATTAGAGTGCTAGCTAATGTTTTATCAGAAGACAGAAATTGATCATCAATGACCTTCAACAATTTATGGAAATTATCATGTTGCTCGATTGAACTGTTTATCCCAACATATATTTTGGTCTTTATGAACATAACACAGAGACAATTAGATCGCTCCCACTTTTCATAAAGATCAACTTCATCTAGGATGTTGTTTTCAGTAATAGCAGGAGGTTCGTCTTTCTTGATAGCATAGTCAATGTCCATCCACCTTAAATGAAGAAGTATTCTTTCCCTCCAAATTTTATAGTTGCCCCCATTAAGCTCAGAAACATCAAATTTCATATCAGAGAAACTGACATGTTGAATAACTACAATAGTTAAATAAACATGCTCATGTCAATAATTTTGAAACTAATTTAAACCATATAATATGTTACACCAATGTAAAACATGCTAATTAAGAAATGAATCCAAAGACATAAAACTTGCATGTGTGCTAAAGATTTAATTTAATAGGATTCACATTTACTTTATGACAAAACTATTAAATTATGTTCCTTTTTCTAATCCCTGTGGGTAAATTAGAAAATATAATTTAATATTTCATCCTAATTAATCACACAAAATGTAATAAAAATTCCCGTGGGATAAGATCTATCACATTTCATATGATTAATTACAACAAATATTGTTCTTATGTGATTTAATCTTAATATATAATTTTGATCAACTAACGTAATTGCAAAACTCATAAGCAATTAATTCAGAATGAGCCATTAGAGAATTATTCTCGCTCCAAGCATCTCTAAAGCTCTACGGTTATTATCAGAAATTGCATGCTTAAAAAATTAATACAAAGTATACAATTACTAGTAGTAGATAATATTAACGTGAACTGATGTATAATTAATTATTGTAATGATGGTTTCAGAATATGCACAGTAGCAAACACTTTATATATATGCCATATCAATAACCCAAACAAAATGACAAAATTGAATTGCATATATCGATGAAACTAAATTAAAAGAGATGCAAAGTTACTGCCCATACATCAATTCCTTTCTATTAAACACTAAACCGAGGTTTGAATTTCATAAAGCAAACTTGAGTTTAATATTTTATAGATTATCTCCAATAAATAGATAGTAGACAATGACAATTCATGCATATCTTTCAAATAATTTTCGACAGTAATTTCTTAAAGCAATAACCAATTTATTCTGAAACTGCATTATACATATTCATTCCTTATATATAAACGCATATTTATACAACTGATAAAAAATATGCCTAGATCCATCAGAAATTAATTATTCGATAAGTTATGTTTTTTAATATACCGTAAAAAGCATAGGCAGAGACTTAGCCTTGCTCTGATACCAAATATAAAAATTAAACTTAATCGATTTACATAAAATCGTATGGCAGTGAAAGAGATCAAACCAACATACATACCTCCAGCCATTGCTTATACTTGTTAGACTTAAGAGATTCTACGTTTAACTTTATCGAATCCAGAGAGAGCCTTGAACTCCAAAATTAAAATCTTGGCATACAGGTGCTTCCAAGTTTTTCATTTTTATCCAAATATGGTGTATGGAACGATATGAAAAAGAAAACTTAGGGACCCCTTTTAACCGATGGAAAAAACCTTTCACTTCTATCCATCATAGAAGTTAGTAAAGTAGTGATAGTAGGAAATTAACCATTTTACTTAAAAATAGGGATATGTAGAACCACTTTAGAGTCTTTAATATTTGAATTTATTGACTCTTGGTCAAATACTCATCAAAATTCAAAATTAGTTCAAAAAATACAGTTCAAATATGGTACTGAGGTTCGAAAATTATTTCTCGAACATATAAGACATGTCCGACATATTTTCGAACAAATTTGATGGCGGTTGTTCGCTCTTTTATTTCACTAAAAAACGAATCGCAAGTATATGAGGTAAATTGCAGTAAAATATAGGTGATAACAGATATCGTATCCACGGATACTAGTCTTGTAATCTAATCAATTACTCAACTTTAATTGTCCTACTCTATCTAGATGATCGGAACAGAGTTTTATGATTTAACTAACTAAAATAATTAAAATAAAAACAAAGCAAACGAAGAACAAAAATGCAAATGAATGGACAGAAAAATCTAGGATTAAACGGATTCTAGGGAATGCACACATATGGAATCCACAATTTCAATTAACATATTGGACCAGTTTTAGTTCCTAAATCTGCAGAAGAATCACCAATTTATCTAATCCCTCTCTCTCAATTAAATTCTAGATGTAGATTAAATGTCAAATTTTATCTCTCAATCTCAATGTGTCATTTAACTCCAAAATGATCCTAATATTTATTCTTCTCACAAAAACCTACAAATTTCTCAATCTAGCAAGCTCGTGTTATGCATTCCTAATCTGTTAATTAATTAACCTCTCTCGAGTGATAACTAATCAACTACACATTTGCATTTGACGGCCAAATAAATTCACAAGACATACAATTCAAAGAAGCATAAGCAGATGAAGAAATGGAACAATATTATTAAATGAAATCACAAATATCCATAATTGTAGTAAAATCCTAGAATCTCTAATGTTTAGCCTCTCATGCTCGGTTTACAATCCAAAGAAAATAAAGGAACAATTGAATCTAACATAATTAAAGCAAACTAAAAATAGGAAACAACTTTATGCCGTGTTGAATCTTGATTTCAGTTGATCATTGTGCTCTTCCGCCGTCCTCTTGCTTTCTCTGCTCTTCAATAGGGTGAAAAGTGGTGCAATTTTCATCTAAAGTAAGGCCTTAAATAATAGTGGAGACAGAAGCTCATGGAAGGAAAGAAAACCCGGTCCAAAAAGGAATCTGCCGGGTGTCGCCGAGTTGAGCACGGTCCGTGCTCTTTTTTCCGTCAAAACACAAACATTGGCCAAGAATGGAGCATGGTCCATGCTAAGTGAAGCACGGTCCGTGCTCCTTGACAACGCTCAAAAACCATGGTGAAAAGAGAGCACGGTCCGTGCTCGCCTTGTGCCACGTAATTCTTTGCTTTTTCGACCCCGTTTCGCCTTCTCGATCTCGACTCAAGTACTCACTTCCACCCTTGACTTCATATACCACAAAATTCTCCCAAAATAGGCGGTTTTCCTATCAAAACTTGTTAAACCCGTGACCGCACACACATAAAGCAATTTAACTCCAAACAATCACATAACATATGCAATCACTCCATAAAATATGTAGAAACACACCCGAAATGCATAAAAACCCCGAGTTTATCAACGGCGACAACCAGCGAGCACTGGGCATCTCGCCGGAGAAGAAGGGATAGATGATGGAGAGATGTTTTCTTTTTTGCTTTTTATTTTTTGGTATTTTTTATTGTTTAATTTATATATCCATTCCTTATTTATTTAATTTTTTATTTTATGTAAATTGATGATGGTTGGACCGCAAAAGTGGCAGATGGTGAAGATGACATAAAGAATGGCAGGCTGCAGTTGAGCTTTGGGAGAAAGAAAGATAAAAGGCAGGCGACCAGAGAAATTGAGGAAGAAAGAAGTTCTTTTTTCTTTTTTATTTGCTTTTTGAATTTTTATTTAATAAAGGTAGTCATGTAATTTCACGATTAATTATTTTTTAATTTATTTATTTTATGGTTCAAAGAGTAATTATTATAGTACTGCTGCAGACCTGCAAATAGCAATACCCTATACATATACTATAGTATCTGCATCTAGCGATTTCAAATAGTCGTTGGTTCATTTAACAATTTATGCAAATCTAGTATATGTATATTTCTAATTGACATATTTTATAGATAAAAAAAAATAGAGAGAATCGCATCTGCGAGTTTTGGTTCGATTGTATCCTCACATTCGGTCTGATCCAGTCCCAAAGAATTAGAACTCGGTCCATTCGGTCTGCTAATTTCGGACCGGACCGACCGTCAGTTTGAAATTGTGTATTGCAGCTCAAGAAAGCTCATATTTTCTTATATATTTCTCACGTCTGGTTAATCCTCATAAAACTATCTAAAATTAATTCTCAGCATTGGCTATTCTTTTGTTCTTCCAGAAATCAGGTAAATCAATGACTGAGACTATCGATTTTGCTTCTGTGAATTGATATTTTATCATAAATCAAACCCTGATTACGATTAGGGTTTTAGCTCATATGGGGTTGGATCTAATATCTGTGAATCTATTTCGTTTTTGTCGATGTATATTTTGTCCTTAGTCGCACGCTGGTTATGATTAGATTGAAGCTTAGTGGAGTTGGATTTTTATTTCGTAGGTTTTATTCTTGGGATTGTGTTTATTTTAATCGACCCCATTGCAGAACTAGTATGCGGTTAGCTGTTGAATTTTGAAATGTTTTGCCTTTTCTGAGTGTAGTTTTGTGGCTTAGAAAATTATTGAGTGATGGTTTGGGTTATAGTTCGTTTCCATTGTATTGCATCTTTAGAAATCTGGGCGTAAAGTGGTGGTTTCGGAGGCCTATGGATTCTTTTCCTTTTGATTATAATATAATAGTGCAAATAAAATATTTTCTGTGTATAACTTGCCGTTTGTTGATTATTTTCTCCTTGTAAAGGGAACAATGATGAAGATCGATTTTAGTGGGCTTGAACCCTCTGTGCCGTTTAAGGCAAATGCAGATGATTTGGATGATGAGATTTTGGCTGCACCATCCTTTGCACTTCCTGTCACTGCTGATGTGAGCTTGATTTTGTTATTTTCCTTATTTTTTTGGTTTTTCTTTAGTATTAGACCACCTGCCTCTCTAAATTTGCAGCAACTCAATTTCCTTCTTTTTGTTTGTTTTTCCTTAGTTTGATGGATTTCAGAAAGCAGCAGTACAGATGGTGAAGCCTGCCAAGGGAACAACAACTCTGGCTTTTATATTCAAAGAAGGTGTCATGGTGGCTGCTGATTCCCGTGCGAGCATGGGAGGATATATATGTAAGGCCATGCTTATTCTAAATTTAGCATTAGGAGTTTCTCCTCTGATGCTATTATATCTACTAGGGATAGCATTTGCATGAATGACTGTTCACAAGATTCATCTTTGTAGGCTGAGATGTGAATTAGATGGGGTAGAAAATAGTGAAAATCCCAGCTTCATGCTAACAATTTCTTTAGTATGTGAACTGTTGGAGCTGGAATGTTTCATAGTACTTTGTTTCTTCAATCAATGTTATGTTAGTTACATATATAATATTCATATAAACTTTGCAGCATCACAATCGGTCAAGAAAATCATAGAAATCAATCCCTACATGCTCGGTACAATGGCTGGAGGAGCTGCTGACTGCCAGTTCTGGCACAGAAATCTGGGAATTAAGGTACTTCAATTGGAATGTTGCATTTTTCCACTATAATCTTTCAATAAAAAGGTGCACGAACTGTGCTGTTTTACCCTGAGTAATAATTTATATACATATATCTTTAATGTTTCAAGGTCTCTTGTTTTTTTAGTGGATGAGATTTGGGGTAGCATTGGCTCATGTTATCTAGAATCTAGATTTATTAATGCAGGAAACATTACTTGTTTGCGTTATTAAAATATAAGCTATAATGTCCCCACCCTGAGGCCTGAACCACACACAATTAATGAGATAAAAGAACAGAATTTGATGTTTCTGCTGATCTTTTCATAAGCTGCTTAATATCTAGTTTACTGATCCTTAAAGGTGCACCCACACGTGTGTGTATGTATGTGTATATATATATATATATGTATGTATACCACTTTACCTCCCTTTTATGGATGAACGGCCCTTGTTTTTCTGACAGTAGATAATTCCCTTTCATGTTTCAGTGTCGCTTACATGAATTGGCAAATAAGAGAAGAATTTCTGTTGCTGGAGCTTCGAAATTGTTGGCCAACATCCTGTATTCCTATCGAGGAATGGGTTTGTCTGTTGGAACTATGATAGCTGGTTGGGATGAAAAGGTAATTGTAAAGTTTCGCATGTTATTTTCCTTTTTAGTTTTTAGTAATCAACTAATGCTTCTGCTATTTGCTTGCTGTAGGGCCCTGGTCTTTATTATGTTGACAGTGAAGGGGGACGGCTTAAAGGCACTAGATTCTCGGTTGGGTCTGGTTCTCCATATGCTTATGGTGTTTTGGACAGTGGGTGAGTTCATGTGCACACACACACACACACACACATATATATTAATAAGTTTTTGTTCAGAGATTTGGGAGTTGAAAATCACATCTGTACTTGATGAAATCCACAGTGTTTGATAGATAACTTCCTGGCGCCTGTTGCAGTTGTTGGGATGTCTTTAGATAGTTATTATAGGAAACCTGATTTTATGGTTTTCTCTAATTTGTGAATTTTACCCCCTTTTTAGATACCGCTTTGATTTGTCCGTTGAGGAAGCTGCGGAGCTGGCTAGAAGATCAATCTATCATGCTACCTTCCGTGATGGAGCCAGCGGTGGTGTTGCTAGCGGTAATGACCTTCATTCCCTCCCATCTCCCTGTGCTCTTACTCGCTCGCCCGTTTTAGCTTCCGTTTTAACTTGGGTTTTGTTACAGTATATCATGTTGGGCCCAATGGATGGACAAAGCTTTCTGGAGATGATGTTGGAGAGCTCCACTACAAGTACTACCCTGTTGAACCAACAACTGTGGAGCAGGAGATGGCTGAGGTACCTATGGCTTGAGGGAGGGACATAAATTAAGATCTTAGCTGTCATTCCTCATTTTCTGATATTGGTGTTGCTGTAGTATAAATCTATAGACTGCTGATGAAACCTAATTTTTTTTTATGTTATCTGAATCGTCATGTTTGCTTCATTTGCTTATGCTGTCATAGCTCGTTCTTCATTTCACAAACGGGCTTTTTATTGGTGACTGTTGATGTTAAAATGCTCACGGGAAGTGACACCCTTCTACTTGTATGGGAGAAGACCTGAAAAATACTTGCAAATGTTGTGCGTTTTATTTTTTCTTTCAAATGTCCACATAGATTTCTGGCGAGTCCAACCATATCAGATTTTGGAACCTAAGGTAGATTGGTTAAATAAACGGAGGGTTATTTTGAGGTATTTACCAATTACCCTGTTTAAGCCAACAGTCAGATTATTTGACAGTTTGGGACGGACAGTCCGATGATCTGACCGTTGGGGTCAATAATATTTTTAATTTTTTTTCACTTCTATAAATATTAGCTTATAATACTTGGCAGACACAATTTTAGATGGACCTGCATTCAATTACTAATAATCTTGTCAACGAAGATTGACGCAATTTTAATTGCTCTGTCCTGTATATCCTAATCCGCATTACGCTACATAAATCACAAAACATGATGTTTATACACAAGATGTGACAAAAAGAAACAGATCGGTGAAAGAAAAAAAAAAGATCAATAATAACACATTTGTACAACTTGCAGTCCCTTATTTTGTATTACCTGCTATATCCCAAGGCTCTCATACACGTCTCAAATCCTTTCATTGAAATAAATTATTCAAGAGACAGAAACTGTACTAATGAATAGAAAACAAACAAGAAAACCTCAATTATGGAAATAAAAGGACGCATTTTGACATCATTATAAATGTGGAGAAGCTAGGAACACTATGCACAAAACAAGCCATCTTGCTATTCTTCTACAACTCTTCTCTCTCTCTCTCTCTCTCTCTCTCTCTCTCTCTCTCCCCCTTGATGATTGAAAAAAAGAAGCTTTCTCTCTTTTGCTTAATCCAAGTGATTTACTAAGATGAACTAACACGAAGATTTTACAACTAATAGCTATATTGAAGCAAGTTAGGTACAACACACAATCCTCTTCATGGAATAGTACAAACAATGATGCTTCAGGAGCCACATATTCTTCTTATTTTCCCTGTTTTGATACTTCTCTTCAAGTGCTTGCAGATCCAATGTACAGGACTCTCTCTCTCTCTCTCTCTCTCTCTCTAGAGCAGAGGAAAAGGATATATGAATTCAATAGAAACTGAACTAAATAGGTTAAAGAATATGAGTTACAAGATCAAGCAAATTTGAACCGAGCTATCTCAAATCAAGATCATCATCCTCATCAGGATCTAAGTCGTTTGAGATCCTGATTTTCTTTACTTCCCTCTGGCCTGTTCTACCCTTCTTTGGCTTTCCCCTGAAGATGACACTTAATTATTCTTCATGCTTGGATTATAAATAATAGTAGTATCCAAAGCAATAGGAAGATGGACTGGAAATAACTATTCAATACCCATCAATATTCAAATGAATTGTTGGGATAAAATCTTTTTGTTAGTTTGTTCAGAGATGAAGAGATAAAAGTTAAACTTACGGTCCAGCAGTTGCTAAGCCTCCAACTCTTGGTCTACCTTGAACCATGTCTGATTTTCCATCTATGAACAGATACAGAAAGCATATAAACGGAACTCAATAAAATTAGAAAATGTGCAACAAAATGAAAACAGCAGTTTAAGGGAAGGGGCATTATGCAGCCTAAGTACAGTGTCCACCAATGCTATACAAGACCACAATGTTGCCAGAAAATTCAAATTGTCATAAAAGAGAAGAAAGAAAGACTAACCCTCTTTCCCAACTCTAAGCTCCTCCGCCTACACATAACATACGGTGTATAAACAATGTTGAACATCAAAACTCATTCTAATTACAAGCAACAATTCTTGTTTTTGCAGTATTTATTTTCTAGTCTTCCTCTCCCATGATTTTTGCTTTCTTATTTCTCTTGAGATAAAGATATCTTTATCCTCAATTAATTTGTGCCATTTTAAAAAGAAAATTCATAGAAGCTTAAAACAAGTAAAAACCCACAAATGAGACCATAAACACACTCCAAAATCTTTGAAACTTGAACCTAGATCCTATCTTTGGGTCCCAGAGTTAGATCCCCAGGTCACTAGACACAAGCCTTGCGAGGAAATCATTGAGTGCATTTCATTTCAACTTAACGTAAAGATTAATTACATATTCTGAAAATAAGATCGGTAAATTACAAGAGATAACTCCATAATGAACAGCAGACTGAATATAGGAAAAATCAGGACAGTCTTCCTATTTAATTTCTTGGCACACTAATAATTAGTTCCTTATGATTTCTTGGTCCTTGTTCTTTCTGTGAGCTCACTACTTTCCTCACTCATTCAGCTCGCTTTGGTATGTAGAACGAAGCTAATTTTAATGCAACTTGACAGTAGGGAACAATTACTAGATACATCATAAGACAAGTTTGGTGACAGATAATTTCCAACATGAAGGTTGGTTACACAATATATGGATGCAAGTAAATAATAAGATATAAGTGTAGCATTATGTTAGAGGAAGGCACAATGAAAAGTATGAATTAGCACCTGAGTACATTCTATGCTCTATGCATGAGAGTTTTAAGTAGCTCCTAAAATATTGCTCTTGTAAGACATCCTCAGCAAATAGAATAAACATTATCTTGAAGAAGCGTTATGCTAGAAAGTAATTGCAGATCACAAGATTTTTAACTTTCTGAGATGGCACATACCGCTGGTGAGGTGACTGAGGACAATGAGAATACTCTATCTTCAAGCTGAAACTTTCGCGATCTCTTTAAGCTAGAACAATGCAAAATGTATTATAAGTTTCTAAGTTTTCAAACTAACAAGAGTTAACAGCAAACCATAGTTGATTTTTTTAAAATACAAGATAAAGATCATCAGAGATTTATGAAGTCAACATTTTGTTAGCATTCGTCATGCAAGAGCAAAGTATGGTTTCTGTCATTTCTCTCTGTACTGAAAAACAAAAGGGCAGTTGTAGTTTGAGCATAACACAAGCAAACGACGCTGGTTTGTTCTTTAAGATAACATAAATTCTACCTTTTGGCTATTATTGGCTGTCATTAAATAACGAATGCCTACCAATCATACTGTGTAACTTCCGTGAGTCCGATTACTTTGAAATAATATCCACAGCTCAGGTGGAAATGTAGATGTGCACAAGTGCATCAAAGATACTTTTAGTTATACATTCAAGTTTCTTACCCCCATCCACACTTAACTCACACTTAAAACCCAACCATCACATCACAAACTGAACCAACCTTTTCTATATGTTCCATTTGTCACCCTAACTTGAACATTGAATTTACCTTTTTTTTTTTGCTTCTCATGCAGATGAATTTCCTGCCAGAGGAAGTGAATGCTATACAAAAGAACTAGACTAATATTGGATAAAGAGTAATTCCGATAGATTTACCACCAAGGACATCTGAAGCTTTAAGTCCGCACACAATTATACATCCAAATTAGGCTTAAATCCATTGGTTCACCAGGTGTCAAAGAGTTTTTGGAGCACAAAATTATAAAGTCAAAAAGCCAAACCTTTGAACAACTCCCAACTCAAATTGTCTATATCCAGTCCTCCTAACCACTGGACAGGGGGAATGAGAAGGAACCAATTCCTTACAGAACAACAGTACTAAAATTCCATTGAACTGACTAGTTATGAAAGTCAATCATTGCCAGCTAGTTTTTTGGTCAACTTAAGTTACCATGATATCTTCAGGAGGTGGGTATAATGAGTAATCAGTAATCATCGAGGGTCAACAAGCCATCTGATTACAATCACTTAAGAATTTTAGACATGAGCGCGGCACACATATTCTTTGATGCCATATGTTGCAAAGCAGAGTGTTTAGCTCCAACAGTCCGTCAATAGGTGCATAGTTAATGGGAATCACTACAGAAAACTAGTGCACAGCTTTATGAATATCATAGGTAAAAGCTATTTACTTGGAGGCACTCTTGGATGAAGAAAGAAATCCATCAAAGCCCTTCAACGCATTGCCAAACGTCATCGTTTCTTGTAAGTAGCTCGTCTCCAGCTCATACACCTACCCGAGAACACCCAAAACTAAACTGAGACAAAAATCAAGAAAACAAAGAAATCTCACATAACAAACACCTACAAGAATTACGTAGGGGAAACCACTTGGGAATTCAATAAACGGCATCTACTAGCAGGAAATAACATGTTTGCAGAATATTTGAATTATCAACTACTTTCAACTGCAAATAGAGCACGAATTCAGAATATAGAGCAAATCCAAATCTTAAAATTAGAGGGGGGGGGGGGACCTGCTTTTCAACGCTACGGAGCTCGTCTTGAAG
This sequence comes from Perilla frutescens, assembly GCA_026008535.1. NCBI lineage: Eukaryota > Viridiplantae > Streptophyta > Magnoliopsida > Lamiales > Lamiaceae > Perilla > Perilla frutescens. The sequence continues at coordinate 8,767,228 of BRKX01000013.1, read as the reverse complement.
CTTTTCTCTCTTGTTCAGCAGAGAAGAAAGCATAGCTTTGGGATTATTGAAGCCTCTGAGCCCTACATGATGTTTATATGCATCAAATTCAACAGAAAAAATGAAGGAAAAAAAACATGAAAAATGAGAAAAAGGGAAAATTAGCGTCCACAGCTCGACTGTGGGAAAAAAAATGAAAATAAAAAATCAGCTAACTCTTATACCTTGTAACTCCATGTTCGCGCCAATTGCTTCCTTTTTTCTGTTTTCGGAATTTGGGGTAACGGTATTTTGAATTGGACTGCTGTTTTGCTTTAATTGTTTTGGAGGAAAGTTGGGCGTTATTATTGTGAAGTTGCTAAAATATGAGTGGATAAGGGTACTGCACTACGCCAAACAGCAATCGCCCATTTTGTATTCAACTTGTCCTCTTCAATGTCCACTAATAATAATAATAACTGAGTATAAAAAAAATTATTCACACTACAATTACTCTTCACGTTTCACGTACAACTTATTTTTTTATTTTTTTACTTACACACTGCACACACCATTTTGCATTGTTCTCCTTCAACTAAATCAGGAAACATATACCAGTAGTTGAAAGGAAAAAATCAGAATAAATTATAGAATTCAATGTATTTACATCCCGATAATTTAAAAAACACCTAGCTAGACACAATTAAAAAAATACTAAACAAGAATATGAATAATTCATTGTCAACAAAAATCGAATAATTAAGCAATAAATATCAAGAATCTTCAGTCTTCACAGAAGTCCAAAGCTCCAAAGTTCTCTTGCTCAGTTGCTCTTCTATTTTCTCGTCTCCAAATCATCCAACCTCTATCTCCAAGAGTGGGTAGGGCTGAAAATCAAACCAAATAACACGATACTTAACTTGTGTTCGTTCGTTAAGAGCTTATTTGAGCTCAATTTCGATAAGCATATCCAACAAATTTGAACATAATTTTTGTGTATGTGCTTGATAAGATCTAAGCATATCAGAGCGTAGTTTTCAACTTATGTCCATTTGGTGACTTCGACTGATTTTATTTCTCAGTTTGGGTTTTAAAAGGTTTTATGACCACTCTTTTATAGCAAAAATACAGCAGTATATGATGCAATTATAATAAATGAATGAGCAAGACACACATGGAGTGAATTAGTGAATGAATTGCATATACCAAAACGTACGTAGATCGATATCTTATTAATATTGAGATATGCTTTTGTGCCACGTAAATTTTCCGATCATCTGAAAAAATTGAGTGTATTTTGCTGCAAATTATAAAATTCTATCATATTGCAATATCTCAAAATTCGAATTCAAATTGTAAATTTTGTCAGAATTGGTGAATGTTTGGTATTTGACCCATAATTAGCATTATATGGAACCATGCCTACAATCGAATATTTTCCAAACTGATTGATATGGATAAGGTTGGTGGGGTGGAGTGTTAACCTCAGAAAATGATAGTATGTTCTAGAGTCCATTGAACATATATGATTGCTACAAAATTGGCGATAATGAATTGATTCTCGTGTACCTTTCCTATAGTAAAAAATATTTGGTGGGCCAAAGTTAATTTTTAATGGAGTCTACAATTTACAGAAAAAATTCTATGATCAAGATTTGGTATCCTCATTACACTTTGCCTCATAAGATTTTGATAGATTCATACAATTGATATCATAAATTTCCAAACATGAATATTAAACCATAACCGAAAAACATTGCATGCCCAGAAAAGTGAAGTGCCGACTGCCGACCATTTCAATGTAACAAGATATTTTTCTAAGTAAGATTCTAGGTAAATAATCATTCGAAAAGTAAAATATCACAATCACGTAATATTAATTTTTAATTTAAATTCTCATAATTTTTATATTATGACGTACTTTTCAAAAGAGTTTTGCATTGCAAGAGATAATCAAGCATTTTGTTTAGTAATGAAACTTTTCTCCATCGAGTATACTTGAGATATGATTTAGTCAGGGTCCGCCCTGAAATTTGGAGTGCCCTGTTCGAACATTAAAAATAGTGCCCTATTTGTTGAATGAAAAATTAAATGATTGCATAAAAGTAGCACAATCATATTTGAAGGTCCATTCCCAACAATATTGGATAAATTTCTAATACATATCATAGATAAAAAAAATTGCATCTCAAAACTGTCTTTAATATTCAAAATTATGAATTCGACATACTCAAATTCTTGAAGATTTCAAAATCACCCATCTGATCATGAGTTTACTATCATTTAAAAAAAAACTAAAACAAAATAAACAAATTTAGTTTAAAAAATATAATATCATTTAAAAATACTTCTTCTATCATTTTATTATGCAAACTCGGTTATAAATTTTCTGTAATCAACATTTCTAGCAAATCATGTTCAGCGGATATCAAAGCAAGTCCAATCATTCTTGTGACATGGTCAACCACAAATAAGATTAATTAAATATCTTCAAATCTGAAAAAACTTATTTTATGTACATGCAACAATAACATATATAATTAATAAAATTTTATAAGCAATATATGCATTAGGATAACTATTTAGTCTGTTCAAGTAAGTTAATATATATCTAGAGTTATATTTTCTTTTGTTAGGCTAAAATATATCTTAATGCGTTAAGTTGTTGAAACAACTATTGACCAATATAGGATCACTAAACTCTTCATGATTTTCACAACATGCTTTTCAACTAGCATCATCCAGTGAATTCAATTTATCAGAAGAAAATAAAAATCCAAAATACTTTTCATATGAAATGAATTGATCAAATATTTTTTAGTAATTCAATTGCTTAAATAATTGATTATGAAAGAGGTTGAATTCAATTGGAGAGTTGTAAAAATATGTACTCTTAATCTAATTAGAAGTCTTAAAATAGGCATACTCTTAATTAGTACCCTAAAAGTCCAAAATAATGCCGGACTTATCAATTAATACATTTTTTTAATAATATATTAAGCTTTTAAAATTATACTAGACTTAATATACATATTTTTTTTATTAAAAATTGAAACTAAATTAATATTACTTCATGTATATAAAATTTTTGGTGCCCCTATAATTTGAAGACCTGTGCAGCACACCTTAAACACGCCTTTAAGACCGCCTCTAAATTTAATACTAGCTACTATATATTGAATCTTTATCTAAATATTTTAGGTACATACATACATACATATATATATATATATATATATATATATATATATATGCGTGCGCAAAACTCAATCTTGAATACGCATGCTCTATTATGTACTCTATTCTTATATTTAACTAATTAATCTAACTCAGTGTAAGTATGAGCGAAAATATGTAAGATTATCCAACATAGACTTAATTAAACTAGACTCTATCACTTAATTTTAATAAGCCCATTTTAACATCTTAGACTTGAGTAAATAGAAATAGATATAATTTAAACACTCTAAGGGCTTGTTTGCTAGGTAGGATAATGGTGGGATAAATACTTATGACACCCTAATACTTTGTTTGCTAGCAATATTGAAGCCCATGATTATGCAAGGGCCCGGTATGTGTTAATCATTTATATGGTATAACATATCACACCCTGCTGGTGGGATATTTAATACCATACAGAATTATTAAAAATTGTAGACTAAAATAACCTTGCAGATATTAATTAAAAATGTTATTATAGAATATTCACACAATATATGGTAATTAATTAAAGGATATTTTAAGAATTGGAATTTTATAGAGAATCTAATACATCTAACCAAACAATATATTATTAATACATATATTTTAATACACCAAAACAAACATGATATTGATATCTTATACGGTAAAACACATCCATGTCAAACACATCCAACCTTATACCATACAACCTAGCAAACGAGCCCTAAATGTATAAACGTACGGAAATAGAAAAGGACAAAAGGAAATAAAGGTAACATTTCAAAAGTAAAAGTTTTGTGGCTATTTGAAGTGTAAAATTTTAAGTTACAATGGGGCTTTTTAGCCACTTTAAAGTTTAAAAAACAAATTTTTAGCCATCAAACTTTAAACATTATTTTTTTAGTCAAAATTAATACAATACTCTTATTAAAAAAAAAGGTAAAAGAAATTCAAATTAGTTTCTCTCTCCAAAAACACTCTCTCCCCTCTCGGCTATTCTCCACAGAAACTGAAATTTTGCACCGGTCATCCCCTCTTATTTTTAAATCTGCAAATTGCAAAACTCACCACCACCACCACCGCGACAAATACAACCGTCGTCGCTCTCTCTCCTCTCGATTTAATTAATTAGTGACAATAGGGCTTATTTCTCCTTTTCCAAATATGTATTTTCTTAAAAAAAAAAAAAAAAAGATATGCATTTGCCATCGCCGCCTCCAACGCTCTCGCCGTTGTCTTCGCCGCCACCACAAGCACCTCCCCTTGCTGTCGCAATCGCCGTTGCCCCTCCCCCTCGCATTCTTATCTGAACTTTATAATTTGTAAATTTATTTTGCTTATAAAAAATGTTGATTTTATAATTTGAGTTTGAATTTTGGTTTGGAAAAGAAATAGCAAATGGAGAAAAACATTATGAAGAAAATCCTATGCACGTTTTTTTTTATTTTTGTGGTTCTGCAAATTTTTGGACTTCTGCACAAAAAAATCTGGAAACGTGCTCTTACCTACGCACTGAGCTCAGTGCGCTGCCCTGGGCGCGAGGCGTCTCCCCGGCGCGCTGGCCTGGTGCGCGCAGTCCCCGTGCGCGCAGCGTCTCCGAGCGCGCTGGCCCGGCGCGAGCGCAGGCCCCGTCGCGCGGCGTCCCCCAAGCGCGTTGGCCCGGCACGCGCGCGGTCCCCGGACACGCAGGCCCCGTCGCGTGACGTCCCCCGGGCGCGCACGTCTTGGCGCGCGGCGTCCCGCGGGCGTGCTGGCCTGGCGCGCGCAGGCCCCGGTGCACGCGCGGTCCCCGGGCGCGCAGGCCCGTCGCGCGGCGTCCCCTGACGTGCAGGCCCTGACGCGCGGGCGTGCTGGCCCCATTCGGCGCGCATATCAAATGCGCAGGTAAGAACACTGATTTTTTTTTTTCACGAAATGATTTTTTCAATTTTTTTCATTTTTCAAATGCGCAGGGAAGGGAAGAGAGAAATGATTTTTTTTAAATTTATCTTTAAAAAATGGAGAGAAATGGTATTTTAGTCCAAAGCGGCTAAAATAATAATATTTAAAAATAGGTGGCTAAAATAAGTTTTTTAAAGTTCTAAGTGGCTAAAAAAAAAGTTGACCCAAATTTTAAATACCCTTCCATGTACATTCTTAATAATTGTGTGAGACAACTTTTGAGTATTAATTACCATACTCATGGAATGAGATCACCTGTTGCAAATTTTGTTGCATTCCCTATTGCAACTCTTTAATATTTTTTCAAAAAAAATAATTTTTTTATTTATTATGATTTATTTTAATTTAAATTTTCAATTTAGAGTTCATCCATTCCCAATTAGGGTATATTAAAAAAAAATTAAAATTTAAAAAAAAAACTTAGTTATGCAATACCAAATGTAACACATATGACAACAGAGGATCTGCTCTGCATACTCATGAACTTTATATACACAATATATACAAACTAGAAACGTGTATACAAGGACGGACCTGGGGGCTCTCCCTCAAATTTTGTCCATTTTTTTTATATATGTGTATATATAATTTATTATATAAATTTAATTTTATTTGTATTGTAATATTATTTTTCGCCCCCCCAAAATAAAGATTATAAAGTTTCGCCCCCCAAGTTAGAATTCATGTGTCTGTCTCTGCGTATTTAACCCAAACCAAATAAGCTTTACATTTTGGTTGGCCAAAATATTAATCAGCATTAGTTTTTTGGTTGCCCAAAACATAATACAGTAAGTGCTTTTTTTTTTTTGACAAAAACATATTATAAAGTTAGTTTTGGTTGGCCAAAAAATTGAATAATGTTATTTAATGTGTTATTTTTTGTGTAAAACTTTAGATAAAATGTATAAATATATATATATATATATATAGTATGACATATCACTACAGTAAAACAGTAAAACACATGTTGAAGCTCGAAGATATTCGAAATGAAAGGCGAAGATTAGCCCAAAAAATTGTCGAAAAATTACATCGAAATTCAAACATTTTGGAAGGCATATTTCTGATTTTTTTTTGTTGTTTTATGCTGTTAAATTTTACATCAAAAAATTGAAAAACAGATTTAAAACATGCTTATAAAATTAATTAACGTTTACGTAAAAACATGTAATATTAAATGACATTTATGTTAATTCTTGCTTTGTATCGGTATACTTTCTACTATTTTTGAATTATTAACGTTTAATATTGCATTATATGATAAAAAAAAACATATGGTAACAGTTTAAATTAAAAATAGCCCAAACACATACGTTTATGATAGAACCTATAGTGTTTCACAACAATCAAGAATCTTGCCTTTTATTAATTTAATCGGGATTATTACACATTATTTTTTGCAGCCAAAGTAATAAAACTTGCGTAAGCATTTGGGTAGAAACCACCCGTTTTGAGTTAAAAATTAAACTGTCTACCCTATGGGTCCATTAGAATAGTTTTTGTGTGAAATCAAAATATATTATCCATCAAACTATTTTTTGCCCAACAAATCCATGTTTACCCAAAAATAGTTTATATATATAAACTTTTCACCCATTTAAATAACACAACTATTAAACTATACCCGTCGGTAAAAATGATATATTTTAAAAAGATTATTCTTCAAAAATAGGTTTTTCCCTTTCGGTTAGATACCTTCATGCGGTTATGGATTTTGACATTAATTATATATACTTATTGTTTATTAATTAAGAAGTGTTGTTTTGTTATAATAAAATATATATCACATTCAACTAAATTTTATAAGACTTCAACCCATACTCTCATGAAAAGACTTTTTATTTTTGAGCTGCTATCACGAAAGGCCTATTAAAAGCTCATAATATCTAAAATATGTCATGCATAGACATTACTTTAACAGACATTATATACAGTACCTTGTCCCACCTAAAATAAATGAGAAATAATATGCCTATAGAGACGGAGGGAGAGGGGCCCCCAGGCCTTGAAGTTTAGAAAATCATGTAATTAAAAAATAAATAATTTACTCTCGTTTAACACAATGTATTCTGAACTAAATTTTTTGGTGTGAATATTTCTCACCCTTTAAGTAATATTATAATTACAAGTTAATTTTTAATTATTTTTTCATAATTTTTTCCAACTTTCTCAACTGACCATATCACTAAGATAAGAGTATATTAGTCAACATAATCTCTCTCTCTCTCTCTCTCTCTCCCTCCCTCCCTCCCTCCCTCCCTCGCAACTCCAATGCATAACACTAATTTGGTGCAAAATCTGCACCAAATATGTGCAATTTCATCATCATTTTTTTTCAACTTCGATCCAACTCTTCGCACCAAATAAAAATATTCTCGAAAATATTTCATTTATCTTATAATTTAAATATCAATGTGTTGTTTGAAATAGTTCATTGTTAAGTTATTTGTATTGATTTGTTATGTTAATTTATAGTCATTTGTGATGTGACTTTTATGCATTATGTTTATTTAACTGTATTTTTATTGAAATAATTAAATTATTTAATTGTTGAGATAATTTATAAATCGAATTAAATTAAAGGATCCTATAATTTATTAATTAAATAAATGAATTAGATAACTCGTTCAATAATGGTTTTAAATAATAAAACAATTTATTAAATGATGTAAGATTTATCAACAGTAATTTGGCGCAACACCTAATTTGCCCAAATTAGAGAATTTTGATGCAACGCCAATTTGTGCAGGATTTGGAATAAATTTGGAGTGAAAACTTGCACAAAAATGGTGCTTTGGTCCCGCAGTGAGTTGGTCGATCTTCCCAAATTTTTGGTGATTTTTTTTCTGTTAAGAGTAATCCGCAGTCTTATCGAGGTGCGCACTGAGTAAATCCCGTCCCTGTGTGATAGCCTGCAAACCACACAGGGGAGGTTAACCACACTTGGCAAATCAGGTGTGACAGGCTCACACCTAGTGGTGTTGGTGGTGAGATTCGAACTTGAGACCTTTGGCCTCAAGATAACACAACTTCTTGGTGATTTCTCGTCTGCTCTTTTGTATCCTCAATTTTATTTTTTCATTTTTTTTATGCCGGGTGGGTTATCTCCTTCACCTCTACTCTATCAACTTCTTCAAAGATTTTGAATTTAAAATATCAAATTATTGAATAATCAGAAACCAACAATGTATGACGCAATGACAATTAATAATCTGAAAAAATGTGAAGACTTATTGTCATAGTTGTAGACCCAAAATTCAACAATTGATTTGTTGAAGATGATCTTCAACTTCACATTTTTCATGTATTTTTGTAGATCCTCAGTGCTGAATCCGAATAAATCAATTGTAGAATTTTGCGTCTACCCTCATGATGTTGAGTTTGGATTTAGGGTTAATTGTAGATTTATTCGGTACATAAAAATAAAAATTTGATTTTTCAGAGGCAATCGTTACATTGACACTTGTAATTTATTTACTTTTTATGTCGATATATTTTAGTTTTTGTGGTTATTATAAATTGTTTGTATAATTTATTCTTACGTGTTCTTATCATTTATCAATTTTCTTTATTTTATCATACAGATTATTATAATAGTATTGTTAATAATTAGATTAAACAATTATAGATCTTATTAATTTTTAGCTTGAGGCTTCAAAACTTTTAATGAATTAAATTTACTTTAATTTTGTGCTATACATGTTTTAATTTATTGGCAGTTGTATTCGATTATTTAAAGAGATTTTAATTGAGCTTTCAGTTCTTTGGAATTTGAACATTTGTATTACTTATATTTTTAGCTACGAAAATTATAAGTTGATTGCAAAATATCTATAGCTTAAGATAGACCCTTGTTCGTTAATTTTAATTTTGTATCAGTTTTTTGTTAGATAAATTGGGTGCTTCGATAAGAAAATATCCCATGTTGTGGGTTTCATTTTCATCACTTAATGAACCCATAAAATATTATGATCATTATATTACAAATATTATTAATTATTAATTTTATTTTTCAAATTCCACTTATTAGTTTTTAAAATTGTTATTAATGGCCGCTAAAAAATTATGACGCCGTCACTGTCAATATATATATACATATACACGAAATATTACGTTCAATGTATGTATTATTAATCACGCAGCATCTCACATACCTATCCTTTTTGTATTCACGTGTACCGATCTTTTCGTATTCAAGTGCTTCACTTTGAACACGATACCGTTAAGTTTTGGTTCTATCATTACTGACTCACTTACGCCCAAAGATATTCATTTCTTTTTATCCGAAAATTTTAGTCATTTTAGTTTATTTTTCTACACTAGTTTTTCTCATGTTTTATATTACATATGACTTACTGTTTTAAATTTATAGCAAGGCTGAGGCTTCACACACACACACACATGTTTATATAAATGTGTGTTTATTGTTGTATAGATCTGTGTGTATGTCAGAACAGTTATAGGCCTTGATTTCCATTGATATTTTATTTGTGTAAGTAGAATTGTTTAGTACTTTTTGCATTATTTCTTTCCTTTTTGTGGTCCTGTGGATAGCATTATTTAATATTGATTTCCTTTTATAGTTGTGGATAGTTTGTCGTGTAAACACACAACTTGGTCACATGAAGTCTAATCTTCAATCCCACAAAATCCCCTCAATTCCTCTTTAACAATTGGCTGAATCAAATCGTGCCGGCAAATTATAGTGCTCTGCTCACTTTCTATTTCCATTTTCTTGATTTTCGGTTGTGGGTTTGCTGCAAAAATGATTTTTTGATGGATTATAACTCAGGTATGTGCTCTAGCTCTCTCTTTTTTAATTGAATTTCAAGAATTGTTTCTGGTTAGTAATTCTTGATCTAGAAGATAGTGAATTTCGCTCTAGGTATATGTAACTGTGAGCTGATTTCTGAATTGAATTGATTTGTGGCATGATCAGTAAAGTTTACTTTTTTCAATAATTTTGTAGAAGAGATGTTGTGATTGAATAAATTTTTATGGAAATATCAACTCTTGTTCACAGCTGAAAAGATGGGGTTTTGGTTTGGTGTGAGAGAGATTTAGTTTGTAGAATCTGAGAGAAACTGAATTTCTGGAGATGGAAAAGAAGTGCAAGAGCATAGTGTGGTTTAGGAGGGATTTGAGAATTGAAGACAATCCAGCTCTAGCAGCTGCTGCAAGGGATGGGAGTGTCTTACCTGTTTTTATATGGTGCCCTAAGGAAGAAGGCCCATATCATCCCGGTCGAGTTTCGCGGTGGTGGCTGAAGCAGTCCCTAAAGCATTTGCAGCACTCACTCAAATCTCTTGGGGCAGAATTGGTTGTCATCAAAGCTGAGAGCACTCTCTCTGCACTGTTAGACTGCATTAGCGCTGTGGGGGCGACTAAAGTAGTGTATAACCATCTTTATGGTACGTTTTTTTCCCTTTCTAATTGACCTTTTCTGCCTTATTGCAGTAACTAATGTGGATTGATTTAGCTCTGCCAAAGATAAGCTACATTGTCACAACTAATTCTATGCTTTTTTTGTTGAGTTGTGGCTGAAAGCAATATTAAGTGATCAGCAAATAAGAACTCTGTTATTGGGAATTTAATCATGGTTTCTTGAAACAAGATCAAAATTAGATTGGTGTTTCTAATATTTCATACATGAATTGCTCTTTGGTGTTCTGAACTGATTCTTAGCTCAAATTTGTGCCAGTGTATAAGTTTATAGTACGGAAACGCTCGTTAGTTAAAATGGTGAAAACCCGACCTCGTTGAAGTGCCAATAGATACATTTCACAGACCTAAGATACAATGAACACTTTGGATGATGAATGGTAATAAATTTGTAAAGAAATCATCCGCACAAAAATGAGCGCCAGTAAAATAATCCCTTGTTTGGCTCATTGCATAATCAGTAACAAGTTTCATGCTCTCGTAGACAATCATCATGCTCATTGTAAAGTCTTTATTTAGGATCTAAATTAGACTCTATATTCTCCCAAGTATCCATTGATGTTTTATTTTATTTCTATTTGTTTATTTGTATTTGTTTTACATAATTTACCGGGTTACTTTAAGATGCTCAGATCATCATTCATTGATTTTTTTTACCAGATCCAATTTCACTTGTTCGTGATCACAATATTAAGCAAAAGTTGGTGGAGTTTGGCATTGATGTGCAAAGCTACAATGGTGAGCTATTGTTTGAGCCGTGGGAAGTGTATGGTGATGATGAACAAGCGTTTACAACCTTTGATGCATACTGGGAGAAATGCTTGAACATGCAAAAAGAGCCGGTTTCACATCTTCCGCCATGGCGTTTGGCTTCTGCTGCAGGTAAGCTTCGATATTTGTTCAGCCATTTGTAATTTAGTTGTGGTTATGCAGTTTTTTCACCTCTACAACTGCTCAATCTTTTCGCCTGTTCCGTAAAAAATATGAGAAACTAGTTTTACACTGCTACTTCTAGCAAGTTCTGCCGAGAGCTTTTAGCTGCAACTGCAAGCACAATAAAATAATAGAAGTTCTTTTGCAACTTTGAAGTAGCTAGTATAAAATAATGTAGAAACTGATCAAACTAAAATTAACTAAGTTTTTCTATCCTCATACAGGAATGGTTGAGAATACCTCAATTGAGGCATTGAGTCTTGAAAATGAATCAGAAAAATCGAGTAATGCTTTACTGGGAAGAGGGTGGTCCCCCGGTTGGAGCAGTGCCGATAAGACTTTCAATGAATTTACAGAACACCATTTGCATAACTACTCAAATGATAGGCTAAGGGTTGGGGGAAACTCGACGTCTCTTCTGTCGCCCTATCTGCATTTCGGGGAGCTTAGCATTCGAAAGGTGTTTCAAAATGTGCGCATGAAGCAAATAGTTTGGAAAAACGAGCAGAACACCGTAGGAGAAGAGAGTGCAACTCTTTTCCTCAAGGCCATCGGGCTCAGAGAATATTCTCGTTACATCTGTTTCAATTTTCCATTTACACATGAAAGGTCGCTGCTCAGCAGCCTTAGATTTTTCCCATGGGACACAAACCAAGCTCATTTTAAGGCTTGGCGACAAGGTCGAACTGGTTACCCTCTAGTTGATGCAGGAATGAGAGAGCTCTGGGCAACTGGATGGATTCACAACCGGATTAGAATAATTGTTTCGAGTTTCTTTGTTAAGTTTCTTCTTCTGCCATGGCAGTGGGGAATGAAGTACTTCTGGGATACACTTCTTGATGCAGATTTGGAAAGTGATATTCTTGGTTGGCAATATATTTCGGGAAGTTTACCTGATGGGCACGAACTTGAGCGTATGGATAGTCCACAGGTAATCTCGTTACCAAATTCACACAACTGCTTGTTTATTTCAAAATCAACTAGTACTATTGTGGTGTTCGCCTCTTACCTAAACTTATTCAAGGTTGGTTTATTTCGCGTTGATTGAATCTCTAAAAGCCTTCTCGTCATCTTTCATTGTGATCCAGGTTCAGGGATTCAAATTTGATCCAGAGGGTGAATACGTGAGACAATGGCTGCCTGAATTAGCACGAATGCCAACTGAATGGATTCATCATCCATGGGATGCTCCTCTTTCTGTGCTTAAATATGCAGGCGTGGATCTTGGAGTAAACTATCCGAAGCCTGTAATAGATGTCGACTTGGCCAGGGATCGCCTAACAGAAGCCATAGCTGTCATGCGCGGGAAGGAAGCAACTGGAAAGGCAGCAAGTACCATTGGAGCAGATGAAGTTGTATTTGATAACTCTGAATCTCACGAAAAGTTGGATGTCTCGAAAGCAGTTGCCCGAGAAAAGAATCTGTGTCCAGCCAGTTCGTCTCATGATCAAAGGGTACCATCATTGAGAAACTCCAACTACGGTATTGAAAATAGAAAAAGACAGAAGCCGGGTGAAGATGGTAGGCCGTTGAATGATAACTTGGGCAGCTGCAACGTTGGTGATCAGGCCTCAAAAAGGGACGATGACTTGTGTTCTACAGCTGAATCTTCATCTAAGAAACAGATGACGAACAGTAGAAATTCTTTCTCTGTTCCCCGAAACTGCTCTTCAATGTCGACTGGTACACCATATCCGGTTCATGACTCCGACGAGCTCAATTACAGTTGGCAAGAAGAGGTTGGCACAGAAGAGATGTCGAGCAAAAATGGTAAGATATGCACAGCCAAAAAAGCTTATTTCTGATCATCTGATATGATCTGATTATGTTAAACTAACATATATGGTTAGGAAAGTAGGTAAAATTTTGTTCGTATTCGACTCCTATTTGCAGGAACGAACAATTTGCAGATTTCTGGGAAGCAGATTATTCATGAAGAGAAAAGCTCATCATTCAATCTCTGAATACTACGGCTGCAAGGAGATGAGAGTTATGGTCGTGGCATTCATTACTTATCTTGTAGATTAATTAGTAACTTCATATCTGAACACATTTTCATTCATTTTTCTCAGTGTTGTTGAAGAGGTAGTTAATTTTTCCTTGAGAAAAACATAATAGATCCTAAAACCGTGTCTAGATAGAAGTTTGCTATTGTTTTCTTTCTTATATATACATAAAACAGCATAAATTTTACCCTTTTCTGTTTGCTTACTTGTATGCTCTATGTCATACATTATTTTTTCTGTTTAACATATGCTGGAGTTTTTATGTTGTTTATTAACCAATAAAATTAAGAGAATGTCTCCTGTGCATTTGATCTATATAAGAGCTTAAATACATCACCCTAGTGTCATCAAAATTACAAAAAGAAACAAGGAAAAAAAAAAAGGAAATGACCATAGCTTTTCGTTTTTATCCAATTTAGGCCAATAATAAATTAAATTATAGTTTTTTTCATCCCTTTTATTTAAGATTGAAGACTGTTGTGTTTAGATGAAGGAATATGGATGAAAAATACAAAATATTTATTTTTCAAACATATTTCTTTGTATAAACATGACCATAATATATCAAATTAAATTTATTTTCAGATTCTTTCATTTAATATTTCAGAAAGACATGTTTAGATGATGAAATATTGACTAAAAATACAGAACAATTATTTTAATTTTCGTGCATACAAACTCTAAATGAAATGAAATTATAAAAAAATAATTATAAACCTTAATTGGAATGTAATAAATTCTAATTGAGATTAATGGATCTGAATTGAGATATAATAAATTGGAATATATTAAAAAAACTCTAATTATGATTAATAAATTATAATTGGGATAAAATCAATCATATTTGACATGAAATAAACTCTAAAAATAAATATCTTATATTTTTCTTCCATTTTTTTTTGTTCATACATAGCCATGCAAGATCTTAAATTAAAGTGGACGAAATGATCTGCTACACTTTATGCAACACTTGGTGCTGTATAATTAAATTGATTAATTTTTCTTCAATTTTTTAATTCAATTTTAATTTATTATGCTTTATTTTAATTTTACTTTATTATTTAGTGTCCATCCTGCCCAATTAGGATATATAATTAATTTTTCATTAATAATTTTCACTTTCTAATTAATAATTGATTATTTCGTAAAAAATAATTATATAACCTAATTGGGTAGGATGAATCCTAATTAATAAATGTAAAATTAAACTAAAGTATAAGAAATATTTGAAATTGAATTAAAAAATAAAAAATAATAATAAATTTAATTGTCTAGAACTAAATGTTGCACAAAGTGCAATAGATGATTTCATTCGAAATTAAAGAGCATCAAAATAGTTTTTTTCATCTGCTAACTAGCTACTGAAACGACTAATCCCCACTAGTTATAATTCATTTGACTTATTTAATCCATATTCTAAGCTTGAGCTAAAAAGCATTTAAATATTTCAGATATTTTTTTGGTAATTAATGTGGAAAATTATTTTGGTAACAAAATCAATTAGTCAGCTATAACTGCCGAAAACGGTGCATATTCACAAGGATTTACAGGTCAAAAGCCCAATATACTTAAGTTGAAATTCAGGTATGAACATAATCAATATATCAAACAAGGCATAAAATCAACAACTCCCATAGAATATCAAGATATTGGCAAACTATATCGAGCAGCGAAGAAGACAAAACGAATAATGATATTATATATATATACTCATTTCGTTTCATAATATTTGTTGTTTTAGGATTTTAATCTAAAATTAACAATTAATATTTTAGACTAATATATCCATTCAGTTAAGCTTGGGAGAAAGGGGTGAAAATATCTAAAGCAACACCACAAAAATAAAATTCTAAGCCTATATATACTCCCTCCGGCAATGTCGCAGAGCTAAGGAGGGAAAGTGAGGGCAGGGGATGGGTTGACAGCAATAGAGTAGCTGGGCGCCCCGGAACATGCGTTGAAGCTGCGTGCTGGGGCATTTGCGGCAAGGGCTTGCGGGCTGCGCGCCCGACAGGGGTTGCGCGCCTAACCTGTGCGCAATGAGCTCTGCACGCACGGATGAGACACCATTTTTTCCGGCAACGTATACTTTTCCGGACAACATAGTCACTTGAAAAGAAAATAGAGGAGACAACTTTTCTTTTCCCATTGATTGACTGGCTACTCTGGCGTATTGACACAAATATATTTATTGGAGTAAGAAATTAAATGAGAATTGAACATTCTTTATCTTATTGTACCTTAAGGTTTAATTGTTATAATTTCATTGCTTAATTCTGCAATTAAACAATGAAATTAAGCAGCAAAGTAATTAAACAATAAATTATACTGGTAATTAAGTAATAGAGTACAATAAGATAAGTATTGTTAAAATATCTCAATTTTTTCTCAACTAAACCCAACCATAAGTATTGTGACATCATAAAAATCCATCTATTAATTACTTAACCTAAAATGAAAGTTAATAAGTTTGCATTCTGATATATATATATATGCTGCATTTATATTAATAAGCTTGTCATAGCTCATTACACCAAACTCTATAATACGAAAGAAAGAGAGAAGCCTAAATTGGCAGGAAGATGATCGATCTTAACAATCCAATTGTAGTTATGGAGTTTAGAGAAATACATATGGCAGAAATTGAAGCATTGAAATAGGTAGATTAAACAGGAAGTGTCCTATTCTCACCGTGTGTCCTCATTTCTAGTGTTTGATTATCGTCTTCCTCATTCTCCTTGGACATTTCCTCCAACGATCGCCCATTGGACTCCGGCACCAACAGCGTAAACAGCATTCCCAAGGCGTTGACGCAGCCTAGCACGATTAATGAGTTCTTCACACCAATCCCCGCCGGATAGCCAGCGTCCGTCTTTGTCGGGTCCTTCGACTGTGCAGCGTACAAAAACCCGAACGCCCCGACTATTGCTCCGGCCTTGCCTGCTGCTGCTGATATACCATGACATGTCGACCTCAATCTGGCCGGAAATATCTCAGCTGGAACAACAAATGTGGTCGCGTTCGGACCAAAATTGGCGAAGAAAAAGGTCAATGAGTACATGATCACAAACCCAATTCTGTTGTCTTTGTGAGTCCAGTGATTGTAAGGAATGGCTAACGCAAACATGAACACTGTCATGAAGAAGAACCCCATTAATTGGATAGCGAATCGCCCTATTTTATCGATGAAGAAGACGGTGAACCAGTAGCCTGGAACTGTGCTGCAGAGAGCTATGAGTGTTTGAGCTCTGGCAATTCTGTAAACTTCTTCGAGTGCATTCATGGTCTTAGCCGGAGGAATCCATCCAATCGCGCTAAATATGTCTTTCTGGAATAGATTCTGACTGTAAAACGCGATGTCAAGCAAGAACCACGTGCTAGTCGTGCCTAGCAAATGAAGCCCATGGCGATGAAGAAATTCTTTGGAAAACAACCCGAAATCGTTCCCTTTCACCACAGAAATCCTCTCAATCTTCTCCTGCTCCGCCTCGATCTCAACCTGCAGCACCTTTGACATATCCGAAGCCGCCTGCTTCGCGTTTTTCGCCACGAGGGCGGTGTACCGCGCCGTCTCCGGCATCTTCATGCGCCAGTAGTAGGTGAGGGCAGCCGGGAGGGCGCCGAACATAACAATCAAACGCCACACGTAGTCGGCCTGCGGCACGGTGGAGGCGACGGCGCCGTCCTCGTACGCGGGAGCCGGGAAAGCGTTCTTGAACGCGGCGGAGATGATGATCGCCACCATACCTCCCGCCAGAATCCCGAACCCCTGCATCGCGAAGACGGCGGCAATGAAAGCGCCTCGCGTCTTCTTATTGGCGTATTCCGACATGATGGTGGCGGAGAGCGGGTAGTCGCCGCCGATGCCGAAGCCGAGCCAGAAGCGGAAGAAGCAGAGGGTGGCCATGACTGCCTTGGGCTTGTCGCTGAATGACAGTCCGGAGGCGACTGAACATATGACCATTACCATGAGCGTCATTCCGTAGACCTTTTTCCGGCCTAATTTGTCGCCGAGCCACCCGAAGAAGAGCTGCCCCGCCAGCGTGCCGCAGAAGGCGACGCCGTTGACTGCTGCGGAGACGTTCGGCGGCAGTGTGCCCGGCTTTGCCGCGCCGTCGTGGTGGTAGTAAATGCGGCCGAGTAGCTTGGTAACAAGAGAGACGCAGAAAAGGTCGTAGGCGTCGGTGAAGAAGCCCATTCCGGCTATCACAATTGCGGTGAAATGGTACCATTGTGTTTTTGCTGCATCCAGTGCACTAAGCACTTGCAATTGCTCTCTACCCATTTCTTAATTTTCTTTATCACAATTTGTTTACACCCTGAAAATATTAACGAATGCACTACTTAAATATGCATTTGCAAATTTTATTTTATATACTCTTATAAAACAAGCATCATAAACGAAAATAAACCAGAAGCAGAGAAAGAGACACACTCCCGCACTTGTGTGACAAAAGACGCGCCCGTGTTTTTTTTTCACAAAAATTAAATATATACTATAAAATTAAATTAATGAATTTTAAAATTAAAATTAATTAATTTAATTTTTTGATCCGACCATTCATGTAGTACACTCGTCCGATACTAACATGTACACCGCGCTCAACATTTAATTTTTTAAATTAAATATAAATCTAAAAGCGACTTGCATGGATGATACTTTTCACGCTATATGTTATATATTTTAGTGTTTTGAGTTATAATTTTTCGGGCGGGTTGGATTGACCCGATCCGCGGCCCGCCGTCTAATGGTGAGGATCTAGCGGACGGACTATTTGCCAAAGAGAAAAAGAACACGATATATGTGGTTTGGCACAATAACCACAAACCTTCTATGAAAAAAAAAATCTCCTTTTGGGTTGAGCTAAATAATTAGGCCCTTCTTCAAATTCATGATAATTATCGGTACTCAACAAGAAGATTCATTGCAAAGTACATCTTTTAATAATAATAAAAAAAAAGAACAAAAAGAAAGTGATGGTTAATAAGATGCAATGGGTATCAAATAACTAAAAGTGAAATACGTCAAGCAACATGTTGGAAGTGATGGCCGATGGGTATAAAACACAGGTAAAAACAATTGGTAAGAAAAGGTTAATTAGGATAATAGGAAAAGGCAGCAGAATTTAGATGACGACAGAAAAGCCGGTAGAAAATTAAAGCTTAGAAGCTACAAAAAAATTGCAAGTTGTTGATCAAAATAATGAACATTTACGACAAACGGTCTACTTCCACTACTCAACAATATGGTGTGAATGCAGTGATTAATTTAAGTTAGAAAGTCAACAAAATAATAATGATTTTTGTCTATAGTCTAAAATCAGTGTCTGTTTTCATTCTACGCTGATACGTTTTCAATATTTTCTAGAACATGGGCCAGACCGCGAGTTAGCGGTCATACAAAATTATCGATTTTATAATAATATTGTATCTCTTACTTTATTGTGAAATAGTAGTCATGTGTATTTAAAATTTATTTAATTTATGTACGTGTGCTAATCATTTTCAATAAATATATATTTTTTTAAATACACACATGGAATTTCAATTGGATCATGAAAGATGAAATATCATATAAAAAATAAAGATTGAACCATCAATTATATTCCCGATCGAATTGTTTTCATTTTCTTAAATTTCTCACAAACTAGTACTTTTATTAATTAAATATCTAAACTGTTAAAAAAATTAAATCTATCCCGATATATATTTTTGGCCAAAAATAAAATAACCTAATGTTTTAGTAAATAATTGGTTCTTTTTATTGTATTGTGACCAAATCGATCATATTTATGACATAATACGTTTATTCTAATTTGTTTTAACTTTTTTTTATACGATTTTAGCCAAAAAAATGTATTCGGGAATAGGTTTGATTAGTTTTTTTTTATAATAATTTAGGTATCTAATTGATAAAAGTATTAGTTTGAGATAAATTTGAAGAAAATAGAACTAGTTTAGGATATAAATTATGGTTTAGCAAAAAATAAATCATTCACAAGCACTTCCATGTATCAGGTGTAAATAACACTATTTGAGACAAGTTGGGTCAAAACGTGCCGCAAAAAAAAAAAAATCCGACAAAATCAGTATCAACTGCAACACTAAAAAGTATCACTCAAAATTCCAAAAGTAAGATGTCTTAATAGTTCAAATTAAGATGTATCACCCGCATCTTTAAAAATTAAGATGTCTGGTAGTTATCTTGTACTGATTTATTTAGTTCAAATTGTGATTTTTCATTCCAATTAATGTGTAGAGTTTAATAGTTCATGATTTTTTAAGGTCATGATTTTTAGGGTTCATGGATTTTTAGGGGTTTATTTTGTGTTATTTTAGGATTTTTCTTAGGGGTTTATTTGGTATTTTTAGATTTTTTTGGGTTTATTTTGTATTTTTTAGAGTTTTATTTAGTGTTTTTAGGATTTTTTAAGAGTTTATTTTGTGTTTTTATAGGGTTTATTAATTTTATTTTAGAGTACAAATTTATATTTATTTCAAATAAATTAAATCAATTCATTTTAATTTTAGAGTTCACTAATTTAAACAGGCACGTAATCCCATGCGCTGACTGATACGATGCTGCAAATAGGGGTTGTGCCCGGAAGTCGTCTTCTAAATCATTTGATGTGTTTTGTAAGATTGTCCTAAAGAAATTAAACATATATATTTAAATTAAACCGGGTATATTTGTGAAGTGGAAAATGTTAGATATATATATCCCGTGAGACAGGACAAGTGAAGACTTTTCAACACCATTTGAACACTATAGATGACTTAATTACTGTTTATGAAACGTGAATTTTTAGTGTCGGGGACATTTAGACACAAGCTAATTAGTATGTGTGCGTGTGGGATCGGAACTAATAAATGCTCTAATATTATTGGATGATGATGATGATCATAATAATAATAATAATAATATGGCCTAAACCGAGATAAATAATCATCTTACACGTACATAAATAAATATAGATTTATTCCTTCGGCTGTTAGCATATAATTACGTTATTCTACATTCTTAACATAAATAAAAGAGAAAAAGCATAATCTATGAACTTGGTCATATATCGTATGACACATTTTTAAAACCTGTTAAAACTTAATAATAGAGTTCTCAAAATCACATTATTTAAAATAAATTAATACTACATATTTCTAGTTACCAAGCTTCAAAGATGAATTTAACACGCTTCAAAACTCCAATCAACAAAAATAATATGTAAAGAAATGCCTGAATAACCACATGTGCTCGATCATTTATCAGTTAGAAGTTTTAGCTTTCACGCCATGTGGTATGAGTTTACGTAGTACTTCTTGCATTAATATAAAACAGTATATATATATATATACATGTATATATATATTGAGAGGACTCGTAATCTCACCTTAGGCCGTGCTCTTTCAGAACATTACTTGAGCAATTTCCACAGAGAGATAGAGAGAGAGAGGTTGTATTTGCGTGTGGGAAATGGAGGGATAAGGTGTAGTGTATTAAATAGCTACAGCGAGGGAATCTTGGGGAGCATTTTCCAATAATTGTCC
The DNA here is from genome assembly GCA_026008535.1 of Perilla frutescens. Lineage (NCBI taxonomy): Eukaryota > Viridiplantae > Streptophyta > Magnoliopsida > Lamiales > Lamiaceae > Perilla > Perilla frutescens. The sequence goes on along the minus strand of BRKX01000013.1, from coordinate 8,746,220 downwards.
CACTGTTAGGCGCACTCTTGATGTGGGCACGTGTCGATGAATGTGGGCCCATCTGAGATGGCAAGATCGCAGAAGGGGTGGGTCGAATAAGTTCTTGTTTTATTACCGTAGTAAACGTATTGCTCTTCGAGTCTTCGTCAACGCTTTACTTCGTCGAAATTAGTTGAAAGCATGCCCTTTTTAGAGCAACTCCAACGCTAAACACTTATTTAATGCAGATTTTGCATTAAGAGTATCTCTAGCAATGCATTAAATTAGTGCAAAACTGTAAAATATCATTCATTTGTGCTCCAGCAGCTACGGTATCTTTGACGGCAAAATAAGGGAGAGGACCGTCCCTCTCTCCTCAACGGTAAAACACTTCCATCGCCAGCTAGAACTCCAGCGGTCGCTAGATTGCCGCCCAGTGCCGGTTGGGACTCCAACAGTCACTGGACTGCCGTCTCAGCAAAACACTACAGCCGGCGCTGAGCATCAAATATGGTAGGCCAGCCAACCTATAATTTTTTTTTGCGTGTTTTAATTATTTTTAAATACAATATTTATATTTTAATCTTTTACCAAAAATGCAAGTTACATTATATTTACTAAAATAAAAAAAATACAAAGTACATTTTATATTAATCAGATAGATAATTTTTTTCATTACTCAAAGAACATTTTACATTACTCAAATAGAAAAAATACAAAGTACAACATACAATTTTTTTCCTAATAATTTGAGAGATCATCCCCATCTCCACCAAGATAGGAAAAATTTCCAAACAAAGTAAAATTATTCGAGTTGGCTTGTCTTGCTCTTTGATTTTGTAAAATTATTTCTTTCTCCCGTCAGAAGTAAAATTACTCGAGTTGGCTTAGCTTGTCTTACTCTTTGATTTTTGCAAAATTATCTTATGAATTTTTTTTGCAATATTATTATGAATTGTACTTTTTTTTGTAATATTTTAATAAAATATTATTTCTCATTTTTTGCTTTTATTATCATTTTAAATTAAATTGCATACATACGTGATATGTTTAACAAATAAAAGAAATAAAGAAATAAGCATATTCTAAGAATATTCTCTTTTAGTGCAGAATTTGGTGTAGACTGTTGGAGATGAAATGCAGATGAAACCGTAAAATAATGTAGATGAAGCTGTAAAATAGCGTCAACTGCTGGAGATGCTCTAAATAGGTACAATTTGAATACTATTTTTTATTTGTAACTTCAATGTTCTGCACTAAATTTTACACCAAATAAAAATATATTTTTTAAAGATTTTATTTTATTTTATAATTAAAATATGAATATGTTTAATGATTTAGTAGTTTTTTAAAATGATAATTATTAAAAATTAACAACTAATAATTATATACTTTAAAAAAATAAAATAGTTAAACATTATGTACTATTAAAAATTATAACATATAATGGGCTTGGAATAATAAAAGTACATTAAATGATCATCAAACACTTACAATTAGTGAAAAATATTATAAGACTACAACACTTATGAAAATACATATATTTTGGTCTAAATATTCAGAATCGGTATATTTTTGTCACATATGTTCCACTAATGCATTTCGAAGTGAAATGTGAGCATCTTTATTCTTAATTTTTTTATATCGAGTAAGAAATTCGTTGAACCAAATGTTATCATTTATTGGCTCCTCATTTATTGCGAACTTGAGGAAAGAAAATAAAAATTTGGATTCTATCTCTGATCTCACTACATGTGAATACATTCGTGGTGAATAAATTAGAATTATATAAAAAAGAAAACCAGTTCGTGAATCTCGATCATCTCCTCATCAAGGAGAATTTTCTCAATTCAATTCATCCGAATGTGAAGCATATGGGTTTGAGGATTCTTCATCAAATGGTTTCGATAAATATTATAATTATCTTAGAGGATCTAAAAATGATTTGTAATCATTGTGTTTTTTCAAGTAATTTTAGTTATTTATAGTGCGTTTTTTAAGTTAATTTGTAATATATATGTTTAATTAATTGTACTTTTATTGAAATTATTTATTTATTTAGATGATTTATAATTTAAAGTAAGTGAATATATAAATTATAAATTAAATTAAATTTATTAGATAATTCTTTTAATGATGATTTTAAATAATAAAATAGTACCTTAATTGTTGTGGGGCCCATTAACATCAAATTGGTGCAGCAGCACCAAATTCTTTCCAAATTTGGGACATGATTCAGAATAGCACTAAAGTGGATTCCTACACCAAATTAGTGTTTTAGTTCAGTATTGGAGTTGCTCTTAACACGTTTCGATTTAGGTGTTCGCATAATACCATGGATGAACAAATGTTCTTTTTGTAGGGGGATTTTTTTTTATTCAAATAAAATATTGTATTATCATAATAAAGGCAATTAAGTTGATCAGTTTAGAAATTATAGTGTAAGGGGAGCAAAATGACATAAGCTAGCTAGTATGGCGGAGAAAAATGATACAAAATAAGAGTTCAAAGGCCAAACGGATACAACGGAGTAAAACGATACCTAACTAACACTTTCTAGAAATATGTCTCATGATCCGAATTGCAAAAAAGTTGAAAAACTTCTCTCTTTATTTGCTAAAATATAAAATTCATGTTAATTTTACAGAAAATTATTAAAATTCATGATTTTATCTGTAACTCGGCCAGACAAAAAAAAGGACTGAATCGAATATAGCCGGAATACTGCTTTTTTTTTTTTTTTAATAAACAATTTTTTAGGCAACACAACGTCCTGCAGGTTACTGCATATATACAAGTAGATATGAATCAATTAAGATGTCACTACTTAATTCATCATCATCAAAACAAGAGAATCAAACACTAGTATTTTATCAGCGCAATATCATATAGGCCCATTAAATATACGCATGCAAATTAGTCCTAAGTCAACTGCTTCGAAATATTTAACACATGAAAAAGTAAAGGAATAAAAATTGGCCGCCAAAGTGGTATAGCAACTTAATTGTCACGCGATTTATATACATATGTTGATTAATGAATCATGATTATGAAAGTCGGTTCAAATAATTTCCTGTTCAACTTCTTCGTGTTTTATAAAGCATCATAAAATATTAAGAATATTTGATTTATAATTTTAATAATATTTATTATAAAACAAATAATCACAGTCACATTTATAAAAAAATAAATTACATATTTTAACTATGAAATAATTAATTAAAATAATGAATTATTAATAGAAAATTAAAAATTGAATGCTGAAAAATAGTTATAAATTCTAATTGGATAGAACGAACCTTAATAAATAATTATAAAATTAAATTAAAATATATAAAATTAAAATTAAAAATTAAAAAAAAATACAAGAAAAAAATCCGAGTGAAAACATGATGCGCCAGCAAATTTCACATGCATTAAAATAGTCAACTTACAAGATTATTGTGGTGGGTATTTACAATAAAATAATTAAATAGTTCTGAGATAGTTTTGTATGTTGCATATCATTAATTAGTCTCGTATAGCCGCAAGGTATGACTCAAAAAAAAGTTGATGCGTTACGTATTCAATTAATCATCAAAGATGATTGAGAATATGCCAATTCCAAAAAAGATCAAATTAACTTTATTAAGACTTCGCTATATTCTAATGTTTTTTATTCTCATGTGACATTAATTCTCTCAAAGGAGCTCACACACATGTACTTGATGAACTTTATGGACAGAACGAATTGTGCACATCACCAAAAGTATCGAGTCTCCCGTGATTGCTGTCATTTCTAAACAAAATCTCAAATACAAATTTGACAGATTACATGGGTGTGTGTGTATATACGGAAAATTCTATGCTATCCTTAGGGAGTTAGGGTAATCTTTACAATGAGCTCTGATGTGGTCTGCAACCTCACAATAGTGGCATATGATCTTACTTTTATCAAATATGTCGTGGAAGACAATATTGGAGTTGTTTCTGTTGAAGATCTTCTTGTGAGATACAATAGGAGGATGAACGTTCTTTGAAATGTTCAAAACATTCTTCTAGATTTCCCTTTTTCTCTCAGGTTCCTCCTTTGCTTTGACAAACTTGATTTCTCCTGAGCTTTATCTATAATATCCAAGACCATGTCGCACCTTCATGGTCTATCTTGAATTCAGAATCTCATCCAGATTCTTAGTACCATTGTTGAGCATCCTTATGTTTCTCATAAACACCTTCAGATCTTCATTGGATTGCTCAATCTCATTCTACTGGCCACATATCTTTTCTTGCATAGTTGCTTTATTGATGATCAGATGATTATTTTCCTGGCTGATCTTTTAATTTTGTTCAACAAGTTGTTTGTTGATCTCCACAACTTATAGCCACTTGTTAAACATCTCTTGATAAGTTTTCTCAAAATCTGAGTTACTTACCTCATCATCATCATCATCATCTAATTCCTGATTGATGGCAAACGGATCAAAATGTGAAGCTTGATTTTCTTTGGTTATGAAGGCATTGGTTTCATCTTCTGAATTTGATTCGCTGGAGCTTGATCCTTCATCACTCATTAAAGTGTTAAAGCTCTTCTTTTTCTTCTTCTTCTTCTTCTTCTTCTTCTTCTTCTTCTTCTTCAGAGTATTGGCACATTCTCTCTGAATGTGTCCATAACCTTCATATTCTCTGCACTTGATTCATTTACCTTGATCTTCATCCTGATCATGAATTTTCTTGTTGGAAGACTTCTGAGAAAATTATAACATGTTGTTGTTCTTGTTGATGTTTTGACTTCCAGCTCTCCTCAATATCTTTCTGAAATTCTTGGTAATTAGTACCATAGAATTCATTAGATTTTCATCAGGAAACATCTTTGAAAACTTTTTCAGGAACTTTATCTGATGTTTCAGCTTTCAAGGTAATTCATTTGCCTTTCTCCATGTATTTTTCTTCTTCAAGATTCATCTCAAAGGTTCTGAGAGATCCCATCAACTCATCCAGCCTCATGTTTCTGACATCCTTAGTTTCTTCTATGGCAACAACTTTGCAGGAAAATCATTTTGGTAAAGACCTCAAGACTTTCCTTACCAACTTTTCATCTGACATGACTTCTCCTAATGCAAAACTCTCATTAGATATACTTCTCAGAAGAGTGTTGAACTCACCAATTGTTTCAGAATCTGCCATTCTCAAATTCTCAAATTTGGAGGCAATATTCTAAAATCTTAATAGTCTGACAGTGTTGGTTCCTTCAAAGGTTGTCTCCAATACATCCCATGCGGCTTTAGCAGTCTCACAAGTTGAGATTAGACTGAATGACTCTAGATCCACAACAGAGAATATGGCGTTGAGAGATTTAGAGTTGACATTGAACCATCTTTCCTGTGGTCCAGTCTAGTCTTTTTCTTGAATGAGAGTGTACTTGTCATCTTTGGCAACTGTAGGTTGTGTCCATCCTTCAGTAACGCTCTTCCATGCTTGATCATCGATAGACCTGAGAAACGTGCGCATTCTTGCTTTCCAGTAGGGATAGTTGTTGCCTTCTAAAAGAGGTGGCCTGACAGTGGAACCTCCTTCTTTCATAGAACTCATAGCTTTAAAATCAAATACTTCACACAGAGATGTACTTACCTTGGTCTTTTCATTTTGAACACAAAACGACCTGCTCTGGTGCCAATTGAAATTGCACACCCGTGTGAGAAGTATCTGTTTGCACAACATTCACAGAAAAGTTGATAAATATTATAGATATGTTCAAAATAAATTTAAAAAAAATGTTATTATGAATGGTTATGTTGTTTGCAGAAAATAAAGCACGCAGAGGTTTGGTAACCCTGTTCGATCAATCGATCTACGTCAGAGGGACTTGTCAAGTATGTGGGAAACAATTCATTACTCTGATGTAACGTTTACTTAGGATTTTACATGACGCTGACCTCCCGTCACTCGAAACCTATTCTACCCGTATACCCTCTTTCACTGAATTGAATAGTGAGATCCCCTCACAATCTAGATGTATATCCTATCTAGTTCCCACAGAAAATCTCTCTCGAGACTCCTTTTGACAGTGTATGAACAAGTGTGTTTCAATACACGATGACTAGAACATTAATCTCTAGTTTAAGACACTACCCAAACTAAGTGGCTCAAAACAGTTAGAGCTCTTAAAACAATAATGTGGAGTTCTTCTTTTCGGTGTGTTCTCTGCACTTGTAATATGTCTGTATCCCAGGCTATTTATAGATGAGAAAACATAGCCTAAACATGGGAACATAAGTCCTAATTTAGTTTGAAAATAAACAAGGAAACTTTCCTTGTTTAAAACTGAGATCAAAATCGAACCATGTTAGGAATTCTTCTATAAATAGAACTCTGCCTTTGACTTCAGTCTTGAACTCTTTTTATTGATTATGGTAACTTCTGGATAGATCTCTGAATCTTCTCTTAGTTGTAAACTTTGAACAGCTCCATCGATCTTTGGAATAATAATCTGGACAAATGATGTTCATGTAAACGTTCACGAATGTTATAATGAACATTATTGATCCTTACATCTTCTCTTCAGATGTAGACGTCCATGTACTTTGCAATGTACATTGTTGATCTTGACTCTTCACATCAGGTAGCACAACGTAATTTTTTGTATGTTCACAGGTTGTCTTCAGGCTATCACTCAAGCTAGCTGGTAGTACACAACATGTTGAACAATCTCTATTGTGGTACGATGCACAATAGTCTTCTTCTCAGGCCAATCTGAACTCCTTACTTTGAGCTATCTCAGGAAGTTAAAATCACCTTCACGTACATTGTGATGAACATTGTCTAAAACAGTGATAATGTACTTGGAAAAGCTAAATACTAAAGTGATTTATAAATTTCCATAAAGATGAATGAAAGTCAACCACTTATAATAAGAGAAATGTAGAGCTCTTGATAAACAAGCATAGTGTTGTGTATTTAGTGTTTGTTTGTGTTGTTTTATTATAGGAATTTTGTATCTTTAGTAAGTCATTTTCAGTATTCTAGTGTGTTATATGTCATTTGTATGCTTTTAATATTCACTTGTTTCTCTTATGGTGGAATATGCCAAGTTGTGAAAAACTTGAGCTTTTGTTTCCAAAAACACGATTTTTAGGCGTTAAGGTGGCAAGGATAAGAAAAGCCCTCAGTGGAAAAGAAAAGTCGGAATAACGAGCTTTGGAACCACGCGGCCGTGTAAGTCTTGCGACCGCACGGTGGCACTCTTGGTGAAGCGCGTCCCCGAGCGTGCGACCCCCGCGAGCATGCTCACACCCGAGTCCCGCGAGCGCGCGGCACCCCGCCGGCATGTGGGGATCCCCAGTTCCACTCTCGATCAGTTTTCGACGTGCGATCGAGTTTCAACTTTTCATCAATCCTTTGCACGAGGCTTCTTCCCTTCAACTTCCTTCATATGGCTAGCTTGATATAATTTAATGGGTGAAGACTTTTTGGACATCTAAGTAGTAGAGATGGGATTTAATTATCCCTAATAATCTAGCTTTTGGTTTTTGGTCCCAAAATCCCCAACCAAATATTCCAAAATCTTCCTCATTAACTCCTCTCTTACCATCAAACATCACATATCAACTTTTCTCACTCCTCTCACTTCTCACAACCGATCCCTCTCCATATCTCTCATCTCCCACTTAATTTTGGGGATATCATCATTCATTCACTCTCATCTCATTCATCATCACTCCATCACTCACTTCTCCATTTTCTCTACACACCTCTACCATCTTCACCATTTTCTCTACCACCACCACCTTTCAAGAGAGGAAAAGACGAGAAAGAAGAGAGGCAAACAAGCTTGGGTTAAAGAAGAAGAGACGAGAAGAAGTCCCGACTCCGAGCCGTCCGCAGAAGCTAGGCTCGTTAGGAGGCTCTTCCCTTGGTATTTTCTTTCTTTAGCTTAGTTGATTTATAGGGGTTGTCCCAAAAACACTTGAAACATTGAATATTATAGAAGTTTAAGTTATTTTCATTTGGTTATGAGATGATGAACTCTTATGATATTTGTGTTGTTTTGAGCATGATGGGCTAAATCTCTACATTAGGGGGTAGATAATCGATTTGATTTTGATCTATGCTTGTGATGGTTGCTTGTTGTTGTTGGAATTGTGTTTATCCATATTGAGTACTTGATCACTACTTAGCATTGCTAGGTTTTAGATGAGACCGAAAGGAGATTCTAAATCCCGATCAAGGTTCCTTCAACGTTAGGTGGATTGGGTTCATAAGCCTAAATATTGATCTTGTTCGTATAATATAGGTGATGGGGTTTAATGGATAGACGGTGATAGTAATTGATATTAAACCTCTTGAAGGGTCTTTTGTATGTTTAAGATTAATAAAACCAACTTAAAACAAGCTAGGTGAGAAACGAATGAGAGAATCCACACCCTAATGCTCCTATCATAATTTTTTGTTTCGATCTTGACCTTGTTATTATTTGTGTTTTTATTATTTAAACTAGTGCATTACGCCCGTGCAATGCACGGTGTTCACTACGTTACAACTAAATATTTTTGTAAACTTTATGCGCGAATATTTTAATTTAAATAAAAACATATATGCATATAATTTTAATGTATAGTGTCTAATTTTACAATATTTATATCATAATTATTCATATACTAAAGTTTATTAAGAAACTATAGCGAAAAAATATTTGCTAATCTCTATATAATTTGAATATAGTTTAGCTTGTTTAATAATTAATCTCAGTACATCGATACTTTGTTGTGTTGTCAACTCATTTATTATGTCTCTCACTGACATTATAATCCCATATTTTCTATACATTCATTTTTTCAAAATACATATAATTCATGCAAATATATATATATATATATATGATTTGAATTTTAAAACATTCGAAGTACATATTTTCATAGAATTTTGACAGAAAAAAATATATATGATTTGAATTTTAAAACATTCAAAGTAAATATTTTCATAGAATTTTGATAGTGTAAAATTTTTATGTTAAAGAATATGATCGCTAGTTTGAAAATTCTAGAGTATATCCAAACTACTTCAAATAGATAATTAAAAAATAATTGTATATAATTTGATAGTTTGAGAACTAAAAAAATCATTATCATATAAATAAATAACATCTTATTAATAATTTATATAATTTGATATTTTGAGAACGAAAAAAACCGTTAATTTATCATCATGCAAATTTATATAAATAAATAAAATCTTATAATGTATTTCAATTATAATTTCCTTATTTTTAATATAAGTGCTATGAAGAAAAAAGTTAATCTATGTTAATAATATAGTTACTTTATATAAATTAAAATAGTTAATTTATATTATACATTTTTATTAATAATTGTTTATATTTCTTTAATCATAGACTGTATTTCACAAATTAAATATATTTTGAAAATTCCATTAATCATAGATTGTATAAGAAATGTGTACTATTTCATCATTCACTATCTCTAACCAATATAGATTGTGTTTGTACTGTAGTGATCAAAGAGTCATTTTACGATATGGATAGCTATAAGAAAAAAATTACAATCGCATTTTGCACCTTATCAATTACCGAATGATGGGCCATATATTGAATCAACAAAAGTAACCAAGATACATAAAGTCAATATCATTTCATTTGAATTCCAATAACACTGAAAACTAAATATGCTCATGCAGCATGAAAATTTAGGAGCTAATGTGCCATTGAATTCATTGTATTTTTCACAATAGTCCGAGAGACTGAATAGGAAAGGTTGATTGGATATGATGAGTTGGTAATTCATCTTCTGTCACAATATATTAATATATACATAGTATTCAACTCTTTCATCTGATCAAAAGCTTACATACTGAACAAATTTCATTGTCTGCCAGATAAGCAAAAAACTACCAGCCAAAATCAGTGAGGCTTGAAAGAGATTTAACTCATTCATTGATTTAGTTTGTTCTTTTGTAGCATTGAATGCCTATACCACAAAAGATAGAGCGCTGAATACTTCAATTCACAAATCCTTGTCAATGACAAAATTATGAAGCTAAATCACAAGAAAGACTAAAAATTGGATTTTAGTCAAAGCATGCGGATAATTACAAATGCAATCTAAATTCTGATTTGACAGGTTGAAAATGAAATTTTAACCAAAACTATTGAAAGTAAAAGTCGAATCACTTATATAACCAATCTCCAAATTTAATAAAGATGAAGGAATTTCAGCTCTTCAAATAAAAGACCGGAAACACTTGTTTGTCCTCAGAGCATGCAGGCAAAGATTAAAGAAGCAAAAAAGTTAAGATATGACATCAATGTTTTATAAGTCAAGATATGGCATCAGTGTCTTATTTTCTCAATGGCCTATTTTCTTTAGCACATTCAAATCGAGTAATCTTTGGAGTGTGGGCTATAGTTTTTGAATCAAATAGCACATTTAGTTAAATTTATCAGATATAAAACGGTCGAGTTCTTTATCCCATAATAGGCATATCTTTGAGGCATGAGCATCTTGGGAATCATTGTGCAAAAGGAATAATAACATGTGTGAAAATATGTAAAACTAAACTCAATTAGCAAGGATAAATTCCTCATCCAATGACATGATTACCGACATCATGGACAACCTGTGAAAACCAACCCCATTAGGCCATTTGGGCCTTAAACATAGACTAAATATTTCATAGAAACCTTAAACTTGATATCAACATGTTAGGGAGATGCCTGTTATGATAAACACATTTTATTCTTAGAAAAATGGGTGAAGATCAATATTTTGTTTTCTCGAACACAACTTGAAAATTGAAGGTTCAAGAGAATTTTTTGGCAACGATTCTGTTTTGTCATGTAGTTCATTTTTACTTGATAAAGAATCATAACAGAAGACATTCGCATGAAAATATAGAAAATGTAAGGGGAGAGAATTCAAATCATGACAACTATCACAATCAAGACAAAACTTTCTCATGAGAAACAAAGAACAATGAACTATTATGTACCAAAAGGTTGTGGAGTTCAATTACGGCTGAGCAAATAGATAGAAAAAAAATGTATATTTTATGAAGAATATGATCCATTTTGAGAAATCATGGACTGTGAAGCCACAAGTAGATCACCAGAAAGAAGATGAGGAAGCTTTTATATAATTACCTTGTTATTGTAACTTTTTTAACTTGAAACTTATGTTCCTGCATTAATTTTCTGAGAATCTCTCTGTCTCAATCTCGCCGGCAAGCAATGGAAACCTAAATGGCGATGACGATGCATACCATATATCTCGAAACTGGACGGCGCCATGCTAATACTTCCCTCACTGGAAGCCTCTAATAGCACCAATTTATCTCCATTTGCAGCCTTCGTCGATTTTTCAAAAGCTTTTGTATTATTTTTTAAGCAAGGGTGGAGAAACTAAGAGATTTGCAGATTTTGATTTGTCGATCAGAGTGCTACCGGAGAAAACATAAGACAAAGAACGCTTTTCTTTTACGAATTTCTCGTAAAGATCGATAGTGAATTTAGCCAAAGGATGAACTTCTCAGAGAGATCGACACTGAATTTTCCCAGACGTCTTCTTAAGAATCGAATTTAGAGATAAACTGACAAAAAATTAACAACGACATTCAACTATGTTAGAATTGAGATTTTTTGGAAGAGGGATTAGAAGAGAGAACACAAACAAAGAATGATGAATATAAATATTTTGAGTTTGAGATTGAATGTGAACTTCTGAATCGGTGACACCAATTCAATAATTGATGTTTTGTTTGGAAAAAAAAAGTGCCCCTTGAATGAAACAGCATTGCGAGACATTATCACTTGAATAATATATTTTTAATTTTTTCCAAAAAATATACTAAAATATGAATTGTCTAAATTACCCCTACTATTCTATTTTTATATATTATATAGATTGCTTGTTTAAATTCCTTAGTTTAAAGCAATCCTCAAATCCTTGATTAGAATGTTTAGGTTTATATTTAAATTGTCAAACATGTTTGCATGCATAGCCTAGAAGATAATTGCCTATTTGAAGCCTTCCTTGAGAGACACGACCCGTGTTAGCTCACCACCTTATGATTGACCCTGTTCTCTTGCGGGAGTCCGGTTAGTCGAACTAGTTAGCATGTAGCAAATCCGAAAAATTAGTTAAACACTGTGACACCGTTGATTCCAACTTCACTGATTGATGTCACAAAAGCACTAACATATCCATATCCAAAACTTGTGTAAAATACACAATTGTTACCAAATAGTCGCTCAATTCGCATGAATCATAAAGAGCAGACATATCTCAAAACTCCTAAGTAAAATATATATAAATGAACATGCTTATCAGATACCAACAGATGCGAGCATTCCCACCAACACACTTTGTTGTTCTCAGACCACACAAATAATTTGTAATTGATGAAATTGCAAATTAGCGCATAGTTCTGTCTTTAAGTGGTGTTCTTTGCCAAAGTTCAAGTTATTGCACGGAATATTAAATGAAGAACATACAAATAAAACAATAAAAACACAAAGAGTGATTACTTAGTTTGATTAATCAACCTAATCTGGGGTGCTTGCCTAGTGAAAAAAAATCTCAACTACTCCAGTGAAATCATACTAAGGTACTTACACACAATGTTTTTAAACACGGACCGTATATCGAACCGATCAATTTACTGGGTCATTTGGTTACCGGTTCGACTAGTTAAATTGTTATAAGAAAATTGGATGATCCGTAATAGGATATTTATTTATAATATATATATGTACACATTAAAATATAAAATTAAATAAACAAACTAGTATCATAACAAATATATTAAATTAAGTTTAAAAAATGCACTTAGTTTTTATCAATGCTAAGTAAATAAAGTGTTAATCGACACTTCCTTCCGTAAGTTAAATAGTTAAAAGTATAGTATTTATTAAATTAAAATAAACATAGAATATCAAAATATTAGATTATGAGATGATATATAATTAAATGTCAAACAATTAAACATTGATTTTAACTATAAAGAATATTGTATAATTAATAACAATTAAAACATTGTTGTTCTTTATTTCATAAGCCACTATTTTAGATTGTATTTCTTCTCTCCATTCATTTTAACTAAAATGATAAATTAGATGTATTTTTAAATATTTATTTTAATTATATGCTAAACATTGATTTTAATTAAAATGAGGTTTAATATTTTCAATTTGTGCATATATATATATATATTATATTAATATCCAAAAAATAATAAAAACATGCCTTATCACACTTGGTTAAGTGCACAATACACAGTTATTTACTTTTTGGAGGTTGCAAGATCGAATACTCCTCATGCCTGAAAGAATCAAATATGGATTAGTTCGACCGGTTTTCATCGGGATTAAAAGGTTTGACCGGTTCACTGCGTGTCAGTTTCAACTTGAAATTTAAATATAATCGAACCGACACATGGCCTGTTCGAACAACTAATCTGGTCCGATTTTCTAAACACTGCTTACATGTTGAATTTCCTTCACACATCATCCATTCTCTCATTTACACCTTATCTTTTGAAACCCAATTAGAGAGAGTATTTTCAAAGTATACAAAATAAATTATTTAAAAATAAATATTTACTAGTATTTTGGTGAGGGTGGTTAAAATAAATATAATTTGAATTTAGTTAGTGGCTAAAATAAATTTTTTACAATCTTAAGTGACTAGTTTTTCCAATTGACACAATTTAATTGGAGCGAAATTTTATTTTAGCCACTTTACATAGTTTATTTCGGCCACAAACTTAATATACAGAGCCAACTTTTTTTAGCCAATTAAGATTTTTAAAAACTTATTTTAGCCACGAAATTTTAAAACTATTTATTTTAACCACTTTGAACTACAATGCCCTTAGCTAAAAAAATTGAAAAATAAAAATAAAAAAATTAGAAAACAAAAAATAAACTATTAACCAACATCCTCTCTCTACTGCTCGTCATTTTCTTCGAGATCTCTTCCCTACCTCTTTCCCTTCCCCCCATGTCTCTGACACATCTTCTCCTCGGAGTTCGATATGGGCGAACATGCTGCATGAGCAACCAAGTTCAGACGAAAAGAGAACTTTGACGGCGATCAGACTACATGAGCATATCATAGTACAACCGAAAAAGAAGAGAAAGGGCCGTTTCTGGCCATGTCACGGGGCTGGGAGGGGAAGGCGAGGGCAGAGAAGAGTCTTACGGCAATGAGGCAGTCGCACACGGGAGTTGCATGTCGGGACATGCACGTCGAAGCTGCGCGTAGGGGCATGTGCGGCGAGGGTCTATGGGTTGCGCGTTGAGCTAGCGCGTCCATTAGGGGTTGCACGCTTAACCTGTGTGCAACCAACACCATCTTCGTGCACTGATGAATCACCATTTTTTTAGAAACTTATCCTTTTCCCAACAACACGAGTCACTTGAGAAGAAAATAGTGTTGGAAAATATCTAGTTAAACAAAAATGTGATGAAATTGTAAGGTTTGCATTAGTTGCAACCTTTCATTTTTGTGGAGTTACAACATTTGATTTAATGGTGATCAAGTGAAAAAGCCTCACTTTGGAGGCTATAAAAGGGTGCCTCACACTACTTCTCCAACCACACTAAATCATTCTCTCTTTCTCCTCTTCTCTAGTTCTTTAGTCTCTCTTTTAGCTCAAGCTCGAGTTCTAATTTGTGTGTGATGATTGAGTTCCAAATTTTATCAAGTTTGAACATAGTGTTTAGTTCGCCGGAGAAAGTTCTGGTCTATCCGTTGTATCCTGGGAATCAAACGCTCATACGGAGCGAATTTGGTTTAAGAAAACTATGATCTTCACAAGCTTCGTTTTTTTTATTCTTGTTAATATTGTTTGATTCTTAGTTTATCTCAAAATATTATTATTTTGATCTTCAATTGCTATTGTTGTTACGTTGTTACCTCATTTTGTTCAGCTAGAAACTACAAGTAAGAAGAAGCAACTTTTCTTTTCCCCTACCTTCTTTCGCTTCCCCCACATCCAACCATTACCATCTTCTTGGGCATAGTGGAGTTCTCGTCAATCGGAGTAGTTCGACGACGACGGCAGTGGGCTACAGTGAGCAACCAAGTGTAGATGAACTAGGATGGGGAGGGCCACTTCTGGTGACGCGAACTCCCCACCCCGGCGACATACAATGTCCAATCGATCTACGATCGTTGTTATATACTAGATATGAAGTAATATAGATGGGAACAATTTTTTTGCAGAAAATTCGCAGCACCTGTTCTTCATCGGCCGGAAGAAAAAGTAGGAGGAGATAGAGACAGAAGAAAAGATGGAGTGGAGAAGATATATATGTTGTACATTTCAAATTATTAAAAATTGAAAATAATTAAAAATATTATTAATTGAAGGATATCTTAGAAAACATGGCTGAAATAAATACTTTTAAAATCTTGTGACTAAAATAATAATTTTAAAATTTGAAATGGCTATTTTTGAATGTATGACTCTAATTTATATATACTTATTTAAGCCACTTGGGGCTTTAAATGCCAACAATACCTTAGTGAAATAAAAAATTAAGGGCTTGTTTGCTAGGTAGAATAATGGTGGGATAAATATCTATGACACCCTAATACTTTGTTTGCTAGCAATATTGAAGCCCATGATTATGCAAGGGCCCGGTATGTGTTAACCATTTATATGGTATAACATATCACATCCTGCTGGTGGGATATTTAATACCATATAGAATTATTAAAAATTGTAGACTAAAATAACCTTGCAGATATTAATTAAAAATGTTATTATAGAATATTCACACAATATATGGTAATTAATTAAAGGATATTTTAGGAATTGAAATTTTATAGAGAATCTAGTACATCTAACCAAACAATATATTATTAATACATTATATTTTAATACACCAAAACAAACATGATATTGATATCTTATACGGTAAAACACATCAATGTCAAACACATCCAACCTTATACCATACAGCCTAGCAAACGAGCCCTAAAAGTAAAACGTAAAAAATAAAAGGCTGGATCGTTTCAATTTTCAAACACATAAATTAAAAACACTAATCTGATAATGAAATGAGAAACAAATTACATGAATTTCCAACACCCACAATACAAAATTAATACAAATCCAACGTATCAAATTACAAACCCAACACTACGTATGGGTGCCTTGGAATTAGAAAAATCCGTAGCAAATATGAACATGATTATTGATGACAACAATTGAGCAGACGCGCAAGTATGTATGTATAGCAAAATTAAAAAGGAAAAAAAAATCCATGGATCGCGACACTTCAAATTTAAGCTCCTTCTGCCTCATTATCTCCCTCCATAGTTTCTTGAGACGCTTCTTCAAGCGATTTACCCTTCGACTCAGGCACTGCAAAAGTGCAAATCATCCCAAGTAAATTTATGCACCCAAGAACAATGAGAGAATTCTTGATGCCGATTCCGGCCGGGTAGCCGGCGTCGGCCTTCGCTTTGTCTGTGTTCTGAGCCGCGTAAAGAAAACCATAAGCTCCAACAATGGCGCCGGCCTTTCCAGCTGCAGCTGATATTCCGTGGCAGGTTGATCTCAATCTTGCCGGGAAGATCTCAGCCGGCACCACGAATGTGGTGGCGTTGGGCCCAAAATTTGCGAAGAAAAATGTGAAGCCGTACATCACCACGAAACCGATATGGTTCTTTTCTTTCCAGTGATCGTACGGTATGGCTATGGCGAACATAAACGCCGTCATGAAGAAGAATCCCATCAGCTGGATTGCGAACCGCCCCATTATGTCGATGAACGCCACCGTAAACCAATAGCCGGGAACAGTGCTGCAGAGTGCGATTAGGGTTTGCGCCTTTGAAATCTTGTAGACTTCGTGGATCGCGTTCATCGTTTTGGCCGGCGGGATCCATCCGATGGCGGAGAAGACGTCTTTCTGGAAGAGGTTCTGGCTGTAGAAGGCGATGTCGAGGAGGAACCAGGTGGAGCAGGTTCCGAAGAGATGGAGCCCGTGGCGGCGGAGGAATTCCTTCGAGAACAACCCGAAGCTGTTTGCTTTCTGGCCTGCCATTTTCTCCACTTTCTCTTCTTCGGCTTCGATATCCACGTTCAGAACTCTTCCCATGTCCTGCGCCGCCTGCTTCGCGTTCTTCGCCACCAGGGCGGTGTAACGGGCGGTTTCCGGCATCTTCATCCGCCAGTAGAAGGTCAGGGCCGCGGGGAGAGCGCCGAACATCAAGATTATGCGCCACACGTAGTCGGCCTCCGCCGGCGTGGAAGCGGCGGCGTTCTGCTCGTACGTCGGGCTGCTGTAACGGTGGTCGAACGCAGCTGATACAATCAGAGATATAATGCCGCTGAAAAGGATTCCGAAACCCTGCATGGCGAAGACAGCCGCGATAAACGCGCCACGCGTCTTCTTATTGGCGTATTCGGACATGATGGTGGCGGAGAGAGGGTAGTCGCCGCCGATGCCGAAGCCGAGCCAAAATCGGAAGAAGCAGAGAGTCGTCATGACTCCCTTGGGGGAGTGGCTGAAGGAAAGGCCGGAGGCGACCGAGCATATGACCATGATAAGGAGGGTCATCCCGTACACTCTTTTCCGGCCCATTTTGTCGCCGAGCCACCCGAAGAAGAGTTGTCCGGCTAGGGTTCCGACGAGGGCGACGCCGGTAACGGAGGAGGAAATTGTCGGAGGCAGTGTGCCGGGCTTGGGTGCACCGATATGGGTGTAGTAGATGCGGCCTAGTAGCTTGGTGACAAGTGAAATGCTGAAGAGATCGTAGGCATCGGTGAAGAAACCCATCCCAGCAATCACAATTGCTGTGAAATGGTAGAGTTGTGTTTTCGCCACATCAAGTGCGTTCAGCACTTGTAATTGATCTCCAGCCATTCTTGATCTTAATTTGCCCTCGAATTCCTATATTAATGTTTAATTCATGAATATATATCGAAATGATGAGTCATAAGTTAAAGATGAAGTATTACCACACATTTAAGATTCAACGTATATAATTGTTTTAAACAATTCAACTTGCTTGTATATGTCGGTATATCTGTTGTTACATGATTATAAATTGAACTCCTACAGGATAAAACACCAATTTGAACGGTTCAAATTTCCTGTTAAAATTTCCTGTTACGCTTTTATGTATTTCACTTCATTTTTCACCATAAAATGCATGATTTTAATGATAATTATTATGAAATAAAAATTAATTATAAAATAATTAAATCATAGTCAACATTTATTAATAAAAAAATGAATTAAAAAAGTTATAAAATTTAATTTTGAATTAATCAATCATAATAAAGAATTATTAATTAAAAATTAAATACTAAAAAAATAATTATAAACCCTAATTGGGTGGAGTGAACCCTAAAAACAATCTTAAAATTAAACTAAATCATAAAAAAAAATATAATTGAAGAAAAAAATATATAAAAAACACATACTTTAAAAGTGTAATATGAAATGTAATATAGAGAGTGTAACATGAAATATCAAGTGCAATTTAAATACCGGTTTAAATTTCATGTTGTACTCCTTCATGTTTCGATCACTATTAAATTTATTATTTTAATAATATTTTTATAAAATAAAAATTAATTATAACACAAATAATCAATATTAATCATAGTTGACATATTTTTCAAATTTGTTGATGCATGATCTTGTTTTGCCGTTATAATAATGAATAACAAGAGTGGTTGTGATAATTGATTACCTAACAAGAATAATGAATAATAAGAAAATATTAAAATAAGCAATACCTAACAGTTGAGAATATTCATTAATGTTAAGGGTTTTATTTTGAAATATATATATATATATATATATATATATATATATATATATATATATATATAGCAAACAAAAGCTTGAGGGGTTGAAGAAAGAGAAGGGGAAATTACTTAAGGCTTAAAAAAAAATTGTTTGGAATTAGGTATATGAAATTAATTACTAAAATACACTGCACGGTCTTTATAATTTGAGGGGTGGGGCTAATGCTTCTTCCAGTTCCGTCTATAAATATATGGTTTTATGCAGTTCTGATAATATATAATAATAATAATAATAATAATAATAATAATAATAATAATAATAATAATAATAATAATAATAATAATAATATATTGAATGAAAAGGACGTCGTTAACGTGAATCAAAGTCAAATCTTGATCCAGTGACAGAGCTAAAATGCATATACAGTATAGTATTTAAGTTTGAGTGAGAATCAAACTTCACTTTACTCACAGTGATTAATATTTCTACTTCACTTTATTACGTAATTATCAATTAGGAGCCAAATACGTATACACCTTTGCAGTTAAAAAAAATGAAAGAAAGAAAAGAAAAAGAAACTAGTGATCGTGATAGATAGTTTATGCGCGCCAATCATATCTGGCCAAAAAAGTTGTGTATTTCCAAGAGAAAATTAACTACAAATGAGAATCTAAAAGCAACATCTAATCATTAATTAAGTTACTAAAACTATAGCATCACATATAATCCCACATTAATCAGGCAATTAAACAAAACTATATTTTCTCTAAAACGAAATTAGAGATAGAGAGGTGGGGATTCATACCTGGAATGCAACGATGGAGGGAGTAGTGAATGAGTTGACCAATCGAGGAGCAATATAAATAGGGGTTAGCTCACTCTGTGAGTTGAACAAGTAGCAGAATAATCTCCGGCATCTAATGGCATATACCCTAAGAAGGTCAACTCTTTCTTGCCTATATAAATCTTTGCTTATCAAATTTGATCCAACATTTATCATATTAAATTGCATATTAATTTAACTATTTAAATCATGTCTGCATTCTTTGAAGCAATCTAATGTGATCTGGCCATTTAGCCAAACGTGTCTCCCGCAGCTATATTACTTAATCCACCAAATTGATTACTATTACTTTGATGGCTACGGTGTCATGCATGCGATCAAAATAGATAATTTATGCCCAGTTACGTTAATATTTTCTTTACCTATATATATATTTTCTTCATCTTAAATTATTTTGTAGTTTCAATTAACCAATTGGCGGGGAGAACTGACAAGCATTTGCTACGTACTGTATATATATAGAAGTTAGTAAAACATTATCAGATACGTAGGACTAAGTATCCACAACTAAAAATAAAATAAAATATAGATGTAATAAAGTGTCAATATGGAAAGATATTTTATTTCACAAACTTTTACCAAAATTTTAACATTATTTATTTTATTTCAATATAAAAATTTTAATTTTTTTTTTTCACCCACAAACTTTTAACATTATTTATTTCACAAACCCTTACCAAAATCAGGGGTATCAAGGTACAACATACTTACTTTTTTTGTAATACCTTATATCTTATCTTAATTTACAGTATGACAAAAATCATACCGTTGTCGTACCTTTACCTCCGGTATACCTTAGTCCAATATTCCTTAAGTTCGGTATGACACATAATGCATACATTTACCATACCTTTATTTCGATATACCTTATTGTACCTTAGTTCGGTATTTCGGTATGACGGTATTTTTTGCCAGCCCAGACCAAAATACCTTTAAATTACTATTTTTATATTATTTTTAATTTAATTAATTTTGAAATAAAATATATATATCTCTCTCTCTACTATGCAAAAACAAAAAAAAAAACAAAAAAAAAAACGAAAGAGAAACACACACAAAACGACTCCAAATTCATCCCTCATCTCTGCCAAAAAAAAAAACACCCAAACTCACTTCCTAAAAATTGAGTCCCGATCTCCTCCACCCTTAACTAGCTAGATTCGTGTTGTCTATCTCTTTCTCTTGAAGAAATCTTGATTCATCTTGCAAGTTTTTTTTTTTTTTTTTTTTTCATTTCCGAAATGAAAGATAATTAATTTGGGTTTAATTTTACTAAATACTGAATGAATGAATTCGGTTTAATGGAAAAAAAATAAGTTAAGGTGGGAAAAAAAATAAGTTCGCGCTACAATTAAAATATTCTACTATATAGAATGTTTTATAATAAGCATAAATTAAATAACATTTATGCATACACCAACTATTCAAAACATCTGATCTACTCAATCACTCAGTACAACATGTTGAAATTTGATCAAATTCGCGGGTTAATCTGCTCCAATCCAAAAGAAAAAAATTCGTCAAAATGAGTATCACCGGTAATACTAAAAAGTATCACATGGAGTTCTAAAGATATCACTTGTGTCCTTAAAGTATCTGGTCTGCTAGTTATTTTTTAATGCGTTTATTTAATCAAAATTAGAGTTTATTCCATCACAATTAATTTGATAGTTTAGGGGTTTAAGGTTTATGATTATTTCCTCGGTTTAGCGTTTTCTTAGATTGTTTGGAATTTTTTTATGTTTTTTTTAGCTTTTTAGATATTTTTTTTAGGGTTTAGAGTTTTTAGGATATATTGATCTCAATTAGGACTTATCTTTAATTTGAAAATATTAACTATCGAGCATAGTGCACGAGCCCAAGCGTTAGCATCGAGCGAGTGCACTAACTCGAGATGCCGAATAAAAAATTAAATTAATTCAAAAAATGAAATTAATTCACTTAAATTTTAGAGTTTATTAATTCCAATTTATGGTATATATTTATTTCAAAAAAAAATAATTATCAAGCACAGTGCACAAATCCACGCGTTACTGTCGGTTGAGAGCACTATGCGAGACACCGGATAAAAAAATTATATTAATTCACTTTCATTTTAGGGTTCACTAATTATATTTTAGAGTGTATATTTATTTCAAACAAATTAATTATTAAGCGCAATGCACGAGTCTACACTTCGACATTGGAGAAATGCACCGTGTGAGTCCTCGAATAAAATTAATTAAACCATATTCATTTTTGAATATATTATTTTTGAAGGAAAAAAAAATTCTTAAAAAAACATACAAGCGCGTTTCCCCAACGCGCTGCGTGTGGGATACGCGTGAGGAAACGCATCGTCTGATATCTGTTTGACGGGACCCCGCGGCACCGAATACCAACTCTTATACATAAATTAATGATCACATTATCTTATCCACTAAATTATTCTCATTCTCTTAAATGATTATAAAGACTCTTTTATAAGTAAATTTTATAAATAAAAAAAAAAAAAAACAAAGAAGACTTATAGTTAATTCCGAAAAGTTTAAAATATTTGGGGCTCCTTTTTTTTTTTTAGTAGTGTTAGGGGAGTGACGCGAGCCACGAACTCTCGAAATCTCATTCTTTTTATTAGAGATTTAAAGGTCGTCAAGGTTTAGATGTTGTTGAAGAGATAATATATTAAATTTTTAAGAATGAATTAATTTGGAATAACTCTGACTTTTTTAAAATGGAGTTGACTTGTATATAAATATTTTCTTATACACAATTTTTTTGAATTAAAAACTTATTAAATGAGCTAAATGGAAGGCAACTTATACTCAAATAAATTGTATAAATAAAAGAAAAAGGCACCTTATGCTGTATATGGCACGGCTGAGAACTGCTATATATTTATCGCTATTATAAAAGTAAAAGTTACATCAGAGTGCTCTCTCTCTCTCTCTCTCTCTCTCTCTCTCTCTCTCTCTCTCTCTCTCTCTCTCTCTCTCTCTCTCTCTCTCTCTCTCTCTCTCTCATTTTATTTTTATTTTTTTCAAGTGTGGGGATGGCGTAATTGGGATCAAAATATGTACCTCTTTATTTTTTTAGTACGGAATCACGCACACACACACTTCAGTTTTGTCTTCTCATTTCTGCTATATATATAATTTTCCCTTTAAGTTGTGTCATTTTCAAGGAAGAATATAAAATATGAGCATACAATTATTGGGTATAAAAAAAACCCATTGATAATCAGTTATGAATTAAAGTCAGTCTTGGATCGTTAAGTTGTTCGATCAGCTCCATCATTAACGAAAATTAATTAAATTTTCAATTTTATTGCATAAGAAAATAATGATATAATAGGGGGGCTATTATAGTACTCATATTCAATTTAAGAAAAAATAAACAAATAAATAGAATGTTAAATAACACAAATTGTTCCAGCACAAAGTAAGGTAAAGGTGTAATATAAATTTAAAATATATATTAAATGACTAATTTATCCTTAATTATTACATAATTGATTTTTTAAAAAAATCAAAATTTAAAAATTCTCTCTCTCTCTCTCTCTCTCTCTCTCTCTCTCTCTCTCTCTCTCTCTCTCTCTCTCTCTCTCTCCATGAATTTATGTTGTTTATCTCTCTCTCCATTTAATTATTTGTGAATCATTTAATGATTTCCAAAAGTTTAATCAAACGTTAATTTTAGAAGATAATTGATTAATTTCAATTTCTGGCGACTAATCATTCGATCAACTCCAATTAATAAAACATTTTTTTAGAAAATAATGATCAATTAATTTCAATTTTTGTTAGTTAAAATTAAATCCTTCAATTCATTTGGCCTAATAATTACATCCAGCCTAATCAAAGTATTTTTTTTTAACATTTGCTCAACTTATCAAATGTCTAGTTTAAAAATATTATTTGACATGAAACATCTATTAAATTAAATATTATAGATAGTATAATATTTGTTTTGAGTTGTTGATCATCCAACTTTCCAAATTGACTTGTTAATAACCTAGTCAATTTGAATTCTTGATTATTAATGTATGTTTAATTAAGTATTTCCTAAAAGAAAAAAGAAAAAAAAAGAAAAAAACACAACTAAATAAACTTTATTTAGAACACGAAAGATATACTCAGGGCCGGCCCTGACATTTCAGAGGCCTGTAGCCAAGTCAGAAAAATAGGCCCTAAGATTTTTTTTTACATGCATCTAGAAGTTTCTTCTACTTTATCTTAATTATTCTAAATCTTGAAAAAAATGCAAATAACACTTAGAAAAGCGAATTCGTGAATTTTGTAAGTAACTAACACTTTCATTAATTAAATAATTATGACAGAAAGATATTGATGATATTAGAAAGAATTTTTCAAAATGATATTTTTTATGTTTGGATTTCGGTGAACTCAAAATTAGGAAATAAAAGTTCTAAATACATACATCTCAGTTTTGATAAAAAAAATTCAAAAAATTGAGTTTTTAATTGTACATTTCTCGTACTCTAACTTTGTTTAGAACATGAATAGTTGATTAATAGTCCAATTGTAAAAATGAAATTAATACAACATAAAATCTCAATAAATTTTCAAATTAATTTTTTTTGAGAATCAATTTTCAAATTAAACTTTAACATAGAAAAAAAATCTATATATGTGTGTGTGTATGTATATATATATAAGCAGCGAAACTGCGGTACTAATCACTAAAATGAATTTTATCTTGAAGTTATTTGTACGAGAGTTCAAACTATATATTTTTTTCCAGTTCGATTACCATTTCAACTTTATATATATATATATATATATATTTATATTTTAAGAATTATCTAAATTCTTAAGGGAGATCACCATTTCATTTTTTATATATTTATATATATTTTTTAAGATATATATATATATATATATATATTTTTTTTTCAATTTGTAGGCCCATCTAAAATGTGGGTCCTGGGTGGTGGCCCACATGACCTACTCCGAGAGCCGGCCCTAGATATGCTATCAATTTACCTTTCGAAAGATATGTTATCAATACTAAACTTGAAAGATAATACTATCAATTTAGAACTTGAATATTGAATTTGACAAAAACAATCAAATAAAAATTCAATGAAAATTTCTTCACAAATTAATTTCAATAAATTATATTGAAGTTTTATTATCTTTAGCTCCCGAAAATTAGATTATGATTAATACAATTTTAATTCATTTTATTTTTAACTAACCTTTTTATTAAATTTGAAAAACCCACTGCCAATTTTGAAAAAAAAAAATTAAAAGACATTATGTGGGTTATTTTTTTGGGATTCAAATTTGATAAGTACCAAATTTTCGAATTAATAAATGAAAAAAAAATCCATGTCCAAATTTCGTTTTGTGCATTCAAAGTAAATATATATTCAGAATTTGTGTTGAAAATGGGAGATGAATTTCATTCATATTCATCTTATTAATTTGAACCCAAAATTGTATAAAAGGTAATAATGTCATTTTAAAATAAAATTCTATTAAATTTTATTTTTGTGCTGGAACAATTTATGTCATTTAACATCACGCATAAATAAATTTATGTATCAAGAATTAGTTTATTGCCTTGAGACAATCAAATGGTGTCGATCATGTGTAAATGTCACGAGTTCGAGACTAATCACTCCCTCTCTCCAATTAAAAAAAAAAATCAAATCTTTGTCAATTTACGTATGTACATTTAAGTACTATTGAAATTAATTTCAGATTTTTATATAGATAATATAGTCCTATAGTTAATTAATAAAGGGTAAAATTCATAATGCAACAATTAAACGAATAATGACAGCTGAGTAATTTAATATCAACAGGGCTTGGGTCAAAATAGACAAGTTGAACAAAAATATTCGTGCAACATGTAATCAATTATGGTAGTCAATTTGTAATAATTTATTAAAAGTCAAATTATTGGTGTAATCTGGATATGGTTGATAATAATTCTGATCCGACAAGACTAAACGAATATCCAACAATATAATTCACTACAACAAAATTGAGATATGACAGAAAATTTCGTCATTAATCATCCAAAAGCTATCTTTAATCGGACGAAATCCTCTAGTCCGTTTTTGGTGTCCTATTTTGTGTCCCACATTAAAACTACGTAGTTTTGATCATTTTCTAATCTATTCAATCTTTTTGATCATTTTCTATTCTATTTAATTTTTTACACGGCTCATCTCAAGCCAAGCCGATCACAATATTTTAATTGGTAATTATATTTCTCTCCAAATCAGAATCCCAAAAAATACGCTCTCTCCAACAACAGCACACAATTTTCTTCTCTCGTTTTTCTTCCACCATTTTTCTTCTCTCCATCAGCGACTCCCAACAACAGCGTCTTCCCCCATCGACATCTAGAAATCCTCCAACAACAGCAGCATTTTCTCCATCTACGGCTCAATCAAAAATCCCCCCACAACAACTAGCGGCGCCTTCTGATTCTTCTGCCACTTCGTTTTTTCTCTCCACAAATTTATTAGGTGAGTTGATTATTTTAACTTATGTGTTTCGTATTTATATGACCTTCTACATTTTTCCGACAACTCGTAATATTACATCGTCGTCAATGATGTCTAATATGTTTTAGTACGCGTCTCAAGTGTGTATATCCATGCTATTTCATATTACTGTACTTTTGCAAAACTCTCTTAATCGTGTTTAATTCTCAGAAATTTTAAGATGGCCTCAAATTGTAGTTGTTTTGTCTGCAATCTTTAGGATCTAAGCAATCATTTTCATGGATAGTGGACGTTCATCTTATCGACAACTATATTTTGAAAATGATAATGAAGAATTGCATAAGGATGATCATGATATGGTTATTAACTTCAATGAAAAGCAGATCGCCAGTTTGAACAGTAGGGAAGATTGTCAATTTGAATTTGGTATCGAAGAATTGGATAAAGTTGCTCATAATATGACTAGAAGCTTCAATGAAAATGAGGGATCCATCTTTGAAAGTTTGACCAACGATAAAGATTGTCCAAAGATTGGTTTGGAGTTTGACACAGAAGAAGATGCTTATCAATTCTATTTAGCATATGCTAAACGAGTTGGTTTTAGTATAAGGAGGAGCAAAAGCCATAACGATAAATTTGGCAAATTAATTGATCGGATTTTTTGTTGTAGTGCTCAAGGGGAAAGGAGGCCTGACAAACGTGATGCTTATGTGCAAAGAGCCCATCCACAAACAAGATTTCGTTGTGATGCTAAAATCAAAGTTAGTGCAAGACGACGGAATGATGGAAAATTCTGTGTAATTCAATATGTTGAAGAGCACAATCACTATCTTTCAACTCCGAGCAAAGCACACCTACATAGAAGTCACAGAAAGATAGCTTCATCTGATGCCTTACAGATACAGATGGCAAATGATGTTGGTATTCCACCAAAATCCTCTCACGCTCTTATGGCAAGACAAGTTGGGGGAAGAGAGAACTTGGGTTTTATTCCTCAAGACTATAGAAATTATTTGCGATAAAAAAGAACAAAAGATGTCAAAAGTGGGGATACTGGAGGAGTATTGGAGTATTTGCATAAAATGCAACTTAATGATCCATATTTTTTTTATGCTATTCAAGTAGATGAAGATGATTTGATAACCAATATTTTCTGGTCTGATGCGAAGATGAGAACAAATTACTCTCATTTCGGCGATGTAGTCAGCTTTGATACAACTTACAGAAAGAATAATGAAGGTCGTCCAATTGCATTATTTGTAGGTGTGAATCATCATAAACAAATTGTGATTTTTGGAGCTGCATTGTTATATGATGAAACCTCTTTAACATTTGAGTGGTTGTTTGATACATTCACTGTAGCTATGCGGGAAAAAAAACCAACAACTATTCTTACAGATCAAGATGCAGCAATGGCAAAGGCTTTAGCTTCAACGTGGCCTGAGACTTATCACTGTTTATGTATCTGGCATATTTATCAAAATGCTGCTATCCATTTAAGTGGTGTTTTTTCTCAGTTCAAAGATTTTGCTAAAGATTTTGGGGCATGCGTATATGATTTTGAAGAAGAGGAAGAGTTTATTGATGCATGGAACAAGATGCTGAGTAAGTATGCACTTGAAGATATTGTTTGGTTGAGGCATTTATTTGGTTTAAAAGAAAAATGGGCTTTGGTTTATGGACGACAGATATTTTGTCCGGATATGTCTACAACGCAAAGAAGTGAGAGCATGAATAGTAGTCTAAAGAAATATGTCAGTTACCAGCACAAGTTTTTAGAATTTTTTAATCACTTTCAGAGACTCATTGACGATCGCCGATATGATGAGATAAGAGCTGATTTTAAATCAAATATAACCATTCCATCTTTAGCTTATCCAGTTGAAATTTTAAAGCATGCTGCTACTATTTATACACCTGAAGTATACAAATGGTTTCTGCAGGAGTGGTATAAGTCACATGATTCTAGTTTAGAATGTTTGGATGATGGGGAAGTGATTGCAAAGTATAAGATTACTCCGCACAGAAAAAGTCATCACCATACAGTTACATTTAATTCGACAAGCAGAAAATCTTATTGCAATTGTATGAAATTTGATTTTGCTGGAATTTTATGTTCTCATATTTTGAAAGTATTTACATTGAAAAATATCATGAAGATCCCAAGTGAAAGCATATTGAAAAGGTGGACGCGTAAAGCAAAAGTTGGATTATTTGGAGTAACTGAATCAAATTCCATAAATCACTTGGATCCAAAAATGCTTCAAACTATGAGATATAAGGAATTGTGTAGATTATATGTTCAATTGGCTACGAAGGCTGCGGAGAGTGAAGATACTTACGAAATGGTGAAAGCTGGTTTTCTGAAGATGTCTGAAATAGTAGATGAGAGATACAAAATGGGAAATCAAAGGTTCAATAATTAGAAGTTAGGCTACCATTTGAGGAGTTTGACCATATTGATAAGTTACAAACTCATGATAATAACACTCGTGGAGCCAAAGGAATAAAAAGCAAAAATAAAACATCGGGGAAAAGAGTGAGAGGTGGCCTAGAAAAAAGTTCAAGAAGAAAAAGACCGGAGAAGAAACACTCAGAGCCTTTACCAATAGCTAAAAATTCGGCTCCATTTTTGTCATCCAATAGTGAGGTGATGCATATTCATATTTTTTTAGCTCACTAAATTTAGTTTTAACTTTGATATATCAAACTAAAATAGTTCTTTGTTATAACTATTTTTTCAGTT
This sequence comes from Perilla frutescens, assembly GCA_026008535.1. Lineage (NCBI taxonomy): Eukaryota > Viridiplantae > Streptophyta > Magnoliopsida > Lamiales > Lamiaceae > Perilla > Perilla frutescens. The sequence goes on along the minus strand of BRKX01000013.1, from coordinate 8,717,437 downwards.
ACAGGTAGCTTTCACAAGTTCAAGTCAACAAAAAATTTTAGGATCATCATTTTCAATGGGCATGACTGATTTATTATTGGTGATACAAGTTCTATATCACCTTTAATGTAATTATTATTGTTACATGAATTATAAGTTAATAATTACATACTTGTGTTTTATGCAGGCTCAACAAGCTCAACAACTACCCAATTTAGGCTACATGATGGCAAACAACTGTGAGCAAAGCAATGACCATCACTATGGAACATGAAGTTATGCTGCAACCATACAATTTAGGCTACATGATGTTATGCTGCAACCTCTAAGGACAAATCTTGCTGCTTTAATATATTATGCTTTAATGGAACACAAGTGGTTACAATTCATTACTTTTCGTGCTGTTTTGGGTTTTGAGCTACAAATTATTATGTTCTTGAACATTAGCTTGTAAGGCTATTAGACTTGTTTTCATTAAAAATAGCATACCTTTTCTGATATTTGTTTGCACTTCCTAAATATCTGACTCCCGTCATTTAAAAGATAGTAAATTGGATTGAAATTTATTAAAAAAAACTGATTGTCCATTTACATGCTCTGATGACATGTTTTGTTGAGATAAAAATGATCATTAGTAGAGACCTGAGATATATTTATTTATTTGATATTTGTTGCATTTCTTTAATTGATCCTCATAGTGGTATAGAGCCATGGTTTTGCGTATGTTTCGTTGTGTGCTATAGCATGAGTTAATGGTTAATATATACTAGACGTTATTTTGTTGTGAGCTTGCATGTTAAAAATGTGAAATTTTCATGGGTTTCTTTTATGAACTTCATTTTTACATTCTGTCGAACACCTTGTGAGCGTTCTTGTAATGAAGTTGTAAGCCAGTTGTCCTATGAACTATCGCTGAGAAGGTTGGTCTGTGGTGTTGCTAGAGAGAGATACACACTGCTGAACCATGAGTGTGCTTCTGATGCATATGGGTTGGGCGAACATGTAGCCAAAGTGTGCATTCTCATATGCACACCAGGTATTCGACGAAATGCTTGAATGAAACATGGCTAAAATCGAAAGAAACAAGACTAAAAAAGGAACACCACCAACCAAGCTCTGATGGGCAAATCATCTAAAACAATTTTATTTTTCGAGTTCCCTAAATCACATAGCCTAGTTTACGCAAAACCCATTGTGAATAATAAGGCATTAATTAACTCATGTTGTAGTGAGTTAAGAGAGGATTTGTAAAATTAACCATCTTCTGCATTCTTTACATGCTTTTTGAACATTTGCACTCTTCATTTTGAGAACAATAATAAGATTCAAAAATTATAACACAGGAAAATAGTATAAATAAAACAAATCACATACGTGTGTTGAGATTTCTTAAGAATTCTTTAAATATAACGATTCTTTTATTACAAAATGAAGTCAAGAGCGATTGTGCTCGAATATCACTCTCAATAACAGTAAAAGTTATGTAATATGATCATGGACAAATAGCTCATCCTACTCAGGTTTGCTTCTCTTTAGGAGGATCCAGACCAAGTATAAAAAGGGCTCTTCCCTGCACATTTATTTTGCAATATATGATTAGTTTAACAAGAATTGAAGTCATATAGATATAAAGAAAGAACTAGCCTTATAATACATTAAGCTAAAATATAACAGGTGCTCCATATTCATTTCTATCCAGTAGCATCATAATATTCATAATACATCATATAGCTATCCAGTAAAGCACAATATTTATCCAATATCATTAGCATAGATGATCTAAAAATATGTTTCTCTTCCTTTGCTACCTAGAGCTATTTGAATTCTTTTATGAAAAAATCCAAAGAGAAATATGGAAATAAAAGGAGATCGAATGACTGACTAAAGGGACTAAAAGAAGAGAGTTCAACATTAACCATTGTTTCTTTTCATCTAGAGCCTAAAACGAATAATAAGTAATTTTCTAATATGTGCAGCATAACATTAAGAAAAGTTAAAGGCAACAACCAAAATGCATCAAGATAAATAAAGCAATTAGAGATGAGGAAAGACATAGACCATCCATAACTAAGAGAATTTTTTCTCAAGAGTATATTTCTCATTCAACATGTGTGATTCGTACAATCATATATGATTTATTTAAGCCTTGTTGAAAATATAATGATCTGCATTTATTATTATAGCCTAAAAGCATGTTTTACTTTGATATTGGCAGGAGCAATTTGTTTATAAAGATAGATAATCTCCTTCTCTTGAGCTATTTTTTCGGAATAAAGTTCCTAAAAGCATTCCATTTAATGGTGGAAGAAAAAACTTCTCAGAATTAAACACGATTAAGAGAGTTTTGCAAAAGTACAGTAATATGAAATAGCATGGATATACACACTTGAGACGCGTACTAAAACATATTAGACATCATTGACGACGATGTAATATTATGAGTTGTCGGAAAAATGTAGAAGGTCATATAAATACGAAACACATAACTTAAAATAATCAACTCACCTAATAAATTTGTGGAGAGAAAAAACGAAAGTGGCAGAAGAATCAGAAGGCGCCGCTAGTTGTTGTGGGAGGATTTTTGATTGAGCCGTAGATGGAGAAAATGCTGCTGTTGTTGGTGGATTTCTGGACGTCGATGGGGGAAGACGTTGCTGTTGTTGGGAGTCGTCGATGGAGAGAAGAAAAAATGTGGAAGAAAAACGAGAGAAGAAAATTGTGTGCTGTTGTTGGAGAGAGCGTATTTTTTGAGATTCTGATTTGGAGAGAAATATAATTACCAATTAAAGTATTGTGATCGGCTTAGCTTGAGATGAGCCGTGTAAAAAATTAAATAGAATAGAAAATGATCAAAAAAATTGAATAGATTAGAAAATGATCAAAACTACGTAGTTTTGATGTGGGACACAAAATGGGACACCAAAAGCGGACTAGAGGATTTCATCACATCTTTAATGACCTTTACAAACGAAAAATTTAGAGTCATTCATTATTATTTAATATAGAATTAAAAGTAATTAGAACGATGATTCCAATTTCCTCTTCATTCATTATAATACCACTTGCCATTCATTAACTATTTAGTTCTTTAATATTAATACAAGGACATATTCTCCTCTTATTGTTATTTGCCAATCACTAAAATAATATTTTATTTTTTACATTAAATTTAAGGGTAATGCTGCACTACAAAAAAAAGCGCTCTTTAGCAACGGATTTTTCCGTCGTTAAAGTATGAAATTCCGTCGCTGAATACGGATAACGACGGACTAACGATGGACATGAGCCGTTGCCGATAATCTCGTCGTTAATATACACTTGCGATGGATTTTGTGTCCGTCGTTAGCCTAACGACGGACTACCGACGGCATGTTCATCGCCGTTATGTGTCGTCGCCGGCTGGTCGGCTGGCGGGGGACAATGCTTTACCGACGGACTAACGACGAGTTGTTTCATCGCTAGTAGCGACGGAACAGAATCCATCGTTAGGTTGTCGGCTAACGATCCGTCGCAACTCCGTCGCTACTAGCGACGGACACTTTATTTTATCTCCATCTATGAACGCAGGCCGACTAACAGCAAATTTGATGAAGCTTTCAAGTCCATTTAGGAAATCCCGATTTAAACACCCATTAGACCCATATCTTTTGTACATCCAATCACGATTCGCGCTCATTGTTAGACGAGAAGCTGGTCGAAAACTTATCTAATTAATTGAGTTTCGAATAAAATTAAAAAAAATTGAAATTTCGGCAGCACCTATATGAAAATCCTAGTCCCAAGTTCTCGACTCAACGCTAATTGATCTATGTTCCACTAATAAATCAATCAATACCAACAACAAAATCAACAAATGCCAACAATTGAATCAAAACTTGATTAAAAAAAATTCAAAATTTCGGCAGTACCTATGTGAATATCCTAGTCCCAAGTTCTTGACTCTACGCTAATTGATTTATGTTCCACTAATAACTACTTAACCAATACCACCAAACTCCAACAATTCATAAAGAGGGATTCAAGGGCCCTCATCCCATTCAAAATCCAACAATTCATAAAGAGGGATCAAGGGGCCCTCATCCCATTCAAAATTATACTTAAATTAATATAACACAACAAACATAACATAAATACTATCATGCTTAATTAACTTAATTTCAATTTCATAAATTAGAGAACATGCTTATTAAAACTTATAATACAACAAGCTTATCATAAATTATATCATAATCCATTTCAACATAATAAATTTACCAACACTCTAATTCTAATTTTGAATATATAACACTTCTCTAACGAATTAATCAAAACAATTAATCAAATTAACATGCTTAATCATAACAATTAATCAAAAACACATAAAATATAAATCAACATTCAAAATAAATATATTAACATGATTAATCATAACAATTAATCAAAAAACATAAAATATCAAATTAACATGTTTAAAACCGTAAAATAATTAATTTTGCAAATAAAACTTACCTTTAATCTTTTCTAATTTGCTTCTACTTTAAACAATTGTAATTTGCTTCTACTTTGCACAACCTACACAAAAAATACATAATAATTAAACAACAAATCATGACAATAAAACAAAAAAAAGGGAATTTCTTACTATAGTAGATTATAGTTATATATTTTTTTAATTTGGATGGTATTAAAACATTCTCTTCAAGATTATCATTAGACAAGAAAAGTTAAACAAGAAAAATTAATCAATTAAACAAGAAAAATTAATCAAACTTCAGCACAACATTTCATTATAACAATTAAACAAAAAAAATTAATCAAACACTAACAAACAATTAAAATAAAAATAGTAAAAATTAAACAAAAATCCAAACAATTAAAAAAAAAAACAAAAACACACACACACAACAACCAACTCTCTCGATGAAGAACAAACACACACACACACACACAACAAACAAGCGCGCACACACACACAACAGACAAAGCAAACAACTGATGAAGAAGAAGGGGGGAGAGAGGGAGAGATGGAGAGAGACAGAGGACGGGAGAGAGACAGAGAGATGGAGAAAGAGGGGGGAGAGAGACAGAAAAATGGACAAAGAGGGAGGAGAGAGACAGAAAGAGCGAGAGAGAGACGTACTACCTGTCGCCGCACGCCGCCGCTCGCCGTCGCACACCGTTGCCGTCGCCGCCACTGGGTAGAGGGGGGTTGGGGTGAATTAGGGCTCGATTAGAATGAAAATGAAGCTACTGCTTCTGTCTGTATAATCAACTTTTACCGACGGACTAATGACGGACAGAGTCCGTTGTTATCATTTAAAAAAAAAATTAAATAACCAACGACAGACTGAGTCCGTCGTTAACACTAAAATTTAATCCGAAATTAAATTAAATAACTAACGACGGACTGCTATAAAAATTAAATCGGATATATTATTAAAAAACTAACGATAGACAAAATCCATCATTAAGTTTATTAATTAATTTAAAAAAAAAATAAAAAAAAGCTAACGACGGATTATGTTCGTCGCTAGAGTTGCCGACAGCAAATCCGTCATAACTTTTAACCACGAACCGGTCCCGCCAAATTTTTCGGGCTTAGAAGTAAACGACGGACTAGCCGTCGTTAGTCCGTCACTAATACCGTCACTAGTGTTCGTCGGTAAACTCCGCTTTTTTTGTAGTGCTATTTGCCTATGGTATGGTGGGTGGCTATAATACATAACTAAAGTAAGTTTGTAATATTTTGGCAATTAATTAACTAATACTTTCATAATGTTTGTTTTTAGGAGTTTTGTTTTAATTTAAGTCAAATATATTTGTTGTTTTAGATTTTTTCGCTCTCTCCCAATTTTAATCTTGTCCAAAATCCTACAAATATATGAAGTGAGAAAATTTTGTCATTTTTAGGAAAATATAAGCGAATGAGATTCATATATGCCATATGAAATGCTAACACAACAAACATTACTTCCTTCGGTCACTAATATTTGATGTTTTAGACTTTTGCACTAGAATTAAGAAAATATTAATGACTCCTAGAAATTCTACTTTTCATTTAGAAAATACTCACTCCTAGAAAGTATATTGCAAAATTGACTTTTGAGTATGATTGTTTATTGTAAAATTGAATTTAATATTTTTTGGAATGTGTTTGGAAGAGGAGGAGAATGAGAAATTCAAACAACCATGCATGAATGAATTAATGAGATGAGAGAGAAAACAACCTTAATAATCTAAAATATCGAGTAAATAAAAAAAATGAAAACTTCTAAAACATCAAATATTAGTGACCGGAAGGAGTATGAAATAGAGCCAACATGTTTTTACTAAATGAGTTGTGTAATATAAGAACAAGCATCAACAAAATTAGAAGGAAAAAATTAAAATATTTTTACACTTAAAATTTTGTAGCCCATTTTAGGAAGAAGTTTACTTATATTTTTTAAAAATTCAAAATTTACATATAAACTATCTACAAATATATTTATGGATTATGGCTTCAAATGAAAAGTTTTTAATCAAAATTAAACTAATCTACAAAAAAAGAAACATGGATTTGGGTTGATCACTATGAACTAATTTTTTTTTGCCATATGATACAACGTGCGCAAAAAAAAAAATGTTCTCATGATCGTCCAAAATTTATTAAATTATAATTGCAGTGATCATATGAATTACACAATAATCTAATTGACCATCAACAAAATGTAATATGAATCACATATAATCGCTTTACCATGCATAAGAGGTACAAAAGATTGGTCAACAATAGAAAAATGTCCACATTAGTCCACATCCTCCACCTACCGCGCATCATCAATTATCAGAAAATATTTTGAAAATATTTGGGGCGAGTGCCACAAAATACTCAGTGGACATACTCATATATTCGTCCAACCATTTGCAATAAGAATATCCATAAATTCACATTTAACACGTCATATATAATTCAAACGCTCAAGAAGCATAGTGGAGACCGATCTTTATAATGTGATCATATATAAACTATATCATAATCATAACATATTAAGAAATCCTCACATGAGTCATATCAAATTTACATTGGCCAACATAAACATAATTCATTTTCATAATGGACAAAAGCTTATACATATATATTTTCGAAAGATTTTGATAAGTAAATCCACCTTTTAGCTAAATTTAGTTGTCGCTTTTAATCTCAAACTTGCACATACTGAACTTGTTAACTCGGGTTAGGACCTACATATAAAGACTACATCTTAATAACTTATTAATGTCATTAACCTACTCTATAACACATATATAAGGGCATATGGAGCGTGGAAAGACGTCGTTTGAAGGTCAAATTAACGAGTAAACATAGTTTAAAGCTATACCCAAGTCCTTGATCGAGTAAATAATTATTTTAATCACATAGATTAAAATCACAATACTTAATGTACGGTTTAAAAGATGATAGAATAATAATACAATATTAACTTAGCACATCTTAGGGTTTTAAGCCAAGACCTCTAGTAACTATATATATGAAATCTAACCATTAGACTCAACCTCATTTTGGAAAATTAAACATGTTATTAATTATATAAAGTTCAAAATCTATAGTAACAATATGAAATATAATGAACCTCATTTTGGAAAATTAAACTTGTTATTAATCATATAAGGTTTAGAATGATCTCGGATTAAAAATGAATAAAAAGCACGGATTTCAAACCCTTAATTAGTAAATATGGAGCATATCTACTAACCTAGCTTAAAATGCATGCAGGGGGAACTGAACCATTTGGCCAAATGACCTTATGAAAATATTAAGCTTTACTTTTTATTAAATAATGTGAGAAGGTCATTAATAATAAAAAAAAAAAAGAGGAATACACAGCAACACACAAACATTGAACAACGCCGCACGCAAACTATAGTTCATTCTTTTTAATTTCTTCATTCACCTATTTAACTTCTAAAGTGTTCAAGAACACTATAAACCTCAAAAACACCACATCAAACCAATAATTAAAATATATAATCAAAATAACCCTCAAATCTACACACACACATGCTAAAATGAAAATATAAAGTTGAAAAATAAAGAAAGAAATAAAGTATTGAAGAGTTAGGTTTTAACTCATTCTTAGATCCGAAAATGGAAAGCCTAAACTAAAAAAATTCTCAAAAAGAATTGGAGAGGTGAAAAGAGGAGAAGAAGGGGAATCCACAAATGAAATTGCATGTTAATCGGGGATCACTGGAAAAATTTCAATCAGCGGTCCGGTAATGATGATGGCGGCGCTGGCGCCAGTGACAAAAGAAGGGCAAAAGGGGGAGAGAAGGGAAAAATGGAGGGGGCTGACCTAAATGAGTTCCTCCAAAATGACCTAAAATGAAATAAGGTGGTACCGTATTTATATTATACTCTCTTCTAACTTAACCCTAAAATTATATTTAATTTAGAAACTAAATCATAACTTGGTCATTTGAATTTCATCTTTGATGGAATCAAGTTCTATTATTTCGTATCGATTAGTGATATTTTCTGTAATACTTGATCATCTCGTTCCGATAACTATAGGAGTTGGAAATAATTAAAAATATGGATGGGCTAAAAAGTCCAATCAATTGGACCTTAACATTAAAATGCTTAAATTTTGTCATTGGGCTTAGGAAATAGATAAATAAAATAAAGTTGGGCCTACTATAGATTTTAGGTGGATACAATGTCATTGGTGAATAATTAATTAATGAGGGCCATTGAAGAAATATAATAGCTAGTAATGTAATTCATACCGACGATGTAATTTATGAAGAATTAATTGATGTTGATGAATGAAGAATTATAATTGCACAATTTTATTAAAATATGTATTTAAACTATTGAATATAGTATATTATGTGGAGAATTAAGTATGTATATATATATTATTGCGGGATTATTTTTTTTAATCCGTTTTCTCTTATTACCACTCATTCATATGACGGAGAATTAATTATTGGAAAAAGAGTTGGTATTCAGTGCGACAGTGGATTTCCTGCTTGAAATTGTGCTATTTCAGACGGCGCGTGGGTCCACGCGTGCCCACGCGCCCGTCTATTTTTTTTTCTGTCGATTTTTCCTCTTTTTTTCCAGTTTTTTTGGCAATTTTTTGTACTTGTTTTTATCTTTTTTTAGCAATTTTATTTGTTCCCCAAAAATATATACCCAAAAAAATATTAGTGAACCTTAAAATTAAAATAAATTGATTTAATTTATTTGAAATGAGTATTAAATAGAATTAAGAAATCCTAAAAAATACAAAATAAACCCCTAAAAACACCCTAAAAAAACCCCCTAAAAACACCCCAAAAAACCCTAAAAAACACAAAATAAACCCCTAAAAAACCCCCTCAAAAAAAAATCCTAATAAACACAAAATAACCCCTAAATACACCCCCAAAAAAACTCTAAAAAACACAAAATATACCCTAAAAAACCTCCCCAAAAAAACTAAAAAAAACCCCCTAAAAAACCATGAACCCTAAAAAAACCCCTAAAAAACATGAACCCTTTAAGAAATCATGAACACTAATAAAACTCTAAACTACTAAGCTCTAAAGATTAATTCGAATGGAAAAAATAACAATTTGAACTAAATAAACAAGTATAAAATAACTAGCAGACCCCTTACTTTTTAATGATATAGATGATACTTTTCGAATTTTTGATGATATTTTTAGTGAGACTGTTGATACCTATTTAACCGTTTTTTTCTACTTTTTTGCGGGTTAACCCGCGTTGACTGGGTCAAAGCACGGGTTTGACCCGACTCGTCTGAAACAGTGCTATTTACATCCGTTGCATGGAAGTGTTTGCCTTGGAAAATTTATTTATGTGGATGAAGAATCGTAATAGTACAAAACTATTGAAGTAATATAATATGCGAAGAATTAATTATACCATACATCATTTTTTTACCCTTAAATTAAGTAAAGATTATGGATATAAAAGTAAAATTAAATTTGGTAAGGTTTAAGATACTTTTTATTTCGGTATATAGATATATATTATATTTTGATTACGATTCCATAATCAAGTCTTGTACTACGTACACAGCTCTAATTAATGACCACGACATAAATTATAAAATAACTGAAAATTTGACGAAGTTGATTAAATTCGTATTATTAAGTACAAATTTTAAAGAACTTGCCAATTATTTTCATGTTAGGTGTATACACGCTTACACACATAAAATAAACCTTAATTTAATTCATTATTTTGTCTGTAGCATTTGTCGGACGATTATTTGTAATAGGGCCTGTAGCAAACTACAAACTCATGATCATGTGTTAAGTATAGTAATTACCCTGAAATTTCAAGTAAACAACGTCATTATATTAATCAACATTGGGAGAAAGTTGTTTCGATCGATATTCTTGAGATATATCGGTCAAGGGAAAGACTCCAAAACCATTGACTTAGAACCATAGTATATACCAAAAATATTCGAGATACCGATAGTGATACATTCGGCTGAAATTCCCCTTAAACTTCAGGTAGAATCCATTTTCAAGCCTCTGCATGTAGAATCCATTCTCTCTCTTCTCTCCCTCACTTGTGTTAGTAAGTTTGATGTTGTTTTCTTGACAGAGGTACATAATTTTCCCTAGACTAGAATGTATATATGCACAATAAAAAGGAAAAAGCCTACCAATAAACATATATAATTCCCCAATAGATATGAATTTGAGAAACTATAGCGTCATATCAGTCACAATTTGTCTAGTCGTTTTTCTTCTTTCTTTTCAAAATCATTTTAGGTGAAAAGTAGTTTTCGTTTGTTTGGTGTTTTCTTGCATGCATGTCTCATGTAGTATGTATCGGTTCAATTTCTTCGCGATTACATTTCTGAGTTACATCTAACAACATAAATAGTATAATTTCATAATCAACACTAAATTAAGAACTATAAAGTCATACTATATATTCTTTCATATCTATATGCATGTTACAATTTCTCACTCAAATAATACATACATTTCCAGAGATAGAGAAGAGAAATCAAGGTAGACATCATGGCTAGAGAAAATCTCCAAGTCTTGGATGCACTTGATTCAGCCAAGACACAACTCTACCATTTCACAGCTATAGTGATCGCCGGAATGGGCTTCTTCACCGACGCATACGATCTCTTCAGCATCTCCCTCGTCACCAAATTACTGGGACGGATATACTACACCACCAATTTGAAAGCGCCAAAGCCCGGGACCTTGCCGCCAAACATCTCCTCCTCCGTCACCGGCGTTGCCCTCGTCGGCACCCTAATGGGGCAGCTCTTCTTCGGTTGGCTCGGCGATAAATTAGGCCGGAAAAAAGTCTACGGCTTGACCTTGATTCTCATGATCGGCTGCTCCCTCGCCTCGGGGCTCTCCTTCGGCAAGAGCCCCAAGGGCGTGATGGCCACTCTCTGCTTCTTCCGCTTCTGGCTTGGCTTCGGCATCGGCGGCGACTACCCTCTCTCCGCCACCATCATGTCGGAATACGCCAATAAGAAGACGCGCGGCGCGTTCATCGCCGCCGTGTTTGCGATGCAGGGATTCGGAATACTCACGAGTGGGATAGTGGCCTTAATCGTGTCTGCAGGGTTCGATCACGCGTATAAAGCCCCGTCTTACGAGGAGAACGCCGGAGCTTCAACTGTAGACCAGGCGGACTACATCTGGCGCATGATTCTCATGTTCGGAGCCGTGCCGGCGGCGCTGACCTTCTACTGGCGGATGAAGATGCCGGAGACGGCGCGCTACACCGCCCTGGTGGCGAAGAACGCGAAGCAGGCGGCGCAGGACATGGCGAGGGTGCTGAACGTGGACCTGGAGGCGGAGGAGCAAAAAGTAGAAAGACTGGCTGAAAATCCGTCCAACAGTTACGGTCTGTTTACTCGGGAGTTCCTGAGACGCCATGGAATGCACTTGTTAGGCACAACGACGACATGGTTCTTGCTGGACATAGCTTTCTACAGCAACAATCTCTTCCAGAAAGATATACTAACAGCGGTGGGATGGATTCCGAAACCACAAACAATGAACGCGGTGCACGAGGTTTTCCGTGTTGCCAGAGCTCAGACGCTGATCGCCCTCTTCGCCACCGTGCCTGGCTACTGGTTCACGGTGGCCCTGATCGATATAATCGGAAGGTTCGTAATCCAACTCATGGGGTTTTTCTTCATGACCGTGTTCATGTTTGCTCTAGCAATTCCCTACGATCACTGGACTCACGAGGATAACAGAATCGGGTTCGTAGTTATGTACTCGTTGACATTTTTCTTCGCAAACTTCGGGCCGAACGCGACTACATTCGTGGTTCCAGCTGAGATCTTCCCTGCTAGGCTGAGGTCTACCTGCCATGGGATATCAGCTGCAGCGGGGAAGGCGGGGGCGATTGTGGGGGCGTTCGGTTTCTTGTATGCATCGCAGCCGAAAGATCCGACGAAGAGGGATGCCGGATATCCGGCAGGAATAGGCGTGAAAAACACTCTGATTGTGCTTGGATGTGTGAATGCATTAGGCATGCTTTTCACTTTCTTGGTGCCGGAGCCAAAGGGGAAATCGCTCGAGGAGATGTCGGGAGAGAATGAGGCCGCCGCCGATGATTACGAAGGCGCTGGATCTAACAGAACTGTGCCTGCGTAGTAGTCTGCTCAAATCTTATATGGAAATTTCATTTATGTACACTGTTATCTATTTTTAATGTTGTTATAAGAAATTTGATGTTGTATGTTGAGTAAGAGATATATAGCATTATGTTGGCTAAAGCTACACCGTCGTTTATATCCCAAATTTATCCAAACAAACACTTTTATTAATGGCAAAAACTTGTCTGTACCAAATGTATATAAGCTTATATCAGACGGTCAACGCACGTTGACCTAATCAATCCGCAAAAAAGGAAAATGGTAAAATAAGTGATACTTTTTAAAGATGCAGTTGATACTTTTTTATTTTTGAATGATACTTTTTAGTATTACAGTTGATACTGATTTTGAGAGGTTTTATTTATTTATTTATTTTGACCGATACTTTTTTTAAGGATATAGATGATACTTTTGGACTTTTGAGTGATACTTTTTAATGTTACAGTTGATACTGATTTTGAAGCATTTATTTTTTTTAGTTAACCGGGTCAACGCACATTTTCCAGCGTTGACCGGGTCAACGCGCCTGATGGTGCACCTAGTGCACACAAGTGCTTCTCTTTATTAATTAATGCTTAAACTATTAAAAAAACTAATTATCTATCCATGAATACATTTTTGGCCAAAATCTGATAAAAAAATGAGTAAAAAAAATTAGAATAACATATATATTATGTCATAGTATCATACATATGATCAATTTGGTTACAACACAAGAAGGAGACCCAAGTATTTGGCGGAAACATTAGGGAATTTTTTTAGCGAAAAATGTATCCAGGGATAGATTTGATTAATTAGTTTTTTAATAGTTTAAATATTTAATTGATAAAAGTGTTAATTTTGGATAGATTTGAGAAAATGAAAATAATTTAGGATATAAATAATAAACTTATTATAATCTTACCTCATCTTTTTACATAGAGCCAAAATTTATTTTAGCCACTTAAGATTACAGAAAATTTATTTTGGTCACAAATTTTATAAAATCTTATTTTAGCCACTTGGAGCTTTAAATGCCAACAATGCCCTTAATGAAAAAAAAAAGTTAAATCAAAAAATAAAAACGCCCAACAGATAGTCTTCTCCGGCTGCACCTCACTGTCTTCTCTTTCACTTTGTCGACGGAAAGACGTCAGAAACATCGGCGACATCTTTGAATGACATTAAATACTGAGGCATTGATATTGATACTCTCAAACCTACAGTCCGTGACATCGTATTCTCTATCTCATCTGTAGCATCATCTTTGTCGCGAACTTCCATCACCATGGCAGAAAAAATGGAGGTCCTTGAATGCTCGAGTTCGACTAGTTCGAGCATTCGAGCACTCGAGTATTAATGATGCAGACAACGAACGCACGCAAGCACTCGAATACTTGAGTGCTCGACTAGTTCGAGCATCGAGCACACGAGTATTAATGGGGCTGACAATGAGCACATACAAGTACTCGAATGTTGAGAATTCAACATTCGAGTACTCGAGTCTTTTCGAAGCTTTGCACGTTCAAGCATGGCAAGTTCTAGATATGTAATGCAGTCTCGCCTCCAACTATCTGATCATGAATGCTCGAACTAGTCAAGCACTCGAGCATTCGAGGCCTAAGCTTCGCTTGACTCCTGCTCCATTATTGTTCGAATGCTCAAGTGCTCGAACTAGTAAAACATCGAGCATTCAAGCATCCTCCATTTTTTCTGGCAGAGTTGAAGATCTGAGAAGATAGGTGAGATTTCGACTATCGAAGGTGGTTGTTAAGGGAAGGACTGTTGTGTCTGTTATGGGAAAGAATAGGAGCAAAGTCGCCGGCGAGGGAAGAATGGTTGTTGGAGAGAGGAAAGGGAATGAATGAGAAAGGTGGCATCGTGGAGGTTGTAGGTTGTTGGTTCAGTTGAGAGAGAGACGGGGAGGGGAGGAGAGGAAAGGGAGTGGGTGGGGGAGGGGCCGAGGAGGTGTTGTAAGTCGGCGGCGGCGGTGAAAATGGATTGAAAATTTGGAGAAGAAAGAGACGCATATTTTGTTTTCATTTTTCATTTTTATATTTTTTTGTTAATATCATTAAGGGTATGCTTGTAAATTCATCACAAAAGTGGCTAAAATAAGATTTTAAAAAAATTGTGGTCAATTTTTTTTTTCTAAAAGTCAACTGGCTATTTTCAGATATTAACCCTTTTAATATACTCAATTAGGTCATTCAGGCTCGATATGATGAACCATATTTAAAAAAATGTTAGAAAATATTTATTTTGAGAATAATATTATCTAGCTTCTTAAAAAATGTTAGAAGAAGTATCTTTAAGTGATACTAGTATTACATTCCGTGCGATGCAGGACGAAATATTTATAAATTAAATGATTTAGAATAAATAGTTTATACAAATACGTACAATAATTAAATTACAGTTAAGTAATTAATAGAAGCAATCATAAAATGTATAATAATGTTATATATATATATATATTCAAGTTTATTCACTATTATTGGCATACAATTCATATTCATGAATAAACTTATTCTTTCCATTCCTTTTTTCTAATAAGTCAAAAAATATAATTGATTCACCTAAATTCCATTATAAACATAAGTGATATTTTGTATTTTGATCCTCGTACATTGATAAAATATTCAAATTTATTCGAAAACTAATAAACTGACAAGTTACATGATTTAGAAGCTTTTAAGAATGCAAACTTTTTGTGAATTTGAATATATCAAATAAATTTGTAATTGTACCCCTTGAGGGTAGCATCCATTCTTCGTCAACGATTTTTGTTTTTAATGGGATACACGAGATGAAGTTGATATAAGAGAAACAAGACATATAAAATCATTTGAGACATTATAATTTTATTCATTTAATTTATTCGTGTGATGCATTTGGATTACGTAATGAATTTATATATATGTAAATAAACGTAATTAAAGAAAAAGATCGCATCAAAGTTGAACCCTTTCTTTTGGCATAATGTGCATGGGGCCGATTGGTTTAATTTAATTGTACTATGGACCACTCCTTCTATGAAGCAAGTGTCAGCGGTCTCAGACCCTAAAAATTACGAAAAGATTAAGAATCCTAAATTTTTCATAATATTATATACACATATATAGTTGTAAATTTATATCAATCATATGATGGTTTAAAAGTTCGAATTCCTTCTGCGGGTTTGCTTTTTCTTTATCTTTTTTTTTTACTCACACACTCTATGCAAGTTTCATCAAATTTAGTTTTTTTTTTTTAATCTGAAAAAACAATGCTTACCAGTTTTTTTCTTTCCAAATTCTAAAACTATGTTTTTTTTTTACCAATAAACATTTCTATGTGCTCACGATGTTATCAAATATATTAATATAAAAATTAATAAATATAATATGTATTAATGATGGTGAAATATGAAATATAAAATTGAATGGTTATAAGAAAATTTTCATATGCAGCCTGGGCATTTTAAGGCCATTTTAAATTGTGCGTGCTTTCTCCGGCCAAATGAAAACATCTTTTTCCAGTAAAGAAAAATATCACAACCTTCCAATTAAATGCATGCACTAGCGGCAAATTATGTAGTCTTGGTCAATGAAACCTTATCACCTATTTTATAATGGTTTTGCATCTCATATTTTCACCTATTTCATTAATATTTTACATTTTGTGTGGGTTTATTTTAGAAAATCTTTAATTTTCCCTAGCTTTTTTTAGTGAGAAAAATTCGATTTTGGTCCCATAGGACATGACCTAGTCCGATTTTGGTCCCAACCCTATCACATTTGGTCCTATTTTAGAAATTTTTATTAAATCTGGTCCCAAATCGTTTGAATTATCAATTTTGATCCCACAATTTAGACGGAAAAAAAACGGGTTGACGGCCAAATAACTGCACGTGACTAACATGTTCAATTTACCCCCAAATTGAGCAAAAAATCCCAAATCAAAACAAACAACCCTAATACCCCCGATTTCAAAAAGCCCCAAAGCAGAGAATCTAATTCCCAACCCCCCCCCCCCACCATTTCAAACAAGCTCGTTGTTTTGGACAAATCAGAGTTGGGCTGGGTAGATTTAGGCATGTTCTTCGCGGTTCTTGCCCGATCTGCGGTGGCTCTGCAGACAAACGGCATGGGGCTTTCTTGGTATATAAAAATATGTCTGGTATCAATAGGCATCAACACATCAATTTCATCACATTTCCAAATATTAGTCTTTTTAAAAAAAAGAATCACATATTGTTAGGACAAGTAATTAAGTGAAACTTAAATTAATTTGTTGCTCATTAGTAATGAGCAACAAATCATTACCCTTCACCGGTGAAAACTCATGCAACGTGCTTTAAAACTCTTGCCACAAGGGATGCTGAATTATTTATCGAGGAAGTCTTATGTGATAGTGTTTAACACATCAAAATTTACAAAATGAATTAAGATTCAGATTCAAACATAATCAAATATAAAAAAAAGTTTAGAAATGTGTCATTAAATATGATTTTTAATCCGAATTTTAAACCATCTTAATTATGTATGCATTTTGAGACCCTCTCATACAAATATATATATATATATATATATATATATATATATATTTGTGTGTGTGTGTGTTATTTATGAGGTATCGCACTTGTTTATTAGAAGTTGACAAAAATCTCAACCTCAAATTAACATTCCGATTTCCGAGTGATCGATCAAAGCGATGCTAGATTGGTATCACGCCACTAGAAACTCCCACACATTCTCTATCATCTTGGAAAAATAAAAGGCTATCTATCATCGGCTAAAAAGATATGAGAAACAGACGACCCTTGCGCCTGAAAACTAATAGCTTTGAGTTGGTCTCGTGTGAGACGGTCGCATGGTGCATTGCTACCATTTCTTTTTAAAATTTTCTAATTATTATTTTTTACTTGTTTTTAATTTTTTTACTCTTAAAATATATATCTTAAAATAAAATTAATAAATTCTAAAATTGAATTTCCACTACTGCGCCCGCTGGCCACGCTAACGCGCAGGTTATAATTAAATTTCTACAGTGAAGAAAAAACTTGCATATTTCTACCATGCCTTAGAACAGCCTGAATAATGTGTGGACATATACTCCTCAAACATGCCTGCATGTGATCGTTTATAGCCACATATATATTTACTTTTTTCGGTAAGAATATGGCCGACTTCATTGTCAATATTTAAAAGATATAGGACTTAACTGCATAGTTTGATTTAAATAGGAGTAAAATTATTACTGCTCTATAATGATGGGACTAGTACTGTAATTTCCTGGGATAGGCATCCCATGCTTTTGCTGTACAAATTAATTATCTAGCCATTTTCAATACAATATACCACAAATAATATGGCCTTAAATTGTATGTGCAGGTACAGTGTAAGTATTCAATTTTTAGAAGAAAAAAAAAAGAGAGTAACAGAAAATCACATGCGATCATTTGCGCCAACTTTTAATTGCCATCTTTGATTTCACGTCAAAATTATCAAGTCCTCGAGTAATAAGCAAACGGACCACTAGCTAGCTCCTACTAAATTAGGAGCAATAATTTAGGGGGAAAAGTGCACATTTTTAGTAGGATAAATCAGAAAATGTGAAAGAACTGTCTTATCAAATTCGATAATCAACAATATACACATCGTTTTCCTTCCACATGTTGATCCTTCATTGGTCGAAACTCATTATAAAAGGAGGGCTTACCCTAGGGTTTCCAAACACACTCAACACACAAAACGATCCAATTCTAAAGATGTCTTCCAAGTTTCTCTCTCGTATTCTACTCTTCGCCATTGTGGTCCTCATGACCACCTCTCTCTCTCTAGGAGAGAGAGAAGCGCAGCGTACAGGAAGCGAGCCAATCCCCTCTGTCTCTCTAGGAGAGATTGAAGCTCAGCGTGTAGGAAGCAGTGAGCCAATCCCCTCTGTCTCTCTAGGAGAGATTGAAGCTCAGCGTGTAGAAAGCAGCGAGCCAATCCCCTCTGTCTCTCTAGGAGACAAACAAGCTCAGAGTGCAGGAAGCGAGCCAACCCCCTCTCTCTCTCTAGGAGAGATAGAAGCTCAGCGTGTAGGAAGCAGCGAGCCGATCCCCTCTGTCTCTCTAGGAGAGGAAGAAGCTCAGCGTGTAGGAAGCAGCGAGCCGATCCGGTCGAGAAAAATGGTCTTCCCACAATCAACGCCGCCAACATACACAGCTCCAGATTTAGCCCGGGTCGAACCAAGCGAGCTAGAATTGAGAACGCCACTGTCCCCGGACCTGGTCGGCTCACCACTGTCACAATTGGACGAGGCTGATGTCGGCTATGACGGCCCACCCCCTTACTGCGATGTGGCAGGAGCATGCGGCCCGAGCCCATGGTAGAAATTTAAAATGTCATTTTAATATTTAAATAAACCTCACGTTGTGGACTGAGTTATAAGAAATGCTGGTAGCACCACATATGTACTTCTCGCATGCATCAAATTAATGGAGTACTAATTTAAATATTTTATTTGTGTGCTCGTAAGTAGACGGACCTTGGAAATTCTTAATGAGCTTTACATGCTGATTTTGAGTGATGTGAGTTTGTTTATGTGGTGTAATTGAATTTCTTCACAGTTTAATGTTGATGAATGGATCGTCAAAATCAACTAGTTCTTGATTGAAATTAGAGATGCAGTAAAAATTATAGTTAGAACATTGGTTAAATATTCGAAAAATCAAGGAAGTTCATAAATGAACTATGCATCATGCATGCAGTGTACGTATATCGTATCTCAATTAATTAATAAAATAGTAGGAAATATGCAAGGGGTTAATCTTTTTAATTAAGTTTTAATCCTGTTGTCCGCCTGTTGAATGGTAATGGATATAAACACGTACATTAGTACATACATACATATATATGTGTGTGTGTGTGTGTGTGTCATTTTTTTTATTTAATGTTAGCAAAATTACTGTCGATCATGAGTTCATGACTACTCTTCGCAGTTCTATTCAGTTGGACCAACAATAGTAAATTAAAAAAATAATAATAACAAAAATTAATATATAGCAAAGTGCCGAAATTATCTATAAATTATTAGAAAATTAAATTATCTAAATCAGTATATTATCATTTAGAATATTAATTGATACAGATACTATTGACTATATTTTACTCATACATCGATTATTTGCTTAGTTATATATTTACTGAAATTAGCTAAATTTACTAATTTAAAATGTTGCTATTTCTGTTTTATAATACATAATCTATACATCTATATAATATATAATAACGACTCTGCGTCCCAAAATAGAAAAATATTATTTTCCCGCCCTTTTGCACATTCCTAAAAATAAAATATCTTATTTACATTAAAAATATTTATTTTATGTATAAATGATTAAGTATTAATATGTGTGTAGTATATATATGTATCATACATATCCGCATAAATCATACAGTAATATTTTGTTGCATTAAATATATTCAATTAATTTTGGAAACCCAAAAAGTAAATAAAATCTATTATTCTTTTTATGTAGATTATATATGATATAGACAATACCACTTATATCATCTAAATATTATAATTCAATTTTATGTTTTCTTAATATTTAATAATTATATTATATAGATAGAGTCACGTTAATGGTTAGATAGAATTAATGATCAACATCTAACTTAAATTTACCTAATTTTTATTAGAAGACTAGATATATTTTTTTATGTGGAGATATTTTCGTTTTATGATTTAATAAAATAGTTTATTTTTTTTCCATAATTAAAAATCTTCTTTCTAACATTAGCTTATTACATCTATATATTATTATATAGATGTGAGCATAAAACACAACGTATTTTGCTATGGACCTTGAAATTATATGTTTCGTGTTTTTATTACCAATATTCAAAACTATTCTGTTTTCTTTTTTTCTCATGACTCCTATTTATAGTCCAATGTAAGTAGTCATTTTTTTAACCAAACTATTTTCATGGATACCATTTTTTGTATGATTTTTTAAAAAATTTGTGATTTAATTTTGATCAAAATATTGTGGTACGAGTTATTTATCAATGAGGTTTGTATTTACTATGAGAGATTTTAATGTTATTTATTTATATAATTCTTATGTTTTCTTATGTAATTTTTTTTTGTTTCTCTCTGTAAAGACTACAAACCAGATTTGTTATCTCTCTTCTAGCAAAAGTTTTGATTTTGTTGATGAAAGGCATGGTTCGTCGGCGTGTTCGATTTCTACCCTCAAACTCAACCATTATTTATAGAATTTGAATTCAAGTTTGGTAAAATGGCTCATGTATGTATTCACCTTCGTATTATTGAAATTTCCTATGATTTTAGATGATTTCTTATAATATAATATAATGTTATCTTTCGTGAAATTTATAGTTTTGCATTCATTGCTTGAGGATAACCCATGTTATATTTTCTCTGTGGTTTTTATTTTCATTTACGATTTAATCTCAATGGCGAATATTGATGGTTAAACGTGCATGAAGCATGCATGTATGATATATTATATATTTAAATGTATCTCTTAATTAGAATAACTCCAAATAATTAACATTTGCTTTGAAGCTGTGAGACGGAATTTCATTTGGGTAGGAGAGATACGCAAGCAGGGGTTTACTTCAGATGCATGGGCACGTGTCTCTTCAACGAAAGAAGGGGGATTGGGACTCCGTTCAATTTCAATAGCAAATAGGGCTACGACTTTGTCGCTTAATTTTTTTTATAAAAATATCCTAATTAATAGTTATTCAAATTAATCAAAATTCAATTTAGGGTTCTCATGATCAGTCTTTCGCGGTATTGCCTGCATATTTGGAGATGTTGAAGAGGTCCAATCCTGATACGGTTTATGATTTGGAGACTGATGGTAATGATCATTTCATGTACACATTTGTTGCCCTAGGAGTTTGTAGAGCGGCATTCAGAGTGTGTATGCGTCCAGTTATCGCGATTGACGGCACTCATTTGAAGGGGAAGACCAAAGGTATTCTTTTCGTCACTGTGACGAAAGACGGTAATGAGCAGTGTTTCCCTCTTGCCATTAGTGTGGGTCCTATTGAGAATGATGAAGCCTGGACATGGTTCATAGAGCGGTTTAAGAGGGCATTTGGAGATCGTGATGATTTGGTGATAGTATCGGACTAACATGTGAGCATTAAGAATGCTGTTAAGGCAGTGTATCCTACAGCGGTCCACGGATTGTGCTATTACCACATCGCGAAGAATCTAATTCGAGCAGGTTGTCATGTGATTTCGATGTTTAAAAGTGCTGCATTTGCATATAGAGAGGAAAAGTTTCTGAAATATCTATCGATGATCTTCGCAAGCCGAGTCGAAGTTTACAATACATTGCTGAATATAGGGGTACATCGTTGGGCACGGTCACAATGCCCTTCACGTCATTGATATTGAGATATGATTGTTACAAAGTTGATTCCAAATGAAAATATAATTTTGCATTTTTCCTGGAGGATCAAAATAACCATTGAAAACTTACGAAAAATGATGTCTGCAAGATGACTGTGCTCTGTGAATTCACCCCTGACTTCAATCCACGACCCTCGGCCAGCCTGATTTGAAGGCAATACAAGATCAGATCCATAGATAGTGTAGACATATCTCTGTTGTTGTCGAGAAATTCATCGAAGAAGGCCTGATTCAGATCCAGCTCGACCAAATTCACTCTAAGGAGAGAATCTGGCCCGCAGCATCGAAACTCAACAAATTCCTTCATCAAGCTTGACACACTATCTTAGCTCGGCCTAGCCGAGCTAGGCCTAACTGGACTGGAATGTGATCCAACATCCCAATCGTCACCTGTGGGCCCTACAACCTCAACACGTACATCTTTAAGATGTGGGCCCTCAACATGTACTGAAATTAGTTAGTATATTTAAAAATATATATCAGACAAAATCATACAAAACACTACTTACATCGTAATCATGTACCATACGAGGTGCGGCTCGTTGAGGACTCTCTTCCCGTGCATGTTCTTCATATCTACCCTGAGAGCGACTCCTACTACGGGATCGTGACCAGGACCGAGATCTGGAGACAAACTTCTTGAACATGTCCTTAACAAAATCCCTCAGTCTATGAAACATGTCATCGTACTCCTGCTTATGTGCCCTCTCCCGCTCCGCCTCGTACTCTTTGCGTGCCCTCTCACGCTCCTCATCACGCTCCTGCATAATACGGAGCATCTCCTCGCTTGTTTAACGCGCCACTTCTCGCATCTGCCCAGCATGCTTGCAACACTGGTGATCCTCACTAGTGCTAGACATGGGAGTGGCCAGTCTAGGACGCTTCTCTGTAGGGCGACTTTGTCATCTCCTGGATGACTGAACTGTACCCGTATCTGCACACGTGCGAGGAATGCAACTCCCAGATCGCCTGGAGTGAGAGGAAGCTCTATGAGGAGAGGATGCTCTGGGAGGAGAAGGAGCTTTGGGGGGGAAAGGGAGCTCTCGGGGGAAAGGGAGCTCTCGGGGCAGAAGGAGCTCTATGCTGATGCGCTCTAGCCAGCTCTCGGTAAGTGGACTTCATCCTCTTATTGCGCTGCGCCTCATACGTCAGGCCCATACAATCACCGAGCAAGACACTTCTGTAATATGAAGTGGCCATCTCATGCTGACTCGGCTGTAGATATATGAAGCATAATTGCTGCAAATGATAAAGAATTGATTAGAAACACTTCAAATAATTAAGAAAACACACATTGTTTAAAATAAATGCTCACCTCATCAGAAAACAATGTGCCCAGACGCGTAGTCTTCGTCCTAAAGGCCCACTTCAAACACCTGGGCAATGCGTCTGGTGCTGGAACCTGTGCACAATGTGCACCGAGTCTCGATAAGGCCTCATATGCCCACACCTGTTGAATAAGACATTGATTAAATTATATTCAATAAAATAAGATTACTGTGATAATCGTGACAAAATTGAGATTCATACCAGTAGAGCCCACACTGATCCATAGAAATGATAAGACTATCTGGATTTTTCCTCCGTCTTCTTGAATTTTCTCCTCAGTTCCACCTCAGTAGACGGTACCA
Source organism: Perilla frutescens (assembly GCA_026008535.1). NCBI lineage: Eukaryota > Viridiplantae > Streptophyta > Magnoliopsida > Lamiales > Lamiaceae > Perilla > Perilla frutescens. Next base: position 8,693,793 of record BRKX01000013.1, on the reverse strand, counting down.
AACTCATATAATGTATCAAGAGACTGAATGCATAAGCTCCCCATGGAAATGAGTTCCATCAATCCCGATCCTCGGCTAAGACCCATACCCAGTCATCTATCATGTGTGTCTGATCATATCCAAAGATCATAGTGTGCAGGAACATCACATTGACGATCATGACGTAATCCATGAGGTCATCTCCTAGTGAATAGGTCCTAAACCTCTCAAGTAGGTCCTTCACTCTCAGAGGTGTCTTGTTCAACTCATGGGAATAAAAAGATCTCCTAGAAATCTAAGATGATGCAGACGGATCAAAATCGGATCGTCCGAAATGCAGTCCAGTCACCAGAGCAAACTCACTCGGAGAAAATCTAATATTGGTTTCTCCAACCCGAAACCAAATATCGTGCTCCTCTGCACCGTCAATAATCACCTCCCGACTTAACAATGCGTGTAGAGCATTGTTACAACTGTTTCCATCCACGAAATCTATCAGATGCCCAAAACACGACTCTCTCCTAAACTGTGCGAATAGTTTGGGCCCACTACTGATCACGTGTAATACTTCCCTAATTACACTCATATTGTGCTTCCAGTATAAATTAATTCTGCATGTGATGTTCTGTAAAGCCTCTCTTCTCCACACCCAATCACACTATTTTTTAAGTAATATATATACAAAAAATTAGCAATAAATAATGCAGAAATAAAACAAATATAATTAAATTAAAACTAATTGGACATGATATAGATACCTACATGCTGAGAATTTATCAATAATTGAGAAGAAGAATTAATTATGAAATAAAAATGCAAGCACAACCGAAAATACAAAAAAAATATATATATATTTCGTGAGAATATATTTACACGAAATTTATTTTCGTGTAAATATATTGTCACGAAAAGACTTCTCGTGAGAATATTTTTATACGATATGCTATTTCGTGTGAATATATTGACCCAAAAACTATTGCTTCGTTTTTTATTAACAAATATCTCGTGATAATAATTTGCACGATAACAATCTCGTGAGCATATTTACACACGAAATACAATTTCATGTAAATATTTTATCTTGAGATCGTTTTCGTGAGAAAATATTCTCCTGAAAGTTGTCCAAATTTCAGATTCACACCAACAATTCATGCATTCAAATCCACATCATTCCACCGATTTCCCAACATTCAAACATATTACATATTTAAATTCGCATAAAAACGACAACACAATACAAATACACAAAAGTTCACCATATTATCACATTGAAATTGACAAAAATCCACAAATTTAGAACATGAAAAATCTGCCAAATAGATCATGAAATCGTTCAAGTTTAGAACCCTAACCTGTTGAAATTTGACGGCCCAAGACTCCAAATTGGCCATGGATCGAGACGGAGTTTGCTGCGTGGATATCGTGTGTTTGCTGGTGTCAATCGTGTGTATGTCTTTTCGTGAGTTTGCGACGTTGTAGTCGTGAGTTTGATGTTCTTGACCAGAGCAATTTGTGAGAAAAATTTTGATTATTTCTTTAGGTTTTTCGTGAAAAAGAAGGAAAGGAGTCGGCGATCCTTTGTCTTTGATTTCGTGTGAATTATGCTCCCCTCATGAGCAAAGTTTTTATTTTTTGGGAAGATTCTAAATCAGTCAAATATGGATAAAGAATCTTGTTGACTGGGCTCACATGTTTTCAATTCGTGTACATATTCTCATGTATTCGTGTGAATTTTATTCATAAAGTGATAAAACGTCCCATTTGATTTTTTTTCAAAACCAGTCAACTAGGTATTGAGAATCTTGTTGACTGGACCCACATTTAGTAAGGGTATTTTAGAGATTGTGAAAAAGTTTGAATAAAAAAGCATGACTTAAAAAAGTTGGCTAAAAAGCATTTGTTATTTGGATTTTGAATAGTTGGGTCCATTAACGCAATAAAAAATGACCGAAAAATCTTTCTTTAAAAGCAAGTTTTTCAAAATATATATATGCGGTGTAGTGGTTATCTGCTAAAGTACTATACCCCATGGGCCATGTTGCTCTAGCCGTCTAGCTAGGGATGTCAATCGGGCTAACCCGTTCAGTTTCAGGCTAACCCATTTCGGTTTCGGTCCTATTCGGTTCGGGCCTATTCGGTTAAAATTTTATTCGGGCTCAAAATCTTCGGCCCTAACCCTAACCCTTAGGTTTTCGGGCTAGCCCATCGGGCCAACATGTTTATGATTTTTTCCCACGTGTATAAATTATATATATCTTGATAATTCTCCTAAATAATAACTATCTCTTATTCTTGAAATAAATTAATACGTAAAAAATAAGATAAAATGAAAAGAACATAACAAATACAAAATTTAATTAAGATCAAACTGTATCAAATGAAAGAAAACAAAAATAAATGACATGAAAATGACAATAATGTTCAATCATAATTTGTTCTTCCAAAAATAATCATTTTAAACTACACCACAAATCTATTTATAGCTTAATCTTCCATCTAATTTGAAGTACAATCTTCTTCTACTTTAACAATATTTGAAGCCATTTCAACTTCAAGTTTAATTCCATCTTCAAAATATTTATCATTTATTAATATTATAAATTAAATAAATTAAAATATGATAAATTATAATAACTAGTTATTATAAAGAAATATAGGTAGGGATGTCAATCGAGCCAACCCATTCGGTTTCGGGCCTATTCGGTTCGGGCCGAATCCATTAAAAAAAATTTCGGGCCAGAAATTCATGACCCTAACCCACCTTTTTTTTCGGTTTTTTCGGGCTGGCCCATCGATTTCGGGCTAAATTGACATCCCTACGTCTAGCGGCTCGGCCTTCCAAAGGCTTTTCATTTTATTTTATTTTTTAATATCAGTTTTATTTCTTTTTCATTGGGTGGTTTTCCGGCCCCCCAAACACAACCCAACACATTTTTATTCTGTGTTCAAGAGGCTTTTCATTTTTAGCGTCTATTTAATTTATATTTATTGCATCATTAATACTCACGGAACCCCTTCAATTTCCTACAACATTTTAAACATTCCGCATTTTTAAATTTCCCAAAACCAACTCTTCCTAGCTAACTTATAGTATAAATTGATCGCATAAATTATCTTACCCACATCACATGTACATCATCATCACTGCTAGCTTGCCGTAAACAAATTAAGATGATTTTACACTCAATTTCTATCAGATTTAGCTTTAATTTAATCGAACGAAATTAATCCTCAATTCCATGCATCAATCTAATTTTAGATTGATCAATAACTTTTATTCAAACGAAATCCTCAATTTCCCAAGACGGCCGGGAACAAAACGGTTGATTATCAAAAGTAAGTTCTTAAGGTTGATTACACTTTTGAATGACTCAGATGCTTGCGAAATCATAGAAATTAATTAGTTTGAAGCCATATAGAAACAAGGGATATGATGAGTCTAATTTCGTATGTAATGGAACTGATGAATAGTCATTTGAAAATATTTGTTTAAAAAAAGAAATGATTGTCGTCGTTAAAAACTCTCGTTAATACCATAAGCCCATTTGATTACACATAAGTAACATTTTATCCATAAATGAGTTTGTGAAACTTTCAAATTTTATATAAATAATATAATAAATACACAATGAAAATAAATAAGATAAAATTTATTCCATACATAAACATAATATATAAACCCTAAAAATGCAATAATATAAATTGCGCTCAAAATATGTTGCCACATCCTTATTTACTATAACATGCATGTACAATATATTAATCATCTTATTATAACTTTATATGTTTTCTTTCTATGCTTATTTTTCTAAAATCAATGAGTTTCAAAATTAATAAATCATAGTAAATAATAGTCACGATGTTGATAACACTTCTACTAAAAATATTGTATATAAAGAAGTATTATAAAATTTATAATAAAATTTCAAGATTATGTTATTTTATATTGTAATTTACTTCCAATTTTGCTATTATTATATGGCACTCCTTAAATTTAAAAGTATAGCAATTCAATTAGTATATGATCGTGATACAACCCTATAAGACATATATTATAAATGATGAGCATATCTATACATATATTAAGGCAAAATCATGCTATAGATAACGGTTCTGCTAAAACTGTTGTCTATCACACGATTTAATAATTATATGTTAAACAACACTTTTTATATAACAGATAGCAGTTCTGAGTTAATAAACAACAATAGTGACATTTATTATTGTAAATTTTTCTTCTTTTTTTTTTCATTTTTCATGATGGTTTACATTATATCCGTTGTATTTTAATAAATTTTTTGAATCTTATTTATTATTTTTTTACTTGGAAATTGAAGATTTATAACATTTTTATTTTTATTTTTTAAGCTTAGGTGGGTATGATTTATATAGTACTCTACATTTTTCGCATAAAAAAAATAGATTTCATTTATGTTGCACTATAATAATAATAATAATAATAATAATAATAATAATAATAATAATAATAATTTATTCTTCTATTTCAATGTAATCATTTAAAATAATTAAATTATTATATTTTTTATATCTATCATATATTCAAAGAAATCAAACCTTCTTTAATCTTGGACAATTATAAATTGCTTTTTATAAAATCGTGTCGTTTCAAGTATTTCAATTCAATCTTTTTCTAACATGGATTTTCATTTAGTTCCTAGAATTTAATTTTCTTTTTGTTTGTCGTAACTACACAAAATTATTCTTCTTATCTAATTAATTAATATATGTGCATATCGTTTTATTAATTTTAAAAATTAAGAACAACATATAAAATTAAAAAATAATCATAATATTACAATATTAAAAAAATAAGAATTATTTATACATCGCACAGGAGAAATACTAGTTGATAGTACAAGTCAACCAATTTCAGATTGTTAGGTTTATTTTTAGTGACAATATGGAAAACGAGCCAGTCGAAAAAATAAAAAACTTTTTTAGCCACTTTTTTTCAAAGAGCCGGCTTTTTTTCCAGCCACTTAAACTTAAAAAAAGAACTTATTTTAGCCAGTAAGTTTTAAGCATATTATTTTAGCCACTTTGGACCAAAATGCCCTTTAGATATTAAAAAAATAAAAAAATAAATTGAAATATCCCACTTATCCCCAACCCATCACACTTCAGATCTGTTTTTCATCTTCATCTTTATCGTCGATCTTCATTTCTTGGACCATAGTTCTCGTCGTAGTTCGACCATGCCGAACTACTGCAGTGAGCAACCAAGTTCAATTTTTACGAAAGAAAAAAGTGATTTTGTTCTTAACTGTGCGCTGAATTATTCTTAAGTGCACTCAAGACCCGGCACGCACAAACCGTGCGCGCATGAAACAACAAACATCGGCAGAACATCTTTGCAAACTTCAGCATAACATCGGTTGATAATTTCCAGTTATTGGCAAAACAGAAGTTGATAATTTGGCCTCAAGTGTGCGCGTGTGGCCACAAAGCGTGCTCACACAAGGCATGCGTGCGATTTTCTTCTTAACTGCACGCTGAATTGTTTTGCACAAGCATGCGCGCACAAAGCATGTGCGTGCACGCAGACCTTGACAGAACATCTCGACAGACAGCTGTAGACATCGACATAACATCGGTTGATAATTTTCAGGTATCGGCAAAACAGCAATTCATAATTTCGCCTCAGGTACGCGTGTGTGGCCACAAAGTATGCTCACACAAGGCATGCACACGATTTTCTTCTTAACTACGCGCATAAAGCATGCGCGTGCGCGCAGACCTCAGCAGAATATCTTGGCAGACATCTGCAGACAACGACATAACATCAATTGATAATTTTCGGGCATCGGCAGAACAGTAGTTGATAATTTGGTCTTGGGTGCACGCGTGCGAGCACATAGCGTGCGCACACAAAGCATGCGCGCTAAGCTCTGCGAGCATGCATATCGATTAGGCACTATTAATTGCGCACTACGGTCCGCGCGCAGTTCCAGTGCTCAGTTAAGAACTTCATTTTTTCATATTTTTTTAAAGGTTGCATAAATACTTAATTTTTTTCCTGATTTTCAAAAATCAACTATATTAGGGATAATTTTTAAGTACTTCTATTGCCAAATCATGTCTATTATGTCTAGAAAATTCTTCTACTCATTTTTTCCCCAAATCAAACTTAAAAAACAAACAACACTAAACAATCTAAAAATATTATTAATAATTAGATATGAAGCATACATGCATTGGGGAATGATTTTCTATTTCTTCTCTTGACTTTTTGGATGTCGAAAGTGACTCATTGGTGGAGGAATCTGCAGAGAGAAAAATGTGATTGTAAAGAAGATTGTTCCAGAGTGGTTGACGATTTAGAGAAATTTTCTAGGGTGGTCAATGATTTCTTCCAGATTCCATCAATGCTACAAATTGTGACGAAGGTGAGATTGCTGCAGATTGTGAAGAAGATGAGATTGTAGAAAAGAGAGAAATTTTTCAAAATTTGATTTCAAAATGTGAATGGGCGGCTGGTGTGGGGAATATAAAATAGAGTTTCTTTTTTAAAATGAATATAAGGGTATTTTGGTAATTCTGGCTAAATAAAATATATTTAAAAGTTAGTGGTTAAAATAATTTTTTTTAAAGTTCAAGGGGTTACTTTGACCCATTCCCACTTTTTAAAATATTATTATTTTATCCAAATTTACCACAATACCCTTGCCCGCACTTGCGCACTGAATCCAGCGCGTAGGTGCCAGTGCACGCGTGCACAGGTGCAAGGCTGCCGAGTGCACGGGGTTTCCAATACGCACGCATATGTGCGATGAGTCCAGATAGCAGTGTTAGCCCACGGGGGCGCGCGCGTGCAGGTTCAGGGCTTCCGACGCGCACGCACACCTGCCTGCTGAGTCTAGCACGCGCGCATATGTGCGGGAGTATTTTTGTCCAAAGTCGCTAAAATTTATATATTTAAAAATAAGTGGCTAAAATAAGTTTTTTGAAGTTCTGAGTGGCTAAAAAAAATTAGCCAAATATTTTTATATAATAAAGCCAAAATTGTAATTTTGACGAAGCATTATATCGATCAGACATTATAACTAAAACATCAAATTTATAATTTACATACATCTTATGGGAGAAATACTAGTATAATATTAAATACGTACTATAATTTTATTTTATTAAAATATTAAATACGTAGACTCGAGTAAATCCATTTATGTTGATATCATTTTTTGTTCATGCTGAGTTTTTCCTCAAGAATAACTGATCAAGAATGAGTTTGAATGGTTTGAATCAAGATAGTAAAACTCATTCTTGATGAGTTATTTTTGAGGAAAAACTTAACAATTGGCGACGTTGTGGGAATTACAGTTTTAGGTGGAGTTGTGTTGTTGTTCTATATGGAGCAATGAAGTGGTGTGCTTGTTTGGTGTGATTCTACTGCTTAGGTAGAGATTTGAGAAGGCTTCTTCATGCAATAGCAGTACATCTGTTGTGAAGGAGATCAACGTTATTGCAGGGAACATGCATGTAGGTGCATGGCATTGGTGTATGCAACAGTTGAAGCAAATTCTTTTCCTTTTCTGTTGAAGTGTTGGTTAGCAGCGGTTAGCAAACGGTTAACAACAGTTATCCAACTTGTATTAGTCAGTTGGCTTTGTAGTTAGGGTTAAGGTTTTAAATATAGTTGCAGATCTCATTCCTTGCTTGAGTAGTTTAGATACAAGTTCTATAGTTCATGTAATCTAGTGAATATATATATCACAATTCTCTTTAGTGTATTCTAGCTGTAGAGAGAAAGTCTTGTAATCTGTATAGCAAAGAGTGAAATCAATACAAAAGAGTGCACCAAAGTGGATATAGATCAAGTTGATCGAACCACTATAAACCTTATGTTCTTTACTCTGTTTTGCTGTCTTGATTCAAACCATTCAAACTCATTTTTGATCAGTTATTCTTGAGGAAAAAATCAACAATTTCATGCGTTGCTTCTGTATTGGACGAAAATCATTACAAATTTATAATAAGGGTGCTTTCAGAAGAGTAATTCCAAAAACACTACACACAGAACGATTACTAAACATTTTTATCATAATTATCGTTAGAAATATACATCACCCATCATAAACTTATCAATCACCCATCTTGATTAAAATCTTTAAAAAAAGCTTCAAATTAGTATATTATTTACATAAATCAGATTATAAGTGAGCAAATTATGATCGTTTAAATTTTTTATGATTTTTGTAAAAATAATTACATCATCATTTTTACAAGGATTGGTGTTCGACAATATTTTCAACTGCACAATGTGATCGTTGTAGAGCGGTGAACAAGATATCATATCCACAGAGACTATTAATTAATTTATTTGTGAGTATTGCGACATCAACTTTTTAAGCACTGTTTAGACAACTCGTTAAAAGATGGATAAATTAACTACTTAACCAAAAATTAAATAAAGCAAATAAATGTGACCAGACCTAAATTAAAAAAAAAAAATATTCTAGGATTTTGATTTCATTAATTCTTCCACATAACTTCAATTCAATTAAGTAATTTATATACTATTCTACTTTTATTAGGATAGTCATTTGATTAGCTTAAATCTTCTCTCGAAGCACATAAATTCTAGATTACAAGCAAGAATTAATGTGTTCTCTTTAATTAAGTAACATAACTTCTAAAAGTTCTAAATATTTATTATCCTCATAATTAACCTCAAATCTCTCGATCTTGTTGATTAATATGCTTTGTGATCTTCTGTTCAAATGTTAAAACTCATATATCAAATTATGCATGAATTAACACAACAAATATTATACAAAGAATATAAAGAATAAAAGAGAATCTAAATAATTAAATCAAGTATTCATTGAATGTCATAATTAGTTACTCTCGGAATTAATTACTCTGTAGGCCTATAATACGAACGTATTTAGCAACACGGATAGAGGCCCATTCCACCAATAATCACTAATTGAAAATTGGGGCGGAACTCGGGAGTAATTATACTGTAAAATATTAGCAATTAAGTAATAAATTACAATAAGATAAGTATTTTCTCATTTATCGTGCCAACAAATATGTTAAGCACTAAATCCATATACATTACTAAACAAATTAATATCAATTAAACAATAAATTCAGATACATTAACAAATAATGAAAATAATACTATACATTAATTTATTTTTTGATCGTGCATTCTTTAAATGATTTTTTAAATACATATATTATATATATGGTTGGATTTAGATGAGAAATAATTTGTGCGATAAATGAGGATATTGTTTATCTTATTGTAATTTATTATTTAATTACTTAAAAAATTACTACTTAATTGTTACAATTTCATTACAACCTGACACAAAGTAATTATACAATAAAATCGTAGCAATTGTGCAGAAAATTACAATTAGATAAACATTTTCTCATTCTCGAACTAACAATTAATACATTAAGTAATAAATTCATATACATTAAATAAAATTACTAAGCAACAAACTCATATACAATAATAAATAATAAGCGAATTATTTCTCATAGAAAGCAATTTCTCACTACGCAATTGATTTATCATCATGAAACTTGCAATTAAATCACCTTCCCCTTTCACAGTTTCACTGATGGCCGTTTTTTTTTTAATTGTGAAAGAAGGAAACCTTGAAATTCTACTAATTAAATATGCATGCATCTAATTAAATCTTTCCTTAATGGTTTTATGGCAATTTTACAATATTGACCCCTTGTGAATTAATCTCCATCTCTAACATATGATGACACACAAAATTAGCCACCATCCTTAATTTAAATATCAATCATTGATCATTCGAAAATAAATGAATCAGATTTATTCTCATTTTTCACATGAAGCTTCTTTCTCACCAGAACTTAACCATATATATATATATATGCATCTTAACATAATTACCTAATGAGTAATAATAATCAATCTACAATAAATAAATTAATAATTACTATATAAATCTTAATTTAATTATATTATTAATATTCTATTTAATTAGATAATTACATAATTTACTATTCAAGCTTGGATCCGTATAAATAGATAGACCCAATTATCTTACGTTCCATCACAAGTTTATCTTCACACAAAAAAAATTGTAAGTTATATGTTATTTCATATTATATTATTAGTGGGCGTGTGAGTCTCTTTACTACTCATTTTTATGTGTGTGCGTTTGTGCCTTATCTATTTGTATAAAGTATAAGCTCATTTGAGTACTTATGAAGTTCGTTTGTGGACATAGCTGATTTTTTTTCTTTTCAATCTTATTGTAGATATTATATAACCAGAAAATATTGACTCTATTAATATTCATCTTGGTCGGACAAAGTAATCTTTCTCAAATGAATATGGATTATGAGCTTACATCATACCTTTCATATGAAATGAAGGTTCAGAAGAGTTCAAGTTCATGACATATAAAACAAATTTATTCAATTTAATGTGAAGAGTTGTTATTCTCAATTTTGTTATGTTCTGCTTTTGAACTAATGAATATTTTCATATAATTACATTTGATGTAATGTCTTAACTTTTCTATGCCAACATATTATTAACATTTGTCATATTATTCATCTAAATGTCGGATACTGTGACGGAGTGTGTTAGATGCAAAATTTAGAAATTAATATTTATGATATACAAAAATTTAATATATATATATATATATTGACTATTAACATGTTTGTGCCCAATAAATGAATCATTTTTAGAAAAGTTTTATTTTCTATATATTCCGACAAAAAAAAACAATTCATTTAATAGGGCCATCGTACATCAAATAAATAAAAAAAAAATGTGCTCAGATTTTGAAACATTGAAATTTATGGATATAATTTTTATGAGCACTTATGATAATAAATTAATAATTAAAGAAACTATGTGTGAATATAATTATTGTCTATCTTTCATATACGCACAAAAAATGTTTATGAGTTGATTCAAACAATAAAGAGAATTTACATAATCTAATTCCACAATTTGTTCGTTTATATTATTTGAGAAGTAGTCCAATAATTAAATTTTATTTTTTAGGTGTTATAAAATATTTTGTGTTATGGTTAAGTATTAAAAGTTATTAAATATTTACAGTAGTAGATTTTTTAATGTTCTACGTAATTAATAGACTATTGTGCAATTTTAATTATGATTATATTCTTTCTCATTGCTTTCTGATTCTGAACATCACATCATATCCCCTATAATTCACACCAATTCTGCTTTGTTACATTTATACCAACTCTGCTTTGTTACATTTATAGATATGTCATATTTATGTGGTTCTAGCAAACAGAATCTCCCCGTTGTTGCAAATTTGCTTACCAATACCCTAATGTGTTGGTTTGCTAGAAATTAAATTTATAATGAATGAATTATATTTCTATTTGTTGGGTCCCCGTTCACAGACTAGTGGACCACGAGTTCACTTTTTCTCCACATTACTATGATATTGTCCACTTTGGGCCAAGCCCACACGGTTTTAACTTTGGGAATTTCCTAAAAGGCCTCATATTAATGGGATAGGTGAAGTCCTTATATCCAAGACAACTCTTGGATATATTTTCAATGTACTGATGGGGAAGGTGAACTCCTTATATCCAAGACAGCTCTTGGATATTATTTCCGATGTGGAACTTGGGTTGTCATCCCAACATCCGCTACTCAAACCAAGGAATACATCTAGGGCTGTAAACGAGCCGAGTCGAGCTGAATACCTTCAAGCTCGAGCTCGACTCGAGCTTCGAGTTTGAGTTCGAGTTCGACTCGATTAAGAAAATTCGTGATCGAGTTCGATTCGAGCTCGACTCGAGTTCGACTCGATAAGAATATGTTCAAGTTCGATTAAAAAACTCGACAAAAAGCTCAATTAAAGCTCGATAAAAGGTCGATAATAATAAAATTTGTGATTGAGTTCTTTCCTTTTCCAGATTTTCTTTAATTATTTTTATTTTCATTTCTTTATGTTAATTACTTAATTATGTAATTGTAGTCATGCTTATTACTCATTTTATTATTTTTCATTATTAATATAGGATATTCAAATTTTAATATATATTTACCTTAATTTGAATTAAAATTTCAAAATATTTTTCTAATATAATTTATAAATCACAATTTACTCATATCTCTTTTTCTTTTTATTTTATTGATCTTTCATTTTCAACTTTTTATTTAAAAATTGTATTCATTAGTTAATTAGTAATTTATCTCACTATCCATGATAGCTTATTATCTTTCTTTCAAACTTCAACATATAAATATTTTACAATCATCTTAATTCAAATTTCAAAGTGTTTTTATTATGCAATTTATAAATCATAATTCAAACATATCTCGTTTTCTTACTTTTTATCGATTATTCATTTTCACTTTCATATAAATTGTAATCATATTAGTTGATTGATAATATAGTTCATTATTATTGTTAGTTTATTATTTTTTACTACACATTCACACATGTTCCAATTAATAAGTAAATATTTACAATAATCTTAATTCGAATACAAATTTCAGAGTTTTTTATAATATGATTTATAAATCATAATTTATTTCTATTGTTATATCTCAATTTCCTTTTATTTTATTGGTATATAAATTAAATATTTCAATGATGCACACTAAAGTACACATAATATTTGTATATTATATAATAATTGAGTAAAATGATAATATATATATATATATATATATATATTGTCGAATCAAATGAACTAAGTAATTATCAGACACTATTAATTATTTAATATTGATTGATGAATAATTGTGATTTAATTCAATGTAATGATATTTGTTTGATATCATAGGTTTAATCAAATTCATTTGTGTTTGTTTCATTATCAAACCTCAATTCTTAATTATAACTATAAACTATAATTTTATTTACCTCATAATTTGATAGTTTTTTGTTAGACTACTTCAATATTCAAATATACTATTTTATATTAATATTATAACTAAATAAATTCTAAATGTATAATCTATTTACATATTCCTATTTTTTGTTTAATAAAATAAGCTTAACTTAATGTTTGTAAATATCATTAATTGATTCCCTTTTTTATGATAATATTAATTCTTAATTTTCATATAGTTCATATAGTCTATTATTATTAATTGAATATATTTATCTAATAAATTGATAATATGATATTATATATGCTTATATAAATATAATATTAGAATATAATATATAAATATTTGCATATACTTAAGTTTTGGAGAATTGTTATAAAAACATTATTTGATTCAATTACATAATTGTTAATAATTTGGTCAAGTGACTATAATAAAAAATTAAAATACATTTTGCTAATGTCTGAATCTTGTTGGGGATGAAAATTTATTTTTTTTAGCTTATTTGTCAAAGCTCGATTAAGCTTGATTAAAAGCTCGATTACAAGCACGATTAAAAGCTCACGAACTACTCGATAAAAGCTCGTTTATAGTCGAACTCGAGCTACTCATGAGAAGCTCGCGAGTAGCTTGAGTTCGGCTCGAGAAAATTATCGAGCTCGAAAAAAAGCTCGAATTCGGCTCGTTTAATAAATGATCGAGTTTCGATCGAACTTTTTTCGAGCCGATACCCGAGTAGCTCACGAACAGTTTGGTTCATTTATAGCCCTAAATACATCCATCTCTAGCGATACATAGTGACCACGAGTTCACTTTTCCTCTACATTAGTATGAAATTGTCTGCTTTGGGCCAAGCCCGCACGGTTTTAACTTTAGGCATCTCCTAAAAGGCCTCATATTAATGGGATAGGTGAACTTCTTATATCCAAGATAACTCTTGGATATATTTTTGATGTACTAATGGGGTAGTTTGAACTCCTTATATCCAAGATAACTCTTGGATATTATTTCCGATTTGGAACTTGGGATGTCATCCCAACAATCCGCCCCTCAAACCAAGAAACACATCCATCTCCAATGATACATAGTCACAAAGACAAGACAACCGCCTCAAACCAAGAAACATATCCCTATCTAGCGATACACAGTCACGAAGACAAGACGTACAACCGCGAGGTCAAACCAACATAGCCCACTATCCCATTTTCTGAACCGGGCGCTGATACCACTATTGGATCCCCGTTCACGGACTAGCGGGCCACGAGTTCACTTTTCCTCCATATTAGTATGGTATTGTCCGCTTTTAGCCAAGCTGACACGGTTTTGACTTAAGGCATCTTATAAATGGCCTCATACTAATGGGGTAGATGAACTCCTTATATCCAAAATAACTCATTGATATATTTCCGATGTGGAACTTAGGTTGCCATCCCAACACTATTATACCGCCAATAGTGATTATAGAGTTGAAATTGAAAGTGTTGTTATTTTTATTTTATTTTTGAGTGAATGTGTTGTTATTGCTATGATCCATTTGAGGAAAAATTGTGCAATGGTCTGATTTATGCTTTGCGAAAGCATTCTAGCGACGTTAGCTTCTTGATATCACAAACTTGCTTGCAACTTTCTTATATATATCTTGACGCAAATCATTAATGTAATTGCAACACTTAAGCTGTGTATTTTTTTCAATTAATACAATGTGTTTTGAGTTCTTTAAACATTAATTAAATATTATTACCAAATTTAAAAATGTGAAACATATGCATCACACAACGGGTTATTTCAGTTTATTTCAATCCAAAAAATGTAGTAATAATTATAAAAATGTGACCGCCCTTTTTTTATAAAAAAAATTAACAATACTTTCCAACTAAATAAATGTGATATTTTTTTGGGCAATAAAGGCTTAGATACAACGAAGACCAGCTCATTATTTACTTTTCACGTTGTCATTGCAATGTTGTAGAGCTCTAGAGAATACTTAAAAGTAATTATATGTAGGCAAAAATAATTATCATTCGGGATAATTAAAAAAATTGAATAAATTTTTTATAGCTACTTTTGATAATGATTATCATATGCATATATATGGGTAGATACGCTAGTGAATTATCAATTAGTGATATATTGGTTAGTAGAATTAGTTTCATAATTATAATTTATTATATGTATGAATAAACTATCGCTTATATTTCAACAATTTTCGTCTTTCTAAATTTATACAAAACTAACACTAATAAAATACTATATTATTTAAAACTAATCAAATTTCACATTGGATTATATTCCGGTCAAAATTTTATCTTATGCTTTACACGAGTAGTTGGATCTTCTTCCTTCGGAGTTCCTTGCATATCTACTTTAATTTTTTGTCAGTTTTTCCGAACTTGTCGATGGTTTAATTTGGTCGGAAAATGCGTTTGCTCTTAAAATTTGATTAGATATTTAACTAACACAATTATTGTTAATTTTTTATATAAATTTGAAAAAATAGAATAATATATATATATATATATATATATATATATATATATATATATATATGAAATGAACGATAATTTACCCAAATATATCATTTTATAAAGTGGACGCAATCATATGCTGAAGCATAGGCGCATACCAATTTGAATACGCAATCCAAATTAAGATCATATCCCAATTTTCAATTAAACATTTGACTAAGACCTAATTCTTCCGGACTAACGCTATAACGATTAGTGAGTTTGTCATGTTTCTATGAGAATTTGGTTCAAATGACCATTAGTGTTTGGTGTAAAACTTAGATGACATTAAATTTATTTATTACTCTCTCCGTTCCGTTTTGATAGGCTGATTGCGATTTTTCACACGGATTAAGAAATTGATTGGGAAAAACAATTAATCAAGAAACTTCCTAATATACCCCTATTTATTTCTTTGATATTGAATTAATGCCTAATGTGAACATATTAAATAGGGGTATATATTAATAAATTAGCTAAATATATATAGAAACATGCCTATATATCGGGACATACCAAAAAGGAAAACAAGCCTATGAAAATGGGACGAAGGGAGTATAAATTTATTATTTATAGATTATATTTTAGCATTTAATTGTATTATATTTATTGTTAATTAACACTATAATATACACTAAAATAAATAATAAAATTATAGATATAATGTCTAATTCTCACACCAAGCACAATATTGCTCATTATAGCCAATCACATGTGTAGTTAATTGTCACACTAGACACAAATACTCATTTCATCTCGCACACACTATTAATTAAATCAATCATAATCAAGTAGTATGATGATGCATCATCGTATATATTGTACTTTTTTTAATTTATATATTCGACCATTAGCTACAATACAACTACACACTAAATAATATATAGTCGGTTTGTTTCTTCTGTTTTGTCACGAACGATGGCGGTTTTTATTTTCAAATATAAAAAACCACGATCTCTTTCGGATTCCCCTTCAGTATGTACTGATCTCAACGTCATGGAATGAAATTAATAACGTAATTTATACTTCATTTCGTTAATTACTTCTTAAGTATATTAACAATATTACTTAAATATTAATCAGAATTTACAATAGAGAAACTTCAGAGCCAGAGGGCAAAAACACGTGGTTTTTCAAATACTATCCAACAAGAATATTCTAAAAGATCAAGGATCGTCAAGTTTAGCACGCGCGACTTATCGAATTCGTCACTAATTTGTTTTGTTGATGAACTTTTGATGACTAACATCGGAAATTTTTGTGGCCAAAATAATTTAATTTTCTAATAGTGTTAAGTTTACTTACACTTTGGTTTAAAAACAAATAAGAAGAAAAGATAATATGAAACAAAACAAATTGAAAAAAAAAATTAAGAAAAAGTTGAAGCCTAAGCTCCTGTTCACTAACACTAATACCTCACACAAAATTAAACAAAATAAATGAGATGAAATGGGAGGAAGAAATAAGGACGAAAGAAAGAAAAAAAACAAAGATTAAACACTTGTGATTATATTACTTTGGTCTTATTAATTCATCAAAGACTAGAACTACTCAAAAGCTGTTCCAAATAATCAGTACCCAAATCCTCGAACACAACCATATTTTCCACGTCCTTCACTAATTCCCTCTCCTTCCCCTTCTTCCCTCCGCCGCCGCCACCGCACCTCCGCCGCATGGAGTGCTTTCTCTTCAAGGCCATCACCGGCGAACCATCCGCATCGTTGATGCAACATCTCAGCTCCCGCAAAGACTCCCTCACCCTCTCCACCGGGAAGTTAAGCGTCGCCGCCTGTCCGCGCATCGAGAAAGCTGCCTGATCATAGGCCATCGCAGCCGCCTCCGCCGTGTCAAACGTCCCCAGCCACACCCGCACGCCGTTCCTCGTGGAGTCCCTTATCTCCGCCGCGAACTTTCCCCACGGCCGCTTCCTCACGCCGCGGTATGTCTTCTCCGTGGCGGGTTTCGCCTCTTTTCCTTCCTTAGACGACGAGGAATTCACCTCTTCACTCTCCCTCATTTGCCTTCGGTGATCGCCGGAGTGGGAATCCGAAGTTTCTTGCGCAGCTTCCGACAGAACGCCAAACAGAAGCATTTCTTGGGAATCATTCTCGTTGAAGGGAAGGGCATTCGTGAGAGTTTGTGGCTCCCATTCCCTTGATGATGGGAATGATGATTCCGATGAATTATGTGAGGAATTGTCAGAAGAGAAGTCAGTACTTACGGAGCGGAAAATCGAGGAATATTGTAGTAAATCCATTTTCTGGATAAATACTTTTTTGCTATATAATTTTTTTTTTGTTGAGATTTTTCTGTTTGTAGTAATCCATTGTGGGGAGCAAATGTTTGGGGGTGGTCGTTTATATACACATTAAGGAGTACAAAAGGCCACATAAATTCTTGAAATAAGTATGAGATACATGACAATTATGTGTTGATAAATTAAGGGTAAAATGGGGAATTCTCACAGGGATGATATTCATGATTTAACATGATTTTTATTGGACAAGTGGGGAAAATCTTACACGTGGGTCAAATGTTGCCAGCCGGCTTAGGATTTCACAATCTCGGCCTTCTTGCTCTCTTATTATTATTATTATTATTATTATTATTATTATTATTATTATTATTAATAATAAGTTGGTTTAGATTTAATTGTCGTTTAAAAATTTTAACAATATTAAAATAAAATTATTTTGATAAATATATATACATATATATATGCACTCTTTTCACTTCATATCAAATTCTATTAATATATATTTTTCTAAAGAACACACTTGTGTGAGACCATTTAATGGGTCTCTTGCGTTAGATGGATCTTCATCCGACCCAACCCGACCATCTATATATATATATATTAAAAAAATTAATGATTTTCTTCCGGAATCGATTACCATCTCGGCGAAGCAGTGAAAATCGAGCATCATATCTTTGAGCATCAAATTGAACGACGACAAATCCATCGCCAGCAATTGAATGCACCAGCTCTGGATACTGCAACCCACAATCAAACAACACAGTCCACATCCTATCAAGGTGGTGGTGCTCCACCCCACAAGCTTCGGTGGCGCCGCCTTCTCCGGCTTGTTGACTCCTCGCACGAACACGTATTTCTTGTTGTTCATTATATTTTAATTGGATATAAATTCACATATTGGATTTGGGTGATTCTTGAGTTATAATTTTTTTAGTTTTTGAATCCAAACTCCACCGTCCAATTCCCCTTCCGATCTATTGTCACTAGTACATTGGAGGATGCTATTGTTGGTCTTGCAAGGTGTAAGATCGAGATCTTGTTAAAAAATTTTAATGATACTTTTATTTGTAATTAGTGTACTTTTTTTTGTAATTAGTGATATTTTATTTTGTAATCAATGATATGCTTCTCTATGATACTGAAATAAATATTTTTATTCAAGAATTAGTTTTTATTATATTCATAGACCCGATTCTCAATTTGAAATTATGTTTAAACTGATATTTTTCTTTCTAATTAGTGATACTTACTTTTGTAATTAGTGATACTTTGTTCCCTAGTAATGAGCCTCCACTTCATAGGTAATGATACTTCACCCCATAAATAATCACATGTGAGTTAATGATACTTCACCTCATAAATAATGATACTTGAGTTAATGATACTCAACTCATAGTTAATGACATTTATCTATTCTTGATTCGATAATTAATGTTTAATCATTAATAATATCATATTAGACTCCACTTCCGAGTTAATGATACGTCATCTTATAATTAATGATATTTCACATGACAGTTATACCTCACCATATATATCTAATGATACTTCACTAAATAGTTAATAATATTTCATCAAATTTATATCTAATGATACTTCACTTCATAGTTAATGATACTTCACTTCATAGTTAGTGATACTTCACACGTAGTGATACTTTACTTTATACCTAGTGATACCCGAGTGGCCGCGCGTGTATCTCACACGCCTGTGCGTGAAAATGAGTTTTGGTCGGGGCGGGTTTAGATTTTATTTGATCTGTCTAACGTAAGCGACCCGTTAGACAGTCTCATACAAGTTTTTGTCTTTTCTAAAACATATAAATTTGCTATTTCGATAGGGTTGAAATTGAGAGAAGTGTATGAAAATATTGTGAAACCGTAAATAGTTTTAAAGAAACTAAAATCTCTAAAATATGCAATCATTATTTTTGATACAGAGGAAACATGATGAAGAGGGTAACATGCCAACTAAGCACATCATACTTATGTGAACTGTAAAATATAAACAAGGCATAATTAAGAAATATACGATACTTTGAAAATCACGCGCATTAAACCCACAGTAATTAATTAATTAACTAAGATGTTTGGTCTCAATATACCACTTCTTGAATGGATCATCCTCAAAAGGATGTTCATGCTCATTCTAATGCCATCTTTGTAAGCATAGTGCCGTGTGTAACTTTTAATAAAATTAAGATTAAATTAAAAATATAATTTTTTGTAATATTTTGATATTTTAGTTTGCTAGTGAATTCTCTATAAAAGCTTTGAGGGGTCTTAGTTTGCGATACATCAGATTTTTTGTTGCACGTTTTTTTGTTTTCACAATTAAATTTAGAGTTTTTCTTCAAAATTTTCTACTATTTATATTTTGTGTACTTTAATTAATTTTTTTAACTATTAATTAGAACTGATTCTACCAATTAGGATATATAGTTATTATTTAGCATTTAATTGTTAGTCATTATATATTAATTCATTAATATGGTTGATTATTTCATAATTAGATTCTTAATTCAATTTTTTGTTGATAAATGTTGATTAGGAGTGATTATATTATAGCTATTTTATTTAAATAAATATGATAAAATCATAATTTAATAAGAAATTCGATCAGCTTAGGTTATTACTTTTCGTTATATTATTCAATTCATCTCAAATTTATTTATGCATGGGAGTTGCTATTTAATTGCAGTACAATTTTTACTCTTAATTTGCACTTCATCTATCTTGTTTCTACACTTAAAATTTACTCTCTACACTCCACTCTATTACTTATTTAATTTACTCCTCACTCAAAAAAACTAATTTAACTTAATAAAAAATGAAACAAGCAAGAAAAACAAAGAAAAAAATTCTCTCAGAAATAGATGGTAAATAATTAACGAAATAAAAAACAAGAATTCACCTCGAATTAATATACAAGACATGTTCGAAAATATATTTTCGAACCCATAGGTTATTTCCAAAAATCTGTTTTCGAACCAAACTTGAACAATTTTTTCGAGACTTATTGGGATCATTTTTTCAGGGACGACAAGTAGGCTGATGGTGTATCTAGCGGGGGCAATTTGTTGTTGACGGCAACTGACGAGCGTCGTCGGAGAAAAGGTAGAAGAAGATTGGGGAGCCTGCGATTTGCCGCTATGCTGTTTTCTTGTTGCCTTTTTTTTAATTTATTCTTTTTATAATAGTTTTTTTTAATTTGTGGTGCAAAAACTATTTTATATGGTGTGAAAAAAAACAACAACTTAAAGGATATTTAGATAAGTTCAAAATTATTTTATTTTTACTTCTTTTTTCATTTATGGTGCAAAAAGTAAATTTCATAGTGTAAATAGCAATACCCTTTATTTATTTAGAACTCGCATTTTATGATAGAGATAATTTCATGGGAACTTATTGATATTTCACTCTAAAAAGTCGTGTGACACTTATTTATTTTTCCTAACTTTGCCATACCGATTAATCAAAATTTTAGTGTTCGGTCTATACGAAGCTTGGAAGAACTTTCGGGGTATATGATTGGTGGAAAAGTCAAGTGCTTTCCCATATGGTTTGTGTATTTGTTTATTCGTTTATTTAAATTATTTGTATCTCAAAATTGGAAAATTGCATTAGGATTGACCAGCAGTATTTGTGGGAATTGAATGTGATGTTACAAATTAAAAGTATTTTCTAAATTCAGAAATAAATAAATATATATATATATATATATATATAGGGAGAGGATCAAATGAGAACCCTCCCTCTAGGTAGGAACTAGGAACCAATCCTAACCCTTGTTTAAGTAAATCTGGACGACCCAGATTAAAACATATTTAAGTGATGGGGCGGTGGCATTGTTGTAATTTTAGGCAACTTTCTGGACGGATGGGTAATATAGTAATTCAGTAATTAAACTTTCAATCTTCAGATTTTTTTCCCGTATTTAATTATCATTCCCTTCTCTTCTCCCCTCTCTCTCTCTCTCTCTCTCTCATTTAGTTCGTCTTCTACTTCTTCATCGTTCCTAATCTGCGTTTGGATCGCGTTTTTGATTTCTCAACATCCTTTTATTTATGTAATTATCTATTTGTCGTGAAGTTTCTATATCTGTGATTCGATGGAGACTCCAGGTATGGTTTTAATTTTGCATTATTTGATTTAGTTTTGAAATTTTAATGTTGATTAATTTCGCAATTCGTTGTATCTGCATTGATTTTACAGTTCGTTCTATTGGAGTTCATTACGGTTTTGTATTTACGTTTTTATGTTTCACTAATTTGATCTGTTTCGTTCAGTTTTGTGATGTATCAGTTGTTTTTTAATTGTTAGGAATCCTAGGGTTTAGTACGAGAATATACAGACTATGCATTAATTTGATCTGTTTTTTTTATTTTAGCATGTTAATGTATTCGTTTTAGCCTGTCGTCACATATGTTTTAGCATGTTAATGTATTCATTTTAGCCCGTCGTCACATATGTTTTAGCATCGTAACATGCTGGTTTAATGTTATTTCTAATGCATTATGTGAAACATGTCATACAAACCATGCTTTGCTTTTTTTTATTTTTTTCTTTTGTGTGTGTGTGTTTTTGTGACTCGGCTACACAATGTTACAGACACCATGTAAACATTAGAATACTTTGGTGCTAAAATGTATGTTGCATGATGCTAGAATGGTACATAGCCAATGCTAAAAATCAATTTATGTGTCTGAATATCTCTTGATGTGATTGTATTATTATATTTTACCTTGTTCAGTTTATAATTGTTTGATTTTAATGTGTCAGCTTCTTCTGTTTCAAGTGACCGTAGTAAGATTAGTCACATGGTGATATGGAGGGTTCTACTTCACATAAGAAGATAATGATGTTTGAGCAATTCTACGGTTTACGTGCCCCTTCTGAAGTTGTTGTTCATCCACCTATTCCAGTTAAAATAAAAGGTAGCGACAGTCGTTTGGTATCTAAAAAGGAGGTAAGGAAGAGAAAGGAGAACAAACCACTCAGAATGTACAACAATTGCTACAAGTTGTCAGATCATGATGCTAGGAATTGTCCAGCTTGATGTTATTATAGCGATTGGACATAGTTTAATATCATGTTTTACCATGCTTGTGAATTATTTTCAACACATTCATTTTTAAGAATATATATGATTTTTAATAAAAGTGTTTATGACATTTCCTTTGCGGTAATTATATTAATATTAAGTTTTATTAATCATAATACCGTTTAAAATATAATACTAAAATAACGGAAGCATGAGGTTATATACGTTGTCAGATTCTCATTACATATTTTGTTTATCAGAACATGCTAAAATGAGAAATGAATGAGGCTAAAATGAGCGAAGTAGGAGGCTAAATTTGGTGTGACATTTTCCACTAGGGTTCACCATTCTCAATTAGGGTTTATTACGTTCCAATTAGTAATTATCAGATTCCCATTAGGGTTCACTGTCCTCAAATAGGGTGTATTGCGTTTCATTCCAATGAAATCACCGTTCAATATTTGTTTATCAGAACATGCTAAAATGAGAAATGAATGAGGCTAAAATGAGCGAAGTAGGAGGCTAAATTTGATGTGACATTTTCCACTATGGTTCACCGTTCCTAATTAGGATTTATTACGTTTCAATTATGACTCATCCGATCCCAATTAGTAATTATCAGATTCCCATTAGGGTTCACTGTCCCCAAATGGGGTGTATTGCGTTTCATTCCAATGAAATCACCGTTCCATATTTTGTTTATCAGAACATGCTAAAATGAGAAATGAATGAGGCTAAAATGAGCGAAGTGGGAGGATAAATTTGATGTGACATTTTGCACTAGGGTTCACCATTCCCAATTAAGGTTTATTACGTTCCAATTAGGGCTCATCTGATCCCAATTATTAATTATGAGATTCTCATTAGGGTTCACTGTCCCCAAATTGGGTGTATTGTGTTTCATTCCAACGAAATCACCGTTCCATATTTTGTTTATCAACACATGCTAAAATGATAAATGAATGAGGCTAAAATGAGCGAAGTAGGAGGCTAAATTTGTATGTTACTGTCTGCACTTAGAATTGCAGCACATATTTTGCTCTCATAATCTTTATCTCGTTTCGGGAAATATTTACGCATTTTCTTTCTTAGTTGTCAGTCATCTCCTTCGTTGCTTCATTTTCTCATTCTTTTTTCTTTTTTATCATCAACTCGTATTTTTCATTTTGTAGTATCTATATAGGTATAGGTGTTTATATAAAACTGTTAGAAATATATTCATAATATCACCCGCTAAAATGTATTACACAATATGCTAAAATGTTATATAGTTCATGCTAAAATGTTGTATACAACATGCTAATATAAATCTAGGGTTGCTCTATGCGGAAATTATGCCTAAAAATGTTTTTTTTATATTTTTCACCTATTTTTTTCAAATAAACATATGCAATATGGATCTTAAATGAAAGATTATGAAAAGAGCTTTAATTTGATATAAGATTTGCGTAAATCCGATTAAAAACGAATAAATTATGATCATTTAAAGTTTTTAAGAATTTTTTCAAAACATGATGATGTCACTTTTTTTTCTTCCAATTTTACCCTTAATGAAACGCGTGAATTTAAAGTTTTCATTTTAATTAAAAAATTGCCACCGCCCCCCTCCACTTTATTTGTTTAATCTGGACCATCCATATTTTCGAATGGATGGATGGGATTGGTTCCCAGTTCCCACCTAGGAACTGGTTCTCACCAGATCCCATCCATATATATATATATATATAGGGAAAAGATCAAATGAGAACCCTTCCCCCAAATGGGAACTAGGAACCAATCCTAGCTTTTGTTTGACTCAATCTGGACGGTCCAGATTAAATCAGATTTAAGTGGATGGGCGGTGGCATTCCTGTAATTTTCGGTAACTTTGTGGACGGAGGGGTAATATAGTAATTTAATAATTCAATAATTCTTCCCTTTTGTTCTGAGGCTAAAATGAGAATCGCATGAGGCTAAAATGAGAATCACATGATGCTAAAATGATCGAAGTAGGAGGCTAAAATTGATGTGACATTTTCCACTAGGTTCACCGTTCCCAATTAGGGTTTATTACGTTCCGATTAGGGCTCTGATCCCAACTAGTAATTATGAGATTCTCATTATGGTTCACTGTCCCCAAATAGGGTGTATTGCATTTCATTCCAATGAAATCATCGTTCCATTTTTGTTTATCAACACATGCTAAAATGAGAAATACACGAGGCTAAAATGAGCGAAGTCGGAGGTTAAAATTGAATCTGGGCAATTTCTGAGTTCAGTTCCGATTTTGCCCTTAATGAGACGCGCGAATTGAAGACTTTCATTTTGATTACACAATTGTCACCGAAAAATCTGGATTGATCTGGACCGTCCAGATTGTGGAATGGAGGGATGTGATTGGTTCCTAGTTCCCACCTGGTGACTGGTTCTCACCAGATCCCATCCCTATATATATATATATATATATATATATATATATATATAGATGAGATCAAATGACAACCACACCCCCTATGAGAACTAAGAACCAATTTCAGCCACAGATCTTGCTTATTTTGACGGCCAAGATCTGTTTCAAGATTGAAAAATGCGGTGGCATAATTGTAATATTACTGACTTTTTAATAAACTAAGGGTATTTTTGTAATTTAGGAATTCTATTATTTTTGGAATGAAATCTCTGTTGTGGTATCGCCTAGCCTGGGTTACACTTCTTGGTTTCCTTACTCTAGCGGCCTCACACACTTGCTACTCAAGTAGCTAAGGCCCAAAAATTACAAAGGAATGGCTATACAGCTATTACAGAAGATTTACAGAAGGAACAGTAGCAACGGAGCTTCACAGCTGGGGCTTCAACTTGTTCTTTGCCTTGGACAAAGCCTCAGAGGTGTAGATGCAGTGCTTATGTTCAATCTGGTTCTTTGGTGAATTTCTGTGTTCTCTGTGAAATTCTGTGAAAATGAACAATCTGAGTGCTGTTCCTTTTAATGGAAAGGATGATTTTGTTGATTGGCAAACTAGGGTTGAGTGTATTTTAACAAATAAAAATCTGCAAGATGCTATATTTGAAAGAATTGATGAAAATGAAGCAGATAAAACCCTTGTTAAATTAAATGCTGGTGCAAGAGCTACAATTTTATTAAACTTAAGCAGTGCTGTTGTTAGGCAAGTTTCTCATCATAGATGTGCTAATGATCTGTGGGATGCCTTGACTGCTTTGTTTGTGGCTAATTCTGAAGAGTCTGCATATTCTTTGCAAAACCAAATAATGACTTTTCAAATGGATCCCTCTAAAGATATTGATTCAAACATGCATGATTTCAACAAACTTCTGAAAGATTTAAAACTTGCTGGGGATGATACACTTGAAAAATATGCCCCACAGATCCTTCTTGGTGTTATTCATGAAGTTTTTTCAGAAGTTAAATCAGCCTTAAAATATGGGGGCCCTAAAGTTACTTGTGACATGATTGTTTATGGGCTTAAGGCAAAAGAGAATGAGTTGAAAAAGCTTTAGTCCAAACCCTTGCAAAATGAGACCCTATATGTCAACAGAAATAATCACAAGCCCTTTAGACCTAATCCTGAAAATCCAAGTGACATTGTTGCTGAGAGGCACAGGAGGGAATACAACCGAGCTCATAACCTTCCCAGCAACACCAGAACCCACAACCTTTGTGAGATATACTCCCAACACCCCAGAAATCAAAGCCAAGCCCAAAGTTCTGGCTCTTTCCCTATCTCATCTGAATTTAACCCTCCCAGAAACCAAAACTTCCCTCAAAACACTGACTTCAAAGCCAAAAAGAATTGTTGGAACTGTGGGAAGCCTGGGCATTACTCAAACAGATGTAAACAACCAAAAAGAGGCAAGGGGTTTGGGAACAATCAAGCCAATAATGTCATGTATTTTGATCACCCTGAGCATAATGACAATCATGAAAATGGTGAACTCTACATGGTGCATTCTGATTTTCAATTCATAAAATTTACTAATGTTGTGTCTGATAATGTGCATAAGTCTGAGTGGCTTATAGATTCAGGTTGTACCTTTCATGTCACTCCACACAAGCACATTTTTTCAAAACTTGCAACTTATAAATTCTGGTGCTGTTGCTTTGGCTGATGGTCAGCAATGTGAAATAATTGGAAGGGGTGATGTGTGTCTTAAATTTGAAAATGAAAGTATGATTACCCTTCATGATGTCAGATATGTTCCAAAGTTGAAATTTAATCTATTATATGTCTCCAAACTTGTTGATCAACAACTCTTTGGCTCTGTGAACCATAAGTGCTTCCAATTCAGAATGAATTCTATGATTTGCTTTGATGCTCCCAGAAAAGGAGACTTGTATGTTGTTCATGCTTACTCTGTGCCTGTTCATACTGCTAATGTGGTGTAAAATGATAAAACAGCTTTGTGGCATGCAAGATTAGGGCATATGAGTAATAAGGGCTTAGAAATCCTAAGAAAATCTGGTGCATTCAAGCATGATAAAGTATCCAGCATGTCGATCTGTGGGCCATATTTGATGGGAAAGTAACACAAGTTGCCCTTCCCTGTGTCTGGTCCTTATCCTAAAGCTCAACTAAGTTCTGGTATTCTTGAGTACATTTATGCAGATGTGTGGGGACCTTCAACGGTCCCAACCCATGGTGGAAATGTGTTTTTCTTGTCCTTAATTGATGATTTTTCAAGAAAGACTTAGGTGTTCCTAATGAAAAATAAATCTGAAGTCTTTGAAAAATTCTCTAAGTGGTCTATTGCAATTCAAAACCAAACTAATAAAAGCATCAAGTGTTTAAGAATAGATAATGGTCTAGAGTTCTGTAACCAACTTATGGATAACTGGTGCTCTGATCTTGGGATCAAGAGGCACAAGTCTGTGCCTTACAACCCCCAGCAAAATGGGGTTGTTGAGAGGATGAACAGAACTCTCCTAGAGAGAGTTAGAAGCCTCTTGGCGAGTTCAGGCCTTGGAGAAAAATTTTGGGGAGAAGCTCTTATGACTTCTTGTTATCTGATTAACAGATCTCCCTCAGTTCCTTTACAGGGCAAACTTCCAGAGTCTGTGTTCTGTGATAAACCTATATACCTGTCAAATCTCAGAGTGTTTGGATGCAGTGCTTATGTTCATCAAAAACTCAGTAAAATTGAACCTAGGGCTAGGAAATGCATTTTTCTGGGATACCCTGATGGTGTTAAAGGGTATAGATTGTGGGATAAAACTCTGCCTGGTTTTAAAACATGTATCAGTAGAGATGTTACATTTAATGGATCTGACTTCCCATTCCTAAATGAATACTCACTTTCTGCTGCTCCTTGTGAGGTGGAGAAACTTGAATCCCTTGTGTTTTTCCCTCTCTTGCCTAAGGTGGACCCTCCCCCACCAGAGTTCCCTGAGTTCAATGTGCCAAATGATCATACTCATGTGCATGATAACATCAGTCCCTCTGATTCTGCATCTAATCATAACTCTGAACCTGACAAGCATGCCCATGTTAATGTTTCTGAATCATCTGAATCTGAGCATGAACAAACTGTTGAGCATGAACCTGAGCATGTGAACCTTGATAACTATAAACTGTCAAGAGATAGGCCTAGGAGAACAATTAAGGCTCCCTTTAGGTATGATGGTTGTAATTTGTCAATATATGCATTCAATGTGTTCAATAATGTTGATTCATCTGAGCCTAAGACATATAAGGAAGCTATAACATGTGCTGAATCAGATAAATGGAAAGAAGCTATGAAAACTGAAATGAACTCTCTACTTGATAACAAAACTTAGGTTCTTGTGGAAAAACCTGATGCATGCTCTCTTGTTGAATGTAAATGGCTATATAAAATAAAATAAGAGGTTGATCATGTTAGATAAAAGACAAGGCTTGTTGCTAAAGGTTTTACCCAAAAAGAAGGCATAGACTATACAGAAATCTTTGCTCTTGTGGTTAAATTTACTACTGTAAGGATTATGCTTGCCTTGACTGCTCATTTTGACTGGGAATTGAAACAAATGGATGTAACAACTGCCTTCTTGCATGGCGAATTGGAAAATAATATTTATATGAAACAACTTCAAGGTTTTGAAGATAAATCACATCCTTATCATGTTTGTTTGCTTAAAAAGTCTCTGTATGGATTGAAACAATCTCCCAGACAATGGAATATTAAGTTTGATACATGCATGAAAAGCTTGAATTTTACTAGAAGTCAATTTGATCACTGTTTGTATTACATGAAATCATCTGTGCCTATGTTTTTACTGCTTTATGTTGATGATATGCTTCTGATAAACCTCTGCCTGAAAACATTGAAGCATGTTCAAACCTGCCTGAGTGAAAACTTCAACATGAAAGATTTGGGGAATGCAAGGAAAATCCTAGGTATGAATATTGACAGAGACAGAAGCACACACACACTATTACTTCATCAATCCTCTTATGTTGAACAAGTGCTTAAAAGATTTGATATGGATTTGTGTAAACCTGTGAATGTCCCACTTGCATCCCATTTTCAACTGAGTAAAGATCAGTGTCCTAGAAGTGACACTGACCTGAGTGATATGTCTGGAGTTCCCTATGCTAATGCTCTGGATTCTGTTATGTACCTCATGATCAGCACCAGGCCTGATATAGCCTATGCTGTATCCTGTTTAAGTAGGTATATGGCAAATCCTGGGCTGCCTCATTGGGAAGCTCTTAAGTGGTTACTGAGATATCTTAAGTCCACAGCTTCTCAAGGTCTAATTTTCTCAAAATATTCTGAAGGTGTCAAATGCATTGGCTATGTAGATTCTAACTATGCCAATGATAGGGATCAAAGAAAGTCTACAACATCATATGTGTTCACATTATGTGGTTCTTGTATAAGTTGAAAATCTCAATTACAGAGTATAGTTGCCTTATCCTCTACAGAATCTGAGTACATTGCAGCTACAGAAGCTGTAAAAGAAGCTATATGGTTGAATGGTGTATTAACTGAAATTAACATTGATGATAAACCATTACTTTATTCTGACAGCCAATCTGCTATTCAACTTTGTAAGAATCCAGTCTTTCATGATAGAACAAAGCATAGTGATGTAAGATACCATTTCATAAGAGACATAATAGAGAAAAGAGAAGTGTTATTGGATAAGATCCTATCTGAATTCAACCCTGCAGATATGGGCACTAAGTGCCTTCCAGTTGCAAAGCTGGAAGCCTGCAAAAGGTCCTTGAACATGGACTTAGGTTGAACCAAAGTTGGTGATGCTTTGAGTTATCCTGACCTGAAGTCAGGGTAACAACTGAGCCCCTTGAGCAGTGTACATACATGGTTATTTCCTTTTGGTGCAAAAGCTAGGTTGATTCAAGTTAAATGATGGTCAATGATCTTGTGAGACCTGAGACTTGAATCTATGATTTGGGTTGGTCTCTTGTGTTGAGACTGGATTGAATACGCATAGTGTTCCTTCCTCCCTCTCTTAGTCTGTCTTTGTGATAAACTTAAGAGTAAAAATCATATGGCAATGATGATATTCCTTTGTTTTGTTTTTGGGCAGGTAGCTCCATGGTGAGAGGAAATACCAATAAGGCCAAAGGTGGAAATGTTGGTGTTGGCCCAATTGTATTTCTCGACCCAGTCCCTAATTAAATATCCTACCCGGCCCAAGCCCTAAACCCCTAACCCTACCCGACGGTCAATCTCCCTCATTACTCCTCTTAATTGAAGCCGCTGCTTCTCGATGCTCTAGAAGCCTCTTTAACTGGAGATGGATTCCTCTCCTCCATCATCGCTCACCTCACAGATCTATCTAGCATTCTCTCTCTCTCTCTCTTTCTGGATTTTCTCAGCTCGCTCCCACGGTTTCTCTTGCCGGAATCTTGTGTTGTGATTCCTATTTGGCATATGAGTGTTGGGAGGAGCTTTGGTTGAGAGAGAAAGATTAAGCGATACACGCCCCCTTTAAACCCTAGCCGCCACTTCCTCTTCCCCTTTCCCTTGGTCTGGGTGTCTCCTGTCACCGGAGTTGCTAGCGCCGCCGTTCGTGGGAAAATCTGAGCCAAACTGTGCCTAGGGCACACTTTTCCCACCGATTAACTCACTGATTCATACTATCTCTGGCTGTTCTATTCCCTGCTGTGGTTATTTGCAATATCTCTGGATCTAACTTGTTCTATTTTCTGTATTTGCAGCACAGAAGCCCCATCGCCCCTAGCCTATGAAGAAGATCTGTATATCCATCTGATCTACTCCTCTGAGGCTCTGTCCAAGGCAAAGAACAAGTTGAAGCCCCAGCTGTGAAGCTCCGTTGCTACTGTTCCTTCTGTAAATCTTCTGTAATAGCTCTATAGCTATTCCTCTGTAATTTTTAGGCCTTAGCTACTTGAGTAGCAAGTGTGTGAGGCCGCTAGAGTAAGGAAACCAAGAAGTGTAACCCTGGCTAGGCAATACCACAACAATCTCTTTCCGTCTCTTGAACCCTCACCTCCACCCCTCTCTCTCTCTCTCTCTCTCTCTCTCTCTCTCCCACCGCCATACAACCCCATTCGCAGCCGCCGTGTGGACGCCATGCCGAAGCACTATCGTCCCACCACCGTAAGTTCGAATTTACCATCATTCGCTGAAAGATCTCTTTGATTTCTCTTCGATTTTGTTGTGTTTATGTAATCCAGATTCCAGTTGATTCATCTTAATCGATCGTTGTTCATGCGAGTTCTTCTAGAGTTTTGATTGTTCGTTGTTCTTGGATGATGATGTCGGGTAAAAATATTTGTACTGTACTTTTCCTGTGATTTTTTCACTCGATTCTCTTCGGTTCTCTACGATTTTATTATGTTTTAGATTTGTTCGATAATGTTGATTAAGCTGATTAAATTGAACTTTTGATTTTTGAGGATCAACATGTATTTTTAGCTCTGCAGATCGTGATTTCATAATTCTATGTACTTGTATCTCTCCAGATTTGTAATTACTATATTCGTGTATCTTTGCATATTTGCTAGAATTACAAATTGTAAAAACAATTGAGATTTAGAAAAACATGCAGTTAACAAATAGTTTAGCACTAGTATTGAAATGTTTAGCACTTCTGTAACCTATTTTAGCACTACTGTGAACAATTTTAGCATTATTAAGCATATATTAACGTGATTAGTTATTTATTGATTAATGTGCAAATTGTGTTTCTTCCACTTTGGAGATTTCACTTGTGTTTTCTAAATTTTACACACCTGAATGTGAACCATCTTTGAAGCCTGCATTAAGCAAAATTTAGTTGTAATTTTTTTATGTTTTTTTCACACGAATCTCTTCGATTTTTTTGGATAAAATGGGCAAAAGACATGAACTCTACTCTACTTTTGCATTTGATTATGAAGTTAACAAGAATGATCAGTTGAGATGTCTATTTTGGGTTGATCCAATGTCAATAAGGAACTTTTCGCTATTCAGGGATGTTGTGTCAGTTCATACAACATATATGACTAATAGATCAGTCTACTTATTATTTACATTTGTTGTTTGTTTATTTTAGCATTTGCATTTTACTGTTTTAGCACTGGTAGTTGTAATTTTAGCACTTTCGTTGCCTTTTTTTAGCATTGTTAGTGAATGTTTGAATATTTTGGTAGGTGATAGTGTTATCATTTGTTTATTTATGATGTGAAAGACATTATAATAACATAGATTTGTGATTTTTTACATGGTTGCAGGTATTCAATGATTTTTGCACTCTTCACAGGAAAGGACAATCATGAGAAGCTTGTGACCTTTGGGGCTGCTTTAATATCGAGTGAGGATGTTGAATGTTATTCATGGTTTCTTCGCAAGGCTACGATGATGCTAATAGGCATAGCTGAAATTTCTTTAAGGACTTGCAAGAAACCTTTAAGGACCTGCAAGAAGTATAGGAAGAAATGCTATCATAATTCTAGAAATTACGGGAAGAAGTAGATACATTTTTTTTGTACTTTTTCACACTGATTTTTTATTAATGATAGTAATATTTTTTCTTGTAATGCTAATAGGCATAGCCGATATTTCTTTTTTCGCATTGCTAATAAATGTTTTGATAATGCTAATTTTACTATCTGTGGTGCTAATATAGTTCGTTATACTGCTAATAAGACATTTATTTTTAGTGAGAATGCATTACATTTAGTTATTAACAATATTATGAGGTTTTATGTTTACTTTAATGATAATATGTTTCAATTACTACAAAATATTAATTTTGTATAATACTAATATACATACTGCTTATATTCCATTTTCTGTGTAAAAGATAAATCTAAAATGAGAGATAACGGTGCTAAAATTGTAAAATAATAGTGCTTAAAAATAAGTGGGAGTAGGGTTAGGGAGAAAATGACATTTTTTTATGCTAATGCTAAAACAGTAGTCATGCTAAAGAGGATCCATGTTAGTGTTAAAATAAGTCATGACAATGCTAAAATAAGCCATGAGAATGCTAAAATAAAAAATCACAAATTCAACAACATGTAACAGTGTTTGTCCATGAGTTTTTTGAAATGCCGATGATATGCTTTCATGTTAATGCTAAAATAAGTGTCACGCTAAACAACGGTCGTGTTAGTTCTAAAATCAGTTATGACAAAACTAAAACAAGTCATTACAATGCTAAAATAGAAAATGACAATTGAACAACGTGTAACAGTGTTTGTTTATAGGTTTTTTACAATGCCGATGACATTTTTTTATGGTAATGCTAAGACAAGACTCATGCTAAAATATGTCATGACAATACTAAAATAAAAAATCACAAATTTTCAACTTTTCATGCTAATGCTAACATAAATGTAATGCTAAAATAAGTCATGAGAGTGCTAAAATAAGCCATGACGGTGCTAAAATAGAAAATGATAATGCTAAAATATGAAAATGTTTTTCATCATGAGCAGAATGAAAATGAAACTGATAAATTATCATACAATAAAATAAACACAGTTTGTTGAAGATTAGATTTTGGTATGTATTATGCTTACAAAAAATGAAAGAAATTGCTAAATCATCATAATATAATGCTAAATAAATGTTTATAGTAAACAGAAACTGCTAAATCAACATAATATAATTGCTAGAAAATCAAACGAAATTTCTGAAAAATAAAAATGAACGACATATTACCTTGAGTTTTCATGCTTTCTTCAGATTTTAATGATGTTTTCGGGAGAGTTTGACGGTTGAATTCGAGTTTTTTTCAGTTTCTCATCAAATTTTTTTGCTCCTAGGTTTGCGTAAGTTCGTGGTTGCACTATATTGATAATTCAACATGTAACAACGTTTGTTCGTGGTTTTTTTACAATGTCGATGGCATTTTTTAATGTTAATGCTAAAAAAGAGTCATGCTAAAATAAGTCATGCCAATGTTAAAAAATGTCATGACAATACTAAAATAGGAAATGACAGTGCTAAAACTATAAATTGAAAAATATACACGTAAATTCTGAGTATTCATATATTTTCAAAATTTCTGATTTTACCCTTACTAAGATTCAGGAGCAGCGAAGTTGGACGTTATTACAAGATTACCACCGCGTTTTTTTGAATTTTGGAACATATCTTGGCCGTCCAAATAGGCGAGATCTATGGTTCAAATTGGTTCTCGGTTCTCACCTAGAGTGTGGTTCTTTCTAGAACCCAACCCTATATATATGTATATATATTCTCTTAAAATTTTGATCCAATGCATGATGAACATTCATATATTCATATATCTATATATGTTTAAGCGTTCGAATTAACTCTAGGATGAGTACGTACAGGAAATCGTTACACTGCACTCAACATTTTATAATTAATTTCCTGAAATGGAAAAATATACTACCTCCGTTTCAAAATGTTTGTTATTTTATTTTTTTATCTGGAATTAAGAATTAATTTTGTGGACAAATATACACATCCCTTATATATGCCATAAAATCTAATTCATCTATATTTTTTTAAAAAATAACAATATTTTCTCTCTCCATATATTTTTCTCTCTTCATATATTATAGGTAAGTTAGAATCAAGAAATCTTGTAGGATTTGAGAGGGTTAAAATTGAGAGAGAAAATGTCAAATTATATAAAATAACAAACATTTTGAAACACAAAAAAAAAACCTAAAACAACAAATATTTTGAAACGGACGTAGTATTTTTTTCAGCAACGAAAAAGGAGATTTCCTATTCTATTTCAAAACAACATGGCACATCTAAAATGACATATGAATAGTATATGGCAGGAATAATAATATTAAAGAATAAATAAAATGGAGCATCATTGTAATAAAAGAACTGAAGTGACACTGACATATATGAATTAGTATAACTGTGTAACAGTACTAGTGAACATCCAAAAAAAAAATATTTTTCATATGTTAATCAAATCAATTATTTCCGAGTCATTTGAAATGCATGCATATTATCTTAAAATTCCCTCAATTATTAATTTTAAACAATATTTTTTTTTTTAATATGGAAGAAAACGAAATAAATGACACAACAGTACTAAAATCAGGAAAACTTCTCATCTCACACACAATTAATTTACGACTTAAATAAATGACACAATAGTACTAAAACAGGAAAACGAATTATTCTCGCACACAATTAATTCACCACTTAAAAAGTAACACCACGTGAAGTAATAGTAGGCTGCATCCACAATGAAGGAAAACGACGCAGCACCGTGTTATCCACCACTTGAGATTCTCTGTTACACTTTACACTTCTTAGATTACACTTTCAAATTATGAGTATTTTATATAATATTTTATTTTAATTATATTTTTTTTGTGATTTAGTTTAATTTTAAGATTTTTTTTAAGGTTCACCCCACCCAATTAGAATTTATAATTAACTTTTAGTATTTAATTTTCAATTAATAATTCATGGTTGATTTATTCAAAATTAAATTTTGTAACTTTTTTAATTCATTTTTTGTTGATAAAATGTTGACTACGATTATTTATATTAAATAATTTTTATTTTATAATAAATATTATTAAAATTATAATTTTGATTGTAAAATACGGAGTAAAACACAGATAAATGTAACAGGAAATTTAAACCCCACCTCAACACCCCCTTAATGTTTAGTATGATTGCGAATTATTTCTCAACTTTTTTAAATGCAAATATCACCCAGAGGTGTTTATTAGTAGGTGTAAATCTAAATCCCTTTCTTTCCTCCCTAAAAATTAGTTTTTTTTTGGTGGAAAAACGCCATTTTATTAATTTATTTTTTATTTTTTTATTTTTTTATCCATAAAAAGTTATTTATTTTAGTATAATTTTCCTTTATGTTTTTAAAAAATTATGATATCTATTTAATTATAGACTTAAAATCGAAAAGTTAATGACAAGTGTTGCACAATCAAAAATATCCGTAGTATAATCAAATTTTAGCATAATTTGAATCAAAATTTCATTATCAATTCGACGTTCAATTTTCAAAAATGATTTTGAGAGTCTTGACTATTTGAAGTTAAGGTCAATCTTGCTTTCGAGAGGCAGGGTACAATGGATGTCTGTTTATAGGAGACTAACATGAGAGTTTACTTTAGACATATGAAAGTTTGAGGGTAAAATTGAACTTAATTAACAAAAGAGCAAGGATTCTACTGGACCTCATAAGAAAGTTAGATGATTCATGACAATAGTTTAAATGTCCACTTAAAACTGACGAAATTGTTTATGGTCCAATTTGTACATTTTTCTTTGAATCAATTATTTCGCAAACATTTGAAATGAATGCATTATTATCATTGAACAAAAACAGAAAGAAAAAAAATTCAATGACCTAGATTTTATATATTAATTATTGGACAAAAATTTATATTAGACGGTCTAACGAGTCACAAATCGTTTAACGAGCTAAACCCATCCAAACCCTGTTCCATTCAGCGTGGCAAGTGCGTGGCCATGCGCAGCGTATATCATGCACGAGCTAGTTTAAAAAAAATTGAGTATTCAATTTTTTTTTTTAATTTTTATCAAAAATCTTTCATTTCATTCCAAAAATGATTTTTTAATATCATTTAGGATTTATATATACAAACGCAGTGCACGATCCCACACCGTGTGAGCTGTTATCAATTCTATTTTGGGTATATATTTTAAGGAAAAATAAACTAAAACAAAAAGGAGAAAAAAGAAAGCGGCGGACGGAGTCGTGCGACCATCTCACATCTCATGATGTGGTAAATTCTATACTACCTCTAAGATAGTGCAGAAAGTATCGCACTTTAGGCAAGTATCTTGGGTAAAATAGTATTTTCCTCTCACATGACACCCACTTCTAATCATTGTCATATACCTGCACTCCTCGAAAACATCATCATGCAGTCTAATTTTCACAAACGAAAGTTTGTATTTTAATCTTCTCTTTCTTATATTTTAGCTGCACGTTTCTGTTTGACCATCTCTTCGCAAAAATAATATAATTAATTTTTCGTTAACGGTTTTTGATTGATTTTTCAAAACCAGTGAAAATTCAAGCAATTTTTTTTATTAAGTTGATGTTTCTTTACTATGGAAACTTTTGCCTTGTTCTAATTAAAATATAAAGAATAAGCTAAGCTCTATACAATTTTAAAGCAATTAAGATATTTAAAGACGAAATGTCCATGATTGTACGCACAATTTTCTTATAGCATATTATATTGCATCTTAGCTTTTATCTTCCTATATTAATTATGCTGTTAAATATTCCATATTGGTTGGAAAAAGTGGCATATATGTACCACTTATTAAGGTGAGATATCCATTTCTAACATGGTATCGGAGCTAATCCCAGTTTCAATGTTGGGGCTCCCAATATTGTTGTTAGAAATGGATATCGAGCATAACTCATCCTCACAAAATCGGCTTGTAAGGGAAGGGTTGTCCTCACCTTAATAAGTGGCACATGCCACTTTCCCCATCCAGTGTGGAATATTTAACACACCCCCTCACGTGCAACGTGGAACTAAGCCACAAATCACTGAGAACTCGATATTGGGGGCCTCGACATTGAAATTGGGATTGGCTCTGATACCATGTTAGAAATGGATATCGGGCTTAATTCACCCTCACAAAATCGGCTTGTAAGAGGAGAGTTACCCTCACCTTAATAAGTGGCACATGCCACTTTCTCCAACCAATGTGGGATATTTAGTCGTTCCATCAGTGGATTTTATATGCTTCTTGGCAATTCCCTCATCTCTTGGCACTCTAAGAAGCAACAAATAGTCTCTCACTCTTCAGCTAAGGCTGAATACCGCTCAATGGCCAACGCCACATGCGAAATTGTATGGCTTGTTGCGCTGCTCAAAGAATTTGGTGTTTCCCAAAACCGACCTGTTCCCCTCTTTTGTGATAATCAGGCCGCTTTGCACATAGCTTTCAATCCTCTTTTTCACGAACGGGCGAAGCATATTGAGCTTGATTGTCAGTTAGTTCGACATCACCTCACCACTAGATTGATTAAGTCTCTCCATGTTCTCTCTTCTTCACAACTTGTCGATATTTTCACGAAGCCTCTTCCACCTGCTCTATTCTGTGTTTTGTTTCCAAGATAAGTTTATCTTCCATCTACTCCTATCTTGAAGGGGCGTAATAAGAATGATAACTTTATTTTATCTTTTCTTCTGTAATTGCTTTTCCACTTTTATTTCATTATACGCTTTTATTTATAGGTTCATTGCACCTATTGCAGATAGTTTTTCCTCTACCTTATATAAAATGTTTGTAGAACTGTATTAGAGATTAACTTAATGAACACGAAATTATTGAAACTATGAGCAAAGCTTCTCCTCTTCAATGGAGTTTTTCTTTTTATTTTATGGTATCAGTGCCAACCCCAATTTCAATGTTGGGGCCCCAATATCGAGTTCTCAGCGATTTGTGGCTTAGTTCCATACTGCGCGTGAGGGCGCATGTTAAATATCCCACATTAATTGGGGAAAGTGGCATGTGCCACTTATTAAGGTGAGGGCAACCCTCCCCTTAATTGCAAGCCGATTTTGTGAGGGTGAGTTAGGCCCGATATCCATTTCTAATACATGATGTACGCTAATTTCTTGCATTGGTACAATTATAACATATTTTTATATTTAATTTGGTAAAACACAAATTGAATAGTGCACAATTCAAATGATTTTCAGATGAAATGTATTTTACGGATACAATATCTATTTTTCCTCGAATTTCGGTCCTAGAAATTTTTTCGGATTGAACGTTGAATTTGAGATTTTGGAACTTCATAACATCATATGGAGGGTTGAGAGAACATTGATTCTG
Source organism: Perilla frutescens (assembly GCA_026008535.1). Classification (NCBI taxonomy): domain Eukaryota; kingdom Viridiplantae; phylum Streptophyta; class Magnoliopsida; order Lamiales; family Lamiaceae; genus Perilla; species Perilla frutescens. Next base: position 8,654,906 of record BRKX01000013.1, on the reverse strand, counting down.
GATTGAACATTGGATTTGAGATAATTCTGATTTTCCGGATTAACCGTTGGATTTGAGGTATTGTTGGACGTTGGATTTGAGATAACTCCGGTTTTCCGGAATGGATGTTGGATTTGAGGTTGAGGTATTATATTGTTGGACGTTGGATTTGAGATGACTCCGGTATTCCGGATTGAACGTTGGATTTGAGGTATATTGAAATTTCATAACATCGCCTAGCGGGTGGAGGGTTGAGAGAACCTTGATTCCGGATTGGAGGGTTGAGATAACCTTGATTCCGGATTGGATGTTGAATTATGATTCCGGCAAAGAATGGCGGTTTGAATCTCATTCGAACCGGATTGGACATTGGCTTTGAGATGACTCCGGCGAAGAACAACGGCTTGAATCTCATTCGAATGCCTTGAATGCTGGAGAAAACTTTATTGAGAATTTTTCCTCAACTTCTAGAGCTCTTCAATTATGACTTCTGATGTGATTTTCAACTGATATGGATGCCCTTATTTATAGTTGTAGGTGAGAGTCTCTAAGGCTGACGTGGTGCGATCTGATTGGCTCTTGAATATTGATATATATATATATATATATATCTTCAAATATATTTTACTTATTGTTAAAGAAACTTGATGTTTATCATATAATAATAACTTTATTATTTAAATATCTTTATCTAATTTTAGATTTCATAAGATTTCGAAACTAAATAAATATATAAAAATTAATAAAAATATTATTTATAATTTTGTAAAATTTTGCAATCTACAACAATATCAGAGAAAATTAAATAGGACGTCTATATTTCTCGATAAACTCCGTTTTATCTTCTTGAAATTTAGCAATCAATCTCATTTTATTTTAATTGTATTTACCATGCATTTAAATCTTCAATAGCACCACTATATATATAATATAACTCGATAGAGAGATAAATTGACTGGATAGGTGTTCTGACATGCATGCATGGGTCACAATACATTAAATACACGCATTTGCCAGCTCTATCTCTAAGTTTATGATACAACATGTATTTGAAGGATTTAACCTAAGGAAATGTTAAAATTGAATGGAAAAAAAATGTATTATCTTATATGATTATATACAATTTGATTTTTGCTTAAAAAAACTTCGTTGCGAAGAATACCTTGACGACTTAAAGAATGAAGTTCGGTAAATACGTCATGGAATGTGAGATTCTAGAAATGCGTGTCTCAATTGTTCTGCGCCTCATGAATCTCTCTCTCTCTCTCTCATTGATAAAAGTATCCATCTTCTTCTATTGTGGATATGTGTCATTTGAGTAATCCGAAATGACGAGGTTTCTTGTTTTAGTTGGACAAGTTTAGTCCAATCTGCACTTGTGAAGATATTTCAGATACAATTTTTAATTAGGTTAAATTGTGATGGGCATCGGTTATGCACAAATCTTATATTAGATAAGCGGGTATCACCCTAAACCAAACTTCATCTAGAAAAATAAAAACACACACACACACACTAATGAAAATTATCACATCTAATATTGAAAATTAATACTTTTACTTTATTAGAAATTACTACTATTTTTTTAAAGAAATAAAATTAGATAAGACAAATGCATTTTTTTTCATTATTACTATAATTTTTAAATTGAAGACGTATCAATTATAATAATAAAATATATCATTTTTAACATTTAAAAGTATCATGCGCTCAATACACATGTATTGAAAGTTGTAAAGGCAGATATTAGGATCTACAAATATGCCCCAATATACATAAGGTTTATATAGATCTTAATGTACATGAGACTTTCTCATTAATTAATTAATTAATTAATTAATTAATTATTATTACTTGGTTAGAAAGATATTTATTATAATAAATATAAATTGTTCCTCCAATTTTATTATCTTGGGCGTATTTATATTATTCACCTTTGACTACTATATTAATTTGGATTTCTAGCACTAGATATTAACAATTAATGCAAACTATATATGTTCATTCGTTCCTCAAGGATCAGACCATGTATTTCAAGTTCGTATTTCATCTCTTGTTCCGTCTATTACATGGTTGTTATGTGACAATTAATTAAAAATAATTGAAATTTTAATAATAAACAATCTCTAACAATTCTTTGCAGCACAGAACTTCCGTGAACTTACGGAGTTCTCTTCTATTCAATTCAAGTATTCAACCTACCTTCTTGCCACAGTTGCAGAGTTCTCTTCATCGCGAAAAAAAATTAATAGAACAAACTCAATCCAATCAACAAAATTATCTCCACTTTCTGATGCCAGATTCAAGTTTAAATTCTGGTAATTGGATGATTTAATGATCTCATAATTTAAATTGAAAATTCTCGATAAAAAAAAAAAAAAAAAAACCAATTATCCTAACAGATCCCTAGTTTAACGCATTTTATTGCATTTCTTTCATTTTTTTATTCTTATGCAGGGAAGTATGTATTACTGAGATATATGGTCTACTTGATGCAAGCATTAATAAACGGCTTCAAATTTTTTTTTACACTTTTTTGTGCTTCACTTTGTGTTACATTAATATCAAATGGGGGCAGATTTGGGTGAGACCGTTTCATACATGAGACAAGTCAATACTCACATGCGGGGATCATTATTTATGAGTGAAGTATCATTAACTCACATGTGAGTATCATTATTTATACCCGCATGTGGGTATCATTATTTATGGGTGAAGTATCATTAACTCACATGTATCATTATTTATGGTGAAGTATCATTAACTCACATGTATTGATCCGTCTCATGTATAAGACTGTCTCATACAAGTTTTTGTCATATCAAATTTATGATTTTAATAATATTTATTATAAAATAAAAAATAATTATAACATAAATAATCATAGTCAATATTTATCAACAAAAAAAATGAATTAAAAAATTACAAAACATAATTTTGAAAAAATCAATCATAAAAAAGAATTATTAATTACAAATTAAAAAATTAAATATTAAAAAATAATTATAAATTCTAATTTGGTGTGGTGAACCCTATAGAAATCATAAAATTAAACTAAATCACAAAAAAATAAAATTGAATAAAAAAAATATAAGAAAAACTCGTAATTTGAAAGTGTGATACAGAATGTAACATACAAAGTGTAACACGAAATTCCATGCGTTAAGAAACATACATACACAAGCAGTGACGTGCCTAAAAAAAGGGTATTCAAAATCAAACAAATTTAGATGTAGCTCTTCTACCTGTTTATTCTTGGGTGTTTCTATTTGCACCACAGATTTTACTTTTTGCACCACTCTTACTCAATGCATCACTATTTTTACTTTTTGCACCACATAAATTGACATTAATACCCTTTTACTTAAAAAATATAGATTTCGGTGAAAAAAAATTATTTCAATCAATTCTCATTGCCACCTTCTTCGTCACCGTATGCTCTCCCAATTCTCTCTCTACAAATCAAAACAACCATTAATGGCAGTTGAAACAAGCATCTCAATCTCTTCCAAGACAGGTGATTTAATATTGCGAACGCACAAGTGAACAACAATGGAGTCATCACAAGGCCACAACCCGGATAGCGACCCGACCCGGAGCTCCATTCCATCTCCATCTCACGTCGCTGAGAAGCTCCGGCGCAACCTGATTTTCCGGTCGAAATGGGCGGAGTTGAACGGCGCCATGGGCGACTTAGGCACCTACATTCCCATCATTCTTGCTCTAATTCTGGCCAAGAATCTCGACCTCGGCACCACCTTGATCTTCACCGGCGCTTACAACTTCATCCCGGCGCAATCTACGGCGTCCCAATCAGCCCATGAAATCCATAGCCGCCGTCGCCATCTCCAACCCCGCCTTCGGCATCCCCGAGGTCATGGCCATCGGAATTTGCACCGCCGCCGTCCTTCTCATCCTCGGCGCGATGGGGCTGATGCAGGTCATGTACAAGTAGGGGTGTAAGTGAGTTGGGCCTACTCACGAGCTACTCGAGATGGACTCGGACGAAACTCGGATTCGACTCGAAGTAAGTCGAGTCGAGCTTGAGCTCGAGCTACTCGATCAGGATTCGAGCTCGAGCTCGAGCTTCATTATATGGAACTCGATAGGCTCGCGAGCCTTATCGAGCTTAGTGTAGTTTGACAATTTTATCCTTAATGTTATTTTGCATTTACATTTATACCCTATAATATAAAAGAGTTGGGTATTTTTTCATTTATTCATTTGGAACCCTAGATCTAAAATTCTTCTCGCCGTTCAAGTCTCAACCTCTTGCAATGCGTCTCGCGCCTTTCAGCGGTGCCTCAGCGGCTCAGCTTCTCAAGTCTCAACCTTTCTGATATCTGAAGCTGCGTAGGCGTAGCATCCCACCCCCTCCATCGTTTGATTTTTGAAGTGGAAACGATTTTTGATTTTTGAAGTCGCCCTAGCTCAACCTCAGCAGCTCAACCTCTTAATTGTTTGATTTTTGAAGTCGCCCTAGCTCTGACTCTCCGGCGAGTCGGCGTTCATCTTAGGCAAAATTTAACCATCAGTAAGGTTTTATGATTTTCCTGGAATTTTCTGCATTAATTCTGCCAGTGTGCTATCATTCATTGTAGTTGCTGTTCTATTTTTGGTATAATTGATCATTTTGTTTCTGGGTTTTGTGCCGAATGCTTAGCAGCTTAGGGATATTCTGTTATTTGTTTGTTTTGGTTGATGAGAAGCTTAAATCTTTTGCAAAAGTTGCTGAAGTTTGATTCTTGGATTAAGAGATATGGAAATTGAAGTGTAAATTAATGTCTCTCTTTGAGTTGTTACCGCTGAAAGTTGCTATCTTTATGTTTTCTTGTTCTTGTTGATTTTTTTACGATACAGCAGTTATAGAAGTGTTGTGTAATATATAAAGACTGGGACTCTGTAGTTTGCACAGATGAACACCTGTTAATTTAAGTTAAAAGATTTGATCTTTGGGTCTAAATTTACTCACACATGTGTAATATATAAAGGCTGGGAGTCTGGGACTCTGTAGTTTGCACAGATGAACACCTGTTAATTTAAGTTAAAAGATTCGATCTTTGGGTCTAAATTTACTCAAACCTGTTAATTTTTTGAATGGATTTGAGACATTTGGTTGGAAATGATGAAATAACCTATGGAATACAGCTTAATGCAGAATCCTGTCTCTTTTGTCTCTGTTTTAAGGTTTTGTATCAGGGACTAAGCTTTTCGCTACAACAAGCTTGTCTTGCAAATATATTGTTCTTATCTAGCTGTCTGTGTGTTTGCTGTTGATTTAGCTCTATTATACTGTGATGATGTGAACTGTGAAGTAATAATCTTATATAAATGTGATGTTTCCTGTTTCATTAATGTAACTTGTGCTATTTGAATTAATAATGTTTGCTGAAATTGTATTCAAATTATTGATAAATGTCAATCCGAACAAGACACTACTCGGCTCGACTCGGCTCGATTACACCCCTATGTACAAGTGACTTCCCCTTCTCCAGCCGTTAATGCTTTTAATTAAGTAATTAAATTAATTAAGTAATTAAAGGATATTTCAGTCAATTCGTAATTATTTTATTTTTATTTTTTTCCTTTTGTGGTGCAAAGAGAAAATTCTGTGGTGCAAACAGAAACTCCCTTATTCTTTTTTCTTAATCGCAAAAAATAACAACGATTCAAGAGCATTCGTAATGGAATATCAAAATAAATAAAAGTCATTTAAAAAAAACTGTAGTTAAACTTTATTTTAAAAAAAAATTAATTTAAAAAATAAACAAAAATTGAAAAAATAAATTATTTTTTAAACTGCTACAATCATTATCTTTTAAAACAAATTAAATAATATTAAATAGTAGTTAAATAAAATTGAAAAAAATTAAAAATCATTTTTTAAAACAAACTGTTAGAGTTTTTTTTTAAGTAAACATCGAAAAAGTAACATTACGACAATTTAAAAAAAAATTAAACTAAAAAAAAAGTCGAACAACTATTTATTAAAAAAATAGATTTTATTTAATTTTTTATGTTTATATAATTGATTTTTTTTCAATTTTTATTCATTTATTTAAAAAATCAATTTTTATTTTTGTTTATAAACTGGGCCCCCTAAGCTATATCGGTTAAAATCAAGTTATTCCATTAACTCAAATCATAAAGGAATGTAATAAAGATTGATTTTGTATTTTTGGTTTTTCTTTTTATCTTTTTAGTAATTTTGGGTTTTTCCATACATCATCTGTGTATGATGGGTTTTTTTTTTGGTGGTGTAATTTGGTTTTGTTTTCTTTGTTAGAGTAATAATATTCAATTCACTTGATAAAGGAATGTAAGAAAGAGCCGGACTTGGTTTTAACCAAAATTCACACTACAATCACTTTATTTTAACTAAATAAAGTAGAGTATCTAATCCAAAAAAAATTATAAGCGAGGGGCCTAAAACAATGTTCCGCCTTACATAATCTACCGTTTGAGTATTTTGACATAAAACTTCAACTAATTTGATAATTGTTCTAATAAAAATTAAATTGTGAATAAATCATATGATTGAATTGAAATTATTTGGATGAATCAATGAAATCGAAACTCTAAAATATTTCTTCTCTTCTGAATTTGCACCATAGCCTATCCTATCATTGTATATGTGTTCTGCTTAAGTAGTTAATTAAAAATCCAATATTTAATGCGTTGTGTAGATAGTGTTTAGAAATTGTTGACGTGGTACTTATGCGTAGATTAATTCATTAGTCTATCCAATACGAACTAATCATTATATACGGTTACATCGTGCACTTGTAGGTAATCAATATTTTGCCGAATATCCATCATCCTACAACCCATGAACATCTCCTGTCATCAACCTCAAAATAAATATTAGCTCGGAGTGAGTGATATGGATTTAGTGGTGAACGCATTTATCCAAGTGATACAATTATAATAAAGTATAATGTTGGTAGCCCATGACTAATATTGAGACACATGATGCCTGTGAGCCAATAATTATTATAGCTCGTTAGCTAATAATTATGAACATGCAAAATAACATAATAAGAATAAATAATAAGTGTATTACTTCAGATGTCGGATCTTGACTTGATCGAAGTGTTGATTTTGAAAAATAATAGGAGTTACACATTGCCTATTAATATAAATAATTATTAATAATAAATTATTAAACTATATTAAATAAAAGAATCAAATAAAATGCATGAATGAAGCCCAACCCATCAACCCATTTAAAATAAATAACCTAGTCCACTATAATTTTGAAACAAATAAAACAAAACCTAAACAACTTTCTCTCCTCACACAAATCAGACCCCTCACCCAACCCCCAACAATTAAAATATATATGAGAATTATAAATTCAAGACTTGTAAGATGGGTTGAAAAATGAAAACTCTCAATTCAGACCTTAAAAAATAAAAATTCTCAATTCAAAAATCACAAATTTAGATTTCTTTTTATTTTTCAATTAAAATTTATTTATTAGATTTAAATTCTGAATTAATATATTATTCATTTTTAGATTCTAAATCAACAATTCTCCAAATATATATTACTCTCTCTCTCTGTCTCTCTCAGTTTTCGTCTTTTCTTGTCTCCCTTTCCTCAAACCGAAGCATGCCCAATAGCCCTCTGTTCGTCACCATCAGTATTACTGCAGATCGATGGTTTTCCGGCGCTGCTTCCACTCTCACCCACGTGAGAGGCAATCCCAAAACCAGAGACAAACGGGCTTTATTGTGCCTCAAAATTATACTAACACTTGGGCTCAAAATATTAGTTTAGGGTTAGGCTCAAATTAAAATAACATGAAACAATTACTTGGGCCAAAAGTAACATTTGGGCTTCAAAGAAGATATTTTTACGGCTTATAATAACCAACAAAATAATATAATAAGCATTATAAAATCGTGTTTGGAAAGAAAGATATAGCAAATTTTATAAAAAGTACTTGGTCGCTCCAATTTCTTCATGACTGAGTCGACTCAACAAGGCTATGTCAACTAGAGTCTTCCCAAATTCTTTATGGCTGGGTTGACCCAGCACATTCGTGTCGATCCTGTCTCCTGGGTGGATCCTGGATTCCTGGTTTGAAACTTTGTAGGCTGTCACTTAAATCTAATCCAATAATTTTAATACACATTCAATTAAGTTAAAAGCCTTTTTAATCGTTTCTTGTATCCTCTCAATTTGTAATTAATCAATTTACATCAATTAAACAAATAATCTGCTAAACCTCTAAAATAAACAACCACATAATACTTTTCAAAACATGAATAGTAAGCTCATCACTATGTCATTTCACAAATTCATCATAAAAATATCATCAAATCACATCTAAAAATTGTATGTATAAAATACACAACTGTCAAGTTGTATATTTCATGTATAAGTGTGTGATCAACTATTACACATGTAATTAGTAAATTCACTTGAGTTCGAGATAATAAATTAATGAAATAAATGATCGCATCACGTGAATATTACTAAATCGAGACATTGGTATACTTCACGAGGAGACAATCAATCTATTCTGCTTTTTATAGTGATTTCTTAATTTGAGATTGAGAGATAATAATTGCAAACTAAACTCTTAAAACATACTTGAGAGAGAGGTTGCAATTCTTTCCGTGATTGCTCTTACAAATATTGAAAGAAAGATATTGATGATATTTTATATATTTTGAGATTTTGGTAAACTCAAAATTGGGGAATAAAACTCTAAATACAACTTTTTTTTTCTTCCTACAATTTTGATAAAAGTTGAGTATTTAATGGTGTTTTTGTGGTACTTGATCTTTACTTTGAGCATAGATAGTTGATTAATAGTCCAATTATAAAATTGAGATTAATACAACACAAAATCTTAATAATTTTACCACTAATCACTAAAATAGATTTTACATTAATGTCGTCCATTGTCGGTTTCAGAATCGAGATAATAGAGTGTAAGAGAGATGGTCATTTCGACTTTGTATATATCTATTTTAATTTTTAAAAGAAGTACCTTTTTTTTTTGGACCACGAAAAAATGGGGCTCTGGGCGGCAACCAACCTAGCCTACCGCCAAGGCCGACCCTACTGATAAACTATTTGCTCACTTTCTCTTGAGAGTATTCAGTTGATAGAGTATAAGCTGTAATTGATCTATCACTTGAAACTCTTCAATTGAAAAAAAGAAGTTTATTCACCCCTTTAAACTCTCGAAACTCGTCAGTGACCTACGTAAATTTAAAAAAAAAAGAGTTAAATTTGTGTTTTTTTCCGCAACAATTTTAAGTTTGTTTTAAAAATAAAAAAAAAGCGTTAAAAATTAAAGTAGTCAAATTCAAGATAGCAAATGCTTTTCTAGCCAAGATTGATAGGTCATGCTTTTCTATTCAAAAAGTGGTGTAAAAGTCCTATATATCCTTTTTGTCTCATTTGAATAATTTCCATTTCTTTTCCTCATTAATTAAAAGAAGCATGTGTGACATTTAAAAAAAAATGAAAATCTGAGAATTAATTAAATTTGGTAGGTGCATTGTTGTTGCATGCATTTAATTCCAAGAAATAAGAAGACACATTTGTGTAAAATATTGTTGGAGAAACAACAACACATATCCAAGAAATTTGAGGTTAATTTTTAAATTTTTATAACCGCCAAGTTGTTCGAATTAGTTGGGTTTAAAGTCCTTTTAAAATTTTAAGTAATTTATCCATAATTTATGTTAATTTCATAATAAATATGTTTAATATTTATTCAAGTTATAAGATGTTTGTTTTTGTAATTTTTAATGATCATATATGCATATGTTGTTGTAGATTAGGATATAATGTTTTAGATTAATGTGAAGTTGAAGATTTGTAAAGATTAGTAGCATTGAATTTTTTTTCGGATATACAGTGATCTCGTGACAATATTGTCACAGTTCATAGATTTCGTGACAATATAGTCACGGAATCTATGAACTGTGACAATAATACTCACGAGAAGAACACATCTCGTGGCTAAAAATTTATTGTCACGAAATGAATAGATTTCGTGAGAATATATTCTCACGAAATCTATTCATTTCGTGACAATAATTTTTTTTTAAAAATTGTCAAGTGTCTTCATTTCGTGACAATATTGTCACGAGATCATAGAATTCGTGACAATATTATCACGAGATCACCTGAACCGTCAATATTGTCACGAATTCTATGCTTCTGTGACAATATTATCACGAGATTATTTATTTTTTTAAATTACTTTAATTACTATTTATTGTTGATTTGCAGATGGATTGACAACGTATTGTTGTCTGACATAGCGGTAGATGGGAGAGATCTGAGTATGTGGATGGTGAAGATCAGCTGGTGCACCTCCCATTTGTCAATTTATCTTGTGATAAATTGGTTGAAAAAATTCACGATTTTATGAAAACATCTCGAACAAGTGTTAGTTATACATTGAGTTATTTGACGAGGTCATTGACAGGAAGGACACTAAAAGGACTTTTAAAAATGGATGTTGATTTAGCTCGTTTAGTTCAGGAGTAAGATGAGCTGGTTGTATACGTTACTGAGAAATCAATTATGCAAACTCCAAGTAGAGTGCCGTCAAATGATGATAACGACGAACCAATTGGAGATGATAGTGTTGATGATTTGTCTTGGGATGATGATGATGATGATGATGATGATGATGACGACGACGACGATGAGAATTACGAGAGTGAAGTTCGGCGTAAGCAAATTTCTGAATTTTGTGAATGGATTCGTGAGCCAGGGCATCTTGATGAGTTCGTCAATATTCTACAGCATGATGGACCTCACAACTTCTCATCTGAGGATGTTGCTCCTGATGTTGAACCTCCGAATGTATAGTTTCCTCCCTTGGGGCATTGGTCTATTCCTATGGCCCATGTTGATGATGCAATAGCAGTGGTACAGGACGACCCATCCCTGACAGATATTGATGCGATAGCCGTGGGAAAGACTTTCTTGGAGAAGAAAGATTTGGTAATTGCTATTGGAAAGTGGCAGATGCAGTGTCAAGTGGAATATTCAGTCTCCCGATCCAGCAAAAGTCGACTAACAGTTATTTGCAAATAAAACGAGACTTGCCCGTTTAAATTAGTGGCAAGTTCTAAGGGTGGCTTGTGGATGGTGACTAAATTAGAGGATAATCATACCTGTCGGTTGGACCTGACACGTAATGCACCACGGAAGTTATCGTCTCAGGTTATTGCTGATTTATTTAGAAAGAGAATCCTAGACGATGGATCTATCTTGAAGCCGATAGCAATGATAGCTGAGATATTGAGAAAGTATGGCATTGAAGTTGAGTATAGTGTTGCATTGTGGGCTAGGAATCTCGCAATAGAGATGGTTTACGGTTCTCATGAGCAGTCTTTCACAGTGTTGCCTGCATATTTGGAGATGTTGAAGAGGTCCAATCCCGATACGATTTATGATTTGGAGACTGATGGTGATGATCGTTTCATGTATACGTTTGTTGCTCTAGGAGTTTGTAGAGCGGCATTCAGCGTATGTATGCGTCCAGTTATCGCCATTGATGGCACTCATTTGAAGGAGAAGACCAAGGGTATTCTTTTCGTCGCCGGCAACGGCGCCAAAATTTGGTTCGTCGTTTTACACCAAAAATAAAATGTCCCGACTGGTCTGTCGGTATGCCCTTACTGCAGAGTACAGCGGCGAGCAGGATCGTCTCCTAAAGGACCGGCGAGTTTCACTTTTATTTTCCAATCTGTATAACCAACTTTACAATGGAAATTCGAAATTTATGAATTGACTTGAACAGCAAAATAAAAGAACTAGATTAAGTAAAATAATTAGGCAATAAACGAAATTGACAATGATGAAGACAATATCCCGGACTACAAATAACTCCACTCTAGCTAACGAACCGATCACAGATGCAAAGATGAATTCAAATAAATTATGCAACCAGTTATGGACCCCGAAGACACTTACTGACACGTCCTTATTTCTCCGTATTTTATCGTTAACCAGGAAGACACTTCACCGATTAATTCCCTAATCGACTGACAAACGTAAAGAGACACTCTTATGGTTTTAATGAGTCGACAGCCTTGTGATCAAGAGAAACCCGATTCTAATCTACCCAACTCTGACACAGGAAGGATAAAATTAGACTGCTAATCCCCTAGTTTCAAGAACCGTTTTACCACAGATTAAACTTAAATCACGTTTACTTACGGCCAGTTTAATTGGCTACTAATTAATCTCGCGTTCCTAAATATTTGCAACTACTTAGAAAACACGAAACAATTAACAACAATAAAAACGAGATATAGCAGACACATGCATTCAAAAGAATTATAGAGCAGTTCGATCTCACAGTTAGTCGCTAGAGTTTTGTTGATTCGCGTCTGGGATATGCGCGTAGATTAGCTAGACTTCATGTAGCAGTATGATCGCGCAGAATTGTAAAAGTTGAACACAATGAATCGAAAATAAAGCTGAATAATACTGAATAATGTTGCGTCTCTGCGCTCTGTACTCTCACGATGATGTTGTACTCGTGAATAGAATAAATCCTAATATATCTAGCTACCAAATAGAGTTCTACTCCAACTAGGAAACAAATATTAAATCTTATCTAAACTAGGTAATTAACAAAATAGAATCCTTGTTGTATTTGGACACTTTTAAACCGCCTCCAGCTCTTCAAAGTTAGATAACTCTCGCTGGGCCCGCTGGAGGCTTCAAAACATGGGCTCGACCCATCAAAACACTTCTCGGCCCACTGGATCTGTCCAGCAAAAATTCGGTTTCACTGGTATGCCTTTACCACCGATCCATAACTTTGCAAAATGCACCTCTTTTCCTTTAATTGAGACTAACTACCTGCACAAACTCAAGGAACAAATCTATCCACAAAATATATCCAATTGGTAGTTAGTCTAGCACAATATACACTAAAAATCACCCTTAAAACATAGAGGATTTAGGACCAATCAACGGTAATGAGCAGTGCTTCCCTCTTGCCATTGGTGTGGGTCCTATTGAGAATGATGCGGCCTGGGCATGGTTCATGGAGCGGTTTAAGAGGGCTTTTGGAGATCGTAATGATTTGGTGATAGTTTCGGACCAACATGTGAGCATCAAGAATGCTGTTAAGGTAGTTTATCCTACAGCGATCCACGGATTGTGCTATTACCACATAGCAAAGAATCTAATTCGAGCAGGTCGTCATGTGATTTCTATGTTTAGAAGTGTTGCATTTGCATATAGTGAAGAAAAGTTTCTGAAATATCTATCGATGATCTCCTCAAGCCGAGCTGAAGTTTACAATACATTGCTGAGTATAGGGGTACATCGTTGGGTACGGTCATAATGCCCTTCACGTCGTTACAGCTTCATGACATCAAATGTGGCCGAATGTTTCAATGTTCGTTTGTTGTGGGCTAGAAGATTGCCTATATGTTCTCTCATTGAGGTTGTCAGGGATGTGATAGAGAAGTGGTTCGATGAGAGACGTGTGAAGACAGTGTCGAGAGATCACATACTCATATAATTTGCTTACACAAAGCTTTACAAACAAGTGGAGATGAGCCGTCAGTATGGTGTTCGATGCCATAATGCACATTTTGTACAAAGTGCAAAAGAATGACAAGAGCTTCCTTGTTGACCTTCATATGAGAACATGTGAATGTGGTGAATTTCAGCTCAATCAAATCCCTTGTTCTCATGCAGCAGCTGCTATTAGGTAACGTACTTTTATAGATATTCCTTTTATAAATTTCAGCTATTATATTATTTTATTAACACATTAGAACTAGGAGTGCAGAAAATGACATATATGATTATGTGGACTTGTATTTAAAGCAAGTTACACTTTGTCTTGCATACCATGATCGTGTACGTTCAGTGCCGAGTCAGGATGAATGGACAATCTTGTCTTCATTCAAAGTTTACCCTCCTAAATCAGTTTCCCAAGCAGGTCGTCCTAAGGAAGAAAGATATCGTTTAGCAGGTGAAGGCTCAAGTACAAGAAGTAGAAGAAAAAAAGTATGCTCGAGGTGTGGGGACACTGACCATAATAGGAAGAAGTGTACAACCCCACAACAGATTGAGCATTCACAATTAGAAACACTTGGTGAAGGGAAACGTCGGCCTAAGAGATCTAGTATTTGTCGTGAACCAGGACAAAACAAAGGCAAGTGTCCGAATAGATTTCAACCTCAATTTTGAGCGTGTTATGATTGAACGGATTTTATTGAACCAGGACACAGCAAGGGCAAGTCTCCTCAGCTCCATCTCAGTAGATGGTACCAAACCCATATAATGCTGCAAGAGACTGAATGCATAAGCTCCCCATGGAAATGAGTTTCATCTATCATGATCCTCGACTAAGACCCATACCCAGTCATCTATCATGTGTGTCTGATCATATCCAAAGATCATGGTGTGCAGGAACATGACATTGGTGACCATGATGTCATCTCCTAGTGAATAGGTCATAAACCTCTCAAGTAGGTCATTCACTCTCAGAGGTGTCTTGTTCAACTCACGAGAATAAAATGATCTCCTAGGAATCTCATATCATGCAGACGGATCAAAATCGGATCCCCCGAACTGCAGTCCAGTCACCAGAGCAAACTCACTCGGAGAAAATCTAATATTGGTTTCTCCAACCCAAAACTAAATATCGTGCTCCTCTGCACCGTCAATGATCACCTCTCTACTCAACAATGCATGTAAAGTATTGTTACAACTGTTTCCACCCACAAAATCTATAAAATGCCCAAAACACCACTCTCTCCTAAACTGTTCGAATAGTTTGGACCCACTACTGATCACGTGTAATACTTCCCTAATTACACTCATATTGTCCTTCCAGTATAAATTGATCCTGCAGGTGATGTTCTGTAAAGCCTCTCTTCTCCACAACCATTCACGTTATTTTTTAAATAATAAACAAACAATTAGCAATAAATAATGAAAAAATAAAACAAATATAATTAAATTAAAACAATTGGACATGATATAAATATCTACATGCTCAAAATTCACCAAAGATTGAGAAGAAACATTAATTATGATATAAAAGATGCAAACACAACCGATTATACAAAAAAAAAAAACAATTCGTGAGAAAATATTTACACAAATTATGTTCTTGTGTAAATATATTATCACGACATGCCTTCTCGTGAGAATATATTTACACAAGAACTTTCGTGTAAATATATTCTCACAATTTTTTTACACAAAAAAGAGAATTCGTGAGAATTATTGTCACGAGAATAGATCTCGTGTGTATATATTGTCACGAGATCGATTTAGTGAATAAATTTTCTAACGATATTGCCATATTTTCCAGAATTCATAAGGCAAAAAAACGATTCAAAATCCATAAAATTCAACATATTTCAAAACTTCCCAACATTCAAACATATTCTCATAACGAATACTCTAAAATTCAAACATATTATCTTATTTAAATTGAAAAAAAAAAAACGCATCCAATTCGACAGATTTAAATTGACGAAAATTCGATATGAAATCATTCGAGTTCGAGTTTAGAAGCCTAACCTATTGAAATTCGATAGCTCAATGATCCAAATTCTCCATTGCTCAAGATCTCGTGAGTTTGTTGTTGTTTTCGTGCAGAAAATTGAACGGAGGGGATTTCGTGAGTTTGTTGTTGTTTTCGTGCAGAAAATTCAGAGGAGAAGCATTCGGTTTCGTGAAAAAAATTGCAAGAGAGGGCTGCCTCGTGAGGAAAATTTGGATGATAACCGTGAGAAAAATTTTCACAGTCAGTTTTGTTTTTTGTTGTGTTTTATTTTTTCTAACCGTGAGAAAACTTCAATCAATTTGGATGGGGATTGTGTGTATGTTTTCCAGTCAAAAGAATATTCTGACTCAATGGCTCGTGTAAATATGCTCACAAATTCTAACGATTTGATTTTTGTTCAAATTCTAAAATGAGTCAAAAAGAAATTATTGACTGAACCCACATTTAGTAAGAGTATTTTAGAGAATGTGAAAAACTTTAAATAAAAAAATATTACTTAAAAAAATTGACTAAAAAAACATTTGTTATGTGAACAGTTCTATTCATTTACACAAAAAAAAATTGTGTAAAGTTTAAAATATTAAAATCATTTATTTCGAAAGGAGGGATCGATGTTAATAATTACTTGCAGGTGGGACACTAAAGTAAACGCACAATCTTGTCAGCTGAATATAAAAAGGATAAAAAGGAACAGCAATAATGATAAAGAACAAAAGATATCTACAATTTTGATATAGACATAAGAAAAATAGAGACATCATAACAACATTATTAGGCCAAAAGGACAAGTCAATATAAAATCATAGAAATTTAAGTTGCACATATCAGGGTTACATATAATTTACCCAAAATACTCTTTCTTTCACTATACTTATACCTTTTTATTTCGTAAATTAATTAAAAGTAGTGTACGTGATGGAGAAAACTCCCCTTGTTTAAATATAAAATAATTTTTAAAAGGGAACAGGTAATATTCTTAATTCTCTTACATAAATAATGGGACTCGCTTCAAATTAAATTTAAAAATAAAATAAAAATAAATAGTATTAGGATATATTTTTAAAATTTTATGTAAGCATCCCAGTTCAATTAAATTCAGACTCGAGTAACCTAAATATTCTTGTCGTTGTTTCGTGCAAGTGTAGGAAAATCTTGTAAAATTTTTCCTTTTAAATTATCGCTCAGATCTATAATCTTTTGAGCTAACTTTTTTAGTGATATAAAACTTTAAAAACCTTATTTCAATCCCACTTATTTGAAAATATATTTATTTTAGCTACTTTAGAACAAAATATCTCTAACTATAACAAAAAAGAGAATATAAATAAAAATTTATCAATTTCTCTCTCCCATTTCCATTTCTGAAAAATAACCTCAATTTTTTTGTATTTTTCCGTGTTCGTTTTGGTGAAAAAAATTGGTGTTCTTACTGCGCACTAAACCTGGGCGCTGAGTCGTAAGAACACCAAATATCAACTTGTTCCACGAGGTCTGCGTGCCCGAGGACAACGCGGTGTCAAGTCCTGCGTGCAGGGTGTGTGCGCCCGGGGGCTGCCCGCGCACTTGGGGAGAGAAAATACTATGCTACCCTAGGGGTAATACCCCAAGTGACACAATAGACCTATTGTGGCACTTCTAAGTGCCACAATAGATCTATTGTGGCACTTAGAAGTGTCTGTTGTGGCACTTAGAAGTGCCACAATAGGTCTATTGTGTCACTTGGGGTATTACCCTTAGGGTAGCATAGTATTTCCCCTCGGAGACAATATGCGCGTCGGGCCTTGCGCGACGGGAGCAGTGGTCACATCGCAGGGGCCACCCGCACATAAGAGCTTGCGTGATGGGCCTCGACGCTAGCAACCAACACGCCCGCACCCCGTCCGCCGCACGCCTGCACCTGCGCGCCGAGTTTGGAGCGTAGGTAAGAACAAATTTTTCAGAATTTTTTTTGCAAGAATGCAAACAATTTGCCGAGCACCAAAAATTTAATATCAAACTAAAAAATCACATATTATTTAGAATTAAAACGAATTCACATAGTTTAGATAAGATGAATGATGAGATTCCAAACATGATAGACCCACACAATTAGAAAATAAACCCAACTACGAAATCTCATATTTGCTTAAATAGGGAGGAAGAAGCAGAGAGAAGTTGGGAGGGAGGGAGGGAGGGAGGGAGGGAGGGCGAGGGTGATTGGTAGCGAGAGCGACGGTGACGGGCGGTGCTTGTGTGGCGGTGAAAAAATTGAAAGAGAGAAAGAGAGAGAGGAGAGGGGGGAGAAGAATCTATATTTGGTATTTTTGTTTTTTGTTTTTACATAATGAGAGAGAGGGGAGTGAGGAGATTAAATGAGTTACTTTATTCTTCGATTTGGCTGAGAATTCGATCTTCTGCATGATTATTTCACTAGAAAAAAACGCAAATTGGGCGACGGAAATGGTCACGGAATCCATTTTGTCATCACGGGGATGAAATGGGCGACGAAACAGCGACATATTAAATTGACGACGGAACATCCGTCACTAACATAAATCGTTAAATGTCGTAACTTAATTTTTGAATTTCATTTTCTAAGTTTAACAAGGGAAATAACGACGGATTTTTCCGTCGATATGTTAAAGATGGAAAAATCCTAAAGACGGAAAAATCCGTCATTAAATATATTTTTTTTTATTTTTTTTTTATTTTAGCGACATATTTAACTACTGATATTTCCGTAGCTAAAATTAAATTTGATTATTTTTAGTTTTTTTTAGTTTTTTTATGGTGTTAAAATTCTTTTATTATGCAATTACTACTAATTACGAATTTGAAATTAATCTTCTTAATATTTTAGTTTATTTTTATTCTTTTATTCTTTCTATTTTTTTATTTTCAATTACTACTGATTATGAATTTGAAATTAATTTTTTTAATATTTTATCTTATTTTTTTGGAATTTTTTAAACTTTTTTTGTTTTAATATTTTATATTACTATAATATTTTAAAATATT
This sequence comes from Perilla frutescens, assembly GCA_026008535.1. Classification (NCBI taxonomy): domain Eukaryota; kingdom Viridiplantae; phylum Streptophyta; class Magnoliopsida; order Lamiales; family Lamiaceae; genus Perilla; species Perilla frutescens. The sequence continues at coordinate 8,636,398 of BRKX01000013.1, read as the reverse complement.
TTTAAAATATAATTATATTAAATCATTTATTTAAACTTTTAGTTTTGTTTTTGTATATTTTATAAATATATAATATTTGAGAAATTAATTAAAAAAGTTTCATATTAAATAATGATTAATTAAAAAATAAATAATAGATAGAAAAATAATATTTATATTTATTTAATTATGATTATTTATATATATAATTTATTATTATTATTATTATTATTATTATTATTATTTTGAAAAGAAGAATATTCACAAAAAGGCATGTATTATTATAAATATATAATATTCTGTGCATTTTATATGTAAGGACTTAGGTCTGATGGTTTAACGCTTGGGCTGGGCTGGCCAAATGGACTTATCTTAGAATTTTTATTTTTTTTTTGTAGCGACGGATTTTTTCCGTCACTAATTTTTTTATATTCTGACGACTAAATTTGGCAAATGATTTAGTCTGTCGCCTTGGTTCGTGATGAAAAAATTCCGTAGCCTGTTTTATTAGTGACTGAAAACGGTTGACGGACACATTATGTCGCTCGTGTTATTGGGGACATAATTTCAACTTCGAGTGACGGATTTTTCCTTCACCTGAACGTTATTTTCTTGTAGTGTTTTTGTATTATTGGTAATGGCTCCGAGGTGGATTTTTGGCATGATGATTGAATGGGTATTCTTATTGATCGGCTAAATATTCCTACTGGATTACATGCAAAGTTACAGATAAGGTTGGTGATTTTTGATCAATGGTGTTTGGCCTTTCACGCCCTCTTTTACTCGTTCATTTCCAAATGTTATTGTGGATATTTTGAAGGTTCCTATTGTGCGAGGTGAGAACGAGAGGCTCTGAACCAAATATTTGCGTGGGAACGTCACGGCTAGACTCGCTCATTTACATACTCATCTGCAATTTCCTTCGCTTAAATGGGGTAAGTGGATTTGGTCTTCTCATATTCCTGTTCGTCGTACTTTGGTTAATTGGCTACTTCTTCTCCCGCGGTTACCGACTATGGCACTTTGCATGGGTTTATTAGTCCGGATGTGTGTATGATGTGCAAAAGTGATAGTGAGACCTTGGATCATCTTGTTTTGGGAATGTCCTTTAGCCGTGGTGGTATGGCGTTGGATTTTTGATAATTGACACGTACGACTTAGATATTGAGTTGGATTTTTGGAATTTAGTTTTATGTATTGTAATTACTTTTACATTTCGTGTTCAATCATATCATCAATATAATTCACCTTTTCAATTTATATTGATAAAAAATTATAGTGATATATATTGGTATTGGATTTGATTTCGGAGGCATAAAACCTAATTGGTAAAAACTCATGTACATAAGATGTACATCAGACGGTCAATGTGTTGACGGGGTCAACGAGCGTTGACTGGTCAAAAAATCGTCAAAACGGGTGATACTTTTTAGGGATATATTTGATATTTTTTTAATTTGAATGATACTTTTTAGTATTTCGATTGATACTGATTTTAACATTTTTTCTTTATTTTTTTTCAGTGTTAAAAATAATACTTTCAAGATGTTATTGTGGATATTTTGAAGGTTCCTATTGTGCAAGGTGAGAACGAGAGGCTCTGAACCAAATATTTGCGTGGGAACGTCACAACTAGACTTGCTCATTTACATACTCATCTGCAATTTCCTTCAGTTAAATGGGGTAAGTGGATTTGGTCTTCCCATATTCCTGTTCATCGTACATTGGTTAATTGGCGACTTCTTTTCCCGCGGTTACCGACTATGGCACTTTGCATGGATTTATTAGTCCGGATGTGTGTATGATGTGCAAGAGTGATAGTGAGACCTTGGATCATCTTGTTTTGGGAAAGTCCTTTAGCTGTGGTGGTATGGCGTTGGATTTTTGATATTTTTCAGATTGAGGAGATTTGAGCCGCGTCCATACATGAGGCATATGTACAGTTCATGAATATATCTTTTAGTACTTAGTTGTAGAGATTATGGAGGTTGGCAATTGTCACGATTGTTTAGAGCTTTTGGACTTTTCGGAATAAAGCAATCTATGATAATTTGTTACCTACTCCTTTTTTTGCTTATTTCTTCGGTTCGGATTGCTCTGCTCGAGGCGTCATTGATGAGAGGTAAACGTGGGTATGTGAAAAATTCAGTGTCTGACCTTCTTACTTTGATGACATTGAAAGTTAGCCCTCGTCCTGCTCCCCCAAAGTTAATTATTAAGGTGATTTGGAGTTCTCTACCTTTTGGGTGGATCAAAATTAACACAGATGGATCATCAAAGTGGGGCCCGTGAATGATGTCCATTGGCGGTGTTCTCAGGCGTGCTGATGGTTCGGTTGTTTGTTGTTTTCATACTGATGACGGGGTCGGTTTTGCTTTTCTGGCAAAGCTTTTGGAGGTAATTTTTGTTTTGGAATGGGCTCAACGTTTGTCTCTGAACTTTATTTGGCTAGAGGCAGATTCAGCTTATGTGGTGTCCCTTCTTGCGTCTTGTAGTATGCAGGTGCCTTGGATAGTGAAAGCTCGTTGGAGGCGTGTTTTAGATTTTATAAACTCTATTCAATTTTGTGTTTCTCACATTTTTAGAGAAGAAAATCAAGTGGTAGATTTGCTTGCTTCTCCTAGTGTTCTCTCGGGAATTTGATTTTCTGCTATTCCTTGTATTTTTTCTTTAGTTGAACATGATTTTTGTCGTTTTGTGTAGATGAGTACTCAATTTCTGATTTGGTTTTTCCTTTGCTAAGTTTTCCAAATGGGTTCTAATGAGGCTCCGAACCCTCGAGTTATCATCCTGTGATATCCGAGATTTTTAGGATTGGGTCTTTTCTCTTTTTTCTTTATTTATAAAGCTATTTGAGAGAGGGAAGTGAGGAGAGTGAATATTATTTTACAATTATTTTTAAAGATGAATTATTAAAATGAGGGTGTTACGGTAAATGTAGACAAATAAATTGTTTTTAAAAAATGTAGACAAAATAAATATATTTAAAAAATACTGGCAAAAATAATTTTTTTTTTGTTTGACCGGCTACTTTGCCATATTAACACATTTTTTTTATGTCTATGATAATATCAATGTAGAAATATTATATAATATAGGAATACAAGTTAAACTTCGAAATCTGGACTCTAATACTATTTTAGGCATGCACGAGATTACAAGTATTGACACAAAACATAAGTTTGCTATAGTTATAAATACACACACACACACACACAATCAGATTTAGTATCCATATTATATACCCATACTTTAATTTAGAAGATAGGAAGTTCAATAGACCACACTGAAATGAATTATTGAGTGCACAATTATGCCGACCTTTTTTAATTTTCTCTTCCTCTGATGAAAAGTGTTAGTATTTATTTGAGTATATTTGCCGTCCTCAAAACAATTTGATACAAGAAGTAGTTTTCAATATTAGCTAAGAACGGTAGAATAAGTTGATTCCACCATAAAAAGGAAAAGCATTATATTGGAAGCTCTGGTGATATGGACTAAGATGACAACATTTTGTCTCCATTTCCACTCAACACTCATAAAAGCAAAAGGGACACACACACACACACACACATGCACAGGAGTGGGTTATAATGAGTACTGGTGCTTCGCGTGAGAATTAGGAATGGTGCTTATTTACTATGATTATATAACTTACATTTTTGTATTTTAGTGCTATTAGCACTAGCACTAAAATATAACAAGATAAAATTATAAATGTTTTTTTAAAAAAATTAGCACTAAAATACAATAAAGTAAGCTATAACTTCATAACAAATAAGCATCGATCATAGTTCTCACACGAATACTAGTACCTATTTGAACTAAATCCTATATATATATATATATAAATGAAACGAGATATTGTATGTGAGCGTTTACAATTGTGTTTTGTTTTGTTTTTCGACAGTTTTTTTTATTCACACACCCGACCAATGGTATTGAGATTTTATAGAAATGATTAAATCTAGAGATTGTAAATTATATTATTTGCTCGAAAGAACTAGGGAAAAAAGTAAAATAAATAAAGGATCGGTTTTCGGTGCATCACAACCCAACCATTCAACTTGGTCGCCAATGCCGGTTTTCCCCCCAAAAATAATCCATTAAATTAAAATGAATTAATTTAATTTTTTTATACGGCAACTCGAGCAATTACTCATTTAACGCTAACACTTGAGTTCGTACACTATACTCGATAATTAAAAATTTTCTGAATAAATATATACCTAAAATGAAATTAGTGAACTATAAAATTAAAGTGAATTAATTTAACTTTTTACTCTAACGACTCATATAGTGCATTCGCCCGATGCTAACATATAGGCTTGTGTACTGTGTTCGATAATTAATTTTTTAAAATAAATATATACCCTAAAATAAAATTAATGAACCCTAAAATTAAAGTAAATTTATTTAAAAATTTTGATCATGAAATTGACATAGTATGCACTCGTCCGATGTCAACGCGACTCGTAAATTACGTTCGACAATTAATTATTTTTAAATAAATGTGAATCTTAATTGAGATTAATAAACCCTAATCAGAATGTATTAAATATTAATTTAGATGTAATTGACTCATATAATAAGCGAAGTAGCATGAATGATAATTTTCAGACTACGTGTAATATTTTTTAGTATTATGAGAGATACTTTTTCTGTTGATTTAACATAACATTTACACAGTTTCCATCATTATGCCCTACCCCAAACACATCAAATATTTATGGAAAATTCTATACTACCCAATGGGTAATACCCAATGTGGCACAATAGATCTATTGTGCCACATTGGGTATTACCCATTGGGTAGCATAGAACTTTCCGATATTTATCACATAAAAAATTGATCCTAAAAGAAATGTTAGCATATAGGCAAACGTATACCAGTTGTACCGAACTACTTTGGTTTGAGGAAAGTTATGATATTTTTCAGTGTTAAAAATAATACTTTTTGTATTAGTAAAAATACTTTTTTCAATCCAAAAACTATAATAATAATTACAAACATGTCACCATCTTTTTGTTTTTAATAGAAATTTTCAGTAAAATAAATGTCATACTTTTAGTATTAGAAGAAGTGAAAATTTTCAATATTATATGTGATACTTTTATTTCATCTGATATAATGCCTTATGTATATCTAATGTATAGGAGACCTCTACTATATAATTAGGTTGGGTAGGTCTTGTATGCACTGGGTGCATATCAGACAGTCAACGCGTTGACCGAGTTAACACGCGTTGATCCCGTCAATGCGTTGACCAAAAACCCGTCAAAATTATTATCATTCATAATACTGAAAAGTATCATTTTAAAGCTTAAAAGTATCATTTGTATCATTAAAAGGTATCGACCAGAAAAAAATAAAGAAAAAAATGTTAAAATCAGTATCAATCGAAATACTAAAAAGTATCATTCAAAATTTAAAAAGTATCAATTATACCCCTAAAAAGTATCACCCGTTTTGACGATTTTTTTGGTCAATGTTTTGACCGAATCAACGCGCGTTGACCCTGTCAACGCATTGACCGTCTGATGTACATCTTATGGACATGAGTTTTTACTAATTAGGTTTTATGCCTCCGAAATCAAATCCAATACCAATATATATCACTATAATTTTTTATCAATATAAATTGAAAAGCTGAATTATATTGATGATATGATTGAACACGAAATGTAAAAGTAATTACAATACATAAAACTAAATTCCAAAAATCCAACTCAACATCTAAGTCGTACGTGTCAATTACAAAAAAGGATACGCATCCCCTGCTACATTATGTGCAACACACTTTATGCTATACATTTCAAATTATTATTTTTTATTTAGTTTCAATTGGTTATGCTTCAGTTTGTTAATATTAGGGTTCAGTTTTTCCAATTAAGGTATATAATTATTTTTCAATATTTAATTTTATTTTTTAATTAATAATTGATTATTTCCTAAAAAAGAATTATATATATACTCTAATTGGGAAAAGTAAACACTAATTGACAAGTGTACAAAATTAAACTAAATCACAATCAATTGAAAATTGAAATTAAAAAAAAAAAGAAATAAAATTAATAATGTTCCAAATATATAACATAGAGTGTTACATAGAATATAGTAAATGATTTTGTCCGAAAAAACATATAGTGGAAAAATCTATCTTGAATGCACCAAGACCAGAAGATGGGACACTTACCATATACACGTTCAGCTCATCCAATGGACTAAGTGCAACCAACATATATAAATCCCGGACTAGTCTATATAGTACCATATCCCATACATCCTTTTCTTGATAATAAAATACTATATCAAAGTAGAAGATACAACATATATATATATATATATATATATATATATATATAGGGGTGAGTTCAAATAGAAATCAATCCCCTCGTGAGAATTTAGGAACCAATCTAACATGAGAGATTTATATTGCTAACATCAAGAGATTATGTTGCTAACGTGAGGTAAACTCATTTTGCCAACTTGACGAGATCATAATATTAGCAACATATTGCTAATATGTTAGCAATTATACACACTGCTAATATGTGACTAATAATTTACTAATATGTTTGGTTCCTAGGTTCTCACGGGGGATTTGGTTCCTATTTGATCATTTCCTTATAATTTAAATTATAAAGTGTTGATCCGAACATATTTTTTTGGGCATACATGTGCCTCCAGCAGTATAAAACACGCACATCTGCATTTTGGTTAGTCTTGTCAAACACGAAGATTTGTTTTCTTTCCGCCATGGCCAATAATCTTCATAAAATCTTCATCTTCTCGTTCCTCATCGTAGTTTCAGTCCCCGCAACCGTTTCCGAAGATTGCACGAGCCGCGCCCAAGCCCGGCAGGGCAACAAGAGCGAAGCCCTCAAGTTCAAACTCATCGCGATTGCTTCAGTTCTCGTAGCTGGAGGCATTGGCGTGAGCTTCCCACTTCTCGGCCGGAAACTAACTCTCCTGCGCCCCGAAAACGACATATTCTTCATGATCAAGGCTTTTGCCGGCGGCGTGATTTTAGCAACGGGATTCGTTCACATACTTCCTGATGCATTCCGCAGCTTGACATCTCCTTGCCTCAGTGAAAACCCGTGGGGGAAGTTCCCATTCTCGGGTTTCATCGCCATGGTGGCTTCCATCGGCACGCTGATGGTGGACACGGTCGCAACCAACTTCTACAAGAACATGCATTCTAGCAAGGCGAACGTGGATGAGGAGATGGCCGGCGGCCATGGCACCAGCCAGCTGTCGGATATTGTCCGACAGCGCATAATATCACAAGTACGTTCGAATGACCATAAGGTCCAATCCTGTACCAGGACGTTTACTTTGGTGATAGCTTGGATTTACAGAAATAATATAGACTGATGTAATTAAATCCAAGCTATCACCCAAAGTAAACGCCCCGAATATGGACAGACAGACTGCATTTTCTCTCTTTTCTTACAGTTTTTTAGCACTGAACAACATATCTTGTAGGTTCTGGAGCTGGGAATTGTGGTGCACTCCATAATCATTGGGATATCTCTTGGAGCTTCTCAGAGCCCTATTACAATAAAACCACTACTCATTGCCCTGTCTATGCACCAGTTTTTTGAGGGAATGGGACTTGGAGGATGCATATCCCAGGTATATATATATAGCAAAAGAATAAAATATTCGAGAATCAATGAACAAAGATGTTGTCATAACGAGTTGATCATATATTCCTCTAGCTAGAAAATAAAGTTATTCTCATCATCCCCATCTTTTTCTATATGTCGTTGAATGTGAACGTAAGTGCAATTAATTTTCCTCGATCATCATAAACACTAATTTGATGTTACGTTGTTCATGAGTAGGCGAAATTCGAGTCATTGACAATGACGATTATGACGGTGTTTTTCTCCTTGACGACCCCAGTGGGGATCGGGATTGGAATCGGGATTTCGAGCGCTTACAAGACGAATAGGTGGAGTGGAGTGGCAGTGGAAGGGGTGTTCGAATCAGCATCTGCAGGGATATTGATATACATGGCTCTTGTTGATTTATTAGCAACTGATTTTATGAGTCCCAGAATGGAAAAAAATGTGAGACTTCAGTTGGGAGCACATATTTCACTTCTACTAGGTGCTGGATCTATGTCCTTTCTAGCTAAATGGGCTTGAATATTTCGTCGCCCCACCCCCACCCCCACTCCTGCCTTTATTATTAACTATATATGTGTTCATGTACCTACTTTTTTCCTTGTACGACCTTATCGGAACATGTGCTGCAATATAAATAAATAATTTGTGTCTGTTTGAACACACCAGCAGCCGCAGGTAGACTTGAATCTAATTTGCAAATTGCAATTTTGCATGCATGGATCAATTATCGTATAAAATTAAAGATTTATTACTGTAAATGGTATTAACTCTTCATGATTCTTTATTTCAATGGAAAATTACACTTCCGGTCCTATAAGAATAGACTCAAAATATTAATTATTGAACGCAGTGCGCGAGCTGACACATTAGCGTCAACGAGTGTATTGCGTAAGACACCGGATTAAAAAATAAATTAATTCCTTTTAATTTTAGAGTACACTAATTCATTTTAGAGTATATATTTATTTGAAAGAAACTTAATTATCGAGCACAGTGCAAGAGCCCATGCGTGGGTGAGTGCACTGTGCTAGACACTGAATAAAAATATTAAATTAATTCACTTTAATTTTAGGGTTCATTTATTACATTTTATGATATATTTTTTTCAAAAAAATTAATTGTTGAGCTCAATACACGAGTGTCGGGCGAGTGCATTGCGCAAGTCGTCGGATAAAAATAATTAAACAGCTTTTATTTTAAGATATATAGTTTTTGGAGAAAAATGTTAAAAAAGAAAGAAAAAAGAAAAACAGAAAACGAAAAAAAAAGACAAGCGCATGTCCAACACGCCTCTGTGTGTAGGGTGGCGTGGGCCACACACGTGGGGACACATGCCATTTGATGGGCGCTGCAATGAATGCCAACTCAAAGTATTTTAATCATTTTAATTAATTATTTTAAACATTTGAAAAAATATTAATTAATATATATTACTTTTCTAACGATTAACTTGCTAGTGTTATGATTTTTTAAGATTAACTCCATATATGTAATTTGAATTGAAATACTCGAGTTTGATGATGATGATGAGTGATGATATTCTTTAAAAAATATATAATTCATATCGGTACAACTACATAGTAATAATATTTTATATTTAGAAGTATTTCTTCGAGTTTATTTCATTATATATTTAATGTTAGGGTTTTATTAAACTATAATATAATTGTGTTTGTCATTATACTCCAATTGTTCATAATATTAAAATTAGTGACATTGTTGCTCGATTTATGCAAATCAAGTAATTAATTTAAATACATGTATATTTATATTTTCTTTAATTTATATTATAACTGTTTTTCGTCCACAAGTTATAATTCTTGTGTCCGTCCTTGTTTTTTCATGTTTCTGGATGCCCTTATTATGTTGTTATTATAATTGCAGTTGACTGTGAAATATTTCAGTCTTAGGAAATCATTCTTGTTCAATTCATTTCAATGTCTCAAACTCTTTCAGTTGTCTTATTTGGTCCCGTATCCTAGAGTTATTAGCTTTTTGATAATTTATGCTAGATGATTCAATATACATATATATATATATATATCTTTAATTTTATATTTCGTTGCCCAACATAAAACACTGTAAATAAATTTTTTCATGTCCAGCAGAGTTATGCGCTCGCCAATTCTGTGCAATTTTGATATGTTGCGTGTACAGCTTATTCATTGATCCAATTAAAAATAATCTATATTTGTGTTGCCATTACGAACTTGCATCTAAAAGAAGAGTACTTCAGAGGGCATCCTTGAGTTAGTTAAATGAAGTTATGATTTTAGTTATAATTTATGGAAGGAGTTGTGATTTTATGATTTTTTGTATGTTCTCTAGTGTTTCTCTTTTTATAGTTATATAAAAAGGGATGGGGCTATAGTATAGGGCTTTGTTAGGGTTTCATGTTTTGGGGGACTAAGGGGTAAAAAGTTTTATCATTTTTATTTTTATATTTGATAAAATAATGAAAGTTATAAAAAATAAAATGGGAGTTGTGTTTAGAACTTCCTATAATTTAATTTCGATAAAAAAGATTGAGACTGGAATTAAAATGGATTTAAAAGTGCATGATTCGACCTACTCAGTGGCCGAATCAGATGCCCCATTTGAAGGCTAAATTCACAACAAATGTAGAAGGCTCTGGTCGTTAATAAGCGAAGAAGCCCACAATAATTAATGCATGCCCAAGTCAATGCATAGATTAAAGTCAGCTTCAAACCAATTGTGGCACAAGATTGAATCAAATTATTATGGGCTTCGTATGAGGGTTAACGGTCTTAAAATACATAATTTTGAAGATATTTTTAATTTTTCATACGTTTAAAAAAAATATAATTTTAATACTATAAATTTAATCCTTGTTTATTTTTCACATGATTTTTAAGTACTGACAAATTGAATCTGACGTGGTAAATGTAGATTTCCACATAGACACTAAATTATCTTAAAATATATGAACTTTGAACCAATTTTAATTTTTCACAATAAATGAACCGGATATTATAAGCTCCGAAAAGAAAAAAAAAATTACAAACTCCAAACTAACGCCAACACGGGTGAAGACAAAACAGAAAAACCGAAACAAAAAACCATACAAAAAATCAATCATGATCACTAAGTCTGAGGTAACCTCTGCCAAAAAATATAACTCCGGCAAAGGATTGATATCTGGGTGCTGCTACCAACCCACCGGAATTTGAGTATCGGTCAGTTTATCTGCAACTTGGGTTCCGTTTCTGTAAATATATATGTGAAACTCCAAACTGTATGTGTTGAAGGAACCCAAGTAATCGCAAGAGACGCCCTTTCACTCTACATGGGATAGAACTGAAACTCTTATCAAGAATTCCCACAACCAACGTGCAGTCAACCTGTAACCAAATATGTGAGATACCCTTAGAGATAGCATATTCCAAAGCAAGAATAACACGCACAATTCCACCTCAAATGAATTACACACTCCTAGTGTCTCGTGAAAGCATGCCAACACTAAACCCAAATGATTCCGCAACACGCCGCTAGTGGCTAAACTCCCTGGAGAACCCAAAGCCGAACCGTCTATATTAATTTTGATCCACCCCCTAGGCGGTGGTATCCAGTGAACTGAGATAATGAGAAATTTGGAAAAACAACCAATTTTACTCTTTTCTTGTGTGTAATGTTACAAATTCATCAATTGTTACTAAAGAGTTGTTTTAACAGACGTTGTGTTGTATCATTCGATGTGTTGATTATAGAGATTATATTCATTTTGAATATGCATGAAATTTCTTATTATAAATTTCGTCTAAAATTACTAATTAACGATAAACTAATCCACAAAATAAGCAAATAAATGTAATGAAAGTTTTTTGAATTTTCTTAGTTTATGGAATATATATAAGGGATAAGGGTCACGTAGACCCTTGTACTTTTTGGCGGGGACCTTCTAGGTCCATGTACTTTTTTTTTTTGGCTCAATTGGGCCCTTAAACTTTTTTTTAGGTCTATTAGCCCCCTCCGTCAGGACCCTCTTGACGGAGCCGTTAACTCAAGATGAAACGACGTCATTTCATCAATTTTCCAAATAAAAAAAATTCAAAATTAAAATAATATCCATTAATTAACCCTTGCCCATCTGTTCAAGCCCGACACGTGTTAATAATTGGGGATCGAGAAGAAAATCAAATCAAGTCATCAAGAGATAAGAGAAATCGATTTGTCTTTCCAAATTTCATGATTGTTACCAGTTCAAATGTATCTACATTTGCTTGAATTTGGCTCAAGAATCCAATGTGATGCATCATCCTAATCTAATTCTGAATTATTGCATCAATTTTGAAGAATCATTCGACATTCATTTGACGCCACCACCTCAACTTCTCCTTCTCCCCAATCTCCACCTTCTCCGCAGCATACTCCACCACCCCTTATTCAATCACTACCATCTCCCCGCTACTGTCCCCCATCTCTTCCTCCTCTCCAATTTCAGTGTTTAGGGCTGATGGATGAAGTTAGGGACGAAATCCACTAATTGAAAACGAAAGAAATCGACTGATATTACATCTTTGATGAAGAGCTAGGAATGAGATTTGGGTTGTGGGTTGAATTCAAAAATTGTACATGAGTATATGTGCTGATAATTTGATAAAATCTCTATCAAAATTGTAGAAACAAATGAAGCAAAATGTGATGAAATAGACGTGCCCCTTCTTCATATCTTTAAAACCAACTTCTCACCTACCTCTCTTTCTCTATAGTCTTCTCATCATCGATCATGGCTGGAGATCTTGAATTGAGGCTGCCAATTATCACAATAAGTAATTTTGTCTCTGACATTAGAAGAGATAATAAGGAAGAAGATGAAATATACGGGTTAGAGATGGATTAACACGGGTCGGACTTGAATAGATGGGCAAGGTTCAATTAATGGATATTATTTTAATTTTGAATTTTTTTTATTTGGAAAATTGATGAAACGACGTCGTTTCATCTTGAGTTAACGGCTTCGTCAAGAGAGGCTTGACGGAGGGGCCTAATAGATCCGAAAAAAAGTTTAAGGGCACAATTGAGCCAAAAAAAAGTATAGGGGCCTAGGAGGTCCCCGCCAAAAAGTACAAGGGCCTGCATGACCATTATCTCTATATATAATTCACGCTTGAAAAAATAAAGTAAAAATAACCATCAGACCTTTTTAGTTCTCTATATAAAGAAAAAATATTAATATTAGACTTAATCTAGAGTAATGTTGGCTATTCGAAATAAAAATATTCTATTAAATTATATATATATATATTATTAAATTTTGGATACAATAATTATCAAGTAAATAGTGGTCCGCAAAAATTCTCACACTAGTAATCATTTGAATCAAATCATCATAAATGTTGAGATTTAATGAAAAGACGGTGATAATTTTATAAGTAATGAGAAAAAAAAGAATTGAGGATATATTGTCGTCTAAGCCTTTTAAAAAAGTTGATGTCAACAACTTAAAAAAATATTAATTCTTAGAAACTTTTAAATCAAATTAAATCTCTCTATTCATGCCCTTTCATTTAAAATTCTGGAAAGGAATGTTTAGATTATAATATATGGATGAAAAATACAAAAGATCAATTTTTGCAAATATCCAGATTATAAATGCTTTTGTTAGCTTTTAATAATGTTTCGTCAACATTATGATAATAACATACACTAACAAAGCGTTGTCATAAGATAACATAATAATTTCGCACTGTGCTAACAATTAAGGTTATTATATCCCAATTAAGATTTATTTCAGCTCCATTAGAGTTTATAATTATTTTTTAGAACTTAATTTTTCTTTTTAATTAGTTTCTAATTGATTATTTCATTTAATTATAGTTTGTAGTGTATGCTGATGACATATTATATATTCATAATACTGACGAAGCAATATTATAATGTTAATATAGTACATTTAAATTATTATTGGGATTTATCCTATGCAATTAAGATTTATTCCATCTCAATTAAAAATTTATTCCATCCAATTAAGATTTATTTCATCCATTTATAACTATTTTTAGAACATAATTTTTCATTAGTAATGTGTATAAACTTTGATTAGCATTGTGGTAATGCTTAGTTAGCATGATGATAAATATAGTTTTTGTATGCATTTATGTGTTTATTTGGATGATATTTAATGGTTAATACATGAATAAATTGGTGTTTGATCATAATTTAGCATTTTCTTGTGCAATCTATGTTTTGTTCTTTGTGTAGAAGTTTGAGCTATATAAGAGATATTTTTGGGATCCAATTCAGTTGGGAAACAAGCTAGAAAGATAGAGGATTAAGTTAGGATCATCCTCCATCTTAAATCAGGTAAATCGGACGAGAAAAAGAGTGAGAACGGAGCAAAACAGTGGAGACCGTCTGGAACCGGCGACCTAATCCGCCGATCGCCGGATCTTCCAATTTCACGGATAAATCCGGCGACCAATCTGTCGGAAAACCGCCAATTGACGAGTACGATCAGAGAAATCTGGCGACTCAACCGCCGATCGGTGGTTGTGTGATTTTTTCAGGCCAAAAATCGGCAATCACCGAACTATTCGGGAAATGCTGTTTTTCATATTTTCGGCCCGTGAACTTATCTTTTGGGCCAAGTTTTTAGTACTTAGTATATATAGGGTTAATTAGGTCGAATTTGAAACATTATTTTCTCAGTTTTATTTGAGATTTGACAGCTGCGTGATGTATGCTTTCTCTGCAACTTTGAAGACTGAAATTTTATTTTACATAATTTATCTACGATTTTTTTAATATTTTTTAATTTTAATTATGTCTTTTAATTTCTTTACTTCTTTCTCTATTTTAGATTTCATTATGTGTGGGTAGTTTTTATAATTAATTCTAGGATGTGCAGCATGTATGAAATTATGTATTGATTTAATTCTTCATCAATTCTCCTTCCAATTATATGGTTCAAACATTTAAGTATAGATTTCTCATGCATTATTAAGGTCATAGTCATTGTATCCTAGCTAATTAATTTGAGTCCCGACGGAGATAATTAATTAGTCAGATTAAATTGAATAATTTGATACATGTACTTATGATCTGTAGAAGGTTTTAAATCTGTTGATCTATTGGGAGTTAACAATTAATGTAGAGACATAAGTAATAGATAAATTGTTAATCTATTTTTACCTTGAGACCTAATAGAGATAGGTAACTAGAATTCTGATCATTCACTGATAATTGGATTAAATTGAAAATTGATGGAATTAAATTAATATAAAATGAATTCACGTGTTTGCATTCTTTAGGATTAATTAGTTTCATTATTTGACAATTCACATTTTTAGTCTTGTTTAATTTGCATTAATTGATTTGATAATTGGAGTTTAGTAGTTTCCTTTTAATTATTTGCCTATAAATAATTCACTAAAGAAGTTGGGTAACAGGATAATAGGAATCTGTTAGCTTAGTACTTAATGTTAATCACAATTGCAGTCCATGTGGATAGAATACTCGATTTGCTAGCTTTATTGCATTGATTTGTGTTAGTTGCAGTTAATTGCATAAAAAATAGTGCATTAACTTTTTGGCTCCATTCCCGAGGACAGTATTAGATTTTACATTAATACTATTACTAACAATGCTTTATTACTTTAGGTAGTTTATGAGAACAAAGTCTACACAACCACACGTAGATCCCGTTCCCACGACCCTTGATCGAGCTCATCGATAACAGAATACGTATAATATTATGGATAATATATTAACACAATTTACGGATAGAATATAACATATGTAAGTATAGGATTAATATTATAATATTTTTTGGATAAAATTTATAGTAGTGAATTTGATATCTTAATTAATATAACCAAATTTTTAATTAAATAATATTTCTTTTTTGGAGAGATAGTTTAGGCGGGAAAATTTGATAATTTCTATTCATACAGACTATCTTACTTTTAGATATAATATAGATATAAATTTATACTATCAAACTTGTTCACATAGTATTTTCATCTTATTTTTAGATATACGGTAAAAAAATTATCACTATAGGGAGGTTATTCTTATATAGACTTTGCACATAAAAGTGATTATTTTTAAAAAAAAAAAGATATATTATAGAACACTTTGAAATATCTATTCATGTTTTAAAAATATGAATTTAAAGGGTATATAAGATTCATTCATGTACTTTAACCGAAAAAGACATCAGTATATGAATCATGGAAGAAGCTTAAGGTGATAATGCAGATGATAATATTATATATATAGGAAAAGTATTGTGTCAAGAGCTTTAAGCATGTTGGACAAGTTGAAAATATTTTGGATTCAATAAGAAAATATTTGTGTTGACGAGTTACTTCGAACATGCAAGTTAAATGATGTGATATTAAC
The DNA here is from genome assembly GCA_026008535.1 of Perilla frutescens. Classification (NCBI taxonomy): domain Eukaryota; kingdom Viridiplantae; phylum Streptophyta; class Magnoliopsida; order Lamiales; family Lamiaceae; genus Perilla; species Perilla frutescens. Next base: position 8,620,414 of record BRKX01000013.1, on the reverse strand, counting down.
CAAAAAAAAATTAAAACATTGTCACATGCAATTTTAAATAAGTATTTCATGCAATCTTAAGTTTAATGTAACATATGTAGTTAAATAATTCTAGATATTTTATATAGATATTTAAATATATTTAAAATTTAATATAATTTTATTACTATATGGAGGTAAATTTCTTAAGGAGGGTCTTAAAAAAAAATCGGAATATTATATTACAATGTAGAGATTATTCTTATTTATAATTGGTCCCGAATTGGGACCATAAATTTTTTATTACAATTAAGAGGTTATTGTTATATAGAATATTCTTATATAGAGGTTGTTTTACTGTAATATAGATTTATATTGTCAAACTTGTTCACATAGTATTTTCATCACTTTGATAGAGTACTGCTAATACCTGATGAAGACAACCATCTCATTACGCCTCAACTCTAACTTGTTTATTCTTTTGGAGACACTAATAAAGTGCAAAATTTAATTACTACGCCTTCCTCCTAATAAAATTTTGCAAAAATATTATTTTTAATTAAATCTACAAAAGCTGGCCACGAATCAAATTGACGGTAAGTTTAGAATTTTTCACGTGATTCTAGATTGAACTTACAAGGATTTTGTGGAATATAAATCAACTAAAGGTTAATAGACAGAATTTTTTCTTATCTTATCTTTTGGGGATATAATATGTCTTTCTTCCAGCATTACTTCGTCGACAGGTCCTTTCAGCTCATTATACCAATATATGTTATAGAACAAGCTATTATGATACAATTTCATGATTACGGATTGTTTAATTTTCTTAACTAAGATAACATTAAAGGAAAATCACGTACACCCCTCATTTTTGGCTACATAGACAAAAGATATATAGATTGGAGGGTAATTAATATATAGGTCGATCTTAATAATTTGATGACATGAGTTGATATAAAAACTAAAACCCCCGTTTATTTATCTTATAATTTAATATATAAATCGAACAACACCCCACATGCAATATTTTTTAAACTAAGATAGCATTAAGAAAGGAAAAAAACACGGCCCTCATTTCTGGCTACATAGACAAAAGATAAATTGGAGGCTAATTGATAAACAACACACCACATTTGTAAATGTTGACATTGTGCACATAAATATATATTTTAAAGAGGCACTCTCCTGTGTACTAGTTGTATGGGTCTGGACCCATCAGATTGGCCCAGACCCAATAAGTCCAGCGGCCTGAAAAAAAAATTCCTCATTTCAGGCGCGTAGACTTCACTCGCGCGGGCCACATGCCTGAATTAATTTATTTTTATTATTATTTCATTTTTTTGATTTTTTTTTTCGATTTTTCTGTTTTTTCCCCACAAATTGTATACACTAAAATACAATTAGTGAACCCTAAAAATTGAAATGAATTAATTTAATTTTTTAAAATAAATATAAATATATATCCTAAATTGATTTAATGGACCCTAAAATTAAAGTGAATGATTTTTTTAATTCGATGACTCGCGCAATGCACTCGCCTGACGCTAACACATGGGCTCGTGCATTGTGCTCGACAATTAATTTAATTTTTTGAAACAAATATAAATGGTAATTGAAAAAAAACATAATTTTGAAATAAATATATACCCTAAATGGAATTAGTGAACCCTAAAATGAAAGTGAATGAATTTAATATTTTTTGAAATAAACATAACCCCTAACTGAGATTAATAAACCTAAAAAAAAATGAACCCTAAAAAAACACAACAAAAATCCCTAAAAAATACTAAAAAAACTCTAAAAAACTATGAACCCTAAAAACCTGCATGAACCCTAAAAAAACCTACCCCCCAAACTCTAAACATTAATTAGAATGGGAAAAATCACAATTTGAAATACATAAACTCATATAAAATAAGTAGTAGACTAGTTACTTTTTAATGATACAAGTGATACCTTTTGAACTTGAAATGATATTGTTTAGTGTAAATATTGATACTGAATTTTACCCTTTTTTTGGCGAGTCAACGTCGGTCAACGCAGGTTAACCCACATTGACCCCGACTCGTCTGATAGGATGTATGGACCTTATTGGATCTGAGGTGATGTATAGGAGTTTTGGTGTATTTTAAATTACACCCCCAGAAATTTTGAGTAAAAAAAAATCCACTTGAGTATCATCTATGTATGGGAAGGTATGTATCTTACATTTTTCTCATATCATATATCTCACCTTAATTTACAGTATGATAAAAATTATATTGTTACCGTACCGTATCTTACTTTCGGCATACATTCATTCGATAGACTTTAAATTCACTATGACATTTAATACATACCCTTATCATGCATTTTTTTTAATTTTTTGTTTGTTTTTTTCAATTATCATTTAGGTAATAAATTAAATTAGCTATACATTTTGGACAAACTTAATAAATATTATATTTTTACATTGCATTATTTTAATATCTCATAATTTAAATATATCTCATTTTCTTTTAATTTTCTCGATTATTTATCTTAATTTTTAATTTTAAAGATTGAAAAGGAATAAAAGATTATTATTTATTACATTTATTTTCATTTTTAAGGTATCATTTAGGTAATAATTTTAATTAAATATCATATTTTTGCTTACCATTTATATCTAAGTTATAAAATATTATTATTTATTACATTTTCTTTCAATAGCAATTTACTAAGTTATATAACTAAATTGGAATAATTTTATATCTCGTAATTAAAGAATATCTCATTTTATTTTATTTTATTATTTTCTCAATTATTCATCTTAACTTTTATTTTATTAATTGAAAAATAATATAATTAAGATTATTATTTATTACATTTAATTTCCAATTGTTCGTTTTTAATTATAATTCAGGTATTAAATTAGATGAAATATAAAATATTTTCTAATTTTTTATGATAAACTTACTAAATCTTATATCATTATTACATTGTATTATGGATGTGTAATAAAAAATTAATAAAATATATATTAAAATTCTGTATATGCTGGTATGAGAGAAAATTTCAATTTTAGTCCCATAGGACATGAGTTAGTCCGATTTTGGTCCCATTCCTATCACTTTTGGTCCCAAATCGATTGAATTATCAATTTTAGTCCCGCCGTAACGTTTTCCGTTTAAAAAATTATCAATTTTGGTCCCATTTTGATATCGATTTTGGTCCCAAGTTTTCCGTTAAAAAAAATTATTGATTTTGGTCCCATTTTGATATCGATTTTGGTCCCAAACAGAAAAATGCTAGAAATTTTTTTCTTTGCAATACAATTGGAGGCAAAATTAAACTGATTTGGTAGAAATTTAACCTAATTTGGTTCCAAATTTCCCACGAACATGCATCTATATATATCTACTCACCAAATCATCAAATTACAACTACTGAATCAAAAGAAAGCCATTTTTTTTTATTTAGTTTAATTTTCTGTCGAGCTCGAGTTCGATCAAGAAGATACTTGGCTTGTTTACACCCCTAAAGGCACGTAATTTTTTTTATTTAATTTAATTTTACAATATTATTTATGAGCGTTCACCACATCTAATTAGCGTTTATAATTATTTTTAAAATTTAATTTTAATTTTCAATTAATAATTCATTATTATGGTTGATTATTTCATAATTAAATTCTTGTAAAATGTAAGTAAAAAATCTCAGAAAAAAATATACTTTCATACCTACATTTTGAACTTTCACTACAAAAAATTCACATTTTAGCGATGGAAGCAAGCCAAGTCAAGCCCAAAATATTAAAAATAATATAAAATAATAAAAGTATATATAAAGTAATATAAAATTTTAAAAATTGTAAAGTAAAACTAATAAAAATATAATAAAAATTTATACTCATAATTAATTAGTAATTGAAAAATAAAATATATATATAATATTAAAAATGTAAAATAAATAAAACATTAATAATATTAAACAAGTTAATTTAAAATTCATAATTAATTAGTAATTAAAAAATTAATAATATTAAAAAATTTAAAAATCATAAAGTAAAATAAATAAAAATATTAAAAAATTTATATTCGTAATTAATTAGTAATTGAAAAATATATAATATTAAAAAATAATATATATTAAAATAAATTGTAAAATGTAAAATAAATAAAAAATCAATAATATTCAAAACATTGATTTCAAATTCATAATTATATAGTAATTAAAAAATTAACAACATTAGAAAAAATTAAAAATTATCATGTAAAATAAATAAAAAATTTAAAAAAAATTATATTTGTAATTAATTAGTAATTGTAAAATAATATATAATAATAATAATAATAATAATAATAATAATAATAAATATTATAAAAAATATGTCGTTATTGTGTCGTTAACATAAAAAAATAAAAAATAAAAATTAAAATATGACGTGTGTTCTTTGTTAAGTTTGAGACAAAAAAATATGTCATTAAATATCTTAATCTTAATCCGTTGTTAATGTGTCTGTATTTTAAAATGAATTATAATCCGTTGTTAAATCGCGTTTTTATTGTAGTTTATAATCCGTTGTTAAATCACGTTTTTATTGTAGTATTTTTTTAAATAACCCAATTAAAAAATAATAATACAAAGTACCCCCATTTACAAATCTAACATTTGATCAATTTTTCGGCTAAAAAATCGTTCATAGCTGATTACATTTTAGAATTTATATTTTGCTGAAAATTTCACTTTTGGTCCCAAAACTAGCGGCCGTTATCCCATTTATTTTTTCCATCTAAATTGTGGGACCAAAATTGATAATCCAAGTCCTATGGGACCAGATTTAATAACAATTTCTGAAATAGGACCAAATGTGATAGAGTTGGGACCAAAATCGGACTAGATCATGTCCTATGGGACCAAAATCGAAATTTTCTCACTGGTATGACGATATATCTTAATTTTTAAAACTTCATACTGTTGTCATACCGTTAAATTCTAGTCTGGTATATCGTAAATTTCGGTATTTTTCAGTACAATATGATCCGTAAATTTTGCTATTTTTCAGTACAGTATGAGCGGTGTATACTGTAAATTTTGGTATTTTTCAGTACAACATGAGCCGTATTCTGGTAGAACGGTATTTTTCCCTACCCCTATCTATGTTATTTGAAGTAAGTATAGTTTTTTTTACCCACACACCCAACATGTGGTATTGAACAGATTCGAACACGTGACTTTTGATCTCCAATCAACTTTACTCCACCACTAAGCCATCTCCATAAAAAAAGTATACGTTTATAGTTAATTGTTATTCTAATGATCGCTTCTGAATGATTTTACAATTTCAGCATCACTTTTGCAATATTACAATAATGATTCTATTTTTCGATTTGTACTAATTACGACATCCCCAAATTTTTTATATTTTGAAACATCATATATATTACGGCCAAACGAGGTCGTTTTATGTAAAATTCTCAAATTTTTTGGATTGTTTTTGGAAAATTATTATAACCAATGTTACGGCTTGTCTCCTCTTTAAATATTCAGATTAATACACCATCAACAATGACAAACTGACTCCCTAAAAAGAAGAAAAATAATAATAATAACAAAACATTAACAAATAGCACAACTCTCCAACAAAATCACATAAAATGCGGCTACAACTGTCGCCGGCAGCCGCCACCAATTTTTGCTACCACAACCTTCGTTTGACGACAAAGAAAGAAATCGGGAAAAAAAGTCAACGGACACAGAAAAAATTATTATTAATAGTTTAAATAATATCTTAATCTTAATATATCTTAGTCTTAATATATATAAGACAATTGTTTCGGTAATGATTGCCTAATGGTGGAATGAAGTTGCTTGGGGATCAAAGATTACGGGTTCGAATCTCCTTAATATCACCAGGTCAGGTGTGTGAGTACAAATATTATATATATATATATATATATATATATATATATATATAAAATTGTCAAGATCTATGGATGTAAAAATTGTCAAGATATATATATATATATATATATATATATATATATATATATATATAAAATTGTCAAGATCTATGGATGTAAATGGTTCTTAGTTTAAAATGAGAGCCATACCCCTATGTAGAAACTAAGAACCATTTACATCCATAGATCTTGATAATTTTATACCTAAATTTAAAACACAATAAAGATATTATTGACAAACCAAATAACCGTGTATCTAGGAAGTGGGAACAATTTCATCAAAAATATTTTTCATTCATTAACAGCAAAATCTAAAACCATAGATAAGAAATCCGCTCAATTCCCCCCACCCCATCTTCAACCTCAGCGCTGCTGACTTCAAGCTCTCGCCGCTCGTCGCTTGCACAGACGCTGCCGGACGCCTCCACGCCCAGACGCCCCTATCGACTGCACAGACGCCGCCCCCATGCCCCCATCCCTTGACGCTACAAGTCGCCTCGCTGTCCTAACCGAGGTGCCACCCTACGCAGCAGACGCCGCTCGCACTCCCTACGTCGCCAAACATCGCCAGCCATCACCCCCAAGTCCTACACCGCCAGACACCCCCAGACGCTGGCCACCCTTCACCGCCGGAAGCTCGCCCTTCGTCGCCGAAAGCTTCACCGCTACACACTCACCGCCGGAATCTTCACCGCTGCACGCTCGCCGGAACAACAATGAAGGGGGCGAATGTCGTACAAATTGAGTTTGTTTATAGCATATTTATATTTACTTTATAGCAAATTTTTAATATATGATTAGCAATTTGAGAGGCTGGATGATTATAGAGGTGAATAGAAACCATTTTTTTAAATTTGTTTGTGATAATTTGATTTGATGTATTTAGAATATTTTTTGTATATTATTAGCGATATTTAAGATTATTGGGTGTTGAATAATCTACTAGTTTAGATATGTTTTGGTTTGAGTATTGGCAAATAAAATGGATATGATTAGCAAATTAAATATTTATACTTAGCAAACTTGATCAGTATTTCCTTTTGTTTTATCATTTTTTTTATTGATCCTGATTTGATTTATCTTGATATATTTAGCAAATTAGTAAGTTGTGATTAGCAAGTTATTTATGTATGTTTAGCAGATTAACTTGATAGGGTGTGGTTTTATGAATATTTGTTATTTATATCAAATTGGGTTTGTTTATAGCATATTTTTATTTGGTATAAAGCAAATTTTTAATATATGATTAGCAATTTTAAAGGCTGGATGATTATAGAGGTGAATAAAAACCATTTTTCTAAACATTTTTGTGATAATTTGATTTGATGTATTTAGCATATTTTTTTTAATATTATTGGCGATATTTAAGGTTATTGGGTGTTGAATAATCTACTAGTTTAGATTTGTTTTGGTTTAAGTATCGACAAATAAAATGGATATGATTAGCAAATTAAATGTTTATACTTAACCAACTTGATCGGTATTTCTTTTTGTTTTATCTTTTTTTTATTGATTCTGATTTGATTTGTCTTGATATATTTAGCAAATTAGTAAGTTGTGATTAGCAAGTTAGTAATGTATGTTTAGCATATTAACTTGATAGGGTGTGGTTTTATGAATATTTGTTATTTATATCAAATTGGATTTATTTATAGCATATTTATATTTGGTTTATAGAAAATTGTGAATATATGATTCGCAACTTGAGAGGCTGGATGATTATATTGGTGAATAGAAACTATCTAGGCTTGCGTTTTAGCAACTTAGTACGATTTGACCAGCAAATGTTGCATCTGTGAAATTTTACTACTGGAATTCGTGTTTTAGCAAATTGATATTTTGTTTTAGCAAATTATTAAGACATGATTAGCAGATTTGTTAGACATGCTTTTATGCGTATTAGTTATTAATAGCAAATTGTGTTCTTTATATCAAATTTTCATTATATTTGTAGCAGATTGGTATTGGTTTATAGCAACTTAGTAAAATGGGATTATCAATATTTGCAAATCTAGATCTTCTTTTTAGCAAATTGATAATTTATTTATAGCAATTTGACATGTTGTTTAAACCATTTTTGCCTTCTTCTCCTGCTCTACGTCTCTTTGTCTTCTTCTCATACAATTCACTCTTCTTGAAACTCTACGTCTCTTTGTCTTCTTCTTCTGCTCATTATCATTGTTCAGTTACATACCACGTACTTCCAAATAACAACACCATCAATCTTTTTTTTTGATCCAAGACGAATATCGAAACCACCTGATTCACCATATATCCGATAAAAGGTAATTGCTTCTTCGAGATTTTTAAACTGCTGGCCAACAAATGACTTCAAAGATTGATTACATTCTGGTATGTAGCTTCCACAAGGACCCAAAATTGAATTAACATTAATTCCTGTTATATAAAATAATGCTATAAGAACGTACAGTATATGCCATACACATGTATATACTATGCTATAAATAATTTCATACTTTAAAAGTAATCATGCATACACTATTTTGTTTTTTTAATAACCTGAAAACTTCGACAACAAAATACGAAAACCATCTATCATTTATAATAAATATGAAATCCCCTTTCTTTGCGAACATCTCAATATCATGCAAAGCACATTGAAACCATTAAAAAAAAATAAAAGACCATCCTATCATAAAAAAAAAAAATCATATTTTCACATAAAAATATTACCGACTTGCTATTAACATATCTATAATGTGCTAATTACACATAATAAATTTGCTAAAAGTCGGACATACACGTTCCTAACATATTATGCCCATATCCCTACACCTACAAAGATACATTAATCGATAACATAATACCTGTATTTTTCATAAGAAGACGATGACTAAAGTGATGATAATATACGATGGAGTAAGAACTTGTGAAAAAAATACATTCTTATTTTGCATACAACAATTCATGCCATTTTAACTATTTTTTATTAATAACTTCAAAAATTCAACAACCAAATACGAAAAGCATCTATCATGTATAATAAATATGAAATGCCCATTGTTTGCGAATATCTCAATATCATGTAAAACACATTGAATCCAATTTTAAAAAAAAATCATATTTTCACATAAAAGTATTCCCGATTTGCAATTAACATATCTATAATTTGCTAATTATGCATAAAAAATTTGCTAAACGTCAGAAATACACGTTCGTACCAGATCCACCCATATCCCCACACCTACAAAGATACATTAATGGAGAACATAATACATGTATCTTCCATAATCAGACGATGACTAGAGTGATGATAATATACGATGGAGTAAGAACTTTGTGGAAAAAAATACATTCTTATTTTGCATACAACAATTCATGTCATTTTAACTATTTTTTATTAATAACTTCAAAAATTTCACAACCAAATATGAAAAACATCTATCGTGTATAATAAATATGAAATGCCCATTGTCTGCGAACAACTCAATATCATGTAAAACACATTGAAACTATTTTTAAAAAAAATCGTATTTTCACATAAAAGTATTCCAAATTTGCTATTAACATATCTATAGTTTGCTAATTATGCATAAACAATTTGCTAAACGTCAGAACTACGTGTCCGTACCATATCCACCCATATCCCGACACCTACAAAGATACATTAATGGAGAACATAATACCTGTATCTTCCATAATAAGACGATGACTAGAGTGATGATAATATAAGATGGAATAAGAACTTGTTGACGTCGATAAAAAAAATATCCAGAACGACTTCTTCAACCGTAAGAGACGCAAGCAATATATGAAACACCGATAGATACAACTCTGTAAAAAAATAAATTGTGAAAACCGTCCAAAATAAAAAACAAAAACCGTTCCCATATATATCCCACTATATATGGAACAGATATATTTACTGTAGATTTTTAATATGCATTACAATTACATATATACCCTCAGCTTAATGTAATTCTTAATATATTGCATATTTGACCCCATTTTTTTGAGATTGATCTGAGCCTTATAAAATAAATGATCCAATGCTCCATAATAGTTCCTAGTTCCTACATAGGATATTAGTTCTCATTTGATCTCTATACTATATATATATATATATATATATGGGTAGGAACCCATCTCACACCATACAATCAATAAAGATCTATGACTTAGATTTGCTTAAAAAGGGTGGTGACAATTATGTAATATTTGAAAAACAATTCGCGCAAGTTATTAACGTAATTTGGTAATGTTTATAAAAAGGCGCTGGTAGTTGATAACAGTACATTATGCTAACGAAGTATTATTATCATGTGATAAGTCAATTTATTTCGTATTTTTATGGGTATTTTATTCCTTATAAATGTCTTTTTTAGTATGTTTTGAGTAAAAAATAACTAGGATGAGGTCATAGGGTATTGCGTAGGTCGAGTCTGGCGAAAGGGCATTTTATGCCCGGTTATTCAAGCAAAATCCAAGATAAATATTCATTCAGAGGCACAGGGAACTTCTTCAGCATCCATCCAACTTTCGAGAAGCAGAATGGGCATATCAAATATGGATGGAGCTGACCAGATATTGACGTGCCCACATTGCTCGTACAGACTCGGCAACAGGCTGGAATGGGGCATTTGCGGAAAACTCGGGATTCAGTTGATAGAGATAGATGTGGAGCATAGCTGCATATCCGAAGAAGAGTTGGTGATAAGCTGGACTCCTTTGAGGTGCTGCAATGAAGAGATAAGCCCAATCCCTAAAAAATAGGGATTTGGTCAAACTTAAGCTTATCCAAACAGATCAGAGAGGGCACACCAATTCTGAAAATCCAGTGAAGACCCCAGTTTATTGGGGGAACTCTAATTCATAAATGCAACTATTTAAGCTACTTTATTTTCTGGAAAACACAAGTTTGGATAGTTAGAAACAATTGCTACAATTTTTAATTCTCTGTATTTACTTTTTCTTACGCTACTTTGTAGCAAGAAACAATCCATCGACCTTAAGCCTTTGGGATTTAGGATTATGTTTCTAAACTCAACATTTATGTTAAGTATTTTTGTGAATTAATTCAGTAAGATACCGTTTATATTATGTCTTTCATTTTTGTTATTTTAATTATGTCTAGCATGCTTGGCTAGACACTTTATTCTAGTGTTTAAATAACGAAAATGGTTTGAATATAAATTTGGACTCGTGATGCCAAAATGGGTATAGTTATGCATGATAGGTTTCTGTTGATTCTTGTACCTTGTTCTAAGTGAGTGTGTGTCTGAAATGCCCAATGTGGCTGATCACTCGTTAGGTAAAGAGAGCACACCACTAGTAATTGAATTGACGAATCGTGACTGTGTGTTGGTTCATATAGTAATAAGGGAATCAATGGGTTGTTGTGGGCACACGAGAAATCAGTAAACACAACAGACCTGGGTTCATCTAGGGCACACTGCTATCTGTTCACTTATATCTCTTTGGGGAACCGGGGGTGGGTGATTGATTAGGGATTTAATTGACGAGAAATCACTTTTAAGTCTATAATTAAAGGATGAATGAGGAGACGCAGAGAGGAATCCTGTTTCCATAACTAGGTGATTTATCATGTATGAAAATCGGTGTGCCTATGATCGAGTTGATATATATTTAAACCAATTTTAAGTTCAAATGCCAGAACCGTTGTTATTTGATATCTTCTTTACTTTCTTTTGCAGATTTAATTTCCAGTAGTGACAACAAAACAAACCCCTTTTTATGATTCGTTACTTGAAGATGGAATGATAATAGCTCTCTGTGGGATCGACCCATACTCATTAGCTAGCTACGCTCGTTGTGGGCACAAGAGTAATAAATTATTTTTTGAGCGCGAAATGACCGTGCGTGAAAATTAGCACCGTTGCCGGGGAGCTGGTTTCCAGTGATTTTACTTTCCACGTTGGTGAGCCTAGAAGTTGATGCCCAGTGGCTCTTCAGAGGAGACTATTATATGATCTGGAGATAGAGAAGCCTTCGAGGAAAAACAGGACAGCAGCGAAGAGGGCACGCCAAGCCGCACGTAGACCTTGTGAGCCCACACCACCACCAGAGAATCAAAAAGATCAAGAAAACGAAGGGCATGAGGAGGAAAGACAGTTTGAGAACGGCCACAACATCAACATGGCCGTAAATGGAAATGCCGCAAATGGTAATGCGGATGACAACATGACTCTAAGGCAGTTGGTCTTCCCGACCAATATGAATCTGTGCCCGATGGGCATTACATTCCTAGCTGTGACTCAGAACTAGGATATTCATGCAAAATTTATCCAGATCTTGCCGAAGTTTCACGGAATGCCCGGAGAGGATCCATAAAGACATTTGCAAGATTTTGAGATGGTTTGCCAAACTCAACCATTCGACCATGGACGAGAGGAGTATGTATGGTTGGTCTTGTTCCCTTCTACCCTTCAGGATGGGGCACGGGACTGGCTGTACACACTTCCAACTGGTGCTGTGACCACATGGAGACAATTTCAACAGAAGTTTTTGGAGAAATATTTCCCAATATCCAGAGTGCAAGAAATGAGAAGAAGGATAGGGAGTATGAAGATGGGAACTAACGAGAGTTTCTATGACTACTGGGGAAGATTTCAGGCGATACTGGCGAAATGCCCACAACACCAGATTACTGAACTCCACTTGATTCAATATTTTGTTAGAGGATTGAGGCCACATGAGAGGACGATCGTGAATGCCTCATGTGGAGGGTCTATTTTGAACAAACAAACTGTTGAAGCATTCAGAATTCTCACTGAAATGGCTGAAGACAACCGAGACTTCGGTGGAGAGGGCATTCGAGTTGTAAGTGAATCAAAAAGAGCATCGGACCAGGACAGCAGGATTGACAGGTTGTGTGATAAAATTGAAAAAATCTTGTCCGATTTAAGCATGGCGAAGAAGCCTAGACCATGTGAAGTATGCAAAAACGTATCTCATTTCACTAACGAATGCCTTACTCTACAAGACGAAGTGGAAGAAGTGAACGCTGTAGGTGGCTAGAATGGACATTCCAGAAGATATGATCCCCATTCCCAGACTTTTAATCCTGGCTGGAGAGATCATGAAAATTTCAGATGGAGAAGGCCAGAGGATGGACATCCTGCACGCCTTACAAACCAGAAGAGAAAAGAAAGCAAAGGCTGGAGGATCTTGTGTTTACCATGGCTGAGGAGAATGAAAAATTCAAGCAAGACACTCAAGCTCGTCTCTCGTACATGAGCAACCAAATCAATCAGTTGGCTCAAGCCATGCACAAGATGTAGGAGAAAAATGGGAATCTGCCTTCCCAAGTCGAAAACCGGAGAGAGCAGGTGAATGCAGTAAATTTAAGGAGTGGAAAAGAGCTTCCGGAGATGGTCAAACCAGTGGAAGAGAAGGACGATGTGCCCTTGGAAGAAGAAGTGGAAAAAATTCCCACAGTGGACGAAGCACACGAAGCTGAATAGGAGGATAGTGTGCCCATTCCAGTAAAATGGAAGCCTCCATTTCCAAGGAGATTGGCACAGAATCGAAGAGAAGAGAAAACCAGGGAGATGCTAAAAGTGTTCAGTAAAGTGGAAATCAATATTCCACTGATCGAGGCAATCAAGCAAGTGTCACGATATGGTCGGTTTCTAAAGAAGCTTTGCACCAGAAAGGTGCATTTCAACGATGATGCAAGATTCTTTGTTGGGGAGAATGTATCGGCTGTGATACAGAGGAAATTACCCAAGAAGTGTGATGATCTAGGTATGTTCATGATTCTTTGCATCATAGGAGACAAGAAAATGGAAAAAGGCCATGCTGGATTTGGGGGCATCAATCAATGTAATGCCCCTGTCGGTGTTCAAAGAATTGAAGATTGGACCTCTGAAGGAGACTCGTGTGGTCATTCAACTTGCTGACCGATCGCATGTATATCCAGAAGGCCTCATTGAAGATGTATTGGTCAAAGTGGATGAGCTTATCTTCCTAGTAGATTTTTATGTGCTTGACATGGGCACAACGACTTGAAAATCTTCATTGTTATTGCTAGGAAGGCCTTTCATGAGGACAACTCGGACCAAGATTGATGTGGACAAGGGCACACTGACGTGTGAGTTTGGTGGAGAGACGGTGACGTTTAACATATTTGAAGCATTAAAGCACTCCCAGATACAGAGAATTTCAGTTTTGTGAATTCCTTCAATCCACCGAGCCGATCTACCGTATCCATGGTGAGCAATAGAGAATCATTGGAATAGGCATTGTGGGATGGAGTGATTGACCAAGATGCTCTGGATGAAGATGATGACATTGAGGAAGAAATCATGATGCTGTACTCATTGGAAAAAATGCCATACGACTGTGTGGATTATGGTGTGCCCATTCAGATAAATGATTATAAGCTGATGCCTTCTATTGTCAAAGCGCCCACACTGAAATTGAAGGTATTACCAAGACATTTGAAGTATGCCTATTTGGGAGATAATGAGACTCTCCTTGTAATCATAAGTGCTGGGTTAAATCAAGCTGATGAGGACTGCCTTTTGAGATTGTTGAGACTGTATAAGGAGGCACTCGGATGGACATTAGCAGATATAAAGAGCATTAGCCCAGCGGTTTGCATGCACAAGATTTTACTAGAAGATGATGCAAAGCCCGTTCGTGATCTACAAAAAAAGCTCAATCCAGTAATGAAGGATATGGTGCTAAAAGAGATTATTAAGCTACTGGAAAAGTGGGTCAGTCCAATCCATGTTGTGCCTAAGAAGTCGGGCATTCAAGTTGTGAAAAATGAGAAGGGAGAGCTTGTGCCCACACGACTATAAGAAGGGAGAGCTTGTGCCCATACGACTGCAAACTAGCTGGAGAGTTTGCATTGACTACCGGAAGCTGAACATGGTCACGCGGAAGGATCATTTCCCACTTCCATTCATTGACCAAATGCTGGAGAGTCTCGCATGGAACAAGTTTTTTTGTTTCTTGGATGGATACTCAGGATACATGCAAATTGCAGTGAGTCAAGAGGACTGGGAGAAGATAACATTCACGTGCCCATTCGACACATTTTCCTATCGCAGAATGCCCTTTGGCCTTTGCAATGCTCCTGACACATTTCAACGATGTATGATGAGCATATTCTCTGATTTGCTCGAGAACTGCATTGAAGTATTTATAGATGACTTCACGGTGTGTGGGAGCTGCTTTGATCGATGCTTGGACAATCTGGAGAAGGTGTTTCAGTAATGTGTGGACAAATGCCTAGTACTGAACTACGAAAAATGCCATTTTATGGTCAGAGAGGGCATTGTACTGGGCCATGTGATTTCCGAGAGGGGCATTGAGCTCAATAAAGCCAAAGTGGACATAATTGAGAAATTGCCATACCCCACTTTGGTAAAACAAGTGAGAGAATTCCTAGCGCATGCTGAATTTACAGGAGGTTTATAAAAGATTTTATAAAAATTGCCCAGCCTATTACCCACTTATTGCAACAAGATGTTCCCTTTGAATTTGATGAAGAGTGTAAGAAGGCATTTAATTTTCTAAAGAAGCAACTGGTCACAACACCAGTTAGCCAACCATCAGATTAAGGAATGCCCTTTGAGATTATGTGTGATGCCAGTGGCTACGCTGTAGGCGCTGTACTAGGTCAGAAGAGAGGAAAAGAAAGCCATGTAATTTACTATGCCTCCAAAACTTTGAATGGGGCACAGTGTAATTACACGACTACTGAGAAGGAGTTATTGGCAGTAGTGTTTGCATTCGAAAAGTTTTGGTCTTACCTTTTGCGAGCCAAAAGCATTGTTTACTAGTGCGTCGTTTTACACCAAAAATAAAGTTCCCGATAATAGTCAGTATACCCTTACTGCACGTGTACAGCGATGAGCGAGATCGTCTCCCAAAGGACCGGTGAGAATTGCCCTATACTCTCAATCTGTATAACCAAACTTCAAAAGGGGTTTTTGTAATTATAATAAAACAAACCAAATTAATAATTAAATATAAAAATAAATGCACGAGTAATTAAATCGAACAGACTTGAAATATGAGAAGTATTCCGGATTCCAATTAACTTCACCCTAGCTTACCTAAACCGATCCTCAACGCAAAGATGAATTCAATGAACACATACAAATCGGTTATAGCTACCGAAGACGCTTACTGACGCAGCCTAATTCCTCCGTAATTTCTCGATAATCAGGAAGACGCTTCACTAATTATTTCCCTAATCGACTGACAACCATAAGAGACGCTCTATAGATTTAATGAGCCGACAACCTTAAAACCCAGAGCAACCCAATTCATAATTAACAGACTCTGACGCAGGACTGTGAATTAAGATTATTATTCTCCCTGGTTCTAAAGAACCGTTTCGTCACTAATTAAACTTAAACCACAATTACGGATGGCCGGTTTAATTGACTACTAATTAATTCCAATTCACCAAGTATTTGCAACTATCTAGCAATATTGAAACAATTAACGACTCGAAATACAAAGAATAACAAATGCATGCAAGAAATTGAACGATGAAAACGATTAGATCTCACAGCTTAGTTAGGCTAGGGTTTCGTTAGTTATTTTCGGAATAAGAAGAAATTAGCTAGAACTCATATTAAGATTGAATCGCAAAAATATCAAAATAACAAATACCATGAAAATAAACGAAGAAGCTGAATAATTCCGCTCCAGAGAAAACGTCGTTCTTGTTCCCGTTCTTGCGTGAAAATTAAAGTCTGGATTGTCAAAATAAGATAAGTCCTAATCTATATATCAAATTCCTAAAATAAGATAATATCAACAAGGAAATAGCCATCATAATCTATTCCAACAAGGAAGTTGGCAAAAAAGGGACTCTTGAAGGCGGTGGGCTTCTTCTCGCTCGCGTCCAAGCCTTGAGCTTGAGTAATTTCCGTGTTCCAGCCCAAATCCGTACGCTCGGGCCCAGATTTTTGAGTTATCCGCCTATGTCGTCCTGTCGTATGCCCATACGACATAGCTTTACTTCCTTCTATTTCACTTCTTTTGCATAACTCGTTCTCTCACCAAAAGCTCATCCTTTTCTTCATTTTTTCATCAATGCCCTGCAAAAAACCTTAAGGCACAACTTTTTCCAAAATAACATCATTATATAGTAATTAACATAACTAAACCATATAAAATCGCCCAAAATATATCAAGTAGAATTGGCCCGATCAAATCCCCCCATACTTAGATAACACTCGTCCTTGAGCATATCCAAGCACACAAAAGAAACGCAGACTCCAACAGAAACACATAAAAACAAAGAGTACTGACTGCCTTGATCCGAAAAGTGCTCGGAGCAAGAACCATGATTTACCTAACCACAACCACCAACATGTTCTATTCTAATGAATACACCAAAACTTCTCATTTATGTCAAGAAAGTGCTCATTGATCCAGCCTCACCATGATTCACTCTAGATCTCTCAAAGAAAGGAATATAGAAATTCACACAAGTCGGGATTTGTCATTCTCAACATAGTTTTGCCTATATGTCACTAGAATTATCAACAATCAAGATCAAAACATAAATCAAAAGGGCTTTTTCCAAGGGTTGTAATGGGGCTCGGTTTAGAGGTAGGATTTTTTTAGGTGAAGTGGCTGAATAACAAGAAAACATGCAAGTTTTCTAAAATGTGGATTCAAATCTTAGCTGCAATTATTTAGCAATTTCAACTCCAAGCTGGCTTTCATAATTCATATGTACAGGGCATGCTTTTAATCAATTCTCTTTTTCTCTTGTTTTTTTTTCCTGAAGCTTTGCTTCTTATCTCTGCTCTTTTTCTTTTTCTATTTTTTTTTATTTTTTTTTATTTTTTATAATGGAAGCATAAGGGTGCCCTTCTACTTTCTAGCATCACTTCTTTTATAACTGCGGCTTAGCAAGGTAAGGAATAACTTGCATGTTTTCTGGGTCAAAAGTAGGCTAAAACAAGGCTTTGGCTTCATGTAAAGTGGCTGTAACAAAAATCATAAGGCATATAAAGCTCAACAGGCTCACTAATTGGAAAATTGAAGGGTAGGAAATGTGTAGGCCAAAACTCGGTTAATTCCTAAGTGCTTTTATCATTTTCATGCTTGAAACTTAAAAGGGATAAACAGGGGCAACTAGGCAAATCAAGTATTGAATAAACACAATCGACACTCTCACAATAGAAATATGAGCTTCATGCAGATGATTCATGCTCACAGGCTCAAGAACTCATGTTTATAGGCTGAAAATAATATGATCAAAAGCACAATTCATCGTTCACAAATTCATCAAAGAATGGTGCATCATTATCACACAACAACAACCAACAATCCATTCAAACCAAATCATAGCCCCTCCTCCTCATACTTCTCAAATCATGGCAGCCAATACTAAACCAAAAACAAGCAAGCACAATACTGAAAAGAAGCAGAAACACCAAATTGTAAAAACCGTTTTTTTCTTTTTTTTTGTTTTTTTTCTTCTATTTAGAAATGTGACACTAACAACGAGCAATATCCTCCCATACTTAAACACCACAGGGTCCTCACTATGTAGGGAAAAAGAACTCGACAAAAATCAGAAAACACATAGACAAAACGAAGCAACACACAAGCAGAGAAAACAACAAAACTAAAAAACAAAGGGGGAAAAGAGAGGCAAACTCCTCAATCGGAGAGATGGCGCAGGGCCTGCTCGAGAGCAGTGAGGTGATCATCAATCGCATCCAAACGTTCGCCAAGGCGATTCTCCAAGCCGCGGGTAACTTCAGTGATGAGGGCCTCAATCTCAGGAAGGAGAGATGCAGGAGCAGGAAGGGCAGTGGATGAAGAAGAAGGACCTGCACTGGGAAAACGACTCGGACCTTGTACGCCCGGTCGGGTGAGCTTATACTGCCCTTGGGCATCAACACAAATCAAGCGCATAGCAGCGAAATCAGCAATAGTAAAAAGAGTGGCAGGGGGGGTTCAGGATCATCAAGGGGAATATGTAAATATTGAGCAAGTAAAGTCACAAAGTAGCCTAACGGGGCTCGACACAAAAAATGGTTGGCACTATACTGCCACTGACGTGCTAACCAAAAAGCAAAATTGAGCTTGTCACCAGAGAACATGCAGTCAAGTATAAACAGCTCTTGCAAGGTTACCACATTCATCATATCAATACGACCAAATAAGTTAGCCACTAGAAACCTATGACAAAGGCGAAGAGCATCATCACGAATGTGGGCACTACGAGAGGAACGAGTAGAAAAATCAGAGTCAATGCTTAACAAATGCCAACGCTCAGGGACGAGGACGAAAAACGACTCAGGCACATCACAACAGGCAGACTCATATGACTCAGCACAAATAAATGCATCAGATTCAAAGTCCAAAACCACATTCAAAGAATTTATAGACATATGGAAATGTCGACCACGTAAAAAAAAGAGAACCGCATGCTTATCATCAAGAGACCACGAAGAATCAAACACATACGAGGAGAGGAATTCTAGGTATAGCTCTCTATGGATTGGGGCGGAAACATCTAAAAACGGAGACCAACCGACACGAGCAAAGTACGTACGAATCTGATCATTAACCCCTAAAACGGAAATATCGTCCCAATCAAAGACACGGGTACCGATCAGAGCACGCTTGGCGTTTTTCTCGGCATAAGAACGTACCTGATCAGGCTGCCGCAATGGCGGCTGTGGAAGAGGACTGCGATGGCGGGAAGAAGAAGCGAGAGTGGAGGCTGCCGGAGGCGGCGGTGGTGCAGAGGGTCCGGGGACGGTGGATTTGGACCAAACTCGGCGGCGGCGGGGAGTGACTGCAGCAGAGGGGACGGTTACAGGGGATGGCGGTGGAGAGGGTGTTTGATAAACTCAGATTTTGCATGCGTTCGGATGTACTTTGTACGTGTTTTTGGAATCGAATGCATGTGTTTGTGATTGTTTTGAATTGTTTTATGTTGTGTGGGTTCAATCACGGGTTTATCAAGTTTTGACAGGAAATATGCCTATTTTGGACTTGTTTTGGAGTGTACATGGTTACCGGGCGGAATGAGTGCTTGAGTTGAGATCGGGAAGGCGAAAACGGGCCGAAAAATCGCATTTCAAGAGAATGTACCATGGCACGGCCCGTGCCCCGAAACAACTGAAGATCGAACTCCCTGTATCAACGGCATGGCCCGTGCCTCGAACCGTAACTTGTGACGGGATCTTGTCTAACGGCACGGACCGTGCCGTCGCACGGCACGGCCCGTGCCGAACTGTTTCAGAATTTTAGTAATTTCTTTGTGCGGATCGGTTTCTCCCAAACTATTTAAGACCACTCTTTGGGAGAATTTTAAGAGAATTTTGACCCATATTATTGAAGATACAATAGCACGGAGAAGAGGAAGAACACGAAGAACAAACACAATTCATCCGGCATAAGTTGTTTATGTTATTTTTATTTTAATTTTGACTATGAGTTGTATGAACATCACCGTATTTTATCTAGTTTTTTATTTCGCCATGAACGGCTAAGCATTTATTAATTCTAGGGTTTGCAATTAATGTTGAAACTATGCAATTAATTTAATTCTGTTATTTTTCCCTTTCGATTATTGTGTTCGAATATTCATGTGCTCATCTCTCGTGCATAGGTTAGTGGCCATAATTTATGTATGCTAACTAATTAATTTGAGACCTGGCGGAGAAAATTAATTAGTGGATTGAATGAATAATTTGATGTATGTTCTGAGGAATCTGTAGGAGATTTAACTAACGATTTAGGGAGTTAATAATTTGCCTAGAGATGAAAGTAATAGGCATTCTGTTAATCTACTACTACCTTGAGACCTGGCGGAGATAGGTAGTTATATTTCTGTTTCTCCACCTTTAATCAAATTAAATTGGGAATTATTAGGATTGAATTACTGTATAGTGAACACATTTGCTTTGCATTCCCTAGGATTAATACCTTATTAATTGTTTGAATTTGTTGAATCATTTTGTTGCAATTGTTCAAGTTGTCTTGATTTAGATTGGTTTATTTAGTGTCGCTCAATTCTGTGTCTAGTTCTAGAAACCCAAGAAATAGGTCACCTGAATAATAGTGAATTTTTAGTTTAGTACTCAGTTTGGTCAAGCATTCAGTCCCTGTGGATACGATATTCGGTTCACCAGTTATATTGCAGTGTCCTGTGTTAGTTACAGTATAGTGCATAATAAATAGTGCATCAACTTTTTGGCGCCGTTGCCGGGGATTGAATTTGATTTTATTCTGATATTATTACTGACAAGAATCTATTACTTCAGGTAGTTTATGAAAACAAGATCTACACAGCCACACGTAGATCCTGTGCCTAATTCCCCTGATCGAGCTCACAGACAGAGGAATAAGGAACGCAGACAGCAAGAAGTCGACATGGCGGCCAATAATGAGAACGTGGATGTGGAAGCATTGGCTAGAAGACTCCGTGAGATGGAGCAGAGATTGGCTAGACAAGTGGTACCCGAGCACGAGGCAGCACCTCTAAACCAGCTGTATCGGGCACCAACTGACAGATACTTGGGAGCCGGATGGGGTGGCGGCATCGCTGCAAACAACTTTGAGCTCCGTCCAGCATTGATCAATATGGTGGCTGCAGAGCAATTCAGTGGATGAGCTACAGAAAATCCAAATGCTCATCTGGATATCTGCGACACTATCAAAATGAACGGCGTCAGTGACGACATCATCCGCATGAGGATATTCGTTTTCTCTCTGAGGGATCGAGCCAAGGAGTGGTTCAAGAGTTTGGACAAGGCATCCATCACTACCTGGGATCAAATGTGCCAGGCCTTTCTGGCTAAGTACTTTTCCCCATCAAAAGCTCAGAAAATAATTGCTGAAATTACTCATTTTTCACAGATGGGAGATGAGTCAATTTATGAAGCATGAGAGAGGTTCAGAGATTTGCTGCGATCTTGCCCACAACATGGATTCAGCGCCGATCAACAAATCACTCACTTCTACAGTGGTTTGACTAATAATACCAAGCGATTAGTGGACGCCTCAGCTGGCGGTTGTCTGGTGAATAGAACTACAGCCGAAGCGCTACGAATCATAGAAGAGATGGCAGCCACTAGCTATCAGTGGCCGATGGAGAGACGACAAACCAGGCCAGCCGCTGCGGTATCTGATTCTGGGATAGATGATCTGAGAGCTGAGATTGAAGATCTAAAGAAGCAAGTTCTAGAGGAGCGGCGCGCACACATGGATGTGAATGCAGTACAACAGCAAGGCTCTGAATCCTCTGCTGTAGAAGGTGTAAATTTTGTCAACCAGAGAAATTTCAACAGTGGAAACTACAACAGAGGCCAGCAAGGATTCCAGAGCAACAACATGGGGTATCATCCAAGCAATAGGAATCATCCAAATTTTTCCTATGCTAACCCCAACAACGCACTGCAACCTCCGGGTTTTGCTACTCCCGCTACAGGCCCTTCTGAGCTAAAGAAGCCTTCACTTGAAGAGATGATGGGTCAGTTGATAGCTAATCAGAACAGCTTCATCGGAGCCACTGGAACGAAGATTACCCTGATCGAGGGAACTGTGAGTGCTCTGTCCAAACAGTTGAATATGCTAGAGGTGCAAGTGGGCCAAATGGTGAATAATTCATCCACTCAGCACAAGCCAGGCCATTTTCCAAGTCAATCTGTGATCAACCCAAAGGATCAATGCAATGCTATTCAGCTGAGGAGTGGAACTGAGTACACAAATCATAGGCATCTACTGAAAGATGATGGAGATGATGATGTGATCGAGATAGTAGATGATGAAGCAGTTCCAGCTACAGAGATTCTACCTACTCCTGCACCAAAAGTGGCGCCTGCCACTACTGCAGCCCAGACGATGCCCACTAGTTCCACCGCTCCATTTCCAACTCGGCTAGCTAAGGCCAAGACTGAGCAGAAGATGGAGAAATTCATGGAAATCTTCAAAAAGGTAAACATCAACATTCCTCTGTTAGATGCTTTACGAGATATGCCTGGTTATGCCAAATTCTTGAAGGATGCCGTTTCTAAGAAGAAAAAGTGGGGAAAATTTGAGACTGTGAATTTATCTGAGTAATGTAGTGCAGTCTTGCAACGGAAGTTTCCTCTGAAGCAGAAGGATCCGGGTAGTTTTACTATTGCCTGTGTGATTGGAGGATGCACTTTTGGTAAAGTGTTGTGTGATTTGGGGGCTAGCATCAATCTGATGCCCTTGTCAATTTTCAAGCGATTGGAAATTGGTGATATCAAGCCGACTTCTATTGCACTGCAAATGGCGGACAGATCCGTCACCTATCCTCGAGGGGTAGTGGAAGACGTATTGGTGAAAGTAGAAGACTTCATCTTTCCTGCAGATTTTGTGGTCCTCGACATGCCGGAAGACAAACATATCCCATTAATTCTTGGTAGACCGTTCCTAGCTACAGGCCGTGCTTTGATTGATGTGCAAGACGGCCAGCTGACATTCCGGATGAATGATGAGAAGATTACATTCTCTTTGTATGATGCTATGAAGAGGCCACACGAGAGTGCATTTGATGATTGCGAATTGATCGAGGTAGTGGAGGCCGGCACCAAGGTGCCCGTTGCGTTGGAAGACCCTCTGCAGCACTGTATCCAGCACTCTATTTATTCTATTGACTCATATACCTCTCTTGATATTGCATGTGATGAAATTTTGGAATATATTGCTGTTTTAGATTCTATGCAGGGATTCCCGCTGGAACCAGTTCAATACTTGGATATTCGAGATCCACCGCTTGAAAGCATTGAAAATTTTGAGACCCCTGCAGCCAAATCGGCACCTCCGCCACCTGTTTTGGAGATGAAGCCCCTCCCGGATCATCTGAGTTATGCCTTTTTAGGTGAGAATGATACTTATCCTGTGATTGTATCTGCTTTTCTTTCTGATTCGGAGTTAGGTAAGTTGTTGCGAGTGCTGAGAAAATACAAGTCTGCGATAGGTTGGCAAATTTCTAACATAAAGGGGATTAGCCCGTCTATTTGTATGCACTGTATTTTACTTGAGCAGGATTACAAGCCGAAAGTGCAAGCACAACAGAGATTGAATCCGGTGATGCAAGAGGTGGTGAGAAAAGAAGTTTTGAAACTTCTCGATGCCGAGATGATCTATGCCATCTCTGACAGTGAGTGGGTGAGCCCGACTCAATGTGTTGCAAAGAAATGGGGCATAACAGTTGTAAAGGATGAGAGGAATGAGTTGATTGCTACGCGGCTAGTGACGGGATGGCGTGTCTGCATTGACTATCGTGCTCTGAATGCGGCCACTCGTAAGGATCACTTTCCCCTTCCTTTCATTGACCAAATGTTGGATAGACTTGCAGGGTACGAGTACTATTGCTTCTTGGATGGCTATTTGGGTTACAATCAAATTATGATTGCCCCGGAGGACCAACACAAGTCGGCGTTTACTTGCCCCTATGGTGTTTTTGCATATCGACGTGTGCCGTTCTGTCTTTGCAATGCTCCAGCTACTTTTCAGAGGTGCATGATGGCCATCTTTCATGGTTTCATCGAAAAAATTATGGAGGTATTTATGGACGACTTCTCTATTTTTGGGTCCTCCTTTGATAATTGTTTGGAGAATTTGTCTCAAGTTTTGCAGCAATGTGAGGAGACCAATCTGGTTTTGAATTGGGAGAAGTGCCATTTTATGGTACGTGAAGGTGTGGTGCTTGGCCACAAAGTCTCTGCTGCTGGCCTAGCAGTCGATCGAGCCAAAGTTGTAGCTATCGAGAAGCTACCTCCTCATACCTCTGTTAAGGCGGTTCGTAGCTTCTTTGGCCATGCCGGATTTTACCGGAGATTCATCAAGGATTTTTCCAAAATCTCCAAGCCTCTGTGTTCTCTGTTGGAGAAAGATGTGAAATTTGAATTTGATGACGAGTGCATGGAAGCATTTGAGAAACTGAAGTTGGCTCTAGTAAGTGCACCAATTTTACTGAACCTTTTGTTTTGATGTGTGATGCCAGTGACCTTGCCGTTGGAGCGGTGTTGGGACAAAAGCGGGATAAATTCTTCCGAGTCATTTATTATGCCAACAAGACACTTGACTGTGCCCAGCAAAATTACACCACCACGGAAAAGGAGTTGCTAGCAGTGGTTTTTGCTTTCGACAAATTCCGGGCTTATTTGATTGGGGTGCAAACCATTGTCTACACCGACCATGCAGCGATCCGGTATTTGTTTGCCAAGAAGGATGCCAAACCAAGATTGATTCGATGGATTCTGTTGCTGCAAGAGTTTGACATGGAGATCAAGGATCGAAAGGGTTGTGAGAATGCTGTAGCGGACCATCTGTCCCGTTTAGAGAAACCAGTGGACGGCGAGGATCCAAAGTTGCTAATAAATGAGAGCTATTCCGGATGAGCAAGTGCTAGAAGTGCAAGCCGTTGATAAAACTCCGTGGTATGCAGACATTGTAAATTACATAGTGATTCGTGTCATACCCAAGGATCTTAGTTCCTACCAGCGCAAGAAATTCCTCCATGATGTTCAATTCTACTATTGGGAGGAGCCCATGCTGTACAAGCGATGCGCGGATGTCGTGATTCGGAGATGTGTTTGAGAGGATGAAATTCATGCTATCATAGAGCAGTGCCACAGTTCGCCCAGTGGAGGCCATTTCGCAGCAAATAGAACCGCCATGAAAATCCAACAAAGCGGATTCTATTGGCCGCATATTTATCGAGATTGCCACGCATTTATCTCCAAGTACGATCGCTGCCAACGGGTTGGCAATATTACCAAGAGGGAAGAGATGCCGCAGAAGGTGATGATGGTTGTGGAGCTATTTGATGTGTGGGGGATAGATTTTATGGGACCATTCCCTAAATCTCGAGGATTTCTCTACATTTTGCTTGCTGTGGAGTATGTGTCTCGTTGGGTGGAAGCCGTTCCTACTACCACCAATGACTCCAAGGTGGTGTTGAAGTTTTGGAGGACAAATAGTCTAACTCGGTTCGGAGCCCCGAGAGCTTTGCTTAGTGATGGGGGGTCGCACTTCAACAACAAGTGGCTTGGAAGTTTGCTAGCTAAATATGGTGTGAAACACAAAGTCACGTCTCCGTATCATCCTCAAGAAAACGGACAAGCCGAGCTTGCCAATCGAGAAATCAAGCAAATTCTCGAGAAGACTGTGGTGCATCGAAAGGATTGGGCGGATCGTCTGGATGATGCTCTGTGGGCCTATCGTACGGCATATAAAGCTCCAATTGGTATGTCCCCTTACCAGCTTGTTTTTGGTAAATCTTGTCATTTACCCGTAGAAATTGAGCATAAGGCGTATTGGGCTGTGAGAAAGATCAATTTTGAGTTCCAAGAAGCTGGAGTTGCGAGAGCTCATCAATTGTTGGAATTGGAGGAATGGAGAAACGAAGCTTTTGAAAATTCATGCATCTATAAAGAGAGGGCCAGCAAATTCCATGACCGTGTCATCAAGCAAAAGGAGTTCAACCCCGGAGATGAAGTTCTTGTTTATGATTCACGATTGAGATTATTTCCGGGAAAACTCAAATCTAGGTGGACGGGTCCATTTGTGGTGTACAAGACAAGTTGGAATGGCACTTGTGAATTATTGCGTGCCGATGGAAGCACATTTGCAGTTAATGGACACCGCCTCAAACACTACTTCCGGCACCCAACTGAAGAAAGAGATTTACGGGTCACACTTCTCAATGATCCATGAGCATCCATGAGGTATCGTCTAGCTAAAGACGTTAAATGAAGCACTTGGTGGGAGGTAACCCACCGTTTTTAGTTTTCTTTTCAGTTTGTTTTTGTTTTGTTTTAATTTTCATTTTTCTTTTAGTTTTTTTTCGTGTGCTGTTTGTTTTTTTTCCGTTTGTTTATTTTATTTTATTTATTGCATTTTCGGCAGTTAAAAATTAAAAAAAAAAAAAGAATTTCGGCACGGCCCGTGCCCCGAAACAAACCGAGGCCTGAACTCTCGGTATTGATGGCACGGACTGTGCCGTCCAATAGCATGGCCCGTGCCGCAGAGCACGCCCGGCCCGCGTCCCCTTTTATTTCAGGGATGCTCTCTTTCTTCCTTACTTTCACACACGAACACGCACTAAATTTTTCAAGAAAATTTCGCCCCTCTACCTCTCCAATTCCTCTAGGACTAGCTTTCTCCCCCTTCTCACCTCTCCATCTTCTATTCTTGCCTTGGGTTCTCCTCCACCATTCCAATTGAGGCATTGCAAGGAAAAATTTGAATTTTCCCCCAATTGTGCCCTAGGTCGGATTTTGTTGAATTTCTCCACAAAAGTACGAAATTTCTTACTCTCTTCCTCTTTCAGATTGCTTGGTGTTGTTGGAAGATGATGGGTTTGCTTGGAATTGCTATATTTGGTGACTTAATTCTCTTTTCTCTTTGGAACATTTTGTCGACCATGTGGCATGCGTGGGATTTTGAGTGAAATTGATGGTTTTCTTTTGTCATCATGCTTCTCATGCTTTCATGTCACCTCCGTAGGCTTGGTGTCGTTGTTGTGAGGCAATTGTTGGGGGGGTGCATGGTTTGTTTTGGGGTAGATTTCGATTCTTTTGATTAATATAGGATTGTATGGGGGGTAGATTTTGGTTGTGACTTGTTTTTGAATTCATGTTGAGGGCATTAGATACAATATTTCCCACTTTGCATGAGTTAGAGTGTGTACGTTTTTTTTATGACATATAGGTTGCGACTTGGATTGATTGTGTCTCTCGTGGGCTTATTTTTGATCGTTGTTAGGTACCTTTTTTTTTCTCATGGGGCCAAGAGTTGCTCGTGGTCGACGTGGAGGACGAGGAGCAGCCCCCGAGAACCCCAATGACCCCCTCAATTTTGGGGTTGTTTTGAATGATTTTGAGCATCGTGACCGGTGGGACCGGCTTGTTCAATTGGAGTGTCTTCCCTCGCGTTACCCGGACACTACCGTGCTTTGCGCTCTCGGATTGAATGAGGATTTTTGGAACCTTTGCCACTGGGGAGGGGTGAGCTATGTGTTGGAAGGACAATGGCCTTCTTATCGACGAATGATGTTGGAGTTTTTGAGCACTGTCTCGTGTCACAAACGGAGAGGAGCCCGGTACCCGTCTAGCATTTCTTTTCAGCTGGACAATCGTCCTTTCACCATTTCTTTGGAGGACTTGAATGAAATTTTCCACAATGAGTGTGGAAATCCTACTGAGTATGCTTGGGACGATGACGCCTTTTGGAAGGCTATCACAAGGGTGAATGAAGCTGACTCTGGCTCTAGCATCCGGCCTCGCACAGCCAAGGCATCCATGATCCGCAACCCCGTCTTCCGCTTCCTGCAAAGAGCGTATGCCAATGCTCTTTTTGCGAGATATGATAGCGGCACGGTCCAAAGTCGCGAGATCTTTTACTTGTGATGTGCTCTGAAGCAGCAAGATTTCAATCTAGGGGCCCACATAGCTGCGCACTTGAGCCACGCAGCCGCCAAGAAAAGCGGTGTTCTCATTTGTGGCGGAATCATCACGCCAATTGCGGAGTATTGCGGGGTTGACTTCACGGATTAGGAGGTGCTGCCTGGAAATATGGTGATGTCTGCTGAGACGTTGATTAACATGGATGTCATACGCGTGGATCGGGCTGAAAGATGCTTCTTCACTCAAAAGTCGACCGGCCATTTCCTCTTGCCAAATCGTCATCTAACGAGAGTGTCTGACTGGCGCCACTCCGAAAATTGGAGTATGTCTTCACCGGCCCATCAAGCCGCCATGACCGCCAATCAGCCGGTGTTGCCCTTTCGAGCACGTGTGGTCGAATTAGCGGATGATGAGGATGATGAAGCGGAGGAGGAGGCCGGGCAATCTGCTGGGGATGATGGCGGAGCAAGTACCGGGGGTGCCGACTCGCAGGTGGACACTGATGCCCCCTCTAGTTCCCGAGTTGGAGGACGTCATCGAGCTCGCCCCCGCTCAGCTGAGGAGCGCTTGGATGATGTGGAGGGCCGTCTCTCATCGGTCAAGTCGGAGATGCAAGGGCTGCGGGGCGAGTTCACCCACATGAACGCGCGCGTAGGATCCATCGACTCCAATGTAGCTACAATGCTACAAATGATGCAGCAGTGGGGGTTTCCCCCTAACCCGCCTCCGCCCTGATTCCTTTTGAGGTTAGCGATTCAAGGTTTTCCTGTCCGTTTCTTCAAACTTATGCTCGTTGGAGAATAAGTTTGGGGGGGTGGATGGACGTCATGCCTTGAATTCCCATTCTAAGAATTTCTTTTACTCGTTTTTTTTTGCATTTAGTTAGTTCATTTGCATTAGTTAGGGGTTTAGTTAGTAAGCACGTTTATCGTTTATTGCTTTCTTGTATGATGCCGGGTGTATGATGGATTGGATTATTCTCATGCATGGTGTTGGGATGAATGATGATTGCCAATGATGAATGTTGGGTTTGTTGACATTGATTATCTTGATTGAGTGTACTATGAGCATGATGGGTGAAATCGCGACGAATTGCTTGGTTGTCTTGACCTGTGACGGTTCTGTGAGCTTTTGAGCCTTATATCCATTTTCTTGTGTGTGAACGCTGGATTATTGATTGAATGTCTAGAACTTGCCTCTTGTCTGCTCAAGTTTAACAGAATGTTGTGGGATTTTGAGATGATTTAAGGCCATTTTTTATTAACCCTCTTCTTATCCTGTGCATTCTTGGCCAAAACATTTCAAATGTCCATTGTAAGCCCCGTTGAGCCATTGAGCCATTTCTTGTTAGCCAATATGATTCCATCTTGTTGTCAATATGTTTTTGTTCACTCGAACTTGTTTGGGTGGTAGAACAATTGAGGAGGGATGAATTATTTTGATGAATTTTGGGGAGAATAAATTGATGGAGTGTGTGGTGTGAAAAGGTTATGAAGTTGGGATTTTCATATGGCACTTAGAAAAGGAAAAAAGGAGATTCAATAAAAGAAAAAGTTGATGAAAAAAAAACAAAGGGAGAAAAGGAAAGAAATTGTAGCTAAGCGACCATAAACATAATTTGGTGATGTCTTTAACTGCATGGTGTTGGAAAAGGAGGAAGAGAACTAGACAAAGTCTAGTTCTACTGGGTTGGTATCGGGAGTCGAGTGTTAAGTGAGGAAGTAATGAGTGCAATCTAGCTCAACATGTCTGATTTAGTCACTTGGCCTATATTTTCCCTACCTTGTCCAAAGAGCCTACATTACAACCCGATTATGAAGTCCTTTTTGATCTTAATTCCACAGTGCATTGCATGTAAAGGCGAGATAAGATAATGGGGCAAGCTTATGGTTAATTCTTCAATATATCCAGTTTTGAGTGCTTATAATTTGCTATCCTAAACACTTGAGAGTGAGTGATACACGAACTCGGTGAGGTCGTTGGTTCAAGGCTAAAGACAAGATAGTAGTCGTGTTGTGCAATAATGTTT
Source organism: Perilla frutescens (assembly GCA_026008535.1). Taxonomy (NCBI): domain Eukaryota; kingdom Viridiplantae; phylum Streptophyta; class Magnoliopsida; order Lamiales; family Lamiaceae; genus Perilla; species Perilla frutescens. The sequence continues at coordinate 8,590,133 of BRKX01000013.1, read as the reverse complement.
TTGCTCATTGCGTACTTGATCTAGATGAATGATATTTGTGGTATCTAAGGCAATGAATTGTCAAACATCCTCTCTATGCTTGAGTTTAATTTTTTCTTTCGTTTGTTCGAGGACGACCAATGAGTAAGTTTGGGGGAATTGATAAACTCGGATTTTGCATGCGTTCGGATGTACTTTGTACGTGTTTTTGGAATCGAATGCATGTGTTTGTGATTGTTTTGAATTGTTTTATGTTGTGTGGGTTCAATCACGGGTTTATCAAGTTTTGATAGGAAATAGGCCTATTTTGGACGTGTTTTGGAGTGTACATGGTTACCGGGCGGAAGGAGTGCTTGAGTTGAGATCGGGAAGGTGAAAACGGGCCGAAAAATCACATTTCAAGAGAATGTACCATGGCACAGCCCGTGCCGTCGCACAGCACGGCCCGTGCCCCGAAACAATCGAAGATCGAACTCTCTGTATCAAAGGCACGGCCCGTGCCGTCGCACGGCACGGACCGTGCCCCGAACCGTAACTTGTGACGGGATCTTGTCTAACGGCACGGCCCGTGCCGAACTGTTTCAGAATTTTAGTAATTTCTTTGTGCGGATCGGTTTCTCCCAAACTATTTAAGACCACTCTTTGGGCGAATTTTAAGAGAATTTTGACCCATATTATTGAAGATAGAATAGCACGGAGAAGAGGAAGAACACGAAGAACAAACACAATTCATCCAGCATAAGTTGTTTATGTTATTTTTATTTTAATTTCGACTATGAGTTGTATGAACATCACCGTATTTTATCTAGTTTTTTATTTTGCCATGAACGGCTAAGCATTTATTAATTCTAGGGTTTGCAATTAATGTTGAAACTATGCAATTAATTTAATTCTGTTATTTTTCCCTTTCGATTATTGCGTTCGAATATTCATGTGCTCATCTCTCGTGTATAGGTTAGTGGCCATAATTTATGTATGCTAACTAATTAATTTGAGACCTGGCGGAGAAAATTAATTAGTGGATTGAATGAATAATTTGATGTATGTTCTGAGGAATCTGTAGGAGATTTAACTGACGATTTAGGGAGTTAATAATTTGCCTAGAGACGAAAGTAATAGGCATTCTGTTAATCTACTACTACCTTGAGACCTAGCGGAGATAGGTAGTTATATTTCTGTTTCTCCACCTTTAATCAAATTAAATTGGGAATTATTAGGATTGAATTACTGTATAGCGGACACATTTGCTTTGCATTCCCTAGGATTAATACCTTATTAATTGTTTGAATTTGTTGAATCATTTTGTTGCAATTGTTCAAGTTGTCTTGATTTAGATTGGTTTATTTAGTGTCGCTCAATTCTGTGTCTAGTTCTAGAAAACCGAGAAATAGGTCACCTGAATAATAGTGAATTTTTAGTTTAGTACTCAGTTTGGTCAAGCATTCAGTCCCTGTTGATATGATATTCGGTTCACCAGTTATATTGCAGTGTCTTGTGTTAGTTGCAGTATAGTGCATAATAAATAGTGCATCAGTGTTCCCTGCGGAGGAGATCCGGTGGGAGTGGGAACTCCCGCCTCTGAATGGGTGGCGGAAGACAACCCAGAGTGGGTGGGCGGGGAGTCCGAAGTAGCGGCGACAGGGGCCGGAGGGGGAACAGTGGTGCTTGTTTCGTCGGCGGCAAGGTCGACGAAAAGGGGCGGTCGGGTGCGGCGGCGTTTACTCACAGAGGGGGTGGCGACGTTCGCTCCCTCAGAACGGTGTCGGGATCGGCGCAGGAACGGTGGCGGTTGAGTTAACTCCGGAGTTGGGGTAGGGGATGACGGTGGTTTTGAGGGCTCCGGTGGAGGGGAAGGAGCGGTGGTGGGTACCGGAAAATTCACCGTGGAATATGGAGAGTCGGCCTTGGGTGAATTGTGCGATGGGGAAGGATTGGTCGGTGGTGTGAAGCGGTCATCGGAGGTGGCGATGGCACGGATGGCTCGCTTCTTGGTACTACGCTTCTTGCCCATGGTTGTGGTGGTGGTGATCAGCGGTGGTCGGAGAAAAACCGGTATGGGGGTCGACGAAAGTGCGGGAAGTGGAAGGGTCGGTGAATATCTGAAAAACACTGGCAGAGAGTAAGTATGTGCGGTGAAAAAAATTGACTAAGGCATGGGGGATTAAATTGGGGAGAAAATTAGGGTTAAAGGGAAATCCCCAAATTGAAATACGCCTAATTGCAAGATGGTCCTTGAATAAATCAAAAGATGCGAAAATCTCCTCCCATACTTAGAATAGCACCCAGTCGGCTCCCCCCATCACTTTTTATTTTTTCTTTTATTTTTTTTATTTTTTATATAAAGGAAAAATAGAAAGTCAAACATGGAAAAATAAAGACATGAAAGGAAAACTAAAAAAAATTTAAATAACGGGGAAAAGAGATCGGGTTGCGTCCCGAGTAGCGCCCTTATTTAACGTCGGAGGCTCGACAAAATGAGCAGGATCAATCGGTGGGTACCGGGGCTGCCAAATTGACCCCATCAAAACTAGACCAGTCCGTTGCGGCACAATAAGGCTTGAGCAATTGGCCATTGACGTGCAACAACTTTTGAGTGGCGAGACTGCGAATTTCCACGGCTCTATGGGGACTGACATGGACAACCTCAAATGTTCCTATCCAACGAGATTTCAATTTACCCGGCATGAGTCGGAGGCGGGCATTGAAGAGCAGTACCTTCTGGCCAACTTCAAAAGTCTTGCGCCGGATATATTTGTCATGGAGAAACTTAGTTCTATCCTTGTACGCACTAGCGCTGTCACAAGCTTTCAACCGTATTCCTCCAGCTCTTATAACTGATAACGCCGCTCATTCACGGCGAGGTGAGGGTCGAAATTACATTGCTTGACGGCCCAAAAGGCTCGATGCTCTAACTCAACCGGTAAATGGCATTGCTTCCCAAAAATCAACCGATAAGGGAACATCCCGATAGGTGTCTTGAAAGCTGTGAGGTATGCCCATACAGCATCATCCAGGCGTAAACTCCAATCCTTGCGGTGTGCGCATACGGTCTTTTCCAGAATATGCTTGATCTCACGATTCGAGACTTCGGCCTGCCCATTGGACTGGGGATGATAGGCAGTGGCGACGCGGTGGTGAACACCATATTTCTTGAACAAGGCTTCTAATGTGCGATTGCAAAAATGTGTGCCTTGGTCGCTAATGACAGCTCGAGGTATGCGATGGAAAATTTGAGTTTTGAGAAACTTGCTAACCACCTTGGAATCATTCGTCTGAGTGGCTTTAACTTCGACCCACTTGGAAACGTAGTCGACGGTTAAGAAGATATAGGAGTTGCCGAACGAACTTGGAAAGGGGCCCATGAAGTCCATGCCCCACACATCAAATATTTCGCACACCAGAATAGGCACTTGAGGTATCTCATTTTTGGAAGAAATGTTACCCAGGCGTTGGCGTCGATCACAATTCTTGCAAAAGTGGTAAGCGTCCCGGAAAATCATGTCCCAATAAAAGCCACAATCGAGGACCTTCCGAGCTGTTCTCCGTGGCCCAAAATGGCCGCCACAGGCATGGGCATGGCAAAAAGTCAGAATGGACTGAATCTCATCATCAGGGATGCAACGTTGAATCACTTGGTCGGCGCACGTTTTCCACAAATACGGATCATCACATATGAATTATTTGGCCTGGCTTCGTAACTTGTTCTTCTTTGCAGTTTCGGTACCCTTAGGAAAAATTTCAGAGGTTAGAAAATTCACCAAATCCGCATACCAAGGGGCTGTATCCGCAGCAGCAAGTAAGAGTTCATCTGGAAAATCGTCCGGTATGGGCATACCGTCGGACTCTGTCAACAACCTGCTCAAGTGATCAGAAACATTGTTTTCAGCTCCCTTTTTGTCTTTAATCTCCAAATCGAACTCTTGCAGTAGCAAAACCCAGCGAATGAGGCATGGTTTTGATTCTTTCTTGGAGAGCAAGTATTTCAGAGCAGCATGGTCTGTGTACACCACCACTTTCGATCCAACAAGATAGGATCTAAACTTCTCACATGCGAAGACTACGGCCAAGAGTTCTTTCTCTGTTGTCGTGTAATTACATTAGGCTGGGTTAAGAGTCTTGGAAGCATAATAGATGACATGGCTCTGCTTTCTACTTCTTTGTCCAAGTACGGCTCCAACCGCGAAGTCACTGGCGTCGCACATGAGCTCAAAAGGGAGGCCCTATTGGGGTGGCTGAATGATGGGTGCAGAAGTGAGTTTTGTCTTCACAATATCAAAGGCTTCCTTACACTTATCGTCAAAGTCGAAAGGAGCGTCTTTTTGCAGCAACTTAGTCATGGGTTGGGCGATCTTGGAAAATCATGAATAAAGCGCTGGTAAAAGCCTGCATGACCTAAGAAGGCACGGATTTCTTTCGTATTAGAGGGATAAGGCAGCTTCACGATCAAATCAACCTTTGCTCTATCAACTTCGATCCCTTTCGCAGAGATGACATGGCCAAGCATGATGTCTTGCTGCACCATAAAGTGACACTTTTCAAAATTTAACACCAAGTCAGTCTCGACACACCTTTTAAGAACCTTATCCAGGTGGTCTATGCATTGCTCGAACGAGTCTCCATGCACTGTAAAATCATCCATAAAAATCTCGATGTAGCTCTCAATCAAGTCTGAAAAGATACTCATCATGCACCGTTGGAAGGTGGCAGGGGCGTTACATAGCCCAAATGGCATTTTGCGGCAGGCAAATGTTCCAAATGGACATGTGAAAGTCGTCTTTTCTTGGTCCTCTTGGGCGACAAAAATTTAAAAGTAGCCCGAATATCCGTCGAG